>CM057347.1:505905175-508305175 GCA_030015575.1 Agapanthus africanus | reverse complement strand
TGGAGGCAGTGAGCGAATCTTCAGGGGTTCGTCTCTCCCGGTATTGGGGGTGAGGTCGCGCTGTCTCTAGGAGAGCCCTTACACGAAGTCCTTGGCCAAAGCAGGAGATTTACTGGTAGGTATTCCAGTAGTATCTCAGGGTGTTCTGGGCTACACTCCGACACGACTTGTACCGCTTTTGGGGGTCTGACTTTTACCAACCCCCTAGGCCCGCCATGCGATGCTCATAGACGAACGGACCGGACTGTACGGATATTGTCATTGACAGGCTCAGTAGGGTGTCAGGATGAGTTTGCTCATCGACGTCCCTTTTGGTCAATATCTGGTAGCCCGTCACGTATTGGCTTATACCTCTGACGTGCTAGTGGTTAAATCCACAACCAAGGTGTTGACGAGTCTTTAGAGTCCCCCACATTCAGTTCTTCAAGTTTTCGGGCGAAACGCTGTAGAGGCCGTATGGAGATATGGCAGGGTTCGATCAGATACGTGCGGCATTGCACGCATCAGGATCGGACGGTTAATACTAGCTGGCTTTGGTTTAAGCCGGATCCTAGTATAGTACAGTGTAGATTTTGTCTCTTTGCATTTGTATTTCGGTCGGAATACAAATACGGGTATGTATATACAGTAGCGGGGTTTTCCTGTAATTTATTACGGGATCAGTTTTTGGAGTTGCCAGTTTGTTTTCCGTTTCGGCCAATTTTCTTTGTATCTTTCATTGGCCGAAGATTGGTGGATGAGGGCTTATTTGCAATTGTGCAAATAAGCATTTGTGGAGGGTGTTATTTGCACATTGTTGCTTCATGATGAGTGTAGCCTTCATTTGACTTCATAACTTCATGATTGCTTGACTTTTGCATGTGATGATTTGTTGATGGAGTGTTGGACCTTGTTTTGTGATCATGCTTCATGATAACTCCACACACTCTCTTGCATTATTGAGATACCCCTCTTTGGACTTTCTCTCTCTCTCTCTTGATCACTTGTGGCTGGCCATATGGGGATGGGGCTACCCATTATTTTTGTGAGGGTTTTTTTTTTCTCTTGATGCTTGAAAAATCCCACAAGTTCCATCTTCAAAACTTCATTCCTCCACCATCTCAAAAGGCAACTTCCTACAACCCCAAATGAGACATAACACTACACTATTCTATAGCAAATCTTGGGCACGTCGACTCGCCAACTTCGTGCCCGAGTTGCCTCGATCCAGAGGTGGGAGCCCGTAAAAGAAGTCGGCGACGTGGTGCCCTTCCAGCGACGAGGTGGAGACCGGAGATTCCGCGGGGAGATCGGGACGACGACGAGAAGACCGGAGGACATGGATCACTCGGTATATCTCTTTACCCCCTCTCTAGATAGCTAGGACTAGTTTAATGGTACGATCCGGGTTTATAGTGCGCGGTGGTGCCGGTTTGAAAAGTTAAAGTAAATCACCGCTTCCGCATTCCTGCGTCGGATTGACGGCCGGGACGCCGCCGTGCACTTACAAATGGAAGAGGCATTACTAGGAATACCCGGATAACCCTACGAAACATTTTCATGTTTCAATTTCACTGTGTACTGTTAAAAGAAAACTGATTTCCCAATTAGACACTTACTCCAGGGTATGTATTTACCAGGTTTGATTCTCACATCTGTATGGTTTTACAGTTGATGAGTGGGAGTAAGTTATTGGGAATTGGGTGATCATCCTCATTATATCGGGATTCGTTGTAATTGGTGATATTTGAGGAAGTCACCTTGGTTGTTTGCCGGACGGCAAATATTTGGTTTTGAATATCCACTGTTATGCACCAATTTCAAATTGATACATCTGTACGTCTATTTTTATAGAGTGAGATATACTTTTTTGAAATTATGTCTATGACATTTACCTATATCAGTGGATGGTTAGGTAAGGAGCATTAAACAGCGGTGTAATTCTTCTTAACCATAAGTACAGTTTTCAACCCACGACACACAGAGAATGAGTTATTAAACTCAAGGGACTTATACAGAGTATTGTATGTTGTCCAGTGTCCATGAGGACAGAGGGGTTGGTCCTCGTACTATATTCGGTTTACTTATGACTTCTCTAGTTTTTAGACAGGTGTTTCGTAGAAACACACGGTCCAAGTTTTGAGAAGTTATAGGTATATGAATAAAGTAGAGAACCAGGTGTTGCAAGTATCAGGATTCTTCAAGGTGATCGAAGATGTAGATACTTGTGTATGGTATTCAGTTGATAGTAATGGTTTTGAGAAACTTGTTTCTCTTTCAGGTTACTCATATCTGGATGCATTCCTAAGTTGAGTAACGCTGATAGGCCTCCTTCCATTTAGTTGACATGCACTGGAGACAGTTGCATGATTTGAATCTAGTTCCAATTAAATCAGTGCCTCTGTTTCTATATTGGATATAGAACAGTTCATATCTTGACGATGTTAAGGTACGGGGAGTTGTCCGGCTTATGCTTAAAACCAAACTCTGGATAACTCAAGGCACGTTTCTGTAATGGCTGTTTGTGGGTTGACCCAGGCTATGACGAGGGTTGACTTTCTACCATCTGGAAGATCAATAGTGATATTGTTCTAGACTCACCACAGTTTTAAGTAAAATGGATTTTTTCAGAAAACAGAAGTGGGAGTATGGTAGAACTGGAAGTGATTCCAGAACCGCAAACGATTACTGAAAATTTGATAAGAACCTAAAGATTCAATCTGGTTTGACATTCCATTGGCCACTCCGCAGATATGGTGGGTAACCTCAGGCACCCGAGAGGTACTCCGGTATGCTCAAAGACGGTGACAGGGAGGTTCTTGTTTACCCAGACTTGTCATTGCTGTTGTTCCAGACTGTGAGACCCGGCAGGAGGATGAGTATAGCGTCATTCTAAACTAGTTTTAGAAGCGTACGTGTATATGACTCTGCCAGAGGGTTGTCGTAGTCAGTGGGAGCAGCGGAAGCATAGTGGACAAATGGCTTATGTCTATTTATGGACTAGAGCAGATATACAGGAGATAGATCATCTATTTCTGATGTGACAGTCATAGGTTTGACTTCATCAGAATAGGGGATGGATCTGTTAAGAAGGTAGTAGGGTGTGATGTCTTGGTATTTGGATGACATACACATAGTAGGAAGTGAAATTCATATACTACGATCGGTTATACTTTGGTTGTCACACAGTGGTTTCTCCATATAGGATATAGATATAATATCAGACATTCTGGTTACTAGATCTATGGTTTCAGATCTAGATTTGGATAGTTTCCCAATATGGGTACATAGACAGCATTCTAAAGGTGTTTTAGAATGGACGACTCCTGGCACGGTAGTGTACCTGCAGGTAATGGAGTCACCCTCTCTAAAGGTGTCTTACAGACTAAAGGGGAGAGGGATGTGCATGATTGACGGATCACTTGCTTAGGCAATTGAGTTAATCATGAGATGTCAAGTACCACACCAGATGTTGTTTTTGCACTGGATGCAATAAGTTGATGATATTGATCCTGTTTCCTGATTTAAAATCAGGAAAGCTTACGGAAAAGGCTTCAGAAAAGGGTCACGTGCTTACACGTGACCAGCAGTCACGTGTTGGCATGTGACATCTAAAAGCATCAGCAAGGCAAATTCAGCTTCCCGACTACATCAAAGAAAAGGGCTTCAGAAAGGGTCACGTGCTCCCACGTGATCTGGGTCACGTGTTGGCACGTGACAATTAAAAGCGGCTTCAAAAGCAAATCGGTTCCCTGATCAAATCAAGGAAAAGTCTTCAGAAGAGGTCACGTGCTCCCACGTGAACAGGGTCACGTGTTGGCACGTGATACTCAAAAGCAGCAGACTTGTTCACTCGCAGAGCACGGCAGTGAACCCGTGTGAAGCATCCAGAGCGGAGCCTAGTCCTCGCCGAGCACGGCAGTGAACCCGTGTGAAGCATCTAGTGCAAAATTCCTGGCTACGTGGAACGCGGATAACGTCACTCTTTGACCCCGTGGAAAACGTCCAGAGCGGATCCTGGTCCTCGCAGAACACGGCAATGAACCCTTGTGAAGCATCCAGAGAGGAGCCTAGTCCTCGCCGAGCACGGCAGTGAACCCGTGTGAAGCATCTAGTGCAAAATTCCTGGTTACGTGGAACGCGGATAACGTCACTCTTTGACCCCGCGGAAAACGCCCAGAGCGGAGCCTGGTCCTCGCCAAACACGGCAGTGAACCCGTGTGAAGCATCCAGAGCAAATACCGGACTGTGGAGTCCTTAAAATCCATGGACTATGATGTCCTTAACCTCGACCGTGATGTCTTAATACTAACGATCAACCACCCCGATTCCCTACGGATTCTGCCTTGGTTTAAGGGTACATCTCTTCACTCCTTTGATACCTGGCGTTGTAATTCCTCTACGTCTTCAAAGAGGTGACGGGTCCCTGCAACCAAACACCGGACTGTGGAGTCCTTAAATCCACGAACTATGAGGTCCTTAACCTTGACCGTGATGTCTTAAAACTAAGATCAGACTGTGGAGTCCTTAAATCCACGGACTATGAGGTCCTTAACCTTAACCGCGACGTCTTTAAACTACGATACCTGGAACAGCCCCCTAGCCCCGTGAAACACGGACAAGGGTGACCACATCCAGCACTTATAGGCCCTCACGACCTGTAAGGAAGAGGAAAACTCTCTTGTGAGATCCTTACGGCTCTCAAGGGAAAACCCGCTTAAGAATCTTCACGATTCTTAAGAAGGACTTACACTTATGGGATCCTCTCGACCTGTAGGGAGAAAAACTCTTTATGAGACCCTCGTGGATCATAAAATGCAAAAGTCTTAGGAGGCAGATCTTAACCCTGAATGCTGAGCCATTGCTGTCCTGCAAGGAGTCAAGGTAGAATATCCACATAATACATTCAATAAAAAGGGGACACATCGTTGAGAAGAAAAATGTATCTTTTATTCATAAACCAAAATGGATACAAAGTACAATTCATGAAAGAAACAAAAAAAGAAAGATACTCTCATTCATGAGTATGTACAAAAAAGGGGAAAAGGTACAAGTCCTCAAGCCGGCGGGCGATGCAGTAATTTTACCAGCTCATCGTTCTGTTGCTGAGCCACGGCTTCATGACGCAAGATCTCCAGAAGACGAGCCTCCGCCTGATCTTGCTGAGCCTGATACGAAGCAAGCCGAGCTTCGAGCTCTTTCTCGGTGACTTTATGAGCCTCGATCCTCTCACGAGTGAACGTTGCAGCTTTATCGAGAGCCACCACCTCTTTTATGGACTCCTGGAGCACTCGCCAGAGTTCGTATGCTTTGTTGGCCTTGGCTGTGAGGCTGGCCTGAAGCTCGCTCAACGCCTTAGAAGCCAATTCCCTCTCCGAGAACTTGCGGCCAAGCCTCTTCTCGCATGACGTCATGTTAGCCGCACATCGTGCTATCAGACCCCGCAACTCCGCTTTTGCAGCCACGGCTTCCGAGGAAAGGCGAGAACATTCAAGAGCGTGCAAACAAGCCTCCACCTTCCTACAGAACTCCACCCAGACTCGCACCACCTCCTCGCTATGATAGGTGGCGAGAAAAGGAAGAGAGCCGTTAGCTTCAGCGGCAAACGCTTCGGCTGTGGTCGCGCTACCAGCACGGAGCTCCTTGACGAAAGATGATAGGGAGACAAGGCTCAGTTGGGCCAAGCGTTCTGAAGCCCGCAAAGCATAAGGGCCGAGCGGCATCACGATGCGCGATTCCAACGCCATGGAGACTGGCAGGGCTGTTCAAATTTGACAAATGATTAGTAAAATTCTTAAGCACAGAACGAACGGGATTATAATAAAATGTCACTCACCGACAGTCATGCAAGTAGGAGCCGAAGGTTCCCCTGGCCCTTCAACGACCTCGACCTCATCGTCAGCTTCCAAAACTATAAGAGACATCAACGTCATTTCGCAAGATGGTAACGATGCTATGGTAAAAGAAAAAAATGGCGAATGACACTAACCTTGCCCGGAGGAAAGGACAATACGTTGAGGGGAGATCGCCTGCGGAGCCGCCATCTCCAATAAATGCTGAAATGACTGTCGAGGCGACAGATCAGCGATAGTGGCCGCCAAACCGCGCAATTCTGGGGAAGATAAAAAAGTTTATATTATGAAAGGGTTGCTAATTTAAAACGCAGAGGGTTACCTTCAACGCTCCTCCCATTCTGAGCCGGGGGGATAGCAGCTTCAACGGTCTCCGCCGTAACGTCAGGGTTCAACAAAGGAAGAGTAGTCCCGACTACCTCTCTTCCAGCCTCTGAGCCGCCCTCAGTAAGGGTCATTGGGGCGGCGACCTCCAAAGGAGCTTCCCCCAAAGGAGCAAGCGCTCCCTGATCAAGAACCGCCGCTGGAGGCTCTACCATGAGAGGAGCAGCCTCATCAACCCCCTCCACATCGAGCAACGCTTCATCGGGAATTTCGACAGGCTTTGGCTTCAACGAGCCCGTAGGGAGCTCCCCCAGCGTCGAAGATTCTGCACAATTCACACAAGAATAAAGATGCAGGCATGCAGGCGTAAACAATCCGAAATGCTATAAAGAAGTATAAAGGCATACCAATGCGTAACGAAGCCTTCAATATGGCTTCTTCAAGCCGCTACTCCTTCTCAAGGAGGCGTGCTCGCCGGGGTTCGAGAGTGGACTCATGGTCGCCGGTCCATAAAGAAAGCGCGTCCGCCGCGTCCTCTGAAACAGCCTGCTTCAAGGCCCTTTCCCTCCATTCCTCCAAAGGGCCTATAAATCGCCGCCGAATCCACGAGGGGTCCTCGTAAAAGATTACAGCAGGATAGGGCTTCTTCGGAACCCTGGCGTTCTGAGACGCATCTTTGGAACGCCTTATAGCCTCAGCCAACTGTGCAGCTTCCTCGGCGGCTGAACTGGGAAAAAGTAGTTCATTGTTTGATTCCGGTAAGGCCAACGGCTCATCTTCAAGGATGGGCTCAGACTCCGTTAAAGAGTCGAGCAAATTAGTAGCTACCTTCCTTCGACGCTTGGACCCAGAACCAGTCGCCGAGGACGACCGTCTCTTTCCCTTCGAAGCCTTAGTGCGGCGTTGGCCCACGTCGCCCTCAACACCCTCTCCCCGGGCCACGACTGGAGATGACACTGCCATCGTCGATGACACGGAGGGTGGTGCTGCCTCGGGTGGGGGTACTGTTACCGGAGCCCGTTTACCCCACGACCGAGTACCCAGGGGTATACCAACTATTGGAGTAAGATCTACTCCTGACTCTCCAGGAATAATCGTAGTGCCGATATCCCTCAGGGGAAAGCGGACTGGGGTACGTGGTCGCAGCATGGCTCCCGGGGCCGGAACCTGAATAGGGGCGCCATGGCCAAGAAGCACCCTTCTCTCCTCAATAATAACCGGGTTCACCCGATGGAGATACCAGCCCGTAAATGACCCCACGCATCGGGGAATGTAGTCACCATCGGGGATCATGAACTGAGAACCGGTGTTCAGCCTCACAAAGTGGTGGGCGGCATCTCGGACGGCCTCGAGCGAAGGAACCGGCGTGATTATAAAAGCTTCAAACGGGACGCCCAGATCATAGCCAAACTGCCGGGCAAAGCGATGCGGATTGTACCGCATAAAGAGAGCCGCACTGTCCTGACGAAACACCAGGTAACCCGGTCTGATTGCATATAAGCGCGCGGCTTCCCGGGGCTTCAAAGTAGGCGCGTCATCTTTCGACCGGTCCCAAAGCGGCTGGGCCGAACCCGTGGAAGAAGATAAGACCCGATCATTAAATATTAACCCGCCGGCAGTAGCGTAAGGAGAAATCAACGCCCGAATATCCCCGAATTGAGTTGGGTCAACGGCAGAAGCATCCACCAATCGCATAAGCCGAGGGAAAGTGTAGGCGTCATAGAACGCAGGCCTCTGATGCATAGCGAAAGCCCCCAACACGTGCATTTCGATCCAGGACGTGAAATAATGAAGCGAAAAGTTTACCACATCCATGCCAGGAGTAGAGGTATTAGCTGCGGTGCCCAACCCATGATAAAGGTGCGCCAAGGCTGGGATGCCGATGGCCAACCGTGTCCCCTCAGCAATACGATAAGCCGGATAGATAACCGAAGCTCTCATAAAGCGACGATGCATGGGGATGACAAACCAACTGAGCCAGACGCTAACAAACCCCACGAAGAATGTCTCCTCATCCATGCCGGGAGCTGCGATGGATTCGAAAGACATCGGCGACATTATGGGAATGTAGTATTGCGGCAGATCCGATTCATTAGTTGGCAGTTTCTTCGGGCCAAACCCAAAGGGGTCTTTCATGTTTGCAAACTTCGGGGCTGTCTTTGATAAGGCGTCCTCGCGAAGGAAACGAGCAATGAAGCTCTTGAAAGTAACGCCCTGATCTTCGGATTCGGTGAATAATCGGTCGAAGATACCTAGCGCCTTGATTAAACTGGGATGCTTGTGGCGGACGGCATTCTCAGCAGATAGGCCGTCAACCGGGGCGGGCTCGGGTTCAAAAATGTACTCGTCAGAAGGCAGCAACTCCTCATACAGACTACCCCTGATTGGCAACCCCGAAATGTCATAAAATTCGGCCAGAGAGATCGAAACCTCGCGATCTCCTAGAATGAAAGTGTTGGTGGGAAGATTCCATTAGTTTAAAAACGCCTTGACCCACCAGACATGCGGAGACTTATAATGAAAGAGTGACGCGTATATTGCCTGATAAAGCCCGACTTTCTGCAACCGCGCACGATGGGCAGAAAGGATGTAGCGAGCCCAGAGAAGGTAGCCCGTAGGGTGCCGAGGAGTAAGCCCTATCTTATAAATTTGCCCCCACGGGTGGGCCTCACCCTGGCAGATACGCCGCCCCAAGATATCTATGGCCGGGATCGGATGGTTCGGAATACCGGTCGTCGAAGGCTCGAGCCTCCCCGTTGGAGTCCAGTTGGGCATTTCCACAGCAAAAACCGTCCTCGGAGGATCCATCGGTAAGAATGGGAAAGTGGGCTCCGTCGGTACCGCGCAAAGAAAACTCCGGCGACCCTGAATAATCTGACTATACCAAGATCCCCATTGAAGAAGGTTGGTACAGTTCGGGCCATAGACCCGGATCATCGCCATCGCTTCCTCATCAGATGGTGACTGAGGAAAAGCAGCCTCCGAGCGAGAAAAGGGAAAGCACGGAACAGAAGCCATCCCACCTGAAATCCAATAAAAGGAGACCGTTAAAAGCAAAGTCAGCGATATATATCCATGCATGAACAGGAAGACTAGTTAAAGAAAGCAACAACAGAGTTTTCTGGGACCATTGGCTAAACACATGGGCCCCACAGAATCAGGATGACGGCTCATTAATAATGAGACCAAATAGTTACAATAAAACAAAGGGAATATCCTCATTTAATAAAGAATGGTAACCCTACACATTCCCCCCAACAGGATCTGCCTCGGACTCTACAATGGATCCAACAAGATCAAAGGAATTAAATTCCCACAGAAGACATCATTACAAAGCTCCTGTTTCATTAATTGCAGAAGGACAATCTCGGCTCAAGAGACCCCTAGAAGCCTCCGTGTGAAGAAATTGAGTTCTTCGTTGGAATTAAATTCCTTATTAAGAGAAGGAAATTAAATTCCCAGAAACATTTTTTGGGATGGAATTAAATTCCAAGGATTTGAACCGCCGTCATCATCTCCCTAAGGATCATCTAAACCCTAAGAGATCTACTGTTGGAGGTTAAGTGGTCTCATATTTTGGTTAGAGAACTTGAAGAGAAATGGGTTCTTTGTGAAACCCTTGATATGGATTTAAAATCCAGAGAGTTTTGTCAAAATGAAGGTGCTTCGATCACCATTACCTGAGGAGGAAGAGTCCTTTTAAACAGAGTTAAACTCTGAAAATGTTTCAAGGCATAGAACTAAGCTCTGGAAGAAGAGAATTAAATTCTCAGAAAAAGTTCTCAAAGGAAGGAGATGAGCAAAGTGAAGGCTCTTCGGAAGGGACGTGAACATTTATAGGATGTGATGGAGACGCTTCATATCCCCAAATCCCTAGAGGAATCCAACGGTCACAAAAGGTGACAGCGTTGCACTCACGTGAGGACACGTGAGAACAACGCTGTGGGGGCATTTGTTTCCTGATTTAAAATCAGGAAAGCTTACGGAAAAGGCTTCAGAAAAGGGTCACGTGCCAACACGTGACCAGCAGTCACGTGTTGGCACGTGACATCTAAAAGCATCAGCAAGGCAAATTCAGCTTCCTGACTACATCAAAGAAAAGGGCTTCAGAAAGGGTCACGTGCTCCCACGTGATCTGGGTCACGTGTTGGCACGTGACAATTAAAAGCGGCTTCAAAAGCAAATCGGTTCCCTGATCAAATCAAGGAAAAGGCTTCAGAAGAGGCCACGTGCTCCCACGTGACCAGGGTCACGTGTTGGCACGTGATACTCAAAAGAAGCAGACTTGTTCTCCGGTTAAATCAAGAAAAAGAGTCCAGACGAGGGTCACGTGCTCACACGTGACCAGGGGTCACGTGATGGCACGTGACGGTTAAGCAGCAACCAGAAGACATAGCGCAAAAAGAAAGAAGAAGGCTCGTTCCAGGGGGGTCACGTGCCCACACGTGACCAAGGGTCACGTAGCCACACGTGACCGACTTCAAAGCCCATTTGTTAACAGAATTAAATTCTGAGAAAAGACCTCTCAAATCTTTCCAAAAGCAACCGATTGAATTAAAGATGATTAAATATCAGCTATCTATGGGAAAATCTCGAATTTGGAAAGATTTCCCCGTAAAATCTAACCAAAATAACAGAGGAGAATCTCTGGATTTAAAATCCAATGGTGAGTAAAATTCACCTAATAATCCAAAGGTCCAAAACGAATGATGGATACAAATCAAATCTCCTAATGAAAGATCCACCAAAACTAATTGACTCGGCTGCTTCTCCTATAAATAGGAGCTAAGAGACACACAAGAAAAAGATATATGCAGAGGGAAAGAAAAGAGAGAGAGCCTTGATACTTTAGAGGAATTTGGATCTTCTGCAAAAGAAAACCCTAGATAAGAAAGGGAAGGTTTCATTGAAAGAAAAGAGAATTTAATTTTCAACAGAGTTTAACTCTGATATAAAACAGAAGGACATATTTCTTCTCTCTTTGATGGAGGATCTGTAAAGTGCACATCTCCCCTTGAGTTGAGAATTCAATTCTCAATGGGTTGAGATCCTGCCATGCAGATCTAAAGCATATAGATGGAATGGAAGCACGAGAATTTAATTCTCACAGAACTATAGGAATTTAATTCCTTCAAAATAAAATTAGGGTTTGACCCTGTGTTATGGGATTTAATTCCTTCAGAATGAAAAGAATCAGGGTTTGACCCTAGTTAAGAACTTAGTTCTGTTAAAACAACAAGAATTTAATTCCCTTAATCTTATTCCCCAGAATAATCCTCTAACAGAGAGTGGGGGTTTAATTCCTTAAAGCTTTTATTAGGGTTTAACCCTATTCGGTTCTTCACATATATGAGGAATTTAATTCCTACAGAAAATTCAGAGTTCAACTCTTCAAAAAAGAACTAGGAATTTAATTCCTCTGAAGTTATTGTCAGGATTCAACCCTATGAGGGATTTAATTCCTGAAAGGGATTAACAGATCTTCTAAACAACTACAGAAAAGCAGGGTCACGTATCACCGCGTGACCCCCCCCAAAAGATCTACAGAAAGCCCTTTGGGGCAGTGCCTCACGTGACCCACGTGACCCTTGGCAAAGGCTTTAACATACTCCATTCAAACACCCGTCACGTGATGACACGTGATGCTCCAAAAGATGCGATCTTTTCAGCAGAACAAACGAAGGGAGGGCGCCCTCACGTGCTACCACGTGACCCCTCTTGCCTCAACGTCTAACGCTAAATTGGAACCCCTGAATTCAGTGTTAAAACGTTGTTTGGCCTTAGTGTTCAACACTAAGCAAAGAACTTTATTTGCAGTGTTCAACACTGATTACCTTAGTGTTCAACACTAATTTGGGATTTCTGTTGCCAGTGTTTAACACTGGTCTGTTTTAGTGTTTAACACTAATTTGAAGGCCTTGTTGCTGGTGTTGACACCAACTATCTTCTAGTTTTAAACACTGACTTATCAATCTCATTCTCAGTGTTCAACACTGATTGGTCTTTAGTGTTTAACACTAGGCATTGGCCCAATTGGTTAAATGGCCAGAGGCAAAGCCTCTCCTTCAAGGGACCAACAGGAGGGCCGATGTCCCAGACATGATTGGACTTAGCCCAAGCTGGCCATAAGTCCTCAATTCGTAATTAACTGGGCTAATGGGCTCATAACATAATTAATTGGTCTTGATCCCAAATTGGGCCAAAGACTATTTAATCCACTCCGGTTCCAGGGTACATCTCTTCATTCCTTTGATACTTGGCGTTGTAATCCCTCAACGTCTTCAAAGAGGTGACGAGTCCCGATGACCACACATTGATATGGACTGTGGGGTCCTTAAACCCATGGACTACGACGTCCTTAACCTTGACCGAGATGTCTTAAAACTAACAATGGACTGTGGGGTCCTTAAACCCATGGACTACGACGTCCTTAACCTTGACTGAGATGTCTTAAAACTAACAATGGACTGTGGGGTCCTTAAACCCATGGACTACGACGTCCTTAACCTTGACCGAGATGTCTTAAAACTAACAATGGACCGCAATGTCCTTAAACTACCCATGGACCGCAATGTCCTTAAACTGGCATTGGACCACTATGTCCCTAAACTGGAACAATAGGGCCGCAAATGCTCTTTTGCCGGATCTAAACGATCCCGTTTAAGTTGATCTTAGCCTCAAATATGGCTAACGTATCCTTAAACCTTCAAACAGACTGGACTATGAATCCCTCCAATCAACTTTGGTTCAAGGGTACATCTCTGAACTCCTCTGACACCTGTCGTTGTAATCCTTCAACGTCGTCAGAGAGGTGACGGGTCCCGACGGCCATACATTCAATGGACCACTATGTTCCTAAACTGGAACAATAGAGCCCCCAAATGCTCTTTTGTCGGATCTAAACGATCCCGTTAAGTTGACCTTAGTCTCAAGTTAGACTAACGTATCCTTAACAGACGTTTGAGTTGATCTTAGCCTCAGATATGGCTAACGTATCCTCAAACCAAACCCCCAAACCCAAATTTAAGATAATACGGATTTGGACTAGTCCACGTCCTACGGGCGACGACATAACTCGGTCTCCGTAAACAATCCACGGGCAACAAAACATAAAATAAACACACACGACACGAAGTGACCATCTGGAGAAGGAGAAAGTTGTTACCGCGACGCGGTAGCGTAATTAACTGCAGGGGCTTGCGCCTGCAGGGAAGAGCGTCCCCACAATCAAAAACCCCTCAAACGAGGGAGAATCTGACGAAGTCTGCTACATCGGCCGCATCCGTTTAAACCTTCGATATATGGTGCCATAAATCAACTTGGCATCTTCGGAGAGGTGAACGGATAGCACCAATTAGCATCTGTCCCGAATCTCAGTGCCGAGACATCGTCAGTCTTGTGCGCCATCTTTCGGAGGGGAACAGATTCTGGCACGCCCGGTGGGACCTTTTCCTCTTTCCACTCCACACTTCGTGTGTCGTGATTCGCGAACCAATAGCGGTTCGCTAATGGTTGCCCTTGGGTTTCAAGATACTAAGACTTGGCGTCTTGCTCATTGCAGAAAGCAAAGAATCGATGGCTTCTACTTCTGTGAAATGCTCCAACTGCTCGGACTGCAATTGCGACCAACGCTCTGCCTCGCCAGGAGGTATAGCCTACGGACCCCAACCTGCTTCGTTATTCACAATACCGGTGGACCAGGTGACTCAGGCCACTACCGGATTGTTCTTTGGGACTATGCTCCCACCGACAAGCTTCACGGCGCCGGTGCTGACAGAGGAAGCTCCCAAGAAGTCGGTCTTTGATCGTCTTAACCCTGACGCGGCCCTTCTCAACGGGTCACCCAACATCAGCGCCTCGGTCTTCTCTAGATTGGGCCAGAACTCCTGTAGACCCACAATGGGGCCTACAATCCCAGAGAAGGCTGCTTCTAAGAAAGAGACCGGTCCTGTTCCTGAATTCGTCAAAGCGACTTCCCCTGCCACAAAGTCGGTCTTTACAAGATTGACGGCTCCAGCTCCCGCTCCTGCTATCCAAAGGACGTCGGTCTTTGACAGGATAACACCAGCAACGACCCCCCACCTACACAGGGGGCAAGACGAAGCAATTCTCACCGCTGAACCAACGCCGTCCGCTCGACACGCTCGACGTCGCCATTAGCGCCGAGTAAGGAAGGCTGGGGGCAACTCCCCCTCTGGGCTAACTCCATCAGCCCCGATGGCAGAAGTTAATGCTGCTGTTCCAACTGGGAACAGCTTCGAGATGCTAAATAAGGTGCGAAGGAATTCTCCTACTGCTGTGCTAAAGAGATCTCCTTCCCCGCTAAAAAGGGTTGCAGAAACAAAGCCAGAACAGCCCCGATCCCCACAACGGTTGTCTTCCAGAATCTATAAGGTTTGGCGGCAGGCCCGAGACTCGATGATCGATCCAAACTTCTCCCGCCAACACAAGAAGCTGAAAATCCAACAGGGAGCCAATCACAAGGCTAAACCACGAAACACTGCCTGGGTGCCCACCTCAATGGCCCCCTCAACTTCCACTGCTCATAAAAGGAGGAAGCCAGAGAAGATCCCCCAGCCTGCAATGACAGCCAAAGGCACTAAGCCCAGACGCCCTAAGTCTGGAGGCATGATGGTCCATACCGTATACATGGCGTCAGGAAAAGAAGACAGCCGTGCGTCTACAGGTCATAGACCGCTCACACGGTCGGTGACCAAAGCTCAGGAGCAACAGCAAAAGCTCTAGGAAATGATGAATGCTATGGCCGCACTTACCGGGCCAAAGGAAAACCCAGAAACGTCCTCAGACGAACGCCAGGAGGAAGAAGCCGACGCTGAATTCCTTCGCCGGATACTGGAGAAGAAGGACAAAAAGGCTGCTGAACAAGCAGCCAACATACAGCGTATGGGCCTGCTCTTCCAAGATATGATAGGAATGATGATCCAAAAGGATCCACCCGCCGAGGATCCCCCAATCATTCTTTAAGACAACAGGGGAGAAACGTCAAATCCACCACCGACCCTCTCAACGGCCAAGAAGGAGACAATCTCTAAGGCTGACTTGGTCGACTATATAGCCCAGCAAATCCGGGTTCATCATGCGACTGAGGCAGCTGGTCAAGTCATAAAAACGGGGCGGCCATATCCAAGCTGGTACGACCAAATCAAGTACCCGCCGGGTTACACAATTCCCAAGTTCCATGTTTACAAGGGGACCGGCAATCCCCACCAACATGTCGCCCAGTTCAGGGCCCTTTGCGGTAACACCGGCGGAGATGTAAACTGTTGCTTCGCCAGTTCGTGGGCAACTTATCAGAAACAGCGTTTGAATGGTATTCGGAACTCCCGAACGATTCTATCAAGACGTTCGCTGAAATGGAGTTGCTATTCACTCAGCGATTCGCAAGCGCCAGCGAACGCACTCCAATAACGGCACTGATTAACGCCAGGGTAAAACCAGGCGAAACCTGGGTCCAGTATGCTATACGCTGGCGGAATTTGTGGTTAAGATGTGAGCAACGCATTGAGGAAGCACCCGCGGTGGGTATGTTCGTGGGAACCCTAGACCCTCACGCAACTATCTCCCAGTTTACGATGTTCTTTAAGCCAACCACATTCCAGGCTTTAATCGACAAGTTGGCTCAGATGGACCAGATGGGTCATAGACCACCTCCCCCAAAGTCGGAACCTTGGAATGACAAGGGTAAAGGAAGGGCAACCTTCGTCGCGAATGCCCAGCAGCAACCTAACGCCCCGAAGCCGGCAGATCAATTGGAAGAAAAACGCCGGTATTATAATGAGAAGATGAAGCGTCCCTACTCGTTCTCACGAGACAAGACGAAACGGTTATTCGAGCTGGCAGTACGCAACAGACTTATAAACCTACCAAATCCAAGGCGACCGCCGCAACCCACTGAGGTGAATAACCCTAACTATTGCCCTTATCATCAAACGGTAAGTCATCCGATTGAGGATTGCTTCGTCTTCAAAGGATGGATTGAAGATCAATACCTCCAGGGGAAGTTTGCATTGTCCGAAAAGTGGAAGGTGAACCCACCACGGCCGCATACTCCTAAGAAAGCAGATACACCGGGGGCAACCTGTTCCTTTATTGAAGAAGCTCCATGGGAGGTCGTGCTGTCAACCAAAACCAAAAGAATGCTGAGAGACTTTCATGCGTGCCCTGCGATCGAATGGAAGGACCCTCTTGAACCTCAAACTATCGAAAGGATGTTAAAGCCCCGCCCAACTACGAAGACTCGTGATAATGGCCCAAATACTCACACCCAACCGTCAAAACCTTCGAAGAAAAAGAAGAAGAAATCCAAGAAGCCCGTGAAGCCTGGAAACGAGCACACGAACTTGCAGAAGCAAATCGACGCACTAGAAGAATACAATCAAAAGGCGCGAACTCCTGTCGCGCTGCAAGAGTTCCTCAGCCACATCTTTCAAGAGGACGATGATGGAGAGAGCTCGTCGGATGAATCCGAGGGATATATGGCGAGTTGTAACGTAATCTCCCACTCGTTTTCTGACGATGAGAAAACTCCTGGCACTAGGAAACTGGGGACAGAGCCCGAACCAGAGCGTGTGTGGCCAACAGATGAAATGATCGACGCCTTTCTAGACGAGATTCATCTAAAGAGTAAAGCAGATCAGGAGCGTGAGATGGCCGCATCGGAAGGAGCCAAATGAAGGCGACTGAACGAAAGAGTCAAAGTACCCCCGCCAGATCGAAAGGCATCCGAGGCAGACAAGAAGATATCCAAGATGAGAAAAAGGTTTGCCAAAGCCATGTCAATGGAAATGAAGCTACCACCCTTGGAAGAAACCACGCTCAAGGGGGTGGAGAGGCACCCTGATTATTGCGCATATCATCGGAAAATTTCACACCCCACGGAGGAGTGCGACGCCTTTAAGATATGATGGCAAGGATATGTTGCTCATCGGCAACATTTTAAGCGCACGAAACGCAAGACTGGTCGGGAACGAAGGAGTACTGCCGACGGGCACAACAAGACCACTGGTAACTGTTACATGGTTAACGCCGGAGGGTCAAGAGTTCTCACCTTTGGGAGCGACTCTGACGAAGAAATGGCTCTAGGCCCTCTCTTTAAAGAATCCGTTTTAGGGAAAGGGGAGGAACCGGAGGCCTGCGAAAACATTCAGCTGCGCAATCGCACACTCCCAGAAAAGAATCTCGAGCCCGCAAATAGAAAAGATAAGGGAAAGGAAACGGTCACTGAGGATATCACTTTAGATGACCAAGTCATGAAAGAGCTGGCTGCCAAAGACCCTCCTAGGAAGGGTAAGGTGGACTATAACATCCTAGCGCACCTAAGGAAGCTACCTTCTCAGCTTAGCATTCTCGATGCCCTCCTATTATCAAAAGAAGCGCGAGACTCGCTAATTAAGGCGTTACAAGAACCTGAGCAATTCCAAGCCTTCCTCGCCACTGAAAGGATGAAGGATGAACTGGAGGAAGTGCATACGGCCGACATCACTTTCGGTGACGAAGACCTCCTTCTCGGGACGTGCGACCACAACCGTCCCCTATACGTCTCGGGATACTGCCATGATATCAAGATAGGCAAGATCCTAGTGGATAATGGATCCTCCGTTAATCTCCTTAACGTTCGGGTGTTAAAGGAAATCTGCATGAGTGTGCAACTCCTCGCTCGTGACAAAATCACTATCTCCGGTTTCGATTCACAATCGTCACGGACTCTCGGATCCGTGATACTAACATTACGCTTTGGACTCCTCGTCACAGACATCAAATTCCATGTCATTGACGCCAAGACCTGCTACAGCGCCTTGCTCGGTCGTCCTTGGCTACACGAGTACAACATCATCCCTTCTACACAACATCAGTGTATGAAGTACTTCAAGGATGGTTTCGAGTATACCGTAACAGGTGAGTTGAACACATTTTCCGTGAACGAAGTTCGCAAATACGAAGATGCGAAGTACTTTTTTCCAGATTTTGAGGATACAGAAAGGTGTCGCAACCCGGAGAACAAAGCTGCCGCCGCCATCCCTGTTTTCGGGAGCGATGCCGAAGAAGAAGAAGAGATAGTTTATGCCGGGCCATCTCAATGCAACAACCCGGGGACGTCCGCCCCCATGTTGGTCTTCGGAAGTGACTCGGAAGATGAGGTTAATGCCGTGTTCTCCAATCGGCTGTCAATACAAGCACCCCCTAGCGATGATCAGAGTTTGCAAATCACCATGGTGCCGCGAGAACACTACAAGGATCTCGACACACTTCAAGCTTACAATGTGCAGGACCTGCAAACATTTTACGTCCCTCCCAGGCAAAGGGGTGAGAAGTTAATCCTATTCTACCGATCCTCAGAGTCGAAAATAGAGAAAGAGATCTGGCATGGCACGGATGTTACACTCGACAGGCTCCAACCTATCCGTTTGCCCAGATACTACACAAATGGACTAAAGAGGCTATTGAAGCGCCAAGGAGTACCCTTAAAACAGACTGTTCGACAAGCTCGGTTCTACAACAGGATTTGGGATGTCCCTGGGACCCAACGCAAATTGCCCAACGGGAAAATGGAAACACTTGGGCTTGGATACGTGAGAGCCGGAAAACGGGAACGGGCCCACAGTAGCTATGCCATATATACCTTTGATGAAGAAGAGGACACCCTGTCAGGAAATGCCAACCCCTCATCAAAACTAGATCCCGTGATTGAAGGGCCGAGTCCGTCATTTGAAGAACGAATGGATAAGCTTATCAGGAAAGTGGGTCAAAAAGCTCGGGAGACCACAACCGCGAGATGGCCATCTACGAGAAGGCCAGGATGCAACGTCTGTTTTAACAGGCTGCAAAAGACAAAGATGCTTATCCTTGTCAACCCGTTGTACGAAAGGCCCGACGCAGAGACGAAAATAAATCAAGAGGCGGAAAGAGGAGCCGACAACAATGACACAGGATTAGAGAGTTACGTGATCGGGTATTGCGCGGCTTGGATTTGTCCCTCGTGAAGAAGATGAGTCGAGCGTATTCCTTCCCCCGAGACAAGACGGAGAAGTTACTCGAGCTCGCTATAAAACATCAAATGATCGCGCTTCCAGAGTCTAGACACCCTGAGCAAGCTAACAAGGCTTCTCATCTGAGCTATTGCTCTTATCACCGAGCCATAGGACATCCTACCGAAGACTGCTTCACCTTCAAGAACTGGTTCGAGGACCAGTACCAACAGGGCAGATTCGCTTTATCGGACGGCTGGAGGGTAACGCCGCCACAAAAGCACGAACCCAAAACCGCAAAAGCAGAACCAGATCCACCGCAGTCCTGGAAGCGCATTCGCACCTGTTATACGATTACGATATTAAAAGAAGAGCCCGAGAACATGGATGACCTTCCCTGGTGCTTTGAGAACAGCGATGATGAGGTGCTCTCAGAATTTCCGCCAGCTCCAAAAGAACTGGAAGATGGCATACATACTACTGCAGATAACCTCAAGAAGATTGAGTTGGGATCGGCAGATGACCCGCGACCAACGTTTGTTAGCGAGCTACTATCTGAAGAAAGGGTGGCTGCGTTAAAGAACGTGCTTTTACGGCATAAAGACTGCTTCGCGTGGAACTACTCCGAGATGCCAGGATTAGATCCGGAGATCGCTGTGCAGAAATTAGCAGTATCCCCAGATATCAAGCCAGTCAAGCAGGCGCCGAGAAGGATGCGACTCGAGCTTGAAATGAGCATCAACGCCGAAGTCAAGAAGCTGATCGATTCTGGATTTATCCAAGAAGTCCAGTATACCGACTGGATCGCCAATATCGTCCCAGTAATGAAGAAAAATGGGACGGTACGCATATGCGTGGATTTCAGGGATCTCAATAAAGCCTGTCCAAAGGACGATTTCCCAGTACCAGTAACCGAGCTAATGATAGATAACACGTCCACTCACGAGGTTTTCTCCTTTATGGACGGTTCATCAGGATACAATCAGATAAAGATGCATCCCGAAGACCAGAAGCACACCGCTTTCCGGACCCCTTTGGGTATATTCTGCTACAGGGTTATGCCCTTTGGTCTAAAGAACGCCGGCACTACCTATCAAAGGGCCATGACAAAAATCTTCGACGACCTCATACATGACATCGTCGAGTGCTATATCGATGACCTTGTAGTAAAGAGCATGTCATACGAAGAGCATTTAAAGCATCTGGAGACTGTATTTCAACGCCTTCGGCAATATAATTTGAAGATGAATCCCCTCAAATGCGCGTTTGGAGTCTCCTCGGGTAAATTCCTGGGATTCATCATCCGACATCGAGGTATCGAAATAGATCCATCTAAGATCAAAGCGATCATGGAAATGCCTCCGCCAAGAACCCTCAAACAGTTGCGGTCTCTCCAAGGGAAGCTCGCATACATCCGGCGATTTATCGCCAATCTTTCAGGCAAATGCCGTCCTTATAGCCACCTGATGAAGAAGGGAACTCCATTCGTTTGGGATCACAAATGCCAAGGTGCACTAGACGAGATCAAGCAGTACCTGCAGAACCCTCCGGTGTTGGCTGCGCCGGTCAAGGGAAAACCCCTCATTCTGTATACAACCGCCCTCGAAGGTTCCTTAGGCGCATTATGGGCACAAGAGAACGATCAAGGGAAAGAGAGAGCACTCTACTACTTAAGTCAAGTTCTGCTGGGGGCAGAAAGCAACCACTCTTCCATTGAAAAACATTGCTTGGCGTTAATCTTCGCGATAACAAAACTCAGGCACTATGCGTTGGCGCACGAAGTCCGTCTCATCTCGAAGGTGGACCCTCTTAAATATTTGATGTCAAAGGCTATATTGACGGGTCGACTCGCTAAATGGGCTCTACTCCTGATGGAGTTCTCAATAACGTATCGACCTCTTAAGGCAGTGAAAGGCCAGGCCATTGCCGACTTCCTCGCTGAGCATCCAGTACCTGCCGGTTCTTCTCTGAACTGCGATTTGCCGGACGAACATGCATTCGACGCGATCGGCGGCGGTGATACCCGATGGGAACTCTATTTTGACGAGGCATCTTCCATAAAGAAGCGCAAACAATGTACCCCCATAATCAAATCGGGAGTAGGCCTCATCTTCGTAACCCCACAAGGAGGGATAATTCGCTTTGCTTTCTCCTTAACGGAATCGAGGACGAACAATGAAGCCGAATACGAAGCTTTGATAGCAGGCCTCGAGATCGCCATTAACATGGGAATTGAAGACCTCTATATACGGGGATTCTCAATTGATCGTTAGTCAAGTAAATGGTGACTACCAAACGTGCAAACCGGAGTTAATGAAATACGGAGAAAAGGTGCAACAACTATTGACCCAAATTCCCTCCTACACTTTGGAAAGTATACCACGTGCGGAAAATAGCAAAGCAGACGCGTTAGCTAAGCTCGCTAAAGAACTGGCTGACGAGAACCTCGATGACGTCAGAATCGTGGTACAAAGCCGTCGAGTGCTCGCCCCAGCAGAAATATCTCCGGAATTATATGAAGAAAAGGGGGCGACTGAGCAGACGACTCTACAAATAAAAGACCATGAGAAGGCCGAGGACTGGAGAGAAGTCTTCATAGATTACTTTAAGTCCCACCGAATGCCCGAAGAAGCGTCCTCAAGACATCAGCTCATGAAACGAGCTTTATTTTTCGCTTTTGTCAACGACACTCTATACAAAAGATCGTTTGATTCTCTGTGGCTGAGATGCTTAGGACCTGAAGAAGCAGAAAGAGTCGTTCAGGAAGTTCATGACGGACTCTGCGGTTCTCACCAGGCAGGCCCGAAAATGAAATTGAAGATCAAACGGATGGGTTATTATTGGCCCACGATGGTCCAAGACTACCTCGAGTATGCGAAGCAATGCCACTCATGCCAGATTCATGGAGACTTTATCCACCAACATCCGAATCCACTACACCCAACGGTGGCTAGCTGGCCATTCGAAATGTGGGGGACTGACATAGTCGGCCCCATCGAGCCAGCATCATCCCGGGGACATCGTTTCATCCTGGCGACAACTGATTATTTCTCCAAATGGGCAGAAGCAGTACCGCTGAGGGAAGTGAAGACGGAGAATATCCTCCGCTTCTTCAAGACGCACGTCATCTATCGGTTTGGAACCCCACGGCGGATTATCTCCGATAATGGGCCAGCCTATAGAAGCCATAAGATTAGCCGCTTCGCGCAGCAGCACAATATAGACTGGAGATATTCTTCAGTTTACAATCCACGGGCTAACGGTCTGGCCGAGGCCTTCAATAAGACCTTGACGAAGATCATAAAAAAGACGGTGTCCCGAAATAAGAAAGACTGGCACGAGAGGCTGCAAGAGGCCCTTTGGGCCTATCGAATTACATTCAAGACGGCCACGAATACAACGCCGTACGCATTGGTATTTGGGACGGAAGCAGTGCTCCCCCTCGAGATAGAGTTACCCTCTCTACGAGTGGCAGTCCACTACGAGCTGACGGACGAAGAAAATGCTCACCTTCGGCTTGAGGAGCTCGATGCCCTCGACGAAACCCGGCTCATAGCGTAACAAAATCTGGAAGCTTATAAGGCAAAGATGATGCGCTCATATGAAAGATTGACCCGACCGAGAACATTCCGCCAAGGCGAACTCGTGTTAGTGGTCAAAAGGCCTATGATCCCTAATCGAGCCAAGCGAGGAAAATTCGAGCCAAACTATGAAGGCCCGTACATCATAGATAAGGTCTACCAGGGTGGGGCCTATCTACTCATGGACATGCACGGTGAAAGGACTTTCAGGCCAATAAACGGTCGCTTCCTAAAGAGATACTACGCTTAATGAGCCACGGCCTAGGTCAATGATAGATGACGACGACTATGTCCGCTCGCTATCTTCCTAAGCTCGAGCTTTATGAGCAGTAGCCGGCCTTCTCCATGTCGGACCGAAATGTCCTTAAACTAATAATGGACCGAAACGTCCTTAAACTATCGACGGACCGAAATGTCCTTAAACTAATCACAGACCGAAACGTCCTTAAACTATCGACGGACCGAAATGTCCTTAAACTAACGACGGACCGAAACGTCCTTAAACTATCGACGGACCGAGACGTCCTTAAACTAACGACGGACCGAAACGTCCCTAAACTATTACTGCAGCATCCTCAGGCTGACGAGATAAAAAAAAAGGGAGAGAAAAAAAATATATATAAAAAATGATAAAAAAAAACGGTATGTCCATAAGCAAAATGGGCACGGATGAAAACCCGAAAGGGCTCCGTGAGTAAAAACAGCAGGGCTACCGGTGAGTGTTCGTGAAAACCCGAAAGGGAGCGACCTTGTAAAAAAAAAGAGAGAAAAAGAATAAAAAAAAACGGTATGTCCATAAGCAAAATGGGCACGGATGAAAACCGGAAAGGGCTCCGTGAGCAAAAACAGCAGAACTACCGGCGAGTGTTTGTGAAAACCCGAAAGGGCGCAACCTCGTTAAAAGACACTTATAGGGTCCTCTCGACCTTGTAAGGAGAAACCACCCGCGTGAGATCCTTACGACTCACAAAGGAGCAACACACTTAGGGACCCTCACGATTCCTAAGGAGAAAATACACTTGCGAGATCCTTACGACTCGTAAGGAGAATTCTCTTATGGACCCTCACGGCTCATGAGATTTGAAAGTCTTAAGTTACAGAAACCTAAACCTGTTCTTAAGCAAATCCCCCACAACCTTCGATAATGCCCTACAAGAGGCTCAGTACTGGCTCTTGTATACAATCCACGGGCGCGAATAAACATTTCCCCAGCAAAGTCACACCTGTGACTAGGGATATGTCCATATAATGAGCAACCCTTGTAGGTCCTCTCGACCCATAAGGAGAAAACCCTCTTGTAGGATACTTATGACTTACAGAGGAACATACACTTAGGGATCCTCACGATTCCTAGGAAAAAAAATACACCTACGAGTTCCTCACGACTTGTAGGGAGAAATACCTTGGTGAGACCCTTACGGCTCATGAAGTCAATAGCCTTGGTCGACAGGACCCTTAACCCTGTTTGTTAAGCCACCTTTGTTCAACATCGACAGAAGCAAATGATGATTCGCTCCTGGCAATATTCCAGTTGTAGCGGTGCTGATGCCGAAATCGGTGTCTAAAATCCAAGCTTGCGACGAAGAAGCTAGCAAGCCACACATGCCTACGAAATAGCCGAAATGATGGGGCAACTTGCAATAAAAAGCAGCAAGTAAAAATGTATGCATGAAAAATAGCCGAAATGATGGGGCAACTCGCAATAAAAAGCAGCGAGTAGAAAATAAATAAATAGCCGAAATGATTGGGCACCGCGAAAAATAGCCGAAATGATGGGGCAATCGCGACCTTCGCGATATAAAGGCTGAAACGATAGAGCATCGCGGAAAAAGAAATAAAATAAAAATAAAATTTATGCCCTACAGGTGATGTTCCATCACACCCTGTACACAATCCAAGGGCGTAAACAAAAAAGGGAACATACCCCCCCCAGGTTTCACCAAAGAAAGAAGCTAAATCTCGACGGGTCACAAGCGACCTAGAGATCATCCCAACACTCGTCTCGTAACGACGGATACAACTTCAAGCTAAGCGGAACAGCGGCAACTCCCAGTTCCATGGCTCGGTGGTATACATATCGCCAACAGTCAAACCTCCATCCCGTGAAATACAGATATAATCAGCAAAATTCCTGGTTACGTGGGACGCGGATAACGTCACTCTTTGACCCCATAGAAAACGTCCAGAGCGGATCCTGGTCCTCGCAGAGCACGGCAGTGAACCCGTGTGAAGCATCCAGAGCGGAGCCTAGTCCTCGCCGAGCACGGCAGTGAACCCGTGTGAAGCATCTAGTGCAAAATTTCTGGTTACGTGGGACGCGGATAACGTCACTCAGTGAACCCGTATGAAGCATTCAGAGCGGAGCCTAGTCCTCGCCGAGCACGGCAGTGAACCCGTGTGAAGCATCTAGTGCAAAATACCTGGTTACGTGGGACGCGGATAACGTCACTCTTTGACCTCGTGGAAAACGTCCAGAGCGGATCCTGGTCCTCGCAGAGCACGGCAGTGAACCCGTGTGAAGCATCCAGAGCGGAGCCTAGTCCTTGCCGAGCATGGCAGTAAACCCGTGTAAAGCATCTAGTGCAAAATTCCTGGATGACAGAGTGACTGTCAGAGTTATAGTTTTCCCTCTTACGAGGGGCAGTATTTTGGACAGGTGGTCCAAGAGGATACTGAGGGAGGTGTGGCGCAGGATACCGATTAAGTTCAGTTGTCGATACAGTCTAAGAAGTTTGGATTTGGAGTTCATTTATGAACTAGGTCCCATCAGATATCCAGACATATTCTAAGATAGGTATTGCTCATTTCGGAGATGGCTTTCTCCGCGAACTTGAGATAAAGAGAGACATAGAAAGAAACATCAGGGCGGATCCACTCACTGAGGCTATTTCTCGAACACAATAGTTTCGCAAACGGGCTTTGTGAGACTGATTAGTAGAGGAGTTGGTGTTCGGTATCACACAGGCTGTGAGTATGCGACATCGCAATAATTAGCCTTGAGTGCAAGTGGGAGATTGCTGGAGATAGTGTCCTCAGAGTTAATTATTGGATCACAGGCACGCGATTGCAATGATTGAGGGAGGACCTATGCCTGTAGGACAGTCTTACTCAAGATGATAGTATGCTATATGGTTTATCTTTATCATCGTGTACTGCTTTAGGCGACCTTACAGGTCACTATTGCGCATTGATAGAGCCCTTAGGATTATTACTTGACGGCCAGCAGTATGATGGCGATCATATACATGGGAGCCGGGGTCTATAAGCACATCCTTAAAAGGTCCCTAGTCGTGGGAGTTTTCGAGACAGGGCATCGATACTCCAGAGTAGACTAGTGTATACAGTCGAGACCCCGACGAGGGGCGGTGGCCGGTCTCACAAGCCACTGGTGTCAATTGGTTCACCTAAGATGTATACAGGTACTCATTGGGTTATGAGTACACCGGACAGGACTCGCCGGGAACATGCTAGTTGGTCTTATACCTGACGTCAGATGGCAGTTCCCTGGTGACATGTGTACAGGTTAGTTCATCGACCTGAGATCGTCATTTGTCTCATGTGAGTTTCCACTGTGCTTTGATTACTACCCTACCACGGCTCAAAGGAGTCATGCAAACAGGTTTTAGTTGGGTACAGTCCTGAGCCATATGGAGGCAGTGAGCGGATCTGCAGGGGTTCGTCTCTCCCGGTATTGGGGGTGAGGTCGCGCTGTGTCTAGGAGAGCCATTACACGAAGTCCTTGGCCAAGGCAGGAAATTTACTGGTAGGTATTCCAGTAGTATCTCAGGGTGTTCTGGGCTACACGACACGACTTGTACCGCTTTTGGGGGTCTGACTTTTACCAACCCCCTAGGCCCGCCATGCGATGCTCATAGACGAACGGACCGGACTGTACGGATATTGTCACTGACAGGCTCAGTAGGGTGTCAGGATGAGTTCGCTCATCGACGTCCCTTTTGGTCAATACCTGGTAGCCCGTTACGTATGGCTAATACCTCTAACGTGCTAGTGGTTAAATCCACAGCCAAAATATTGACGAGTCTTTAGAGTCCCCCACAGACCGTTTCTCAAGTTTCGGGTGAAACGCTGTAGAGGCCGTATGGAGATATGGCAGGGTTCGATCATATACGTGCAGTATTGCACGGATCATGATCTGACGGATAATACTAGCGGGTTTTGGTTTAAGCCGGATCCTAGTATTGTACAGTGTAGATTTTGTCTCATTGCATTTGTTTTCGGTCGGAATACAAATGTGGGTATGTATATACAGTCGCGGGGTTTTCCTGTAATTTATTACGAGATCAGTTTTCTGAAGTTGCCAGTTTGCTTTCCGTTTCGGCCATTTTTCCTTTGTTTTTTCTTTGGCTGAAATTTGGGGTGGAGGGGCTTATTTGCAAATATGCAAATTAGCAAAGTGGAGGGTGGTTTTTGCAATTGTGCATGGGGAAGACTTTTAGTGGCACATGGTTGCTTCATGATTGGGCATCATCATTGCTTGACTTTTGGGTTATGATTAGGTGATGGAGTGGAGACTTTGTAGTAATGATTTTTTCTCATCATCACCCTTTCTCTCTCTTGTATTATTTTTCCCCACTCACTCTCTCCCCTCATTTTTTACATTGGCCGACCATTCTAAGAAAAGGGGCTGTCCCATTTTTGTGTGTGGGATTGTTCTCATTTTGTTTGCACAAAAATCCCTTTGTTCATCCAAAAAACTTGCATCTCATTCCTCCACCAAAAACCATGGCAACTTCAATCCCAATAGAGACATATAGTTCTACACTATCCTACAGCATTCTTGGACACGTCGACTGGCCAACTTCGTGCCCGAGTTGCCTCGGTCCAGAGGTAGGAGCCCGTAAAAGAACCCGGTGATGTGGTGCCCTTCCGACGAGGAGATGAAGACCGGAGATTCCGCGGGGAGATCGGGACGACGACGAGAAGACCGAAGGACACGGATCGCTCGGTATATCTCTCTACCCCTTCTCTAGTTAGCTAGGAGTAGGTTAATGGCCCGATCTGGGGTTTTAGTGCGCGGTAGTGTTGGTTTACAAGTTTTATAAAAGTTTCGTTCCCATATTCCGGCGTCGGATTGACGGCCGGGGCGCTGCAGTGCACTTACAGTCTCCTCGTCGTAAATCTCAACAATTGGATGTCCCCGTTTCTATGCACCGCGGGTCTCAAAACATTCCAAGAGCCGACCAGAAATGTCCAGATGTTGGAGCGCTCAAAGCAGGAGTCCTCCTCTGATTCTCAAAATAACAATAGGTCCTGAAGAAACCGAAAGGACGATAATCGTAAAAGCGGAAATTCCGACGATACTGAATTTTTTAACACTTCAGCTAACCGAAATAAGCGAGGGATGAGCGGGCCTAATGCCAACCAGCCTCGGAAGCCAGTGTTCGGAGAGGGCGGAGAATCTCCACTGAAAGAGAAGCTGGATAAGTTCTATTCCTTTAGAAAGGATAAAACCCATAAAATATTCAAAGACGCCCTAAGAAACGGTCTACAATTGCCAGAATCAAAAGGACCACAAGAAGCGAATATGACCGATGACCCCAAATATTGCCCGTATCACAGAGTGATAAGTCATGCTATTGAGGACTACTTTGTCTTCAAAAATTGGGTCGAAAAACAATACAAGGCAGGAGAGATAGAACTGTCAAAAGACGTGTTAACAAACAGTTAAGCTGCGACCGCCAATTTCATACAAATGGGGACCGAAACCCTTCAGAAACCTGATTCTCTCAGACATCTGCCTTTCTCTGAAAAGAATGGACCAAGAAAACAAGCTAAGAGCCAAACAAGAAATGTTGCTAATGAAGAAGCGGTAGATAGGTATACAATCCATACGGTCTACATGATGGAGGAGGAACAAGTCCTCCTATACCTTATAGCCATGACGATGACGTAGTTGTTGTCATCCAACACCGGCTCGGCCCAGATGACGAAGAGCCCGCTTATGCAATTAAGCCAAAGGACCCCGTGGTTCCTGCAGAATCGAGCCCAGGCTCCAACAGTTGACCACCACGTTGTTAAACTGGGAACAGTTGACCACCACGTCGTTAAACTGGGAACAGTCGACCACCATGTTATTAAACTAGAAACAATCGACCCTTAAGTTGTTAAAGTGGGAATGTAAAAAAAAATGTGTAAATAAAAAATGTGTGTAAATAAAAAAATGAATGAAAAAAGCCGAAATGATGGGGCGACTCGCAATAAAAATCAGCGAGAAAAATAAAGATGAAAAATAAAGCCGAGATGATGGGGCAACCGCGAATGAATAGCCGAAATGATAGGGCAATCGCAAACTTCGCTATAAGAAAAGATGAAATGATAGAGCAATCGCGGTAAAAAAAACACCTTCAAAGGTGGATGATGAGTCGCTCCTAGTACCATATTCCAGTGCAGCAATGCAGACGCCGACCAAAATCCAAATCCCCAAATGGCGAATGATGAGTCGCTCCTGGTACCATATTCCAGTGCAACGATGCAGACGCCAACCAAATTCCAAATCCCTAAATTCCCAACGACAAATGATGAGTCGCTCCTGATACTATATTCCAGTGCAGCGATACAGACGCCAACCAAATTCCAAATCCCTAAACCTTTAAACGACGAATGATGAGTCACTCCTGGTACCATATTCCAGTACAGCGATGCAGACGCCAACCAAAATCCAATTTTCCAGAATTCTCCCAGCCCTACGGGTGGTCCCCAAATTGACTACCGTATACAATCCACAGGCTCTAATAATTCTTATCACATTCATACCCCACCGTAATCACCAGTCGTGCGGCCGGTCTTCGCCCTTGGAATTATGCTCCATTTGGGAAGACCCACTCATGTGTCCTCACGATACATGAGGAGAACAAACTTACGAGATCCTCTCGACTCGTAAGAAAACACCTTTGTGGAATCTTTACGACTCACAATGGAAAAGCACACTTAGGAGTCCCTACGACTCCTAAGAAGAAAGTACACCTACGAGATCCTTTCGACTCGTAGGGAGAAAATGCTTTTATGGGACCCTTACGGCTCATAAAATTGAAAAGCCTTAGGTGATAGGGACCTAAACCTGTCTCCTAAGCCACCGCTCCCCAACAAATAAAGGCAAATGATGAATTTCTCTTGGCACTTGTGCTTCAGTGTTAGCAACGCTGATGCATACCCTAACCCCAAAATTCCAAATTTTTTATCCAAAAGACCCCTAAGTCTTTAAACTAGGAACAGATGATCTCTAAATCCTTAGACTAAGAATAGATGACCCCTAAGTCGTTAAAATGGGAACGAAGGAAATCCCCTTACAACAAATGATGATTTGCTTCTGGTGCCGTATTCTAGTGTAGCGGTGCTGATGCCAAATCAAAACCAAAATCCCCAAATCCTCTCATGACAAATGATGATTCGCTCCTGGTACTATATTTCAGTATAGCGATGCTGATGTCAACCCAAATCACATCAAATCAGCAAGACAACCAACGACTTCCCTGGCGGAATCAAGCACTACCTTGGAAACAAGTCAAATCCCTGACACCGCGAGAAGCGGAGCAAGTCAGATCATGCATCGACCGTCCAAGTCAAAAAAAGGGCAGCAACAACCTCCCCGTCGGAATTATGCTTCGACTCGGAATCAAGTCAACCAACGACCTCCCCGTCGGAATTATGCTCCATCTCGGAATCAAGTCAACCAATGACCTCCCTGTCGGAATTATGCTCTGACTCGGAATCAAGTCAACTAACAACCTCTGCGGTGGAATCATGCTTCTCCTCGGAGTACCTGCTTTTCCCGTTGGAATTATGCTTCGCCTGGGAATTGACCTCTGCGTCGGAATCATATTTCATCTCAGAGTGTATCCCGTGTTGAAATCATGCTTCGCCTCGGAGTATTTGCCTTCCCTGTCGGAATTATGCTTCGACTCGGAATCAACCTCTGTATCGAAGCTATACTTCGTTCAGAATGTCTGCCCTGTGCCGGAACTACGCTTCGTCTCAGGATACACCTGTCCCGTGCCGGAATTATGCTCCACTCTTCGGAATTATGCTCCGATCCCCAGAATCATACTCCGCTCTTCGGAATTATACTCCGATCCCCGGAATCATGCTCCGATCCTCGGAATGATGCTCCGATCCCGAAATTATGCTCCGCTCCACGGAATCATGCTCCGATCCCGGGAATCATGCTCCGATCCCGGGAATCATGCTCCGATCCCGGAATTATGCTCCGCTCTTCAGAATTATGCTCTGATCCCCGGAATCATACTCCGCTCTTCGGAATGATGCTCCGATCCTCGAAATTATGCTCCGATCCCCTGAATTATGCTCCCAGAATAATGCTCCGCCCCCGGAATGATGTTCCGCCTCGAAGTCCAACTCCATGATCCATCAATTTCATGCACACAACTCATATACGCGGTGTGTATTTATTGATGGGGGCACTTTGTTGGGGTCAAAAATTACATCCTGGTTGACCAAGTCAAAGTCAAAGTCAACCCCAAACCAAGTGGGCCCATGCCCAAGTCGAGTCCGAACATGAAGCGGCCGGCCTCTCTCTATGGCAATATGAATATTATGTAATAAATATGTTTGATGTAATTTTTATGAATAAATGTAGGAAAAATGAGCATTAATCCAAATTTTTGTAAAGCCCATAACTCATGTGCAAAAGAAATGAGCACATGAGGCATGGGATGGGCAAAATGCCATTTTGTAAAACCCAAGGGGCTATATGTATATTTGTAAGCCTATATAAAGCAACATGATGATGAAATAAAAAAAGAAGAAGAACTCATTCCCCTCAAAATTTTAGGGTTTTTGTGCCTCCTTCCCCTTCCTCAAGGTTCTAAAACCTTCTCCCCTTTTTGAATTAAATCAAGAGTTTAACTCTTCCTTTTCAAAAAATAAACAGTTTTTCACTATCAAACCCTTGAAGAGGAACTCAGATCTTCCATCAGATCTCAAAAATGGAAGATTTTTAAATCTCACCCCCTTTTTTCTCCAAGATTCGGCCGGCCGAGAGGAAGAAGAAGGAGACCCATCTCCAAAAATCCCATCTTGGGAAGATCCAAGGCCTAAAAGAAGATCCAGGACCAAAGGGAAGAAGAAAGGGGTTCGTTTTGATCATTTCCAAAGATTTCTAGGAGTTTAACTTCATTCAAGATCTGGTGGAGTTTAACTCCATAAACCAAACCTTTTATATATATATATATATATATATATATATATATATATAGGAGTTTAACTCCATTCATCATCTTTCGGAGTTTTATCTCCATAAAGAAAAAATCCTTTTTCGGAGTTTAACTCTTTTTTCTGGGGCTAAAAGCCCCTTCTTTCCGCCGGCGCCTACTTGCCGGGCACATGAGGCGCTTGCGCCCAAGCGCCCAGCGCCCACGTGTCGGGCACGTAAGGCGCGAGCGCCCAAGCGCGAGCACCAGTGCTTAAGCGCCCAGCGCCCGAATGCTAGGCACGTGAGGCGCTGGCGCTCACGTGTCCTTTGGACGCTATTTTCTGTTTTCTTATACACACACACACACTCCACAACACTTCCCTCGTTAGAACACAACACTGCAAATTGAGTTCGCATGACTAGTTTGACCCGTCACTTGGAGGTTCCCTCGCTCCAAAGGCGAGGGGTAATTAACGGCAGCTTAGTTCGCGGCCGCCGGAGATTCGGATTCCACAATCAATAAACCCCCGCCTACCCTAGGCAGGGGGAATATGTAGTACGCCTGACAAGCGACGCGTATTCCCATCTCGGTGGGGTGACGAAAAACACCCTACAGGTGCATGGTGCGGATGTGGCACGATGCGACACGGAAGTGGGCACGAGTCGTGGCACGACGCCGGTGCGGAGGCGGGCACAAGAGCGGCTCAAAATTGGCACAGTGGTTCAAGAAAGTGGATACGAGGCTTGGCACAACGGCAGTTAGGGGTCTCGAGGGGAACTGGCGCCGGCAGCAACGTCGATGGCGAGGAGCTCAAGCGGCGGTGTAGGGTGGACAACGAGGTGATGTTGCAGCTAGTGGGGTGCAAACGGGCTTGTAGTTGCTGGGAGGTTATGGAAGAGAGGGAAGGGAAGATGGTGGTTGAGGAGACGTGCTACAGGGGAGCCGGCGGCTGGAAGTTTCCATCGAAGTTCAATATGAATTTTTGGGTACTTATCATGAGATTTACGAGCCGGCGGGGATGGGGAACTCGGGAGCTGAAGGTTGGTGGAAGTGGCGATGGCAGTGGAGAATCTCAATTAGAGGAGGAGCTAGGCGAGCTCGATATGGTGGCCGTGGATGTGTTGGTCTCTGGGGGAGGTCGACGGGTGGAGGTGATGGTCGGAGGTCGTCGATGGTGTTAGCAGGGGATCGGCTTGGCCTTGTGTAGCAGTGGAGGTTGCAGTTGGCGTCAAGGCTCCGGTAGCGATCACCGGAGGCGGTGGAAATAGTGAGGGCCTTCGAGGTTGACAAGTCGTTGGGCGATCGCCGGCAACGATGGTGGCTAGCGAGGTGGTGAGGCGGTTGTCGGTGGAGGAGAGGTATAGGGGGAGAGAGAGACGGAGAGATTTAGAGAGAGAGAGAAAGAGAGAGGAGAGAGAGAAGTGCGGATTCGAAGGCCGGGGATCTCGGGGTAGTTGTGGCAATGGCGAGGTCGCGGAGGAGCCTGTTGCGAAGGAGGAGGGAGAAACGATCGAGAGGAGAGAGAAATAGAGAAGGAATGAGAGGAGAGAGAAAGCGAGAAAAGAGAGGGGGAGATGGGATTGGGTCGGTTCGGGTCGTGGTATGGGCTTGAGCTTTGTTTTGGGATTGGATTAGGGAAAAATAGTTAGGCTTAGGGTTTAGTTTATTTAGGGTTTTGGAAATATGTTTTGATAAAAAGATTAGAGTTAGGGAGATAGGTTTAAAATACCAATTAATAATAATTAAAGACAATTAATGAAATTAGTTAATAACCATTAAAACAAAATCAATCACCATAAATATCAAAACGTGGGCAATAGTTCATGGTGAAGGTTTTAATAGTTAGGATAAAATAGAATTTGGGTTTAGAAATTTGGGTTTAGAAAATAATTTGGAGATAGAAAAATGGAAATGAAAATGGGATAGGATTTAATTAGAAAATATTTATTTATATAAAAAAATACGGATGCAAGGAAATCGGGTTTTACAAAACTGATTTCTTTATTTCATTAGGTTTTTAGTATAGGCAGATTTTCTTTTTGTTTTGATCAAAAAGAAAAGTTCGCCTATACTAAAAACCTAACATAATAAAGAAATCGGTTCCAAGTGACGAGGAATCTTGGTAACATACGAAAATCATGAAAATTTTAAACAACCTTAATTATTTGGTTTCCTTCAATTTTCTAATATTTTGCGATTTCCAATATTTTGCATAGTACACGAAAATCATATCATTTTTCCAAAAATCTCAAAAATTTCTGGTTTTTTTTGTTTTTAATAATTTTCATATAAAATGGCAAAATCTTAAAAAATATCGAGAATTTTCATTTTTTTCAATATTTTTTAATTGTTATAGCGTTCAAAAAATCATAAAATTTTCAAAAGCTTCAATATTTTCCGTTTTCTTCCATTTTTCTATATTTTATATGGTATAGGAAAATCATAAAATTTTCGAAAATCTCAATTCAATGTTTGGCATATAGAAAACGAAAATCGCGATATTTTCTGTCATACCCCGCTTCCCAAAAACGAGAAACAGGATAGACAAACCCACAACATATTCATATTGAGAAGCACTCTTTGTCAGCATGACTATGATAAGTGTCTATATAAGCAGTAAAGGAAATTATAGTATAAGAATTTTAAAAATTATAAAATATCCAACAATATTTATAATAGTCCAAAAAACGATAACTAAATACAGTTCGAAAATTCAAGAAATTAGGAATGAAAGATAACCTTGAACAAAAGACATGTTTACTGAAAAAGAAAACTAAACCTCGGTCAGACTTAGAAGATATTGACTGTCCTTTTCGGCTAGTGCCATCTCGTATCTAGGCTCGTCACATGTTCCAAAGTAGTTTGAAGACATTCCCAAGAAATGAAAACAGGAATGTCGTTAGCGAACTAAAGTTTGATAAGTTTCTATTTTATTAGAAAACAATGTTTTTCTATGTTCACGGTATTTACAATGAAACATGATATTTTGACTACAATTTAAGTATTAATATTTATAATCTAATAGGTTTAAGACATGGTGCTCTTAATGCATCATAAAAGATTGGACCATTAGAAAGCACAGAAATATCTATAGTAAATAGAAATATCTATAGTAAATGAATAATGATATAAATTATGAGCAGAGTATTTGATGGCTTGCATGGTATGATCCACCTACTATAATAAAAGTGATGGATTATAAATCTTTTCTTTTCTCATCATGTGATCTTTCAATGGATCATAGTAGAGCACTTGGGGGATGGGGGAAGGGGGGTGAACATGTGAATTTTGTTGAAAGCTTCATTAACCTAATTAATTCAAAAAAGTGCTTAAGATATTTGCTCGGTGTGTGATCCTTGTTTGTCTGAAGCTGTTTAATTAATGCTGTTGTTTTCAGTTAGTTGATTTCGTTTTAAAGAGAACTCATGCGAAAGGAGAGATAATATGAATTTGTGTTTCTTTACCTACGGTTTTAACGAGACAAGTCTTCTTTGAGAATTAAATTCTCTTTTCTATCAATGGCTGTCGGGACCCGGTTCTTGCTCACAGAACAAAGTGTCACGCCAAGTGCATGTCATGCCTAGGGGGCGGAGGCCACCTCTTGAATCAGTGAGGGCCACTTCTTGAATTCGTGGGACCCACTGTAGAACAATGAGCAATCTTCGGAATACATTTCGAAAGAGGGCAGATCTGTAGTATAAATGGAATGATACCAGTATTCAATACAGAACCGCCTTTTAAGTGAATCGGCATTACATGAGCTTGAAAACTCTGTAGTTAAGTGAACCGGCACAATAGAAGTTACGTATAAAAGATGATCCAATATACATGTGTACTAGCAAGGGTCTCCAAGCATGCATGGGCACGAAGTCCAAAATCAAGAAAAAATCATATTAATTTGAATATTTATTGTTATATAATTTATGGGTCGTATTATCTCATATTTATGAATTTCATATGTAAAATATATAAATGTTCAGTAGATAGACACTTCAGAATTTTTTCTTTAACTTGTAAATATTATAGCATACGAAAATTATGAAAGTTCTAAAAATCTTTTAAAAAATCTCTACGGCTTTGTAATATTTTGCATGTTATTGCATTCGAGAATCACAAGATATGCAAAAATCCTAGAATTATATGTTTTTTCAATTTTTCAATATTTTACACAATATAGCACACGAATAAGACAAAATTTTTAAAATCTCAAATTCTTAATTTGTTTTCTTTGATTTTCTGATATTTTGCTTACTATAGCACAAAAAAACCATGAAATTATCAAAAATATTTTTTTTTGGTTTTCTTCGGTATTTCAATATTTTTTATGATATAAAGCATACGAAAATCGGAAAAAAATTAAATTTTTTAAAATTCTCTGTTTTCTTTCTTTTCTTCAATATTATGCATACTATATATATAGAACACGAAAATCATGAAATTTTTTAGTTTTTTTTTCGGTTTTTAATATTTTGTATGCTATATAACATATGACAATCGCGAAATTTACAAAAAAAAATTATTTGTTTTTTTTTAAATTTGCAATAATTTGCACCAACCACACTAAGATTACGTAATTTTCAAAAATCTCAAACATATTTGTATTCTTCGATTTTTCAATGTTCTGCATGTTGTGGACTGCTAGCACACGAAAAATGCGAAATTTTTAAAAATCTAAGAAAAATCAGTTTTCTTTGTTTTTTCAATATTTATAACACAAGAAAATCGCAAAATTCTCAAAATTATAAAATTTTATCTACTCTTTGGTTTTTCAATACTTTTGCTTTATATGGTACACGAAAATCATGATATCTTTGAAAATCCCAAAAATTTCTGGTTCATTCAAATTTTCAATATTTTGGACACGAATCATGAATTTCTTAAAATTGGAAAAAATTATCTTCAAATTTCCAATATTTTGAATACTATGGCTCTCAAAAATTTTGAAATAAACATAAATCTAAATATTTTCTATTTTATACGTTTTTTAATATTTTGCTTGTTTTACAACATACAAATATCTCAAATATCTCAAATTTTTCAAAAATATCAAAATTTTCTTTTTTTTCTTCTATTAATCTCTTACTTTTTATTGCACACAAAAATCTCTTAATTTTAAAAAGTGAGTTTTTTGTTTTCTTCATTTTACAATTTTTTATGTTATATATAGCACAAGAAAATTATGAAATTTTTAAAATCTAAAAATTTTCTATTTTTTTCCGTTTTTTTATTATTTTTCTTGTTATATAAAGTATGAAAATTACAATATTTTCGAAAAATCCTTTTGTTTCCTTTGGTTTTTATCATTTTTCTTGATATTACAAACGAAAATCTTAGATTTTTCAGAAATCTTTAAAAAATCTATTTTCTTCACTTTTTGATATTTTCATTGATGCATATGAAAATCATAAAATTTTCAAAATCTCAAAATAATTGATTTCTTCCTTTATTTCATAATCTGCATGTATATTGCACACATAATCATGAAATTTTAAAAATATACGGATTTTATGTTTTCTTGCTTTTAAAGAACTTCCCCGTATCAAGAATAAAAAAACAAAAAAACTATATGAACTAAAAATTGAAAATTTCTGTTCCAATAGGGTTCCCAGTGATTTATTAGTGGAAGCAAATAGGGTTTCTAGTCACTTGGAACTTGTCACACCCCACTTCCTAAAATACGGAATACGAGATATGATTAAGCCAGCAATACTCCTACGGTCGAGGAAATATCTTGCCGTAATCACACCTCGGCTTCTAGCAGTACATGGTAAGCAGTAAACACAACACTAAATATGAGAAATACAGCCACTAAATCTATCACATTTTGAACGAATCAGAGTGCAACGGATACAAGCGAAAGAGATAACTAACCAGATAGTGATAAAGGAAAAGATAGCGCTAACGTCGCTGATCTAGATGTCCGCAATATTCTCGAGGTAAGATAGGTCCTGATCCGAGCTAAGTCCACTTCTCACTCTGAGTATGCATACTCAAGTTGTTAGAGCGACACAATAGCAAATATATATATATATATATATATATATATATATATATATATAATGTGCAATGATGATAAACATAAAGCAGTAAGTATAGAGTAATGACATGAGCATGAAATAACCAGTACATGTAACGGTAAAGCAGGTGTATCAAATCAATAATCAATGTAATGTTCCATCAGTCTCACAGTCTCAATGTCCTAGTCACTAAACTTATCGTCAGTCCAAATGTAAGCGTCAACCACTGCAAGAGTATTCCCAACCCAAAAGTAAGCCCCAGGGACAAGGAAACATGAGCCCGAATCACGATCAACAAGAACCAGTAACACGATCAGTAACAATATCATGAAATCAAAAAATATGCCGGCAATGAGACTCCTGAGATTCCGTTGAACGAACTCACACTCAAACTACCCCACACCCCGCGATATATATCAAACACCGACCATGAATTTAAATATTAGTCGCTTAATGACAAGTCTACGCGAGAATTGAAGACAGGGTCTCCATCAAGCAAGTCTCGACTAGTATCCAAGATAAGTGGGTAGTCCTCGATGTCTTACCTATGACACTAATATAAATGCTTCCATACCTATCCCATATCAGTTATAGTTATATTTATATATGCTTCATAGACGTCGACAATACAATAACTAAATGGTTCCGCTAATTGTGTACAAGTACGTGTCACTTCCACTATTCAATCACGTTTTTACGCTAACGCACTTGCCACAATCCAATCACTAACACTATCATTCGGTAATGTAAAATAGTCATTAGGATATCGATACAAATGAACACTATTTACAAAGAGTATAACATACATGCAACATGATGGGATACAGTAAATGCACTACTAAATACATATGAGCAGCCGGTGTCGGCTGGATTAAAAAAATCATATAAAATCACACATGCATAATTTGGCAAAACAATATAAAAGGTGTAAACAGTGTATTAAATTATCTATACAGAAAAATTGGTTTCGAGTCATTCGGGTTTTAGGTTTGCGAGTTACGGTCCTTCCATTTTGAGTGTTTACTGTTGGAAATCCAATTTCTGAACTAAAAGTCCGTTTCGTAACACGATGTACTCTCTGTTGGGTGTATAATTAGGCGACTCTACAGTTAGATAAAATTTAGGTTTACCTATTATGTTTTCAACGCACCAGACGGATCAATAATATCCATTGTATGCAGGGAGATATGCACTGTCTAAGGTTAAGGTATACGTTTTGTTTCTGCATGAAACTGCAGTACACATCGACGGTTTAAAAGGTGTTATAAATATCAAACGGCACCGGAATGCAATGGTACCAGTACCGTCAGAAAGATAATTCAATTCTTCACGCTTCCATATATGGTTCCGCACACTTTCACGCCTAAACAGTGAAAAGTATGCATTCTAAAATAGGTAAAGGCAGAGATTCTTGCTCTGGACTGCAGTCCAGAGCAATGAATTGCCTCAGTTTTTTTATTGTCATAACTTATTAAAATACAAAGATGAACTATGGGATGCTGTAGGTTTATCTGTTGGTTTCGATATGAGCCATAGAACGCTATGATCCAATATATAAATGATTTATTATGACTTTAACCGTTCAGCTTGTCCGAAAAAATTCAGCTTTTGTAAAGATTATCGAGGATAACGTTTCATGGGTGAAATGGCGTCGTTTTGCCGTCCAATTTCAACAGGGTATTCGTTAAAAGTAATAGAGTATAATGGTCATGGGTTCCACCATATTCACTTAAGTTATCGCATAGGGTCCTATATCAAACATTTAAACTATGTAAACGGTTATCGATCAAAATATCGATTTCTTTTACCCGATCAACACGAAATTAATTCATGAGTTTCTATATGATATTATTACGGCGTAATCGACCCAATTCGGGCCCCAAACACTAAAATTTACGATGATGGTTCTTATTTGATATTAAATTCGCAATGATGTATATATGAAATATCTATATTTAAACATGTGTGTGTGTGTGTCTATATATATATAATATCTAGAGATTACTATAGCATAAGAAACAACTGAAGGGGTTCAATTTCCTTGGGTCGCTGATATAGAAGCGACGCGACGTGTAGGGTTCGTCACGACACACGAGACGACGCGATGCTGGACACGGCGCGTGGCGCGTGCGCGATGCATGGTGAACCTGTACTAGACGCGGTGGCGATACGGACGTAATACGTCAGTAGGCATGGTGATGACGCGAACGTGACACGGTACTGGGCACGATCTTGACTCGGTGCGTGGTGCGGATGTGGCACGGCGCGGCACGGGTGTGGGAACGAGTCATGGCATGACGCCGGTACGGAAGCGGGCCCGAGAGTAGCTCGAAGTGGGCATAGTGGTTCAAGAAAGTGGACACGAGGCTTGGCACAACGGCAGCTAGGGGTCTCGAAGGGAACTGGTGCCGACGGCAACGTCGACGGCAAGGAGCTCAGGCGGCGGTGCAGGGTGGACAACAAGGAGATGTTGCAGCAAGTGGGGTGCAAATGGGCTTGTAGTTGCTGGGAGGTTATGCAGGAGAGGGAAGGGAAGATGGTGGTTGAGGAGACGTGCGGCTGGGGAGCCGATGGGGGCATCGGGGAGCCGGCAACGATGGGGAACTCAGGAGATGAAGGTTGGTGGAAGTGGCGATGGCAGTGGAGAATCTCGATTGGAGGAGGAGCTAGACGAGCTCGGTGTGGTGGTGGTGAATGCGTTGGTCTCTGGGGGAGGTCGACGGGTGGAGGTGATGGCTGGAGGTCGTCGAGGGTGTTAGCAGGGGATCGACTTGACCTTGTGTAGCAGTGGAGGTTGCAGTTGGCGTCGAGGCTCCGGCGGCGGCGGTGGAACAATGACGGCCTTCGAGGTTGACGAGTCGTTGGGCGATCGCCGGCGACGATGGTGGCTAGCGAGGTGGTGAGGCGGTTGTCGGTGGAGGAAAGGTATAGGGGGAGAAAGACGGTGAGATTTAGAGAGATCGAGAGAGAGAGAGGAAGAGAGAGAAGTGCGGATTCGAAGGCCGGGGATGTCGGGGTAGTTGCGGTGATGGCGAGGTCGTAGAAGAGCCCATTGCGAAGGAGGAAGGAGAAACAATCGAGAGGAGATAGAAAGAGAGAAGGAATCGAGAGGAGAGAGAAAGAGAGAAAAGAGAGGGAAGATAGGATTGGGTCGGGTCGGGGTATGGGCTTGTGCTTGGTTTTGGGATTTGGTTAGGGAAAAATAGTTAGGCTTAGTGTAACGACCATGTATTCTAATACCTAATGAAATAACTTTTATTTAAATTTCTAGTATCAAGTAATTATTTACGTATTTCGTTGATAGAAAAAAAATATTTTTATTTTTTTAGTAATGTTAGTAATTTTTAAAGTATTGAAATATGATTAAAGGAATTTTCTAAAATCTATTTATATTTTTCTAGGCTTAAAATGCTTTAATAAAATTTTATAATGCCTTAAAATAATTTACATATTTTTATTATCAATTAAAATAATTATTTCGTAAGTAAAATGATTTTCAAGGATAAACTAGATTTTAAATAATTATAATAATTAGCAAAGACCATAAATATGGATATATTATTTATTTTAGCCCAAAATTATTTTTAAACTGAAGGTAACAATAAAATATATTTTCTGGAATTTTCTCATATTTTCCCCGTATTTTACGATATTTTTAACAATTTTTAAGCCCAAATTCGATTTTCTTAAATAAACGGTTAGATTTTAAAAAATAAAAAAATTATATATATATATATATATATATATATATATATATATATATATATATATATTAAATCCCTTTTAACCTGGACCGTTGGATGGAAAGATCCAACAGCCCAGAATTATCTGGCGATGCCCACGTGGTGGGGACCACGCGAAAACGCATGATCCTCACCCGCGGACGCGTGGCTTGTGGTGACGGCGATCTGGACCGTTGGATCAAGATCGAACGGCCACAAATCCTGGCGGCGGCGGCAATCGGCAGATAGTCATCAACAAATCATTTGGGCGCGGATTTTGGGTGGATTTTAACAGATTTTTTGGATTTTATTGTTGGGAAAAGACCCTATAAATAGAGACCTTCAAACATTGATTTCTCACACCTCAAAACTCCAAAAATTCTGGAAAAAAAAATACCTAGGCCTTCGTTTCGACGACGCCGACGCTGTGGTTCCACCCAAGTATCGAGGAAAAATCCGAGCGCGGAGTTATTTAGATCGTAGTGCAAGTCTACGTTTTAGACCCATTGACATCCAACTCAAATCAAAGGTAGAATCCGTCTCTCTCCACTCATTTGTCACCTTTCTTCTTTTAATGATCTTAGTTTCAACTTCTAATCATCAAACTTATATTAAAATGATGTTAAAATATTTCTGCATGCATATTTTGGTACCCCTTAACGATAAGAATTTGACCCCATGCTTAAAATGGTTTAATTAATTACCTCTATATGCGTGAATATTGCACACTCGTCCTACATAGAATATGATATGCTTAAAAGTTATAACTCATGGGGTATCAATCTACCCTTTTTGCACACCCACTTACCCATGTTATCAATATGATCTCGAAATAGGTTATTTCTACAAAATACCCTCATTTTATTAAAATGTCGTATATGTATAAAATATCCATATGAGATAAGATATTTGGAATAAATGTTTTAGACATTAAAACGATATAGTTTTACTTACACTTTTATACACCAACTACTTTAGTTTTGTTAAATCCCTTTACCTTTTGAAAGGGGGTAATACTAAATATAAATAATTGTGATATAGTTTTTCAAATTAGCCCTTTTCACTCGAGAGAATATTTTTATATTAATTTTTCTTAGCATATTAACTAAAGTTTAATAAGATGCCCTAATAGGAGAATATTTTACCTGACCCCGTGGTTACTAGACAATCATCCCGAAAAGGACACAAATCCTGTCGTCCATGTGCAGCGGTTGTCAACGCGGAGTCGTTCTTGTAGAATTGCATCTCTAATAGATTACCATAATAATAGGGTAATGTTTTACATAAATATCTCGTGGCTGATAGGCAATCGTCCCTAAAAAGGACACATATCTTGCCACCCATGTGCAGCAGTTGCCAACACGAAAGTATTTTCTAAAATATTACTTCAAACTTAAAACACTATAATTTTATAAAATTATTAATTACAATAAAATAGCTCAATCCATCCTAAAAAGGATATAATTTCATTTAAATATCTTGACCTTTACTAAAAGGCTATTTTTAACAAAAACCATAACCCTTATAAATGATATTTTTCTAAAGAATACCTAAAAGCTTATTAAAAGATAATTTTCAAATAAATACCCTAAGCTTTTATTAAAAGGATATTTTCTCCGTAAAATACTATGGGTTTCCAAAATGATAAATATTCCAAATATCATGGTTTTCTTATAAACAATAAATATCATTAAAAGTTATTATCCTTTCTTAACTAAGCATTCTATAAAATGATATGAGCATCTTATAAACTTTAAAAGATAACAAGATAAAATGAGTAATTGTGGAAGGTCTGGTTAAATGAGATCAACTTTTTAAATACAAATTTATGACATACATGACACATGATACGGTTAGAGTTAGAATGCGCGAACCCAGGTATGGAATATTTATATATGAGGATCCCTGCATGCAGGGTGAACAGTCCAATGTGTGGACAACTACTAACCCGATATTCGGGCGAATACTAACCTTACTTTGAGGATGAATGGTCCAATATGTAGACGACTACTTATCCGATATTCGGACGAATACTAACCTTACTTGAGGGCGAATGATCCAATATGTGGATGGCATACAACGTGGAAGTTCCATACCTAGATGTATACACACTAACTCTAATTCGTCAAAACCCTTATACTGAACCATGGGGATTGGTAGTTTGATTAGGTAAGGAGATGCGGAACTCGGATTCCCCTACTACTCGATCATGATCCCGGGAAGTAAACCGTACATTTCACTTCCTCAGTTGTTGTTCCGTGGCCACAACTGAATAATCGTAAGTATCCGGACCCTTGTTTGACAAACTAAAACGATTACGATACTTATTGATGTTCACCACTAAACTCACATAATATCATGCGCTGTACCCACATGTTATTTTATCTACCTTTCTTTATGAGACCTGAATTATTCAGCATTTTGGATGCGGATATCTTACCAGTTTAGACTGGTGGTTCATTGTGGAACTGAAGGGTGGAAATAACTGTACACTTGAGTGATATTCACGCTAGACAAAACTCCATCATAGTCATGGGACACCTTTTGGGGATGTTTACGCTACTGCATTGATTCATGTTATTGCCACCCCAGACACGAGCGCCAGCTCATACTGCTTCCAGCTAGTTATGAGATACCTCAAGGATACGAGTACATCCATCAATCAATTCCATCAACATACACCTTATTTAACCTGTTTTAGCTCTTAGACTGCATACCCGTTTGACTTGACTCGAACTTTTACCTAACATATACCACATACAATCTACTCATATTCATATATACCTCTGTCAACATATCTTATTTGTATACACCTCATACCCTCATATCCATATACATCATATCTGCACATACGTATCATACTTATATATACTTGCTCGTTTCTATACATTTACTTTCTTATGAGGCAATCCTACCCGAATATAACTCGCTGACGGACTTTCCTTTTCTTCCTCTATCTTTGGAATGTTCGTCAGATGAGAATGAGTATTATCACGAGAATCAAGATGTGGAGCCTACTAATGAAGATTATGCAGACTTGACAACGGAAGATTAGCTAGTTTTATTTGTTGCCCATCTGTTAAGGGCTTTGCTTCTTTTTCAACGTAATTAAACTATTTAGTTTATTTTACTCTTTCCTTTAGGATATAATAAAGTGTGGTTAATGGAATAAATGCCTTCCGCTTTTATTATTTTTGTTTCGGTACATATCCTGCATGTTATAGATATTCATACACTTAACGTAACTGTATTGAATAGACCAGTTTCAATACAGTTAGGTTGCGTACCATACCAGATCATCCTTCACCTTCTTTTGGGAAGCGGGGCGTGACACTTAGGGTTTAGTTTATTTAGGGGTTTGGAAATATGTTTTGATAAAAGGATTAGAGTTAGGGAGAGAGGTTTAAAATACCAATTAATAATAATTAAAGACAATTAATGAAATTAATTAATAACCATTAAAACAAAATCAATCACCATATCAATACGTGGGCAATAGTTTAAGGTTAAGGTTTTAATAGTTAGGATAAAATAGAATTTGGGTTTAGAAAATAATTTGGAGATAGAAAAACGGAAATGAAAATGGGATAGGATTTAATTAGGAAATATTTATTTATATAAAAAAATATGGATGCAAGGAAACCGGGTTTTACAGAACTGATTTCTTTATTCCGTTAGGTTTTTAGTATAGGCGGATTTTCTTTTTGTTTTGTTTTCATTTTGATCAAAAAGAAAAATTCGCCTATACTAAAAACCTAACATAATAAAGAAATCGGTTCCAAGTGACAAGGAATCTTAATTGGTAACATACGAAAATCATGAAAAATTTTAAACAATCTTAATTATTTGGTTTTCTTTAAATTTCTAATATTTTACGATTTCCAATATTTTGCATAGCACACGAAAATCATATCATTTTTCCAAAATCTCAAAAATTTCTGTTTTTTATTGTTTTTTAATAATTGCTTGTTATGGCATATAAAATGGAAAAATCTTCAAAATTATCGAGAATTTTCATTTTTTCAATATTTATTATTTGTTATAGCATACAAAAAATCATAAAATTTTCAAAAGCTTCAATATTTTCCATTTTCTTCCGTTTTTCTATATTTTATATGGTATATGAAAATCATAAAATTTTCGAAAATCTCAATTCAATGATTTGCATATAGAAAACGAAAATCGCGATATTTTCCCGTCACTCCCCATTTCCCCAAAACAAGAAACAAGAGAGACAAACCCACAACATATTCATATCGAGAATCACTATTTCTCAGCATGACTATGCTAAGCGTCTGTATAAGCAGTAAAGAAAATTATAGTATAAGAATTTTGAAAATTATAAAATATCCAACAATATTTATAATAATCCCAAAAACGATAACTAAATACAGTTCGAAAATTCAAGAAATTAAGGATGAAAGATAATCTTGAACAAAAGACATGCTTGCTGAAAAGGAAAACTAAAGCTCGGCCAGACTTGGAAGATATTGACTGTTCTTCTCAGTTAGTACCATCTCGTATCTAGCCCCGTCACATGTTCCAAAGTCGTTTGAAGACATTCTCAAGAAATGAAAACATGAATGTCGTTAGCGAACTAATGTTTGGTAAGTTTCCATTTTATTAGAAAACAATATTTTTCAATGTTAACAGTATATACAATGAAACATGATATTTTGACAACAATTTAGTTATTAATGTTTATAATCTAATAGGTTTAATACAGGATGCTCTTGATGCATCATAAAAGATTGGACCATTAGAAGCACAGAAATATCTATAGTATATGAATAATGATATAAATTATTAGCAGAGCATTTGATGGCTTGCATGGTATGATCCACCTACTGTAATAAAAGTGATGCATTATAAATCTTTTCTTTTCTCATCATGTGATCTTTCAATGGATCCTAGTTGAGCACTGGGGGTGGGGGGGGGGGGTGGGGTGGGGGGGGATGTCATCAGTATAGTGAACATGTGAATTTTATTAAAACCTTCATTAACCTAATTAATTCAAATATTTGCTCGCTGTGTGATCCTTGTTTGTCTGATGCTGTTTAATTAATGCTGCTGTTTTCAGTTAGTTGATTTCGTCTTAAAGAGAACTTATGGGAAAAGAGTCTCCATCACCTTAGCTGTCCATTAATGAAAACTAAGCATCTACCCCCTAAACAGAAACTATAAATTTGTGCTCTCCTTTTAAAGGGGAAAAAATCTTATAAAAAACCGCTGGAAAAGCTTTCCGCTGTCATAAGCCTCTTGACTGCAATTTCTAGTTAATACAAACATATTGCAGGAAACTATATAGATATATCAGTTAACTTAACTGCATACATTTGCAGAAAACTAGATATTACAGGCAACTATAGATATATTGCATGCAGGTTTTTTGACAGCGGATAACTTTTCCAAGAGCGTTACTGACGAGATTCTTTGGGCCTGGTTTTTTCTGACAGAGGAAAACTTTGCCAGGTTCTTTTTTTTGGACAATTTACCCAATAATAAATCCCCAGAGTGAGCTCATTTCAAGAATAGCTAGAGTTAAATCATGAAACCAATGATGTAGGACATGAGCACTCAATATATAGTTAAAACGAAAGATCTAACAATGAATGTTCCGTGTACTAGGAACAACTGTGCTTCTAACATCAGAAGTAATAGCAGTGAGCATGATCATTGATGAATCTGAAATGAAATGAAATGAAAATGGGTAGTTTTTTAATTTCACCACATTTTGTGTCCTAGGCTTTGCCAAGATGCACAACTCAATGCACTCATGGTTGTGGTGAATCAAAAATGGGCTTTGTATTAATGAGGGAAGCTAGCAGCTCAAGGAAAAAGAAGAAGAAAATGAGCTAAGATCATTAGATAATGAGTCCTGGATTGAATTATATAACTGCAAAGCCAGTGCAAAATGTAGCTAACACCCTTAACTTGTTAATAAATGAGACCTGTCAACATGTGAGAGCCTTTAGAGCTGTGTCGGCTCGCCTTTTTTTTCCCGTTATATAAGTCGGGTGAAAGTGTCTCAGTATTCATTAGTGCTTGTTTTCAAGTTCCGATATGGGGACTCGATTGCTGTTGAGTTTACTGGCGGTGTTACTGTTGGCGACGAGCTTTCGTTGTTCCGATGCCGAGTCGAAGATCGAGAGATCGGTGTTTGTTTGGGGAAAAAGCGAATGCTCAGATTGCGCGGAGAAGAATGTACACAATGAACTTGCTTTCAAAGGTACATCCTTACTTTTGAAACTGAGAATTACTTCATTATTTGTTTTAATTAGTTAGAATTTCATTACAAACACTGTATGTTAACTTAATCAAGCTAGTTTCCACAAAGCAAAAGTAGTTTATGCTAATTAAAATCTAGCTTGATCCCGAATTTTAAGGTCAGGGTGCTAAAATTCAGTGCTTAACTGTACAAATCTCCTGAAATTATGATTTTAATTTTGGAATTGAAACTAAATTTACAAGTAATAACCATTCTGGTGCATTGTTTTTCCCAGGGTTACAAGTTGCAATCAAATGCAAGACCGTCAACGGAAACTATGAGATCAAAGGCGTCGGCAAACTTAACAAGAACGGTAAATACAGGCTACAACTTCCAACGGAACTCATTAGAGACAACGGCGAGTTGAAGCAAGAATGCTTTGCTCAGCTTCATAGTGTTTCTAACACCCCTTGCCCCGATAAGAATGGACTAAACCCCTCGAAGCTACTCTTAAAGTTTAAGAAAGACGGTGTTCACACTTTCTCCACGGCGACAAAGCTTCCGTTTTCATCGGCAACGTGCACATCCGCCTTCTTTTGCCCGCCACACAGATTCCTGCCACTTCCTAAGTGGCATCCTTTCAACAAGCCTTGTCCGAAATTCCCGCTACCTCCGTTTAAATTTCCCCCTAAGCCATACTTCCCTCCTAAGCCTTATCTCCATCCGATCTACAAGCCACCGGTTCCAGTCTGCAAGCCCCCGGTTCCGATATACAAGCCACCTGTACCAATTTATAAACCTCCCGTTCCGATTTACAAACCCCCAGTTCCGATCTACAAACCACCTGTACCAATTTATAAGCCTCCTGTTCCGATTTACAAGCCACCGGCACCTGTCAAGAAGACATGCCCGCCGCCAGTTCCAATCGTAAAGCCCCCGCCAGCTCCGGTCAAGAAACCATGCCCGCCAATTATAAAGCCGCCGCCAATTGTGAAACCGCTTCCCCCTCCAGTTCCGACCAAAAAACCATGCCCGCCGATCGTAAAGCCACTTCCACCACCGGTTCCGATCGTTAAACCACTTCCACCACCGGTTCCGATCGTTCAACCACTTCCACCACCGGTTCCGATCGTAAAGCCGCTTCCACCACCGGTTCCGATCGTAAAGCCGCTTCCACCACCGGTTCCGATTCCACCACCGGTTCCGATCGTAAAGCCGCTTCCACCACCGGTTCCGATCGTAAAGCCGCTTCCACCACCGGTTCCGATCGTTAAACCGCTTCCACCACCGGTTCCGATCGTTAAACCGCTTCCACCACCAGTTCCGATCGTAAAGCCGCTTCCACCACCGGTTCCGATCAAAAACCCATGCCCGCCATTGGTGAAGCCACTTCCTCCTATTTACAAAAAGCCATTGCCTCCTCTTCCTAAGTTCCCTCCTATCTACAAAAACCCATTGCCTCCACTTCCTCCTATCTACCATAAGCCATTGCCTCCACTTCCAAAGTTTCCTCCAATTTACAAGAAGCCATTGCCTCCACTTCCAAAGTTTCCACCAATCTATCATAAGCCATTGCCTCCTCTTCATAAGTTTCCACCAATCTATCATAAGCCATTGCCTTCTCTTCATAAATTTCCACCAATCTTCAAAAAGCCTTACCCTAAGTTCCCTCCTATGTATAAAAAGCCATCTCTTCGAACTTAGTTTCCTTTTATTTTCAATTACCCATTTCTAAACCTCTCTCTTCCTCTCTTTATATATATTTGCTCAATGTGTGGAAAAACAAAAGCTGTTCTTGTTCATAATCTTTTTCTACCATGTTGTAATAAAAGTTTGTGGTGAAATTATTTGTTTGATAGTATTTAAGATCCAGGCGCGAGTTTGCTACAGCTTTATCTGTTTTGTATTTCATTCAGTTAATAAGAGGTAGCCATTGTTTTTGTCCAAAAAAATTGAGTCACTGTTGATTATAAGTTGTTGCAATGTAGACCGATCTCTGGCAATGCCATGGCTTTTAAGTGTGACCAATAATGAAATAAAGCGCCAATGAGCAATAGGTCGGTTGGTATGTCAATTTCTCTTCTAATGATGGAGGATGTGATCTCGTTCAGATGTTCTCCTCCGTCGATTCTGTGATGACGGTCTTTGACGGTTGAGATTTGATTTGGGAGGTGTTGAGCGTGTGGATCTCAATGGATTGGCGTTGACGCCGAACTATTTGCAAAAGAAGTTACTGGGTGGGTAACCACCGTAGGACCCTCCGACGATCAAATTAGTGTCGGGGAATAAGTGCAGAATAACGGCGTATTGAAAATGATTTCGAGTTACCTGAGTCGTCTGAGAGAAGGGTTTATATAGTGGTCGCGTAGAGCGAGCGGACGCGAGATCGTTGCCGTCAGTTACGTCCCTGCGTTATCCTCGTATTAATGGCGAGATACGCCCATTAATGAAGGGATGCGCCAGCGTGGGACGCGGAACGCGGGAAGGCGGATATCTCTCTCTGGCGAGATACGCGGAGCCGTTGCGAACGCGCTTGGGTTCCGCGCTCTCGGTTGATCGGGGAAGCCGAGGAAGCTCGGCCTGTCAGATTGCTCGGAGACGAGCAGTGAGGCAGAGGAAGCTCGGCCTGTCGGATGGGTCGGAGACGAGCAAGAAGGCCAAGAAAGCTCAGCCTGACGGATGACTTGGAGACGAGCAAGGAGACCGAGGAAGCTCGGAGACGAGCTGTTGGTAGTTTGCTAGGTGAAGATGGAAAGCACTCAGGGAGGTTTCCTGAAAGGTCGGACACTTTCTTGAGATGAGGTCCCGAGAAATGCCCCTAATGCAACTCATTTATTCCACCTCCATAGCCTTCGTGACACGTCATCCGCCACATGTCATAATATGAGAAAAAACCACTTGTGAGCATCATCATTAGCCCCACACTCTCGTTCCGACCTATTTATGGGTCGGGTCGAGAGTGGCCTGCTTGGTTTTTCCTCGGCTCAGTTTGGCGTCGAGAATCAGAATGTGGATCGTCCGGGAACGACATAGCGTTTGGCAGTTGCGTCGTTTCAATCTTTGGACCCACGTGTCGTCTCGTCGTGCGCCTGAATTTTCACGCATATCTCCGATAGCGTCAGCGGATCAATGAAATGATTGCGCTTTAAAGAGGGGTCGCCGTTTCAGTTGATTAGCTAGTTGGGATACGGGACATGTGTCGGGCGTCGGTTGGCGGAAGCGACAAGTTGTATCTGACTCCTGCAGTTGAAGAGACGTCCCCAATGGCCGATCGCCACATGGAGTTTCGACTGCCGCTTAGACGCGGCGTTTCGTTTTGGAGGGAATCAATCTGGGCCGTGGGATATTCTCTTTTGGGGTGTATAAATAGGAGGGGACCATCCTAAGGCCGACACTTTGCTCTAATTCTCTTTCATTGCCGAAGATTGTCCGGCGCTCCACTTCTTAGATCGGATCCTCTGTTCATTTTTCCTCGGTGAGTCCCTTCTTTTGAATCGGGTTAAATGTCTTCATCCGAGGAGTCTGTAGAGATAGTAAGGGTAAAGTCGGACGATGAGGCACCAGTTGCTAGTGCCGAGTCCAGTTTTTCTTCCTCCTCTTCGGTTTCAGATAGCCAAGAGGGTTCCTCTTCTGATACGTCTTCTGTGTCAGTTCGACCCTAGAGTCAGGGCCGTCCTTGTCACTCGCCGTCGGGCAGCGACAAGTGCTCCCAAGGTGCGCATCGGGAATACCCTCGATGCGCCCTCTGTTTTGAAGAGTCTGGACGAGTTTTCCGAAATTCGGACTCGATTTCACATCCCCTCTAACTATTCCATCCGTTTAGCTAGAGAGGGTGAGAGGGCAGATCAGGTGCAGGGCAATGAGATTGCCCTGTATTTGGAAGCGTTCCGGATAGGAATGCGTCTGCTTTTCCCAACCGAGATTTGTGGGGTGCTTCATTGCTTTCGTCTTGCCCCTGGCTAGCTAGCTCCGAACTCGTGGAGAATCCTCCTCGGGTTTCTGGTCCGGTTGAAACTTGATCAGATCCCTATTCACTGCCGGAAAACAGACCAGGACGTTGGGACGTCTGGCCTGAATTCTGGGGGTAGATGCTATTTGGATTTATCTGTCCACCTCTCCGAAGATGCTAAGTTGATTTATGGCACCGTATATCGGAGGTTTGGACGGATGCGGCTGTTGCAGCACACTTTATCAGATTCCCTCTCGTTTATGAGGGGGTTTTGATTGTGGGGACGCTCTTCCCTGCAGGCACAAGCCCCTACAGTTAATTACGTTGCCGTATCGCGATAACCAATTTCTCCTGCTCCGGAAGTTCACTTCGTGTCGTGTGTGTTTTTGTTTGTTTTGGTTGCCCGTGGATTGTATATGGAGACTGGTTTATATCGTCGCCCACAGGACGTGGATTAGTCCAAATCCATATATTTTTAGATTTGGGTTTGGGTTGATTTAAGGATCGTTAATCTGGTTTGAGATTAAGATCGACTCAAAACGTATGAGCGTTCGGGCTCAATTATTTTAGTTTAAGGACATCACGGTCCATTATCGCCATGTTTGAGGTGTTAGTTTAAGAACGTTTAGGTCCTTTATCGCCGTATTTGGGTGCGAATATTAGTTTAAGGACATTTCAGTCCATTATCGCCAGTTTTTAGGTGAATATTAGTTTAGGGATATTTCGGTCCCTTATTCGTCTTGCGCGCACGTATATTTGTTACGTGTCGAAGTGAACAATAGTGATATGGAATGTGCCCAATTTGGGGCACGATCCGATTTGAGGCGTGCACGTCAATTTGGAAGTGCATCAACGAAAGAAGTTGTTGGTTTTCGGGACCCGCCATCTCTCTGAAGACGTTGAGCAATTAAAATGACATGTATTAGAGCTGTGAAGAGATGTACTCTTAAACCAAATCCCATATTTGAGGAAAAAGAGGTTGTTGTGGACTTAAGAATTTTTGGTCATATTTGAGATCTTGGAAATCAAGAGCATACGGGCTCGATTGATTTAAAAACAAAGAGGTTTAACCTCAGAAAACTTAGCCAATTTTGGGCTGAGATTGGGTTTCCATAATTATCCAACAATGCTGAGCACTGGGACATACAGCGCTCACGTGTGAAACATGTGGGGTGCTCGATTAGTGCTAAGCAATAGAGTCCTGTGGTACTCACGTGTGAAACACATGACGTGTTCAGATGTGAGCGTTTTTAGTCATTTTTGACTAATCATGGAATCCTGAGCACTCTGCATGATACCCACATGGGAAGCACGTGAGAGCTGGGCTTTGGGTTTTATTTGTTCGTTTCCCTCTTTTTACAGAAGTGCTAAGAACTTGGATAGAGCTCACGTGCATTTCACGTGACTACTTCCTTTTGGGGCGGCTGCCTAATTGACAAAGAAGTTTTTCTTTGCTCTTTAGGCGCCCACGTGGAAAACACGTGAGGTAGCTTTGGCTGTTCTTTTTGTTTGTTTTTTAAGCGCTTCTCGTGGGAAACACGTGAGGCTTCAAAATAGTGATAAGAACTAATCGAGTCACCAAGTTGTTCTTGTGTTTTCTTAGAGATATTGATCTCTGTTAATGACATTTTTAGTTTTTGATGATCATCAAGATTTCAGTTTTGAAGATCTTGGAACATCATTATCGTTTGTATTGAAGAACTAAGTTCTTTTTCACTTTTCTAAGAACCAAGTTCTTTATGTAGGGTTAAACCCTAATTATTGGAGGAATTAAATTCCCATATGTTTTTGTTCTTTCTTTTTAATTTAGTTCTTTTCTCCTAAGTTTTGAATCTGCAGAACAGAATCTCCCCGATGAGAATTAAATTCTCAACTTGTGCGGAGATCTGCACCTGCAAATCTCAACCAGAGAAAGAACTGAGTTCTTATATGAAGGGTTAACCCTTAGACAGGCAAAGGAGAGATAATATGATTTCTGTGTTTCTTTACCTAGGGTTTCAACGAGGCAGGTCTTCTTTGAGAATTAAATTCTCTTTTCTATCAATGGTTGTCGGGACCCGAACAAAGTGCCACACGGAACAAAGTGTCACGCCAAGTGTCATGCCTAGGGGGCGGGGGCCACCTCTTGAATCCGTGGAGGCCACCTCTTGAATCCGTGGGACCTACTGTAAAATAATGGAGAATTTTCGGAATACATTCCGAAAGAGGGCAGATATGTACTATAAATGAAATGATATCACTTTTCAATATAGAGGCGCTTTTTAAGTGAACCGGCACTACAGGAGCTTGAGAACTCCGTAATTAAGCGTGCTTGAGTTAGGGAAGTTCTGGGATGGGTGACCACCTGGAAAGTGGCCCCTGGTCGGGTCTGGTTTGCTCCGAAGGACAAAACCGTGCAGTTTCGGCCAGAGCGGACAATACTCTCTATATTAAGGGTAGGGCATGACAGAATGGTATCAGAGCTGGTCTCTCAATAGTAGGTCTGTGTTTCGAGAACGAACCATTGTTCAAAGGTAGGGAGAATGTCGGAACCCGGTTCTTGCATACGGAACAAAGTGCCACGCCAAGTGTCATGCCTAGGGACGGGGGCCACCTCTTGAATCCTTGGGGGCCACCTCTTGAATCCGTGGGATCCACTTTAGAACAATGGGGAATCTTCGGAATACATTCCGAAATAGGGCAGATCTATATTATAAATAGAATGATACCACTCTTCAATACAGAGGCGCCTTTTAAGTGAACCTGCACTACAGGAGCTTGAGAACTCCGTAGTTAAGCGTGCTCGAGTCAGGGAAGTTCTGGAATGGGTGACCTCCTGGGAAGTGGCCTCTGGTCGGGTCCGGTTCGCTCCGAAGGACAAAACCTTGCGGCTTCGGTCAAAGTGGACAATACTCTCAATATTGAGGTGGGGCATGACAATGGCTCGCTGTATTCTTTAAAAACTTGTAGGAAGTTCTCTTTGCATATTCTCTCTCTTTTCTCTCCGTTTGTCCCCCTTCTTTCTTCTCTATCTATTTATAAGAGAAGAGAAAAGATCAACTTGTTAAGAAAATCTCTGATTGAAAGATCGTAATTGATTTCATAATCAATCCAAAATGATCTCTTAGATCACTTGGTGAAATTTTTTCACCAGTAGATTTTTAATCCAAAGGCTCTCTGTTTAACAGAAAAGTTTTCTTATTTATTTAACAAGATTAGGAAATAATTTTTCTAAGATAGAATTTTATTCTATCAGATGATCGGTGGGTGATTTTATAATCACTGTTAGATCCTTGATCCAAAGGTTCATTTGGCGATATTCTATCACAATTGGATTTTAAATCCAAGATTTTCTGTTAGAAAAAGATCTTTCTATATTAGAAAGATCAAGAAAAATATTTTCTAAATAGAATTTAATTCTATCACATAGAATTTAATTCTATCAGATGGGATCATTTTAAAATGGGACGCTCACATGCATTGCATGTGAGCGCTACCAAAGAATGCGGCAAGAGAACTCACGTGTTTAACAAGTGACCCATAGTGTTGGTTTTAGCCTGTTTATTTTCAGTGCTCATATGCTTTGGATATGAGCGCTCACGTGTTTAACACGTAAAGCCTGCTTGGCCATTAGTTATTTATGTTCAGTGCTCATATGCTTTACATATGAGCGCTCACGTGTTTAACACGTGAGGCCAATTTGGCCTTTAGATTTATTTTATTCAGCGCTTATATGCTTTGCATATGAACGCTCACGTGTTTAACACGTGGGAACAATTTGACCCTTAGTTATTTTTTTTCAACGCTTATATACTTTGCATATGAGCGCTCACGTGTAGTTTGGCCTTTAAGTTTATTTTATTCAGCGCTCATATGCATATATGAGCGCTCATGTGTTTAATACGTGAGGCCAATTTGACCCTCAGTTATTTGTTTTCAGCGCTTATATGCTTTTCATATAAGCGCCCACGTGTTTAACATGTGAAAGCATATAAGTGCCCACGTGTTTAACATGTTATGTCAAACTATGAGGATTCTTTTCCTCTTTCTTTTCTTTCCCTTTTTTTATAAGGGAACAAATAGCTCCTTGCCAAAAATTTTAGCGGAAACAATGTCCCCTATTACTTTGCCCACATAAGTATGTATGTGGGTGAAATAGTGCAGAGTTATGCATGGCCATACAATTGATGGTTTAGGAGACAAGTTTAGGATCCTTGTAGCCTAAGACTTTTTTTTATCTTCATGAGCCATAAGGGTCTCAAGAAGGTTTTTTCTATCAGTTTTGAGGATCTCATAGGTGTGTATTCTCCCTAGAATTCATGAGGATTTCTAAGTGTTCATTGCCTTCGTGAGTCGTAAGGATCTCACTCGGGTATTTTTTTCCTTACGAGTCGTAAGGTCCCGTAATTAGTTTCTTCATTTCATTGGCGAATGTGGCCCGTGGATAGTATACAAGAGTCAGTTTGGACCTTCTTGTAGAGCAGCGCTGGCTTAAGAAACAGGTTTAGATCTGTCGCCTGAGACTTTTCAATTTTATGAGCCGTGAAGGTCTCATAAAGACTTTTCTCCATACGAGTTTGAGAGAATCTCGTAGGTTTATTTTATCTTTAGAAGTCATGAGGACTTCTAAGTGTGTTTTCTCTTGAGAATCGTAAGGATCTCACAAGAGAATTTTCTCCTTATGAGTCGAGAGAACTCGTAAGTGGTTTTTCCTCCTCATCGGTATGCGACTTTGAAGAATGTAGCCCGTGGATAATATACAAGAGTCGGTTTGGACCTTCTTTTAAGGCAGCGATGGCTTCGAAAACAGGTTTAGATCTGTCGTCTAAGGCTTTTTAACTTTATGAGCCATGAGGGTCTCATAAAGATGCTTCTCCCTACGAGCCGAGAGGATCTCGTAGGTGTATTTTCTCCTTAGAAGTCGTGAGGGCTCCTAAGTGTGTTTTCTCTTGAGAGTCATAAGGATCTCACAAGAGAATTTTCTCCTTACGAGTCGAGAGAACTCGTAAGTGGTTTTTCCTCCTCATCAGTATGCGACTTTGAAGAATATAGCCCATGGATAATATACAAGAGTCGGTTTGGACCTTCTTGTAGGGCAGCGATGGCTTAGAAAACAGGTTTAGATTTGTTGCCTAAGGCTTTTCAACTTTATGAGCCATGAGGGTCTCATAAAGATGCTTCTCCCTACGAGTTGAGAGGATCTCGTAGGTGTATTTTCTCCTTAGAAGTCGTGAGGGCTCCTAAGTGTGTTTTCTCTTGAGAGTCGTAAGGATCTCATAAGAGAATTTTCTCCTTACGAGTCCAGAGGACTAGCAAGTGGTTTTTCCTCCTCATCGTATGCGAATTTGGAGAATGTGGCCCATGGAAAGTATACAAGAGTTAGTTTATACCTTCTTGTAGGGCAGCGATGGCTCAGGAAACAGGTTTAGATCTGTCGCCTAAGACTTTCAACTTTATGAGCCGTGAGGGTCTCATAAAGATATTTCTCCCTATGAGTCGAGAGGATCTCATAGGTGTATTTTCTCCTTAGGAGTCGTGAGGGCTCCTAAGTGTGTTTTCTCTTGAGAGTCGTAAGGATCTCATAAGAGAATTTTCTCCTTACGAGTCGAGAGAACTCGCAAGTGGTCTTTCCTCCTCAACGGTATGCGACTTTGGAGAATGTGGCCCGTGGATAGTATACAGGAGTCAGTTTGGACCTTCTTGTAGGGCAGCGAGGCTTAGGAAACAGGTTTAGATCTGTCGCCTAAGGCTTTTCAACTTTATGAGCCGTGAGAGTCTCATAAAAATGTTTCTCCCTACGAGTCGAGAGGATCTCGTAGGTGTATTTTCTCCTAAAGAGTCGTGAGGGCTTCTAAGTGTGTTTTCTCTTGAGAGTCATAAGGATTTCACAAGAGAATTTTCTCCTTACGAGTCGAGAGGCCTCGCGAGTGGTTTTTCCTCTTCATCGGTATGCGACTTTGGAGAATGTGGCCCGTGGATAGTATATAAGAGTCAGTTTGGACCTACTTGTAGGGCCGCGATGGCTTAGGAAACAGGTTTAGATCTGTCGCCTGAGGCTTTTCAACTTTATGAGCCATGAGGGTCTCATAAAAATGTTTCTCCCTATGAGTCGAGAGGATCTCGTAGGTGTATTTTCTCTTTAGGAGTCGTGAGGGCTACAATGCTTAGGAAAATAGGTTTATATCCCCGTCGCCTAAGACTTTTCACCTTCATGAGCCATGAGGGTTTCATAAAGATGTTTTTCCCTACGAGTCGAGATGGGTCGAGAGGATCTCACAGGTGTATTCTAATGTGAAATATAGATAACCGCTATTCTTTACGACGGGGGTCCGTTAGGTTTGTGGTACTAGGGTTTTAAGCGGTTGTGCCATCGCATTGACTGATGTATTCCTCGATATGCAGTCTTTAAGCTGCTGTTCGAGTAGCCCCGCAACTGTCGTGTCTCTGATCCCTTCTGAGGCTGGACAAGACATTTTCAAGTAATCTTCTTAAGTCATATTACCTGTTGGAAGAGCAAACGTTAGGAATTTGCCATAACGCTTTTTACTTGAGGTTAGGCTCAATTTGGAGCCCCGATGAGTCATAACCACTCTGCTCCGGTGTGGGATCTCTGATAGTCATTTAGGCTTTATATGAGTTGTTGTCGAGACCCGAAGCTAGGAATATGTCGTCGCTTCATTTTTGTTTTGACGATGTCGTGACGTTTCTTTGCTGAAGTAGGATAGACATCTGTAGGACCTCTATACTGTATGTATTGCAATTGAAGTCCGGAGTGTTCCCTGATTAAAAATCAGGGTTTTCCTCAAAGAGGCATCACGTGTTCACACGTGACCAAGGGTCACGTGTTGACACGTGATCTATTTACAAGGTTAAAATCTAAGCCAACAGAAATAAAAACGAATGGCTGAAGGAGGACCCAACTGTGAGTCACGTGCTCACACGTGACCAATGGTCACGTATCAACACGTGATGGTTAAAACAGAAGCATAAATAAGTGGTTGAGGAAATGACTTAATTGGGGGTCACGTGCTCACGCATGACCAGGGGTCACGTGCTCACACGTGACCAAGGGTCACGTGCCAGCACGTGACAGGCTTTGAAAGCCTTACAGTTTAATAGAATTAAATTCTAAATTCTACTAAATCTTTCCAAATAGAAAAAGGTTATGAGGAGCCGTTGGATTAAAATTCCAGGGGTGATTAAAAATCACCAATTTATGGAAAAATCTTAGACGAGAAAAGATTTCCCTAAATTTCACCAGAAATAACAAACAGAATATCTTTGGATTTAAAATCCAGCGGTGAATAAAATTCATTGAATGATCTAAAGGATCATATTAAATATGAAAACAAACAAAATCTTTCAATGAAAGGTTTATTAAACAAGTTGATTCTTTTCCTTCTCCTATAAATATGAGCCAAGAGGAGGAAAAGGGGAGTTTTTCTTTTTGGAGAGAATTTTGGAATCTTGAAATTTCAGAGAGAAAAGAAACGAGAATTTAATTCTCAACAAAGAAAACCCTAGGTGAGAAAAGAAAGGGGATCAAATTTCACAAAGAGAATTTAATTCTCAAAATCTAAGAGTTTAACTCTTTTGCAAAGGAACTTAGTTCTTCCTCTGATTGAAGATCTGCAGAAGCAAATCTCCCCATATGTTGAGAATTTAATTCTCATCGGGTTGAGATTTTTCCATGCAGATCCAAGACTTAGAGGGAGGATTGAGTTCAGAGAATTTAATTCTCCCAAATTTATAGGAATTTAATTCCTACAAGATATATTAAGGTTTAAACCCTATCTGAGAATTTAATTCTCTCAAGATTTACAGGAATTTAATTCCTGCAAGATATAAAATTTGGGTTTAAACCCTATCTGAGAATTTAATTCTCTAAAATTATAGGAATATAATTCCTCCGAAATAGAACTAGGGTTTAACCCTAATTGAGAATTTAATTCTCTCAAATTCATGGGAATTTAATTCCTCTAAAAAGAAATTAGGGTTTAAACCTACATAAGAATTTAATTCTCTCACAATAAGAATTTAATTCTTCCAAAATCATAATTAGGGTTCAACCCTACAGAGAATTTAATTCTTAAAGATAAAGAGAATTAACAGATCTTCATACATACAAAGAACTAAGGTCACGTGGCCCCACGTGACCCCTGAAAAGATCTCCAAAAATGAGAAGGAAAAGGCTCTGAGGCAATGCCTCACGTGCTCCCACGTGACCTCCAAAACACAGAACATCAGAGCGAATGAAATGAAGGCTTTGGGCGCTCTCACGTGTTACCACGTGACCCCTTAGAAAACGCTTTAACAGTCAGCGCATAAATCCCTATCGCGTGTCAACACGTGATGTTCAAAATAAAAATAAAAAGTGTTTAACACTTAATTGCAGAATGAAGTAAAGGGATCTGGTCCCACCTTTAGGCGCCCTCACGTGTCCACATGTGACCCCTCTTTCTTTAGTGTTTAACACTAATTTGGGGATTATATTTCCAGTGTTTAACACTGATTGTTTTCTATTGTTTAACACTAAATTGAAGATTATATTTCCAGTGTTTAACACTGATTGTCTTTTAGTGTTTAACACTAATTTGAGAGTTCTATCTCCAGTGTTTAACACTGTTATTCTCTAGTGTTTAACACAACTTTTAGCCAAATTGGCTAATTTTCCAGAGGCAAAAGACACCTCCTTAACTGAATCTCAAAATTGAGTCAATCAAAGATAAAAATATTACCAAAGCCCTCAAACTCTTGTTTAGCATTGCTAAATAATGTGGGCTGAAACCAGACAAATGTCTAATGGTCCAACAAAGGGCCAACATTTTGAATCTAATTGGACTTAGCTCAAGTTGGCCATAAGACCTCAATTCAGACTTAACTAAGCCATTGTGCTGATAATTTAATTAATTGATCTTAGTTCCAAATTGGACTACAGATCACTTAATCCACCTTGGTTCAAGAGTACATCTCTCCATTCCTTTGATATTTGTCGTTGTAATCCTTCAACGTCTTAAGAGAGGTGACGGGTCCCGATAACCACACATTTCTTGGCCTGTAAGGTCCTTAAACCCATGGACTATGATGTCCTTAATCTCGACCGTGATGTCTTAAAACTAACATTGGACGGTGGGGTCCTTAAGCCCATGGACTATGATGTCCTTAACCTCGACCGTGATGTCTTAAAACTAACATTGGACTGTGGGGTCCTTAAACCCATGGACTATGATGTCCTTAAGCTCGACCGTGATGTCTTAAAACTAATATTGGACTATGGGGTCCTTAAACCCACGGACTATGATGTCTTTAACCTCGACCGTGATGTCTTTAAACTAACATTGGACCAAGATGTCCTTAAACTAACAATGGACCACAATGTCCTTAAGCTAATCGACCGCAATGTCACTAACTAAACAATAGAGCCCAATTGCTCTCTTGTTGGATCTAAACGATCCCGTTAAGTTGATCTTAGTCTAAAATGAGACTAACGTATCCTTAACAAACGTTTAAGTTGATCTTAGTCTCAAATGAGACTAACGTATCCTTAAACCCAAACCCCCAAACCCAAATCTAAGAAAATACGGATTTGGACTAATCTACGCCCTACGGGCGATAACCTAAATTAGTCTCCGTATACAATCCACGGGCAACCAAACACAAAACAAACACCCACGGCACGAAGTGACCATATGGAGAAGGAGAAAGTTGTTACCGCGATGCGGTAGCGTAATTAACTGCAGGGGATTGCGCCTGCAGGGAAGAGCGTCCCCATAATCAAAAACCCCTCAAACGAGGGGGAATCTGACGAAGTCTGCTACATCGGCCGCATCCGTTTAAACCTTCGATACATGGTGCCATAAATCAACTTGGCATCTTCGGAGAGGTGGACAGATAGTACCAATTAGCATCTGCCCCGAAATTCAGGCAAGACGAACCTGCGCGGTCGCTTCTCTGTGTTCGGAGGGGAACACCTACGCGGTTTCGTCTCTGTTTTCGGCGGTAAACAGATTCTGGCACGCCCGGTGGGACCTTTTCCTCTTTCCACTCCACACTTCGTGTGTCGTGTTCGCGAACCAATTGCGGTTTGCTGATGGTTACCCTTCGGTTTCGAGGTACTAAGATTTGGCGTTTTGCTTGGTGCAGAAAGCGAAGGATCAATGGTGTCCACTTGTGCAAAATGTTCCAACTGCAGCTGCAACTCGCGCTCCGCCTCATCTAGAGGCATAACTTACGGGTCTCAAGCGGCGTCCCTGTTCACAATGCCGGTGGAACAAGTCACCCAGGCTACTACTGGATTGTTTTTTGGGACCATGCTCCCGCCAACGAGCTTCACCGCTCCTGTACCAACACCAGAAGCTCCCAAGAAGTCGGTCTTCGATCAGCTAGCTACTACTACGGCCCCTCTCAATGGGTCGTCCAGCTCCAACTCCTCGGTCTTCGCCAGACTGAGCTTGAACTCCGATAGGCCTTCCAAGAAGCCCATGACACCTGAAGTGGCCATCCCTGCTCCTGAAGTCGTCAAGGCGGCTTCTCCTGCCAAAGAGTCGGTCTTTACAAGACTAACTATTCCGGCTCCCGTTCCTGCTCGAAGGTCTGTCTTTGAAAGATTGGATACCGTTACTCAACGAACCTCAGTCTTCAAGAGGCTGACAGCGGTGACGCCTCACCAGAACAAGGGGCATGACGAAGTCACCCCTCAAGCTGAAACCATCCCAACAGCTCGACGCGCTCGATGTCGCCACTAGCGCCGAGTAAGGAAGGCTGGGGGAAACTCTCCCTCTGGGCTAACTCCACCGTCCCCAACGGTGGAAGTCAATGCTGCTGTTCCAACTGGGAACAGTTTTGAGTTGTTGAACAAGATGCGCAGGAACTCTCCTACCGCCGTACTGAAAAGATCTCCTCCATCCGTGGAGAATGTTGCAGAAGAAAAGCCAGAACAGTACCCTGAGCGGCTGTCCTCCAAAATCTACAAAGTTTGGCGACATGTTCGGGACTCAGTAATTGATCAAGATTACCTTCGCCTACAGAAAAGGGTGAAGGTTCAGCAGGAAGAGAACCGTCTTAGTAAACCACAAAGGACGACAACTACCTGGATGCCCACTGCAATGGCTCCCTCAACGTTAACTGCTCAAAAGAAAAGGATGCTGGGAAAGACCACTGTGACTACGGCAGATCGCAAAGATGCTGAGCCCAAACGCCCCAAGTCTGGGGGCATAACGGTGCATACTGTTTACATGGCTTCGGGAAAAGAGGAAAGTTGCACTTCGATGGGCCACCGACCGCTCACCCGATCAATAACAAAGGCTCATGAACAACAACAGCAGAAGCTTCAGGAGATGCTAATTGTAATGGCCGCACTCACCGGACCAAAAGAAAGCCCGGAGGCGTCATCGGAGCAGCGTCACGAACAAGAAACCGATGCTGACTTCCTACGCAGAGTCCTCGAAAAGAAGGACAGAGAAGTTGCGGAACAAGCTGCTAACATAAAACGAATGGCGCTGCTCTTCTAAGACATGGTCGGGATGATGTTACAGCCGGGTCCTCTAGCTGAAGACCCTCCGATCATCATTGAAGACGACAGAGGGGAGACGTCGAATCCTCCTCCGGCTCTTTCAGCAGCCAAAGAGGAAACTATTTCTAAGGCCGCCTTGGATGACTATATCGCTCAGCAGATACGAGTCCACCAAGCAAATGAAGCGGCTGGCCAAGTCGTTAAAACTGGGCGACCGTATCCAGGCTGGTATGACCAAATAAGTTACCCACCGGGATATACGATCCCTAAGTTCCATATATATAAAGGGACAGGCAACCCTCACCAGCACGTCGCCCAGTTCAGGGCTCTTTACGGCAACACCGGGGGCGATGATAAACTGTTGCTTCACTAATTCGTCGGCAGCTTAGCGGAAACAGCCTTCGAATGGTATTCGGAGCTACCCAACGACTCTATCAAAACATTTGCAGAGATGGAGCTTCTGTTTACACAGAGATTTGCAAGCGCTAGCGAGCGCACCTCGATCACCGCATTGATCAATGCCAGGGTAAAGCCAGGCGAAACGTGGGTACAATACGCTATACGGTGGCGGAATTTATGGTCGAAATGCGAGCAGCGCATCGAAAAAGCTCCTGCGGTAGGCATGTTCGTGGGTACTCTTGATCCGCAGGCGACCATCTCCCAGTTCATGATGTTTTTCAAGCCGACCACTTTCCAGGCCTTGATTGACAAGCTGGCTTAAATGGACCAGATGGGCCACAAGCCTTCCTCTTCGAAGCCAGAGCCACGAAACGAAAAAGGGAAGGGGAAAGCAACCTTCGTCGCCAACACTCAACAACAGCCGAGAAACTTAAAGCCGGTTGTTCGCCAAAACAACGTGCGTCCACGCCCATCTCTCGAGGAGAGAATGGAACGTCCTTACTCGTTTTCCCAGGATAAAACGAGGAGACTGTTCGAGCTGGCAGTGCGCAACAGACTTATCAATCTGCCGGAACCAAAATGACCGTTGCAACCCGGCGAGGCTAATAGTCCCAATTATTGCCCTTACCATCAAACGGTAAGCCATCCAATTGAGGATTGCTTCATCTTTAAAGGCCGGATTGAAGATCAATACCAACAGGGAAAATTTGCCCTGTCCGAGAATTGGAAGGTGAACCCACCATAGCCACACGCTCCCAAGAAGACAGACACGCCGGGGGCATCATGCTCTTTCATTGAAAAAGCTCCATGGGAGGTCGCTCTTTCAGCAAAGACTAAAAGAATGTTGAGGAATCTCCAAACATGCCCGGCAATCAGGTGGAAGAATCCGCTGGAACCCGAGATTATCGAGGGAATGCTGAAGCCGCGCCCAATTCTAAAAACCGGTGGTGATAGTCAAAGCGCTCATTCCCAGCCGTCAAAGTCTTCCAAGAAGAAAACCAAGAAGCCCGTGAAACCTAATGACAAACACACGGACCTGCAAAAACATATTGACGCGCTGGAAGAATATAATCAGAAGACGCGGACCCCAGTTACACTCCAAGAATTCCTCAGCCACGTCCTTGAGGACAAAGGTGATGACAATAGAGAAGACTCGTCAGATGAACCCGAGGATTATGTGGCAAGCTGCCATATGATCTCTCACTCGTTAATAAACGGTGAAGAAGCTCCTGACGCAAAGAAATTGGGGGAAGATCCTGAGCCGGAACTTCTAGGACCATCAGACAAAATGATTGATGCATTCCTGAATGAAACCCGTCTTAAAAGCAAGGCTGATCGAGAGTGTGAGATGGCCATATTTGAAAAGGCCAAATGCCGGCGACTGGACGAAAGGGTTAAAACACTTCCCCCAGGTCAAAACACTTCATCTACCGCAAATAAAAGAAGGTTCAATACGAGGAAAAGATTCGCTAAAGCCATATCGATGGGAATGAAGCTGCCCTCTTTTAGAGAAAATTCTCCTGGCAATATACGCCTTAATGATGCGGATGCGCATCCTAATTACTGTTTATATCATCAAAGGATTGCGCACCCCACCGAAGAGTGCAACGCCTTTAAAAATTGGTGGCAAGGGTATGTCGCTCACAGGCATCACTTCAAGAGGATGGAGCGTGAAACTCGTTGACAGCAGAAAAATGCGACAGACGAATGAGAAAAAGCTGCCGACAACTGTCACATGGTTGATAGCAGGGGATCGCAAGTTCTCACCGGGAGCAATTCTGAAGAAGAAATAACTCTCAGCCCTCTCTCCAAGGAATCCACCTCAGGAAAAGAGGAAGGAACGAAGAGCTGCGAGAACATTCCGCTACGTAATCGCACGCTAGCTGAAAAGGATCTCAGACCCGCAAACAAGGGATCAAGCAAAAAGGATAAGGGGAAGGGAAAAGCGACCTTTGTCGCCAACGCTCAGCAGCAGCCGAGTAACCCGAGACCGTCTGTTCGTAAAAAAAACAAGCCGCGCTCCCTCGATGAGAAGTTGAAACGTCCCTACTCATTTCCCAGGGATAAAACAAGGAGTCTGTTCGAACTGGCAGTGCGCAACGGGCTCATCACTCTGCCAGATCCAAAACATCCGTTGCAACCTGGTGACGTTAACCATCCTAACTATTGTCCCTACCACAGAGTAATGGGTCACCCACTCGAAGATTGCTACGTCTTTAAAAACTGGATTGAGGATGAATACCAAAAGGGCAAATTCGAGTTGTCTGACAACTGGAAGGTGAACCCGCCACAACCACATGCTCAGAAAAGGATGGACATGCCGGGGCATCATTCTTTTTTATAGGGGAAGCTCCATGAGAAATTGTTTTTCCGGCAAAAAACTAAAAGAGTGCTGGAAGATCTTCAAACATGTCCGACCTATGAACCAAAGACCGAAATGTCGTTAAACTAATAATGGACCACTATGTCCTGAAACTGGATATTGACCGAGACGTCGATAAATTACTACAGACCGCAGTATCCCAAGGCTGATACAAAAAAGAGACAATAAAAAAAAGGGAGAAAAAAGAAAACGGTAAGTCCATAAGCAAAATGGGCACGGATGAAAACCCGAAAGGGCTCCGTGAGTAAAAACAGCAGGGCTATCGGCGAGTCTTGTGAAAACCCGAAAGGGCACAACCTCGTTAAAATAAAAAAAAAAGAAAAAGGATAAGGTAAGTCCATAAGCAAAATGGGCACGGATGAAAACCCGAAATGGCTCCGTGAGTAAAAACAGCAGAGCTACCGGCGAGTCTTGTGAAAACCTGAAAGGGCGCAACCCCGTTAAAATAAAAAAAAAAGAAAAACAAAAAAAGAAAAAGGTAAGTCCATAAGCAAAATGGGTACGGATGAAAACCCGAAAGGGCTCCGTGAGTAAAAACAGCAGGGCTATCGGCGAGTTTTGTGAAAACCCGAAAGGGCGCAATCTCGTTAAAAAACACTTGCAAGGTCCTCTCGACCTTGTGAGGAGAAACCACCTGCGTGAGATCCTTACGACTCACAAGGGAGCAACACACTTAGGGGTCCTCACGATTCCTAAGGAGAAATTACACTTGTGAGATCCTCACGACTCGTAAGGAGAACCCTCTTATGGGACCCTCACGGCTCATAAGATTTGAAAGTCTTAAGCTACAGGGATCTAAACCTGTTCTTAAGCGGCCACCACAACCTTCAACATTGCCCTACAAGCGGCTCAATGCTGACCCTTATATACAATCCACGGGCGCGAATAAATATTTCCCTAACGAAATCCCATCCATGACTAGGGATATGTCTATACGGTGAACAGCCCTTGTAAGTCCTCTCGACTTAGAAGGAGAAAATACTCTTGTAAGATCCTTACGACTTATAAGAAACTATACACTTTGGAGTCCTCACGATTCCCAAGGAGAAACGCACCTACGAGATCCTTACGACTCGCAGGGAAAAATACCTTTATGAGACCCTTACGGCTCATGAAGTCAAAAGCCTTAGTCGACAGGATCCTAACTCTGTTCACTAAGCCATCTTTGTTCGACATCGACAGAGGCAAATGATGATTCGCTCCTGGCAACATCCTAGTTGTAACGGTGCTGATGCCGAAATCGGTGTCTCATTCCAAGCTTGCAACAAGAAGCTAGCGAGCCACACATGCATACGAAATAGCCGAAATGATGGGGCAACTTGCAGCAAAGTCAGCAAGTAAAAATGTATGCATGCAAAATAGCCGAAATGATTGGGCAACTCACAATAAAAAGCAGCGAGTAAAAATAAAATAAAAAGCCAAAATGATTGGGCACCGTGAAAAATAGCCGAACTGATTGGGCAATCGCGACCTTCGCGATATAAAAGTTGAAATGATAGAGCATCGCGGAAAGAAATAAAAAAAAATGAATGAATAAAAGAAAAAAATGAAAGTTATGCCCTACAGGTGATATCACATCCATCCCTGTATACAATCCACGGGCGCAAACAAAGAAGGAATCACACCTTCCCTCCTCAGGCTCCATCAGAAAGAGAGCCAAGTCTCGACGGTCACAACTGCATCCCAAAAGACTGACAACGGCATTCCTCATTATGCCAGCAAGGCACGGAAGCGACACAACGAAACGGAGCCACGGCATAATCCCTAGTTCCAAATCTTAACGGCAATATCTGTAGCCTAGAAATCAGCAACGGTGATCCTCCTCAGGACTCGGACGCAACATCACCAAGCGGAGTGACGGAAAAATTCCAACTCCACCTCAACATTCGTCTCGTTACAGCAGACGCAATGTCAACAAAGGCGTTCCTTCGCAGTCCAGCAGGATGCAAATGCAACGTCAACAAAGGACCCCATGGTCGAAACAAAGCGGGGTGATGGCAAAATCCCACCTCCACCTCAGCATTCGTCTCGATACAGCAGACAAAATGTCACTACAGCGTCCTTCCTCCAACAAGATTCGGACACGCCAAAGCAAACGAAGCGAAGGCTAAATTCCTAGCTTCAGGGTCTTGACGGTAACTCATATAAAACCTGAAAGACTACCGGGGATCATCCTACATGGAGTGGTCACCACCTCGACGTTCGTCTTGATACAGCAGACGAGATGTCACCACAGCGTTCTTCCTCCGGCAGGATTCAGACGTGACAGTCAAACAACGGAGCCACGGCAAAATCCCTAGTTCCAAACCTCGACGGTTCACCAGCAACCTAGAGACAACCGTGACATTCGTCTCGATACAGCAGACGACATGTCACTACAGCGTCCTTCCTCCAACAGGATTCGGACATGCCAAAGCAAACGAAGCAAAGGCCAAATTCCTAGCTTCAGGGTCTTGACGGCAACTTATATAAAACCTGAAAGACCATCGGAGATCATCCCACACCAGTGCGAAGTGGTCACCACCGCGACATTTGTCTCGATACAGCAGACGACATGTCACTACAGCGTCTTTCCTCCAACAGGATTCGGACACGCCAGCAAACGAAGCGAAGGCCAAATTCCTAGCTTCCGGGTCTTGATGGTAACTCATATAAAACCTGAAAGACTATCGGAGATCATCCCACACCAACGCGGAGTGGTCACCACCTCGACGTTTGTCTCGATACAGCAGACGAAATGTCACCCCAGCGTCCTTCCTCCGAACAGGATTCGGACACACCAAAGCAAATGAAGCGAAGGACAAATTCCTAACTTCAGGGTCTTGACGGCAACTCATATAAAGCCTGAAAGACCATCGGAGATCATCCCGCACCAGCGCGGAGTAGTTATGACTCGACGTTCATCTCGATACAGCAGACGAGACGTTACCACAGCGTTCTTCCTCCAACAGGATCCAGACGCAACAATCAAACAAATGGAGCCACGGCAAAATCCCAAGTTCCAAACCTCGACGGTTCACCAACAACCTAGAGACAACCGCGACATTCGTCTCGATACAGCAGACGCGATGCCAGCAAATGAAGCAAAGGCAAAATTCCTAGCTTCAGGGTCTTGACGGCAACTCATATAAAACCTGAAAGACTATCGGAGATCATCCCACCTCAGCGCGGAGTGGTTATGACTCATCAGGGCTCTCCAAAATGGGCCTAACCTCAAGTAAAAAGCGGCATGGCAAAATTCCTAACGCTTGCTCTTCCGACGGTCAAACTGCCTAGGAGGATTGCTTGAAGACGTCTTGTCCAGCCCCCGAAGGGATCAGAGACACGACAGTCGCAAGGCTACTCGAACAGCAAGATTGCCTATCGAGGAATACATCGGCCAACGCGACGGTACGACGGACAAAACCCTAGTACCACAAACCCTAACAGACCTCTATCGTGAAGAGCAGTGGTTAACTATGACGTTAGGATATTCTTGCGAGAACTGCTCAATTCGTCTCGACTCGTGAGGAAATTAATGTCTTTTGCGAGAACTTCTCGATTCGTCTCGACTCGTAGGGAAAAGCCTTAGGCAATGGGGATAAGAACCGGTTTCCTAAGCACTGGGGCCCTGCAAGTTGGTCCAAAGTGGACTCTTGCATACTATTCACGGGCCACACTTTCCAAAGTCGAATCTTGACAAGGAGGGAAACAACCGCTTACAGGTCCTCTCGACTTGTAGGAGGGAGAATTCTCTTGTGAGATCCTTACGACTCTCAAGAGAAAACGCACTTAGGAATGCTCACGATTCTTAAGGAGAAATTACACCTACGAGATCCTCTCGACCGGTAGGGAGAAAATTCTTTATGAGACCCTCACGGCTCATAAAGTTAAAAAGTCTTAGGAGGCAGATCTTAACCCTGAATCCTAAGCCATCGTTGTCCTGCAAAGAGATCGAGATAGACTATCCACGAAATACATTCAACAAAAAGGGGATACACCATTATGAAGAAAAATATGTCTTTTATTCATGAATCAAAATGAATACAAAGTACAACTCGTGAAAGAAACAAAAAATATACTCTTATTCAGGAGTATGTACAAAGAAAGAATGAAAAAAGTATATCTACAATTCTTCAAGTAGGCGGGCAATTTAACAGGTTAACCAGTTCGTCCCTCTTTCGCTGTGCCTCGCCTTCATGATTCAATATCGCTAAAAGACGGGCCTCCGCCTGAACCTGCTGGGCCTGATATGAGGCAAGCCGACCTTCAAGCTCTTTCTCGGTAGCCTTATGAGCCTCAACCCTTTTACGAGTGAACACTGCGTCTTTGTCGATGGCCACCACCTCCTTGATGGCCTCTTGAAGTACTCGCCAGAGTTCATACGCTTTGTTGGCTTTGGCTGTAAGGTTGGCTTGGAGCTCGTTCAGCGCCTTAGAGGCCAGCTCCCTCTCCGAGAATTTGCGGCTGAGCCTCTTCTCACACGACACCATGTTCGCCGCGCACCGCTCTATCAGACCATGTAAGCCCGCCTTCACAGCCACAGCCTCCGAAGAAAGGCGGGCACACTCAAGAACATGCAATCAAGCCTCCATTCGACGACAATACTCGATCTAAAATAAGCTCAAATCACCTGATATGGGAAATAGCAAGGAAAGTTTTGATCTATATCCTATTAAGCAAGCATTTACAACTGTACGAAAGCTTAAAAGGAAATGATATCCAAGGCATTGATGCGCGTGCAACATAATGATAGCGCTTGCGATTAAAGAAAATTCCCACAAAAATATATATATAAAGCTCATTTACGCAAGCAAGACACACATATGAGTACCCGGAAAATATGAAGATTCAACAGAAAAGCATACAATAGCCAATAAAAAAAAGAGTACATCAAGTTAAACATACTACACTACCGGGAAAAGATTACCAAACAAAGGATCAGTGGCACAAGGGTTAACAAAACAAAATGCAAAATTTTCTAACTCCCTCTCTGCCTTCTCCAACACATCGAAGCGACGATTCTTATGAGGAGTGGCTCCCCACCGATTAGCGCCATGTTCATCAGCAAAGGCAGACATAATAGCCTGTCGGGCTCTTATCTGGCTCAACAGATGGACCGAGCAGTCTTTCAGAGCCTGAGTAATCAGGCATGCCTCGAAAAAACAATCGAGCTTGTCTTCAGCCGCATCAAGGATCGCCAGGGTCATCTCTGCCGGGTGAGGAGGGATGTCAGCAAGCACGGCAGCGAGAATCATCCGGAGCCAAATGGATCCCATTGGAAGAGGGGACCCCCTACGGATCAGGAGTTCATATGTCACCGAGTCACATTCGTCGTCGGTGAGAAGGGGATCCACTAGTCGGGCAACAAAGCAAGGAATCATCTCCTCAATAGGAACTTCCCACGGTTGTCGACGAGCATGGGGGCAATTGCAGGCCATGGCACTTAGTCATTTCCTCAAGATAAACCACACTAAATTGTGAATAGATTTCTTTGTGAAGAGAAAAAGAAGACTATGGCATCAGGTTATAAAGAGGAGCATTAAATGCTGTACGCGGAAGATACTGCATGATGGAACTATTTCCAAGGCCCGGAAAAGAGAAGGCATTGGAAATCAAAGAGATGGAACTATTTCCAAGGCTCCTTTTCTGCATCTAATGTTGTGCACAGAAAATATGGCATGAAAAATTAAACAATCCCATCAATAGAGCACCACGCGCAGGGTACTTGATCACACGCCTTGGCATATACCGAGAATTGAAATTGTGTCACGCGTGAATAACACGTAGCGGAGGCCGATGTGAGATCAAAATCCCCAACAGTGCCTCACATGCAAAACATGTGAGCAACAACAACAATATGACAAAATTTCATAAAGGAGGCATGCAAACCCAAAAGGGGAAGGAAGTCTTAGCATTCATATTTTGAAAATTCATACAAAAAATAAGAGAAAATAATTACAATGGCAAAACCTCAGATCCAGGACATGGATTGAGGAACTCAAAAGTGACTTTGTCTAGAATTTTTCAGGCCTTTCGAACCATCCTACTATACTTTCTCTCGCGATCACAAGCGTCGGGATCCCCACGGATGTCCTCCACCCTCCGATAGGCAGCAAGTATGGCCGACTGTTGAAAAGCCTGATGTAGGAGATCGACAAGATTGTCTCGCCTTCTCTTTGAGATTAGGCTCATCAGATATACCGAGTGCACCTTATCCTCGGCAGCATCCAATGCCCTAAGCGGCACGCCGGTACAGAATAAAGGAAGCGCTTCCCAGATCGCTCCCACAATAAGCTTCAGCAGAAAGGAGCGTCGAGGAAGCAGCCGACCATTGTATGCGTCAAAGCGACTCATGATTTCGGCACACTCGGCGTTTGTGAATTCTCGATTTTGAGAACGGCCGAGTGAGTGGATGTCTCCGTAAGAGATAATCTCGTCGAGGTCATACATATGAGCGTCCATTACTCCTGAAAAAGAAAATCAACAAGAATTAGCGGACAGACTGATTAAGAGAATTCTTACTAAAAACAGGCACAGGGATTTAAACGGCTCTTGATACCCCAATGGGAAGAACAGAGTTCTTCATAGGAATTAAATTCCTTGTTAAAAAAGGGGGAGAATTAAATTCCCAGAGACATTTTTCGGAGCCAAAGCTTTTTTGAGATGGAATTAAATTCCATGGAAAAGACAACCACTACCATTAGCCCCCTGAAGATCAAAGAAACCTTAAAGGTTCTGTTGATTAAAGATTGAATGGTTTTCTATTTTAAAGAACTTAAAGATGGGTTCTTGATTAAAAGGGAAAACCCTTAGTGTGGATTTAAAATCCAGTGAAGGTTTCTGTGAAGGTTCTTCGATCATTCAAAGATCATTACCTGAAGAAAGGGTCTTTTTGAACAGAGTTAAACTCTGAAAATATTCAAGGCAGAGAACTAAGCTCTGGAAAGGAGAATTGAATTCTCAAAATGAAAAAGTTTGCAAGGAAGAAGAAGAGCAAAGAGTGGAAGCGCTTCTGAAGAGACCCCTGCATTTATAGGATGTGATGGAAACATTTCATCTCCCCTATTCCCTAGATGAATCCAACGGTCACAAAAGTGACAGCGTTGCACTCACGTGCAGACACGTGAGAGCAACGTTGTGGGGGCATTTGTTCCCTGATTAAAAATCAGGGTTTTCCTCAAAGAGGCATCATATGTTCACACGTGATCAAGTGTCACGTGTTGACATGTGATCTATTTACAAGGTTAAAATCTAAGCAAACAGAAATAAAAACGAACGGCTGAAGGAGGACCCAACTGGGAGTCATGTGCTCACACGTGACCAAGGGTCACATGCCAGCACGTGACAGGCTTTGAAAACCTTACAGTTTAATAGAATTAAATTCTAAATTCCTCTAAATCTTTCCAAATGGAAAAAGGTTATGGGGAGCCGTTGGATTAAAAATCCAGGGGTGATTAAAAATCACCAATTTATGGAAAAATCTTAGATGAGGAAAGATTTCCCTAAATTTCACCAGAAATAACAAACAGAATATCTTTGGATTTAAACACCAGCGGTGAATAAAATTCACTGAATGATCTAAAGGATCATATTAATTATGAAAACAAACAAAATCTTTCAATGAAAGGTTTATTAAACAAATTGATTCTTTTCCTTCTCCTATAAATAGGAGCCAAGAGGAGGAAAAGGGGAGTTTTTCTTTTTTGAGAGAATTTTGGAATCTTGAAATTTCAGAGAGAAAAGAAAGGAGAATTTAATTCTCAACAAAGAAAACCCTAGGTGAGAAAAGAAATGGGATCAAATTTCACAAAGAGAATTTAATTCTCAAAATCTAAGAGTTTAACTCTTTTGCAAAGGAACTTAGTTCTTCCTCTGGTTGAAGATCTGCAGAAGCAAATCTCCCCATAGGTTGAGAATTTAATTCTCATCGGGTTGAGATTTTGCCATGCAGATCCAAGACTTAGAGGGAGGATTGAGTTCAGAGAATTTAATTCTCCCAAATTTATAGGAATTTAATTCCTACAAGATATATTAGGGTTTAAACCCTATCTGAGAATTTAATTCTCTCAAGATTTACAGGAATTTAATTCCTGCAAGATATGAAAATTGGGTTTAAACCCTATCTGAGAATTTAATTCTCCAAAATTATAGGAATTTAATTCCTCCGAAACAGAACTAGGGTTTAACCCTAATTGAGAATTTAATTCTCTCAAATTCATGGGAATTTAATTCCTCTAAAAAGAAATTAGGGTTTAACCCTACATAAGAATTTAATTCACTCACAATAAGAATTTAATTCTTCCAAAATCATAATTAGGGTTTAACCCTACAGAGAATTTAATTCTTAAAGATAAAGAGAATTAACATATCTTCATACATACAAAGAACTAAGGTCACGTGGCCCCACGTGACCCCTGAAAAGATCTCCAAAAATGAGAAGGAAAAGGCTCTGAGGCAATGCCTCACGTGCTCCCACGTGACCTCCAAAACACAGAAGATCAAAGCGAATGAAATGAAGGTTTTGGGCGCTTTCACGTGTTACCACGTGACCCCTTAGAAAACGCTTTAACAGTCAGCGCATAAATCCCCATCACGTGTCAACACGTGATGCTCAAAATAAAAATAAAAAGTGTTTAACACTTAATTGCAGAACGAAGTAAAGGGATCTGGTCCCACCTTTGGGCGCCCTCACGTGTCCACACGTGACCCCTCTATCTTTAGTGTTTAACACTAATTTGGGGATTATATTTCCAGTGTTTAACACTGATTGTTTTCTAGTGTTTAACACTAAATTGAAGATTATATTTCCAGTGTTTAACACTGATTGTCTTTTAGTGTTTAACACTAATTTGAGAGTTCTATCTCCAGTGTTTAACACTGTTGTTCTCTAGTGTTTAACATTACTTTTAGCCAAATTGGCTAATTTTCCAGAGGCAAAAGACTCCCCCTTAACTGAATCTCAAAATTGAGTCAATCAAAGATAAAAATATTACCAAAGCCCTCAAACTCTTGTTTAGCATTGCTAAATAATGTGGGCTGAAACCAGACAAATGTCTAATGGTCCAACAAAGGGCTAACATTTTGAATCTAATTGGACTTAGCCCAAGTTGGCCATAAGTCCTCAATTCAAACTTAACTGAGCCATTGTGCTCATAATTTAATTAATTGATCTTAGTTCCAAATTGGACTACAGATCACTTAATCCACCTTGGTTCAAGGGTACATCTCTTCACTCCTTTGATATTTGTCGTTGTAATCCTTCAACGTCTTCAGAGAGGTGACGGGTCCCGACAACCACACATTTCTTGGACTGTGGGGTCCTTAAACCCATGGACTATGATGTCCTTAATCTCGACCGTGATGTCTTAAAACTAACATTGGACGGTGGGGTCCTTAAGCCCATGGACTATGATGTCCTTAACCTCGACCGTGATGTCTTAAAACTAACATTGGACGGTAGGGTCCTTAAGCCTATGGACTATGATGTCCTTATCCTCGACCGTGATGTCTTAAAACTAACATTGGACTGTGGGGTTCTTAAACCCATGGACTATGATGTCCTTAACCTCGACCGTGATGTCTTAAAACTAATATTGGACTGTGGGGTCCTTAAACCCACGGACTATGATGTCCTTAACCTCGACCGTGATGTCTTTAAACGAACATTGGACCGAGATGTCCTTAAACTAACAATGGACCGCAATGTCCTTAAACTAATCGACCGCAATGTCACTAAACTAAACAATAGAGCCCAATTGCTCTCTTGTTGGATTTAAACGATCCCGTTAAGTTGATCTTAGTCTAAAATGAGACTAACGTATCCTTAACAAATGTTTAAGTTGATCTTAGTCTCAAATGAGACTAACGTATCCTTAAACCCAAACCCCCAAACCCAAATCTAAGAAAATACAGATTTTGACTAATCCACGCCCTATAGGCGACAACCTAAATTAGTCTCCGTATACAATCCACGGGCAACCAAACACAAAACAAACACCCACGGCACGAAGTGACCATATGAAGAAGGAGAAAGTTGTTACCGCGATGCGGTAGCGTAATTAACTGCAGGGGCTTGCGCCTGCAGGGAAGAGCGTCCCCACAATCAAAAACCCCTCAAACGAGGGGGAATCTGACGAAGTCTGCTACATCGGCCGCATCTGTTTAAAACTTCGATACATGGTGCCATAAATCAACTTGGCATCTTCGGAGAGGTGGACGAATAGCACCAATTAGCATCTGCCCCGAAATTCAGGCAAGACGAACCTGCGCGGTCGCGTCTCTGTGTTCTGAGGGGAACACCTACGCGGTTTCGTCTCTGTTTTCGGCGGTAAACACGGAGCTAGGAATATGCCATCGCCCCACGACTGTCGTATCTCTGATCCCTTCGGAGGCTGGACAAGATGTCTTCAAGTAATCTCCTTAGGTTATATTACCGTTAGAAGAGCAATCGTAAGGAATTTGCCATGACGCTTTTTACTTGAAGTTAGGCTCAATTTGGAGCCCCGATGAGTCATAACCACTCCGCTCTTGTGTGGGATGATCTCCGATAGTCGTTTAGGCTTTATATAAGTTGCCATCGAGACCCGAAGCTGCGAATATGCCGTCGCTTCATTTTTTGCTTTGACGATGTCCTGTCGTTTCTTTTCTGAAGTAGGGTAGATATCTGTAGGACCTCTATGCTGTATGTTTTGCAATTGAAGTCCGGAGCTAGGAATATGTCATTGCTCCAATTTCATCTGATAGTTGTGTCCGCATCCTGCTGAAATGAGGGAGAACGTCGACATAGTCTCTGGGTTGTATATGAACCGACAATACTTGGAGCTAGGATTTTGCCATGACTCCATCTTTTGTTGATGTTGCATCTGCATCCTGCTGGCATGAGAAGCACGTCGAGCTGGAGTCTAGATTTTACCGTCACTTTTTTTGATTTGGCTCCTTAGAGCCTTTGTTGACATTGCATCTACATCTTATTGGAATGAGAAGAACGTCGAGGTAGAGTCAGGATTTTGCCGTCACTCTTTTTCATTTGGCTCCTTAAAGCCTTTGTTGACGTTGCATCTACATCCTATTGGAATGAGAAGAACGTCAAGCTGATCTCTAGGTTGTATGTGAACCGTCGAGATCTGGCTCTTCCTTTGATGGAGCTTGGTGGGAAAATACGATACCCTTTCTTTCATCTGTGCCTATGGATTGTTTACAGGGGTCAGTATGGACCTACCTGCAGGGCAGAGGAAACTTTATTTAATTTCATTTCATTCAATTTTTTATTACCGCGATACTCTATCTTTTCAGCTTTTCATATATCGCGAAAGTCGCTATTGCCCAATCATTTCAGATTTTTATCCGCGGTGCCCAATCATTTCGGCTATTTTCTTTTATTATTTTACTCGCTGCTTTTTATTGCGAGTTGCCCAAACATTTCGACTGTTTTTATATGCATATTTTTTTACTCGCTGCTATTTTTATTGCGAGTTTGGAATCTGATATCAACCTTAGCATCAGCACCGCTACGACTGGAATATTGCCAGAAGCGAATCATCATTTGCCGGGAGCGGACTTGGAGTTTGATACCTTTTTAGGCATCAGCATCACTGCAACTGGGATATTGCCAGGAGCGATCATCATTTGCCGGGAGCGGACTTGGAGTTTGATACCTTTTTAGGCATCAGTATCGCTGCAACTGGGATATTGCCAGGAGCGAATCATCATTTGCTGGGAGCGAACTTGGAGTTTGATACCTTTTTAGGTATCAGCATCATTGCAACTGGGATGGTTTCCAGGAGCGAATCATCATTTGCCTTTTTCGATTTGAACAAAGATGGCTTAGTAAACGGGGTTAGGATCCTTTTAACTAAGACTTTTTGACTTTATGAGCCATAAGGGTCTCATAAAGTTATTTCTCCCTATGGGTCGTGAGGATCTCGTAGATGTATTTTCTCCTTAGGAATCGTGGGGATTCCTAAGTGTGTGTTCTCTTATAAGTCGTAAGGATCTTATAAGAGTATTTTCTCCTTATAAGTCGAGAGGACTTACAAGTGTCGTTTACCACATGGAGACATTTCTCGCCATTAAAGGAAACTGGTGGGGGATATTTATTTATGCCCGTGGATTGTATACAAGGCTCAATATTGGACCGCCTGTAGGGCAACTTAGGGGATTAACGGTTTAAGAACAGGTTCAGATCTCCGTAGCTTAAGGCTTTAAATCTTATGAGCCGTAAGGGTCTCAAAAGGGGAATTCTCCTTACGAGTCGTGAGGCTCCCGCAAGTGTAATTTCTCCTTAGGAATCATGAGAATTCCTAAGTGTGTTGCTCCTCTGTGAGCCGTAAGGATCTTACGCGGGTATTTTATCCTCACAAGGTCGAGAGGACCTTGCGAGTGCATATGAATTTTTTTTATTTTACAAGTTTGCACTCTATTCGGGTTTTCATAAACTCGCCGACAGTACTGTTTTTACTCACGGCGCCCTTTCGGGTTTTCATCCGTGCCCATTTTGCTTGTGAACATACCGTTTTTTTAACGAACGATGGAACTCTCGAAAGTAGTTTCACCGCGGGTGACCCATCTATTTACTGGTGGGATTTAGGGATGGCATCATCGCTAAAGTAGCTGCGTAGTCAGTGGGACTTGAGTTGCAAGCTCTGCCGTTGAGACTTCGATTGCAATATAGATCTGAAGGAAGCATATCACCGTTTTGGAGGCGACGTGCTAGTTTAGACATATCTTGGTCCGTTATCACCATGTTTAGGGAAAATTTTTAGTTTTAAGGACTTCTCGGTCCATTGCCACCATGTTTGAGGCAAATAATTAGTTTAAGGACTTCTCGGTCCGTTGTCGTCCTGTTTGAGGCGAATAATTAGTTTAAGGACTTCTCGGTCCGATCTTGCCATTTTTGAGACGGAGTTTTAGTTTAAGAACATCTCGGTCCGATATCGCCATATTTGAGGCGTGGTTCTAGTTTAAGGACATCTCGGTCCGTAATCGCTATGTTTGAGGTGAATTTTTAGTTTAAGGACATCTTGGTTCGTTATCCCATGCTTGAGGCAGATCATTTCTAGTTTAAGGACTTCCCGGTCTAATGTCGCCATATTTGAGGCGGGATTCTAGTTTAAGGACATCTTGGTCCATTATCGCCATGTTTGAGGCGAATTTTTAGTTTAAGACTATCTCGGTCCGTAATCGCCATGTTTGAGGCGAATTTTTGGTTTAAGGACATCTCAGTCCGTTGTCGTCTTGTTTGAGGCGAATAATTAGTTTAAGGACTTCTCGGTCCGGTATCGCCATTTTTGAGACGAAGTTTTATTTTAAGGACATCTCGGTCCGATGTCACCATATTTAAGACAAGGTTCTAGTTTAAGGGCATCTCGGTCCGTAATCACCATGTTTGAGGCGAATTTTTAGTTTAAGAATATCTCGGTCCGTTATCGCCATGCTGGAGGCAGATAATTTCTATTTTAAGGACTTCTCGGTCCAATGTTTCCATATTTGAGGCGAGATTTTAGTTTAAGGATATCTCGGTCCGTTATCGCCATGTTCGAGGCGAATTTCTAGTTTAAGGACATCTCGGTCCGTTATCGCCATGCAGGATGCAGATAATTTCTAGTTTAAGGACTTCTCGGTCCAATGTCGCCATATTTCAGGCGAGGTTTTAGTTTAAGAACATCTCGGTCCGTTATCGCCATGTTTGAGGCGAATTTTTAATTTAAGGACATCTCGGTCTGTTATCACCATACTGGAGGTAGATAATTTCTAGTTTAAGGACTTCTCGGTCCAATGTCGTCATATTTGAGGCGAGGTTTTAGTTTAAGGACATCTCGGTCCGATGTCGCCATATTTGAGGCGAGGTTCTAGTTTAAGGACATGTCGGTTCATAATTGCTTTGAGGCGAATTTTTAGTTTAAGGACATCTCGGTCCGTTATCGCCATGCTGGAGGCAGATAATTTCTATTTTAAGGACTTCTCGGTCCAATGTTTCCATATTTGAGGCGAGATTTTAGTTTAAGGACATCTCGGTCCGTTATCGCCATGTTCGAGTCGAATTTTTAGTTTAAGGACATCTCGGTCCGTTATCGCCATGCAGGATGCAGATAATTTCTAGTTTAAGGACTTCTCGGTCCAATGTCGCCATATTTCAGGCGAGGTTTTAGTTTAAGAACATCTCGGTCCGTTATTGCCATGTTTGAAGCGAATTTTTAATTTAAGGACATCTCGGTCTGTTATCGCCATACTGGAGGTAGATAATTTCTAGTTTAAGGACTTCTCGGTCCAATGTCGTCATATTTGAGGCGAGGTTTTAGTTTAAGGACATCTCGGTCCGATGTCGCCATATTTGAGGCGAGGTTCTAGTTTAAGGACATGTCGGTTCATAATTGCTTTGAGGCGAATTTTTAGTTTAAGGACATCTCGGTCCGTTATCGCCATGCTGGAGGCAGATAATTTCTAGTTTAAGGACTTCTAGGTCCAATGTCGCCATATTTGAGGTGAGCTTTTAATTTAAGGACATCTCGGTCCGTTATCGCCATGTTTGCGGCAAATTTTTAGTTTAAGAATATCTCGGTCCATTATCGCCATGTTTGGGGCGACGGAGTTTCTTTGCATACTACTCTCAGAATTTTTGGCTCAGGAAGATAGCGAGCGGACACGAGCGTCGTCATCTATCATTGACCTAGCTCATGACTCGTCAAGCATAGTATTTTTTGAGGAACCGGTCGTTTATTGGTCGGAAGGGTCTTTCGCTATGCATATCCATGAGCAGGTAGGCTCCACCTTGGTAAACTTTGTCTATGATGTACAGGCCTTCATAGTTTGGCTCGAATTTCCCCCGTTTTGCACGAATGGGGATCATCGGTCTTTTGATGATTAGCACGAGCTCGCCTTGGCGGAATGTTCTCGGCATAGTCAGTCTTTCGTATGACCGTGTCATCCTTACCTTATAAGTCTTCAGGTTTTGCTGTGCTATAAGGAGAGTTTCGTCAAGGGCAATTTCCTCAGGGATTTTTTCTTTCCCTTTGCCCTTTTTGCTCGAACCCTTATTTGTGGGTCCGAGCTTCTTTTCAGGCAGCATGCGGCTACGCAGCTGAATGTTCTCACAGTTCTTCTCCCCCTCTTCTTTTTCGAAGGTGGAGTCTTTGAAGAGAGGGCTGAGGGTCATTTCGTCCTCAAAATCGCTCCCGAAGGTAAGAACTTGGGGTTTTTTCCTTTACGGACTGGTATCAACCATATGACAGTTGCCAGTCGTTTTTCACGCGTACTTGTCGCACCTTTTTGCTGTCGACGAGTTTCGCGCTTCATCCTCTTGAAGTGTTTTTAATGGGAAACATATCCCTGCCATCACTTCTCGAAGGCACTGCACTCTTCGGTGGGATGGATAACCCTCCGATGATATAGGCGGTAGTTTGGATGTGAATCCTCTACGTCAAGGCATATGACTCCGGGAGTGTTTCCTACCAGAGGTGGCAGCTTCATTCCCATTGGCACGGCTTTGGCGAACCGCTTCTCTGCCTTGATCATTCTATTATTTGTCGCAGGTATGCCTTGGTTTGGTTGAAGTACTTTACGACTCCACTTTGTCGCAGCTTCTTCATCCTGACGCTAACGCTTAGCCTTTTCGTATATGGCTGTTTCACGTTCTCGGTCAGCTCTGCTTTTTCGAAAGGCTTCGTTTAACAACCTATTAATCGGGTCTTTTGGCAGTTTCGGGGATTTTAGCACCAATTCTGCCCCCAGTTTCTCTGCGTTGTTTTCTGACGCTGAGGGAGTTTCTTCGTCATTTAACAACGAATGGGAGACTATGTGGCAACTTGCAACATAGTCTTCAGTTTCTTCTGATGAGTCATTTTTCTCATCATTGTCACTATCTTCGTTCTCAATAATATGCTTGAGGAACTCTTCGAGGGTGACCGGTGTCCGCGCCTTCCGGTTGTACTCCTCCAGCGCGTCGATTTATTTTTGTAGGTTTTTGCGCTTGTCGTCATACTCAGCAGGCTGCACAGGCTTCTTGGTCTTCTTCTTTTTCTTCGAAGACTTTGAAGGCTTGACTTGGGGATTTTGCCTTTTGTCAACAACTTTCAATATGGGACGCAGTTTCAGTATCCCTTCAATAATTTCAAGTTCAAATGGGCTTTTCCACCTAACTGTCGTACGTGCCTGTAGATCCTTCAGCATTCTTTTGGATTTTGCTGAAAGAACGACTTCCCATGGAGTTTCTTCCACGAGCGAGCATGATGCCCCCGGCGCATTCACATTTTTGGGAGTGTGCTTCTATGGTGGGTTCACCCTCCAATTCTCAGACAGCGCGAACTTCCTCTGTTGATACTGGTCCTCGACCCAGTTCTTGAAGACATAGCAATCCTCAATTGGGTGGCTCACCATTCTGTGATAGGAGCAGTAGTTGGGGTTGTTGACGTCGCCGGGTTGCGGCGGACGCCGTGGTCTGGCAATGTGATGAGTTTGTTATGCATTGCCAACTCAAATAGTCTCCTCGTCTTATCGCGAGGAAACGAGTAAGCGCGTCCTAGCCTTTCTTTCAGGGATAAGCGTGGACGTGTATTGTTTTGGCGAACAGCCGGTTTTGGGTTTCTCGGTTGTTATTGAGTGTTGGCGACTGATTGATGTGTTTTTAAAAAGATGTGTTTTGTAAAGTGAAGTAACCGCAATCAATAACGATGTCGCTAGTAGCTAGCCGAGATGAGTACGGGTTGTCCTCAGGGAAATGTCGAATCTTTTACTTGCTTTAGACGAGTTGATTGAAAGAATGGGTGATTGGTTATAGATCTACAAAATACGGATGTAGAATCTATAAAGAAGAGGCTCGTAGGGTTCATAGAATTTGGTAGTAATGGATGATTAATTAAAGATGACTCATTTTAGCTTTCAATAAATTTACAACTAGATCGATAGTGGTGAATGCAGATTAGGGTTTTTGGAGGGAATATGGTTCCCACTCTTAACCCTTATCTTTTCATTGACCTCTATTCATGTCTAGCCCTTTCCAAAACAAGTGTTAATCTAATCTCAACTCGCGGTCGAGACTATCTATAAATTGGTAGCGCGCCCGATAAGGATGTTAATATTTATTTTGCTAAAGTTTATAAACTTTAAAAAATGTAAAAGATATTAAGAGATTTTATCATCCATTGATATACCATAATCCTACGAACCATAGCAAGCTAGGAATTACTCACGCGTCGTTGAGTTAGAAAAGAAGGTGAAGAAGGAGATTATAATGTAAATGCAGAAAGTAATGCAGAATGTAAAATGCAATGAACTAAACTAAAGATCTACCTTTTTATTAATCAACTATCATTTACAAATTCGTCGAATTTAGAGTACAAGAACCCTAGTTTATGCTCCCGATCTCTGTCTCGTAGGAAGTAGATAAACAGCTGATGATCAATCTGGATGCGTGGATCGTCTTGGACCTCTTGATCTCGTCGGTTTGATAATTTTTCGTATGAAACTCTCGATCTTTTAAATAGTCATACAAGCAGAAAACCCTAGATCCCATGTATTAGGATTTGTTGATACGATCACACCCACAAAATCCAGAATCCTACGGCCATGATATTGCCGCGGATCCGCCGCATATTCATGGATTTGGTCGCGGTCGGGCGGCGGTATAGTGGGTTCTCATTTTGAAATTTCTTCTTCTTCTAGGTGTTGACACGTGGAGATTGTTTCAATATCTAAATTCTTCAAATCTTCTTCTGAGTCTCTTCCATTCATGTTTTTACGATTTGGTTCAACTTTAACGGCAGATTTTATTCCCGGCATCTCGGATCTCCTGGTCTCCACATCTGAGCTCATATCTGCACAATATCTCAATTCATATTGTTAGTAGCATTTATTATTATTTTGAGATATTATCCTAACCATTTTATATGATACAATATTTTAAGAATATTGATTAGGGATATTTGATATGATATGCATATTTTAATTATTAATATTTTCTATAAATATTTTATGCATATATTTTCCTTCATAATGTTAATTATAATGTAGAAACATATGATAAAGAATATTTTACAAATAAACCCACATATGTTCCATATTTACGATAAACACCTTTAAATACTTAACAAAAGTAAAGAAAATGTTCCATCAAATGTGCAATATTTTCGACTGAACAAATACCCCTAAACTTAACTTTGATCGTCCCGAGCAAAGTAGTTATTCAAGAGAGGGAGAAAAAGGAAAAGAAAAACCCAACACACTTTCGTAGGCAACATGATTGCACTTAGCACGTGCAACAAGTCTTTAAACCTCTAGGTGTCCTTAATAGGAGGAGCGATGTCTCCTGAGGGTTTTCAATGGATTACACCCACAAAATCCCATAATAAAAGAAAGAAAATGAAACTTACATACAAAGATAAGAACTACAAAAGAAAGAACTTGAAAATAAGAGTTTCAAACTATACTAGCTTTTCAGTTGTCATGAGCCCTATCTTAATGGTCGTGAAAAGATATCAGAAATCATATCATCCCACAATAAAATATCGTCTTTAGTCTTCCTCCCTACCTTTCTTCCTAACATCGATCATATACCCCAAAGTGTGTGTAAAAGACATCTCTACACTTAGAGAATTCGATTCAAGCTATCATACTCTTGTCCATCTTCCTTAGTAATTTTTAGTCGGTGAATATTTTAGATGGAATTGCTCACACATTCTTCATGCAACCGTTAATACCTCTTGAGGTACTAACCGACCGATTACCAAATGTGCTCACTTATTTAGGCGTAATTAGCAATTTTCTCGTCTTGCAACACCTAAGGCTTAGCAGTGGCTCCCAAACCAGTTAGTCTAAGGCACTAGGTAATAAAGCACCCTCGCTATATTTTTTTATGCTGCCTTAAACAATTACAAAACCAGTGTTCATTTTTCTTCACCATATTTTCATTTATATTTTTGTTTGTATATTTATTTTCCTTCATACTAAGTCTTTCAGACAAGAGCATTTTAAGGTATCCTCTATCATCCCAAGTTTCAAGACGTGTGCAGGTGTGTATAGTAGAGTATCAACGTTCAAAAGTTTGGACTCAAAAATAGGGACTATTTTGCAGACTTAATTCTACCCTCAGATTAGTGATTTCCTTCATCTTACTAACTCTTGGGACAACAGCTCATGACTACCTAGTACTAGCTTCGTTATAAAATATCCAATTTTCTTGCTTTTTTTAAACTTTTCCTATCTTTCATATGTAATTTTTCACTTTCTAAGTTTTACTATCAAATAAAAATTTTATTTTGTGCCTTTATGTAGTATAATGCAAAATATGTTAGTATGATGCATAGTATAATGATGCGCGAATAAGCGCAAACCTCCCCCAAACCTATTCGCAGCAGTGTTTTCACTGATATCATCTGTTAAGCTTAAAACCTGTAGACTGTTCCCTTATAAAAAAAATGAATAATAAATAAAAGAAACGGGAAAATTCCTCAAATGGAGCATCACGTGCCCACACGTGATAAGCGCTATGCTTAACAAACTAGGCTAAAATTGGGCCTCACGTGCAGATATGTGACCTCTATATACAAAGTATATAGGCGCCTGAATAAAGGAAACAATTAGCTAGAACAAAAACTCACGTGATAGCACGTGATGCTCTTTGGTAGGCTTAATTTGGTAGGGTCACGTGCTACACGTAATGGGCTCCTATGCCTTCTGAACCGATATAATTAAATTCTAATTAAGAGGAATCAAAACCCCTAGTTGGAAAATGTTTCCTTAAATCTTTCCAAACAAGAAAGATTGTGCTCTATAAATCAGAGCACCGTTGGATCAAAGATCCAATGGTGATTAAACATCACCAAGATACAGAATAAGTTCTGTATGGGAAAATATTTTCCCAATCTTGCTAAAAACAAGAAAGATGACTTCTGAAAAATAGAAGCCCTTGGATAAAAAATCCAATGGTGGGAAATATTCCCCAAATCAATCAGAAATCTCTCAATGAGAGATTTCCCTAACTGATTCAACAAATCAGCCTCCCCTATATAAAGGATCCAAGAATTCAAGTCTTGCACAGAGGAACCCCTTCATAAACTTCAAGTTCAAAAATACAGAAAACAGGGAGGAAAACCCCTTGGTAAGCAAAAACCAAAAGAGAATTTAATTCTCAAACCAAGAGTTTAACTCTTCTCAAAGAATTTAGTTCTTCCTCTGGTTGGGATCTGCAGAAGCAGATTTCCCTACAAGTTGAGAATTTAATTCTCATCGGGAAGATTCTGTTATGTAGATCCAAACTTAGGAGAAAGAGCTAAGTTCAAAGAATTTAATTCTTACCAAAAAGATATAGGAATTTAATTCCTCTGATAAAACTAGGGTTTAGGGACCTGAAATTCAAAAAACTCAGATCCAGAGCTCCATCCATATTAATGTTCAATACTACACAATAAAAGCTCACGTGTTCCTACGTGAGCACCTTTGAAGAACTAAAAAGGGAAGACTGAGATCTAGCCACGTGACCCCTAAGAAGTGCTCAGCACTTATAAACGAGAAAAGGGGAATAAGCCCTATTTTGGGGCGCCTCACGTGATCCCACGTGACCCCTTAAAAGTGTTCAGCACTTATAAAAGAGAAAATGGGAATAAACCCAAGACAGTTCCTATTCTGGGGCGCTTCACGTGATCCCACGTGACCCAACAGTGCTTAGCACTAGAATAAAAGAATAAAAGAGGCAGTGCCCAACTTTAAGCGCCTCACGTGCCACATTAGAGCACCCCAATTTCTATTGTTTAATACTACTTCAAGCGCCTCACATGGGAGCACATGAGCGCTGAGCACATACTAGTGTTTAACACTGTGAAAAGCCAATATTAGCCAAACTTAGACCAAATCTCCCGAGGACAATCAATTGAGCCCTTCATGCTCGGTGTTTCCAAAGCCGATCTCAAGACAGCTAATAAGCTCCCAACAAATGACATCCAAATTGATGTTCATCCCGCTTCCCAAAATCGGGACATTGGTTCAAGGGTACATCTCCTCATACCTCTGATACATGTTGTAATTCTTCAACGTCTTCAGAGAGATGGTGGGTCCCAATAACCAATAACTATTGATGCATCCCCAAACTGGTTAAACCAGAATCCCATGGACTATGAGGTCTTTAAACTCATGGACTATAATGTCCTTAAACTTTATGGACTATAAGGTCCTTAGACTCATAGACTATGATGTCTTTAAACTTTACAGAATATGATGTCTCTAAACTGACATCGACTATGATGTCCTTAAACCCACCGGACCGCGATGTCTCTAAACTAAAACAATAGAGTCCAAATGCTCTTTTGTTGGATCTAAATGATCCCAAAACCCTGTTAAGTAGATCTTAGTCTAAAAATTAGACTAACGTATCCTTAACAAACGTTTAAGTTGATCTTAATCTCAATAAGATTAACAATCCTTAAACCCACTGGACCGCGACGTCCCTAAACTAAGACGATAGAGTCCAAATACTCTTTTGTTGGATCTAAATGATCCCAAAATCTTATTGAGTAGATCTTAGTCTAAAATTAGACTAATGTATCCTCAACAAACGCTTAAGTTGATCTTAATCTCAATGAGAATAATGATCCTTAAACCCAAACCAAAACCAAATATAAGAAAATACGGATTTGGACTGATCCACGCCCTACGGGGGACAACATAAATTAGTCTCCGTATACAATCCACGGGAAACCAAAAATAAAAATAAACACACACGATATGAAGTGACCATCTGGAGAAGGAGAAAGTTGTTACCGCGATGCGGTAGTGTAATTAACTGCAGGGGTTTGCGCCTGCAGGGAAGAGCATCCCCACAATCAAAAACCCCTCAAATGAAAGGGAATCTGACGAAGTCTGCTACAACGGTCGCATCCGTCTAAACCTCTGATACATCGTGCCATAATCAACTTGGCATCTTCGGAGAGGTGGACGGATAAAACCAAATAGCATCTGCCCCCAAATTCAGGCAAGACGAACCTACGCGGTCTCGTCTCCCGTTTTCGGCGGCGAACAGATTCTGGCACGCCCGATGGGACCTTTTCCTCTTTCCACTCTGCACTTCGTGTGTCGTATTTGCGAACGAATCATGGTTTAATGTGGTTGCCCTAGATTCGAAGTACTAAGATATGGTGTCTTGCTCCCGTGTAGAGATCAATGGCTTCCAACTGCACTAGCTGCAACAACAACTCCCACTCCGTCCTCGCCGGAGGAGTGACTTATGGGCCTCAAGCGGCCTCCATCTTCGCCATGCCAGTGGAATAGGTGACTTGGGCCACCACTGGACTGTTCTTTGGGACCATGATCCGACCGGAAAGCTTCAGCGTCCTAATGCCATCACAGGAAGCTCCGAAGAAGTCGGTCTTTGATCAGCTCACCACTACCGTGGCCCCTCTCAACGGGTCGTCCAAATCCAACTTCTCGGTCTTCAACAGGCTAGGCCAGAGCTCAAATGGGCCCATGAAGAAGCCTGCAATACCCAAAAGGGTTATCCCAAACCGGATAGCCATTCCGGCTCAAGCAAAGGAAGCGACTTTTCCTGCTAAAAGATCAGTCTTTGCAAGATTGACCGTTCGGACCCCCGCTTCGGACGAAGTCACCAAGGCTGCTTTCCCTACTCAAAAGTCAGTCTTCAATAGGTTGGACGTACTAAACATGATGTAAATGATGCAATCTACTACTATTATTGGTGTTTAAGATATGATATGAATCATTTTTAGCAAGAAATTTACTAAGTGTAAAAGTGACATGGTAATATCGACGAGGTGTGTGTAAGAGGTAAATGTATTATTGAGGATTTATGGTTTTGAGTTTTGAATAATATTACATAAATCTAGTGATTTTCATGATTGATGTGTCATGTCCACCATGAGATGTTTTATGATTTGGTTTTATTCCGGACCGAGTGGGGGAGATATACGGTCGCGGATTTTACGTTATCCATACTGAGTGGGGGAGATATACAGTTGGACACATGGTGGACCCGGTCAAGACCGAGGGACAGGATAGCCGCATTTAAGGCGGGGGAGCCTAGCGAGGTTACTCGATACCGGAGATAGTGGTAAAATACGGTGGATATCTAGAGGATACCGACCGATATTTGATTTCAGGATCATTCGAGGAATGATGCCTGAGAGAAATGGAAGTTTTGTGTCGATGATGGACACGGAAAGATGAAATTTATTGGGATAAATGATGAGATTGCAGTTTTAGGTTATGTGATTTATAGTATTGATTCATGCTTTCCATATACTATCATGCATCATACTCGTTCACATTTCAGTTAGTATGGTCGTCATATTTACATTATTAACCGTTATATGTTAGTTATATTCACTGAGTTGGCAACTCACCCCCGTTGTGCCACAGTTCCTTACAGGGATAGAGTGGACGGTTAGTAGCAGGGCAGCCCCACTTTCTGCAGCTTTATCGCATCTTTTGATAGGTGGGTTACATATGTAGTAACCTTCTCTTTTGGTATTGTATTTTGTATCTAGAAAATCTCCATCAGACCTGTATATATTATTTGACGGACGAAATGGTTTAGTTCTATAAATTGTTATTTCTTTTACTTATTTGAAATTTTATTGATGTCGTACACTCTTGGATACTTGTTTCCACTATTGATATTGTTGATCCCAACTAAGGATGCAACCAAACTTAACACCGATAGGCTGGCACCGGCAGCAACCCTTCACCAGAACAGGGGGCATGATAAAGCTACCCCGACAATGGAGGTGATCCCATCTGCAAGACACGCTCGACGTCGCCACTGGCGCCGAGTGAGGAAAGCTGAAGGCAGTTCCTCTTTCGGACTGACTCCGCCAGCTCCAACGGTGGAAGCCGATGCTGCTGTTCCAACTGGGAACAGTTTTGAACCGCTTAGGAGGGTGCGTAAGAACTCTCCAACTGCCGTGTTGAAAAGATCTTCTTCACCTGTGGAGAACATTACAAAGGTGAAGCCAGAGCAGCCCCCTCAGCGGCTGTCCTCCAAAATTCACAAGGTCTGGCGATAGGTCCAAAACTCTGTGATTAACCAAGACTACTCCTGCCGGCCGAAGAAAATGAAAGTTCGGCAAGAGGAGGACCATCCCGCCGCTGTAGCACACAAGGTATCGTCTGTATGGGTGCCCGCTGCAACGGCCCCCTCAACTTTGATCGCCCATAAAAGGAGAAGGCCGGAGAAGACCCCTATGCCCACGACCAACTCCAAAGGCACTGAATCCAAACGCCCTAAGTCTGGGGGCATGGTAGTGCACACCATCAACATGGCGTCTAGGAAAGAGGATAGCCGTATCTCCACGGGTCATCGAACACTTACACGGTCTGTGACAAAGGCTAAGGAGCAATAACAGCAAAAGCTCCAGGAGATGCTAATGAAGATGGCCGCGCTCACTGGACCGAAAGAAAGCCCGGAGACGTCATCGGAACAGCGCCAGGAACAGGAAACCGACGCCGAGTTCCCCCGAAGAATGCTCAAGAAGAAAGACAAAGATGCCGCGGAACAAGCGGCTAACATAAAGCAAATAGCGCTTTTATTTTAAGATATGGTTGGGATGATGATACAGCCGGATCCTCCAGCTGAAAACCCTCCAATAATCCTTGACGAAGACAGAGGGGAGACATCAAACCCTCTTCCGGCCTTTTCAGCAGCCAAGGAAGAGACCATCTCCAAAGCCGCGCTCGATGATTATATAGCTCAACAGATACGAGCTCATCAAGCGAACAAAGCCGCTGGCCAAGTCGTGAGAACTGGGCGACCATATCCAAGCTGGTATGATCAGATTTAGTACCCGCCAGGATACACGATTCTTAAGTTCCACGTATACAAGGGGACAAGCAATCCCCATCAACATGTCACTCAGTTCAGGGCTCTGTGCGGCAACACTGGAGGTGACGATAAGCTACTGCTTCGCCAATTCGTCGGCAGCTTGGCGGAGACGGTGTTCGAATAGTATTCAGAGCTTCCCAACGACTCCGTCAAAACGTTTACAGAGATGGAGTTGCTATTCACTCAGCATTTCGCAAGCGCCAGTGAACGCACCCCAATCACGGCATTGATCAATGACCGAGTGAGGTCAGGGGAGACATGGGTTTAGTATGCGATTCGGTGGAGGAACCTATGGTCGAAATGCGAACAACGCATCGAAGAAGCTCCTGCAGTAGGCATGTTCATGGGTACCCTCGATCCACAGGCGACTATATCCCAATTCATGATGTTCTTCAAGCCGACCACCTTCCAGGCCTTAATTGACAAGCTGGACCAAATAGACCAGATGGGCCATAAGCCGTCCTCGTCGAAAACAAAGCTTCGAAACGAAAGGGGTAAAGGGAAAGCTATCTTCGTCGCCAACGCTCAACAACAACCGAGTGGCCCGAGGCCGGTTGTGCGCCAAAGAAACAAGCGGCAATCCCTCGATGAGAAGTTGAGACGTCCTTACTCGTTTCCCCGGGATAAAACAAGGGAACTGTTTGAACAGGCAGTGCGCAACGGGTTCATCACCCTGCCGGATCTGAGACATCCGTCGCAACCTGGTGTCGTCAATCATCCTAACTATTGTCCCTACCACAGAGTAGTGGGTCATCCAGTCGAAGATTGTTACATCTTCAAAAACTGGGTTGAAGACCAGTACCAGTAAGGTAAATTCACATTGTCTGAAAACTGGAAGGTAAACCCGCCACGACCGCACGCTCCGAAAAAGATGGACACGCCGGGAGCATCATGCTCATTCATAGAGGAAGCTCCATGGGAAGTAGTTCTTTCGGCAAAAACGAAAAGAATGCTGAAAGATCTTCAAGCATGCCCCGCAATCAGGTGGAAAAACCCGCTAGAGCCTGAGATCATTGAGGGAATGCTAATACCGCGCCCGACACCGAGAATTGGTAGCAATGGGCAAAATACCCAGGTCCAGCCGTCAAAGTCTTCGAAGAAGAAGGAGAAGACTAAGAAGCCCACGCAGCCTGACGACAAGCACACGGATATGCAAAAGCATATTGACACGCTGGAGGAATATGACCAAAAGGCGCGAACCCCGGTCATACTCCAAGAATTTCTCGACCATATCCTGGAGGGCGGAGATAACGACAATGATGAGGGAGACAACTCGTCACAGGAACCAGAAGATTATGTGACAAGTTGCCACATGATCTCTCATTCATCTCTAAATAATAAAGAAGCTCACTCGGCATCAGAAAAAATGTAGAGGAGCTGGGGGCAGGATCAATGCCAAAATCCTTGGGACCATCAGACGAGATGATCGACATGCTACTGAACGAAGCTCGTCAGAAGAGCAAAGCTGATCGAGAATGCAAAACGGCCATATTAGGAAAAGCCAGGAGTTGGCGTCAAGTGAAAGAAGTCACGGTAGGGATGGATCACAAAACACCCCAACCAAACCAAATCACAACCTAAATGGGTGTATTCCACTTTATCGTTATGTATCCCGTCATGCGACAAATACACGTGCATACAGGATGAACAATGGACCGTAATGTCCTAAAACTAACGACATGACCGAAACGTCTCTAAAATTACTATAAACCGCAGTATCTTTTGGCTGACGCAAAAAAAAGTACGTCCATAAGCAAGATAGGCACGGATGAAAACCTGAAAGGGCTCCGTGAGTAAAAACAGCAAGGCTACCGGCGATGTTTGTGAAAACCCGAAAGGGCGCAGACTCGTAAAAAAACGGTACGTCCATAAGCAAGATAGGCACGGATGAAAACCCGAAAGGACTCCGTGAGTAAAAACAGCAGGATTACCGACGAGTTTGTGAAAACCCGAAAGGGCGCAATCTCGTTAAAAGACACTTGCAAGGTCCTCTCAACCTTGTAAGGAGAAAACTACCTGCGTGAGATCCTTACGACTCACAAAAGAGCGACCCACTTAAGGATCCCCATGATTCCTAAGGAGAAATTACACTTACGAGATCCTCACGACTCGTAAGGAGAACCCTTTTATGAGACCCTCACGGCTCATAAGATTCAAAAGCTTTAAGCTACAAGGATCTGAACTTGTTCTTAAGCCATCACCTTTCCCATCGCTGCCCTACAAGCGGTTTAATACTGACCCATGTATACAATCCACGGGCATAAATAATCATTTCCTTGCCGAGTTCCACCAATGGCACAAGATGTCCTCAGGTAGTGAATGACACTTGTAAGTCCTCTCGACTTATAAAAAGAAAATGCTCTTATGAGATCCTTACGACTCATAAGAGAACGCACACTTAAGAATCCTCATGATTCTTAAGGAGAAAACACACCTACGAGATCCTCACGACCCGTAGGGAGAAACACCTTTATAAGACCCTTACGGCTCATGAAGTCAAAAGCCTTAGTCGACAGGATTCTAACCCTATTTGCTAAGCCATCATTATTTAAATCGACAAAGGAAAATGATGATTCGCTCCTGGCAATATCCCAGTTGTAGCGATGCTGATGCCTACATCGGTATCAAATTCTAAGTCCTTTCACGGCAAATGATGATTCGGTCCTGGCAACATTCCAGTCGCAGCGATGCTGATGCTAAGATTGGTATCAGATCTTGAGTTCCATACAAAAAAATGCATATGAAATAGCCGAAATAATGGGGCAACTCGCAATAAAAATCAGCGAGTAAAATATATGCATACAAAAATAGCTGAAATGATTAGGCAACTCGCAATAAAAAGTAGCAAGTAAATAAAAAAAATAGCCGAAATGATTGGGCACCGCAAAAAATAGCCAAAATGATTGGGCAATCGCGACTTTCGCGATATGAAAAGCTGAAATGATAGAGCATCGCGGAAAGAAATAAAAAAAATGAAACTTTTTGCCCTACAGGTGAGTCCATATTGACCCCTGTATACAATCCATGGGCATAAACAAAAAGGGAATCACCTTTCCCCACCAGACTCTGTCAATGGGATGCCGGATCTCAACGGCAACATCTACAACCTAAAGATCACCACGATGTTTCTTTTCACTCCAATCGAATGCAGACGTAACGTCAACAACCGACCCCAGGATCATGACGAAACGGAGCCATGGCAAAGTCCCTAGTTCCAGATCTCAATGGCAACATTTACAGCCTGAAGATCACCACGATGTTTCTTCTCACTCCAATCGAATGCAGACGTAACGTCAACAACTGACCCCAGGGTCACGACGAAACGGAGCCATGGCAAAGTCCTTAGTTCCAGATCTCAACGGCAACACCTACAACCTAGAGATCAGTAATGACGTTCCTCCTCATTCCAGCAGGATACAGACGCGACACCACCAATCGGAACCACAGCAAAGTCCCTAGTTCTAAGACTCCACGGTTCACAGACAACCTAGAGTCAACTCTGACACCGTAGAAAGTGGAGAATGTCAACCTTGACACCGAAAAAGTGGAGTACGTCAACCCTGCACCGCAGAAAGTGGAGTACGTCAACCCTGATATCGCGGAAAGCGGAGCAAGTCAGCCAATGACCTGTGACTCCCAAGGAAATCAGTGTCCTTGGCAAATATCTCGATACAGGGAAATCAGCGTCCTTAGCGAGAACCTCTCAATTCGCGTCAGCCCGCAAGGAAATCAGTGTCTTTGCAGAAATCTCTCTATTCGTCTCGACCCCAGGGAAATCAGTGTCCTTGGCAAAACCTCTCGATTCAGGGAAATCAGCATCCTTGGCGAGAACCTCGATTCGCGTCGACCTGCAAGGAAATCAGTAACTTTGCAGGAATCTCTCGATTCGTCTCGACCCCAGGGAAATTAGTGTCCTTGGCAAAACCTCTCGATTCAGGAAAATCAGCGTCCTTGGCGAGAACCTCTCGATCCGCGTCGACCCGCAGGGAAATCAGTGTCTTTGTAGGAATCTCTCGATTCGTCTCGACCCCAGGGAAATCAGTGTCCTTGGCAAAAACCTCTCGATTCAGGAAAATCAGCGTCTTTGGCGAGAACCTCTCGATTCATGTCGCCCCGCAGGGAAATCAGTGTCTTTGCAGGAATCTCTCGATTCGTCTCGACCCCAGGGAAATCAGTGTCCTTGGCAAAAATCGCTCGATTCAGGGAAATCAGCGTCCTTGACGAGAACATCTTGATTCGCGTCGACCCGCAAGGAAATCAGTGTCTTTGTAGGAATCTCTCGATTCGTCTCGACCACAGGGAAATCAGTGTCCTTGGCAAAAACCTCTCAATTCCGGAAAATCAACGCCCTTAGCGAGAACCTCTCGATTCGCGTCGGCCCGCAAGGAAATCAGTGTCTTTGCAGGAATCTCTCGATTCGTCTCGACCCCAGGGAAATCAATGTCCTTAGAAAAAACCTCTCTATTCAGGGAAATCAATGTTCTTGACGAGAACATCTCAATTCACGTCGACCCGCAAGGAAATCAGTATCTTTGCAGGAATACCTTGATTCGTCTCGATCTCCAGGGAAATCAGTGTCCTTGGCAAAACCTCGATTCAGGGAAATCAGCGTCCTTAACGAGAACATCTCGATTCGCGTCGACCCGCAAGGAAATCAGTGTCTTTGCAGGAATACCTCGATTCGTCTCGACCTCCAGGGAAATCAGTGTCTTTGGCAAAAATCTCTCGATTCAGGAAAATTAGCGTCCTTGACGAGAATATCTCGATTCGCGTCGACCCGTAAGGAAATCAGTGTCTTTGCAGAAATACCTCGATTCGTCTTGACCTCCAGGGAAATCAGTGTCCTTGGAAAAAACCTCTCGATTCAGGGAAATCAATGTCCTTGGCGAGAACATCTCGATTTGCGTCGACCCGCAGATAAATCAGTGTCTTTGCAGGAATACCTCGATTCGTCTCGACCCCCAGGAAAATCATTGTCCATGGCAAATATCTCGATTCAGGGAAACCAACGTCCTTGACAAGAACATCTCGATTCGAGTAGACCCGCAGTGAAATCAGTGTCTTCGCAGGAATACCTCGATTCGTCTCGACCCCCAGGGAAATCAGTGTCCTTGACAAACCTCGATTCAGAGAAATTGGCGTCCTTGACGAAAACATCTCGATTCGCGTCGACCTGCAGAGAAATCAGTGTCTTTGCAGGAATACCTTGATTCGTCTCAACTCCAGGGAAATCAGTGTCCTTGGCAAATATCTCGATTCAGGGAAATCAGCGTCCTTGAAGAGAATATCTCGATTCGCGTCGACCCGCAGAGAAATCAGTGTCTTTGCAGGAATATCTCGATTCGTCTCGACCGCCAGGGAAATCAGTGTCCTTGGCAAACCTCGATTCAGGGAATCAGCGTCCTTAACGAGAGCATTTCGATTCGCGTCGACCCGCAGAGAAATCGGTGTCTTTGCAGGAATACCTCGATTCTTCTCGACCTCCAGGGAAATCAGTGTCCTTGGCAAAACCTCGATTCAGGGAAATCAGCGTCCTTGACAAGAACATCTCGATTCGTGTCGACCCACAAGGAAATCAGTGTCTTTGTAGGAATCTCTCGATTCGTCTTGACCTCAGGGAAATTAATGTCCCTGCGCATGAAAAGAAAATTCTCTTGTGGGATCCTTACAACTCTCAAGAAAAAACGCACTTAGGAATTCTCACGACTCCTAAGGAGAAAATACACCTGCGGGATCCTCTCGACTCGTAGGGAGAAAAGTCTTTATGAGACCCTCATGGATCATAAAGTTGAAAGTCTTAGGCGGCAGATCCTAACACTATCTTCTAAGCCATCACTGCCCTGTAAGGAGGTCAAGATGGACTATCCACGGGCCACACTCTCCCAAGTCGAATATCGATAAGGGGGAAACAGCCACTTACGAGTCTTCTCGACTTGTAAGGAAGAAAATTCTCTTATGAGATCCTTACGACTCTCAAGAGAAAACGCACTTAGGAATTCTCATGACTCCTAAGGAGAAAATTCACCTGCGGGATCCTCTCGACCCGTAGGGAGAAAAGTCTTTATGAGACCCTCGTGACTTATAAAGTTGAAAAGTCTTAGGCGGCAGATCCTAACCCTGTCTTCTAAGCCATCACTGCCCTGCAAGGAGGTCAAGATGGACTATCCACGGGCCACACTCTCCCAAATCGAATATCGACAAGGGAGGAAACAACCACTTACGAGTCCTCTCGACTTGTAAGGAAGAAAATTCTCTTGTGAGATCCTTACGACTGTTAAGAGAAAACGCACTTAGGAATCCTCACGACTCCTAAAGAGAAAATACACCTGCGGGATCCTCTCGACCCGTAGGAAGAAAAGTCTTTATAAGACCCTCATGGCTCATAAAGTTGAAAAGTCTTAGGCGGCAGATCCTAACCGTGTCTTCTAAGCTATCACTGTCCTGTAAGGAGGTCAAGATGGACTATCCACGGGCCACACTCTCCCAAGTCGAATATCGACGAGGGGGAAACAGCCACTTACGAGTCCTCTCGACTTGTAAGGGAGAAAATTCTCTTGTGAGATCCTTACGACTCTCAAGAGAAAACGCACTTAGGAATTCTCACGACTCTTAAGGAGAAAATACACCTACGGGATCCTCTCGACCCGTGGGGAGAAAAGTCTTTATATGACCCTCATGGCTCATAAAGTTGAAAAGTCCTAGGCGGCAGATCCTAACCCTGTCTTCTAAGCCATCACTGCCCTGCAAGGAAGTCAAGATGGACTATCCATGGGCCACACTTTCCCAAGTCGAATATCGACAAGGGGGAAACAGCCACTTACGAGTCCTCTCGACTTGTAAGAAAGAAAATTCTCTTGTGGGATCCTTACGATTCTCAAGAGAAAACGCACTTAGGAGTCCTCACGACTCTTAAGGAGAAAAGACACCTGTGGGATCCTCTCGACCCGTAGGGAGAAAAGTCTTTATGAGACCCTCATGGCTCATAAAGTTGAAAAGTCTTAGGCGGTAGATACTAACCCTGTCTTCTAAGCCATCACTGCCCTGCAAGGAGGTCAAGATGGACTATCCACACTTTCCCAAGTCGAATATTGACAAGGGGGAAACAGCCACTTACGAGTCCTCTCGACTTGTAAGAGAGAAAATTCTCTTGTGAGATCCTTACGACTCTCAAAAGAAAATGCACTTAGGAGTCCTCACGACCCCTAAGGAGAAAATTACACCTACGGGATCCTCTCGACTCATAGGGAGAAAAGTCTTTATGACACCCTCACGGCTCATAAAGTTGAAAAGTCTTAGGCGGCAGATCTGAACCTGTTTCCTAAGCCATTGCTGCTCTACAAGGAGGTCAAGATGGACCATCTGCGGGCCACTTTTGCCAAAGCCACATTCGCCAATGAAATAAAGAAGCTATTTATGGGTCCTCACGATTCGTAAGGAAAAATACCCGAGTGAGATCCTTACGACTCACGGAGGAGATGAACACTTAGAAATTCTCACGATTTCTAGGGAGAATTTGCACCTACGAGATCCCCTCGACTTGTAGGGAGAAAAAACCTTCTTGAGACCCTTACGGCTCATGAAGATGAAAAAAGTCTTAAGCTACAAGGACTCTAAACTTGTCCCCTAACCCTTAATTCTATTGCCATGCATAACTTTGCACTACTTCACCCACGTACATACTTATGTGGACAAAGTAGTGGGGGGCATTTGTTCCCTTATAAAAATGAATAATAAATAAAAGCAATGGGAAAAAGTCCCCAAATGGAGCATCACGTGCCGACACGTGATAAGCGCCGCACTTGGAAAAACTAGGCTAAAACTGGGCCTCACGTGCAGACACGTGACCTCTATATACAAAGTATATAGGCGCCTGAATAAAGAAAACAATTGGCCAGAACAAAAACTCACGTGATAGCACGTGACGCTCTTTGGTAGGCTTAATTTGGTAGGGTCATATGCTACACGTGATGGGTTCCTATGCCTTCTGAACCGATAAAATTAAATTCTAATTAAGAGGAATCAAAACCCCTAGTTGGAAAATGTTTCCTTAAATCTTTCCAAACAAGAAAGATTGTGCTCTGTAAATCAGAGCACCGTTGGATCAAAGATCCAATGGTGATTAAACATCACCAAGATACAGAATAAGTTCTGTATGGGAAAATATTTTCCCAATCTTGCTAAAAACAAGAAAGATGACTTCTGAAAAACAGAAGTCCTTGGATCAAAGATTCAACGGTGGGAAACATTCCCCAAATCAATCAGAAATCTCTCAATAAGAGATTTCCCTAACTGATTCAATAAATCAGCCTCCCCTATATAAAGAACCCAAGACTTCAAGTCTTGCACAAAGGAACCCCCCATAAACTTCAAGTTCAAAAATACAGAAAACGGAGAGGAAAACCCCTTGGTAAGCAAAAACCAAAAGAGAATTTAATTCTCAAACCAAGAGTTTAACTCTTCTCAAAGAACTTAGTTCTTCCTCTGGTTAGGATCTGCAGAAGCAGATCTCCCTACAAGTTGAGAATTTAATTCTCATCGGGGAGATTCTGTTATGTAGATCCAAACTTAGGGGAAAGAGCTAAGTTTAAAGAATTTAATTCTTACCAAAAAGATATAAGAATTTAATTCCACTGATAAAACTAGGGTTTAACCCTATAAAAGAATTTAATTCTTATAAAATAAGGGATCTGAAATTCACAAAACTCTGATCCAGAGCTCCATGCATATTAGTGTTCAATACTACACAATAAAAGCTTACGTGTTCCCACGTGAGCACCTTTGAAGAACAAAAAAGGGAAGACTGAGATCTAGCCACGTGACCCCACGTGACTCCTGAGAAGTGCTCAGCACTTATAAACGAGAAAAGGGGAATAAGCCCTATTTTGGGGCGCCTTACGTGATCCCACGTGACCCCTGAGAAGTGCTCAGCATTTATAAAAGAGAAAAGGAGAATAAACCCAAGACAGTTCCTATTCTGGGGTACCTAACGTGATCCCACGTGACCCAACAGTGCTTAGCACAAGAATAAAAGAATAAAAGAGGCAGCGCCCAACTTTAAGCACTTCACATGCCACACGTGAGTGCCCCAATTTCTAATGTTTAACACTACTTCAAGCGCCTCACGTGGGAGCACGTGAGCGCTGAGTACATACTGGTGTTTAACACTATGAAAGGCCAATATTAGCCAAATTTAGACCAAATCTCCCGAGGACAATCAATTGAGCCCTTCATACTCGGGGTTTCCAAAGCCGGTCTCAAGACAGCTAATAAGCTCCCAACAAATGACATCCCAACTGATATTCATCCCGCTTCCCAAAATCGGGACATTGGTTCAAGAGTACATCTTTTCATACCTCTGAAACATGTCGTTGTAATCCTTCAACGTCTTCAGAGAGATGGAAGGTCGCAATAACCAATAACTATTGATGCATCCCCAAACGGGTTAAACCAGAACCCCATGAACTATGAGGTCCTTAAACTCATGGACTATGATGTCCTTAACTTTATAGACTATAAGGTCCTTAAACTCATAGACTATGATGTCTTTAAATTTTACAGACTATGATGTCTTTAAACTTACATGGACTATGATGTCCTTAAACCCACCGGACCGCGATATCCCTAAACTAAAACAATAGAGTCCAAATGCTCTTTTGTTGGATCTAAATGATCCTAAAACCCAGTTAATTAGATCTTAGTCTAAAAATTAGACTAATATATCCTTAACAAACGTTTAAGTTGATCTTAATCTCAATAAGATTAACAATTCTTAAACCCACTGGACCGCGACGTCCCTAAACTAAGACGATAGAGTCCAAATATTTTTTCGTTGGATCTAAATGATCCCAAAATCTTGTTTAGTAGATGTAACAACCCTAAATTTCCAATACAAGTTTTTACAAAAAAAAATATTTCAAAAATCCACAAAGGGGTATTTATTGCCTGAGCACAAGACATAAGTAATTAATTAGCTATTTAATTACAAGAAGAAGCTTGTAGCTCATTGGTAATACCTTGCATTGCTGAACCAAGCCACCAGAGTTCAAATCCCATATCCCATATTATTTTTAATATTTATTTTGTTTTAAATTTCATAGATGCCCAACAGTCAACACGTGATAACTCCAGATTTTTCCACTACACCCAAAAACCTGAAAGTACCAGAGCCTACACCTCGAGACCCCCCACCTCCCGACCTGGCGACTCGGCCCGACTCGGCCGAGTCGGCCGGCGGACCGGCCGACTCGGGCCGGCGCCGCCAGCCGGACTCTGCCGGACGGCCGAGTCCCCAACACAAAAGTTAAGGCTCTTGGCATTCTATACCCCCTGCATACTTCAAATTCCCAGATCGGTTCCAGAGAATTCAGAAAGCCCCATTTACTCCAATTTTTAATACATTTTTATATATTTTTACATTTTTTCAATTAAAATCCTTCACCTACCCTAAACCTAGCCTAACCCTATAAATACCACCCCTACCCTCTACCCTCTCACCCCAAACTCTGAGCCAACTCTAAAAAATTCTCAAGAAATCTTGTGTGCTTTGAAATCGAGCAGGAAGCGAAGCTACGGCGAATTTTCCGGCGAACTACCGACGATCATTCTAGGAGCTCCCGGCGACGAAGCGACGCATCACCGACTCCTTCCGAACCATCTCCCTCTTCTAGTTGTCCAAAACCCGTAAGTCCCATTTTCGATCTCTCTTTTCTATTCTAAAAATACGGATTTACAAACCCGACGGAATCGGAACAAATCCGATTTCCGATTCGGTTTCTTATAAAACTTCACTTCTCGTTAATACAATTATGCTTAAACACCCTCATGTTGACTATTAAACACTAATCAACCAAATTGATCAAATTTCATTTCATAAAATGATGGCCATTTCAATTTATCGTATTTTTCACTTAAATACCACATTGTTTCAATTCTACATTTAACTCCATTAAAATTGCTATACATTTAAGTAGATCACGAGGGAACGACCTACTTCCTCACACACTCATATGCAACATAACACGATACCCTCAAGAACTTAGAATACGGGAAAACAAACATTTTCATTTAAATATCATTTACTTAATAAAACCATTTCTAAAAGATTTAGTATTGATACATCTTTACAAATAAATACCACTTATTATGAAAATAGGATAAGGTTGTGGGCATTCAGTCTTTTATCTAAACCTGACTTTGTGGTTTCTAGGCTAGACAAGTGAGAAAGGTAACTTTAAAAGGCCCGTCTCACGGTGATTCGTGAGCGGATCCCTCCTTTATTCACTTGTACTTACCTGGCCATAATTGGCGGTGAAGAGACGATTTGAGGTATCTCACAACTTGTCACTTTGAACCAGTTAGGAGCAGTCCAGTTGACTTAGGAGAACCTAGAACATAGAATACGGGAAAACGACACCTTTTCATTTAAATACCATAATTAATAAAACCGTTTTCCTTAATGATTAGTAGTTATACAAATCTTTGCAAAGCGCCGCGATAACCCATTTGGGAAACCCGTTCGGGATGGTGCGGATTATCGCACATCCTCGGGCTTAGTAGTGCGAGATTCAGACCTCCGCAAGGAGCATTCGGTCTCGAAAGATTTAAAATACGACATCTTAAGAAAACAATATTTCTAGAATATTATAGATATATACAAAAATTATTTTCATATAAATATGTGTATATGTAACATAAACATATCAATTTTTGAAGTATTATAAATATTCCACATTATAATATCACAAGAATCAATTTTACACTAAAATACCATGAATTCCATACAAATCAATATTACAAATAAATACCATTTATTATGGAATTAGGATATTTTCACTAGAAATATCACAATATAAAATCTACATTCATTACAACTCTAAAGACGATTAATAAATACTTGTGGTGTATTTTGAAAAGTATATAAAAGTATTTTTACCCCCTCAAGTTCTATAAATTACCCTAAGGACCCTAGTAAATATAGGTTTAAGCGGGACCAATCTCTTGAGCCTCAGAGAGCCGGAGAAGTGGGTGCTTGCCGATTTAAGGTAGACAACTTAATAATGGTGTTATCAATACGGTAATCGTGTTTGAAAAAGACACAAATCCTACCGTCCATGTGTAGTGGTTACCGATAACATTAAAACAATCAGGACTTCAATTTACTTTTTGTCTGACTCAGAGTGAGTCTCTTTATAATCTGACTTGAATATGATTTAAGTCCAATCTACTGTCTACAATCTACAGTCTACAATCTGCAATTTACCATCTTCAATATTACAATTCAACACGAATCCATGAATCCATTATTCTATATATATTCAATCTATCAATCTATACAACTTGACTGAACCAAACCATGGATATACATTGTATTTACATGATCTCCAGATTACCTCCATTTACATGATTCTACGGTTACATCCGTTTACTGATATCATGGTTTCGGTCAGTCATCTAATTATACAATCTAAACAGTTTACAATACAATACAATCAAAACATTACGGGGTTTAAGGGGTAGACTGGTACGAAAGGTGTTAAAAGTGGCACGAGACTGCAAGATTTAATACACCTAACATGAATTCAATTGCCGTTGTTCCAGACCTTCTAACGGAGCCTTGTACTCTATATTCAGTTCACCGTGGTCTCATGTCTAACGAGACTCCTCTCGTATACACTGGCATCCTTCTGTACCAAGCTACAAACAACAGCATTAACACTAAATTCAACAATATAACAATATAATACAACTGTAAAAGCTACTCTCTCTCTCTCTCTTACTCTCTGTCTATTCTATTTCTCCTCTTATCTTTGGGACTTACCGAGCGACCTGTTCGCTGACGACATTCTATTTCTTTCTTCTTTGAATGTCGTCAGGTGATTTGGACCCGTCAGAGATCGAGCCCACTACTGAAGACTTGGACCAGTTCGGTGAAGACCCCGAGCTCTAGTCATTGTACACTTTCCATTCAGTGCTTTCATTTCTGTTATACCATTGTTTAGGCATTACTTTTTATTCAGTTGTATTTACTTTTCATGCATTATACAAAAGAATGTGAATAAATAAAGTTGCTGTTATCTTATATCTTGTCTCTTGTGATTTTACTTTTATATTGCTTAAATATGCTTAGCGTATTTACTTCACAGTAAATACGTAGCGGCCTCGTCGTGTCCCCTTCGCCGTATACTGGGAAGCGGGGCGTGACAGGTTTTGTTGGTGGCCCATGCAGGTCAGAGTTGTATGGAACACTGCCTGCAATTCTGTTCTGCTGGAACAACCTAAGTAATATAACACAAGAACCAGCAACTAAAACATTCTTTACAATTCATGTTCTTTGAATCTTACAATTTCATATTCCTTGAATCTTATCATTTCATATTTTTTGAATCATATATTTTGAATCTGTCCTAACCCAAAATTCCCTCACCTCTTTTACAATCTTACAAAAACCTTCTCTTTTACAATCTTACAAAAACATTCGCATTCTTTCATTGCTTCACACCTTTTTCACATTTTTTTAAAACCCTTGCACCATCTTGCTATACACTATCTATACACCAGCACCAAACTTTTCTTGAATTTGTTAAACATTCTTTTTACAAATTTCGAGGATGAAATTTTTATAAGGAGGGTAGAATGTAACAACCCCAAATTTTCAATACAAGTTTTTACAAAAAAAAAAATTTCAAAAATCCATAAAGGGGTATTTATTGCCTGAGCACAAGACATAAGTAATTAATTAGCTATTTAATTACAAGAAGAAGCATGTAGCTCATTGGTAATACCTTGCATTGCTGAACCAAGCCAACAGAGTTCAAATCCCATGCCCCACATTATTTTTAATATTTATTTTGTTTTAAATTTTATAGAAACCCAACAGTCAACACGTGATAACTCCATATTTTCCCACTACACCCACACACCTGAAAGTACCAGAGCCTACACCTCGAGACCCCCACCTCCCGACCTGACGACTCGGGCCGGCACCGCCGGCCCGACTCGGCAGGACGGTCGAGTCCCCAACACAAAAGTTGGGGATCTTGGCATTCTATACCCCCCTGCATACTTCAAATTCCTAGATCAGTTCCAGAGAATTCAGAAAGCCCCATTTACTCCAATTTTTAATACATTTTTATATATTTTTACATTTTTTTCAATTAAAAGCCTTCACCTACCATAACCCTAGCCTAACCCTGTAAATACCACCCCTACCCTCTACCCTCTCACTAGAAACTCTGAGCCAACTCTCAAAAATTCTCAAGAAATCTTGTGTACTTTGAAATCGAGCACGAAGCGAAACTACGGCGAATTTCCTGGCGAACTTCCGACGATCATTCTAGGAGCTCCCGGCGACGAAGCGACGCATCACCGACACCTTCCGAACCATCTCCCTCTTCTAGTTGTCCAAAAACCCATAAGTCCCATTTTCTATCTTTCTTTTCTATTCTAAAAATACGGATTTACAAAACCCGACGGAATCGAAACAAACCCGATTTTCGATTCGGTTTCTTATAAAACTTCACTTCTCGTTAATACAATTATGCTTAAACTCTCTCATGTTGACTATTAAACACTAATCAACCAAAATGATCAAGTTTCATTTCATAAAATGATGTCCATTTCAATTTATCGTATTTTTCACTTAAATACCACATTGTTTCAATTTTACATTTAACTTCATTAAACTTGCTATACCTTTAAGTAGATCATGAGGTAATGACCTACCTCCTCACACACTCATATGCAACATAACACGATACCCTCGAGAACTTAGAATACGGGAAAACAATCATTTTCATTTAAATACCATTTACTTAATAAAACCATTTCTAAAAGATTTAGTATTGATATATCTTTACAAATAAATACCATTTATTATGAAAATAGGATAAGGTTGTGGGCATTCAGTCGTTTATCTAAACCTGACTTTGTGGTGTCTAGGGTAGACAAGTGAGAAAGGTAATTTTCAAAGTCCCGTCTCACGGTGATTCGTGAGCGGATCCCTCCTTTCTTCACTTGTACTTACCTGGCCACAATTGGCGGTGAAGAGACGATTTGAGATATCTCACAACTTGTCACTTTGAACCAGTTAGGAGCAGTCCAGTTGACTTAGGAGACCATAGAACATAGAATATGGGAAAACGACACTTTTTCATTTAAATACCATAATTAATAAAACCGTTTTCCTTAATGATTAGTAGTTATACAAATCTTTGCAAAGTGCCGCTACAACCCATTTGGAGAACCCGTTCGGGATGGTGCGGATTATCTCACATTCTCGGGCTTAGTAGTGCGAGATTCAGACCTCCGCAAGGAGCATTCGGTCTCGAAAGATTTAAAATACGACATCTTAAGAAAACGAGATTTCTAGAATATTATAGATATATACAAAAATTATTTTCATATAAATATGTGTATATGTAACATAAACATATCTATTTTTGAAGTATTATAAATATTCCACCTTTTCTACAATATCACAAGAATCAATTTTACACTAAAATACCATGAATTCCATACAAATCAATATTACAAATAAATATCATTTATTATGGAATTAGGATATTTTCACTAGAAATATTATAATATAAAATCTACATTCATTACAACTCTAAAGACGATTAATAAATACTTGTGGTGTATTTTGAAAAGTATATAAAAGTATTTTTACCCCTTCAAGTTCTATAAATTACCCTAAGGACCCTAGTAAATATAGGTTTAAGCGGGACCAATCTCTTGAGCCTTAGGGAGCCGGAGAAGTGGGTGCTTGCTGATTTAAGGTAGACAACTTAATAATGGTGTTATCAATACGGTAATCGTGTTTGAAAAGACACAAATCCTGCCATCCATATGCAGTGGTTACCGATAATATCAAAACAATCCGGACTTCAATTTACTTTTTGTCTGACTCAGAGTGAGTCTCTTTATAATCTGACTTGAATATGATTCAAGTTCAATCTACAATCTACAGTCTAAAATTTGCAATCTACCATCTTCAATATTACAATTCAACACGAATCCATGAATCCATTATTCTATATATATTCAATCTATCAATCTAAAAAACTTGACTGAACCGAACCATGGATATACATTCCATTTACATGATCTCCAGATTACCTCCATTTACATGATTCTACGGTTACATCCGATTACTGATATCATGGTTTCGGTCAGTCATCTAATTATACAATCTAAACAGTATACAATACAATACAATCAAAACACTACGGGGTTTAAGGGGTAGACTGGTACGGAAGGTGTTAAAAGTGGCACGAGACTGCAAGATTTAATACACCTAACATGAATCCAATTGCCGTTGTTCCAGGCCTTCTAACGGAGCCTTGTACTCTATATTCAGTTCACCGTGGTCTCTTGTCTAACGAGACTCCTCTCGTATACACTGGCATCCTTCTGTACCAAACTACAAACAACAGCGTTAACACTAAATTCAACAATATAACAATATAATACAACTGTAAAAGCTACTCTCTCTCTCTCTCTCTTACTCTCTATCTATTATATTTCTCCTCTTATCTTTAGGACTTACCGAGCGACCTGTTCGCTGACGACATTATATTTCTTTCTTCTTTGAATGTCGTCAGGTGATTTGGACCCGTCAGAGATCGAGCCCACTACTGAAGACTTGGACCAGTTCGGTGAAGACCCCGAGCTCTAGTCATTGTACACTTTCCATTCAGTGCTTTCATTTCTGTTATGCCATTGTTTAGGCATTGCTTTTTATTCAGTTGTATTTACTTTTCATGCATTATACAAAAGAATGTGAATAAATAAAGTTGTTGTTATCTTATATCTTGTCTCTTGTGATTTTACTTTTATATTGCTTAAATACGCTTAGCGTATTTACTTCACAGTAAATACGTAGCGGCCTCGTCGTGTCCCCTTCGCCGTATACTGGGAAGCGGGGCGTGACAGTAGATCTTAGTGTAAAATTAGACTAACATATCCTCAACAAATGTTTAAATTGATCTTAATCTCAATGAGAATAACGATCCTTAAACCCAAACCAAAACCAAATCTAAGAAAATACGGATTTGGACCAATCCACGCCTTACGGGCGACAACATAAATTAGTCTCCATATACAATCCACGGGCAACCAAAAATAAAAATAAACACACACGACATGAAGTGACCATCTGGAGAAGGAGAAAGTTGTTACCGCGATGCTGTAGCGTAATTAACTGCAGGGGCTTGCGCCTGCAGGGAAGAGCGTCCTCACAATCAAAAACCCCTCAAATGAGGGGGAGTCTGACGAAATCTGCTACAATGGCCGCATCCGTCTAAACCTCCGATACACGGTGTCATAAATCAACTTGGCATCTTCGGAGAGGTGGACGGATAAAACCAAATAGCATCTGCCCCTAAATTCAGGCAAGACGAACCTACGCGGTCTCGTCTCCCGTTTTTGGCGGCGAACATAGACTTGAGAGGAAAAGTTAGTAACGGGGAAAAGAATTAATAACAGTGAAATCTTCCCCCAAACTTATATTTGGCTCACAATTTTGCAAAAATTTTCTTTTCTTTTAAGAGCCAAAATATTTTTCTCCCCCCCCCAAACTTATGTGAAACAAAATTAAGCATTTAAAATTATAAGATAGGGGTAAAGTTATTAGTCAATATAAAGCTTTACAAAGACCAAAAGTCAACACCAACTATTTAAATATTTTATCAATGTAACACTAAGATTGGTAGAAGATCATGTCACCTATAGACGTGAAGAAGTAGGGGAGAGATAAGAAGTGTAATAGAACGGTTTTACGTCTCAGTTTGTAGAGACGAAACAATGATGATGGATTACTCGCATTCGCATTCTTGATAAGAAAAAGGGATGGGGGTTCAACTTCTTTGGGTTGGGGTTGATTCATCACAACTCCCATGTCTTCTAAAAATACGAGTTCGTCGGCGAAAATGTCTTCAAAACTTTCATCGATATTCCGAATGATAATCTCATCGGAAAGAAATGTATGATACTCAGACTCCATAAAAGGTTCATATTTAGCGTTAGATGTTGACCCGGACAGCTCGACTAACTCATTCGACAAGTCCAAGGATTCGAACTTGGGTGTGGACTTGTCGATAGAAGGGTTCTCAAGTGTATAATAAAAAGCAGGAACAAACAATAATGCACTAGGGTTCTGATGGTTGACTTCCTAGCAGGATCAAACAACAACGCACTAGGGTTCTGATGGTTGACTTCCTAGCTCGACTAACTCATTCATGAAACTTTTCAAATTCGCTACTGTCGAAATCTATCCTTTCGACAGAACACACATGAGCAAAGGGTTCTGATGGTTGACTTCCTAGCTTTTACATGTTAAGCTCAATTGTCATCTTCCCGAAGGATGGGTTCATTGAACCATTACGACAATTGATTATCGCGTTTGAAGTTGCTAGGAAAGATCGACCTAGAATCAACGGAATTTGGTTTCATGGGTTCGCTACAGGCTGTATATCTAGAACTATAAAGTCCACAGGGAATATAAATTTCCCGACTTTTATTAACACGATCTCTAGCTCACCCCTAGGTTAGGTGATAGATCGATCAACCATCTGGAGAGTGCATTGCGTAGATTTCAACTCTCCTATCCCTAATTGCTCATAAACAGAATACGGAAGCAAGATAACACTAGCACCTAAGTCGAGTAGAGCACGATTGATAATTTTACCCCCAATAGTTATAGATATTGTAGGACAACCGGGGTCCTTACGTTTCATGGGCACCAATTGGGTAAGAGAATTGCTCATATTACTCGCTAAGAAGACCTTTTTAGGTACTTGAGTTTTCCTCTTCCTAGTGCACAAGTCCTTTAAAATTTTCGAATAGGGCGGAACTTGTTTGATAGCATCTAAGAGAGAGATATTTATGTTAATTTACTTTAAAATGTCCACAATCTTCTCCATTTGGGGACTTAGTTTGTTGGCCCTCAACCTATGTGGAAAAGGAGCTTTATCAATAAGGGTTTGATTCAACTTAGGAGAAGTTTGTGGAAATAGAATGGATCCCAGAATTGGAGTTGGGACTGTTTTAGGTTGACTCAAGAAAGTGGGCTGAAGGTTCGAGTCTAATGGAAAATGGAGAATAGGCTCGGAAGAAGATGTTGGATTAGACGAAATAGGAGTAGAAGTAGTGGACGGGGTTTCATTTGATTCAACGTCATCAACATGTTCACCAACATGATTGTTCAGCACACTCTCAGATCTCAACGTGGTTACGGCACTCACATTATGACTTTGTAAGTGGCCAGGATTCGGTAAAGGTTGAGATGGAAGTTTCCCTTTCTCTCTCTCACTCATCGCAGAATTTAACTGTGCAAATTGTTCTTCTATCGATTTTATGCTATCACCGTGGGAAGCGGTGTGCTGTTAATGTTTGAATATGTTTATCACAGAAAACTGCATTTTATTACCACCCATTCATTATCTATTTTTTGTATATATCGACACTATTAACCGGTGTTTGCTCAGTAATACATATTACAGGTATCCGTGACAAAACACTGGAAATACACTTAAAATCACGGATATATCATTTGCGAGCCGACACTGCAACCAGAACCCTAAACCGACCGATATCCAAAGAGTTTTTGCGAATAAAGTGTGTGCACAACATTTTGGTCCAACACATAGCATATGTGCACACATGCTCTTTGACACATGGACCTAGTGGGGCTGCCATGAATCATGGCACAAGTGGGCATGGTGTGATGTGCATTCAATGCATAAAGTAGTGATGTGACCAAAAGATTCAAGTTTCCCTCCAAGCACTGGGTGCAAACCAAATTCAAATAGACAAATCAAACTAGACCAAAGTGATGTGGGGGAACAAACAAGTCAACATACCAAGTACGAGCTAGAGAGCTCGGATTTCACCCGAGATCACCCCTATTATGCCCGGACCCACTGTCTCCAATAGCCTCCAGATTTCTGTGGGCCCTCCCCTGATGCCAGCTCAGCTCATTTTTATTGTTTGTTTAATTTTCTTTGGAGACTATAAATACAGAACTAGGCAGCAAGGAGAAGGGTCATTCTTTGTTTATATTTTGTTACTCTTAAGTTTTCTTTTCTCTTTTCTTGTACATATCTAACCCCATGAGTTCTTTTCCTTAACTTGATCTTGCAATCTCTTCATTGAGCTTGCAAGGTTAAGTTTTGATTATTGCACTCAAGGGTTGTAGCATTCTTGAAGATCAATAAAGTGTTCTTTTGTGCTTTCATTTTGCCTTGGGTTTATAGCTCTCTTTTGATCTTGCAACCTCTTAATTGAGCTTGCAAGTTTAAGTTTGGGTTATTAAACCCATGGTTTGTAACTTGTTCCATGGTTCCTAGTTCTTTCTTACTTGCATTTTTCTTACTTGCTTTTACATTCATGCAATTTATTACCATGCTTTACTTTTTTTCCCTTTAATTCCATGCCTTTTAATTACTTGCTTGTAGTCTTTTCTTTTCTTTGTTTCTCTTTTCTTTGATCTTTTTGGTTTGTTGTTTTGATGTTTGTGAATATGTGTTGTTAGAAAAAGAAACCGATTTTGTAAGTTAAGGTTTCTTTGCTCATTTCCTTTTTCCGTATTTCCATTTGAAACTCCGCCCAAACCTTGCAAAAGCGCTCCGTTAGGCACCCTACCCTACCAAGGTATCGGTGATTCCTAACCGCGACCGGTTGCGTTCGGTTTGGCCGGAGACGAATGCAAGAGACAAGAACGGAAGGACAAGGGTCAATAAGCCGGACTCCACGAATACCGTGCTTAAATACCCTAATCCACGTTGTTGCCGATTGCTCTAACTTCATTGGTTGAGTTCGGCTCAAAGTACTTGAATACGGAATCCATTAACTTACAATATCCTATCGTTTCCTAACAAGCTTTATACTTGCATGTAACACTTAAGATAGATACGAACAATTCGCCCGCGCGTATTAACTCGTCAAAACAAGAACCTAAAATGCTCCGTCTCCCTGTGGATCGACCCGTGCTCATCGCGGCTAGCTGCAAAGCGACACCGTCCTGATCGCGGTTAAACTTTAGAACTCTTAAAACTCGACACGCCAAAAGTGTGCGATCAAATGGCGTCGTTGCCGGGGAGACGGTAACATTTTAATTCTTGCTATTTTGGGTTAATCATTATACATCTCATTTATACAACTAACCCTATTTTCAAAACAAACTAAAAATTTCAAAATTTCAAAAATCTTAAAACAAGAAACTAACTAAACTAACTTTTTTGTTCTCTGGAATTCTTACCTGCTTGCACTCTGGAACTAAACTAAAAAGACAAACAATACCAGTGAGACACTAGTGGAGCACTGTGAACACAGAAGAAGTTTGGAGCCCAAACTCCAAAAGTAGCCCGGTGACATACCTTCATAGTCCGAGCTCGCCGGCCTAGTTGCCTCATTTTGCCTCCAATTTTTTTCTCCGGGCTCCACTGTTCTGTTTTTGTCCCATTTATATTGTTTGTTTTTTATAATTTTTAGTGTGCAAGTATTTGGGCATACGTATCGCTTTTCCGCACTAATATCCATTTTTTCCGACATTTGTAGATTTTTGCGGATTTGCGAACTGCGATTGTGGGGAGCAAAGTGTTCATTCCAGATTAAGGTGATTGCAAACTACAGTGCCAAAGATCAGGGTAGTTTGACTTGCGCAAGCGAACTTTTCAAGCTTACCGGATTGATTCAACAGGGGTTTCCTAACCCAAAAACTTAACGGTACGTACTTTACTAATACCTTCTTCTCAAATCCAACGCATCCCTTATAATATCTTTGCAGGATTCTTTGCAAGTTCGCTTTCAAACGCCAAACTTGACTAACCCGTATTTGTTGCAGTGTCGTGCTTAACATAAAAAAACGATTGTTTGATTCTTTGAATATTTTTTTATCGAATTGTGCATTGCATACATTAATACGGACTTAAGGGCAAGCGAACCCCACAACATACGGTAAAGGATTTCATCACCTTTTCCGTAGCCCACAAATCACGAATGAGCATAACATTTACCCACACAAATTTTAAAAGAAACTAGACATTAAGCCTTTAAGGACTTCGCGCTCACTAAGAGAAGTTAAGTGTGTTTAGAACAATGCTTAACGGTATATCGTTCCCGGAGTATCTAGGAAAGTGTTCACGGTGGAACCGTCAAAAGAGAAAGGGTTATTTAATTAAGGACCTTCGCGAAAGCGTCGGAAAACCTCCCCTTATCTCTGCACTTACCTGGCCTCGTGATCAGTATATCTTGAGCCCGTTTCTCGACACAGTTTTACTTCGACAATCAAGTTCTTGAGCAGGTCTAATTGACCTAGGTGAACCCTAAACCGATTAGGTGCATGGTATTTTTGTGTCGTGATTGTTTTTTTCCAGATTCTTTTTGTGTATATTTCATTCTTTTGTTGATAACAAACATAAAAAAACACATTAAAAAATCACATTCTTATTCCTCTCCTTTCTTCATATCATGGGTACCCTACCGTGCAAAACTCTTGCTGGACTTTGGTACCCACAACCAGACATTACCTCTTACGGTTCTTGCTTTGGCCGAGTTTCGAACAACCCCTCCATGCCCAAAATCTCTTTGAAAGATCGAATAGACACGTCTAGGACAAACAATTGCACTCCGCAATCTACTTTGTATCAACCGTTTCAACCTCTACCACCTTCTTACGTTAATACCCCTTTTGTGAGTCGTCCATTGTCCATTGCCGACCGAATAGAACAATCCCGTAGCCAATCTTTCTCTCCTTTCACCACTACAACTTCTTTTGATCAACAATTCCATTCACCTTCTTATCCAAATGTTGATCCTACTCCTGTCCAGCCATTCAATTCCTACCAGTCCTACCTGACTTTTGCGCCTTCCCTAGACATTGTTTCTGAATCGCCATTTGGGAGTTTTCAGTATCCAAACAACATTGAATCTTTTACTGAAACTCCTTCACAGCCCATGTTTAGTCTGGAACAGTTGTTGGAAGACTTTAGGGTAGCGTCGTACCAACAGATGCTGGATTTGAATGCATGTATGGCCGCCCTCATACAAGCTAGTGACCCGGTAGCTAGTTTCTAACTAGCTCCAAATTTTCCAATGTATGATGAGGCGGTAGACATGTTGAGAATTTAAGTAGTGAGAATGAGTTGTACACCCTTCCAAATCAAACTTACTCGCTCCAAATTGAATCCCACAACTCCGGTTTTGAATGTCTATCTAGTATCCCAAAAGATTTACTGATTGAAGATAAAACGTTTAATGAGTTGTGCGACTTTATAGTGTTTGATTTACCTGATTGTGAAGGGACCATTCCAAGTGAAACCAATCCCAAACCTTTTGACCTCTACACCTCCATCATAGAACCTGAATTGATTGAAATCCATGCTTTTGATGAGGTGTCTGAGAATATTGATTTTCACTTGATTGAGGATATCGACGCCGGGGATATTTTGGATGATGAACCCGCAGATTTGGCTGAGTTATTCTCTCCAATTCATCATCCCGGGTCATTAAATGTTTTTTCCCGAACTTCATATGCATCTTAATTTTGATGAGTATTGCATGGATAAGCTGAATTTTAAGGATATTTTTTAGGATGAACCAGTTTTGCTTGATGAATAGGATTTTCCGATTCCTCCTATCCCCTTCATTGACTGTGTATACCCTCCGGAACCTTTAACCGATAACCTTCATCAACCACTTCCCTCCATCCTTTCCATCATTCTGACCTTACAAGACACCGTATCAATTTCATTTCTTATGTCTGGTTTACCAAGTTCGGCGTACCCATGTTTTCTCACGAATCTTGAGGGATTTGACCCCATTTCTCGACGGGTTAATAGATTAGCACAATCGCTTTTTACACATCGGTCATTACAAATTGTGCTAATTTATTCACTCCATTTTCACCCTCAAGTTCGTACTCCATTTCTTTTTCCCTTCAGCCATTCTTCTCCTAATGTACCGAGACCGTACCCCACTTCTATCCACATACGGTCTCACGTATTCTCCATTTTTTTCCTCTTCGCCTTCTTTCACCAACCTACACACTACAGAGATAGAATTTTTGAATAGTTGGTGCTCACTTTTGGCCTATGTAAGGCCTTATATAGTTTGAAACTGTTCTCTTTCCTCCTAATCCTGAACTTCACCACTTAAACAGTGGAAACACTGTTTCACTTAAGTTGGGGGGACCTTTTTGTGTATATATTTTTGTTTTGGTTTTTGTTTTGTATAAAAAAATTTAGGGAGCGCCGACAATTTTGATCCTCTTGCTGTAGCCTGACAGTGAGGGCACTGTCAAGTTTAAGTTTAGGGGTGTGCTCGGTAAGCTTTCTTCCTTCGCATTCATTTGTATATTTTTTATTTGCATACTTATTTTAAAAACCCAAAAAAATAGGAAAAAAATCCAAAATATAAAAACTTTGTCGTCAAGTTAGCTAATAGGGTAACTTATATTTTTATTCCGAAAGTTTAGTTGATATATTAGGAATAACTAAATTCTAGGCTTAGAAATTGAAAACCCTAAAAATAACCCTCATTTTGTTTAACCTTTATAATTATACGTCCTTACAGTTTTTTTTTATAGAAGTAGGTAATATTGAGTTCAGTTCTTGAGTTAAGTCAAGATGAAGAGAAAGTATTGAAGTTTTACTGAAAGATAAATCTAAAAAATAGTTTCTATTTTTGAGTTCAAATTTAGAAAGTATATACCCTACAAACTGCACATACACACACCTGAAACTTAGGATAGTAGAAGATACCTAGAAATATTCTTGCCTAAAAACCTAGTATGAAAGAAAAAACGGTATTTAAAGCTAAACACCAAAAGAGCATATTGAAAAATATATCCGGTCTTGAAAAAGAAAAATAAAGAAAAAGAAAAATAAATAAAGTCAAGACCTGGAAATTGCTATTTACGCTTTAAACTTACACATTCAGTAATCGGCTGTTAGTGCCTCAAGAAGCATTAATAGTCGCATGAAAGATGTGTGAACAACACCGTCCATCATTAATGAAAAGAAGTAATATTAGGTATTAGGGAAAGCGTAATATAGCTTGAATTGAATTCTTAAGTGTAGGGGTGAATAATTTACACACACGTAGGGGTATACAATCGATATTTGGATGAAAGATAGAAATAAAGAATAATACTTATGTTTTCTGTAATATTGATAAAAATCCCTGATTTGAGACCGCACTTTAGAAGGAAAACTTAGGAGATACCAATATCTTTCTAAACTTTTTTGGAATGTATAGGATCTAAGGTTAAATAGATAAGAGGTGTGAAACAAAATGGTTGAATATTTCTAACTTAGGATAATAGAATTTCTAACTTAGATACTAAACTGTAGAAGTAGAATTGATGTTAACTTATGAAACTAACTTGACAGGATTTTGTGGGTAGTATCCGCTGAAAACCCTCAGGAGACAACACTCCTCCTACTAGAGACAGCTAGAGGTTTAACGGTTTGTTGCACGTGTTCAGTGCAATCGCGTTCCCTGCGAAAGTGAGGCTAGGATTTTGTTTTGCTCAGGACGAGCAAAAGATAAGTTTGGGGGTATTTGTTTATCACAGAAAACTATATTTTATTACCACCCATTCATTATCTATTTTTTGTATATATTGGCACTATTAACCGGTGTTTGCTCAGTAATACAGATTATAGGTATCCATGACAAAATACTGGAAATACACTTAAAATCACGGATATATCATTTACGAGCCGACACTGCAACCAGAACCACAAACCGACCGATATCCAAAGAGTTTTTGCGAATAAAGTGTGTGCACAACATTTTGGTCCAACACATAGCATGTGTGCACACATGCTTTTTGGCACATGGACCTAGTGGGGCTGCCATGAATCATGACATAAGTGGGCATAGTGTGATGTGCATTCAATGCATAAAGTAGTGATGTGACCAAAAGATTCAAGTTTCCCTCCAAGCACTGGGTGCAAACCAAATTCAAATAGACAAATCAAACTGGACCAAAGTGATGTGGGGGAACAAACAAGTCAACACACCAAGTACGAGCGAGAGAGCTCAGATTTCACCCGAGATCACCCCTATTGTGGCCGGCCCCACTGCCTCCAATAGCCCCCAGATTTCTGTAGGCCCTCCCCTGATGCCACCTCAGCTCATTTTTATTGTTTGTTTAATTTTCTTTTGAGCCTATAAATACATAACTAGGCAGCAAGGAGAAGGGTCATTCTTTGTTCACATTTTGTTACTCTTAAGTTTTCTTTTCTCTTTTCTTGTACATAGCTAACCCCTTGAGTTCTTTGCCTTAACTTGATCTTGCAACCTCTTCATTGACCTTGCAAGGTTAAGTTTTGGTTATTGTTCTCAAGGGTTGTATCATTCTTGAATATCAATAAAGCGTTCTTTTGTGTTTTCATTTTGCCTTAGGTTTTTAGCTCTCTCTTGATCTTGCAACCTCTTAATTGAGCTTGCAAGTTTAAGTTTGGGTTATTAAACCCATGGTTTGTAACTTGTTCTATAGTTCCTAGTTCTTTCTTACTTGCATTTTTCTTAATTGCTTTTACATTCATGCAATTTATTACCATGCTTTACTTTCTTGCTCTTTAATTCCTTGTCCTTTAATTACTTGCTTGTAGTCTTTTCTTTTCTTTGTTTCTCTTTTCTTTGCTCTTTTTGGTTTGTTGTTTTGATGTTTGTGAATATGTGTTGTTAGGAAAAGAAACCGATTTTGTAAGTTAAGGTTTCTTTACTCATTTCCTTTTCTCGTATTTTCCATTTGAAACTCCGCCCAAACATTACGAAAGCGCTCCGTTAGGCACCCTACCCTACCAAGGTATCGGTGATTCCTAACCACGACCGGTTGCGTTCGGTTTGGCCGGAGGCGAAAGCAAGAGAGAAGAACGGAAGGACAAGGGTCAATAAGCCGGATTCCACGAATACCGTGCTTAAATACCCTAATCCACGTTGTTGTTGATTGCTCTAACTTCATTGGTTGAGTTTGGCTCAAAGTACTTGAATACGGAATCCATTAACTTACACTATCCTATCGTTTCCTAAAAAGCTTTATACTTGCATATAACACTTAAGATAGATACAAACAATTCACCCACGTGCATTAACTCGTCAAAATAAGAACCTAAAACGCTCCGTCTCCCCGTGGATCGACCAGTGCTCATCGCGGCTAGCTGCAAAGCGACACCGTCCTGATCGCGGTTAAACTTTAGAACTCTTAAAACTCGACACGCCGAAAGTGAGCGATCAGGATAGAAGAAGTTAAATTAGCCATCATTTGCATGGAATGGTTAATAAAAGATTCCAAGTTTCGTTCGAGTGCAGAGGATTTTTCGGTACCGGCCGTTGGGAAAGCATTATTATAAGGTGCAAAATTGTTGGCCGGATTTTGAAAAGATTACGGTAGAAAGGGATGTTGACTTTGTTATGGTGGCTGCTGTTGCTGTGGGGGGAGGTATTTAATAGTTTCTTGGGAACTGGTTTTGATTTTGAGTTTGGTTTTGATTCCAAGCAAAATTAAGATGATTCCTCCATCCCTGATTGTAGGTGGAAGAATAAGGATCATTTCTCGGTCGTTGCTGAAAAATAGCATTAATTTGTTCTTGACCTTGAAATGAAGAATTCAAAGGACATTCTTCCGTTAAATGTGATGGGTCAGAACAGTAACCACACATGGTTTTTGGGTGCGTAACTTGGTTTAGGGAGGCAGATGAGAATTTGTTTTTGATAGCGTCGAGTTTCTTTTGCATCGCGGCTATTTCGGTTTTCACTGCGATGGAAATGTCGAGCTGATGGATACCTGCCCTAGATGAAATTGGTCTAACGCCTTCCCACTGTAAGGTTTGTTTAGCGAGATCTTCCAGGAATTGCCAAGCTTCGCCATCGTCTTTTGACATGAAATGGCATTGACAAATGGTTTCAAGCATCTGTTTTGTGGCAAGGTTAACACCCTCATATATAATTTGTCAAAGTTGCCATCTATCAATTCCATGATGGGGGCATTATAAAAGAAAATCCTTAAACCGCTCAAAACATTTCCAGAATGGTTCGTTGGGAAGTTGGGTAAACTGGTTGATCTCGCTTCGAATACGGGCAGTTTTGTGATTGGGATAGAATTTCTTAAGGAATGCTGTAACGAATTCATCCCATTTGGCGATAGAATGTGCGGCAGTGCTATAAAGCCATTTTTCTGCTAGGTCGTACAAGGTAAAAAGGAGAAGACGTAATCGCATAGCATCTCCTGAAAGTTGGGTTATGCCTATCATTGCACATACGTTCTCGAATTTGGTGATGAAAACGTATGCGTCTTTGGATTTAAGCCCATGAAATTTGGGCAACAAGTTGATGAAGTGGGGTTTAATTTCAAAATTATCCCCATTGGCCGGTGGAATAGATAGACAAGTAGGAAAGGGTCCACGCACTGGGTAGTATCATTCTTGAAGAGATATGCGCGGTGGATTCTGCGCACTTATGGATGGTGGCAGGGTGGTATCGTGAAATCCCGATGGAGATCCGTCCATTTCGGGAGATGTGGTGGGTGGAGGGGAAGAAGAAGATGAAGAAGTACCGACTTCGGAGTCGATAGTAGAAACACTGACAAGACGGGCACCAGAATCGTATGTCCAGTTGATCATGCACTAAGCGGGTTTAGTGCATGTAGCAGCGTGTGTGAGAACGATTTTAAAATGATTTGTTTTAAAAAAAAGTGTCGGACGTGAGCCTTGACTCAACAAATCACAAAATGCACAATCAACCCTAGAACTAAGGTTACCTAGGTCAAGTCACTAGACCGCTCCTAGACTTCCAAAGGACAAGTCGCAGGATCAATCCTCTACCACCTCTTTATTACTCTTGTGGCCAGATAAGTGGGAGGTATCCACTATACGAATCACCGAAAATAGTGCACCTAATTAAGTAACCACTTTTCTTAATCATACTTGCCTAGACACCACAAGAGAAATGCGGATAAGCGATAGATTACCCACGACTCTCCTCTGTCCTAATTGAGCGCAACGGTCTTTAGAGTCTTAGTCTAGATATTTTTTAATTATTGTAGGGTTATGCGGATGCTTGTTTTGTGATTTGTGGCGCCTAAGAAGGGTGATGAAATCTCCACATAATCTTAATTTTGGTTTTTCCCCTTAAAGTCCTTTTTAGAAATATGCACAAACAAACCAATATCAAAACATGCAAAAGATTTTTTTGAGCGGCGATATTTGCAAAGAATCCTGCAGAAAAATCAGATTATTGGGTTTGAGAGGAGAGATAAAGATCAGAGAAAGATACCTGAAGATTTTGAGGACCTAACTCAACCAAGATGTCGCGGTTCTGCCGCAAAATGCTTGCAAATGCCACGGTTCCGCTGCACAATAATGTGGTCGTTTGACAAAAAAAATTCAGTGCCCTTCTATGATCCTCTGGTCTTCTCTGAAAGTCTCTGAATCTCTATTTTCTCGCTCCAGTGACTCCAGATTCTCTCGCAAATGTCGCACAATAATCGTTAAATATACAAGATGCGGTTTTGGTTCTCTTTATAATATGTTTGCTGGATTTTATAAGAATTCAACCCGAATAATAAGAAAAAAAATTACAGCCATTTTCCCGGCAACGGCGCCATTTGATTGTTGTGTTTTTAAAAATATGTGTTTTGTAAAGTGAAGTAACCGCAATCAATAACGGTGACGCTAGTAGCTAGCCGAGATGAGTACGTGTCGTTCTCAGGGAAACGTCGAATCTTTAACTTGCTTTAGACGAGTTGATTGAAAGAAGGGGTGATTGGTTATAGATCTACGATATACGGATCTAGAATCTATAAAGAAGAGGCTCGTAGGGTTCATAGAATTTGATAGTAATGGATGATTAATTAAAAATGACTCATTTTATTTTTCAATAGATTTACAATTAGATCGATAGTGGTGAATGCAGATTAGGGTTTTTGGAGGGAATATGGTTCCCACTCATAACCCTCATCGTTTCATTGACGTCTATTCATGTCTAACCTTTACCAAAACAAATGTTAATCTAATCTCAAATCGCGGTCGAGAATATCTATAAATTGGTAGCACGCCCGATAAGGATGTTAACATTTATTTTGTTAAAGTTTATAAACTTTAAAAGATGTAAAAGAAGTTAAGAGATTTTATCATCCATTGATCTACCATAATCCTACGAACCCTAGCAAACTAGGAATTACTCACGTATGGTTGTGATAGAAGAGAAAATGAATAAGGAGATCATAATGTAAATGCAGAAAGTAATGCAGAATGTAAAATGCAATGAACTAAACTAAATATCCACCTTTTTATTAATCAACTATCATTTACAAATCCGTCGAATTTAGAGTACAAGAACCCTAATTTATGCTCCCGATCTCTGTCTAGTAGGAAGTATATGAACAGCTGATGATCAACCGGGATGCGTGGATCGTCTTGGACCTCTTGATCTCATCAGTTTGATAATTTTTCGTATGAAACTCTCGGTCCTTTAAATAGTCATACAAGTAGAAAACCCTAGATCCCATGTATTAGAATTTGTTGATACGATCACACCCACAAAATCCAAAATCCTACGGTCATGATATTGCCGCAGATCCGCCGCATATAAATAGATTTGGCCGCGGTTAGGCGGCGGTATGATGGGGTCTCGTTTTGAAATTTCTTCTGCTTCTAGGTGTTGACACGTGGAGATTGTTTCAATAGCTAGATTCTTCAAATCTTCTTCTGAGTCTCTGTCATTCATGATTTTACGATTTGGTTCAACTTTATCGGCAAATTTTATTCCCGACATCTCGGATCTTCTGATCTCCATATCTGAGCTCATATCTGCACAATATCTCAATTCATATTGTTAGTAGCATTTGTTATTATTTTAAGATATTATCCTAACCATTTTATATGATACAATATTTTAAGAATATTGATTAGGGATATTTGATATGATATGCATATTTTAATTATTAATATTTTATGCATATATTTTCCTTCATAATGTTAATTATAATGTAGAAACATATGATAAAGAATATTTTACAGATAAACCCACATATGTTCCATATTTACGATAAACACCTTTAAGTATTTAACAAAAGTAAGAAAAATGTTCCATCAAATATGCAATATTTTCGACTGAACAGCGACGAAGGCCGCTTTCCCTTTACCATTGGCGTTTCGAGGGTCCTTATTTGAGGAGGAAGGCCGGTGGCCCATCTGGTCCATTTGGGCCAGTTTATCGATCAGAGCCTGGAAGGTCGTCGGCTTGAAGAACGTCATAAACTGGGACACGGTCGTTTGCGGATATGAATATGCCTACGGCGGGGGATTCTTCGATGCGTTGTTCGCACTTTGACCAGAGGTTCCGCCAACAGATCGCATATTGGACCCAGGTTTCTCCCGGCTTTACCCTGGTATTGATTAAAGCCGTGATCGGGGTACGCTCGCTTGCGCTGGCAAACCACTGTGTGAACAGCAACTCCATATCTGTGAATGTCTTTACGGAGTCATTTGAGAGCTCCGAGTACCATTCAAAGGCCGTCTCTGACAGGCTACCAACGAACTAGCGAAGCAGCAGTTTGTCATTGCCTCCAGTGTTACCGCATAAAGCTCTGAACTTCGCGACGTGTTGGTGTGAGTTGCCTGTCCCCTTATACACATGGAACTTGGGGATCGTATATCCCGGCGAGTACTTGATTTGGTCATACTAGCCTGGATACGGTCGGCCGGTTTTGATGATTTGGCCAGCAGCTTCACTAGCTTAATGAGCTCGAATTTGCTGAGCTATATAATCATCAAGAGCAGCCTTGGAAATCGTTTCCTCCTTGGCTGCCGATAAGACCGAAGGAGGATTTGATGTTTTCCCTCTATCATCCTCGATAATTATCGGCGGATCCTTGGCTGAGGGTTCTGGCTAGATCATCATCCTAACCATATCTTGGAACAAAAGAGCTGTTCTCCGCCGAAAGACTGGGAAGACTGACGTCTTCCTTGAATTTGGGGGCAGATGTTATTTGGTTTTATCCGTCCACATCTCCGAAGATGGCAAGTTGATTTATGGCACCGTGCATCGGAGGTATAGACTGATGCGGCCGTTGTAGCAGACTTCGTCAGATTCCCCCACGTTTGAGGAGTTTTTTATTGTGGGGACACTCTTCCCTGCAGGCGCAATCCCTGCAGTTAATTACGCTACCGCATCGCGGTAACAATTTTCTCCTTCTCCAGATGGTCACTTCGTGTCGTATATATTTGTTTTGTTTTTGGTTGCCCGTGGATTGTATACGGAGACTAATTTATATTGTCGCCCGTAGGGCGTGGATTAGTCCAAATCCGTATTTTCTTAGATTTGGGTTTGGGTTGGGTTTAAGGATCGTTAATCTCATTTGAAACTAAGATCAACTTAAATATTTGTTAAGGATACGTTAGTCTAATTTTAGACAAAGATCAACTTAACCATTTGTTAAGGATACGTTAGTCTAATTTTAGACTAAGATCTACTTAACAGGATCATTTAGATCCAATAAAAGAGCATTTGGGCTCTATTGTTTTAGTTTAGGGACTTTGCGGTCCAAAAGTTTAAGGACATCATAGTCCATAGAGTTTAAGGACATCATGGTCTATAGTTTAAAGACGTCATAGTCTGTAAAGTTTAAAGACATCATAGTCTATGAGTTTAAGGACCCCACAGTCCATGAAATGTCTGGTTGTCGGGACCCGTCACCTCTCTGAAGACGTTGAAGGATTACAACGACAAATATCAGAGGAGTGAAGAGATATACCCTTGAACCAATATTGGTTGGGATATCTGTACTCCAATTTGGGACTAAGATCAAAGATTTGTGAGCATATGGGCTCAATTAATCTGAATCAGGGATCTGTGGCCAACTTGGGCTCGGCCCATTCAGTTAAAATGTTAGACATTTAATTAGGTTCAGTCCTTTTTCATTTAACAATGCTGAGCATTGATCCTGATAACTTTTTGTCTTTTATTGAATGCTGAGCATTCATTATGGCTCTGGGGCTTTTATTTAAAGAACACTTTTTGTTCTCTTAGCGCCCACGTGAGGAGCACGTGGTGCGCTTGGCGCTGTGCACCAGTCAATGAGCGTAGAGCGCTTCTTGTGAAGTAGCGCACACGTAAGGAGCACATGGCGCGCTTGGCGCTGTGCGCCAGTCAATGAGCCCATGGCGCTTCTGTTTAAGTAGCACACACGTGAGGAGCACATGGCGTGCTTGGCGCTGTGCGCCAGTCAATGAGCGCGGAGCGCTTCTGTTTAAGTAGCGCACACGTGAGGAGCACATGGCGCGCTTGTCCCTGAGCGTTAGACTTTGGAGCGCTGAGGTGCTTCTTTAAACTTGGAGCGCTAAGGCTCTGCAGCGCTAGATTTTGAAGCTCTGAAGTGCTTCTTTTAATTGGAGCGCTAGGGCTCTTTTTATGCAACTCTGCTCTCTGAGAATTAAATTCTCTCTTATAAGAGACTTTGTCTCGTGGATCTAAGAACAAAGTTCTTATTTTATAAGAGATGTTTCAATCTCTTATATTTTTTGGTGAAAGGCTTTGCCTTTATGGATCTGTGATCCTAAGAGAATTGAATTATTCTCCGCCCCCCCTTTTATAATGAGATGTTATGATCTCTTTCGCGAAAGAAAATTTGTCTTAAAGATCTATGATCTAGCATAAGAACTAAGTTCTTTTTTTTTAATGAGATGCTTTGATCTCTTTATTTTATCTTGAAGAAATTCTTTTTCTGCCAAGAGCTTGCTCTTCTCTCTGAACTTTTTTCAAAGTTTATGGGAGGTTCCTTTATATGAGACTTGAAGTCTTGGGGCCTTTATATAGGGTAGGCTGATTTGTTGAATCGGTTGAACAGATCTTTTCTCTAATTGATTTGGGGATGTTTTCCACCGTTGAATCTTTGATCCTAGGGCTTCTGTTTCACAGAAAGCAATCTTCTTGTTTTTAACAAGATTGGGAAATCTTTTCCCTATACAGAATTTATTCTGTAGTTTGGTGATTTTTAATCACCATTGGATCATTGATCCAATGGTGCTCTGATTTTCAGTGCATAATCTTTCCTGTTTGGAAAGATTCTGAGAAATGTTTCCTTAACAGAATTTTATTCTGGTCAATTGATGATTTTTAATCATGTTCGTTGGATCTTTGATCCAAGGGCCGAGAACATTTTGTTCCATCGCTAGCGCTCACGTGGTGCGCTATTTAGAGTGCAGCGCTTTTAGCGCTAGCGCTCATGTGCATTGCACATGAGCGCTGCCTCAGAGTCTTTGACTCTTAGCGCTTAGCGCTCTTGGCGCAAGCGCTCTCGTGCTTTGCATGTGAGGCGCTGCCTCAGAGTCTTTGACTCTTAGCGTTGGCGCTCATGGCGCTAGCGCTCTCGTGCTTTGCACGTGAGGCGTTGCCTCTTTACTGAAGGTGTCTTTTCACCTTTTTTCTCCGCTTTTCCTGAGTCAAACTTCTCTTTCCCAGAACTTGGAAATAGTTCCATCACACACAGCATTTTCTGTGCCTAGACTTAAATGCCTGCCTTTATAATTTGAAGCAATGCTTCTCTTCTCTTTTATTTTCAGAGAATCATTTCAACAGAGCAGAGCTATGGCTTGCAATCGTCTACATGCTCGCCGGCAGCCATGGGAGGTGCCCATTGAGGAAATTGTTCCTCGTTTTGCCGCACATTTGGTGAACTCTGCTCTCACGGATGACCAATGCGATACGGTGTTGTATGAACTCTTGACTCGTAGGGGATCTCCCCTCCCCATCGGCTCCATTTGGCTCCGGATGGCCTTCTTGTCCGTGCTCGATGACATTCCTCCTCATCCAGCGGAGATGACTCTGGCAATGCTCGACGCCGCGGAGGACAAGATCGAGTGCTTTCACGAAGCACTCTTGATTACCGCAGCTCTGAAGGATCGTTCTATTCGGCTGCAAAGCCAGATACGAGCTCAGCGGATCATAATGTCTGCCTTCGCTGATGGGCACGGTGTTGACCGATGGGAAATGACTCCTCGTGAAGATCGTCGCTTTGACATGGTGGAGAAGGTAGAGAGGGAGTTAGAGAATTTTATTCATAGTTTTGTGAATCCCTGTACTTTCGATCCTATGTTTGGTGATCTATTTCCAATAGAATAAAATGTTCAGTTAAATGCTTTCTTTTTGTCGCTGACCACCAAGTGCTCTCTTTCTAACACATGTTCTTCCTCTGATGTGTGTAAGTGCGTATATGAATGAACCCGATCACACACATATCTGTAGACGAAACTTGAACCGGTGTAAATAGGAACAAATATCTTTTGGCCGAAAATTTCGACAGGAACAAATGCCCCCCACTACTTTGCCCATGTAGGTATGTACGTGGGTAAAGTAGTGTAGAGTTATGCAGGGCCATAGAATTGAGGGCTTAGGAGACAAGTTTAAGGTCCTTGTAGCCTAAGGCTTTTTCCATCTTCATGAACCATAAGGTTTTCAAGAAGGTTTTTCTCCCTACGAGTCGAAACGATCCTGTAGGCGTATTTTCTCCTTAGGAGTCGTGAGGACTCCTAAATGTATTTTCTCTCGAGAGTCATAAGGATCTCATAAGAGAATTTTTCCGCTTACAAGTCGAGAAGACTCGTAAGTGGTTGTTTCCCTCCTTGTTGATGTTCGGTTTCGGAGAGTGTGGCCCGTGAATAGTATGCAAGCGCCCATCTTAGAATGACTTGCATGGCCCCAGTGCTTAGGAAACAGGTTTTTTTAATCCCCACTACCTAAGGCTTTTCCTTACGAGTCGAGACGAATCGAGAAGTTCTCGCAAGGGTGTCCTAACGACACAGTTAACCTCTGCTCTTTAGGACAGAGGTCCGTTAGGGTCTGTGGTACTATGGTTTTGTCCGTCGTACCGTCACGTTGGCTGATGTATTCCTCGATAGGCAATCTTTACACTGCTGTTTGAGTAGCCCCGCAACTGTCGTGTCTCTGATCCCTTCGGGGCTGGACAAGACGTCTTCAGGTAATCTTCCTACACAGTTTGACCGTCAGAAGAGCAAGCATTAGGAATTTTGCCATGTCGCTTTTTTTTACTTGAGGTTAGGCTCGGTTTGGGAGCCCCGATGAGTCATAACAACTCCGCGCTGGTGTGGGATGATCTCCGATAGTTTTTCAGGTTTTCTTTGAGTTGCCGTCAAGACCCTGAAGTTAGGGATTTTCCTTTGCTTCGTTTACTGGCATTGTGTCTACTGTAACGAGATGAATGTCGCGGTTGTCTCTAGGTTGCGTGTGAACCGTTGAAGCTTGGAACTAGGGATTTTTCCATGGCTCCGCTTTGCTGACGTTGCGTCTGCTGTAACGAGACGAATGTCGAAGTTGTCTCTAGGTTGTCTGTGAACCGTCGAGATTTGGAACTAGGGACTTTGCTGTGGCTCCGCTTTGCTGACGTTGCGTCTGCTGTAACGAGACGAATGTCGAAGTGGTCTCTAGGTTGTCTGTGAACCATCGAGATTTGGAACTAGGGATTTTGCCGTGGCTCCGCTTGTTGACATTGCGTCTGCTGTAATGAGACGAATGTCGAAATGGTCTCTAGGTTGTCTGTGAACCGTCGAGATTTGGAACTAGGGACTTTGTCGTGGCTCCGCTTGTTGATGTTGCGTCTGCTGTAACGAGACGAATGTCGAAATAGTCTCTAGGTTGTCTGTGAACCGTTGAGGCTTGGAACTAGGGGACTTTGTCGTGGCTCCGCTTTGCTGACGTTGCGTCTGCTGTAACGAGACGAATGTCGAAGTGGTCTCTAGGTTGTCTGTGAACCATCGAGATTTAGAACTAGGGACTTTGTCGTGGCTCCGCTTTGCTGACGTTGCGTCTGCTGTAACGAGACGAATGTCAAAGTGGTCTCTAGGTTGTCTGTGAACCGTCGAGATTTCGAACTAGGGACTTTGCCGTGGCTCTACTTGTTGACGTTGTGTCTGCTGTAACGAGAAGAATGTCGAAGTGGTCTCTAGGTTGTCTGTGAATCGTTGAGGCTTGGAACTAAGGACTTTGTCGTGGCTCCGCTTTGCTGACGTTCTGTCTGTTGTAACGAGATGAATGTCGAAGTGCTCTTTAGGTTGTCTGTGAACCGTCAAGATTTGGAACTAGACACTTTGCCGTGGCTCCGCTTTGCTGACATTGCGTCTGCTATAACGAGACGAATGTCAATATGGTCTCTAGGTTGTCTGTGAACCGTCGAGATTTGGAACTAGGGACTTTGCCGCGGCTCCACTTGTTGACGTCGCGTCCGTATCCTGCTAGAATGAGGAGGAACGCCGTTGAGATCTGACTCTCTCTTTGACAGAGTCCGTCGGGAAATGTGGTTCCCTTTTCGTTTATGCCCATGGATTGTATACAGGGGTCACTATGAACTTACCTGCAGGGCAAAAGTTTTATTCTTTTATCAGTTTTTATTTCTTTCCGCGATGCTCTATCATTTCAACTTTTTCTATCGCGAAAGTCGTGATTGCCCAATCATTTCGGCTATTTTTCGCTGTGCCCAATCATTTCGGCTATTTTTCCTTTTACTCGCTAGTTTTTATTGCGAGTTGCCCAATCATTTTGGCTATTTTTTGTATGCATATATTTTACTTGCTGATTTTGTTGCAAGTTGCCCCACCATTTCAGCTATTTTATATGCATTTTTGGCTCGCTGATTTTTATTGCGAGTTTAGACTTGGAATTTGATACCGATTTAGGCATCAGCATTGCTACAACTGGGATATGGCCAGAAGCGAATCATCATTTGCCTTTGTCAGTTTGAACAATGGTGACTTAGCAAACAGGGTTAGGATCCTGCCGACTAAGGCTTTCGACTTCATGAGCCGTAAGGGTCTCATAAAGATGTTCCTACCTACAAGTCGTGAGGTCTCGTAGGTGTGTTTTCTCCTTAGGAGTCGTGAGGATTCTTAAGTGCATGTTCTCTTATAAGTCGTAAGAATCTTACAAGAGTACTTTTTCCTTATAAGTCAAGAGGACTTACAAGTGTCGTTCACCAAGCGGGGAAATTTCACGCCATTGGCGGAAACTTGGTGGGAGAGACGTTTATTTGTGCCCGTGGATTGTATACAATGGTCAATATTGAACCATTTGTAGGGCAAAAGGTTGGGGAATGATGGCTTAAGAACAGGTTCAGATCCCTGTAACTTAAGGCTCTTGAATCCTATGAGCTGTGAGGGTCTCATAGGGGAATTCTCCTTATGAGTCGTTAGGATCTCGTAAGTGTAAGTTCTCCTCAGGAATCGTGGGGATCCCTAAGTGTGTTGCTCCCTTGTGAGTCGTAAGGATCTCACACAGGAATTTTCTCCCTACAAGATCGAGGGGACCTTGCAAGTGTCTTTTAACGAGATTGCGCCCTTTCGGGTTTTCACAAACTCGCCGGTAGCCCTGCTGTTTTTACTCACGGAGCCCTTTCGGGTTTTCATCCGTGCCCATTTCGCTTGTGGACGTATCATTTTTCTCTTTTCTTTTTTTTAATTATATTATTTTTTTTACGAGCCTGCGTCCTTTCGGGTTTTCACAAACTCGCCGGTAGCTCTGCTTTTTTTACTCACGGAGCCCTTTCGGGTTTTCATCCGTGCCGCTTTCACATGTGGACGTACCTTTTTTTTTTTTGCCACGCCAGCCTAAGAATGTTGCGGTTCGTAGTAGTTTTAGAGACGTTTCGGTCCGTCGCTAGTTTTAGGACATTGCGCTCCATCGTTAGTTTAGGGACGTTTCGATCCGTCGCTGCCATTTTTAAGACAACGGTTTCGCTGGATACTACTTATAGAGTTTGGGCTTAGGAAGATAGCGAGCGGACATAGGCGTCGTCATCTATCGTTAACCCAGGCCGTGACTCGTCAAGCATAGTATTTTTTAAGGAACCGGCCGTTTATTGGCCTGAAAGGTCTTTCGCTATGCATGTCCATGAGTAGATAGGCCCCTCCTTGGTAGACATTGTCTATGATGTACGGGCCCTCATAGTTCGGCTCGAATTTCCCTCGTTTGGCACGATTGGGGATCATAGATCTTTTTACGACATCCTCGCTTTTCCCTCATAGTTCGGCTCGAATTTCCCTCGTTTGGCACGATTGGGGATCATTGAGTTCGCCTTGGCGAAATGTTCTTAGCCTAGTCAATCTTTCATACAAGCACGTCATCCTCGCTTTATAAGCTTCTAGATTTTGCTGCGCCATGAGCCGGGTTTCGTCAAGGGTTTCAAGCTCCTCAAGCCAAAGATGAGCGTTCTCTTCGTCGGTTAGCTCATAATGAACTGCCGCTCGTAGAGAGGGTAGCTCTATCTCCAAAGGGAGTACTGCTTCCGCGCCGAGTACCAATGCATACGGCGTTGTGTTTGTGGCCGTTTTAAACGTGGTCCGATACGCCCAGAGAGCTTCATGCAGTCTCTCGTGCCAATCCTTCCTGTTTCTGGACACCATCTTCTTTATGATCTTCGTCAAGGTCTTGTTGAAGGCCTCAGCTAGACCGTTAGCTCGAGGATTATAAACCGAAGAGTATCTCCAGTCTATGTTATGCTGCTATGCGAAGCGGCTAATCTTGTGTATAGGCTGGCCCGTTATCAGAGATAATCCATCGCGGGGTGCCAAACCGATAGATAACGTGTGTCTTGAAGAAATGGAGAATATTCTCCGTCTTCACTTCTCTTAGAGGTACTGCTTCTTCCCACTTGGAGAAGTAATCAGTCATCGCCAATATGAACCGATGTCCTCTGGAGACGCTGGTCCAATGAGCCTGATTATATCAGTTCCCCACATTTCGAACGGCCAGCTAGCCACCGTTTGATGTAGCGGATTTGGATGTTGGTGGATGAAGTCACCGTGAATTTGGCATGAGTGGCACTGCTTCGCGTATTCGAAGCAGTCTTGGATCATTGTGGGCCAATAGTAGCCCATCCTTTTGATCTTCAGCTTCATCTTTGTCCCGGCTTGATGGAAACCGTAGAGTCCGTCGTGAGTTTCTTGGGCGACTCTTTTTGCTTCTTCCGGTCCCAGGCATCTCAGCCATAAAGAGTCGAACGATCTCTTATACAGAGTAGTTGGATATGCATGCCCTAGAGGCCATTATTGTATAGTACTAGTTTGTATATTACATTTTGAAAGCTTGGAATATACATGGATTGACGACAGTCTTGCTTGATATTGTAGTATGCTACTTGGTTTGTATCCGTCTTAATATGTATATATATTTCGTTTAACATATCGCTGATACATATTGATGGAGCCCTTAGGATCTTTGCTTGACTACCAGCGTTGTGATGGCGATCACACTAGTGGGGGCTGGATAGTCTATAAGCACATCCTTATACAGGTCCCTAGTCGTAGGATTATCGAGACAAGGCATCGATACTCCAGAGTAGACTAGTGTATACGCTTCTCATCCCGGCAGGAGAGATGGTCTATCCCATAGCCATCAGTACGCCGTACTGGAGATAGTATGCAGGTGCTCATTGGGTTATGAGTTACACTGGACTGGACTCGTCGGAAACTGTTGGTTGGTATTATACCTATTGTCAGTTAGCAGTTCCCAGGTGACATGAGTACAGCTTAGTCCGTTGACTTGACACTGCTACTTCGCCTCAAGTGTGTTCCCACTGTTCTTTGATTGCTACCCTACCACGGCTCTATTGAGTCGTGCAAACAGGTATTAGTTGGGTGCAGTCCCGAACCGCTTGGAGGTGTTCCCCTCCGAAAGACGGCGACGACGTGAGGACGTCTAGCCTGAGATTCGAGGCAGATGCTATATGGTTTTATCCGTCTACCTCTCCGAAGATGCAATGTTGATTTATGGCACCGTGTATCGGAGGTTTAGACGGATGCGACCGATGTAGCAGACTTCGTCAGATTCCCCCTCGCTTGAGGGGTTTTTGATTGTGGGGATGCTCTTCCCTGCACGCACAAGCCCCTGCAGTTAATTACGCTACCGCATCGCGGTAACAACTTTCTCCTTCTCCAGAATTTCACTTCGTGTCGTGGGTGTTTGTTTTGTTTGTGGTTGCCCGTGGATTGTATACGGAGACTGAGTTATGCCGTCGCCCGTAGGACGTGGATTAGTCCAAATCCGTATTTACTTAGATTTGGGTTTGGTGTTTTTAGTTTAAGGATACGTTAGCCGTGTTGGGGCTAAGATCAGCTTAAACATCCGTTAAGGATACGTTAGTCCTGTTTGAGACTAAGATCGCCTTAACGTAGTGATCCATTTAATATATGGCCGTCAGGACTCGTCACCTCTCTGACGACGTTGAAGGATTACAACGACAGGTGCCAGAGGAGTTCGGAGATGTACCCTTGAACCAAAGTTGATTTAGAGTTTTAGAGTCCATTTGAATGTTTAAGGATACGTTAGCCGTGTTTGGGGCTAAGATCAACTTGAACGGGACCGTTTAGATCCGGCAAAAGAGCATTTAAAGGCTCTATTGTTCCAGTTTAGGGACGTGGTGGTCCATGTTCCAGTTTAGGGACGTGGTGGTCCATTATTAGTTTAAGGACGTTTCGGTCCATCGCCAGTTTAAGGACGTAGTGGTCTATCATTAGTTTAAGGACGTTTCGGTCCAATATTAGTTTAAGGACGTTTCGGTCCACGAGTTTAGGGACCCCGCAGTCCATATTCATATATGGTCGTTGGGACCCGTTGCCTCTCTGGCGTCATTGAAGGATTACAACGAGAAGTGTCAGAGGAGTTCGGAGATGTACCCTCGAACCGGAGGTAAATTGATTTAAGAGAGCAATCTTGCTCAGTCAATTTAATTTGAGAACTTACGGCCAAAATTAGGCTAAGTCCAGTTGAAAATGTTCAACATTTTATTTGCTTTTGCATTGCATTTTTATTTGGGCTCTACCCATAAAAGATGCAGAGCATCAATTTGTTTTGGACTCTGCCCATTTATAAATGATGCAAAGCATCTACTTTGTTTGGGCTCTGCCCCTTTTAAAATGCATAGCATTTTTATTATTTTGTTTGGGCTCTGCCCATTTATAAATGATGCAGAGCATCAATTTAATTAGGCATGCTTGGTCTTTTTGATTTGGGCCTGGCCCTTTAAGAAATGTCTTGCATTTATCAGGCGCTTTGCGCCAATCAAAGAGCGCAAGCGCTTGTAGTGTTGACACGTGTCGCGCAAGCGCAGTGCGCTGCGCTTGCGCTGCTGACACGTGGCGCACTCTGGTGAGTTGCGCCAATTACAGAGAGCAAAGCTCTATCTCAAAGCGCATAGCATAAGTAGTTCAGATGCTGACACGTGGCGCTCTCCCAAGAGCGCAACAGCGCAATTTGCAAGTGCAAAGCACTATGATTTAAGAATCTTTTAGATTCAAGAACCAATGGTTCATAAAAGAAGTGCCAATCACTATTCGTTTCCTTGATCTAATTTAGATTAAAGAAAAAAAAAACAAGTTTTTTCTTCTTTTTATTTCAGGAACCAAAGGTTCATAAAAGTGCAAAGCACTATTTATTATGTGAAGATCATTGATCTTGTTTTTAGATCAATGATCTATTAGAAGAAATTTCTTCTAATTTGTGAAGGTTTTTACCTTTTTCTTGAAACTTTTTCAGAGTTCTCTCTATTTGAAGCTCTTGATTTCTCAAAAATGTTGATGCTTTTGAATTGAGATCTAGGGTTCTTTTTATAGTGCCCATAAATTAGTTAAATTTGTTAAAGAGATCTTTTTCTGAGTGATTTGGGGAATTTTCCCCACCGTTGGATCTTTGATCCAAGAGCTTCTGTTTTACAGAAGAAAATCTTCTTGTTTTAACAAGAACAGAAAGATTTCTTTAAAATCTTAATTCTGTTTGGCGCAAATGGCCCAGCACGTGACACGGGTCACGCAGCGCACAGCGCAGCGCAACTGCGCTAGCGCATCTACGCTGACACGTATCGCGCAGCGCAAAACGCAGCGCAACTGTGCTAGCGCATCTACGCTGACACGTGTCGTGCAGCGCAGTGCTTGCGCAACTGAAGCGTTGCTTTCTTTAATTTTGCTTAAAATAGAGCTTTGCTCTGATTGGGCGCGCCTTCTTGGGCGCTGTGCTGACGTATCAGCGCCTGACATGTGACGTGTTGCGCCCGAGATTTGAAGCGTTGCTTCAAAATTTGAATTTTGAATTTCAACAGAGTTTTGCTCTGATTGGGGAAACAAATGCCCCCCCACCGTTGCGCTCACGTGGCGCGCACGTGAGTGCAGCGATGGCAAACTCTTGACCGTTGGATCAAGGGGTGAGCTGAAGGGGCGCAAGCGCCTTATAAATAGGACCTATGGCCCTTATAAAATCTTCACCGTTTCAAGATTTTGATTTTCCAGAGCTTTGCTCTCACTCAAGAACTTCAGAGCTTTGCTCATTTCTAAAGTCAAAAACTTTAGATAAAAATTAATTTAAATCAAATTAATTTAACTTAATCTCAATCAAAGAGCTTTGCTCTCACAGATCTTTTGATCTAAAAAGATCCCCATTGGGGTTTCATAAACAGAGCTTTACTCTTAAGAACTTATAAATCTGCAGAGATCTTGTTCATGGGTTCTAACCCATGAACAGAGCTTTGCTCTTGAATCAACTGTAGATCTTTTAGATTTGAAAAATGAAGAATCTTTTTATAAGTTTTTCATGAATCTTTCAAGATTCCAAAATTTTTAATTCTTTTAAGTGTAAATTTTTTTTCTGATGGACCTTTTCCATTATTACCACAGAGCTATGCTCTTTTAAGGAATTTTTATTCCTTTGAGACCAGAATTTGACAAGTGTCATTCTGTGACAGAGCTTTGCTCTGAAAGAGGAGATTTTCTCCTTGTCTCTAGGGATTCCCTATTGATGATAATATTCTCTTGGGGGTCTTTTCTTTAACTGACAGTCTCACCCAATGATGAGGCTGTCTTATTAAAAGAGGCATTTTCATCCAGATTTTGTGGGTCCCCATTTGGTCCCCTACCCACTGCACTGCAGTGTGATTAATTTTAATCTAATTAATTTTTAAATTCATTTAATTGAAGATTTTTTTAAACGCCAAGCGTTGGGATTGTAGCACTGACGGCTATTTTGTTCTTTTGTAGCTATCATGTCTCTCGACACCTCGTTCATGTTTGTTCGTTCAGAGGAGGGATTTCCCGAGGCACCCTTGGACCGTGAGGTCCTGGCCATGATTAAGGAATACGACCCGGAATACAAGAGTCTCCACCTTTGGGGGTCGTGGTATAATCAGATCATCATGGACCGACGAAGCTTCACATGCGCGGTGCCGTCAGAACCCATCACGGCGATTCACTATGCTACCCCACCCTCGGTGCAGTATGCCGTGGAGATGGTGGATTAAACATCGAAGGGTTTTCTTCATCCGGCTATAGATGCCATCCCGGTTCAGCGTCCTATGGTCTTGGATATCCTAGGACGCCGTATCTGTCAGGGCGAGGCGAGACCCTGGGGGTAATCATATAACATTGGTCTGATCCCCCGCCACCCGATTGGCTATCTGCCATGGGCCCGGTACATCCTATCGACGAAAAAGTCGCAGTTGATAAGGTTAGGACTGTACACCGCGGTCTACGTCTCTCTCTTCCAGTATCCCACGCTCCCCACCTGGTGGTTCAAGGCTTTCTTGGAGCAGTGGAATATTCCTACCCACACTTTCCTTGCCATGGATCGGGAAGTGTCAATCTCCTTGGAGGAGTTCACGGAGGTATCCGGTTTACCAGTCATGGGGGAACATTATGAGGAGTTGCTCCCGATAGATGAGTACGTCTTTGGTGCTAAGCCGATGGTAAGGGGGCTCACGCCGGAGAATGCTGTTCAACACCAGTTCCCAAGCTTGATTAAAGTGTTGAACATATATGAGTCCCTTTTCGTCGAACATGGGAGTCGAGGATTTAACTTTGAGGATTTCATTGCTCGGTTTCTTCGTCCAAGCGTCCTCTCCTCAGAGGCTGCCAAGTTCGCTACTCTGGATGACCCTTTCGGTCTAGGTGCGGATAACCTACCGGAGAAGGAGATAGATCAAAAGGGTTTTTCCCTTCCGGACTTCCCTACTATGTCTTTTGCAGAAATTGCAGTCCCTGGAATGGATGAGGAGGCCTTTTTCTTAGGATTTCTCGGGTTATGGTTGAGTTGGTTTGCAATTCCAATGCACTCTCACCGCATGCGGCCCTCTGTTTTTTACCCAGCCCACCGGATGACTATCGGGGTAAAGGTGGCCGTTGGGATCGCCGGCTTGGCGCACTTATATCATGGCCTCAGCCGAGCAGCGGATGCTAATGAGCCTGGGGTACTGCACCTGGTCTTCCCGATGCACTACTTTGTATCGTGGCTCAAGCTACACACGGCGGGTGTCTTCGGTATGCACAAAAGGCCCTCGTTCTTTGACAAGTGTGGTTTCCCTCGCATCATACAGCAGATTGGCGCATCAATCGTGACCCCATCACCACGGAATGCCAGGGGTTTACTGCTTCGCCCTCACACCGTTGGAGTCGGGATGTCCTTCATCGACAAGGTATTGACCATTGGAAAAGCGTCCACCGCTGCGGCGCGACCATTACAGGACTCCTTTAAGGATGGAGCTTCAGTTTTGACGGCCCGGGAGACCCTTCACTTGTATTCTATTAGACCGGGCTTCCTAGTCTTCAGGCAGGACGGTGCGGCAATTTTCATGAGATATAACCCGCATCGTTTTGCCCAACAACTGGGCTACGATCAAGGGGTACCCTTAGAAGCTTTCTTACTGGAACTTGCTGCCAATGAAGAAGGGATGGAGAACGCGTTACATCACTTCATGTGCCTGAACACGGGTTCTCGTTTTTTTATCAGTGCGCCGGCCTGCGCTCCACGACTCCTTAATGTATATAAAGAGTGGTACAATCATGAGACGGGGGCTGTTATAAAGGAAGAGAGGCGAGTGTTGATCGACCGTAAAGGTGCACCTCCCGGCACCGACCGTAACGCTCCCTTGGTGCCAAGGACCCCGGTAATCCCTCCTTTAAAAGATGCCAGAGCCGGACCCTCGCGTGCGCAGAGTCCTCCACGCGGCTTGCCGCTCCCTGATAGTGCGGATGCACCACCAGCGCCCTGTGCTCCAATGGAGACAGTGGTTATAGCCTCGCCGGGGTCTGGCGCGGGTGCAGACATCGGGACCAGCCGTCCCAAGGTAGCTGCTAAGCGTAAGTCAATCCCACGTGAGCCTAGGGTCGGAGGGCAGAAGAAAAAGAAGTCGCTCTTCGCTGCAGATGTCGCGTTCGGTCAGGAACCCCATGCTCCCTATGCCGAGGGCCTAATCAAATATGAGACTAACGAAGGATTAGTCATGCCGCCGCCGGATGATACAGACTTGGAAGCCGCTCTCGAAACTTCAACGTGGTTGGCAAAGCGTGAAGCGTGGCTAGCTAAGCTTGCGCAATCTGGTAACTACTAGTCGCATTTTCTTTATTGTATCATATTCTCCTCATTGCCTTTGACTAACGTTTTTCTTTCTTTTCTTCCAACAGGCATCACTGATGAGGAAGCCATTGCCGCTTCACTCAAGACCTTCCAAGAGGAGGAACGCCTTAGAATGTCTTTAGGCCTCAGTAAGTTTCAATTTATCAAGTTTTTATTCTCCTTGTGTTATGGTCAATCTAACCTCTCCCTTTTTATTGCAGAAACCTCAATGTCGTTCCCGCCAAGCGACGCAAATGTTCCGCCAGCTGCCGATGTTCCCGCTTCCTCTGGGCCACCGCAGGATGTTCGTCTTGAAGAGCCGATGAGAGATGCCTTAAAGGATCTGGAGGCATATTTAAATGAGGATGACGATGCTTCGATAAAGGAAGCGTCAAAGAAGTCCATCATGACGGCCCGGGAGGAGAGGAAGCGGTCGAGGCGCGAAGCAAAGGTACGCAGGGCTGCTTTGGCCATTGGAGCGGGCCCCAGCACTGTTCCTCGAGCCGACACTCCGTCAGAAGAGTCTCCGGTCGCCCTGTCTATAGCTCATAGACAGGTGATCCGCGCCAATAGAGAGGCTAACGACAAGTCTACCTCAGGTAATACTTCTTTCAGAATTTCGTTATTAGACTCATAAAGCTGTCGGTTCTTATATATTTTATCTTGCAGGGCCAAGTCCGACCGAGGGGGAGGCGGAGACCGTTGAACCCAAGGAAACAGAGGGGGCGGCACCTGCCGAACCTGAGCCGACGGTGGGCAACGTCGCTGAGGCTTCGGAGCCTGAGATGGAGGTTGAGGGGTCTGCAGCCGAGAAGGTCATTGATGCCGAGCCTGAAGTGGTGGCAGATGAAATGATCATTAAAACTGAACCCAGGGTGGTGGCGGACGAGGCGCTTGAGGCCGGCGACCTCGTGGTGACGGCGGATGAGCCGATGGAGACCGTGGAGCCCGCAGAAGTAGCGGGTGATATGGGTACGACTCTTGGGGAAGAGTTAGGCTCTCTCCCAAGATTACGGCAACGCTCCAATCATTGCCCTCCCCGCCTACGATCTTCCGCCGTCTCCTGGCCGCGTGAGCACGACGACGGTCCCCATCGAGTCGGGCGATGAGGCCACGGGCGGTGGCCTCATGTCGATGGAGGAGGGAGCCGCCTCCGTTTCAGCCGGCAGCTCATCAGGTAAATCCCTAGTTGCTGTCTTTCTTTACCTTACAATTCTTTCTGACAAATTTACCTTTTTCGTAACGCAGGTGCAGCCAGCGCCGATGCCCTACTACTCGAGGGAGCGCCTTCAACGACTGCCTTGGCGGTGGTCACCTCTCAACCCTCTCTCATACCATCGAAGATGTTGGAAGGTATGGGTTTGCAATTTATTAATCTTATCTTTCAGACGTATAATTTGTGTACTAAAGTCATACTGTTATGTCTTTTTCAGGAGTGCTCTTTGACCATCTTTATCAGGTGTTGCTCCCACACTTCTCCTTCCCATCCAAACTCGCCTCTTCCTATGGTGGCACTGGTGAGCATGATTTCCATTGATATCTTCCTTTTTGATTGATGGAATTACTTCTAAACCCTTTTTTCTCATCTCGACTGCAGTGCTACAGATTGAAGGAGGGGATAAAAGATCGGCTGCACCACCGGCTCTTCCGGCCTTGCCACCTGTCTCATCTGGTATGGCGAATATCACATCGATAGCTCCCCCCTTTTTATTTTCTGTACTGTTATCTGATCACATCCTATTTCTTTTCAGCTGTCGTTCCGGTCTCGGCGCCCTTCGAGCCTCGCATTACAATGCCGGCGGGTCCTTATCTAAGACGTCCATCTTCGAAAGGCACCGCGAATAGTCTGCGCATGTTGAGTGACTACATCGAGGAACTCGACGTTGAAACTCCTACATCTGCCGCAGACTTCGCTACGGCGGTTAACCCGATGCTAGTGATACTCGTGAACTTTCATGACGAGGGTATCATCGCATCTTGGGTTAACCATTGCAGGGAGATCGAGGCCCGCCTGCATCAGTTGGAGTCGCTGCGTCCCGCTCCCGAGACCTTGGCTGCCAGCAATCAAAGAGAAGCGTGGATTGAGCAGAGCGCTTCTTACTTCCGCCATCTCGAACAAGAAGTCATTTCAAGGCGTAAGGAGCGCGGTAAGACTTCGAGCAAGTCTGCCCAAATGCATGCTCGGGTGGAAGCCAATGCTGCACGGCTGAAGGTTGTCTTTGAGGGCCTTCTGCAATGTCTTTCCGAAGGGTTAGCATTGAGGCAACAACTTGACGTTGTCGAGCGAGATGCACCCAGCCAGGAAGCAGCCCAGAAGGCGACGGAGGAGTAACTTTCATCCTTCTTGCAGCAGCGAGCCCAGGTGGAAGCGGAGGTGGCCGCGGCAGCCACTCAGGAGGAAGCGCTGAAGGAAATGCGAGAGCGGCTTGCGGATTTGTTAAAGACACTTCCTCCTCAGTAGCTATCCTTCTTTCTATCGTTTGTACTTGTAAATAAAAAATGTATATATATATTTTTTATTATTTAGCACAATGTATCCTGTACTCAATCAAGTTTATGAATAAAAGATACATATTTTTTTGTAATGTCTTGTGTCATTTTCTCCGTCTTTTCTTTCTTTTATTATCAGCATGCCACCTTAGTAAACATGGTTGAAGGATGATTAGAGCGAGTATCCTGACTACCTCAAGAAATAGCGATGGCTTAGGCCGCAGGTTCAGATCTGCTGCCTAAGACTTTTCAACTTTATTAGCCGTGAGGGTCTCATAGAGATTTTTCTCCCTACGGATCGAGGGGATCTCGTAGGTGGGTTTTCTCCTTAGGAATCGTGAGGATACCTAAATGTGTTTTCTCTTGTAAGTCGTAAGGATCCTATAAGAGAATTTTTCCCTCTTACGAGTCAAGAGGACCCGTAAGCGGTTGTTTCCCTCCTCGTCAAAACTCGGCTTTGGAGAGTGAGACCCGTGAATAGTATGCAAGAGACCGTTTTAGATCGACTTGCAGGGTCCCATTGTTCAGGAATCTAGTTTTTTAGTCCCTGCTGCCTGAGGCTTTATCTTGTAAGTTGAGACGAATCGGGAATTTCCCGCGGAGACACTGGTTTCTCTGCGAGCCGACGCGAATCAGGGGGCTCTCGTCAAGGATTGTTTGTTTCCCTGAGTTGAGGTATTTCCCAAGGATTATTTGTTTCCCTAGCGCCAAGAATTATTTGTTTCCTTGGTGTTGAAACGGGTCGAGAATTTCCCACGGAGGCAATGGTTGCTCTGCGAGTCGACGCGAATCAGGAGGCTCTCGTCAAGGATTGTTTGTTTCCCTGAGTTGAGGTATTTGCTAAGGATTATTTGTTTCCCTAGCGCCAAGGATTTTTTGTTTCCTTGGTGTTGAAACGAGTCGAGAATTTCCCACGGAGGCACTAGTTGCTCTGCGGATCGACGCGGATCAGGAGGCTCTCGTCAAGGATCGTTTGTTTCTCTGAGTTGAGGTATTTGCCAAGGATTATTTATTTCCCTGGTGCCAAGGATTATTTGTTTCCTTGGTGTTGAAACGAGTCGAGAATTTCCCACGGAGGCACTGGTTGCTCTGCGGGTCGACGCGGATCAGGAGGCTCTCGTCAAGGATCGTTTGTTTCCCTGAGTTGAGGTATTTGCCAAGGATTATTTGTTTCCCTAGTGCCAAGGATTATTTGTTTCCTTGGTGTTGAAACGAGTCGAGAATTTCCCATGGAGGCACTGGTTGCTCTGCGAGTCGACGCGGATCAGGAGGCTCTCGTCAAGGATTGTTTGTTCCCCTGAGTTGAGGTATTTGCTAAGGATTATTTGTTTCCTTAGCTCCAAGGATTATTTGTTTTCTTGGTGTTGAAATGAGTCGAGAATTTCCCACGGAGACATTGATTGCTCTGCGAGTCGACGCGGATCAGGAGGCTCTCGTCAAGGATTGTTTGTTTCCCTAAGTTGAGGTATTTTGCTGAAGACGTTGGTTTCTTCAGAGTTGGGATGAACCGTCGAAATTTGGCTTCATTTTCTGGCGGATCCTGTTGGGAAAGTATGGTTCCCTCTTTGTTTGTGCCCTTGGGTTGTATACAGGGATCGATGTGATCTCAACTGTAGGGCCAAAGTTTTATCATCATTTTTTTTATTTTATTTCCGCGATGCTCTATCATTTCAGCTTTTATATCGCGAAGGTCGCGATTGCCCAATCATTTCGGCTATTTTTCGCGATGCCCAATCATTTCGGCTGTTTATTTTATTTTCACTCGCTGCTTTTTATTGCGAGTTGCCCAATCATTTCGGCTATTATTTTTTTTATTTTTACTCGCTGCTTTTTATTGCGAGTTGCCCAATCATTTAGGCTATTTTGCATGCATAAATCTTTACTTGCTGCTTTTTATTGCAAGTTGCCCCATCATTTCGGCTATTTCATATGCATGTGCGGCCTACTGGCTTTTCGCCATAAACCCAAAATTAAACACTGATTCCGGCATCAGCACCGCTACAACTGGGATATTGCCAGAAGCGAATCATCATTTGCCTCCGTCAATGTTGAACAAAGGTGGCTTAGCGAACAGGGTTAAGGTCCTGTCGACTAAGGCTTTTAACTTCATGAGCCGTAAGGGTCTCACAAAGGTATTTCTCCCTACAAGTCGTGAGGATCTTATAGGTGTATTTTCTCCTTAAGAATCGTGAGGATTCCTAAGTGTATGTTCCTCTGTAACTCGTAAAGATCCTACAAGAGGGTTTTCTCCTTGTAAGTCGAGAGGACTTATAAGGGTTGTTCATCATGCGTACATATCCCCAGTCACGGATGGGACTTGGTTAGGGAAATGTTTATTCGTGCCCGTGGATTGTATACAAGGGTCAGTATTGAACTACTTGTAGGGCAATATCGAACATTGTGGGGGGTTTGCTTAAGCACAGGTTTAGGTCTCTGTAACTTAAGACTTTCAAATGTTATGAGCCGTGAGGGTCCCATAAGAGAGTTCTCCTTACGAGTCGTGAGGATCTCGCAAGTGTATTTTCTCCTTAGGAATCGTGAGGATCCCTAAGTGTGTTGCTCCCTTGTGAGTCGTAAGGATCTCACGCAGGTGGTTTCTCCTTACAAGGTCGAGAGGATATTACAAGTGTCCTTTAACGAGGTTGCGCCCTTTCGGGTTTTCATAAACACTCGCCGGTAGTCCTGCTGTTTTTACTCACGGTGCCCTTTCGGGTTTTCATCCGTGCCCCTTTTTGCTTATGGACATACCTTTTTTTTTATTCTTTTTATTTTTTTATTTTTTTTTTACGAGGTCGCGCCCTTTCGGGTTTTCACGAACACACGCCGGTAGCCCTGCTGTTTTTACTCACGGAGCCCTTTCGGGTTTTCATCCGTGCCCTTTTTGCTTATGGACATACCGTTTTTTTTATCATTCATTTTATCATTTTTTTATTCATCTCGTCAGCCTAAGAATGCTGCGGTAGTAGTTTTAAGGACGTTCTGGTCCGCTATTAGTTTAAGGACGTTTCGGTCCGACATTGAGAAGGCTGGCTATTGCTTATAAAGCTTGAGCTTAGGAAGATAGCGAGCGGACATAGTCGTCGTCATCTATCATTGACCTAGGCTGTAGCTCATCAAGCGTAGTATCTCTTTAGGAAGCGACCGTTTATTGGCCTGAAAGGCCTTTCACCGTGCATATCTATGAGTAGATAGGCCCCACCGTGGTAGACCTTATCTATGATGTATGGGCCTTCATAGTTTGGCTCAAACTTTCCCCGCTTGGTGCGATTGGGGATCATAGGCCTTTTGACCACTAGCACGAGTTCGCCTTGGCGAAATGTCCTCGGTCGGGTCAATCTTTCATATGAGCGCGTCATCTTTGCTTTATAAGCTTCCAGATTTTGTTGCGCTATGAGCCGTGTTTCTTCAAGGGCATCAAGCTCCTCAAGCCGAAGGTGAGCGTTTTCTTCATCTGTTACCTCGTAGTGGAATGACACTCGTAGAGAGGGTAATTCTATCTCGAGGGGGAGTACTGCTTCTGTACCAAATACCAACGCATATAGCATTGCGTTGGTGGCCGTCTTGAACGTTGTTCGATATGCCCAAAGAGCTTCTTGCAGTCTCTCGTGCCAGTCTTTCTTATTTCGGGACACCGTCTTTTCCATGATCTTTGTCAGGGTCTTGTTAAAGGCCTCGGCTAGACCATTAGCTCGTGGATTATAAACCGAAGAATATCTCCAGTCTATATTATGCTGCTGCGCGAAGAGACTGATCTTGTGGCTTCTGTAGGCTGGCCCGTTATCGGAGATGATCCGTCGCGGAGTTCCAAACCGATATACGACGTGCGTCCTGAAGAAATGGAGGATATTCTCCGTCTTCACTTCTCTTAACAGTACTGCTTCTGCCCATTTAGAGAAGTAGTCAGTCATCGCCAGGATGAAACGATGTCCCTTGGACGATGCTGGTTCGATGGGGCCGACTATGTCAGTTCCCCACATTTCGAACGACCAGCTAGCCACCGTCGGGTGTAGCGGATTTGGATGCTGATGGATGAAATCCCCATGAATTTGACATGAGTAGCACTGCTTCGCATACTCAAGGCAGTCTTGAATCATCGTGGGCCAGTAGTAGCCCATCCGTTTGATCTTCAACTTCATCTTTGGGCCTGCTTGGTGAGAACCGCAGATTCCGTCATGAACTTCCTGAACGACTTTTTTCGCTTCGTCAGGTCCCAAGCATCTCAGCCACAGAGAATCGAATGACCTCTTGTATAGAGTATCATTGACGAAGGCGAAAGACAGAGCTCGTTTCATGAGCTGATGTCTTGTGGACGCTTCTTCAGGCGTTCGGTCGTATTTGAAGTAGTCTGTAAAGACTTCTCTCTAATCCCCAGCCTTTTCCCGGTCTTTTATTTGTAAGGTCGTCTGTTCAGTCACCCTCTTCTCTTCGGATGATTCCGGAGATATTTCTGCTGGGGCAAGCACCCGACGGCTTTGTACCATGATTCTAACGTCATCGAGGTTCTCGTCAGCCAGTTCTTTAGCAAGTTTGGCCAACGCGTCTGCTTTGCTGTTTTCTGCGCGCGGTATGCTTTCCAAAGTATAGGAGGGAATTTGGGTCAACAGTTGTTGCACCTTTTCACCGTACTTCACCAACTCCGGTTTGTACGTTTGGTAGTCGCCGTTTACTTGACTAACGACCAGTTGAGAATCTCCGTATATGAGGAGTTTTCAATTCCTATGTCAATGGCGATCTCGAGGCCTGCTATCAAAGCTTCGTATTCGGCTTCGTTATTTGTCCTCGGCTCTGTTAAGGAGAAAGCGAAGCGCATTATCCCTCCTTGTGGAGTCACGAAGATGAGGCCTACCCCCGATTTGATTATAGGGGTGTTTTGTCTGCGCTTCTTCAGGGAAGATGCCCCATCGAAATAAAGCTCCCATCGGGTATCACCGCCGTCGATCGCATCAAACGCATGTTCGTCTGGAAGATTGTAATTCAAAGGAGAATTGGCTGGTATCGGGTGCTCAGCAAGGAAGTCGGCGATGGCCTGGCCTTTCACTGCCTTGAGAGGTTGATACGTTATCGAGAACTCCATCAAGAGCAGGGCCCATTTAGCGAGTCGACCCGTCAATATGGCCTTTGACATTAAATACTTAAGAGGGTCTACTTTTGAAATGAGACGGACCTCGTGCGCCAACGCATAGTGCCTGAGCTTTGTTATCGCGAAGATCAATGCCAGGCAGTGTTTTTCAATGGGGGAGTAGTTACTTTTTGCCCCCAGTAGAACTCGACCTAAGTAATAAAGAGCTCTCTCTTTCCCTTGATCATTCTCTTGCGCCCATAATGCGCCTAAAGAACCTTCGAGGGCGGTTGTGTAAAGAATAAGAGGCTTTCCCTTAACTGGAGCAGCCAACACTGGCGGGTTCTGCAGGTACTGTTTAATCTCGTCCAGCGCGTCCTGGCATTTTTGATCCCAGACGAACGGGGTCCCCTTCTTCATCAGGTGACTGTAAGGACGACACTTGCCCGAAAGGTTGGCTATAAATCGCCGTATATACGCGAGCTTCCCTTGGAGAGATCGCAGCTGCTTAAAAGTCCTTGGCGGAGGCATTTCCATGATCGCCTTGATCTTGGACGGATCTATCTCGATACCTCGGTGTCGGACGATGAATCCCAGGAATTTGCCTGAAGAAACTCCGAATGCACACTTGAGAGGGTTCATCTTCAAGTTGTATTGCCGAAGGCGTTGAAATACGGTCTTCAGATACTCAAGATGTTCTTCGTATGATTTTCTTTTAACCACGAGATCGTCGATATAGCATTCGACGATTTCGTGTATAAGGTCATCAAAGATCTACGTCATGGCCCTTTGATAGGTGGCACCGGCGTTCTTTAAACCGAAGGGCATCACCTTGTAGCAGAATCTACCCAGAGGAGTCCTGAAGGCAGTGTGCTTCTGGTCTTCTGGATGCATTTTTATCTGATTATATCCTGACGAGCCGTCCATAAAGGAGAAAACCTCATGAGTGGACGTATTGTCTATCATCAGTTCGGTGACTGGCACCGGGAAATCATCCTTTGGGCAGGCTTTATTGAGATCCCGAAAATCCACGCATATGCGCACCGTCCCATTTTTCTTCATCACCGGGACGATGTTGGCAATCCATTCAGGGTATTGAACTTCCTGAATGAAGCCAGAGTCGATCAGCTTCTTGACCTCGGCGTTGATACTCATCTTAAGCTCGAGCCGCATTCTTCTTGGTGCCTGTTTGACTGGCTTGACGTCCGGGGATATTTCCAATTTGTGCACAGCAATTTCTGGATCTATTCCTGGCATTTCGGAGTAGTTCCATGCGAAACAATTTTTATGCTGCATAAGCAAGTCTTTTAGCATAGCCACCCTTTCTTCAGATAACAGCTCGCTGACGAATGTCGGCCGTGGGTCACTTGTCGTCCCCAACTAAATTTTCTTGAGATTATCTGCAGTGGTATGTATTCCATCCTCCAGCTCTTTCGGAGCTGGGGGAAATTCTGAAATCACCTCATCATTGCTGTTTTCGAAGCACCACGGAAGGTTGTCCATGTTCTCGGGCCTTTCTTTTAATATTGTTATCATGTGATAAGTGCGAATCCGCTTCCAATCCCAATGTGGAGTTGGTTCTTCTTCCGTGGCCTTGGGTTCGTGCTTCTATGGCGGCGCTACCTTCCAGCTATCAGACAGAGCGAATTTGCCAAGCTGATACTGATCTTCAACCCAATTCTTAAAGGTGAAGCAGTCCTCAAGAGGGTGCCCTACCACCCGGTGATAAGAGCAATAGCCTGGGTGTGAGACCTCGCATGCTTGTTCGGGGTGTTTAGACTCCGGCAGTGTAATCATCTGATATTTTAGAGCAAGATCAAGTATCTTCTTCATCTTGTCCCGCGGAAACGAGTACGCTCGACCCATTTTCTTCATGAGGGATAGATCAATAACGCTCGACTCCCGCTTGCGTGGCCTCTTAGCCCCGCTTTGTTGCTGTTGAGCGCCTTTTTGGCCTTTCGATTTGTTTCTACCTCTGCGTCGAGCCTTTTTTATAACAGGTTGACAGGGGATGGCACTTTCATCTTTCATGGTCTGTTGAAGGAGACGTTGCGTTTTGGTTTTCTCATAGATGGCCATTTCACGGTTGTAATCATCTCGGACCTTTTGACCAGCTTCCCTTATAAGCCTGTCCATTTGTTCTTCAAACGACGGACTGAGCACTTTTGCATCAGGAATTTTTACTGGTTCAGGATTAGTGTCCTCCCTTCGAGCATCCCCTTCTTTATTGAAGTCATGCACGACGTAACAATCGCGGAGCAGCTCTCGTTTCTTGGAGCGAATGTATCCAAGCCCGATCGTCTCCATCCTCCCACTAGGCAGCTTGTGCTGAGTTCCGGGGACGTTCCAGACCCTGTCATAGAATTTGGCCTTTCTCATGGTCTGTTTGAAGGGTATCTTTTGGTGCTTCAACAGCCTCTTCAAGCCTTCTGTATAATATCTGGGTAGACGGATGGGTTGAAGCCTGTCCAGCGTAGGATCTACACCGTGCCAGATTTCTTTCTCTACTTTGTTTTCTTCAGAGTGGTAGAATAGAATTGCCTTCTCGCCTTCTCACCTAGGAGGGATATAGAACGTCTGCAGCTCCTCTATACTGTCGGTATCAAGCGCATCCAGTTCTTTATAATGTTTAAGCGGCACCATAGCGACTTGTAAACTTTGCTCTTCGTCAGCGAAAGCTCGTATTGAAGGTCGAGCAGAGAATACCGCATGGACCTCATCCTCCGAATCACTACCAAAGATCAACGTAGGAGCGGATGGTCCCGGCTTAGTGTATTGTGGAGACCTGAATAAACTATCTCCTCCTCTTCCTCGGTATCACTGCCGAAGACAGGGATGGTTGCGTTAGTTTTGTTCTCTGGCTTGCGACACCTTTCCGTGTCTTCGAAATTCGGCAAGAAGTATTTGGCATCTTCATATTTGTGAACTTCGTTTACGGAAAACGGATTCAGTTCTCCTGTCACGGTATACTCGAGACCATCCGTAAAATATTTCATACACTGATACTGTGTAGAAGGGATGACGTTGTACTCGTGTAACCATGGCCGGCCGAGTAGAGCATTGTAGCATGTCTTGGCATCTATGACGTGGAATTTAATGTCCGTGACGAGCAGCCCAAAGCGTAGCGTCAGTATCACAGATCCAAGAGTTTTTGATGATTGGGAGTCGAACCCGGAGATGGTGATCTTATCCCGAGCAAGGTGTTGGACGCTCATGCAGATTTCCTTTAACACCCGCACATTAAGGAGATTAACATACGACCCGTTATCGATAAGGATTTTGCCTATCTTTACATCATGGCAGTATCCTGAAACGTAGAGGGGGCGATTGTGTTCACACGTCCCAAGGAGAAGGTCTTCATCACCAAAAGTGACATCTGCCGTGTGCACTTCCTCCAATTCATCCTTCATCTTTTCTTCGGCCAGGAAGACTTGGAACTGCTCTGGGTCCTGTAGTGCCTTAATTAACGAATCTCTCGCTTCCTTTGATAGTAAAAGGGCGTCAAGAATGCTGAGCTGCGAGGGTAGCTTCCTCAGATGCGCTAAGACGGTGTAATCCACCTTATTCTTCTTTGTCGGGTCTTTGGCAGTTAGCTCTTCTATAACTTGGTCATCTAAGACGATATCTTCAGAGACCTTCTCTTTCCCTTTATCTTTTCTGTTTGAGGGTCCGAGATTCTTTTCGGGCAGCGTCCGATTCCGCAGCCGAATATTTTCGCAAACCTTTGGCTCTTCTTCTTTTCCCAAAGTGGACTCTTTAAAGAGAGGGGCAAGTTCCAGCTCTTCATCAGAATCGCTCCCGAACGTGAGCACTTGTGATCCCCCGGCGTTGACCATGCGACAATTGCCGGTAGTTCTGTTAATCCCTTCGGTCGTATCGTTCCATTCTCGGCGAGTCTTGCGCTTTTCCCGCTTAAAATGCTGCCGGTGAGAAACATATCCCTGCCACCATCCATCGAAAGCTTTGCACTCTTCAGTGGGGTGCGAAATCTTCCGATGATACAAGCAATAGGAGGGGTGCATTTCTGCTTCACCAGTAACGCTTCCCTCAGAGGATGGTAGCTTCATACCCATTGACACAGCTTTAGCAAACCTCTTCCTCATCTTGAATTTGATTTTGTCCGCAGTGGGTGTACTTTGCTCCAGCGGGAGTATCTCAATTCTTTCGTCAAGGCGCTGGCGTTTGGCCCTTTCGAATATAACCGCCTCACGCTCCAGATCAGCTTTTCTTTTTAAGAGAGCTTCATTGAGGGATGCATCGATTACTTCATCCGACGGCCCCGAAATTTTTGGTTCAGGATCTGCCCCCGGCGTTTCAGTACAAGGGGTCTCCTCATCGTCCATGAACCAGTGCGAAATCACATGACAGCTCGCCACGCATTCTTCAGAATCATCAGATGAACTTTCTCCCTCATCTTCCTCTTGAAAGACATGATTGAGGAACTCTTGGAATGTAATGGGAGTCCGCACCTTCTGGTTGTATTCCTCCAGCGCGTCAATTTGTTTTTGCAACTCCGTGTGCTTGTCGCCAGGCTTCACGGGTTTCTTTGACTTCTTTTTCTTCTTCTTTGAAGATTTCGACGGCTGGTTATGAATGCTTGGGCCACCTCCATCGATCTTTTGAGTTGGACGAGGCTTCAACATCCCTTCAATGATCTGCCGCTCCAACGGGTTCTTCCACTTGATCGCTGGGCATGTCTGAAGATCGTTTAGTATCCTCTTTGTCTTGGTTGATAATACAACCTCCCAAGGAGCTTCTTCAACGACGGAGTATGTTGCCCCCGGCGTATTCGTCCCCTTAGATGTGTGGGGCTGCGGGGGATTAACCTTCCATTTGTCGGACAATGCAAACTTGCCCTGTCGGTACTGGTCTTCAATCCAATTTTTGAAGACATAGCAATCCTCGATCGGATGACCCAGTACTCGATGATAAGGACAGTAGTTTGGCTCATTGACATCACTTGGTTGCGACGGACATTTTGGGTCCGGCAGATTTATGAGTCGGTTGCGCAACGCCAGCTCGAATAACCTTCTCGTTTTATCTCGGGGGAACGAGTAGGAACGTCCCATCCTCTCCTCAAGGGGTACGTACGGGCGCATATTATTTTGACGAACGACTGGCTTCGGGTTGCTCGGCTGTTGCTGAGCATTAGCAACAACGATCGCTTTTCCTTTTCCTTTCTCATTTCGGGAGTCCGGCCTTGGAAAAGGAGGTTTATGTCCCATTTGATCCATCTGCGCTAGCTTGTCGATTAGTGCCTGGAAAGTGGTCGGCTTGAAGAACATCATAAATTGCGAGATGGTTGCTTGCGGATCGAGGGTTCCCACAAACATACCCACTGCAGGAGCTTCTTCAATGCGTTGCTCGCATTTTGACCATAAATTTCGCCACCGTATAGCATATTGGACCCATGTTTCGCCCGGCTTTACCCTGGCATTAATCAATGCCGTTATCAGGGTACGCTCACTGGCACTCATGAAACGTTGGGTAAACAGCAGTTCCATTTCAGCGAAGGTTTTGATAGAGTCATTCGGGAGCTCGGAATACCACTCGAATGCCATATCTGACAAGCTACCAACGAACTGGCGGAGCAACAATTTATCATCACCGCCGGTGTTGCCGCAAAGCGCCCTGAACTGGGCGACATGCTAGTGAGGATTGCCAGTCCCCTTATACACATGAAATTTTGGTATCGTATAACTTGGCGGGTACTTAAATCTGGTCATACCAACCCGGATACGGTCGCCCTGTTTTTACGACCTGTCCCGCTGCTTCCGTCGCTTGATGGACCCGGATCTGCTGAGCTATATATTCGTCCAGGTCGGCTTTGGAGATTGCCTCCTCCTTGGCCGTTGAGAGAGCTGGAGGAGGATTCGACGTTTCTCCCCTATCGTCTTCAAGGATGATCGGGGGATCTTCAGCAGGTGGATCCTGTTGAATCATCATGTCCACCATGTCCTGGAACAGGAAAGCCATTTTCTTTATGCTGGCTGCCTGTTCCGCAGCTTCTTTATCCTTCTTCTCCAGTATGCGACGAAGGAATTCGGCATCAGTTTCTTGTTCCTGACGCTCGTCCGAGGACATTTCAGGGGTTTCTTTTGGCCCGGTGAGTGCGGCCATCACGGTCATCATCTCCTGGAGCTTTTGCTGTTTCTCCTGAGCCTTGGTCACTGATCGCGTAAGCGGTCGATGACCCGTAGATATGCGACTGTCGTCCTTACCAGACGCCATATAGACGGTATGAACTACAATGCCCCCTGACTTAGGGCGTTTGGGTTCACCACCTTTGATATTCGTCGCCGGCGCGGGGGTTTTCTCCGGCCTTCTTCTTTTGTGGGCCGTAGAAGTTGAAGGGGCCGTTGCTTTGGGCACCCAAGCGGTCGTCACCTTTCGTTGCTTGACCGGGGGATTTTCTTCTTGCCGACCTTTCGACTTCTTCTGTTGGCGAGAGAAGTTAGGATCAATGACAGATTCTCGGACTCGTCGCCATGTCTGATAGATCCTCAAGGACAGCGATTGAATAGGCTGCTCTGGCTTTTCTGCTTCCACGGCGGTCTCTACCGGTGGAGGAGATCTTTTAAAGACCGCAGTTGGCGAGTTTCTGCGTACCCTATTCAACAGCTCAAAGCTGTTTCCAGTTGGAACAGCAGCGTTAACTTCCACCGTCGGAGTTGGCGGAGTCATCCCAGAAGGGGAGTTGCCCCCGGCCCTCCTTATCCGGTGCCAGTGGCATCGTCGGGCGCGACGAGTTGTCGGTATTATTTCAGAGACAGAAACATCTTCCCCTTGCCTCCTGTTCAGGTGTGGGGCTGTTGCCAGTGTCAGCCTATTGAAGACTGATGTCTTTTGAGTCGCAAGAGCAGGAGTAGGAATGGGGACGGTTAACCTTGCAAAGACCGATCTCTTAGCAGGAGAAGCCGCCTTGATGACTTCAGGAGCAAGTTTGGCTACTCTTTTTGGAATAACCCTTTTCCGGGACTGCAAGCTTCATTGTGGGCTCACAGGAGTTTTGGCCCAGTCTGGAGAAGACCGAGGCACAGGCGTTGGACGACCCCTTGAGAGGGACCGCAGTAACTGAAAGCCGATCGAAGACCGACTTCTTAGGAGCTTCTTGTACGGGCACGGGGGTACTGAAGCTTGTTGGCGGAAGTATAGTTCCGAAAAACAGCCCCGTGGTGGCTTGAGTAATCTGCTCTACGGGCATGGTGAACAAAGAGGCCGCTTGGGGCTCATAGGTTATGCCCCCAGTTGAGGCCGGACGCGAGCTGCAGCTGCAGTTGGAGCACTTCAAACAAGCTGAGGCCATCGATACTTGATTTCTCTTCTGCACCAAGCAAGAGACCAAATCTTAGTAAACTTGAAATCCAAAGGCAACCGTTAACAAACCGCGATTGGTTCGCGAAGACGACACACGAAGTGTGGAGTGGAAAGAGGAAAAGGTCCCACCAGGCGTGCCAGAATCTGTTCCCCTCCGAAAGACGGCGACGAAGTGAGGACGTCTAGCCTGAGATTCGGCGCAGATGCTATATGGCTTTATCCGTCTACCTCTCTGAAGATGCTAGGTTGATTTATGACACCGTGTATCGGAGGTTTAGACAGATGCGGCCGATGTAGCAGACTTCGTCAGATTCCCCCTCGCTTGAGGGGTTTTTGATTGTGGGGACGCTCTTCCCTGCAGGCGCAAGCCCCTGCAGTTAATTACGCTACCGCATCGCGGTAACAACTTTCTCCTTCTCCAGAATTTCACTTCGTGTCGTGGGTGTTTGTTTTGTTTGTGGTTGCCCGTGGATTGTATACGGAGACTGAGTTATGCCGTCGCCCGTAGGACGTGGAGTAGTCCAAATCCGTATTTACTTAGATTTGGGTTTGGTGTTTTTAGTTTAAGGATACGTTAGCCGTGTTGGGGCTAAGATCAACTTAAACATCCGTTAAGGATACGTTAGTCCTGTTTGAGACTAAGATCGCCTTAACGTAGTGATCCATTTAATATATGGCCGTCAGGACTCGTCACCTCTCTGACGACGTTGAAGGATTACAACAACAGGTGCCAGAGGAGTTCGGAGATGTACCCTTGAACCAAAGTTGATTTAGAGTTTTAGAGTCCATTTGAATGTTTAAGGATACGTTAGCCGTGTTTGGGGCTAAGATCAACTTGAATGGGACCGTTTAAATCCGGCAAAAGAGCATTTAAAGGCTCTATTGTTCCAGTTTAGGGACGTGGTGGTCCATTATTAGTTTACGGACGTTTCGGTCCATCGCCAGTTTAAGGACGTAGTGGTCCATCATTAGTTTAAGGACGTTTCGGTCCAATATTAGATTAAGGACGTTTCGGTCCACTATTAGTTTAAGGACGTTTCGGTCCACGAGTTTAGGGACCCCGCAGTCCATATTCATGTGTGGTCGTTGGGACCCATCGCCTCTCTGACGTCGTTAAAGGATTACAACGAGAAGTGTCAGAGGAGTTCGGAGATGTACCCTCGAACCGGAGGTAAATTGATTTAAGAGAGCAATCTTGCTCTGTCAATTTAATTTGAGGACTTACGGCCAAAATTGGGCTAAGTCCAGTTGAAAATATTCAACATTTTATTTGCTTTTGCATTGCATTTTTATTTGGGCTCTACCCATAAAAGATGCAGAGCATCAATTTGTTTTGGACTCTGCCCATTTATAAATGATGCAAAGTATCTACTTTGTTTGGGCTCTGCCCCTTTTAAAATGCATAGCATTTTTATTATTTTGTTTGGGCTCTGCCCATTTATAAATGATGCAGAGCATCAATTTAATTAGGCCTGCTTGGTCTTTTTGATTTGGACCTGGCCCTTTTAAGAAATGTCTTGCATTTATCAGGCGCTTTGCGCTAATCAGAAAGCGCAAGCGCTTGTAGTGTTGACACGTGTCGCGCAAGCGCAGTGCGCTGCGCTTGCACTGCTGACACGTGGCGCACTCTGGTGAGTTGCTCCAATTACAGAGAGCAAAGCTCTATCTCAAAGCGCATAGCGCAAGTAGTTCAGATGCTGACACGTGGCGCTCTCCCAAGAGCGCAACAGCACAATTTGCAAGTGAAAGGCACTATGATTTAAGAATCTTTTAGATTCAAGAACCAATGGTTCATAAAAGAAGTGCCAAGCACTATTCGTTTCCTTGATCTAATTTAGATCAAATTAAAAAAACAAGTTTTTTCTTCTTTTTATTTCAGGAACCAAAGGTTCATAAAAGTGCAAAGCACTATTTATTATGTGAAGATCATTGATCTTGTTTTTAGATCAATGATCTATTAGAAGAAATTTCTTCTAATTTGTGAAGGTTTTTACCTTTATCTTGAAACTTTTTTAGAGTTCTCTCTGTTTGAAGCTCTTGATTTCTCAAAAGTGTTGATGCCTTTGAATTGAGGTCTAGGGTCCTTTTTATAGTGCCCATAAATTAGTTAAATTTGTTAAAGAGATATTTCTCTGTGTGATTTGGGGAATTTTCCCCACCGTTGGATCTTTGATCCAAGGGCTTCTGTTTTACAGAAGAAAATCTTCTTGTTTTAACAAGAACAGAAAGATTTTTTTAAAATCTTAATTCTATTTGGCGCAAATGCCCCAGCGCGTGACACGTATCACGCAGCGCACAGCACAGCGCAACTGCGCTAGCGCATCTACGCTGACACGTGTCGCGCAGCGCAAAGCGCAGCGCAAAGCGCTAGCGCATCTGCGCTGACACGTGTCGCGCAGTGCAGTGCTTGCGCAACTGAAGCGTTGCTTCCTTTAATTTTGCTTAAAATAGAGTTTTGCTCTGATTGGACGCGCCTTCTTGGGCGCTGTGCTGACGTATCAGCGCCTGACATGTGGCGCGTTGCGCACGAGATTTGAAGCGTTGCTTCAAAATTTGAATTTTGAATTTCAACGAAGCTTTGCTCTGATTGGGGAAACAGGAGGCAGTGGCGGTTAGACAGGATTCGTCTCTCCCGGTATTGGGGGTTGATATCGCGCTGTGTTTAAGAGAGCCATTACACAAAGTCCCTGGCCAGGGCAAGTGAGATTTACCGGTAGGGTTTCTAGTAGTTTCTCAGGGTGTTCTGGGCTACACTCCGACACGACTTATACCACTATTACAGGTCTGATGTTTACCACCTCCCTAGGCCCGATATGCGATACTCTTAGACGAACAGACCGGACTGTACGGAGATTGTCACATTCAGGCTCAGTAGGAGTTCGGATGGGTTTTTCCTCATCGGCCTTCTTATCGACATCTACCTGGGGACCGTTACGTACAGCTAGTACCGCTTGCGTCCTGTGGTTAAACCCACTGCCAGCGTAGTGTCGAGTCTTTAAAGTCCCACACAGAGAGTTGTTCACCTTTGGGTGAAACGTAGTAGAGGTCGTATGGTTTTACGACGGGGTTCGTTCACATACGCGTACTTGTGCGCGTTTGGTGTTCGGGCAGTTGATACTAGTGGGCTTTGGTTTAAGCGAGATCCTAGTATTTGATTTTGGGTTGGTTCGGTCTCATTGTATTCGTGTTCTTCGAAACACGGATGCGGGTATATGTATACAGTTGACAGAGAAAGAGAAGGAGATACCTCATTAGGGTTTTGACCATTGACTTGATTAAAACCATAATGAGATGAAGGAAATTGATTACTAATTTTAATTAGAGATAATTGTGTCATGGTTGTTTAGTTTGACCATTTGACTTGTTGACCATTGTTGACTTAGATATTTTTGTTAAGCAAAAGATATTTTGCTTAGCATTAATGGTGACATGATAATGGTCAAATCAAATGAACCATCATAATTTTGCTAATTAAAATTATTATTCTTTTATCCTAATATGAGAGCTATCTCTTCATAATTCACATATTGATTCTCTCCCATGGCTCTCTCTCCTTCATCTTCTCTCTCAAGCCATCATCTCTCATGTGTTGAGAACCAAGGGTTATTGAGACCAAACCACTAAAATCCCTCTCTACTCACTCTAGGATTCTTAGTCTAGCACACCAAGCACCCTAGCTACTTCATTGTTGAGGTTGGAGCTCAAGGTAGAGGCCTTCGGATGGATCTTTTTTGACGTGGAGAAGCCGGTGAGGAGGAGCCATCCACAACCACTCCAAGAGCTCACAACAAAGAGAAGCACCACAAGAAGAGAAGAAGTTCAAGCTTGAGGTATAACTTTCTATCATAGTAGATAGAAATCTTTTGTGCTAACTAGGTTTATGGTAAAGATCCAGTTTAGGGTCTATTCTAGCACAAAGTTTTTGATCGTAGTAAAATTTTTGTTCCGCATTTGGCCACGGAAGTTGGCCAGGGTGCTAGTGTAACCCTTCAAGGGTATCACTGACGAAGGCGAAAGACAGGGCTCCTTTCATAAGCTGATGTCTCGAGGACGCATCTTCAGGTGTTCGACGGGATTTGAAGTAGTCTATAAAGACTTCTCTCCAATCCTTAACCTTTTCCTGGTCTTCTATTTATAGGTTCGTTTGCTCGGTCGCTTCTTTTTCTTCTGACGACTCCGGAGATATTTCTGCCGGTGCGAGAACCCTACGGCTTTGCACAACGATCCTCACGTCATCGAGATTTTCATCAGCCAGTTCTTTAGCGAGTTTGGCTAACGCATCCGTTTTGCTATTTTCTATACGCGGGATGCTTTCCAGGACGTAGGAATGGATTTGAGTCAGCAGTTGTTGTACTCTCTCGCCGTACTTCACCAACTCTGGTTTGCACGTTTGGTAGTCGCCGTTTACTTGACTAACGACCAGCTGGGAGTTTCCGTATATGAGGAGGTCTTCGATTCCCATATCGACAGCGATCTAAAGACCTGCTATCAAAGCTTCATATTCGGCTTCATTGTTCTCCCTCGGCTCTGTTAAGGAAAAGGCGAAGCGCGTTATCTCTCTTTGTGGAGTCACGAAGATAAGGCCTACCCCCGATTTGATTATAGGGGTGTTATTCTTTCGCTTTTTCATGGAAGATGCTCCATCGAAGTAGAGTTTCCATCGGGTATCACTCCCTTCCTTCTCCCTATCGATCGTGTCAAACGCGTGCTTGTCTGGCAATTCGCAATTTAGGGGTGAATCAGTAGGTATTGGATGTTTAGCGAGGAAGTCGGCGACGGCCTGGCCTTTCACTGCCCTGAGGGGTCGGTATGCTATTGAGAACTCCATTAAAAGGAGGGCCCATTTAGCGAGTCGTCCCATTAGTATGGCTCTTGACATCAAATATTTGAGAGGATCCACTTTTGATATGAGGTGGACCTCATGCGACAATGCATAGTGTCTGAGCTTCGTTATCGCGAAGATTAACGCCAGGCAGTGTTTTTCAATGGAGGAGTAATTGTTTTCTGCCCCCAGGAGAACTCGACTCAAATAGTAGAGGACTTTTTCCTTCCCTTGGTCATTTTCCTGTGCCCATAGTGTGCCTAAGGAACCTTCAAGGGCTGTCGTGTACAGGATGAGAGGCTTTCCCTTGACCGGAGCGGTCAGTACCGGCGGATTCTGCAGGTATTGCTTGATTTCGTCCAGTGCGCTTTGGCACTTGCGATCCCAAACGAACGGGGTTCCCTTCTTCATTAGGTGGCTGTAGGGACGGCATTTGCCGGAAAGTTTAGCTATGAACCGTTGGATATACGCGAGCTTTTTTTGGAGAGACCGCAGTTGCTTGAGAGTTCTTGGCGGAAGCATTTCCATGATCGCCTTGATCTTCGACAGGTCTATCTCGATGCCTCGATGTCGTACGATGAATTCTAGGAATTTACCTGAGGAAACTCCGAACGCGCATTTGAGAGGGTTCATCTTCAGATTGTATTTCCGAAGGCGTTGAAACACGGTCTTCAGATGCTCCCAATGCTCCTCGTATGATTTACTTTTTCGGGGTGATGGACTTCGGGTGATGGACTTCGTTTGCTTGTCCGGGATGCTTGGACTCCGGAAGGGTAATCATCTGATGTTTAATGACAAAACTGAATATCTTTCTTGTCTTGTCGTGGGGAAAAGAATACACTCGACCCATCTTCTTTATAAGAGACGGATCCTGGCTGCTCAATTTTCGATAGCGAGGCTTCTTGGACCCGCTTTGCTGCTGTCGAACGTTTTCTCCGTTATTCAGTTTATTTTGCCTCCGCTTCGAGTCTTCCGTATGACGGGCTGGCGACAAAGGGCATCGTCATTCTTCGTAGCCTGCTGAAGGAGGCGCTGCGTCTTGGCTTTTTCATAAATGGCCATTTCGCGGATATGGTCATCCCGGGTCTTTTGACCTACTTCCCTTATTAGCTTGTCCATCTGTTCTTCGAACGACGGACTTGTCACTTTCATGGTGGGACCTTGTTTTGATTCAGGGTTAGCGTCTTCTATCAGGGCATCTCCTTCTTCATCAAAGTCATGTATAACGTAGCAGCCATGGAATCGCTCTCGTTTCTTGGACCAAGCCCGATCGTTTCCATTCTCCCGTTGGGCAACTTTCGCTGAGTTCCAGGGACGTTCCAGATCCTGTTGTAGAACTAGGCTTGTCGTGCGGTCTACTTCAAGGGTACGCCTTGGAACCTCAACAGCCTTTTTAATCTTTCTGTGTAGTATCTGGGCAAACGGATGGGCTGGAGCTTGTCAAGCATAGAATCGGCACCATGCAAGATCTCTTTCTCCACTTTGGTTTCCGTGGATCGATAAAAGAGGATCGCCTTTTCATCTCTTCGTCTGGGAGGGACGTAAAACGTCTGTAGTTCTTGCACACTATAGGTATCAAGTGCGTCGAGGTATTTGTAATGTTTTTGCGGAACCATGGCAATTTGCAAACTCCGTTCATCGCCGGTGAAGGCTTGCACTGACGGACGAGCCGAGAATACTGCATTGACCTCGTCTTCAGAGTCACTGCCAAAGACCAGAATAGGGGTAGACGATCCCGGTTTGTTGTATTGGGGAGGTCCCGAATAGATTATCTCTTCTTCCTCCTCAGTATCGCCCCGGAATGGTGGCGATAGCTTTTTACTTATTCTCCGATTTATGGCATCTTTTCGTGTCTTCAAAGTCTGGCAGAAAGTACTTTGCCTCCTCGTATTTGCGGACTTCATTCATGGAGAATGGGTTTAGCTCCCCCATTACGGTGTACTCAAGACCATCTTTGAAGTACTTCATACACTGATATTGTGTAGAAGAGATAATGTTGTACTCGTGTAACCAAGGCCGGCCGAGCAAAGCGTTGTAGCAAGTCTTGGCGTCAATGACGTGGAACTTGATATCAGTGACGAGCAGCCCAAAGCGTAACGTCAGTATCACAGACCCCAGCGTCCGTGATGACTGGGAGTCAAACCCGGAGATAGTGATTTTATCCCGAGCAAGGTGTTGAACGCTCATGCAGATTTCTTTTAACACCCTCACATTTAGGAGATTGACAGAGGACCTATTGTCGACTAGAATTTTCCCTATCTTAATGTCATGGCAATACCCGGATACATATAGGGGACGGTTGTGCTCGCATGTTCCGAGGAGGAGATCTTCATCGCCGAAAGTGATGTCAGCTCTGTGCACTTCTTCCAGCTCGTCCTTCATCTTTTTTTGGCAAGGAAAGCTTGAAACTGGTCAAGCTCTTGTAATACCTTGATCAAAGAATCTCTCGCCTCTTTAGATAGCAGAAGGGCATCGAGAATGCTTAGCTGCGAGGGTATCTTCCTCAGGTGTGCCAGAACGTTGCAATCCACCTTGTTTTTCTTGGGCGGGTCCTTGGCTGCCAGCTCTTCGACGACTCGGTCATCGAGGGTGATATCCTCAGGGACCTTTTCTTTCCCCTTATCCTTTTTGTTTGATCCCTTGTTTGCGGGTCCGAGATTCTTTTCAGGTAGCGTGCGATTGCACAGCTGAATGTTCTCACAGGTCTTCATCTCTTCTGTTTCAGAGATGGATTCCTTGAAGAGAGAGCCGAGGGCTATTTCTTCATCAGAATCACTCCCAAAAGTGAGAACTTGAGATCCCCCAGAATTAACCATGTGACATTCACCAGTTGTTCTCTTATGCTCATCTATCGTGCTTCTTTGTTCCCGACGAGTTTTGAGCTTCATCCGCCTGAAATGCTGCCGGTGAGCAACGTATCCCTGCCACTAATTTTTAAAGGCATTGCATTCTTCAGTAGGGTGTGTGGTCCTCCGATGGTACAAGCAGTAGTTTGGATGTGCATCCTCTTCGTTAAGGTACATCCTATCGGGAGTGTTTCCTTCGGAAGGTAGCAGCTTCATTCCCATCGATATGGCTTTGGCGAACCTTTTCCTTGTTTTGAACCTAATTTTGCTGGTGGCCAAAGTGCTTCTATTCGGTTGGGAAACTCTATGGCTTCTCAATACTGGAGCTTCTTCAACATGATGCCGACGCTTGGCCCTTTCGTATATGGCCGTTTCCCACACTCTGTTAACTTTTCTTTTCTGAAAAGCTTCGTTTAGCAGCCTATCTATCAATTCGCCTGATGGCTCCAGGGATTTTGGTTCTGGTTCTGGATCCGCCCCCAGTCTCTCTGTATCAGGAGTTTCTTCACCATTTATTGACGAGTGAGAGATCATATGGCAGCACGCCACATAGTTCTCAGGTTCATCTAACGAGTCTTCTCCCCCATCATTGTCACCATCTACGTCCTCAAGGATATGGTTGAGAAACTCTTAGAGTGTGACCGAGGTTCGCGCCTTCTGGTTATATTTTTCCAGCGTGTCTATATATTTTTGCAGGTCCGTGCGCTTGTCATCAGGCTTTACGGGCTTCTTGTTCTTCTTCTTCTTCCTCGAAGACTTTGACGGCTGGGCCTGAGCGTTTTGATTATCGCTACCAATTCTTGGAGTCAGGCGCGGCTTCAGCATTCCCTCAATGATCTCGGGTTCCAGCGGACTTTTCCACCTGATCGCCGGGCATGTGTGAAGATCTTTCAGCATTCTTTTCGTCTTAGCTGAAAGAGCGACCTCCCATGGAGCTTCTTCTATAAAAGAGCATGATGCCCCCGGTGTGTCCACCTTTTTAGAAGCGTGTGGTTGTGGCGGGCTTACTTTCCAATTCTCAGACAGCGCGAATTTGCCCTACTGGTATTGGTCCTCAATCCAGCCTTTGAAGACGAAGCAATCATCGATTGATGGCTTACTGCTCGATGGTAGGGACAGTAATTAAGATTGTTGGCATCGCCAGGCTGCAGCGGACATCTTGGATCTGGCAGATTGATGAGTATGTTGCGCACTACCAGCAAGAACAGTCTCATTGTTTTATCCCGGGAAAACGAGTAAGGACGTCCCAGTCTCTCCTCGAGAGATTGGCGTGGACACACGTTGCTTTGGCGAACAACAGATTTTGGACCACTAGGCTGCTGTTGAGCATTGGCGACGAAGGTCGCTTTCCCCTTCCCCTTTTCGTTTTGAGGCTCCATTTTCGAGGAAGGCGGTCTATGACCCATCTGATCCATTTGGGCCAGTTTGTCAATCAAGGCCTGAAAGGTAGTCGGCTTGAAAAACATCATGAACTGGGATATGGTCGCCTGCGGATCAAGAGTTCCTACAAACATGCCTACCGCAGGAGCTTCTTCGATGCATTGTTCGCATTTCGACCATAGATTCCGCCACTGTATCGCGTACTGTACCCATTTTTCGCCCGGCTTCACCCTGGCGTTAATTAATGCGGTGATCGAGGTGCGCTTGCGATTTTTTGTGTAAACAGTAACTCCATTTCTGCAAATGTCTTAACGGAGTCGTTCGAGAGCTCGGAGTACCATTCAAACGATGTATCCGACAAGCTGCCAACAAACTGCCGAAGCAGCAGTTTGTCGTCACCTCCGATGTTTCCGCACAAAGCCCTAAATTGAGCAACGTGCTGGTGTGGATTCCCCGTCCCCTTATATACATGGAATTTAAAGATCGTATATCCCGGTGGGTACTTTATTTGGTCGTACCAACCCGGATAAGGTCGTCCAGTCTTAACAATTTGCCCGGCCGCTTCGCTCACCTGATGAGCTCATATCTGCTGAGCGATATAGTCATCTAGGGCGGCTTTGGAGATGGTCTCCTCCTTGGCTGCTGAACTAGCAGGAAGGGGGTTTGACGTCTCGCCTCGGTCGTCTTCGAGGATAATCGGAGGGTCTTCAGCTGGAGGATCCGGCTGTAATATCATCCCGACCATATCTTGGAATAACAGCGCCATTCGTTTTATGTTGGCAGCTTGTTCCGCTGCCTCTTTATCCTTTTTCTCGAGGATTCTGCGGAGGAACTCAGCATCAATTTCTTGTTCATGACGCTGCTCTGACGATGTCTCCGGGCTTTCTTTTGGCCCAGTGAGTGCGGCCATCTGTGTTAACATTTCCTGGAGCTTCTGTTGTTGCTCCTGGGCCTTTGTTACGAATCTGGTGAGTGGTCGATGACCCATAGAGATACGGCTATTATCTTTCCCGGATGCCATATAGATAGTGTGCACCACCATAGCCCCAGACTTGGGGCGTTTAGGTTTAGTACCCTTTAGATTCGTCGCAGACGCGGGGATTTTCTCTGGCCTTCCCCTTTTGTGAGCGGTCGAAGTTGAGGGAGCCGTTGCAGCGGGCACCCAAGTAGATGACACCTTCTGTGGTGTGACAGGGTGATCCTTCTCTTGCTGAACTTTCATCTTCTTCGGTCGGCGGGAGAAGTCTTGGTTGATCACCGAGTCTTGGACCCTTCGCTAGATTTTATGAATTTTAGAGGATAACCGCTGAAGGGGATGCTCTGGCTTCACCTTTGTAGCGTTCTCCACAGGCGGAGGAGATCTTTTCAGCACGGCAGTCGGAGAGTTCTTGCGGACCCTCCTGAGTGGTTCAAAGCTGTTCCCAGTTGGAACAGCAGCGTCGACTTCCACCATTGGGGCTGGCGGAGTAAATCCAGATGGGGAATTGCCCCCGGCTTTTCTCACCCGTCGCCAGTGGCGACGTCGAGCACGTCTTGCAGACGGTATTGGTTCAGCTATGGGAGTGGCCTCATCATGCCCCCTACCCTGGTGAAGGGTTGCCGTTGGTGCCAGCCTATCGAAGACTGACGACCGCTGAGAAGGAATGATGAATCTTGAAAAGACCGACTTTTTGGCAGGAGAAGCAGCCTTGGTTACTTCACCTAGAGCAGGAGTAGAAACGGCCCGTGTTGTAAAGACCGACCTCTTAGTAGGGGAAGTCGCTCTAATGACTTCAGGAACAGGAATGGCTATCCGCTTCGGGATGGCCGCTTCAGGTATCGCGGGCTTCTTCACGGGCCCACTTGAGCTTTGGCCCAGTATGTTGAAAACTGAGGCACTGGACTTGGGCGACCCGTTGAGAGGGGCCGCGGTAGCTGCAAGCCGATCAAAGACCGACTTCTTCGGAACTTCTTGCAACGGCAGTGGGGCGTTGAAGCTCATTGGTGGGAGCATGGTCCCAAAGAATAGTCCTGTGGTGGCTTGCGTCACCTGGTACACCGGCATCGTGAAAAAGGAGGCCTCTTGAGGCCCGTAGGTCGCTCCTCCGGCGAGGACGAAGTGGGAGTTATTGCAATTAGTGCAGTTGGTGCAGTTGAAAGCCATTGATCTTTTGTTTTCTGCACGGAGCAAGACACCAAATCTTAGTACCTCGAATCCAGGGGCAACCATAGCAAACCGCGATTCGTTCGCGAAACACGACACACAAAGTGTGGAGTGGAAAGAGGAAAACGTCCCACCGGGCGTGCTAGAATCTATTCTCCGCCGAAAGACCGGGAAGACCGACGTCTTCCCTGAATTTGGGGGCAGATGATATTTGGTTTTATCCGTCCACCTCTCCGAAGATGCCAAGTTGATTTATGGCACCGTGCATCGGAGGTTTAGACTGATGCGGCCGTTGTAGCAGACTTCGTCAGATTCCCCCTCGTTTGAGGGGTTTTTATTGTGGGGACGCTCTTCCTTGCAGACGCAAGCTCCTGTAGTTAATTACGCTACCGCATTGCGGTAAAAACTTTCTCCTTCTCCAGATGGTCACTTCGTGTCGTGTATGTTTTGGTTTCCCGTGGATTGTATACGGAGACTAATTTATGTTGTCGCCTGTAGGGCGTGGATTAGTCTAAATCCGTATTTTCTTAGATTTGGGTTTGGGTTGGGTTTAAGGATCGTTAATCTCATTTGAGACTAAGATCAACTTAAACGTTTGTTAAGGACACGTTAGTCTAATTTTAGACTAAAATCAACTTAACCATTTGTTAAGGATACGTTAGTCTAATTTTAGATTAAGATCTACTTAACAGAATCATTTAGATTCAACAAAAGAGTATTTGGGCTCTATTGTTTTAGTTTAGGGACTTTGCGGTCCAAAAGTTTAAGGACATCATAGTCCATGGAGTTTAAGAACATCATAGTCCATAGTTTACAGACATCATAGTCTGTAAAGTTTAAAGACATCATAGTCTATGAGTTTAAGGACCCCACAGTCCATGGAATATCTGGTTGTCGGGACCCGTCACTTCTCTGAAGACGTTGAAGGATTACAACGACAAATATCAGAGGAGTGAAGAGATATACCCTTGAACCAATATTGGTTGGGAGATCTGTAGTCCAATTTGGGACTAAGATCAAAGATTTGTGAGCATATGGACTCAATTAATCTGAATCAGGGATCTATGGCCAACTTGGGCTCGGCCCATTCAGTTAAAATGTTAGACATTTAATTAGGCTCAGTCCTTTTTCATTTAACAATGCTGAGTATTGATCCTGACGACTTTTTGTCTTTTATTGAATGCTGAGCATTCATTATGGTTCTGGGGCTTTTATTTAAAGAACACTTTATGTTCTCTTAGCACCCACGTGAGGAGCACGCGGTGCGCTTGGCGTTGTGCGCCAGTCAATGAGCTCAGAGTGCTTCTTTTGAATTAGCGCACATGTGAGGAGCACATGGCGCGCTTGGCGATGTGCGCCAGTCAATGAGCGCATGGCGCTTCTGTTTAAGTAGCGCATACGTGAGGAGCACATGGCGCGCTTGGCGCTGTGCGCCAGTCAATGAGCGCAGAGCGCTTCTGTTTATAAAACGCACACGTGTGGAGCACGTGGCACGCTTGGCCCTGAGCGCCAGACTTTGGAGCGCTGAGGTGCTTCTTTAAACTTGGAGCGCTAAGGCTCTGTAGCGCTGTGCGCTAGATTTTGGAGCTCTGAAGCGCTTTTTTTAATTAGAGTGCTAGGGCTCATTTTATGCAACTCTGCTCTCTGAGAATTAAATTCTCTCTTATAAGAAACTTTGTCTCGTGGATCTAAAAACAAAGTTCTTATTTTACAGAAGATTTTTCAATCTCTTATGTTTTTGGTGAAAGGATTTACCTTTATGGATCTGTGATCCTAAGAGAATTGAATTATTCTCCCCCCTTTTTATAATGAGATGTTATGATCTCTTTTGCGAAATACAATTTGTCTTAAAGATCTATGATATAGCATAAGAACTAAGTTCTTTTTTTTTTATTAGATGCTTTGATCTCTTTATTTTACCTTGAAGAAATTCTTCTTCTGCCAAGAGCTTGCTCTTCTCTCTGAACTTTTTTCAAAGTTTATGGGGGGTTCCTCTATATGAGACTTGAAGTCTTAGGGCCTTTATATAGGGTAGGCTGATTTGTTGAATCGGTTGAAGAGATCTTTTCTCTAATTAATTTGGGGATGTTTCCCACCGTTGGATCTTTGATCCTAGGGCTTCTGTTTCACAGAAGGCAATCTTCTTGTTTTTAATAAGATTGGGAAATCTTTTCCCCATACAGAATTTATTTTATATTTTGGTGATTTTTAATCACCATTGGATCATTGATCCAACGGTGCTCTGATTTTCAGAGCATAATCTTTTCTGTTTGGAAAGATTCTGAAGAATATTTTCTTAACAGAATTTTATTCTGGTCAATTGATGATTTTTAATCATGTTCGTTGGATTTTTGATCTAAGGGCCTAGAATATTTTGTTCCATCGCAAGCGCTCACGTGCTTTGTACGTGGTGCGCTATTTAGAGTGCAGCGCTCTTAGCGCTAGGGCTCATGTGCTTTGCACGTGAGCGGTGCCTCAGAGTCTTTGACTCTTAGCGCTCTTGGTGCAAGCGCTCTCGTGCTTTGCACATGAGGCGCTGCCTCAGAGTCTTTGACTCTTAGCGTTGGCGCTCATGGCGCTAGAGCTCTCGTGCTTTGCACGTGAGGCGTTGCCTCTTTACTGAAGGTGTCTTTTCACCTTTTTTCTCCGCTTTTCCTGAGTCAAACTTCTCTTTCCCAGAACTTGGAAATAGTTCCATCACACACAGCATTTTCTGTGCCTAGACTTAAATGTATGCTTTTATAATTTGAAGCAATGCTTCTCTTCTCTTTCATTTTCAGAGAATCATTTCAACAGAGCAGAGCTATGGCTTGCAATTGTCCACATGCTCGCCGGCAGCCATGGAAGTTGCCCATTGAGGAAATTGTTTCTCGTTTTGCCGCACGTTTGGTGAACCCTGCTCTCACGGGTGACCAATGCGATACGATGTTGTATGAACTCTTGACTCATAGGGGATCTTCCCTCCCCATCGGCTCCATTTGGCTCCGAATGGCCTTCTTGTCCGTGCTCGATGACATTCCTCCTCATCCAGCGGAGATGACTCTGGCAATGCTTGACGCCACGGAGGACAAGATCGAGTGCTTTCACGAGGCACTCTTGATTACTGCAGCTCTGAGGGATCACTCTATTCGGCTGCTAAGCCAGATACAGGCTCAGCGGGTCATAATGTCTGCCTTCGCTGATGGGCACGGTGTTGACCGATGGGAAACGACTCCTCGTGAAGATCGCCGCTTTGACATGGTGGAGAAGGCAGAGAGGGAGTTAGAGAATTTTATTCATAGTTTTGTGAATCCCTGTACTTTCGATCCTATGTTTGGTGATCTATATCCAATAGAATAAAATGTTCGATTAAATGCTTTCTTTTTGTTGCTGACCACCAAGTGCTCTCTTTCTAACACATGTTCTTCCCCTAATGTGTGTATGTGCGTATATGAATGAACCCGATCACACACATATCTGTAAACGAAACTTGAACCGGTGTAAACATGAACAAATATCTTTTGGCCGAAAATTTCGGCGGGAACAAGATCCGTCTGCTTTATGTTAGCAGCCTGCTCAGCAGCTTCCTTGTCCTTTCTTTCAAGCACCCTTCGCAGGAACTTTGTATTGGTATCCTGCTCCTGATGCTGTTCGACTGTTGTGTCCGGGCTTTCTTTCTCTCGGTAAGTGCTGCCATTTTGGTCAGCATCTCCTAGAGTTTTTTTTGTTACTCCTGAGCTTTTATCAGCGACTGAGTTTGCGGCCGGTGACCTATGTAAGCACGGCTTTCTTCTTTTCCAGAAGCCATGTAAACCATGTGTACGATTATGCCCCCATACTTGGGGTGTTTGGGTCCAGCGCCTTTGGAATTTGCCGCAGGCGGTGGGATTTTCTCCAGCCTTGTCTTTTTGTGGGAGGTCAAAGTTGAAGGAGCCGTTGTAACAAGCACCCATGTGGAAGAAGTCTCTCGCTGTATGGAGGAAGGATGGTCTTCCTCTTACCGTGCCTTCGAATTCTTCGGTCGACGAGAGTAATCTTTGCTAATCACAGAGTCCTAGACTTTCCGCCAGACCCTGTGAATTTAGGAGGAGAGCCGCTGATGGGGCTGCTCCGTCTTTGCCTGCACTGTGGCTTCTACAAGCGGGGGAGATTTCTTTAGCACCGCCGTTGGAGAGTTCTTGCGTACCCTCCTGAGCAAATCAAAGTTGTTCCCGGTTAGAACAGCAGCGTCAACTTCCACCATTGAAGCTGGTAGGATAAGTCTAGAAGGGGAGTTGCCCCTATCTTTTCTCACTCGGCGCCAGTGGAAACGTCGAGCATGTCTTACAGAAAGGGCCGCCTCAGTTTCAGAAACGTCTTCTTCATGCCCCCGTCTTTAGTGAGGGGTTGTTGTTGGTGTCAGCCTGTTGATGTCACGTCCCGCTTCCCAGAGTACGGGCAAGGAGACGCGACGAGGCCCGCGACGTATTTACTCAGGAGTAAACACGTTAAGCGTAAATAAGCAATATAATAAATGTACACAAGAAATGACAAAAGGTATAAATCAACAACAACTTTTTATTGATTAAAGATTTTTTACAATACACTGGAAAGTAAATACAATACTAGAAAGCAATGCCTAAACAATGGCATGAACTGAAAGTAAAAGTATATACAAGTGAACTAGAGCTCTGGATCCTCAATAAACTGCTCCAAATCGTCCTGGTTGGGCTCGATCTCCAGAGAGTCGGGTCTTCCTGACAACATTCCAAAGAAAGAAGGGAAAAGGAATGTCGTCAGCGAACAATCGCTCGGTAAGTCCCAAAAGATAAACAAAAATAGACAGCGAATAGAACAAGTAAAGTATATATGATTATGTTTGTTATGTTAACGTAGTTGTTTGTAGCTTAATACAGAATGTGCCTGTGTATACGAGAGGAGTCCAACTTGCTCCGTGAACTAAGGTATATGGAGTACAAGGCCCCGTCAAAACCCACGGGACAACGGCAACGGATGTTCAGGTTAGGTGTATTATAGTGACCATCATCGTGCCACTTTTAACACATTACGTACCAGTCTACCCCTTAAAAACCCCATAATACATATTGTATTGATTGTATTGATTTGTTGTATGAGACTTGCTGAAACCATGGTATAAATTGTTCATGTAAATGGATAAAGTTATAAACAGATAGTCATGTATTCAAGTCAATATATATCCATGGTTCGGTCCAGTCGAGACATGTTGATATTTGATAGTATTCTGGTATTCATGTTCAAGTTCCAATATATATGGATTCATGTTGTATTGGAGTTATATTTGAATTGTATTCATGTGATGGTATTCAGATTAGACTGAGACTCTGTCAGAGTCAGACACTTAAACAGAATTGGATTTCTGAATTAGGTTTTGGAGTTATCGGTAACTGCTATACATGGACGGCAGGATTTGTGACTTTTTCCAAGCCAATTATCATTGATAACCCCGTTTTAGTTTTCTACCTTAAATAGGCAAGCACCCACTTTCTCCGGCACCCCGAGCCTCAAAAGAATTGGTCCCGCTTAAACCTATATTTACTAGGGTCCTTAATGTAAATTAATATAACTTGAGAGGGTTTTATGAAAAATAGTTATAATATAATTTCAAAATAATCCTAAAGTATTTATTTATCGTATTTAGGATTTTCAAGGATGTAATTTTTATATGATGAAGTATTTTAGTGAATATAAACCTAAATTGAATAGTACATGGTATTTTAGTGTAAATTGACTTGTATGGATTCTTGATGGTATTTTCATGAAACTTGTGTTTAGAAAACATGGAATTTATATAAATATAAAATAGATGTTTTGATAATATTTATATATATATATATATATATATATATATATATATAATTATTAAAAATAGAATTTATTTATTAAATAGAAAATCACGTTTTCTTAAAAATTGTATTAAAAATTCCATTAAGATCGTATGCTCCGTGAGGAGGTCTAAATCTTGCCCTACTAGTTTTGAGGATGTGTGATAATCCACACCATCCAAATCGGGTTCCCCAAAATGGGTTATAGAGGCTTAATTGCAAGGAATTTAATTAAAACAATTTAAAGAATACGGTTTTTAATAGTTTATGGTATTTAAATGTAAATTCGTATTTGTCCTAAAATATTGTTTTCAAGCAATCGTACTATGTCAAGATGTGTGTTGTAAAAGGTAGGTCATTACCTCGTGAGATTTTTCTAAAGGTAATACAAGGAAATATGATAAAAGATGTCGAATATAAAGTTTGTGGTATTTACCGTAAAAGTGAAATAAAAGTTGTATAGCAAGGTATTTTAAGATGAAACTTGTTCTAAATATTTATTTTATGATTACTAAACAAGATATAACAATATGGATGATTGTTTATCAAGCAAAATTATGTTTTATAACAAGTTTAGAATCGGACATCGGAATAACTCCACTTCCGACGAGTTTTGAAAAGAGAAGTTTTTAAATTAGGAAGAAAGAAGAAAAGAAGGAACTTACAAGTTTAGGGTAGAGAAGAGAGGTATAGGAAGGTTTTGAGAGTTTCGTGGAGTCGTGGGATCGCCGGAATCTTTCCGAATCGTCGCTGGAACTTGACCTTGGCTAACTCCACTTGTACAACTTATTTGACTTGGAAAAATTTGAGAGTTTTGATAATGGATTTCAGAATAGAGAGGGCTAGGTATGGGGTGGTATCTATAGGATAGAATTAGGGTTTAGGGAATTAAAAATGAGAATTAAAATGCATTAAAACATTGGTTTAATGGTGATTTTAATTCTCTGTTAATTAGCAGAAAATTCAAACAGAAGAGGAGTAGTGGGGGGAAAGCCAAGAGTTATGGTTCAAAATATGGGGGCATTACCTATGGGTAAGCCCGGCGGCGCCCACCCCAGAGGCTCCTTTGCCGGTCGATTGGGTGAGGGTAGGGTATGGATTGATGCCACGTATCGGGGTCTGTTCATATAGCATTTTCCATATATTTGTTTTTAGTGACTTTTTATTTTTATGTGTATTGCACGTGTAAACATTTGGGCTTCCAAAAAGTTTAAAAGAAAGATTATTAAAAATAATATGTGGCCGATAAGATTCGAACATATGAATTATGTCACAGCAGTGCAAGGCTTTACCAACGAGCTACAAGTGATTTCTTGCTGTTCAAAAACAAATTAAATTTATAATTTGTGCCCGGGCTTACAAATACTCTATTCTATACATTAATTTTAAAAATTCTGTATATTGAAAACAGAGTCGTTACAGTTAAAGACTGACGTTCTTAGCAGAGATTGAGAAGGAAAAGCCAATCTTTCAAAGACAGACTTTTTGGTAGGGGAAGCACCTTTGACGACTTTACCTGCAGGAGGAGTTGGGAGGGCTATTCGTTTTGGGGCAGCCCTTTCAGATATCATGAGCCTCTTTACGGGCCCGTTTGAGCTTTGGCTCAGCCTGTTGAAGACTGAGACGCCGGATTTGGACGGCCCGTTGAGAGGGACCGTTGTGGTTGCAAGTCGATCGAAAACCGACTTCTTGGGAGCTTCTTCCTGTGACGCTGAGGCACCGAAACTGTCTGGCGGGAGCATGGTCCCGAAGAACAACCTAATAGTGGCTTGTGTAACTTGCCCCACCGGCATTGAAAAGATGGAGGCCGCGTTGGGCCCGTAGGTCACTCCTCCGGTTAGGGTGGAGCGAGAGTTGCTGTTGTAAGAGGTACAGTTGGAAGCCATCGATTTTCTTCTTCTTCTGCACAGGAACAAGACACCAAATCTTAGTACCTCAAATCCAATAGCCACCATAGCGAACCGCGATTTTTTTCACGAAACACGACACACGAGGTGTGGAGTGGAAAGAGGAATAGGTCCCACCGGGCGTGCCAGAATCTGTTCACCGCCGGAAGACGGACCGGGACGCTGGAACGTCTGGCCTGAATTCTGGGGGCAGATACTATTTGGATTTATCCGTCCACCTCTCTAAATATGCCAAGTTGATTTATGGCGCCGTATATCGGAGGTTTGGACGGATGCGGCCGTTGTAGCAGACTTTATCAGATTTCTCCTCGTTTATGAGGGTTTTTTTTATTGTGGAGATGCTCTTCCTTGCAGGTGCAAGCCCCTGCAGTTAATTACGTTACCGCATCGCGATAACCACTTTCTCCTGCTCCGAAAGTTCACTTCGTATCGTGTGTGTTTTTGTTTGTTTTAGTTACCCATGGATTGTATACGGAGACTAGTTTATGTCGTCGGCCGTAGGACGTGGCTTAGTCCAAATCCGTATATTTTTAAATTTGGGTTTGGGTTGATTTAAGAATCGTTAATCTGATTTGAGATTAAGATTGACTCAAAACGTATGAGCGTTCGGGCTCAATTATTTTAGTTTCAGGACATCGCGGTCCATTATCGCTATGTTTGAGGCGAGGTGTTAGTTTAAGGACGTTTCGGTCCTTTATCGCCGTATTTGGAGGCGAATATTTTTTTAAGGACATTTCGGTCTATTATCGCCATTTTTGAGGCGAATATTAGTTTAGGGATATTTCGGTCCCTTATCTATCTTGCGCGCACATGTATTTGTTACGCGATGAAGTGAACAATGGTGATATGGAATGTGCCCAATTTGGGGCACGATCCGATTTGAGGCATGCACGTCAATTTGGAAGTGCATCAACGAAAGAAGTTACCGGTTGTCGGGACCCGCCACCTCTCTAAAGATATTGAGAAATTACAACGATATGTATTAGAGGTGTGAAGAGATGTACCCTTAAACCAAATCCGTATTTGAGAGAAAAGGGGTTGTTGTGGACTTAAGAATTTTTGGTTATATTTGAGATCTTAGAAATCAAGAGTATATGGGCTCGATTGATTTAAAAACAAAGTGGTTTGACCTCAGGAAACTTGGCCAATTTTGGGCTGAGATTGAGTTTCCATAATTATCCAACAGTGCTGAGCACTGAGACATACAGCGCTCACGTGTGAAACACGTAGGGTGCTGGATTAGTGCTAAGCACTACAGTCCTGCGGTACTCACGTGTGAAATACATGAGGTGTTCAGATGTGAGCGTTTTTAGTCATTTTTTACTAAGCATGGAGTGCTGAGCACTCTGCATGATACTCACGTGGGAAGCACGTGATTGTTGGGCTTTGGACTTTATTTGTTCGTTTCCCATTTTTTACAAAAGTCCTAAGCACTTGGATAGAGCTCACGTGCATTTCACGTGACTGCTTCCTTTTGGGGCGGCTGCCTAAATGACAAAGAAGTTTTTCTTTACTCTTTAGGCACCCACATGAGAAACACGTGAGGCAGTTTTGGCTGTTCTTTTTGTTTGTTTTTTTAAGCGCTTCTCATGGGAAATACGTGAGGCTTCAAAATAGTGTTAAGCACTAATCGAGTCACCAAGTTGTTCTTGTATTTTCTTAGAAATATTAATCTCTGTTGATGACATTTTTAGTCATTAATGATCATCAAGATTTCAGTTTTGAAGATCTTGGACCATCATTATCGTTTGTATTGAAGAACTAAGTTCTTTTTCACTTTTCTAAGAACCAAGTTCTTTATATAGGGTTAAACCCTAATTTTTGGAGGAATTAAATTCCCATATGTTCATGTTCTTTCTTTTTAACTTAGTTCTTTTCTCATAAGTTTTGAATCTGCAGAACAGAATCTACCCGATGAGAATTAAATTCTCAACTTGTGGAAACATCTGCTTCTGCAAATCTCAACCAGAGAAAGAACTGAGTTCTTATATGAAGAGTTAGACCCTTAGAGAGACAAATGAGAGATAATATGATCTCTGTGTTTCTTTATCTAGGTTTTCAACGAGGCAAGTCTTCTTTGAGAATTAAATTCTCTTTTCTATCAATGACTCACCGAATTCTTTAAAAGCTTGTGGGAAGTTCTCTTCGTATGTCCTCCCTTCTTTCTTCTCTTCGTCTGTCCTCCCTTCTTTCTTCTCTATCCATTTATAGGAAAAGAGAAAAGATCAATTTGTTAAGAAAATCTCTGATTGAGAGATTATGATTGATTTCATAATCAATCCAAAATGATCACTTAGTGAATTTTATTCACCATTGGATTATTAATCCAAAAGCTCTCTGTTTAACAGAAAAGTTTTCTTGTTTATTTAACAAGATTAGAAAATATTTTTCCTAAGATAGAATTTTATTCTATCAGATGATCGGTGAGTGATTTTATAATCACTGTTGGATGCTTGATCCAAGGGTCCTTAGTTTAACAGAGAAGATCTTACTAGTTTGAGAATGATCAAGGAAATATTTCCCACATAGAATTTTAGTCTGTCAGATGGTTCATTTGATAATATTTTATCACAATTAGATTTTAAATCCAAGATTCTCTGTTAGAAAAATATCTTTCCATATTAGAAAGATCAGGAAAAATATTTCCCAAATAGAATTTAATTCTATCACATAGAATTTAATTCATCAGATGGGATCATTTTAAATTGGGGCGCTCACAGGCTTTACATGTGAGTGCTGCCAAAGAATGCGGCAAGAGAACTCACGTGTTTAACACGTAACCCCTAATATGGGTTTTAGCCTGTTTATTTTCAGTGCTCATATGCTTTGCATATGAGCGCTCGCGTGTTTAACACATGAGGCATGTTTGGCCATTGGTTATTTATGTTCGGCGCTCATATGCTTTGCATATGAGCGCTCATGTGTTTAACACGTGAGGCCAATTTGGCCTTTATGTTTATTGTTGGGTTAGCCTAGCACCTCATGAAGGGTTTGGAAGCATCACATGAACCAAAAACTGAATTTTTAGGGTGCTAAGTTAACGAACATAGAATCGTTCCTAGAAAAATTAGGGTTTCAAATTTTTCACATCATCATATGAAAGAAAAGCTAGGGTTTAGAGAGTACAACCTTTGTAGCTTCCTACGCTAGACTCCTCAGCTACTTGGGGTTTGAAAAAGCTCCGCTTGAACTCCTCTAGGTCACCTATGATCCACCCGGAGTCCGCTTTGTCCAAGCTTGCAACTTCACCTGGTCAAGAGAACGAAATGAAGCTAACACTCCAAACAAGTGGGTTAGACTTGTGTAGAATGGTGTTGTGGTTCTCTTTCTCACTTCAAAATCCTAACTTGATGAGTATATTGCTCACTACAAAAATCTAGAGAGCAAATAAGAGAGGAAGAAGAAGATGATGGCAATTTTTAGAAGAAGATAAGTTCTACTCCAAGAAAGTAAAAAGAAAATAGATCAATATATATTTTTATCTCTCATCTCAAACCATGGTTGAATCATTATTGTACTTGAGTTAAAAACTAAAAGGAAGAGTAAACCATGGTTAAATGGTGGGTGAGAAAGGTTAGGTCAAGAAGAGTGTAGAAACAAACCAAAACTAACCCTTTTCTTTTTCCTTTTGTTTTTAGCTTAAATACAATAATATTCCAAATAAAATACCCATGGTGTGAGTCTTATATTGCCACTATTTTCTTGTATAATCAACCATGATAGTATGATGTATGTATGCATGTGTGCATGCACATCCATATGTGCATGAAACAATAAGGAATGCATACATGCATCCATATATCCATAGAAAACAAGAAAGGATTTCTAGTGAGAATCTAATGGTTAAATGATAAATCAACACTTTATTTATCAATCCGGCCATATCACATATGACCCCTACCAAAAGCAAGCCGCCCGATCAATATACGGTATCCTATACGCGCATTTTAATCGGGTCCATGCGCATATCACATACGCGCATCACCTGGACTAGGAAACTCCTTTGTGGGACTCTGAGACTCGTCAATACGCCGGCAGTGGATGATGATCATATCAATCACCCCCAAGCCGCAAGTGGTCAGCTAAACGTAACGGCCACCCGGGTATTGAACGATCAGAAGAGAACAAGCGAACCTGCTACAACTCCCGTCGAGCCAACCGGCAACACTTCCCGTACAGTCCGGTCTCCTCGTCTGATATGTCGCATATCAAGTCTAGGGGTGGTAAACGTCAAACCCCAATAACCGATAAGTCGTGCCGATGTGAGGCTCATAACGGGTCGAGAAACTACTGGTAATACTTACCGGTAAATCTCTGATCAGCCCTGGCCAGGGACTTCCCTATTACGGCCAATCGAGCACAGCGTAACATCAACCCCCAATACCGGGAGAGACGAAACCCCTCCTATCGCTCATTGCCTCCATGTAACTCGGGACTGTACCCAAAAACCACCGTTTTGCACGCCCTCATGGATGTGGTAAGGTGGAGATCAAAGCACAGTGGGAATCACACAAGACTCTATGACAATCTCGGGTCTACAGACTAACCTGCACAAGTGTCACCTGAGAACTGCCATCTGACGTGAGGTATAATACCATCTGGGAGTTCTCGGCGAGTCCGTCCAGTGTACCCAGTCTCCACTGAGCACCCGTATACCATCTCTGATGTCAAACACCAATGGATATGGGATCATCCATCGCCCATCTCATGGGTCGAGAAGCATATACGCTAGTCTACACTGGTATATCGATGCCCCATCTCGATACACCCACGACTAGGGACCTTGAAGGATGTACTTATGGACTACCATGTCCCCATTAGTATGATCCGCATCATAGTCCAGGTAGTCAAGTACACATTCTAAGGGCTTTACCAACATGTAACTCTAAGACAGTATAAAGAGATAAGTATACATGTTAAGATAAAGTGCAACCAGATAGCATACTATCATATCGAGCAAGAAAGTCATCTCTATATATGTCCAAGCATCCAATATAATATACATCATCTGTACAATACTGGCCTCTAGGGCATACATACAACTAACAATCTCCCACTTGCACTAGGACCAGCTGCTGTAGTATCGCATACCGAGCATCCCGAAGAATCTCTCAAACTGTGTCTGGGGAATGGCCTTCGTGAATGGATCCGCTGTGTTATTCTTCGTGTCAACCCTCCTGACCTCGATCTCCCGGCGATCAACTATCTCCCGGATCAGGTGATACCGCCTCAGAATATGCCTGGATCGCTGATGGGACCTGGGTTCCTTGGCCAAAGCCATCGCTCCATTGTTATCACAATACAAACGTATTGGATGCTCAATGGATGGAACCACTCCAAGTTCAGTAATGAACTTCTTAATCCAGACAGCCTCTTTAGCAGCATCGTTGACAGCGATGTATTCAGCCTCCATCGTCGAGTCTGCCACGGTTTCCTGCTTGGAACTCTTCCAGCTAACCGCCCCTCCGTAAAGGGTAAAGACAAATCCCGACTGCGACTTAGAGTCGTCCTTATCACGCTGGAAGCTTGAATCGGTAAAGGACTCCACTTGGAGTTCTCCATTATCATACACCAAGAGCATCTCTTTAGTCCTTCGTAAGTACTTGAGAATGCTCTTCACAGCCGTCCAGTAACTCTCTCCAGGATCAGTTTGATACCTGCTCACTACACTTAGTGAGTATGCTACATCGGGTCTGGTATATAGCATCGCATACATGATAGAGCCTACAGCCGAAGCATAGGGTATCCCTTGCATGCGAGCTCTCTCCAAATCAGTCTTGAGAGACATCTCTTTGGAGAGAGTGACTCCAGAGATCGTGGGTAAGTTCCCACGCTTGGATTCTTCCATACTAAACCTCTTTAGTATGGTGTCAATGTACCTGGATTAGGACAATCCCAATATCCGTTTGGATTTATCTCTATAGATCCTGATTCCCAATATACAGGAGGCATCACCAAGATCTTTCATTGAGAATCTTTGTGATAAGAAGAGCTTGACCGATTGCAGCATAGGAATGTCATTTCCTATCAAGAGTATGTCGTCCACATACAATACGAGAAAGACAACCTTACTCTCTGCCACCTTCTTGTAGATACAAGGTCCATCTACGTTTTTGACGAAATCAAACTCTTTGATAACGACGTCAAAGCAGATGTTCTAACTCCGCGATGCTTGCTTTAATCCATAAATGGATTTAAGCAGCTTGCACACCTTCCCGCTGCTCCCACTATCTACGAAGCTCTCTGGCTGAGTCATGTACACGCACTCTTCTAAATCACCGTTTAGAAAGGCGGTCTTAACATCCATTTGCCAGATTTTGTAGTCATGATATGCAGCGATGGCAAGCATGATCCGGATGGATTTAAGCATAGCCACTGGAGAAAAGGTTTCGTCATAGTCCACACCTGGTCTTTGACGAAAACCCTTTGCAACAAGTCTAGCTTTGAAAGTCTCCACTTTCCCATCTACACCAAGTTTTTTCTTGAAGATCCACTTGCTCCCAATGGGTTTTACCCCTTCAGGAGCAACTTCCAAAGTCCATACTTTGTTGGTGTACATGGATTCCATCTCAGACCGCATTGCATCCAGCCATTTCACTGAGTCCTTGCACGTGATGGCCTGCTCGAAGCTAGTTGGGTCATCATCTTCCATGATGCAATCCTCGCTTCCACCATCAATGAGAAAACCGTAGTATCTCTCAGGCGGATGAGAAACCCTGCTAGATCGGCGGAGCGGCTGGGGTTCGTCAGGTACTACTGAATACTCTGGTTCTACCAAGTCTTCTGTTATAGTTTGTGTCGCTGGAACCTCTTCCAGTTCTACCTCAATGCCACTTGTCTGTTTCATAAGTAAACCTTTTTCTAAGAAAGTGGCATGTCGAGAAACAAACACTTTTTGTTCCTCGGAGTGGTAGAAGATATACCCTTGTGAATTTTTGGGATATCCTATAAACTTACATAGGACTGATCTTGCCTCGAGTTTGTCCGGATTTTGTCTTTTGACATAGGCTGGACAACCCCATATCTTAATGTAATTAAGATGCGGTCTCTTCCCTTTCCATATCTCATATGGAGTGGTAGGCACTGATTTGTTAGGAACTCTATTCAATAGGTCCATGGCTGTCTCAAGCGCATATCCCCAGAAGGAAATAGGTAACTCAGCTGTACTCATCATTGAGCGCACCATATCTAATAAGGTGCGGTTTCTCCATTCCGATACACCATTGTGCTGTGGTGTATAAAGAGGAGTGAGCTGAGAGAGAATCCCATTATCTTTTAGATAATCCAGAAAATCATTGCTCAAGTATTCTCCTCCTCGATCAGATCGAAGGATCTTAATACGTTTGCCCGTTTGGTTCTCTACTTTGTGCTTATATTCTCTGAATTTCTCAAAAGCTTCAGACTTGTGTTTTATCAGGAACACATGTCCGTATCTAGAGAGATCGTCAGTGAATGTAATGAAGTAGGAAGAACCGTCCCTGGCATGTGTAGACATGGGACCGCATACATCACTATGTATCGGCCCTAAGAGTTCCGTAACTCTTTCTCCGTGTCCCGTAAATGGAGTTTTGGTCATCTTGCCTTTGAGACATGACTGGCAAGTGTCATAAGATGAAAATTCAAACGGATTTAAATATCCATCCTTATGCAACTTAGCTAGTCGTGTCGCATTGATGTGACCAAGTCTACAATGCCACAAGAAGGATTCGTTCATTTCTGAACTTTTCCTCTTGTGTGTGTTTTGTATATTGAGGACTGTATTTTGATTTAGAATGAATATACCATTATGTAGCGAGCCTGATGCAATCAACTTTTGATCTAGGAATATGTTCATAACATTATCCTTTACTACAAAATTATATCCTTCTTTACTTAATAAAGAGATATAATGTTGCACATCATATTTAGTATATAATAGCATTCATTTAAAATCAGTGTATTACCACTTGGTAATACTAGGTGATACTCGCCAACTGCTTTGGCTGCAACATTTGCCACATTCCCTACTTGAACGGAATGATCACCTTTTCCCAGTTCTCTACCTTTCCGTAGCCCATGTAATATTTTACATATGTGGGATCCTGATCCGGTATCTAATACCCAGGACGTAGGGTGAACTGATAAACAGTTCTCAATAACTAACACACCTGAAGAAGATGCATCAATATGCATGTTCTTTTGGGCGGCTTGAGAATCTAGATATTCTCCTATTCCCTGTTCAGTCTTATAACTCTTATAAAAAAGAACAGGTCCAACGTTCCCCTGCACAGTATAACATGCGGGTTCGGTCAATACATCCATATTATTATCTTGATTAAGGCATGACATGGTCGCTACCTGGAGAGAGAGAGAAGAAAACACTTTAGTGTATACTCTTGCAAGATCAGATTGGTTATTATCTTATCTAATCAGGATGGCTCCTACTGGTTTTTATCAAATCTTCCTTCAAACCCTAAAAGGAAAGATTAGCCGGGATTAATTACACCCTACAACTTCGCCGATCTTTCAGCCAGGCCAGTGTCGGTACTTTGAGGGAGGTTCCCCGTGCTTTCGTACGGACCTAATTAAAGTAAATTTTGTTTTCCCAGAGGCGTAACCCCGTTGACACCTTTCTAGACACCTACTTGATCGGCTAATTGTCCTGTGTAAAACTCTCCCGGGAGTAACAATTACTCGCAGTGGGTATCGGGATCCTACTATCTCATAGAAGGTATGCAATCTCATTGCAAATCTCAACACTTGAAATTCCCGATAATATTTTGCCCCTAGCGTGCTATGACCTTGACGCATGCCAAACAACCCATAGTCCGCTAGTCAAGTTCAACCCGTACAATTTATGATTGAATTAAACCCACCCGTACGACCCTTGACGCATGCCAAACAACGACGTACGAATACCTTAATCCAATCGCATCTCATGCTACAGATAAGTAATAATCAGCTACCGTACACTACGCCTTGACGCATGCCAAACAACCGTAGCACGAATACTAAATATTACAGATCTGAATTGACGGAGGGCTACGCAGGTTTTTCTGAAAACCATGAGCGTAATGAACTTGATATCGTTGTAGAATCAAGTGAAGTTTTGAAATGGAGTGATTTTGAGGCTTTTATTAGTTTTGCTAAAGAGATCACTCCCGGTGAAGAGATCTCGGCTCTTTCCTCATCGAATAAGGTGCGGGATATATCATATATATCACTGTGGAAAGCAAAACTCCAAAAGCAATCAAAAGCAAACCGAGTGTTGTAGCATCTGCCAGTTTCGCTAAAGAGGTCACTCCCGGTGAAGGGATCTCAGCTCTTTCCTCATCGAATAAGGTGCAGGGTATATATACCACTATGCAAAGCAAAACTGTAGCTACCCTTTTTATTTAAAATTTGATTCTACAACATCTTTTAGGTTTCTTTTCTTTCATTAATCACATTAATGAAGTCCCATCATTTAAGTCACCTAAACATCACAGATAAATATGACGTACACTTATGCCATCCGCATTCGCCTCGATGTCCCCTCGTGCACCGTTAGGTTAGGTAACTAACGACAGAGCAGGGCAGGGCTAGTGCGGGTGTAAAACATAAGTACCGCCTATATAATATATCATATATACTATATACTGTATCCATCAGAACATATCAAATGATCACATCACAGATATCGCAGCAGAAACATAGATATAATGTGGGATATACTAGGACGTCTGTATTTAGTATTTATCCAAAATAGAAAATACGGATTCCACAGTCGCGATGAATAGCCAAGCCCACACCCTGGACCCCTACGAGAGCGGCAAGCGACCCTACCAATTCTGGAGTTTAGGAAACCCGGTCTCGACTTCTCGAGATGGCCTCCCACTGAACCCCAGAACCCGGTCACCTGTGCTCCCCTCCTTGGGTCCATCCTAATGCGGAAAAGTAAATAATATACAACACAGGTGGCATCGACCTCAACCCGGAAGTGCCCCAAATAAAAGAATATTACATTACATTTGAATTTACATGAATGAAAATATAAAACTCTCATCTCACATAAAAAAAACCCGGCTATTCAATCGCGACAATCCTGCACATCATATCTCAGCAACACATAATATCTCATATTATCAACGTAAGTAAGTATGCATACCCCAATTGTCGTTGATGTATAGCAACGAAACCGGTGATATCGACATACTACACTTACGGTCACAGAAAAGAAAGTGTAAAACTGCAATATTTGGAATCTACATCCTCTTTAGACATCGTAAATGCGAAATATCACATACTTCGTATTTCATGTCCAACTATATGAATTCCAGATATTGCATCACATTCCAGATAAATAGACGGTATTAAAGTTTTCGAACGAACGATCAAATACCCAAGATTCGCTAAAGCTCAACACTTGAGCGGAGTTCAAAAAACCCGGAGTGTGACACAGTGGTAGCGGTCCAGCCGTAGAAGGGTCAAGCCAACGCCTCACATGTGGCACGCCGTACTGCCCCAAACCCAAAGGTTCAAAGGGCAGTTCAAGACGGTCACATAATCGAGTTAAGGTTTGTTGTCTTCTAGAGGGTCCACCACAAACAAACTTGCACGTATTTCTGAAAGATTTTAAACCCCGTGAAAAGTGAGCAAATGATACTCGTTCAAACACTTCAATACATTCTAATTTATCCGGAAAAGTCACGAAATCAAAATTCCGATTGAATCGGCGAGTCCAAAACCATCTTCAGAATTTTCAGCACTAAATTCAGATTAAAAATACCCTAAAAAATATACAAGCAGAACACAACATTACAGTATAAAATTGATGCAGTGATCGATTTGTACGGCCGCGGAACAGCGGCCTAAGCAAGCTTAGGCCGCGTTTCCGCGGCAAGATTAACTGTTCATCGCATCATTTTTACATCGTAATTCTTATATTTTCCTGCTGAATTTTTTACATATTTTTAATTCTGAAAAACAGCAATTTTTAAAAAATGTCCAGAGAGCGCTCAAAAATCCGTATTTTCGGTTAGATCGGAGTTTTAAGTTCGTAAAAGTGTCGCCTAATGTTCTAGGTCGGCTCTGATACTAATGTTCTTTTGGCCTAGCACCTCATGAAGGGTTTGGAAGCATCACATGAACCAAAAACTGAATTTTTAGGGTGCTAAGTTAACGAACATAGAATCGTTCCTAGAAAAATTAGGGTTTCAAATTTTTCACATCATCATATGAAAGAAAATCTAGGGTTTAGAGAGTACAACCTTTGTAGCTCCCTACGCTAGACTCCTCGGCTACTTGGAGTTTGAAAAAGCTCCGCTTGAACTCCTCTAGGTCACCTATGATCCACCCGGAGTCCGCTTTGTCCAAGCTTGCAACTTCACCCGGTCAAGAGAACGAAATGAAGCTAACACTCCAAACAAATGGGTTAGACTTGTGTAGAATGGTGTTGTGGTTCTCTTTCTCACTTCAAAATCCTAACTTGATGAGTATATTGCTCACTACAAAAATCTAGAGAGCAAATGAGAAAGGAAGAAGAAGATGATGGCAATTTTTAGAAGAAGATAAGTTCTACTCCAAGAAAGTAAATAGAAAATATATCAATATATATTTTTATCTCTCATCTCAAACCATGGTTGAATCATTATTGTACTTGAGTTAAAAACTAAAAGGAAGAGTAAACCATGGTTAAATGGTGGGTGAGAAAGGTTAGGTCAAGAAGAGTGTAGAAACAATCCAAAACTAACCCTTTTCTTTTTCCTTTTGTTTTTAGCTTAAATACAATAATATTCCAAATAAAATACCCATGGTGTGAGTCTTATATTGCCACCATTTTCTTGTATAATCAACCATGATAGTATGATGTATGTATGCATGTGTGCATGCACATCCATATGTGCATGAAACAATAAGGAATGCATACATGCATCCATACATCCATAGAAAACAAGAAAGGATTTCTAGTGAGAATCTAATGGTTAAATGATAAATCAACACTTGATTTATCAATCCGGCCATATCACATATGACCCCTGTAGGGTGTTTTTCGTCACCCTATTGAGATGGGAATACGCGCGCGCTTGTCAGGCGTACTACAGATTCCCCCTGCTTAGGGTAGGACGGGGTTTAATGATTGTGGGGATCCGAATCTCCGGCAGCCGCGGACTAAGCTGCCATTAATTACCCCTCGCCTTTGGGACGAGGGAACCTCCGATTGACGGGCTAAACTGGTCATGCGAACTCAATGTGCAGTGTACGTGTGTTGTGTTTTGAAAAGAGGGGTTTTGGATATATCGGGAGCCACGCAGAGTTTTTACGGGGGTCCCGCTACCCGGATAGCGGGCTGGGGGTCAAGGGGGCTAGCAGCCCCCTTGCGGGGTGCGGGGCAGTGCCCCGTTAGAAATTTTTTTCTAACAGGGACAGTGTCGCGGAGTATGTGTATGTGTACGTTTGTATACATATGTATATATATACATGTATATATAAGTAAAGGGGAAAAAGACATCCAAAGGATGCGTGGGGCCAGCGCCTAGGCGCTTGAGCGCGAGCGCGCCACGTGTCGGCCCATGGGCGCTTTGCGCTCGAGCGCAGAGTGCTTGAGCGCAACGCGCCACGTGTCGGCACGTAGGCGACTTGCGCTCGAGCGCTTGCGCTTGAGCGCAAGAGCGCCACGTGTCGGCACGGGGGCGACTTGCGCTCGAGCGCTTGCGCTTGAGCGCAAGAGCGCCACGTGTCGGCACGGGGGCGACTTGCACTTGAGCGCAAGAGCGCCACGTGTCGGCACCGGGGCTACTTGCGCTCGAGCGCTTGCGCTTGAGCGCAAGAGCGCCACGTGTCAGCACGTGGGCGCTCTGCGCTCTAGCGCCGGCGAGAAAAAGAGGCTTTTGGCCTAGAACCAGAAGCTATGCTTCAAAAGGAAATATTTATTGTATATGTATATATGGAGTTAAACTCATAGGGTGTTTTTGAAGCTGATGAAGGGGGTTCTTCTTCTTCCTCCTGTTGCTTGGCCGGATCTTGAAGATCAAGAAGTAGGAGATTTTAAAAATCACTCCTTTTTTAGATCTGATGGGAGATCTGAGTTCCCCTTTGTGGGTTTTGTGGTGGAAAACTACTTAGTTTTGGAAAAGAAAGAGTAAAACTCTTGATTTAATTCAAAAGAAATGAAAAGGTTTAGAACCTTGGAGAAGGAGCAGGAGGCACAAAGAACCCTAATTTTTGGGGGAATGAAAAGTGTATTGTTATTCATCATCATGTTGCCTTTTATAGGCTTACACATTTACATATAGCCCCTTGGGCTTTACAAAAATGGTATTTTAGCCATCCCATGGCTCATGTGCCATTTTATTTTTGCACATAAGCCATGGGCTTACAAAATATTGGCTTTATGCCCATTTTGTTTACATTCATGCATAAAAAAATTACATAAAAATTATTTATGACATGATTTTGTTGTTGGCATGAGAGAGGCTGGCCGCGGGCTCGACTTGGGCATGGGCCCGCTTGACCTGGGCTTGGGCCCACCTGGCCTGGGGTTGACCTTGACTTTGACTCGGTCAACGGGGGTGTAAATTTTTACCCCAACAAAGTGCCCCCCCCAAAAGCAAGCCGCCCGATCAATATACGGTATCCTATACACGCATTTTAATCGGGTCCATGCGCATATCACATACGCGCATCACCTGGACTAGGAAACTCCTTTGTGGGACTCTGAGACTCGTCAATACGCCGGCAGTGGGTGATGATCATATCAAGCACCCCCAAGCCGCAAGCGGTCAGCTAAACGTAACGGCTACCCGGGTATTGAACGATCAGAAGAGAACAAGCGAACCTGCTACAACTCCCGTCGAGCCAACCGGCAACACTTCCCGTACAGTCCGGTCTCCTCGTCTGATATGTCGCATATCAAGTCTAGGGGTGGTAAACGTCAGACCCCAATAACCGATAAGTCGTGCCGATGTGAGGCTCATAACGGGTCGAGAAACTACTGGTAACACTTACCGGTAAATCTCTGATCAGCCCTGGCCAGGGACGTCCCTGTTACGGCCAATTGAGCACAGCGCAACATCAACCCCCAATACCGGGAGAGACGAAACCCCTCCTATCGCTCATTGCCTCTATGTGACTCGGGACTGTACCCAAAAACCACCGTTTTGCACGCCCTCATGGACGTGGTAAGGTGGAGATCAAAGCACAGTGGGAATCACACAAGACTCTATGACGATCTCGGGTCTACAGACTAACCTGCACAAGAGTCACCTGAGAACTGCCATCTGACGTGAGGTAAAATACCATCTGGGAGTTCTCGACGAGTCCGTCCAGTGTACCCAGTCTCCACTGAGCACCCGTATACCATCTCTGATGTCAAACACTAATGGATATGGGATCATCCATCGCCCATCTCATGGGTCGAGAAGCGTATATGCTAGTCTACACTGGTATATCGATGCCCCGTCTCGATACACCCACGACTAAGGACCTTGAAGGATGTACTTATGGACTACCATGTCCCCACTAGTATGATCCGCATCATAGTCCAGGTAGTCAAGTACACATCCTAAGGGCTTTACCAACATGTAACTCTAAGACGGTATAAAGAGACAAGTATACATGTTAAGATAAAGTGCAACCAGATAGCATACTATCATATCGAGCAAGAAAGTCATCTCTATATATGTCCAAGCATCCAATATAATATACATCATCTGTACAATACTGGCCTCTAGGGCATACATACAACTAACATTTATTTTATTCAGCACTCATATGCTTTGCATATGAGCGCATGCTTTGCATATGAGCGCTCACATGTTTAACACGTGAGGCCAATTTGACCCTTAGTTATTTGTTTTCGGCGCTTATATATTTTGCATATGAGCGCTCACGTGTTTAACACGTGAGGCCGGTTTGGCATTTAAGTTTATTTTATTCAACGCTCATATGCTTTGCATATGAGCGCTCACGTGTTTAACACGTGAGGACAATTTGACCCTTAGTTATTTGTTTTCAGCACTCTGCATATAAGCGCCCACGTGTTTAAGACATAATGCCAAACTATAAGGATTCTTTTCCTCTTTCTTTTCTCTCCCTTTTTTTATAAGAGAACAAATAGCTCTTTGCCAAAAATTTTGGCGGGAACAATCCTCTTCAGTTTGACCCTCCTTGTGTCCTTCCTTTGTTATAAGAATTACCCAGGCACCAGCAATGAAGAGCCGAGCTGGGTGTATTTTTCGTATAAAAAACATAACGGTGGGGCGGCTGGGTCGGGGATCGTAGTCGTCCCTTCTTCCATCCATGAATGGAAGGAGAAGTTTGTATTCGTCGGGCCACCCAAGGGCGAGGATTAGCCTGTGCCTACACAGGGCCGACTGCCCGAGGGCAAAGCAGTCAAATTCTCCCAAGGCGAGGGTGGTGTCCCAGTAGGAGCAGATCCAGCAGGCAGATGTCCTGCTATCCGAGCAGGCACTGAACTGGGCTGGGCTCAGTCCTGCGCATTTCTTAGGTAAGTTTGGGCTTTCGACGACCCGTTTAGACTTCGTTAACTTCCTTTGACTTTTCATTGTAGCTAACCCCCTTTTGTTTGTGTGTTCTTTTTCACAGAGCCAATGGACCGATCGAAGATCCTAGCCGCCATGACCGCCAAGAACCAAGGAAGGTATGTCGTGGGCACAAGCTTGTCCCGACTCGGTCCGAGCTCGGCCCTAAGGCCAACTCCACCGTCCAAGCCTTCCGCCGCTCCCCGAGCCCCAGAAGAACACCGCGGAGGGGGGTCATAAGCACACGCGGGACCTGGCGTCCCAGGTAAGAGAGGAGGAGGAGGCTGAGCCTACCGAAATCCCCCTCAAAAGGATGAAGCGGACGGTCTCTCGGTCACCTTCTATCGGGATCCCAGTGCAGGAGGGCGAGTTCTGCATTGAGGTGCCCTCGGGGTTCTCCGTCGCCGACAGATTGCTTTCGGATATGGAGTAAGCAGCCGGGAGCAATATTCCTGGGGGACCATGAAGCCCAAGTGGCCGCCATAACGCAGGAGGCGGTTCGGGTCGGTACTTGACTTTTCTTAAAATTTCTTAAGTCTCATTTTCTCAGTTTGAGCTTTCTAACCCGTTTGCTGCTTTCCTAGGATCCTTCATCACTGTGCTCTCCTCGTTGCCATGGAATCCGAGGAGGTAGCCACAGCCATGAAAAAGGCGGGCGAATACTATTCGCGGGAGGAGGAACTCCTCCTCCAACTGCGGCAGGCAGAGGAAAAGGCGGATCTCCTCGACACTCGACTGGTCACCGAGGGGTTGACGAACTCCAACCTGAAGGAGTCGAGTAGCTGGAGATGAGGCTGTCAGCGGAAGCGCCGACCCCAAGGTCGCGATTTTGGTCCCTGATGCCGGCATCGAGCAGGGCGAGATCCTTCCCGAGCGGGCGGCCTGAACTTTCCTTTCTTTGGGTTTTTTTCTTTTTCCAAATTTTGTAAGCCTCCGGGCATTTCTGTAAGGCTGAGGAGCCCAAAATACCTTTTATTTATCTTTGATTATAAATAAAGTACTCATTTTTCCTTTGCCCAAATGTCTGCTCGCTGCACAAGTACTTTAGCTCATATACTTTTTCATTGTTTGAATCTTCATTCTGCAAGTATTTTTAGCTCACGGGTCTTTTTATCTTACAAGAGCCAGGCCGATGTCCACCCTTTCCGCACTCGCTGACTGTTCATCGAGTAGAGTCGAGCGATAGCCAAGTGTAGGAAGGTCGGCGCCCTCCTTTTAGCCGGAGTCAAGGTGGCGATCGCTCGTCGAGTCGAAAGATGGCCAAGTTAGGAAGGTCGGTGTCCCTCTTTTTCCTCGGAGTCGTGGTGGCGATCATGCGTCGAGTCAAATGATAACCAAGTGTAGGAAGGTTGGTATCCTCCTTTTCCCCGGAGTCGAGATGGCGATCGCGCGTCGAGTATAAACCGATTAATGGGCCGAGCAAGAATCTGCTCGGTGGCCTCGTGAGGAGGGTTTTTAGATCCGCTTCTTTGTAGGGTAGGAATCTACCCCCTGTGGATGGACCGAGCAGGAAGCTACTCGGTCGCCTCGACGTCGAGGGCTTTAGATCCACAGTATTGATGGGCAGGAAACTATCCACTGAGGATGGACCAAGCAGGAAGCTACTTGGTGGTCTCGTGAGGGGGGATTTAGATCCACAGCATTGATGGGCAGGAAGCTATCCACTGTGGATGGACCGAGAAAGAAGCTACTCAGTGGCCTCGTGAGGAGGGCTTTAGATCCACAGCATTGATGGGCAGGAAGCTACCCCTGCGGATGGACCGAGCAGGAAGCTACTCGGTGGCCTTGCGAGGAGGGCTTTTGATCTACAACGTCGTTGGGCAGAAAGCTACCCACTGCGGATGGACTGAGTAAGAAGCTACTCGGTGGTCTCATGAGGAGGGATTTTGATCCACGGTATTGATGGGCAGGAAGCTACCCGCTGCGGATGGACCGAGTAGGAAGCTACTCGGTGGCCTCATGAAGAGGGCTTTTGATCCACAGTATTGATGGGCAGAAAGCTACCCACTGCGGATGGACCGAGTAGGAAGCTACTCGGTGGCCTCGTGAGGAGGGCTTTTTGTCAACAGTATTGATAGGTAGGAAGCTACCCACTGCATATGGACTAAGTAGGAAGCTACTCGGTGGCCTTGTGAGAAGGGATTTTGGTCCATAGTATTGATAGGTAGGAAGCTATCCACTGCAGATGGACCAAGTAGGAAGCTACTCGGTAGCCTCTTGAGGAGAGCTTTTGATCCACTGTATTGATGGGCAGGAAGCTACCCACTACGGATGGACCGAACAGGAAGCTACTTGGCGGCCTCGCGACGAGGGCTTTATCGACTCTATAGTATCTTCTTGGGCGTCGTTCAACCTCCCTTGACCCGCAAAGGGCGGGAATGGTGACCGTCGCAGATGACACATGGCAATGACATATCGGGAAAGTGCGCTATTCCGTGATTTGTGTCGCTGTGCGAGTAAATCTCGACCGTTGGAAGATTTTTGTTGAGCCTATAAACACTGAAGGTACATTGATCTCTTTCTAGTCTCGCACTCCCTGAAGATGGTCGGCCGCGTGTATACTATCAGGGAGATCATTTCCAATGAAGACATATACTTTTACAACCTTGATCGCTCTGAGGAAACGTACGAGGAGGTGATAAGCCGTCTGGAGGGCCATTGTGGATGCTTACTTCCCCAGAGATCTCATCTCCTTCAGGTGTTGATTTATGCGATATGGAGGACTTCGCCGGGTTTGCACAATACCCTATCCCCACGGCTGATGGACGAGACTATCGACAAAATGCACACGGTCCACGGGCTTGGTCTAATCTCAAAGAGTAGGCAGGATCGCTCGGTGGACCTCTTTCTTGAGAGTTTCCAGCAAAGGTTGGTCATCGCTTCCAGCTCGGTGGAAGAGGATCCTCCCTCGCCCAGGGAATACGTGGCTTCTAGGGTCCGCGAGTACCGTCGGAGGGAGCGGGTCGAAACTGCTCGGGATCGGCTGGAGGAGCTTTCTTCGGTGTACCACCGACAATGTTTTCTTAACCCCCGCCCTCCTTAATTTGTTGTAACTGTTGTAAGGCAAAGGAGCCCATAATACCTCTTGAATAAATAAACTTGTCTTTGATTATAGTGTACCACCTATTTTTCTCTTCTTGATACAAATTTTATGTTTACTCAATGGTGTCTTGGAACCGAGAAAAGAATCAGAGGGCTAGAGCCCCGCGAGGGTACACAAAGTCTTTACTACAAGAGGACTTAGCCTGGAAGACTTAGTTAAATACGAAAAGGGAATTACATTATTTTGAAAGATGATACATGTTTATTTATACAATTTAAGTTTTTTGGCATTATAGGGCCAAGGAAAATTATGCCCCCCAGCGTCTTACAGGCGGTATGCTCCACCGGGCAATGCTTCCGTTACGAGGAATAGTCCGTCCCACTTCGGGGAAAACTTGTGCAGTCTCCCTTAGTCCACGAACTTGTTTCTTCGTAAGACCAGATCTCCTGTATTGAAGGCCGGATGTTTAACTCGGGTATTGTAGTAGCGTGCGGTTTGCTGCTGGTAGGCGGCCGCTCTGATTTGTGTTCGATCCCGTTTCTCCAATAAGATGTCCAAGTTGCTTCGGAGCACAGAGGTGTTGGCTTCATCGTCAAAATGTTCTGCCCTGTAACTGGGCAGTCCAATCTCCTCGGGGACCATTGCCTCGGTACTGTAGTAGAGGCTGAATGGGGTTTCTCCCGTGAGTGTTTTCTTCGATATTCGTAAAGCACATAGCACCCGTGGCAGTTTCTCGACCCAGCCGCCTTGCATTCCTTCCAAACGGGCTCTGAGACCGCGGATAACTCCTCGGTTCGCTACCTCGGTCTGCCCGTTGCATTGAGGATGTGAACCCGCGGAAAACTTCATCAATATGTAGTGGTCGCTGCAAAACTCTTTGACATTATCGTTTTTGAAGTTGGTCCCATGGTCGGCAACTACGCACCTCGGGATTCCGAATCGAGAAATTATGTTGTTCTGTAGGAACTTTATCGTAGAGGTGGCGTCCAGTTTTCTGATGGGCGCGGCCTCTATCCATTTTATGAAGTAGTCCACAGTGATGAGGATGTATCTGTGTCCGCCCATGCCGGTGGGGAGTTGTCCGACCATATCCATCCCCCATTGTGCAAACGGCCAAGGGGAGGTAAGTGACATTAGTTCGGTTGCGGGAGGACAAAGTATACTGCCGAAGAGTTGGCAGTTCTTACACCTTCTTACCAGCTTCTCGGTATCCTTGTGCAATTTCGGCCAATAGTACCCTTGGAGCAGCGTCTTCTGGACCAAGGTGCGGGCTCCTTGATGCGCTCCCCAGACCCCTTCATGTATTTCTCGCAGAACGTAGTCGGCCTCGTAGGGGTCGATACATCGGAGCAGAGGCTGGGTGTACGACTTCTTGTACAGGTTTTCGTTGCTTCATACGAAATGACATGCTTTGGCCCGTAGCCGGCGAGCTTCTCCTCAGTCTCCGAAGGAGCTTCTCCTCGGTATTTTAGGAACTCCACGAAGGGCTTCCTCCAAGCTTGGCCTTCTTCCTGGGTTGTGTAGATCTGGAGCGTTACCTCCCCTTCTTCCACGTTGGGTCGAGGTAAGACTTCGAAGAGAATATTTCTTTTACGGGTAGCCGAATAGGAAGAAGCGAGCTTGCTCAAAGCGTCAGCCCAGGTGTTCAGGTTCCTGGGAATCTGCTCCACTTAAACTTCATCGAAATTTTTTCGAAGCCTTTTTATTTCGGCCAGGTATTTTATCATGAGCGGTTCCTGGGCTTCGAAACGCCCGGTTACTTGGCCGACAACCAGGCGCTGATATGTGGCCCCGGCATTTTTGAGTCCGAAGGGCATCACTTTGTAGCAGTATACCCCCCGATCAGTGGTGAAGGCGGTAAGTTTTTCGTCGGCCGGGTTCATCCTGATCTGATTGTAACCGGAAAAGGAGTCCATGAAGCTCAATAATTCGTAGTCGGCCGAGCTGTCTACCAGCTGGTCTATCCGAGGGAAGGAATAGTTGTCTTTAGGGCAGGCCTTATTCAGATCTGTGAAATCGACACACATGCGCCATTTCCCGTTTGCCTTCTTGACAATAACCACGTTCGCCAGCCAATTTGAGTAGTCAAGATTTCTGATAAAGTTAGCGGTGAGCAGTCAATCCACTTCATCTTCTATCGCCTTTTGCTTGGCCGGCGCAAAGCTTCTCTTCTTTTTTCAGATGGGCTTTGCTTTTGGGTCGACCCCAAGCTTGTAGGAGATCACTCTAGGGTCGATTCCGGGCATGTCCACCGGCGCCCAAGCAAAAACGTCCGAGTTATCTCGGAGGAACCGGATCAGGTCTTCGCAGTGGTCTCCAATCAGGAGTGAGCCGACCTAGACTGTCCGGCCCTCGACCCCTTCTTCAAGGGGGACTTCTGCTAATACTTCCACCGGGGCACCTCTAACCTCCCTTTGCTCGTCGCGTGTATCCAAAGACCCTTGGAAGTCAGGCGTGCCCTCAAAATCGTCATCCTGCTCTCCGGCGGCGAACGTTGAGGCGAGGAAAATCTTAGCGGTTTGCTGGTCTCCATAGGCCCGGCCTATTCCCCCTTGATCCAAAGGGAATTTGAGCGCAAAGTGATAAGTCGAGATCTAAGCCCGGAGAGCGTTTAAGGTGGGACGTCCCAGGAACATTGGCGACGAGGAAGTCTACTGGTATGGTTTGCATATTGTCCGCTTCTCCAATGTTGAGGAGGGTGACCAATCCCTCGGCAGGGACAAAATAATTGGTGAACCCAGAGAGGACATGAGAGGTAGGTCGGAGGTCGGATGGTCCTAGCCCCATACACTAGAAACAGTCGTGTAACAGGATATCCGCCAAGCTTCCTGAGTCGACCAATATCCTTTTGACTTCGTAACGGTGGACTCTGGCCGTTATCACGAGAGGGTCATTGTGAAGGAGCGATACGCCGTGGAAGTCTTCATCGATGAAAATGATCGGCTCGTCCCTTTTTCACCTCTTGGGTGGTACATCACGTGTTCCTTCGACCGGGAGGATGTTGTGGTTCCCCTCACTTTCCCGAGCTGGATCCGAGGTAACGACCATGATCTGCCCGATCGTTAATTCCCCGGAAGGGGTTTGGTCATTTTGCTCCCGCTCCGCCTGCCGCTTGTCCCGCAGGTATTTCGCCAGGTGGCCTGAGCGGATCAACTCCTCGATGTAATCACGGAGTTGTTTGCAGTTCTCAGTGGGGTGACCCTGTAATCTGTAGAAAGCGCAATATAGGTCGCGGAGACGCTTTCCCGCTCTTTGGGTGACGGGTGGGAGCTTGAAAAACCTCTCTCCCTTAGCTTCCTCCAGCAGCTCGGTCTGAGAGATGTTTTGAAGAGTGTACTCCTGAAACCTCGGAGAGTAAGGCTTCGGACGATCGACTTTCTTCTTCTCCACCTCCCTATCCCTCTTCTTTCTGTCCGCCTGGTCGGCTCAAGGGAGGTTTGAGTGCACCTCGGATTCGAGCTGGATTTCTCGCTCGGTCCAGTCTTTTACTTCGGCCATGGTCCTAGGTTGCGCTAATGCAAAAGAGCGAAGCCACTTTTTGTACCTAAGACCCGACCTCAGCACGGTAATAACGGTTTCATCGCGGTGCTCAAGGACCTCCAGGAGGGCATTGTAGAAGCGGGTGACATATCCTTTGAAGGATTCTTTGTCTCCGCTCTTGATGGTGAACAGGTAGTCGACCGTCCTTTTTTGTCGTCGGTTCCTGACGAAGTGGCCGAGGAATTGGATGGCCAGCTCGTCGAAGGTCGAGATAGAGCGTGGCGTAAATCCTCGGAACCAGTCCAGACCAGCCCGGATGAGGGTGGTGGGAAAAGCTCGGCATTGAGCCATGTCTAAGTTATTTTGGAAGCTCATGCCTGCCGTAAATGCGTCTAGGTGGTCCTTCTGGTCGGATTTCTCGTCGAAGAGAGCCACTTTTGGCGGCTTGTTCCTAGACGAGATGTTCTCGGCCATCGGCTCTTCTATAAAGGGCTTTGTTAATGAGTCGGCGAAGTGCCTGGCCCCTTCGCCGAACACATGGCCATCCCGTCGCATGCCTTCGATTTTCTTGTTGAAGGCTTCCAGTCGGTGGTGGTACCCCGAGGATTCCGCACAGTCGGAGTGGTGGCTACCCCCGCTCTGGGTCTGAGCGATGGTGCGGCTTTGATTCCGCTCTATCAAATTTCTCAAATCCTCGGGAAAGACCCTCTTCGAGTAGTCCTGGCCTTTGTTGTTCGTGCGGCACCGGCGAGCGTGGGGGCAACAGTCATGCCTGGAAGCAGGCGAGCAGATCGACACCTCCTCAGGGGAAGAGAACGTGCGGCGGGCATCGGAGCGACGGCCCGGTCTTCCTTGGGATTGGGGTGTGGAGCTGTCCAGCGCCCAGCGGGTCATGGAATCAATCGCCGCATGCGGGTCACGATGACCGGAGTCGGCACGCAGGCGCTCGGTGACACTGGGATGAGCACAAGTGAGATCGAAGGCTTGAGCGTACCCATCCGTCCTTCTACGGACGTCGTTATCCCGAGGAGGAGGAACGAAGGTCTGGTGGGTAGGGCCCGCCGCCTGAATGCGGACGAGGGCATCCACCGGCGAAGTGAGCCTGTCTATCAAAGCGGATAAGGCATTGATCACGTTGGGAGGAGGAGACGAGCCGCTCCCGCCTCCATTTTGGCGGCTCGTATTTTGATCTTCGTAGTTGTCGCTCTCCATCGGGTCAAGGGCGGAAGATCAACTTTAGGGGTAGAGAAGCTTCTGAAGCGATTCCCACAGACGGCGCCAACTGATGAAGGCTGTGATCTCCTTCAGATATTGTCCTCCGTCGATTCTATGATTGCGGTCTTTGACGGTTGAGATTTAGTTTAGGAGGTGTTGAGCGTGTGGATCTCAATGGGTTGGCGTTGACGCCGAGCTATCTGCAAAAGAAGTCCCGAGGTGGGTGACCACCATAGGACCCTCCGATAATTAAGATAGTGCCGGGGAATAAATGCAGAGTAACGACGTATTGGAAATGATTTCGAGTTACCTGAGTCGTCTAAGAGAGGGGTTTATATAGTGGTCGCGTGGAGCGAGCGGGCGCGAGATCGTCGCCGTCAGTTACGCCCCTGCATTATACTCGCATTAATGGCGGGATACGCCGATTAATGGGGGGCGCCGGCGTGGGACGCGGAATGTGGGGAGGCGGATATCTCGCCCCGGCGAGATACGTGGAGCCGTTGCAGGGGCGCTTGGGTTCCGCGCTCTCGGTTGATCGGGTAAGCCGAGGAAGCTCGGCCTGTCAGATTGCTCGAAGACGAGCAGTGAGGCCGGGGAAGCTCAGCCTGTCAGATGGCTCGAAAACGAGCAAGGAGGTCGAGGAAGCACAGCCTGACAGATGGCTCGGAGACGAGCAAGGAGACCGAGGAAGCTCAGAGACGAGCTGTTGGTAGTTTGCTAGGTGAAGGTGGAAAGTACTTAAGGAGGTCTCTTGAAAGGTCGGACACTTTCTCAAGACGAGGTCCCGAGGAATTCCCTAATGCAACTCATTTATTCCACCTCCGTAGCCTTCGGGACACGTTATCCGCTATGTGTCGTAATCTAAGGAAATATCACTTGTGAGCATCATTACCTAAGAAGAGTGGTGCAGGGTTCAATCCTTTGGAAGTAAATCCACATGGAAATGAAAGAAAAATAGAATGCTGATACCACTGCTTTCTTATCGCAAGTGTCGCAAAATCAACATCTATCGATCTATCTATCTAATATATACTCATAAAGTTATATGAGTGAATACTCCTTGAAATTTTCTTTTATCTAGTTTGGATTTTAGTGTAAAAATCGTTATCTAGCCTTTATTCAAATCTTTTACTATTTTTGGGTTATGAAAAATTTTTTATTGGTTAGCTAGGCGTGTATGATGGAAAAATTCTTTAAAATCTTCTTTTATTTTCTCCCACCGTTTAGGTTTTATTAGAAAAATATTGAAAAATTCCATAACTTTTATATACTATAGCGTGCAAAATATTGAAAAATCGAAAAAACAGAGATTTTAAGAGTTAAAAATTTCCTGATTTTCATTTTTTATTGTAAAAAAAATATAGAAAAACCAAAAAAATAGAAAATAATGACAGTTTTTTAAAAATCAATATTTTCATGTGCTATGGGATATAAAATAGAGAATAATGGAGGAAAGAGGTCATAGGAGGGGATTTCCTCCTATAGCGTCGAAAAAATACAAGCTCCATCATTTTTTTCAACGATCGGCATCCATCATCATCGTTGTTATCATCTAAGATGTGCATACACCAAATTTCATGTGATTCCACCACTTGTTCACCGTTGAATTAGCAACATACAAAGTTCTATTGTCGGTAAACCATTAATTTTGCACCAACTAAATCAACGGTGAAAAATGGTATAATCACATGAAATTTGGTGTATCCACATCTTAGATGATAAAAATGGACGTGATGTATGCCGGTCGTCGAAAAAAATCATGGAGGGTGCATTTTCCAACGTCATAGGAGCAAATTCCCTCCTATGTCACATTTCCTCCGTTAACCTCTATAAAATATTGGTATTTTGAAGAAAACAGAAAACTTGTGATTTATTTTGAAAATGTAACGACTGCACCATAATATCACTCTTGAATCATAGTACCTTGAATCCTTCCTTACTCTTCTGACGATCATGACTCAGCGCGGACCTTACCATTTATTATGTTCTTTTAAATTTCCTCTATTTAATCTATCGTGAGTCCTTTCTTATCTTCTCTGATGATCAACTCTCGACGAAAAAGAAACGGAAGTTCGAACCCTTCATCTTTATCATGACCTTTTCTTATTATCTTCTTGATTCCATCTGGATTTCTTGAACCCCTATTGGTCCTTCTTTTTTGCACCTCTTAATATATCTCTTGCATACATTCTTGAAAAGTTTTTGATCACTTCAAGTAATCCTTGTTTCAGTTTTGGAACTTCCGATTCGGAAGTATCTCATATCCTTTTAATTTATCGTATCCTTTCTTACATCGACCGATGGAGTGCGAAAGAGATAAACGACGATGTTATCTCTATCTTGTCCGGTAGCGACACAAACTTTCCGAAATTCGAGTACGAAATTTCTTTTAAGGGGTGTAGATTGTAACAACCGCAAATTTTATCTACTTCCTTTTGACTATCTTTTCATAATAATGGGTTTTTCATTGAGTCATTTAGCATCTTTATTCTATAGGTCTTGAGTTCAGACCTTAGCCTTTCCGATTTGTACGGTATGATAATAGTATTAGTTATTATTTACTTAAATGAAACTATTTTGATTGGGGTTTAGTATTTTATTTATGATAAAATGTATTTTATTAATTAATTATCTTTGTGTTATATTGTCTTGATTAAATATGATTATGATACTCTAGTTATATTAAATCTATTTTTATACCAAATTATATAACTAAATTTTATCTTATATGCTCACGTTGTTATACTAATACTATCGCTTTTAACTTACTTATATAGTACTTATATTTTATATCTATTTAATTTTATTATGAAACCCATTAAATAATTCAAATCTTTTATGACGATATTTTAATATATGTTTGTTATATGGATAAAATGTTGTTAAACAAATTATTTAAGAAAATAAAAGATATATGTCGAGAGATATGGTGGGGGTGTTGGATGATACTTGCAAATCTTTTTAAATAAATTTATTTTGGAGGTTCTATGCAATTTTTGCCTAAATGATGTATAACTCCCATCTCTCTCATCGCATTTTATTAACCCAGCTATCTTCTTTTTCTTTCTTCACTCTCTTCTAACCCAGCCTCTCCTATCATCTCCCTAAACAAACAAAAGAAATAAAAATAAAATAAAACCCAAAAAGCCTCTACCCGAGAACCCATAACCCTAAACCTTGCCGAGGCTTCAAGCTCCAGCCCCTCCTCCTCATCAACTCGTCGTCACCGTCACTTCATCAGCCGCGACCCCTACGTCACCGTCTCCGTCTCCTCCCCCACCGTGGCCGCAACCGCGTCATCCCCAACTCCTAGAACCCTAACTGGTCCGAGCGTTTCCTCTCCCTACTCGACCGAAGCCCTAACCCATTGAAGGCCGAGGCCGACTGCAACTGCCTCGTAATCAAGTGTCATCGTCGATCCAGTCGCCGCCGCCCTTATGACCAAATCCCAAGCCAAATATTGCCGCCGTCGCAGTCGACGGTCTCTTGGTAAGTCTCCTCTTTCTCCTCATCCTTTTTCGGTTGCACGAAACCCTTGATCAAGACTTAAATATGCTAATGTATTATAATAAGTTGATAATGATTATGTGTGATTTAAGCTGTGTCATTTCAATTCATAAACTGAAGATCTGCAAATTATAACATGTGATGCATTAATTTTATTTTGAACAGCGATGTAAGTGTGGTAATATTATAAGTTTAAATTATGAGAATAATGGAGAAAAGATGTCATTTGACCTCTTATGGCGTCGAAAAAATACCCTCTTCCTAGTTTTTTCCGACGATCGGCACCCACCATCTTCATCGTCATCATCTCAGATGTGGATACACCAAATTTCAACGGTGAGAAAGATGCCTAAACCGTTAATTTTGAACCCACTAAATCAACGGTGCAAAAGTTGTAGAATCATATGAAATTTGGTATACCCACATCTTAGATGATGACGATGAAGATGGTGGATGCCGATCATCGGAAAAAACTAGAGAGGGGTGTTTTTTCGACGCCATAGGAGGAAATCCCCGCCTATGGCCTCTTTCCTCCATTAATCTCTTAAATTATATAGTTTCATTGATTGTTTTAAATAGCTTATTATATTATTAATTTAATAATGATGTCTTATATAAACAGAGATTGTTATGAATTGTTATTTCCATTTACTTCATTATTTTAAGTATATTTAATAATTAATGGTCGATATGATTTATAGAATTGTACGCTTATATTTTGATATTTAATTTCATTTTATCACCATGGTTACACAACAATTGTTACACTGGTTTTTATGAACATTTTTGTTTTAGTTATTGAAGGATATCAAAGGTTGAGATAATTTAACAAATTTACATTAATTGTTGCATAGTTATTTATCCACAGAACTATTAAATTGCTTTTACAATATTATGTAATAAATGCATATATATTATCAACAGAACTGTCGAGTTAGTTATCCAAGGATTATCAACGTGTAATAAAAAAATCACAATACTGTATTATAATAACTTTTACTACAAATATAAAATAGTATACTGTTGTACCTATTTATAACATACTAATATATTTAGAATCGTAAAACTACTACAAATGAAACTTGATATATTTGGTGATCAATCATATATACATCAACAATACAGGCAAATATATGAAGCATTCAGTGTCTTGTTGATGTAGTTGTGCTATATCTAAGTTGTACACCAACAATACAGGCATAGATATAGCACAACTGGAATCTTGTTAAGTGGGGAAAATATCATTATCAGAATAAGATGTACAACTGGAATCGACAAAAATGTTTCTTTTTCCGAAACCATCCAGTCATCTACAGATCAAAAATTAAAATAGTGTAAAGTGGAACAATTGTACTATTACAAGTATACAATGTTTAGAATATATGTGCAAATTATAGAAACTGTTGGGAGAGAAACCGATGAATGTAGAAACTCATGAAAATATCATAATAGCATGACTCGTTCACATTTGGAGTTCATGTTGAAAAAATGGGGACAACTTCTAAGAGCGATGACACTTTTATCGTAATGTGACATTTAATTTACTCTCGGCAGCTTTTCTGACATCCCACTGCACACAAAGGGTAAGAGTTAGCTATTAACAGAAAGTTGGAAACTATTTACTAGCCAATGATATTCCTGCTTACTTGTAGTTGGTTCATCTCTTCGTCAGTAAGTGAACGTTCCATTGATCGGTATGTGATCCTGTAGCAATGGCTGGTCATTCCTTTTTTGTTTGTAAAATTATCAATCAGTCTCACCTGCAATTGTAAAAGATTCACCGAATAAGGTTTAAACTTCCCATGAAACTTTTACACAATTGTTCCAGCCATCCGAAAGGATGTGCTCTCACCGAAAAGATAACCAGATGAGCATGAGAAGGGTATGGAAAATATAAAGCGGTTTTCTAGCATGTGCAACAAAAAAAGGGTAAATTGTCAAACAAAAAAAAGCACTTTTTCCGCTGTCAAAACCCCCGGACTCGATGCGATGGTCAAAAACCCCTGGAAATTTTTCCCACGGCATCTGCATAGCAACATGCTATATCTAACCAATGCATACAAACTATTTAGATATCACAGGAAACGGTTTAGATGTTGCAGGCAACTGCTTAGATATCGCTAGCTACTGCTTAAATATCGCAGGAAACCAGATATGGTAGGAAATTACTAGATATCACAGGTAGGGGGTTTCTTGACAACTAAAAACTTTTTTAGAGGGGTTTGACTACCGTTTCGAGGCCGGGGGTTTGACAAAGGAAAAAATTGCTTGGGGGTTTTGACAATTTACCCAAAAAATCTAAAATAAAATAAATTACTTTTGGCAATTATAATTTTAGTCTTATATACTTTATTAAAAAAGAAATTCTCACTTCCTAAAGGCTTATGGGGGATAGATTAATAGAAGTAATTTTCATGTAAATTCTTCTAATTATAAATTTACAAATTTTAGAGGGCTTATTGAAAAGGGGGGAAATAATTAACTCTATTTATAGAGGGTGGCGCATCGCATCAAATATGTGCATGCAATAGACAAAATGAAAGCTAAATTGCAAATGCATTTGGAGAGGGAAAAAACACATTAACACCAATTAGTATCAGCAAAAATCTTTAAGGAGGTCATTTGTAATTTATCCTTGCTCATATATAGCACATGCCTGTGAGAGTTAGTGGTGCAGTTGATACAACGTTCTAAATATCGCCAATATATCACCTATATCGGCCGATATATCAGTTTTGGAGGGATAACGATATGATATGATGAAATAATATCTTTTTTTAGTTTTGGATATATATCAGCCGATATATCTGGTCCGATATATCTTACCAAATATCATGATATTTGTTAAATTTTATTTTGGGTCTTTAAATACAGGTAAGGTTGTTAGTGCCTTATTTTGTTTATGCTTTATTGATATAATCTGTTACATATGTTTAATATCAATGTTTTCACGTCAAATCCCCTCAAGTAGGATTTGAATTTACGATCAGTCATTATATATATCCGCTCTATTACTAAGCTATTGAAGAATACTCATCTAAAAGAGCTAATTTCATATTGAGTCTTCTTTATGACATTTATCATACAAAAAATATTTTATAGAATATATCTTCCGATATATCGCGATATACGCTATCCGATATGAAAATCGTCGGACCGATACGATACCGATATCCGATATTTAGAACATTGAGTTGATATTTGTTGTAGCATTATAGAATACCATTTTTGTAAGGGGAACAGAATAATACAAACACTAAAAGAATTTAAGCAAACAATTGCATTACAATCATACCTCCTCTACAAGGTCGCCAGCAATTCCTCTTACAAGTTCACATAAATTATTTTCTGTGAAAGCATCGCTGATCCAGAAACTCATGTCCTTGTAGCAGGGAGGGAACTGCACAAACAGAATTTAGTGTCATTGCATAAACAAAAAGGATTCCAGCTCTCATCAGCTTATATAAACTAGTTACATGTACATTTACCAATTTATTTTATGTGCGGGTACCATCTATGCATATTTCTTAATTCAGATTGTGACTCCTTTTTACAGTATATGGCAGTACTGAATATTACGAAACAATCTTGAAATGGCACAATGCCCACAAACAATAAACTGACTGAAACAAGCTTCCTAAGGTGGTGGAGATTCTAAACTTTTGTTTTGAATATTCTTCATATATCTTGTGTATAACTGTGGTTTAGGATTGCGTCAGTGTTCTAAGTCCACAAATTTTGGGTTATATCAGTGACTTTCTTACCGACAAAGGCCCGTTTATTTAGAGTATGTACAAAAAAGGTCCTAATAAACAATATGACTTTGGTTAACCTTAAGTTTTGGAGAGACTTGGTGAACATTTAGCATTCAAAAGGTGTGTATGAGAGGAAGTTTTCACTTCACTAAAGCACCCTTCTCAAAATTCGTTAGATAAAAGAAGATATTTAAGTTAGGTCTTTGTAATGGAAGAACTTCTTGCTTGGTTGTCCGGGCCATGCAAATTCTCCTCTCTTGCAAAACACGATCCCTTTGGCATCCAAAATGTATGTGGCCACTCTATGAGAAGTATGGAGTGCATTGTTGACTAACAAATGCTGGTTTAAGCAAAGGGAAGCACATAGCTTAGAGATGCACAAGAATAAGCTAGAAAAACAGTAATCCACTAGTAGGTGAGACAGATAATTTTCCCAAGAGAGGAAGCTAATCGCCATGTGGGTAACAAGGGAGTATGAAAATGCATGGCCTTATCAACAGGGCAGAGGCTGATGGTGAGCAATTGGTAGTTGCATACACAAACTTTACTACGGAGGCCAAGACAGTTCCTTAAGTAGAAATGCAAGCCATTGACACAATTTCAAAGACCTAAGAATTTTGAGAAGGATTAAATATACCAAGTAGAAAAGTTGTATAACAAAAGATGGACCTTCTTCGTGTTGGAACAAATGAATGGCAGGTGAAACCAATCAAGAAAGGAGAGTTGAATAAAGATCCAGCAAGTCCGCACGATTTTAAGTTCCACTGTAATATTGCAGTCATGCCACATGTACATATAAAACTTGAGGTATTTCTGTTGAGTTAAAAATTAACTCCTCAAAGAAATCTAAATACTTATAAGTATTTACCCCTTGATATAGATCAAAATGATCAAAAAGGGGATCAAATGATTAAGAACTAGATCAAATGATCAAAAATTCGGCCCAATGAACAAATCTTTTGATCAAAATATGATCATAGTTAGTGCAAAGTACACAATGAACAAGCCTTTGGCTTGTTCATTACAAGTGGAACCCTCTACCTTGGGCAGTCCCCCTTGAAGCAACTCAAAAATGAGTTGTTTTGAGGCATCCCTTCATCGGGGTGTCCCGACATGCTTGTCTTTAAAGCAGTGCCGGGACCCCTGTTCAAATAGACTTTGACCTATTCTTAAAGAGATAGTTGGAGAATCCCCTCTATTTCGCTGATATCTAGAGAGTAGTTGTGCACTACTCCCAAGTCACTGAAGGATATAAATAACCCTTATGAACCAACAGATAAAAGGATCGAATCCTTCTGCCAAGAAAATATAGCCAATAGATAAAAGGATCGAATCCTTTTGCCAAGAAAATATAGCAATAAAACTTTGATCAAAGTTCTCAGAGAAGAAGAAGAAGGTGAGCAATAGGAATGGAACCGCCATTCCTTCTGAATCTCTCTCTCTCTCTCTCTCTCTCTCTCGGCCAGGAAGAGACTCATAAAAACTTATAAAAGTTTTCAGCCACAAGGGACCTTAAAAGCCATTGTCATGGCTTTCTTCAAAAGAGATGAAGATACACCAAATGGACAGAACATAAAACATGGACCATCCCATGTTCTGCATAGGCCAAACATATCTTCACAATGAATCTAGTGTTAAAACATTGTATTCCTCACTGAAACATGGCTCAAAACCATGTTTTACCTCTGAACATAAATCTCTGTGTTCATTTTGCACAAAACCGTTGATAATGTTGCCACACATCATTTTTTAAGTGCAGGAAACTCAATTCAATGAGTTCTCACTAAAGAAACTCTCAAAAATGAGTTTCTGACTTGGCCTTAAATAAGCCATCGAAAAGCCCTCAAATAAGCCTCTTGCTTGTGCCGGGACCCCACTCCCGACCATCGGGAGGCCCCCAAAACAGGCCTCCCGTAACAAGAAACTTCTTGTTGCTCACTCATAGTGTGGACCCTACCTAAGGTGTCCCTCCTACATTTCAAAAAGGAGTGATGTGGCCCCCACTCAGGGCAGTGCCCATCCCTATGTGTCAAATTGACACTAAAATACCCCCAAGAACAAAGAATAAACCCTTAAATTAGGGTTTGCCATGCGACTCTTGTATTTTGCAATAATAATGTAATTTACATTCAAAATTATAATCAAATATGAATAAAATGAATAAAATATACAATATTCTTCCGTTTATTTCTCATTGTGCAAATATAATATATGGTGCGATGCGAATTAAAGCAAGCTAGTGTAGTTTTCCATCCCAGATGTGCTCTAAGACAATAGGGTGTAATTAGCGGTACACGCTTGCGCTGCCGGAAGTCTCGAACTCAGGACCTTATGGACAAACTTTAAAACTCAAATACTTATTTTTGTTTAAACTCTACATATTTTAAACGCTCAATTGTTAGAGGTCTTAAAAGGGTAAACAATTTCCTCTTTTTACGAAATTAATATTTACAAAACCGGGGTTCTAATAAATCTACTACATGCATCTTTCCACTAAAAAAAATTTAAAATACATGCACTGAAAATCAAGGGAAACCCCATTGCGTCTTTCAAACTTCACGGATCAATCAGAAAAACCTTGGTTAATTTAATCCTCATTAAAGAACTATACCCCTGATCAAACTGCGACAAGATCAAAACTCGAGAACAACCCCCACTCTTTTTCTTCTAACAAACTTAAACCAATCAACCATAATCACCCAAAACATTGGAAATTTACCCTGATAAAGACTTATAAAAAAAATCAAGAACCCCCATGTTTTCTTCCAAAAAACTAAGTTCTTAGCAAGAACACACTATGTTCTTGAGCCTCAACACCCCCATCTGGATTAATAATATGATAGGAAACCGAGTCCCTTGATCCCACGACTCTCTCATAGCACGCCCTCCTGTACAACACATCCCCTTCATCATCATCATCATCATCTAAAGTTAAAACTCCAGCGCCGGCAGTCATCATCCTCAGGGTCTGCAGTATCTTCTTTTCCCAATCAGTGGGCTTTCGTCTGATAGCGTACCCGACCTTGCGCTCATTGCAGTAGGCCTTCCAAGAGGTGCTGATGTGGCGGTGTGGGGACCGGGGGCACTCAAGTGAAATGCGGAGGAGGCCAGAGTGCATCTCCTTGACGAGAAGAGCGGTGGGGACAGAGTTCAAAGAGAAAGGGTGGGAAATTGGTCGGGTCGGACTGGACGGAGAAGGCGATGTGGCCGCGGCGGCAGCCGTATATGGTGCCAGTAATGGTGGAGCGGTGGTGGGAGGAATTGGGGAAGCGGTGGATGGAGGTAGCGGGGTCGATGAGGCTGCTTTCTTGATCTTCTTGGTTGAGGGGATCAGGCCCAGTGCAACAGTTCTTCGAAGAGGTCGGTGATGGTGGAGCTGAGACGGTTCTTGATGGTGGTGGAGGGGTTGGAGGTGAGGCAGCAGGCGAGGTGGTCAAGGATCTTCATTGTTTCTTTATATATAGAGAGAGGGGGGGCTAACAAGAAAGAGGATGCAGTTGGGAATTTGAAACTATGTGAAGGGGAAATAACATAATGCATACTGTGTTCTGGGTCTGCTGAACTAAGAATATATAGAAACTGGAAATTAGGGGGGCGCGCAGAGAGAGAGAGAGATGTGGGTTGATTGATGAAGGGCTAGCATATAAGGGGAGCTAGCAAGAAAGACGACAGGGTTGGGAGTTTGAAACTGTGAGAGGGAATGTAACAGAATATTTACTGCATTTGGGGTCTGATGGAGGCTGTGATCTCCTTCAGATATTGTCCTCCGTCGATCCTGTGATGGTGGTCTTTGACGGTTAAGATTTGGTTTGGAAGTTACTGAGCATGTGGATCTCAATGGGTTGGCATTGAAGCCGAGCTATCTGCAAAAGAAGTCCCGGTGTAGGTGACAACCGTAGGACCCTCCAACGATCAAGTTAGTACCAGAGAATAAGTGCAGAGTAACGGCGTATTGGAAATGATTTCGAGTTACCTGAATCGTCTGAGAGGGGTTTATATAGTGGTTGCGTGGAGCGAGCGGGCGCGAGATCGTCGTCGTCAGTTACGCCCCTGCGTTATCCTTGCATTAATGGCGGGATACGTCCATTAATGGAAGGACGCACCAGCGTGGGACGCGGAACGCAGGGAGGCGGATATCTCGCCCTGGCGAGATAAGCGAAACCGTTGCGGGGGCGCTTGGGTTCCGCGCTCTCGGTTGATCGGGGAAGCCGAAAAAGCTCGGCCTGTCAAATGGCTCGGAGACGAGCAGTGAGGCCGAGGAAGCTCGGCCTGACAGATGGCTCGGAGACGAGAAAGGAGACCGAGGAAGCTCGGAGACGAGCCGTTGGCAGTTTGCTAGACGAAGATGGAAAGTACTCAGGAAGGTCTCCTGAAAGATCGGACACTTTCTCGAGATGAGGTCCCGAGGAATGCCCCTAATACAACTCATTTATTCCACCTCCGTAGTCTTCGGGACATGTCATCTGCCACATGTTGTAATCTGAGAAAATACCACTTGTGAGCATCATCATTAGCCCCCCGCTCTCGTTCCGATCTATTTATGGATCGGGTTAAGGATGGCCTGCTCGGTTTTTCTTCGGCTCGGTTTAGCGCCAAGAATCAGCATGTGGATCGCCCGGGAACGACATGGCATTTGGCGATTGCGTCGTTTCGATCTTTGGGCCCACACGTTGTCTTGTCGTGCGCCTGCATTTTCGCGCGTATCTCCGATGGCATCGGCGGATTAGTGAAATGATTGCGCTTTAAAGAGGGGACGCCGTTTCAGTCGATTCGCCAGTTGGGATACGGGCCACGTGTCGAATGTCGGTTGTCTCTGACTCCTGCAGTTGAAGAAATGTGACCAATGGCCGGTCGCCACGTGAAACTTCGATTGTCGCTTGGGCGCGACGTTTCATTTTGGCGGGAATCAATCAGGCCGTGGGATGCTCTTTTGGGGTGTATAAATAAGAGGGGACCATCCTAGGGTCGACACTTTGCTCTAATTCTGTTTCATTGCTGAAGATTGCCCGGCGCTCCACTTCTTAGATCAGATCCTATGTTCATTTTTCCTCGGTGAGTCCCTTCCTTTGAATCAGATTAGATGTCTTCATCCAAGAAGTCTGTAGAGATAGTAAGGGTAGAGTCGGACAATGAGGCCTCAGTTTGCTAGGATCGAGTCCAGTGGGTTTTCCTCCTCTTCGGCTTCAGATAGCCAAAAGGGTCCGTCTTCTGGTATGTCTTCTGTGTCGACTTCATCCCCTAGAGTCAGGGCCGTCCTTATCACTCACCATTGGGCGGCGACAAGGGCTTCCAAGGTGCGCATCGGGAACACTCACGATGCGCCCTCCGTTTTGAAGAGTCTGGACAAGCTTTTCGAAATTCGGACTCGATTCTACATCCGCACTATTCCATCCATTTAGCTAGAGAGAGTGAGCAGGCAGACCAGGTGCATGGCAAGAAGATTGCCCTGTATTTGGAAGCGTTCCGGACAGGAATGCGTCTGCCCTTCCCAACCGAGGTTTGTGGGGTGCTTCATTGCTTTCGTCTTACCCCGGGTCAGCTAGCGCCGAACTCGTGAAGAATCCTCGGGTTTCTAGTCCGGTTAAAACTTGATCAGATCCCCTTCAGTTTGACCTTCCTTGTGTCCTTCCTTTGTTATAAGAATCATCCCGGCACCAGCAAGGAAGAGCCGAGCTGGGTGTACTTTTCGTATAAAAAACGTAAGGATGGGACGGCCGGGTCGGGTAGTAGTCGTCCCTTCTTCAATCCACGAATGGAAAGAGAAGTTTGTATTCATCGGGTCACCCGAAGGCGAGGATTGGCCTGTGCCTACACAGTGGCACAGGGCCGACTGCGCGAGAGCAAAGCAGTCGACTTTCCCTGAGGTGAGGATGGTGTCCCAGTGGGAGCCGATCCAGCGGACGGATGTCTTGCTATCCGAGAAGACACTAAGCCGGGCTGGGCTCAGTCCTACGCGTTTCTTGGGTAAGGGTTTTCGACGACCTGTTTAGACTTCGTTAACTTCCTATGCCTTTTCATTGTCGCTAACCCCCTTTTGTTTGTGTTCTTTTTCGTAGAGCCAATGGACCGATCGAAGATCCTAGCCGCCATGGCCCCCCAAACCAAAGAAAGAAGGCCGGGGGCGCAAGCTCGTCCCGACCCGGTCTGAGTTTGGCCCCGAGGTCAACTCCACCGTTCAAGCCTTTCGCTGCTCCCCGAGCCCCAAAAGAACGCCGCCGGGGGTCATAAGCATGCGTGGGACCCGGCGCCCCGGGCAAGAGAGGAGACTGAACCCGCCGAGATCCCCGTTAAAAGGCTGATGCGGACGGTCTCTCGACCACCTTCTAGCGGGATCCCCGTGCAGGAGGGCGACTGCTGCATTAAGGTGCCCTCAGGGCTCTCCGTCGCCGACAGCTTGTTTTCAGATATGGAGCAAGGAGCCGGGGGCAAGATTCCCCGGGGGACCATGAAGGCCCCATGTGACCACCATAACGCAGGAGACGATTCAGGTCGGTAATTGACTCTTCTTAAAATTTCTCAAGTCTTGTTACCTCGGTTTGAGCTTTCTAACCCGTTTGCTGCTTTCCTCAGGTCCTTCATCACTGCACTCTCCTCGTCGCCATGAAATCCGAGGAGGTAACCCCGGCCATTAAAAAGGCGAACGAATCCTCCTCGCGGGAAGAGCAACTTCGCCTCCAACTGCGGCAGGAGGAAGAGAAGGCGGCTCTCCTTGACACTCGACTGGTCGCCGAGGGGCTGACGAACTCCAAGTTGAAAGAGTCTCATCGACTCCTGGATGAGTCCAACCGGACCATCCAGGCCAAGTTGGAGGAGGTGAACAGCCTCTACAACTTGATGAAGAAGTCGAGATACGCGCTCAAGAGGGATGTTCGGGTGACCATGGACGCGGTGAAGCTCGCCGAAAGCCGGGCGGCGAAGGCCATGGAGGGATATAAAGCGTCCGACCAATTTTACGCCGATCTCGCCGAATCCGCGGCCGTTGTGTGGCACAGCGCCCTCGACGCTGTCAAGGAGTCTATGCCGGGGTTCGATGACAGCAAGCTCCGCGCCAAGTGCCTCCTGACCGAGGAAGCGCCGCAAGGGGACGTCGCCGAGGCCGCAGTTGGAGGCGAGGCTGTCGGCTGAAGCGCCGACCCCGAGGTCGCAGTTTTGGTCTCTAATGTCGGCGTCGAGCAGGACGAGATCCTTCCCGAGCGGGCGGCCTGAGCTTTCCCTCCTTAGGGTTTTTTTTCTTTTTCCAAATTTTGTAAGCCTCCGGGCATTTTTTATAAAGCTGAGCCCAGAATACCTTGTATTTATTTTTGGTTATAAATAAAATACTCTTTTTTCCTTTGCCTAAATGTCTGCTCGCTGCGCAAGTACTTTTAGCTCGTATATTTTTCATTGTTTGAATCTTCATTGCGCAAGTAATTTTAGCTTGTAGGTTTCTTTATCTTGCGAGTGTTAGGCTAGTGTCCACCCTTCCCGCACTCGCAGAGCGTTCATCAAGTAGGGTCGAGCGATAGCCAAGTGTAGGAAGGTCGGTATCCTCCTTTTCCTCGGAGTCGAGGTGGCGATCGCGCGTCGAGTCGAACGATAGCTAAGTGTAGGAAGGTCGGTATCCTCCTTTTCCTCGGTGTCGAGGAGGCGATCGCGCGTCGAGTGTGAACCGATCGATGGGCCGAGCAGGAACCTGCTTGGCAGCCTCGTGAGGAGGGCTTTTAGATCCGCTTCTTTGTAGGGCAGGAATCTACCCGCTGCAAATGGACCGAGCAGGAAGCTACTCGGTGGCCTCGGGACGAGGGTTTTGAATCCACAGCGTTGTTGGGCAGGAAGCTACCCGCTGCGGATGGACCGAGCAGGAGTCTGCCCGGCCGCCTCGTGGTGAGGGCTTTTCGATCCACGGCGTTGTTGGACAGGAAGCTACCCGCTGTGGATAGACCGAGCAGGAAGCTACTCGATGGCCTCGAAGGGAGGGCTTTTAGATCCACAGTGTTCGTTGGACAGAAAGCTACCCGCTGAGGATGAGCCAAGAAGGAATCTGCACGGCCGCCTCTTGGTGAGGGTTTTAGAACCACAGCGTTTGTTGGGCAGGAAGCTACCCGCTGAGGATGAGCCGAGCAGGAACCTGCACAGCCGCCTCGTGGTGAGGGCTTTAGATCCACAGCGTTGGGCAGAAAGCTACCCGCTGAGGATGAGCCGAGCAGCCCGCTGAGGATGAGCCGAGCAGGAATCTGCACGGCCGCCTCGTGGTGAAGGTTTTAGATCCACAGCGTTTGTTGGGCAGGAAGCTACCCGCTGAGTATGGACCGAGCAGGAAGCTACTCGGTGGCCTCGTGAGGAGGGCTTTATTGACTCTATAGTATTTTCTTGGGTGTCGTTCAACCTGCCTCGACCCGCAAAGGGCTAGAATGGTGACCGTCGCGGGTGACACGTGGCAATGCCATATCAGGAAAGTGCGATATTCCGTGATTTGCATCGCTGTGCGAGTAAATCTCAACCGTTGGAAGATTTTTGTTGAGGCTATAAATACTGGGTATATTGATTTCTTTCTAGTCTCGCACTCCCTGAAGATGGTCGGCCGCGTGTATACTATCTGAGAGATCGTTTCCCGTGACGACGTATACTTTTACAACCTTGATCGCTCCGAGGAGACGTACAAGGCGGTGATAAGCCGCCTAGAGGGCCACTTTGGACGCTTACTTCCCCGGAGATCTCCTCTCCTTCAGGTGTTGATTTACGCGATATGGAGGACTTCGCCGGGTTTGCAAAATATCATATCCTCACGGCTGATGGACGAGGCGTTCGACAAAATGCACATGATCCATGGGCTTGGTCTGATCTCAAAGAGTAGGTGGGATCGCTCGATAGACCTCCTTCTCGAGAACTTCCAGCAAAGGTTGATCATCGCTTCCTGCTCGGCCGAAGCGGATCCTCCCTTGCCCGGGGAATCCGTGGCTTTTAGGGTCCGTGAGTACCGTCGGAAGGAGCGGGTCGAAACTGCTCGGGATCGGCTGAAGGAGCTTTCTTCGGTGTACCACCGACAATGATTCCTTAACCCCCGCCCCCCTTTGTTGTAACTATTGTAAGGCCGAGGAGCCCATAATACCTCTAGAATAAATAAACTTGTCCTTGATTGTAGTGTACCGTCTCTTTTCCTCTTCTTGATACAAATTTTATGTTTACTCAAAAAACTTCGGTGTCTTGGAACTCAGAAAAGAATCAGAGGGCTAGAGCCCGACGGGGGTACACAGTCTTTTCTACAAGAGGACCTGGCCTGAAAGACTTGGTTAAATGCAAAAAAGGGAATTACATCATTTCAAAAGAAGATACATGTTTATTTATACAATTTAAGCTTCTCGACATTATAGGGCCGAGGAAATTTATGCCCCCCAGCGTATTGCAGGCGGTATGCTCCACCGGGCAATACTTCTGTTACGAGGAATGGTCTGTCCCACTTCGGGGAAAACTTGTGCAATCTCTCTTGGTCCACGAACTCGTTTCTTCGTAAGACCAGATCTCCTGTCTTGAAGGTCTGATGTTTAACTCAGGTATTATAGTAGCGTGCGGTTTGCTGCTGGTAGGCAGCCGCTATGATTTACGCTTGATCCCGTTTTTCCAATAAGATGTCTAAGTTACTTCGGAGCACTGAGGTGTTGGCTTCATCGTCAAAATGTTCTACCATGTAACTGAGCAGTCCAATCTCCGCGAGGTCCATTGCCTCGGTACCGTAGCAAAGGCTGGATGGGGTTTCTCCCGTGGGTGTTTTCTTCGATGTTCGTAATGCCCATAGCACCCACGGCAGTTACTCGACCCAGCTGCCTTGTCTTCCTTCCAAACGGGCGCGAATGATGCCTCGGTTCGCTACCTCGGCCTGCCCGTTGCATTGAGGATGTGCAACCGCGGAAAACTGCATCAGTATGTGGTAGTCACTGCAGAACTTTTTGACTTTGTCGTTTTCAAAGTTGGTCCCATGGTCGGTAACTATGAACCTCAGGATTCCGAATCGAGAAATTATGTTGTTTTGCAGGAACTTTATCATAGAGGTGACGTCCAGTTTTCTGATGGATACGGCATCTATCCACTTCGTGAAGTAGTCGGCAGCGAGGATGTATCGTTGTCCGCCAGTGCCAGTGGGGAGTTGACTGACCATATCCATCCCCCATTGTGCAAACAGCCAAAGGGAGCTAAGTGGCGTTAGTTCGGTTGCGGAAAGACGAGGTATACTGCCGAAGAGTTGGCAGTTCTTGCACCTTCTGACCAGCTTCTCGACGTCCTGGTGCAATTTCGGCCAGCAGTACCCTTGGAGCAGCGTCTGATGGACCAAGGTGCGAGCTCCTTGATGCGCTCCCCCGACCCTTTTATATATTTCTCGCAGAACGTAGTCGACTTCGTGGGGGTCGATGCATCGGAGCAGAAGGTCAGTGTACGACTTCTTATATAGGTTTCCGTTGCTCGAGAAGAAATAGCGTGCTTTTACCCGTAACCGGCGAGCTTCCCCTTGATTTTCGGGGAGCACACCGTCTTTCAGGAACTCCACGAGGGGCTTCCTCCAATCTTGGCCTTCTTCTTGGTTGTGTATATCTGGAGCGTTACCTCCTCTTCTTCCACGCTGAGTCGAGGTAAGACTTCGAAGAGAATATTTCTTTTACGGGTGACCGAATAGGAAGAAGCGAGCTTGCTCAAAGCGTCGGCTCGAGTGTTCAGATTCCTGGGGATCTGCTCCACTTGGACTTCGTAAAAATAATTTCGAAGCCTTTTTACCTCAGCCAGCTGTTTTATCATGAGCAGATCCCAGGCTTCGAAACGCCCGGTTACTTAGCCGACGACCAGTGCGGAGTCGCTGCGAACTCTGATGGTCTTCAGTCCTACCTCGGAGGCGATCCGCAGTCCTGCCAGCAAGGCCTCGTATTCCGCGGCGTTGTTTGACGCTCTGAACCCGAGCTTTAAGGAGTATTCCATTTCCGCTTCGTCCGGAATGCGGATGATCAGGCCAGCCCCGCTCCCCTCCTCGGTGGAGGATCTGTCCACGTATAGCACCCAATCCGGGATGGGGTCGGGCACCTCCTCGACCGAGGGACGTGGTTCGGAGCCCCGTGTCGGCGTTTCTTCTTTAGTGGGGATGGTGCATTCGACAACAAAATCCGCCAAGACCTGTGCTTTGATGGCTTGTCAGGGACAGTATTTGATATCGAATTGGGACAGTTCCCATCTCCACTTCTCCAGGCATCCTGATGACTCGGGGGAGGCGAGAATCGACACTAAAGGTCGCTCGGTGAGGACGAGGATCGTGTGCGCTTGAAAAAAGTGCCGAAGTTTCCTGGAGACGACGACAAGCGCCAGGACTGTTTTCTCTATGGTCAGGTATCTCGTTTCCGCGTCCTTGAAAACATGGCTCACGTAATAAACCGGCCTCTGTATGCCTTCGCATTCTCTGACAAGCACTGAGCCTGCAGCTTGGTCGGAGACGGTCAGATATAGCAATAGTTCGTCAACCTCGACTGGTCGGGTGAGTAGCGGTGGGGTCGCTAGATACGCCTTGAGTTGTTCGAAAGCGTTCTAGCACTCCTCAGACAATACAAACTTGGGGATTTTCCTTAAGGCCCTGAAAAACGGGAGGCACTTCTCCCCGGCTCTGGACATAAAGTGACTCAGGGTAGCGACCCTTCCCGTGAGCCGCATGATGTCAACATTGTTCTTAGGCGTTGCCATGTTGAGAATAGTGCTGATCTTTTCATGGTTTGCTTCAATTCCTCGGTGGGTTACCGTGAACCCGAGGAACTTCCCACTGGAGACTCCGAACGCGTACTTAGCTGGATTCAGCTTCATTTTGTACTTGCGCAGGACGTCGAACGTCTCGCCGAGGTCTTTAGTGTGCTCAGTTGACGAGATGGATTTCACGAGCATGTCGTCGACGTAGACTTCCATGTTTCTGCCGATCCGTGGTTTGAACAGCTTGTTGACAAGGTGATGATATGTGGCCCGATGTTTTTGAGTCCGAAGGGCATCACTTTGTAGCAGTATACCCCACGATCAGTGGTGAAGGCAGTAAGTTTTTCGTCGGCCGGGTTCATCCTGATCTGATTGTAACCGGAGAAGGCGTCCATGATGCTCAATAATTCGTGGCTGGTCGAGCTGTCTACCAGCAGGTCTATCGGAGGAAGGGGATAGTTGTCTTTGGAACAGACCTTGTTCAGATCCGTGAAATCAACGTACATGCGCCATTTCCCGTTTGCCTTCTTGACCATGACCACGTTCGCCGGCCAATTTGAGCAGTCCAGATTTCTGATAAAGTTAGCGGCGAGGAGTCGATCCACTTCGTCTTCTATCACCTTTTGCTTGGCCAGCGCAAAGCTTCCCTTCTTTTGTCGGACGGGTTTTGCTTTCGGGTCGACCCCGAGCTTGTGGGAGATCACTCTAGGGTCGATTCCGGGCATGTCCGCTCGCGTCCAAGCGAATACGTCTGAGTTATCTCGGAGGAACCGAATCAGGTCTTCGCGGTGGTCTCCAGTCAGGGGTGAGCCGATCTGGACTGTCCGGCCATCGACCCATTCTTTAAGGGGGCTTCCGCCAATGCTTCCACCGGGGCACCTCTAACCTCCATTTGCTCATCGCGTGTATCCAAAGACCCTTGGATATCAGGCGTGCCCTCAAAATCGTCGTCCTGCTCTCCAGCGGCGGACGTCGAGACAAGGCAAATCTTAGCGGTTTGCTGATCTCCGTAGACCCGGCCTATTCCCCCTTACTCCAAAGGGAATTTGAGCGCAAGGTGATAAGTGGAGATATGGGTCCGGAGAGCGTTTAAGGTGGAACGTCCCAGAAGAATGTTGTAGGATGAAAAGACTTTGGCGACGAGGAAGTCCACTGGTATGGTTCACGTATTGCCCGCTTCCCCGATGTTGAGGAGGAGGGTGACCAATCTCTCGGCAGGGACGGAATGATTGGTGAACCCAGAAAGGGCATGGGAGGTAGATCAGAGGTCGGATGGTCTTAGCCCCATACGCTGGAAACGGTCGTGGAACAGGATATCCGCCGAGCTTCCTGAGTCGACCAATATCCTCTGGACTTCGTAACGGTGGACTCTGGTCGTTATCACGAGAGGGTCGTTGAGAGGGAGCGATATGCCGTGGAGGTCCTCCTCTGTGAAAGTGATCGGCTCGCTTCTCCTACACTTCTTGTGTGGCGTACCGCTTGTACCCTCGATTGGGAGGAGGTTGTAGTTCCCCTCGCTTTCCCGAGCTAGATCCGAGGTAACGACCATGATCTGCCCGATTGTTAATTCCCCGGGAAGGGTTTGGTCATTTTGCTCCTGCTCCGCATGCCGCTTGTCCCGCAGGTATTTCGTCAGGTGGCCTGAGCGGATCTACTCCTCGATGTAGTCACGGGATTGTTTGCAGTTCTCAGTGGGGTGACCCTGCGACCAATGGAAAACGCAGTATGGGCCGCGGATACGCTCGCCCGCTCTTTGGGTGACTGGCGGGTGCTTGAAGAACCTCTCTCTCTTAGCTTCCTTCAGCAGCTCAGTCTGAGAGATGTTTAGAGAAGTGTACTCCTGAAACCTCGGGAAGTAAGGTTTCGGACGATCAACTTTCTTCTTCTCCTCCCTATCCCTCTTCTTTCTGTCCGCCTGGTCGGCTCGGGGGAGGTTTGAGTTCACCTCGGACTCGAGCTGGATTTCTTGCTCGGTCCAGGCTTTCACTTCGACCATGGCTTAGGTTGCATTATTGCAAAAGAGCGGAGCAACTCTTTGTGCCTAAGACCCGACCTCAGCGCGGTGATAACGGTTTCATCACGGTGCTCGGGGACCTCCAAGAAGGCATTGTAGAAGCGGGTGACATATCCTTTGAAGGATTCCTTATCTCCGCTCTTAATGGTGAACAGAAAGTCGACCGTCCTTTTTTGTCGGCGATTCCCGACGAAGTGACCGAAAAATTGGATGGCCAGCTCGTCGAAGGTCGAGATGGAGCGTGGCGTAAGTCCTCGGAACCGGCGGATGAGGGTGGTGGGAAGAGCTCGGCATTAGGCCGCGTCCGAGTTATCTTGGAAGCCCATGCCCACCGTAAATGCGTGTAGGTAGTTCTTCTAGTCGGATTTCCCGTCGAGAAGGGCCACTTTTTGCGGCTTGTTCCTAGACTAGACGTGCTCGGCCAACAGCTCTTCTACAAAAGGCTTTGTTAATGAGTCGACGGAGTACATTGCCCCTTCGCCGGACGCATGGCCATCCCGTCGTATGTCTTCGATTTTCTTTTCGGGAGCTTCAAGTCGGTGGTGCTACCCCAAGGATTCCGCACAACCGGAGTGGTGGCTACCCCCTATCCGGGTCTGCGCAGCTTCGATTCCGCTTTATCAAATTTCTCAAATCCTCGGGCGAAACCCTGCTAGAGTGGTCCTGACGTTCGCCGTTAGCATGGCCCCGGCGAGCGTAGGGCCACGGTCATGCCTGGAACCAGGCAAGCTGACCGACACCTCCTCAGGGGGAGAGAACGCGCGGCAGGCATCGGAGCGACAGCCCAGTCTTCCCTGGGATCGGGACGTAGAGCTGTCCGGCGCCCAACGGGTCATGGAATCAATCGCCGCATGCGGGTCGCGGTGGCCGGAGTCGGCACGCTGGCGCTCGGTGACGCTGGGATGAGCACGAGTGAGATCGAGGGCTTAAGCGTGCCCATCCGTCCTTCTGCGGACGTCGTTATCCCGGGGAGGGGGAATTGCGGTCTGGTGGGTAGGACCCGCCACCTGAACGCGGACAAGGGCATCCACCTGTGATGTGAGCCTGTCTATCCGAGCGAATAAGGCATTGATCATGTTGGGGGGAGGAGACGAGCCGCTCCCGCCTCCATTATGACGGCTCGTCTTTGGATCGTCGCGGCTGTCTCTCACCATCTGGTCGAGAGCGGAAGATCAACTTCAGGGGTGGAGAAGCTTCTGAAACGTTCCCACAGACGGCGCCAACTGATGGAGGTTGTGATCTTCAGATATTGTCCTCCGTCGATCCTGTGATGGCGGTCTTTGACGATTGAGATTTGGTTTGGAAGTTGTTGAGCGTGTGGATCTCAATGGGTTGGCATTGACGCCGAGCTACCTGCAAAAGAAGTCCCGAGATGGGCGACCACCGTAGGACCTTCCGACGATCAAGTTAGTGCCGGGAAATAAGTGCAGAGTAACGGCATAAATGATTTCGAGTTACCTGAGTCGTCTGAAAAGGGTTTATATAGTGGTCACGTGGAGCGAGCGGGCGCGAGATCGTTGCCGTCAGTTACGCCCCTGCGTTATCCTCGCATTAATGGCAGGATACGCCCATTAATGGGGAGACGCGGAACGTAGGGAGGCGGATATCTCGTCCTAGCGAGATACGCGGAGCCGTTAAGGGGGCGTTTGGGTTCCGCGCTCTCGGTTGATCGGGGAAGCCAAGGAAGCTCGGCCTGTCAAATGGCTCGGAAACGAGCAGTTTGGCCGAGGAAGCTCGGCCTGTCAGATGGCTCGGAGACGAGCAGTGAGGCCGGGGAAGCTCGGCCTGACAGATGGCTCGGAGACGAGCAAGGAGACCGAGGAAGTTCGAAGACGAGCCGTTGGTAGTTTACTAGGTGAAGGTGGAAAGTACTCAGGGATGTCTCTTGAAAGGTCGGACACTTTCTCGAGACGAGATCCCGAGGAATGCCCCTAATGTAACTCATTTATTCCACCTCCGTAGCCTTCGAGACGTGTCATCCGCCACGTGTCGTAATCTGAGAAAATACCACTTGTGAGCATCACCAGGGTCTTCTTGAACTAGAGAATATTTCGAATCTGGGAGTTAGGCTTTGGGGAGAGGGAGGGGGAGAGAGGGAGAGAGAGAATGGGAGCAAGCAAGGAGGTTGGGGTTGGGAGTTTGAAACCATGTGGGAGGGAATATAACAGAATATATACTGCATTTGGGGGTCAGCTGAACTAAGAATATACAGAAACTATGGTTCAGACTTTGTGCCCAAGAGACAAGATGTGGTGATAACTATATGGCTTTCCTATGGCCCAGAGAAAAATCTTCATTGAGGCCTCTTCCTCGTCAGAGGAATTATGTAATGGGAACCCAGGATTAAGCACAAATCTCTCGTCATAGCAAACTGTGCTCTTGCTGATGAGAGCTTTTGTACTGTTCTCATGGCCAGTTTTTATTCTTGAATCATGGTCCTATATGGTTACAAGGGATGCCCTTGCTTCTATCAGTGACGAATTAGTTCTAGGGCTAAAAGCAGACAGTGATAAATTCCAACCATGTGCTTCAAATGCTAGAACAAGTGACGGATGAGTTGAGCTTTAGATGGTTAATTATGTTCCATATGTTTGAACAATTTCATCTTAATCATAAACATAAAGCTGATTCAACCTAAAATCATCTTACAATAGTAAGCCAGCTTTATCAAACAGCAAAATAATTTCAGGAAATGATACATAAGTATTACTTATAATAATATACTTAGTGAATTCTTAGTAAGCGAAGTGTAGAAATAATGTACTTCTACAACCGTAAGAATAAACCATAACTTTTTCCATCATACCTTTGAATAGGGCTTAAATTTGACATCAAGTTGACCCTTGGAAAACTGTAAAGAAAAGGCACCAAGTCAGATAAAGGTGGAGGCACCACAGATTTTGTACTACAAGCCCAATTAGCCACATAATTGTTAATATGGCTTAGTTAATATCTTATGCACAAGTCATGGGAAGCAGGAGGCCAGATTTTGTATAAAGTTCTAGCATGAAGAGACAAATAACAGACAAATTTGAGTTTCGGTGGGAATCGAGACCAAAGAGAATATGTATGCAATAGAATGGAACAAAAAAATCTATATGAATAGAATGGAACATGAAACAAAACATCAAAAAAGCCAAGAGTTTCTCTTCTTCGAAGAAATTGAACAGCACGGACCTAATAACATCAATTTATTGTATCGATGTTGATCTTATTAACAAAAGATTGGTGCTTCAGGAGCAGAGTAACCTGCAAAGTTTAATGCAGTAGGTAAGATGACACTTTCATCTATGAGGACCATGTAAGCAAATAATATTACCACTGCAAGGCATGGAAATTTTCGTCATGTACTAAATAACACATTTCTGACATATCCTCTATGCGGACCCAAAAATACCAATGAAAAGAAGAGGCGAGATGACAATTTTAACTTTTCGTAACCACGACACTGATCTTTTTCAATTACAAAGTTGATGTTACAAATACCTGTGAGGTGAATCGATGATCTGTTGACCAGAACAACCGAATATCTGGGATATCAAAGAGAACCATTGCAAGTCTCTCTAATCCAAGCCCGAAGGCCCAAGAAACACAATCAGTTCTACCACTTCTCTTTAATATCTCCTGCTCAGTCACTCCACATCCAAGTACTTCCATCCATTTCTCCTGAGTAGATTTAGCAAGGCAATCATAAGCTCTAGAAGATACTTAATTTAAAAAGAAAAAATGAAAACTTTCAAATCTGCATCTGATTAAAAGGTAGAAGAGAGTGGTAAGTATTACACATGTAAAATAACAACAACAAAGGGAAAGTATATCATGCTTTGGATTAAATCAATCTGAAAAACAAAGTAAGAATAAAAAACTTAAAGAAATACTAACATTTAAGTTTATAGTTTTCTTAATTTCAGATAAGTTTACGAAAGATTGTTTGCATTGTAATTTCCCTTTAAAAGTAAAGCTCATAGATTTTCCATCATGTAAGCAGAAAATTGGAACAAAGTACAAAAAATTGGTGTGAATTGTGATAAGTTTGGCTGAAACATTTACCTACGTTTTACATGTGCTATAATATATTTTAATGTTTCAACATGTTCTCTTGACCTATATTTTTGGATAAGGAAATCTTGTATGGTATTCCTTCTAGGAATATCTAATAATTTCCAGTTCATGATCAATTTCTAGGCAGAGAACAACATCGTTATGCAATGGATTGTCAAGTTTAAGGCTTCGCCGATGTTTTTGGAGGCTTCTCATCAATTGTTGTGCACGGTTCCTTGGTAACTTCTAGTTTAATCAAGAGAATCGCTAAAATGAGTTCGCTAATTGATGTTCCAAATTTGGTCAAGAAGACTAAATTTTTGTGATGGTTTGTTAGGCAGATTAATAGTGTTGAGTCTGACAAACCTTGAAATATATCTCTAATTCAAACGATGGATCAGTAAATGGAAAGTAAGTGTCGACCCAGCGCATTTCTACATCCCCTGCACATTCCATAAGACTGAATGTTAAGGGCGCCTACAATAACTCAATTGGTTTAGCAAGCTACTTCTATTATAAGCAGATGTATAACACAAAAGGTTTAACTCTACCAAATAAATGTTGTGCCAAACCCTCAAGAGACTTTTTTAGATCCATAGCCGCATAAGATGTGGCGTCTATACCAGAACCTGCCCATTCGTCTGGAGAGAATACTCGTACCCCTTCCATCTATTTGCATGACACTTGTTATAAAAAACAAAACAAAAAAAAGAATAGTATACTCAAGTTTGAGAATCAAATAAGAAATATAAAAATAATAAGGGACGATGTATAGAACCTGATGGAATACGGGATAGTGAGTTGCATCGATGGAATCCCGACGATAGACATCTCCAGTTACAAGAAAATGAGTGTTCCCTTTCCTCAATAGTTCTGCCTGATGGGCACTTGTATGGCACCTCAAGACATGTTGAGAATCAACATAATATGTATCATTGTAACTCCTGCTTACATGATCAGCAGGAACCAATACATCATCAAAATTCTGCAAGAAGCAGTGTTTTGCATCACTAGAAAGAAGATGAGACACAGAGAATTTAACAGGGTACAAAAGGTTTACATCAATTAAATTACTTCGCTGATGCAACTCTATGATGGAACCAACTTGAAAGCAGAAAGTATTATAAAATCCATAAAAAAAATATTTATGCCTGCTTTATTCTCCCAATAGATGCTTTTACTACGTAATATCTGATACATAATAAAATGGAACTTCATCTGCACACACAAACAAAAAGGAAAGGGCAAAAGGAAAAGAATATGGTGCGCATCAAGGACAAATCCCTGCATGGCAATGAACAATGTCTGTTTCTCTCAGCTCACCAGATCACTCACCTCCGAGAATTATAAAGTTGAACAGCAAGCATGACACAAATATCAAAGTTGGGTGAAGAATATCATGATATGGAGGATATTAAATTTAGGAAAGTATAAGCACTCAATGGGCTCAATTTACTTCCTAGTGCTACGGTTGCCTAACTGTGATCAAAAGAGACATTTCAATAGCTGGTTTTTACCCTGACATGGCGGTTGTATTTCCCACTTGAAAGTATCAAATATCAATCAAGGCATGATGACTTATCTTCTAGCCTCTAATATCTATTTTTGGAAATAATAAAGAATTTTATCTTTGAATTCCATACATGAATATAATACAAATTGAGAAATGCGACCTTGTCTTGAAATTTGAACATGTAATTCTCTTTTAACCTTTTATGTCAGATTGGGATACCATCATCATATCATCAGACATGGAATACCAACTATGCAAAAATTGGGAGTAGTTGTGGAAGTTCAAATTAATGATAAGATGTATCTTAATTATGATGGACATATTTATCACTATCAGTATATTTTTCCATGCTATTTTCAAGGTCGCTATTCAACTCTCAAACTTACAAAACTTCAACAACAAAAGATTCACAATTTACCTCTTTAACCGAAACAATGGGGCACAAATCATCAGACTTCACAAACTTCCCCCCAAAATTCGCATCAAAATACCCATAAATCGCATCCTTCAAAATCCCTAGCGGATGGTTCTCCCTCCGATGCAGCTGCAACCCCAACTTCCCAAAAATCGAATCGGGTACATTATTAGTCGGATCGCTCTCCTTCACCACATCTGACCCATCCCAAAACAAACCCAAATTCAAAATCTAAAACATACCCAAATCAAAAAACGCAATTTTCCGATCGAAACCGTACCGTCTCTAGCGATCTTGACGCCTCCTACTTCGAGCTGCACAGCAGCGATGGGCTGATGGTACTTTGCCTTCTTCGATGAATTGAAAGCGAGAGAAGAGAAAGAGAAGGGCTTAAATGAGTGGGCGTAAAGAAGAGACGATGGCTTGAGGAGCGAAGAGTGGAGAAGAGAGGATGATGACATTGGATAAGCGATTTGAGAGAAGAGCCTACGGATGCGCATCCTCGTGTAGCTAGGGTTAAGGTGAAGAAAAGATTGGGTTTTGATGTCGCTTTCGAGGTTTGGAATGGGAGTTGCAAATGGGTTTTGTAGGGTTTTGGGAGATAACAAAGGATTAGGACAAAACGAAATCTTGAACAAAATTTAGAGAATGATGATGATGATGATCAGGATTAAGCAAAGAGGCTTGGCGTTTGGAAAAAGCGAGGCCAAGCCCAGCCCAACACTTTGAAATTTATTTTTTGGGTAAATTGTCGGGAATTGTCAAAAAACTCATGATATTTTCAAAATTGTTAATATGAGCCTATTGTTCGAATATTTTGTAAAAAAACCTTAGGCCGCGCTTCATTTATGCCTTATTATCTCTAGCTGCTTAGATGTTAGAGACAAAAAAGAAAAGGAGGGCAGGTTTTTTTTGACAATTTACCCTTATATTTTTGCCAAATTGAAATTTATATGGCTGTATTTTTTAAAGTTCAAGACTTAAAGATTTATCAACTTTGAACTCAAAATAGGATGCCATATTCTTTTCCAATAATTAATTTTGGCCAGGCAATTTCTAAATTCTAAATTATTGGGAAAATGTGAGGCAGCTCAGATTTATATGAGTTGGTCCAATCCCAGCCTTGGAGAGGTAAGCGATGATGGATAATCTTCAATTCTTCATTGCTCAATTGCTCAACGATGTCGTCTTCGTCCCTTTGCAAACACAATTATGCCATTCTTTTATGCTACTTTTCTTTTCAGTTTCAGGAGCATATGCTACCGCAACAAAACTTGCATCCAAAAACACTGCAAAAAGACTTTTTTTTAGGGGGAAAAAATATTTAAATTCAAAAACTTCACAAGAAAAGGTTGATAAATATATATCCTCTCTCACATGTGAAAGTTAAAGCTAAATCTAAAAGAAACTCACGTGTGATGGAAAGATAAATGAGAAGAATATCTGAAAATAAGAAAACAAAAGGCCATAATTGCACAATCTCCATCTCTCATGCCTGCCACAATACTTTATGTGGGCGATTCTTTTTCCACTCTTTTTTCCTCGATTTGTGAGGCCATAAACACCGCGAAAGCTCAATTTTACTTTGGTAACTGGTTGGAGAGTAACTACTAGTTTAGCTCAATTCGTATAGCTTTCTTTCTAAAATGAGACTCTGCCGGTTTGATTCCCGAAGAGGTCGCATCTAAAGAGAGAAAGGAAAAAAAAACTAGCTGGAAAGATTTATAAACAAGAATCTTTTGTTGTTAAAATCATCAACTTTGACGAGCTTTACTTTTATTCATACCGTGTTTGTATTGAAATCGAATATTTGGTGCCGGTCTTGTTCCCTTTTTCAATACAAGGCTTGGTTCTTTGAATTTTATATACATATATATATATATATATATATATATATATGGGTAATGGATCTCTTGCTAATTTTATTTGTTTGTTCATAATTAATATCCTAATGAAATTTGTGAATTGCTCTCAAGGAAGGCATCACTAAGATTCTAGGTTTAAATTAAAGAGTCCACTGAAGATTAAATTATAAGCTATTTAGCTATAGATCTAATTTTAGCCATCCTTGAGTTAGGGGGTATATGCTTTTTTAGGTACCATATCCTTATGGCCCACACCTTTGGTCTTTCCCTTTTCTTTGCTTTGTACTCCATGTACTAAAATTTCATCCAAGTTTAATCCAGTTTTTTCCCTCTCCCAAATCTACGATTGCTAGAGTAATTTTAAACAGTAATTGCTAGTGAACCAACGTGCTTCGAAACAAAACCTGCATTTAATCATACAAATCAATAAGTCAACCAACATGCTTCGAAATTACCATCATGTTCACACCACCCCTACCAATTTCTTTCATCCATAACAATAATAAAAAAATAATCCAATCCCTTTCATCCCATGACGATGCTATTTCTAAATATCAACCCCCAGCCAAAACTATGAAGAAGAAAATCTCACCAAGATTTTTTAAATTTCACCATTAAAAAAGTGTATCAGCACCCGACCCGCATCAAAAAATCCGACCCGAAACATCACTCTCTCAAACCGACAATAAAAAAATCAGTGACCTCACCACTCAAAACCCTAATCCCTCAGATCTTAACACGTGTAAGAAATCAACAGTTCAGATCCACCCACTAATCCCCAACCCCCCTATAAATTCTCTCAAGTACCCCAAAGCCCTAAAATGCCAAGAATCGATCAAGCAAGAAGATAAAGCATTAAAAAAAAGGTCAAACCTTTGATCATCATCTTCATCAATGGCGGCATCAAACCCTAAGGTGTTCTTCGACATGACGGTGGGCGGCGCCCCAGCCGGCCGCATCGTGATGGAGCTCTACGCTGACGTGGTCCCGCGCACCGCCGAGAACTTCCGCGCGCTCTGCACGGGCGAGAAGGGGAAGGGCCGCTCCGGCAAGCCCCTCCACTACAAGGGATCGAGCTTCCACCGCGTGATCCCCGGGTTCATGTGCCAGGGCGGCGATTTCACCGCCGGGAACGGCACCGGCGGCGAGTCGATCTACGGCGCGAAATTCGCCGACGAGAACTTCGTGAAGAAGCACACGGGGCCGGGGATTCTGTCGATGGCGAACGCGGGGCCGGGGACGAACGGGTCCCAGTTCTTCATCTGCACGGAGAAGACAGCGTGGCTCGACGGGAAGCACGTGGTGTTTGGGCAGGTGGTGGATGGGTTGGAGGTCGTTAGGGCTATCGAGAAGGTGGGGTCCCAGGGTGGGAGGACCTCCAAGCCTGTGGTCATCGCTGATTGCGGCCAGCTCTCTTAGATCTGAGATGAGACGACGACGATGGTGGTGTTTGATGAAATAATTGTGGTAGGATCTAGGGTTTGTCTTGTGTCTTTGGGGTCTTTGTTGTTTTGATTGTTGCTTTGATTTGCGTAATGGATTATAAAAATGTTACTATATGAATTTGGTGCTCTTTTTTGTGTGTTTATTATTTGTTGTTGATATTTTGATATCATCGTTATCAGTAAACTGCTTTTGGACTTTGGGAGGTGAGAGATGCTTTTGAATTGGTCTTCCTCGATGGCTAGAACGATTTTTAATTGATCTTTATTGGGTCCTAGATGCCCCGGAGGAAGATGTTTAGGATGGGAATTTACCTTATTAGCCCTTGCTGCAGGAAAAGTGGAGAGTTGATTGAGATTTTTATTAGGGAAAAATGTGTCGGACTCCTGGATCAAAAAATCTAGAAGAAAAACTCTATAGATCCAAAATTCATATGTTTTAAGTCCTTACTAGCAAGTGCTGGACATACAAAGTTGTCTAAGAATTTAAAAAATATGTTATTACTACAACAATTAGCAATTCGACCATCTTGAAAGCTTGACCTAAATATTCTTAAAACAATTTTGCAACTTTTTTATTTTCTCTGAAAACAATTTCATAAAAGTACTTTACTTTACATCTTTATCAAAACTTCACCAAAATTCTCACAAACCAATTTCGATTTCTTTATTTATTTGAAAACAATTTTATTCAAGTCTTAAACTTTACAACTTTAAACGGACACTAAATCGCGTTTGAAAATTCCTAGATCAGTCAATGTGTCCTAGATAGAGATTTCAATTCTTCTTACATATTTGTTCTCTTATAAAAATTCAGAAGAAAGTAATCGGAAAATTTCCCATTAATGAAAGCATCACATGCAGCAGAAGGAAAAGGAAAAAGTTACCGCTAGTGGAGCATCACGTACAAGCACGTGATGCATCTGTATGCAGAGTAAGCACATGATCGTCTTTTATACAAAACGTGTGGGAGTCGGTTATAAAACAAACAAAGAAGCTCACGTGTTACCACGTGATGTCTTCTCTCTGTTTGGACTCCTGCATACAAATATACCAGATTAATTCTGGGAGGGGTTACGTGGTACACGTGATGGGCGCCTTCTAAACCGATAGAATTCTATTTAAAAGGAAGCAAAAGTTTTATTTGGAAAATATTTCCTTGTATCTTTCTAAACAAGAAAGATTATGCTCTGTACAACAGAGCGCCGTTGGATTAAAAATCAAATAGTGATTAAAGATCACCAATCTACAGAAAAATTCTGTACAGCGAAATATCTTCTCAATTTTCTTAAGAACAACAAACAAGATATCTTCTGTAAAACAGAAGTCTTTGGATTAAAAATCCAACGGTGAATAAAATTCACTGATTGATCTAAAAGAACTTTTTGGCTGATTATAAAATCAATCAAAATCTATCAATGAGAGATTTTCTAAACAAATTGATTCTTTTCTTTCTCCCATAAATAGGAGCCAAGAAAAAAGAAAAAAGGGGACAGAAGGAGAGAGGAAAACCCCTTAAAAGCAAAAAAAAAGAAAAAGAAAAGAGAATTTAATTCTCCAGAGAGAAGAAGATCTCTTTAAAGAAAAAAGAAACTCTAAGTAAGAGAAGGAAGGAGAACCCCTCCCAAAAGCTCCCACAAAAAGAGAATTTAATTCTCAAACCAAGAGTTTAACTCTTCTAAAAGAACTTAGCTTTTCCTCTAATTAAGATCTGCAGAAGCGGATCTCCCCACAAGTTGAGAATTTAATTCTCATCGGGGAGATTCTGTCATGCAGATTCAAAACCTAAGGGAAAGAACTAAATCCAAAAGAGTTTAACTCTTATAAAACATATAGGAATTTAATTTCTCTGAAACTAGGGTTTAACCATTTAAAAAAAGAATTTAATCATTTTAAAGAACAAAAGAACTTGATTCCCCAGAACCATAGAAGAACAGCTTGGTGATTCATTAGCGTTCAACGCTACACAACAAAAGCTCACGTGTTCCCACGTGACCCCTAAGAAGTGCTCGACACTTATAAAAGAGAAAAGGGAACAAACCTTATTTTTAGAGCTCCTCACGTGCCCGCACGTGACCCCTGAGAAATGCTCAGCACTTATAAAAGAGAAAAGAGAACAAACCCTATTTTTGGAGCGCCTCATGTGACCCCACATGACCCCTGAGAAGTGCTCAGCACTTATAAATGAGAAAAAGGAATACACCCTATTTTTGGAGCGCCTCACGTGACCCCTGAGAAGTGCTCAGCACTTATAAAAGAGAAAAGAGAGTAAACCATATTTTTGGAGCGCCTAACGTGACCCCACGTGACCCCCAAGTAGTGCTTAGCACTTACGAAGCAAAAAGGGAATAAATCAAAGGCAGTTTCCATTTTTGGGCGCCTCACGTGACCCAATAGCGCTCAGCGCTCAGAAAAGAAAAAGGGAATAAATCCAAAGAAAGAGCGCGTCAAATTCTTGAAGTTTAATACTACTTCAAGCACCTCACGTGACCCCACGTGAGCGCCTCTGAATTTTAGTGTTTAACACTATTTTAAACACCTCACGTGGGAGCACGTGAACGCTGAATATATACTAGTGTTGAACACTATGAAAGGCTAATATTAGCCAGACTCAGACCAAATTTCCCAAGGACCATCAATTGAGCCCCTCATGCTCAGGATCTCCAAAACCGATCTCAGCCCCGAAGACAGCTAATGAGCTACCATCCCATCCCTCCAGTCGGGACATTGGTTCAAGGATACATCTCTTCATACTTCTGATACATGTCGTCGTAATCCTTCAACGTTTTCAGAGAGATGGAGGGTCCCAATAACCGATAACCTTTGGCGTATCCCCAAACTGGTTAAACCAAAACCCCATGGACTATGAGGTCCTTAAACTCATGGACTATGATGTCCTTAAACTTTATGGACTGTGAGGTCTTTAAACTCACAGACTATGATGTCTTTAAACCGGGCTATGAGGTCCTCAAACTCATGGACTATGATGTCCTTAAACTTTACGGACTATGATGTCCTTAAACCCAATAGACCGCAATATCTCTAAACTAAAACGATAGAGTCCAAATACTCGTTCGTTGGATCTAAATGATCCCAAAATCTTCTTGAGTAGATCTTAGTCTAAAATTAGACTAACGTATTCTCAACAAACGTTTAAGTTGATCTTAATCTCAATGAGAATAATGATCCTTAAACCCAAACCAAACCCAAATCTAAGAAAATACGGATTTGGACTAATCCGCGCCCTACGGACGATGACACAAATTAGTCTCCGTATACAATCCACGGGCAACCAAAAATAAAACAAACACACACGACACGAAATGACCATCTGGAGAAGGAGAAAGTGGTTACCGCTATACGGTAACGTAATTAACTGCAGAGGCTTGCGCCTGCAGGGAAGAGCGTCTCCACAATCAAAAACCCCTCGTACACGAGGGGGAATCTGACGAAGTCTGCTACAATGGCCGCATCCGTCTAAACCCCCGATACACGGTGCCATAAATCAACTTGGTATCTTCGGAGAAGTGGACGGATAAAACCAAATAGCATCTGCCCCCAAATTCAGGCAAGATGAGTCTACGCAGTTCCGTCTCCCGTATTCGGCGGAGAACAATATTAAAAAAATCAGGCATTATATTTTTAATCAATGTAAATCTATTTGCAGATATTGTTATTCTTTGAAGAAAAACTATAATACTATAACTTATGAGATTTCATAAAAAATGAAAAAACTTGCCTATATAAATTAGCTTGTTGAACAAATATAACCATGCAAAAATTTTTAAAAAGATATAAGATGCATAAATTTCTCTACGGTGTTTTGACATATGAGTTTTCATTAAAGGAAACATAGACTAAGGCAAATTCATAATAAAAGGTATGAGGTTTCATCAAATTCAATTTGCATCTTATCGTTAATGAAAAATAAAGAAACATTATAGCAAACCCAAGATAAAAGTTATGGAACAAAATGGCATTAAAGTAACCATGAGGGGCAAATTTGGAAAGGGAAAAATCTTGATTTCAAGCACAAAAGCAAGTACCATGCACATGCCTGAGGAGTTACCCAAAAAATGTTATTGCATAAATAACTGAATCTTAACGCAATTTTATTGCAGCCAAATCTTTTAAACCTGACATAAATCGAGTTCCTTTCAAAACAATTTAAAAAATTTCCTCGTTTTCGCTGAAATAGTTCCAGAAAAGTATCTGTCTTTACACATTTCTACCTAGTGGATGTATTCAATGAATGATAAATTGCATTCGAAAATTCATGTCATCATCACTGTCTACTTTTGAAATTTTAAATAATTGTCTCCGGAATCTTCCTACCATCATCCCTGATTGCTCTCGACCTCACGACGGTCATTTTCACTCATCATGTACTCATCTCTTATTAATTTTCATATTATATAATTTAACTCGCTCCTTTTAATATATAGAAGTGTATATATCTTTGTAGGGTGTTTTTCGCCACCCCATTGAGATAGGAATACGCGTCACTTGTCAAGCGCATTACAGATTCTCCATGTCTAGGGTAGGCTGGGGTTTATTGATTGTGGGGATTCGAATCTCCGGCAGCCGCGAACTAAGCTGGCGTTAATTACCCCTCACTTTTGAAGCGAGAGAACCTCCGATTGACGGGTAAATATGGTCATGCGAACTCAATGTGCAGTGTGCGCGTGTTGTATTTTGGAGGGGACTTGAATGTATCGGGGGCCACGAAGAGTTTACAAAGGTCATGTTACCCGGATAGCAGGCTGGGGGTCAAAAGGGCTAACAGTCCCCTTGCGGGGTGTGAGCCAGCGCTTCGTTAGAAATTTTTTTCTAACGGGGGACGTGTTTTGAGTGTGGAGTGTATATATATAAATAAATAATGGTGAGTGGAGTCCTAAGGACGCGTGGATGCTAGCGCCCCATGTGCTTGGCATGTGGGCGCTGGACGCCAACGCTTCACACGTCCGGCGCGTGGATGCTAGACGCCAGCGCCTCACGCGTCCGGCGCGTGGGCGCGGGACGTCTACAGAGAAAGGGGCTTAGCCACTGTACAGGGAGTTGTACTCCAGATTGACTTTTGGAGTTAAACTCCTAAAAAAAGGAAGAGGGGCTTAGCCCCTGCACAGGGAGCTGTACTCCCTAGTTGACTTTTGGAGCTAAACTCCTAAAAAAGGAGATTTATTATTATTAGTTTTGTTAAGAGATTTTCGGAGATGATGAAAGGGGATCCCTTTCTTCTCTCTTAAGCCCTGAATTTTCTCTTAAGCCTTGGATCTTCCCAAAGTGGGATTTTTTGGAGATGGGTCTCCTTTCTCCTCTCTGTTGGCTGGATCTTGGAGAAAAAGGGGGTGAGACTTAAAAATCTCCCATTTTAGAGATCTGATGGGAGATCTGAGCTCCCCTTTATGGATTTTATAGTGAAAAACTATTCCTTTTTTAGAAAAGAAGAATGAAACTCTTGCTTTAATTCAAAAAGGGAAAGAAGGTTTAGAACCTTAAGGGAGGAGAAGGAGGCACAGGAACCCTAGCTTTTGAGGGAAATGAATTATTGTTTTTATTTCATCATCATATTGCTTAATATAGACTTACAAGTTTACACATAGCCTCCTGGGCTTTACAAAATGGCATTTTACCCATGCCATGCCTCATGTGCTTATTTCTTTTGCACATGAGTCATGGGTTTTACAAAAATTTGGCTTTATGCCCATTTTCCTTACACTTATTCATAAAAATTACATCAAAATTATTTATTAAATAATTTTCATTTTGGTATGGGACATGCCGGCCGCTTCATGTTCGGGCCCGACTTGGGCATGGGCCAACTTGACCTGGGCTTGGGCCCATTTGGCTTGGGGTTGACTTTAATTTTGACTTGATCAACCGGGATGTAATTTTTTACCCCAACAAAGTGCCCCCATCAATAAATGCATACCGCGTGTATGTGTTGTGTGCATGAAATTGATGGATCTTATTCGTGGGGGGTTTGACTTCGAGGTAGAACATCATTCCGGGGACGAAGCATCATTCTGGGAGCATGATTCCCAGGGTCGGAGCATCATTCTGATTTGCGAGCATAATTCCAGAATCGGAGCATAATTCCGGGGGTCGGAGCATAATTCTGAGACGAAATATAGTTTCGACGCAGGGTTCCGGGACGAAACATAATTTCGACACAGGACAGGTGTATCCTGGGACGAAGCTTAATACTGGCGCAGGGCAGACATTCTGAACGAGGCAGACATTCTAAACGAAGCATGGCTTCGATACAAAGGTTGATTCCCAGGAAAAACGTAATTCCGACAGGGAAGGCAGATACTCCGAGGCGAAGCATAATTTCGACACGGGGTACATTCTGAGACGAAGCATAATTCCGACGCAGAGGTTGGTATTCTGAACGAAACATAGTTCCGATGTAGAGGTTGATTCCCAAACGACACGGGGTATATTCTGAGACGAAGCATGATTCCACGCAGAGGTTGGTATTCTGAACGAAAAAAAGTTCCGATGTAGAGGTTGATTCCCAGGCGAAGCATAATTCCGACAGGGAAGGTGGATACTCCGAGGCAAAGCATAATTTCGACACGGGGCACATTCTGAGACGAAACATAATTCCGACGTAGAGATTGTTGGTTGACTTGATTCCGAGATGAAGCATAATTCCGACAGGGAGCCGTTGGTTGACTTGATTCCGAGGCGGAACATAATTCCGATAAGGAGATCATTGGTCGACTTGATTCCAAAGCGAAGCATACTTCCGACAGGGAGGTCATTAGTCGACTTGATTCCGAGGTGGAGTATAATTCCGACGGGGAGGTCGTTGGTTGACTTGATTTGGGAGTTTCTTATCCGTCCAGAGGGGCTTTTGAGCTTGGGACTTGGAATTTGGGTTTTTATTCGGCGTCAGCATCGCTGCACTAGAATATGGTACCAGGAGCGAATCATCATTTGCCGTGGAGAACATCGGATTTGGGTTAGCATCAGCATCGCTACACTGGAATATGGTACCAGGAGCGAATCATCATTTTCCATGAGAGGATTTGAATATTTTGGTTTTGGTTTGGTATCAGCATCGCTACACTGGAATATGGTACCAGGAGCGAATCATCGTTTTCCATGAAAGGATTTGAAAATTTTGGTTTTGGTTTGGCATCAGCATCGCTACACTGGAATATGTGTAACAATCCAAACTTTCTGTACGATTTTTTTTTCAAACTACAGAAAGGGACACTTAAGGCTGAGCACAAGTTATAACTTTGATTTGCTTTTGAACAGCAAGAAACAACTTGTAGCTGATTGGTAAAGCCTTGCACTGCTGTGGCGTAGCCTCTGTGATCGAATCCCCCCAGCCAAATTATCTTTTTAGTTATTTTTCTTTTAATCTTTTAGAAGCCCAAAAGTCTACACATGCCCTGCACGTAAACTGAAGAGTCACACTTTAAACAAACACATACACTGAAGAATACCAAACGATCCCAATACTCTGCACCAAACCCAACCCACACCCGGCGGTAAAGACCCGGCGACAAGTTCAAATAGGCCGCCGCCGCCGGTCAGACCCGTCCCTAATGCTCCCAATTCTTTTCTCTGCAACCCTTGGCCTACCCCACTTTCTTTCACACTACTTGTTTTCTCTGCATTCACACAGAGAATTTAAATCACCCATTTAAATCCCATTTTATTACAAATTTTAATGCACACATTCACTATCCTAAACCCTAGCTTTTCTTATAAATACCACCCCTCATTCCACACTCCCTCACACACAAACCCCTGCCAAAACTCTCAAGAATTTCCAAGTCTCTATATTGTGCAAGTGGAATTAGCAAAAGACGGAGCTCCGACGAAGTTCCGGCGACGATACGAGGAGTTTTCGGCAACGAAACGAAGCACCGACGAATCCTAGACCTCCTTATACCTCCCCTTCTCACCAAAGCCAGTAAGTCCCATCTCCGCTCTCATCTTTTTTTTTAAAAGTTCCATTTCTAAAACCCGACGGAAGCGGAGTTAATCCAACTTCCGATTCGGTTTTCTTTAAAAACTACACTTTTCTTTAACAAGATAAAAGCATATTCTTATATGTTGATTATTAAACATTAACAAATTCAATAAAACAAATTTCACATCAAAATAATCATTTTTGTGACATTTATCGCATTTTTACATAAAAATACAACAAACTATTCATTTCTACATTATAACCTTTATTCCTTGCTATACTTTTAGATAATTCACGAGGTAATGACCTATCTCATCACAACACACATCTCTATCATAGTACGATGAAGTTTGGGACAATAAAATACGGGAAATACAACTTACAAATAAATACCCTAAATTTATAAAACCGTTTTCTATACAAAAGTGTATTAATCATTTCCATGTAATTGCGCCTCTACAACCCATTTTGGGGACCCCGTTTGGGATGGTGCGGATTATCGCACATCCTTGGGCTTAATAGAGTGAGATGCAGACCTCCACAAGGAGTATTCGATCTCGATGGAATTTTTATATATTTTTCTTTAGAAAATGATATTTGTACAAGAAAATAAATAAATTGTTTTCATTAAATATATATATATATATATATATATATATTATCAAAATATCTATGTTAATTATATAAATATTCCATGTTTTCTAAATCAAAAGAATCACTATTACATAAAAGTACCATACAAATACAACACAAGTACAACATTTCAAGAAAAAACCATATACTATGGAAACTAGGTTCTATTTAGTAGAAATTGCACAATTGTAAAATACACATCTATGAAAACTCTAAAAACGATAATTAAATACTTGAGGTGTATTTTGAAATTATACTAAAACTATTTTTACAAAAAAAACCTCAAGTTATACTAAATTACAATAAGAACCTTAGTAAACATAGGTTTAAGCGGGACCAATCTCTTGAGCCTTAGGGAGCTGGAGATATGGGTGCTTGCCTATTTAAGGTAGACAACCTAACAAAAGGTGTTATCAATACAGTAATTGTTTTGGAAAAAGACACAAATCCTGTCGTCCATGTGCAGCAGTTACCGATAACATCAAAACCTAATTTAGGACTTCAATTGCTTTTTAATTTTCTGACTCAGACTGAGTCTAAATATAATCAATCTGACTTGAATATGATTCAAGTATAAAACCACAATTCAATATGAATCCATATACTCAATCTATTCAATCTATACAACTTAACTGGACCGAACAAAGGATATACTCCATTTACGTTCATCCATTATATCCGTTCCATTTACTGATATCATAGTTTCGGCAAGTCATCCATCTATACAATTTATAATACAAGACAAGACAATACAATCCATACCATGAATACAATCAATACATAAACACTACGGGTTATAAAGGGGTAGACTGGTACGGAACATGTTAAAAGTGGCACAAGGTGGTCACTTATGATGTAATTACATCCATGCCTTTGTTCCGTGGTATTATCGACGGAGCCTTGTACTACGGGTTACCAAAATCCACGGTGTAAGTTGGATTCCTCTCGTATACACTGGCATTTTCTGTACCAAGGTACACACAACAGCGTTAACAATATAATACAACTTTAAAAGTTACATTCTCCTTCTGTCTATTCTGTCTCTTCTCAATTTTGGGACTTACCGAGCGAATGTTCGCTGACGACATTCCTTTTCTTCTTTCTTTGGAATGTTGTCAGGTGGATCGGACCTTCTGGAGACAGAGCCCACTAGCGAGGACTTGGATCAGATAGCCTTCGACCCAGAGCTCTAGTTTACTTGTACATTTCATTTTCATTTCTGTTAAGCCATTGTTTAGGCGTTGCTTTCATTCCATATATTTACTTTTCATTGTATTGTAAAAAGAATGTTAATAAATAAAGTTATTGTTTATTTACATCTTGTCTCTTATGTACATTTTATATTGCTTAGATACGCTTAGCGTATTTACTTCGGAGTAAATACGTAGCGGGCCTCGTCACGCCTTCTTGCCCGTACACTGGAAAGCGGGACGTGACAGGTTTTGTTGGTGGCCCATGCAGGTCAGCTCTGTGTGGACATACAGGTCGGCTCTGTGTGGACATACATGTCGGGTGTGTATGGACATGCAGGTCAGTTCTGCATGGACAACCTAAGCAATATAACACAAGAACCAGCAACTGAAAACATTCTTTACAATTCATATTTCTTGAATCTTCCAATTTCATATAATCTGAATCTGTCCTAACCCAAATTTTCTTTCAAGGTTATGGATTCCCCAAACAACACCAGCACCAACTTCAACAACACTCCACCACCCCTCCCAATTACACCAGCCGTAGCTGCTCTGATCAATGAGCAAACGATACTGCTTGAGGCGATCCGCAGCCTCCTGAAGGGACAGCAGCAGCAGACTGCTATCTTGATGAACCGTCCAGAGGCGGAAGCACCTGGGGTGAAGCAATTCAAGGCTTTACACCCCAAGCATTTCTCAGGAAAAGAGAGCCCTCTAGAAGCCGGGGAATGGGCTCAGAGTATTGAAGATGATCTGGCAGCAGCACAAGTGCCAGAAGTCGCTTGGGTTCGAGTTGCAAAGCTGCAGCTCACTGACAATGCACGGGTCTGGTGGAAGGCGGAAGAAAGCCGTCTTGACCAACCTATCGAATGGAAGACCTTTGGCGACATATTCGACGCGAAATACTTCCTTGAGACTGCCAGATTCGACATGGAACAACAGTTCATCCATCTACAACAGGGTTCGATGTGGACCAAATCTGTGGATGAGTATGATGCTGAGTTTACCATGCTCAGTCGGTAAGATATGTCTCTATATTTCTCCTTTCAAATATCACATACTACACAGCTAACACTAGACCGCAACAGATTCGCGACACACTTGATACCGACTGCTGAGATCAGGGCCAGAAGATTTCAGTAAGGGTTGGACCAGGAGATCCAAGCTGCCTAGGCTACGGGGGATTTCCCAACCCATGGTTTGGCTTTGAAAGCTGTCCGGAGATACGAGGCAGTAGTAAAGAGAAAGGGCAAACCTCAATCTGCCGGAGTGAAGCGCCCTGCCAAGAAGATGGCAGGAGGAGCCTCTTCAAGGCCAACTTTGGAACCCAGGAGACTGGAAGAACCCAATAACCAGCCGATTCCAGATTTTTGCTTCTATTGCAAGAGGAAGGACACTTGTGGAAGGACTGTAGGCGCGCAAAAGGCATGTGCTTAGTTTATGGCGCATCCAATCACGGAATTGGAAACTGCCATTATAGACGTAACTCAGCTCACACACAACCAACTACCCGCAGCGGCCAGCTATCCAGGCTCCTGCACCTCGTCTGGCACTCCCAGCTCCACCTCCTGCACAGCCTAATCTCCAATTCCATCAGACAATGAGGAACATGCCTCGATGGCAGAGAAACATGCCCCAAGGATGGAGGAATGTGCCTCATGCTAGGAGGAATGTACCCCGGTGTCAGGCTTTCATATTTGCAGTCATAGAAGCCGAGACTGTAGACCAAGATAACACTGGTAATTCTTCTCAATCTTTTCAAACCCCTGTATCATCATGTTACTTTTCATGCAATACTAGTATTCCTTTCACACTCACAATCACTAAATTGTTCTGAATCTGTTACACTTTCCTTATAGAAATATCGAGAACGAAATTTTTATAAGAAGGATAGAATGTAACAACCCAAACTTTCTGTACGAATTTTTTTCAAAATACAGAAATGGACACCTAAGCCTGAGCACAAGTTATAAGTTTGATTTGCTTTTGAACAGCAAGAAATAACTTGTAGCTCATTGGTAAAGCCTTGCACTACTGTGGCGTAGCCCCTGTAATCGAATCCCTCTAGCCATATTATCTTTTTAGTTATTTTTCTTTTAATCTTTTAGAAGCCCAAAGTCTACACATGCCTTGCACGTAAACTGAAGAGTCACACTTTAAACAAACACATACACTGAAGAATACCAAACGACCCCAATGCTCTGCACCAAACCCAACCCACAACCGACGGTAAAGACCCGGCGACAAGTTCAAATAGGCCGGCGCCGCCGGTCATACCCGTCCCTAATGCTCCCAATTCTTTTCTCTGCAACCCTTGGCCTACCCCATGTCCTTTCACACTGCTTGTTTTCTCTGCATTCACACAGAGAATTTAAATCACCCATTTAAATCCCATTTTATTACAAATTTTAATGCACCCATTCATTACCCTAAACCCTAACTTTTCCTATAAATACTACCCCTCATTCCACACTTCCTCACACACAAACCCCTGCTAAAACTCTCAAGAATTCCCAAGTCTCTATATTGTGCAAGTGGAGTTAGCAAAAGACGGAGCTCCGACGAAGTTCCAGCGACGATACAAGGAGTTTCCGGCAACGAAACGAAGCACCGACGAATCCTAGACCTCTTTCTACCTCTCCCTCTCATCAAAGCCAGTAAATCCCATCTCCCCTCTCATCTTTTTCTTTATAAAGTTCTATTTCTAAAACCCGACGGAAGCAGAGTTAATCCGACTTCCAATTCGGTTTTCTTTAAAAACTACACTTTTCTTTAACAAGATAAAACCATATTCTTATATGTTGATTATTAAACATTAACAAACTCAATAAAATAAATTTCACATCAAAATAATCATTTTTGTGACATTTATCACATTTTTACATAAAAATACCACAAACTGCTTGGGGAGCGATTCATCATTTGCCTTTGCCTGCTGGGGGAGCGATGGCTTAGAAGACGGGTTTAGGTCCCTATCACCTAAGGCTTTTTCAATTTTATGAGCCATAAAGGTCCCATAAAAACATTTTCTCCCTACGAGTCGAAAGGATCCCGTAGGTGTATTTTCTCCTTAGAAATCGTGAGGACGCTCAAGTGTGTTTTTCCTTTGTAAGTCGTAAGGATCCCACGAAGGCGTTTTCTTACGAGTCGAGAGGATTTCGTAAGTTTTATTCTCCTCATGTATTGTGAGGACACATGAGTGGGTCTTCTCAAATGGAGCATAATTCCGACGGCGGAGACCGGCCGCGTAACTGGTGCTTGCAGTAGGGCATAGGTGTGATGAGAATTATTTGAGCCTGTGGATTGTATACGGTAGTCAATTTAGGGACCAACCGTAGGGCTGGGAAAATTTTGGTTGTCGTTTGCAGCGCTGCATTGGAATATAGTATCAGGGACGACTCATCAAGGGCGACTCATCATTCGCCGTTTGGGTTTTTTTTTACCGCGATTGCTCTATCATTTCAGCTTTTCTTATCGCGAAGGTCGCGATTGCCCTATCATTTCGGCTATTTATTCGCGGTTGCCCCATCATTTCGACTTTATTTTCATCTTTATTTTACTCGCTGATTTTTATTGCGAGTTGCCCCATCATTTCGGCTTTTTTTTCATTTACAAATTTTTTTTACACTCCCAATTTAACGACTTAGGGGTCGACTGTTCTCAGTTTAACGACGTGGTGGTCAACGGTGTCAGCTTATCCAAGCCTCTTGAACTTTGATCTTGGAAGGGTTGAATTGATGACTGTAACTTGGTGGTTTGCCGGTATATCCAAGGACGGTGGGTTCTTCCCAGCCCTGTATTGGTTCTCTACCCGATTTTTTAAAACATAGCAGTCTTCAATGGTATGACTCACCATTCTATGATATGGGCAGTATATGGGATTGCCGGTCATGTTCATTTCATGTGGCCTCTTTGGAATAGGCAGTTGCAGACCGTTGTTCAAGGCGTTCTTGAATATTTTGCGGACTTCGTCCCTCTTGAAGAAGTAGACTTTCTTCCTTCTCTCCATTAGAATCGGTGCCTTTCCCGATCCTGGTCCTCAAGGCCGATCGGTCTTTAGTTCGCCTGCTGTCCACTTAGCCCGTTCAGTGTACGTATCGAAAAGACTGGAAGCTGATCGTGGCCGTTTTTCACAAAAGTGTTCGGCTCTTGGGCTGGAGGGAGATCGGTTGGCTGCTTCCGGATATCAATCCCTAGCTTATGAACCAAAATTTGATTTTGCTATAATTGCAATCGGGCGACTTGGGTCGTGAGATCTGCCACGACGTTTACCAGCTCGTCAACTTTGGAATGGACCTTGGCCATATTCTCGTCCCTGTCCTAAAGATGCCTTTGAAGCCATTGGAATAATACTTGCTCTATAGTTCCGGGCATGACAACGGGGTCATCCTTACCGCCTGAGCTTGATTCAGTAAGAACCACGGGTTCCTTTGGCTTAATAGCCTGAGCGTGCTCATCATCACTTAGACCAAGCCGATGTTGGATAGCAACGGCCACGTCATTGTCATGGGAATGAGGCGTAGGAGGACTTGTTCTTCTAGGCTCCCCCATGTAGATCGTATGGATTGTGTATCCGTCTACTGCCTCTTCATTGGTAACATCGCTCATTGGGCTTTTGGCTTGTTGCCTTAGCCCGCTCCTTTCTAAGAAGGGCAGACGATTGAGAGCAGCAGATTCCTGAAGGGCTTCGGTCTCCGTTTGTATGAAATTGGCGGTCGCAACTTGATTATTTGCTAACACGCATTTAGACAGTTCTATCTCTCAAGTCTTCTATTGCTTTTCAACCTAATCTTTAAAGACAAAGCAGTCTTCAATAGCATGACCTATCACTCTGTGATAGAGGCAATATTCGGGGTCGCCGGTCATATTCGCTTCTTACGGTCTTTTTGATTCTGGCAATTGTAGATCGTTTCTTAGGGCGTCTTTGAATATTTTATGGACTTTATCCCTTCTGAAGGAACAGACCTTATCCAGCTTCCGTTGCAATGGAGATTCTCCTCCCTCACCGAACACTGTCTTCTGATGCTGGTTGGCATTAGGCCCGCTCATCCCTCGCTTATTTCGGTTAGCCGAAGTGTTAAAAGATTCAGTATCGTCGGAATTTCCGCCTTTACGATTATTGTCCTTTCGGTTTCTCCAGGACCTATTGTTATTTTGGGAATCAGAGGAGGACCCCTGCTTTGAGCATTCTAACATTTGAACTTTCTTGGTCAGCTCTTGGAACGTCTTGAGAACTGCGGTGCATAGAAAAGGATTCATCTAGGTACCGAGATTTCCGATGAGAAGATTGACGGATTGGTCTTGTTCCAACGGTGACTCACATTTGACGGAGAGATTGCGCCATCGGGTTATAAAATCCGTGCTGCTTTCGTTGTTCTTTAGCTTGGTCCTTACGAGGTCGGCAATGGTGATCTTATCGCTGACACTCATGAACCTTTGCCGAAAAAGAGATTCCATTTGGACGAAAATAGTAACGGAGCCATCCGGTAAGTCGAAAGCGACATTAGTTAAGCTATTAACAAACTGGCGGAGGAGAAGCGCATCATTACCCCCAGTATTCCCGCATGAGGCTTTAAAATGGGCGATGTGTTGATTCGCATTTCCCGTCCCATCGAATCTTCCGAATTTGGGAATGGCATAGCCACTAGGAAACTCTACCAGATCATACCAAGCAGGATATGGTCTCGCTGCTGCTGACATCCTTTTGCGCTTCGGATTCGGCTACCAATGTTTTGACTTTATTGGCGACCAAATCCATGATTTGATCTTGCATTAGCGGGTTGCTGTCATCGGTAGCCAAGACATTTCCCGAGATAGGATGCGACCGACTTTCATGCGGTCCGCCCATCTTTGGATTTGAGGGAATAGGCATCGGCTGCCTCGAGACACCGTTTGTTGGTTCATGAGCAGAGCCCTGCGCTTGATTGGGCGGCTGAGAGGCAACTTGGGCCATGAGCTGTAGGACGACGTTTGTCAAGTCGTCAATTTTTTAGTAGACCTTGGCCATTTCCTTGTCATTGTTTCTGAGCTGCTTTCGGAGCTTTTGGAAAAGTTGCTGCTCTGCGGTCTAGGGACGGAAGATTGGCTCCTCTTCGCTTTCCGAGCCCGACTCCTATGAACCGAGAGATCTCTCTGCTTATCGGCCTCATTGAAAGGGTTTTCATTACCTTCCAGAGGATGCTGGTCTTGGGAAATGGCAGCCACATTCATACCAGATTGGATTTGAGATGTGGTGACCCCGTCCTTATTCTTGTTGCACGTGCCCACCATGTAGACAGTGTGGACCACATGTCCTGCCATCTCTTTATCTTTGGCGGCTGATTTTTGAACTATCGTCGTAGCCCTTCCTCCTCTAGAAAGGATAGGTGACTGAAGACGGTTGGCCTGATTGGGTCTTGGGTGGCGCTGTCTAGCTCGCGGTTTTCTTGACTCTTGCGGTCATGGCGTTCTTCTGGACCAATTTCAATGGTTCAAAAGAGTTAGTGAGCTTTACGGCCGATTCAGCTGTTGTTGCGGGGTAACCTTGTTCTTGGAACCTCATGAAGTTCAGCCTAGCAGGAGCCTTAGCCCTTTTGTTGGCTCTGTTTCTGAGTCTTTTCTGTCTTAGCTTCTCAATTTTGAGGGCTAGACGGGCATCCGTCATCCAGGAAGCCATCGTGAGTCGATTGACGGGGAGTTTAGACAAGATACTCGATTGAGCAGTTGTCAGGGGCACCGCTAGAGCTTGCCCGAGATGCCTTGTTGCTTTGTTGGTGTTGATGGCCTTGCCCCCAGCTGGGGCCAAGAAAAGCCGTTCAAACACCGACTTACGTTTGGGTAGTGGTGCCCTCGAGATCACCGCATTTGGCCTCCTGCCTTTTGAGGACGGTATGTCTGTTACTAGAGCTTGAGAAGCTGGGATGGCGTTAGCTGGCACGAACAAAATAGAGCCAAATGGTAGCAGTGGCACCTCCCACTGTTGCCCGAGACTGGCCGGGAGGACCGTCCTGACGTCTATCTTCATCGTGTAGGAGATGGGAGCCGTGTTGAGAGCTGAGCTTGTCCTTGAAGATATTTTGTTGCGTCCGAAAATTGCAATTGGAAAGTGTACATGCAATCGCTATATATGTTGATTGAGTTCACATGAATGTTTAACCCAAGATATGGGAGGAAAGAAATGGTCCCACCGGGCGTGCCAAAATCTGTAAGGTGTTTTTCGTCAACCCAATGAGATGGAAATGCACGTCGCTTGTCAGGCGCATTACAGATTCCCCCTGCCTAGGGTAGACTGGGATTTATTGATTGTGAGGATCCGAATTTCCGGCAGCCGCGGACTAAGCTGCCGTTAATTACCTTTCGCCTTTGTAGCGAGGAAACCTCCGATTGACAGGTAAATCTAGTCATGTGAACTCAATGTGCAGTGTGCGCGTGTTGTGTTTTGGAGGGGGCTTGGATGTATCGGGGGCAACGCAGAGTTTACGGGGGTCCTGCTACCCGGATAGCGGGCTGGGGGTCAAGGGGGCTGGCAGCCCTCTTATGGGATGCGGGGCATCGCCCCGTTAGAAAATTTTTTCTAACGGGAGACGTGCTTTGAGTGTGGAGTGTATATATATATAAAAAAATGGCGATTGGCATCCTAAGGACGCGTGGGTGCCAGCGCCTCATGTGCTTGGCATGTGGACGCTGGACGCCAGCGCCTCTTACACCCGGCACGTGGGCGCTGGGCGCCTACAGAGAAAAGGACTTAGCCCCTGTACTGGGAGTTGTACCCCCGATTGACTTTTAGAGTTAAACTCCTAAAAAAAGGAAAAGGGGTTTAGCCCCTGCACAGATAGTTGTACTCCACGGTTGACTTTTGGAGTTAAACTTTTTTAAAAAGGGATTTATTATTATTATTTTTGTGGAGTTAAATTCCTAAGAGATTTTCGGAGATGATGAAAGGAGACCCCTTTCTTCTCCTTTGAGCCCTGGATTTTCTCTTGAGCCTTGGATCTTCCCAAAGTGGGATTTTTTGGAGAAGGGTCTCTTTCTTCCTCCTCTCTGTTGACTGGATCTTAGAGAAAAATAGGGTGAGATTTAAAAATCTCCCATTTTAGAGACCTGATGGGAGATCTGAGCTCCCCTTTGTGGGTTTTATAGTGAAAAACTATTTATTTTGGGGAAAAGAAGATCGAAACTCTTGATTTAATTCAAAAAATGAAAGAAGGTTTAGAACCTTAAGGGAGGAGAAGGAGACACAGGAACTCTAACTTTTGAGGGGAATGAATTATTGTTTTTATTTTATCATCATGTTGTCTTATATAGACTTACAAGTTTACACATAGCCCCTTAGGCTTTACAAAATGGCATTTTGCCCATCCCATGCCTCATATGCTTATTTCTTTTGCACATGAGTCATGAGTTTTACAAAAATTTGGCTTTATGCCCACTTTCCTTACATTTATTCATAAAAATTACATCAAAATTATTTATTACATAATTTTCATTTTGGCATAGGACAGGCCGGCTGCTTCATGTTCGGGCTCGATTTGGACATGGGCCCACTTGACCTGGGCTTAGGACCACTGGGCTTGGGGTTGACTTTGACTTTGACTTGATCAACCGGGGTGTAATTTTTGATCCCAACAATCTTTTAATATATATTTCATGATCTTATTGATAGTCGATCTATAATATATAGATTTTCATCTTCTTATAACTATCTATATCCATATTTGCATTCGCCAATAACCACGCGACACAAATATGATAATATCTACCTCCAATCCCTATCCGATCGATGACAACTATACAAAAGTAATAATGACAGCGTTTATTGCAATTTTTCAAAAGATGTTTGAGCCTCATATAATTTTTCCTTGCATATACTTGAGCAAAATAAAAATAGATGGGTGTGGCCTAGCAAATAAAGCAAGCCGAGCCGACCCGCTTTATTAACGAGACGACTCGCCTCGCTTAGCCTACGATGCGAGTTCAACAGTAGCGAACCCCAACCCTGCTCGTCTCGCTGCCTCATCTAGGCAAATCGCGAGACGAAGCGAGCAGACTCGGGCGAGTCAGGCGAGTCAACTTGTCTGACACCGTTTTTTATTTTTCGAATTAAAAAAATCTTTAAAATCCCAACTTTCTTCATCTTGAATCCCAGACACCAAGCCTAACCCTAAATTCAGCGATGCTCCTTTCCCCTGGCCACTCCCCTTGCCACCTCTCCATCCCAACCTTCACCCTCTCCTCCGCCTCCCAATCCCAAACCCTAACCCCGACCGCTGCCGCAAACCCTTAGCCCTAACCTTAGGAAGCGCAGCCCCACCGTCCTCGACTAGGACTCGTACATCGCTGTCATCGAAAAAATCATCAAGCGCACCTTCTTCCCCAATATCTCAAAGCTCCACGGCCGTCTCAACTGGCTCGAGACCGTCTGCTCTGACAACCCTGTCCTCATCCGCGATGCCCAATTGAAGATCCTCGAACGTCTCTCGGGAAATGTTAACCCCAATTCTGCCACCCCCAGTTGAAGATCCTCGAACTGGAGCAAGTCGGCAAGGCAAGGGCCGAGCTAGACGAGTCATCTATCGAGTCGGTGAGGCGAGGGGAGAGTTAAGTGAGGCGAACTGGAGCGAGACAACATCGAGATTTTGGGAAACCAGCCCGCTTCGCCCGACTTGGCTTCATGAGGCAAGTCGACTAGCCGACTCACCCACGTCAGCAACAAGGCAAAATTCGCCTTGCTGCAAGACGAGTCAGTGTTGACTCGCCTCATTTTTCAGGCCTAGAGTGTATCTAATCGGTTAGAACATATATAAATTAATAGTGAAAGTGTTGACAACTATTTTTAAAATACATCTGAACATAATCTAATTTTCCATGTATGTACATATACAAATTAATAATAGACTGAATGATTGTAATTTACAAAAGATATCAAAAATCTCATCTAATTTTTCATCCACATATGTCAAGAGAAAAAATACTTTCCATGGATTTTATGGTCAAATCTAAATTGAATGGTGATAACTTATATGAAAATAAATATAGATAATTCATTAGAAAATGTATTGCATGAATCTGAAATAAGCTTAGAATGGATCATATACATATTAACTTAAATTATAGGGGGCGAAAGATTAATTTCTTGCAATAAGGGGCTAAAAAGCAAATTTTCTTATACTAAATGGATGAAGTCTAATTTTCTATACATGAAGGCAAAAGAAAAGCCTGAGACATTTAAGCTAAGGACAAAATAGCAATTGGATTAAAGTTCAAGGGGCACAATGGGAAAAAATAAAAGCTTGAAGTAAGACTTTACTTTATGAGAATAATGGGGGAAAGATGTCGTAGAAAGAAATTTCCTTCTATGGTATCGAAAAAATACACCCGCGCGATTTTTTTCGACGATCGGCATCCATCATCATCATCTTTATCATATAAGATGTGGATAAACCAAATTTCATATGATTTCATTACGTATTCCATGCGTCTAACCAAAAAATCCTTTCTTCTTCGAATTTTTCTATCTTCCCATTCGTTTCCAGCGGACTCTTCGTCTCCTAATTCCTTCCATTCTACCAATGAATTCTCTATAATAATTCGCAAATCTAAATCGGCTAATTGTTCTCTGATAGCACTTGCTCCTGTAGAGATTTCTCGATTTCTAAATGTCTCAAAGCCCTGGGTAGTAAAAAAAAGTGGGATGCTGTATTTCCAGGATTGGATTTCATATTCGAATAAACCTCGTAATCGTAAGAAAGTAGGTTTTTTGGATGTAAAATTAACGGTTTACCGACAATAAAACTTTTTACATTGATAATTCAACGGTGAAAAATGATGGAATCATATGAAATTTGATGTATTTACATCTCACATGATAAAGATGATGATGGATGTCGATCATCAAAAAAAAAATCGTGAAGGATATTGATTTTTGACACCAGCCAACGAAAAAGCCTCATGATGTCTCTTTTCTCCATTATTCTCTTATATTATATATTACAATGGTACAACCACACTTTTTACTTTTTAATATTCCAATATTACCCTTGTCAAGTTCTAACAGAAAACTGCTGCCAGGTAAACTGCTACATTTAACAGACACATTGCAATATTTGATAAATGAAGCGATTATCTGCTAAATGTAGCGGTTATGTAAACTGCTACATCTAATAAATACAGCCTGCTAAGTGTAGCACTTAATATAGTAGTTTACTTGCTAAATGTAGCAGTTATCTGCCAAAAATTGACAAGGATAATATGAGAATTAAAATATAAAAATTGGTTGGTTATATTATAAGGACTTAAACCTATAATCTTTTGGATCTAAGGAGTTTTCGACTTCCTTTTTCTGGCCGGAAAGTTTTTCCTATCATTTTTCCTTTTTTAGGGATTTATTTTTTTAACCTTCAATTTCATACACACTAGTGTCAGAGACTGAATCGTCACATTAGACTTGGACCGATGTAAGGTCCATGAAGAAAACTCCTGCTCAACTTGAGAAGAAAACTCTGCTCAACTTGAGCTAGGTCCTTGATCGAAAAGAATTTACATTTATATTATCTTTCCTCATTCTAATGTATACATAGAATTCATCATAATATGAGACTATATTGACACACATACGAGTATAACTCAAGGCAAGGTAAGATCCATAACTTGAGTGCACCTCAATCGGAGGAGAGGAGAGATACGGTCCAAAGGCTACATACATGATACATTCAACTATCATCTATCATCACTACGTCCGAGAGATCCAGATATATTAGGGTTGGTTTCTTCCCTTTATGTTGGTAGCATGTAACACCTTGTGTTCCCCAACTCCTCCGGTAACAACATTTTACGCATGAAATCATACAAAATCGACACACACACACCACAAAATGGCTTAAAGCTCAATAGGTTGTCTAACTTGTCCGAATCTGTTCCTCTTGCCATATATGCTGATAATAACTCGGCCATTTTTTTTCCTTTCAACAACTGAACGCAGTGCACGATCTTCTACATTGTTCCTAGAACAGGGCATCTGGATTTGATAACTGAGTGTCAATCTGTGGAAAGCACGCACTTCTCAAGGTCTAAAGAAACAGTTACTAGGATCAGACCAGTACCAATCTTATCCCATCTCCAAATTTATCAACCATTTTCTCAACTTGCATTATGTTTTCATTCCTTTAATCGACAAAAACTTGTATCAACACTTCACATAATCTGGGCCGAGCAATGCTTCAAAATGACCATCCTCAACATCCCTCACTGTGTTCATATTGCCTTTACAAACATACCATGGCATGGAAGCTGCATCAGTCAAGTCAAAGTATAAGAGAATATATTTGCAGTGAAAGGCAAGAGAAGAATAAAGTGCGCTATTAAAATTTGATTCATAAAGCAATGCGAATGAAATTGACAAGGAGTTGAATTTTTTAGCATCTGATTCATAAAGCAATGCGAATGAAAATGACAAGGAGTTGATTTTTTTTAGCTAAATACGTTTATGTGACTTATTTTCCTAAATATCTTTAACTAAACCCAAAATACGGAAAAAAAAGGTTTGGTGCAATCATAACAAGTATGGTAACTATTCCTAACTATCTTCGATAAAACCCAAATCATGAAAAGGCTTGGTAGAATTCTAACTCATGGGTGATCAAAACCAGTTCAATGACTACCCACAAGTTCGAGGAGGCCTCAACTAAGGTGATTGCTGACCGATCACATGATTGTGACAAAGAAAAATTGCAACTGACCAGTTAATGTGTTTACCTAAATTTCACAAATAAGCAACAAATCGGTAATAGCCCCCCCCCCCCCCCCGGGGGGGGGGTTGTTCTTAGCAGCTTATTCCTTACCAGATGAGTTACTTGGTTCCAGCTCTCTTGTCATGTGCAATAATATTGTACCAGAGAGAACTGTAATGAATCCACACAATTCAGAAGCAATGTTGCTCAAACTTTGACCATACCAATCCTGAACCCACAAACAAAAAAAATTGGAATAACTTTGTTAGCACTCAATTAAAACATTGGAGAAGAAAGCCATAATATTGCCTTCACAAAAAAAGCATGCACAAACTTCAATTCAATATTACCTTGAACATTATCGCATTTGCAACTATCGTCATAGTTGTAAACATGACATAATAGATTGGGGATACCAGAGCAGTGTTGAAGGTATCCAGTGCCTGCAAAGGTTAAAGATAAACATAAATAATTTAGTAACTGCTGCTTACGGTTTTAAACCATCGAACAATAGCCATCCATACATGAGAAAAACCAGGAAAATCATACGCACAAGATATTAAAAATATGAAAGAACAGAAGAAGTCATGAAGTATACCAATTGTCATCAAAATTAATCAAGACCAGACATTTATACATCCTAAGAGCTCTAAGAATTCCACCATTCTAATGCTGTATTATTTCTTTTCGCTCTCCTCATTTTTTTCTGTTTTGTGCAACATGTACATTTAAATGGTATGATCGAAATCCAAAAATATCATATAAATGAAAAGGCTGTCCTTTTCACAAATCGGCAACTAATGCGATGTTGTCAGAGTAACGACGACATCAAGCACACTTGAGTCATGTTTTGACATGATACAGGTGTTTCCATCCACATAACACTTACGTTTAACGCTGCAGATACATCTACTTGAAGGAATTATGATCAAGCCAATGCATTAAGGATGAGTTGCTAGTTAAAATTTCAAGGGACTAGACTATGGACACTGACTGACCATCTAAAGTAAGCTAGCCAGAATGTTGTAATAAACCTGCTCCTGAAGAGTCATGCCACATCAGGTAGAAGATATAGGGTTTGAGAAACAGTCATTTCCAGAATCAAAAGCGCAGTCGAGAAATTTAACAGGAATTGATAAACCCGGTACCCCATCTACACCCAGAAATGAAGATATGCAGCATAAAATAAACCAGGCTAGCCCCACAAATGAAAAGGTATTCAGATTGTGAAACTCTAGGTCACAATGCTTCTTTTAAAAAAAATATTCTTCACACGATATATATATATATAGAATAATGGAGCTAAGATGCTCTAGGAGGCTTTTTGCGTTAGGTGGCGGCAAAAAATACATCCTCCACCATTTTATTCGACGATCGGTACCTTCCAACTTGATATGCATCCTCTAATTTGTCGATACACAAAATTTCATATGATTACAAACACCATTTCACCGTTGATTTAGTCGGTGCAAAATTAACGGTTTACCGACAATAGAACTTTTTATATGGCTAAATGAACGGTGAAATGGTATTGTAATCATATGAAATTTGGTGTATCGACAAATTAGAGGATGGATATCATGTTGGAAGGTGTCGATCGTCGAATAAAATGAAGAGCGTAATTTTTGCCGCCACCTAACGCAAAAAACCTACAAAGGTCTCTTTCCTTCATTATTCTCATATATATATATATATATATATATATATAACGAAGGAAAGAGGTCATAGGAGGGAATTTCCTCCTATGGCGTCGAAAAAGTACGCCCTCTCATTTTTTCAGACGATCGGCATCCATCATCTTCATCGTTATCATCTAAAATGTGGGTACATCAAATTTCATATGATTCTACAACATTTTCACCGTTGATTTAGTGGGTTCAAAATTAACGGTTTACCGACAACAAAACTTTTTACATTGCTAAATCAACGGTGAAAAGTTGTTGAATCACATGAAATTTGGTGTACCCATATCTTAGATGATAATGATGAAGATGATGGATGCCGGTCGTCGGAAAAAATGAGGGAGGGCGTACTTTTTCGACGTCATAGGAGGAAATTCCCTCCTATGGCTTCTTTCCTCTATTATTCTCATATATATATAGAGAGAGGGGGGGGGAGGAGTGATCTATTACAAACCGGTCCGCATTTTTTAAAAACAGAAACTCTCGATCTACGACATATTTGAACGATCCGATCCGTTCAAGTTGATCACCCTATCCTCGAATATATATGTATGAAAAATCAAAAGATTTGAAGATCTCTAACCTATGCATCGGATGAAGTTTATGTTATATTATCGAAAGAGTTCATTTTTGCACACATCGATGCATAGGTTAGAGGCCTTCAAATCCTTTGATTTTTCATACACATATATTCGAGGGTAGGGTGATCAACTTGAACAGATCGGATCGTGAAAATATGTCCTAGGCCGAGAGTTCCCGATTTTAAAATAATGCGGACCGGTTTGCAATGGATCACTCCCATATATACATATGTGTGTGCATGTATATACATACACGTGTGTGTGCGTGTATATACATACACGTGTGTGTGTCACCCATAAAGAATATGTGCGCGAGAGCAAACAGAAACATGAATGGGTATTAATATATTACAATTGCATAAACGAAACCAATTTTGCAAGGTGCTAAAATAGACACTAGCATGAGTTCTAGAAGGCTTTCCTATGAGTAGATGGAATACTGGAACTGTTCTTATGCATATATTCATGAGCACGATTCAGTCCTGCATACACATTGCATGTATCAGGTACAGCTTTGTGTAGCACACAAGGCTGCATCACTATGGGATCAAAGTAAATTCCATTTAATACAGCAAAGGTCTGGGGGATTTTGATCCCCTTTAACACCATCAAGCAAATAAGATAACGCAATCAAATCAAACAATAACAAGAAAACAACAGACCAGAATTATGTGCTTAGACCACCATCGTCCTACTTCCACAATGCAAACATCCCAAATCGTGTTCACCTAGAACGTGAGAAAGATAGAATAAACAATAGAACACGATTTGAGATGTTTGCTACGTCACAAAGCAGAACAATCAATATCAAGAAGATCAAAAAGAAGATGCGTAGATTTAACGTGGCTCAGCAATTGCATACATCCACTGGAGAAGGAGCAGATAGCCAAATATACGATATCAGTTTGTGAGGAGTATAATTAATGGTGGAATATATCTAACCCAAACTCCGAATACACTTCAAATTCAACAAAAAGGAGACGACCTTATCTCTCATAATTCTAAGTCTAATTTATTAATTACACACAGGCACGCACAGGCGCGCATTACAAACTTGGGGATCAAGAGAGGTAAATATTATGGCACATTGATTTATTTATACAAAAATGAAAATAGAATCAGTATTGTCATTGTTTTGAAAAATGACATTGATATAAGAATGGCCTACATTGCCATCGTTTGGACAGGGATAAAATTAACAAGTTATAAAATAGGCAAAAATCTAGCTTCTTTAATCCACGAATTATAAGACATGGCCAAGTAGAAACTTGAAAGTGAGCCAGCCAAATCTAACATGAAACAATATCTATATTCAGTCACATCATCCATAGGTTGAACATGAAATCAGATCATAGCATCTATATTGCAAATAAGAATAAAGATGAATCGAGTTTGATAATATAACACCTTCTATCAGGAAAATATCAGTTTGTGCAATTAACTAGTTGACCGTTGACATCTCAGCATTTCAAGATACACCATTCCATAATTCTCTTTTAATTTATCTGCACTTTTACCACTCCCTCAAAAAGAGTGTGTGTGTGTGTGTGTGTGTGTGTTGCTCCATCCATCAATGCAACACACTCATCTCCTATCTTCGCTGGCAATTCATGTGTTACAAAGCTAATCTTGTTGTTTGCTAGTGCATGGCGATTACAGAATGAATGAAGAGGCTATTAAGAACATTCTATTACCAACCTTTTTTAATCCTTTATCTTGATCAAACATAAAAACTTGAGCAGTTTCATTTGAGTATAAATCTTCATCGTCATTGAAAAAACCGAGCAAGTAGCTTAGAAATCATTCCAAGTCATCATAGTCCTCGATATCACATATGCAAATCAAAGGCGAGAACGATTCACCGTTGCTGTTTAAGCACTAGCATCAAGTAAAGTTTCTATAGTAAAAGTTGACATATAAATTAACTACAAAATAATTAAAATATTATGTTAATATGCTGGCAAACCACAAGCACCTTCATAACAATCTAGCAAGTAGGCATCGTCCGAAAAAGTAAACATCGATTTACATCAACAAATCCTTTTAAACAACCATAATAATTCCTCTCCATCATCATCATCAACAACATGGACTAATCTAGGATTCATTATCATGGCTTTCTCTTTGTACCATATAAGCTGTTTATAAAAGTATCTCAATAAGCCATATAGTTCCTCTCGCGTAATTTTGTTTGTCCATCATGTCTTGCCGTATGGTATTTTGATACCAAACTCTCTTAAATATTTAATGCATAAATTGATTAAATTCTATATCTATGTATGATTTTTTTTATTCAATATAAACTTCACATGAGTCGCAATTTATTTCTGTGAAGCTCGAGGGTGGACATCCGTTCCTAATCCGCCTCCAACGAGTCACATTAATCTCGTGGATGCAAACCGTTGGTATTCTAATTCTTATTTTAGGAATACGGGGTACATTTTTTATGATCCTATCATATTTTAAAGGTTCTTATTCTCAATAGATAGATCTATAAGTTTTGAAAATGAGGAAGAAATTTTTAAAAAGATCAGGTTGTCTCCAACTACAATAAGAGTTATTTTGAAGTTTTTAGAGAAAACGATGTTTGTTGAGTTTCTTATAACATCTATTAAAATAAAGATCTATTAAAACAATGAGTGAAGAGTTCAAGTGTATTACGTACAATCATGTTTCTATTGTCAATTTTTCTATTGTGGGAGAACTTAATTATAAGTTTGTAAAGAATGAACCAAATCTTGTCATGATTAAGTGCAAGATTGATGGATGTCTATGAATTAGTACACCAAGGTTTCTCCTCAAGAAGATTAGTGCAACACAATCAAAAACAAATAATTGCTCTCGAGATTTACAGTAATAGATTGCGTCTCATGTGGAGTCTACATTGAAGCAAAAACCAACATGCATAACTATAGGCCTTATGAATCAAATATTTTGAGACTTCGATATAAAACTACCTTAAAAGAAGGAATGATAGGGCAAAAAGAAGTTGTGCAAGAGTAACTATATAGCTTTAACGAGACACTCTAATAACCAAGGTTCGAGAACTCGGTATCGGTATTGGTTTCGGTTCCTCAAAGTTCAGTTAGTTTCGCTTGGTTTCGTTAGTTCGGTCCAAGTTTCGGTTTCGGTTGATATTCATGTGGTGTATACATATATATATGTATATTAATACATACATGTATGTATATAAATATATATAGGATTTGAAAATTAAAAGATAGCATCAAAGGGATGACTATTTAGCAAAATATATATAAAAGAATGGTGTAATTTGAAAATTATAATTGATATTTCTTATTTTATATCTTCCTTTTTAACTTTTTCCTAATATCGGAATATATCGGTCAATTTTGGCCATTATCAGCCAATACTTGACCGATACAAACCGATAACGGCCGACACCGAGTTTTCGAGCTGTCGAACCGGTTCTAACCGAAACCGATCGATCTGGCAGAAACCCAAGGGTTTCGGCCGAAACCTTGAACCTTGCTTATAACCTACTTAAATGTTACAAAGAGAAATTCATGGAAACGAATCTTGGATAAGTAATCCATACTAATAACGACAACAAGGGAAAATCACTTGTATGTTTGCAAGCTTCTATGGTTGTTTACAATAAAATTGTTGACACATATCATCCTTTACTTATTTTAAATTACACCCACTTGCCAGATCGTTATAAACATACTCATTGATTGTCAATATAGTTTATGCTGTTGATAATTTAATGTCAACTTGTGTCGTAGGAAGTTTGCTTGCAGTGGTGAGTTGTTCCGTCTTGCAGTTTGCATATGCGGTACCAAGGACTATGATATCTAGAAATGATTTCTAAGCTACTTATGCGATATTATGAAAAAGATCCATACTGAAACTGCTTTAGTTTTTATGTATGATTAAAATAAAGAATTATAAAGAGCGGTTGAAAGTTTTTCATAGGCTTCTATATTCGCTACTTACTAGAAAACTACAAGATTAACTTTGCAACACATGATTGTTGGCGAAAACAAAAAACTGGGCATATGACATAGAAGCATATATGTATACTTTCAGAGAGTGGGAAAAGGTGGCCAATGAATTACTAGAGGAATCTCAAATGGTGTATCTGGAAATGCTGTGATGACAACCAATTAATTGAACAAATTGTTATTTTCCTAAAAGAAGGTATTAAATTATCAAATTCACATTGATTCATATTCAATCAAGAAGACAGCCCTCAAACAAGCATAATGGAAGAAACAAATTCAGATCGGCAGTCCAAAATTTTTGGATAAAAAGCTTGTCGCTGATGATGACAATTAATTCAGCTTCACAAATAGTTGTATTACTATGAGATGATTATAATCTATAGATGATGTGACTGAATATAAGTATTGACATGAAACAAAGAAGGTAGATTTCTGCAGGTTCTATAACCTGTTGGTCTCATCCATATCAAAACAATAGCAATGATATCCGAATATGAATATATGTTACTCAATATATATTATGCTGATACATGCATGCGGACGCCCTTAGTCCAGCACATATAACTATCTGTGGATCATCAAAAATAAGATTAGCATAAAATCTGGATCTGGGTCACTAAATTCAAGACACACATAACTTTTCTTCTCTCCACAAGAGTAGTCGCACCAACCTTCAGTGGTTCAGACGAGACCAGTGTTTTAAAAAAGCAAAAGCTTAAGCGGCAGAGCACTCTCCGCCGAACTTTTTGCCACTAACCATTAATCGGATAACTATATTCTATTTCTTATTGATTTGGGTGAATTTAAAGGTTTATAGGTGTGGTTTTCAAACTTTTATCATCACACCCTGTATATTGATATTTTCACCCTAATAAAGTCCTAGATTCATGTCTTCGATGATTGTGATTTGTCCCATAATTATTGTTAATTTGTTGCATGAGTCAGGCCCATAGCTTAGATGACACTAACATAGTTCAAATCTAATGTGCATAAGCCCATAAGTAGTATGAGAAATCGAGGAAGCAATCTTTGAGACACTGAAACCTTTGATACTTATACCAAGGAAGCGAGCAGGAAAATATCTTAAGTAGTTCTGGTACCTAAGGAAATGCTGTGAAGGATTCATAGTATAGAAAAGAGTATCTAAACAAAGACCACAAGAAAAAAGCACATCGATCATGAACAACTAAGAGGTCAACTAGAGAGCTTCAAAATAAGCATCAAAATTTAAGACTGGAAACTTGTAACTCTGGTTATTATACTATTACGATAAAAGTAATTTACCCAATAAAGTAATACAACTACATGTAATTGCAGATACAATAGCAAGAAATCTACTGATGCAACATATGATATCCAGAAATTAAATAAAGGAATTAAATGCATTAATTTGCAACATAATTTGCATTTACAAACACAAACCTTGTTCAAATAATTCAATTGAGTGACAACACAGGTGACCGCAACAGCAACAAAAAGCCATGTCTGTGGATAAGCAACCTGACTGATCCCCTCCAATGTAAGCTTTATTGCAATTCCAATAGCCTTAATACTAACAACCTGACATAAATCAAGATATAACTTTAAAATTCTGGATCAGTAAAATGGCAACAATTGGGAGCTAAATCATCATAATAATGCCAATAGAGCACAAGAAGCCTCGGTTACCGTTAATGAACCCATTAAAGAACATATGCTCAAGTAAACCAAAATATTTGTATGCCCATAGCGTGGTTCAAAATGTAGGATCAATGCCAATACAATCGCTAAGATAGCTGCAGAATAAATCAAAAAGGCTGCAAACAAGAGAAGGACAATAAAACATCCTTAGTGCACGTGTTTAACAACAGAATGAAAATAATGAATATGATTTGCATGGGATACCAGGTTGAGTTGCGAGTGCCCATATCTCTTCAACAGAGTTAGGAGTATGCTCCTGAGGTGCATGGATTACAATGACAACAGAACCGACTATGCATGATATACAGCCCAAAACACCCATTTTTTGAAGGCGTTCCTTCAGTATGAAGTGGGCCAAAACAGCGCTGCTCAGTTCATCAAAAGGATATTTTATAAACAACATGGAATTATTGTTGTTATACTAGAAAAAAATGAAGCTCTTATGATTTTTTGCTCTACATTACCTGACGATTATACTCAATGCGCCAAGAGGAGCTACAAGAACTGCTGGAGCAAAAACATAAGCCACACAATTTGCAACCTCTCCAAGAATCACTGGTTTAAATAAAATTATGCCAAAAGAATTTTATTGATCGACTCTACTTCATGTTCAAGGTCAGATGCACAAATTGCAGAAAAGTAGCTTACTTGCTGTCATCCCAAACCACCATAGCGGCTCTAACAGGTATGAATATCCTCCAAGCCCTAGAGTATGCAAACATGAAAAAGTCGTGAGTTAAAATAGACTAACAACACAAATAGCAAGAAATGAATGAGATATTGCTACAGAAATTACTCTGATATCCTCAAAGGTTTAATAGGTTTCATCTTTTTAAACAAGGATAAACTGATAGTTAACTAGATTACATGCATATGTATAGTAAAAATATTAAAATGCTTTGTGTATACTATGACAAGGCACAGCTTAAAGCTATGCATTACTTATTGATGCTGAATATGCCATGCCTTTAACTAAGACAAACTTGGAATTCTACAGGTGGCAAATCACAGTTACGTTACAGCCCTCAAAGCTCAATGTCAAGCAATCTACAAGGAAAAGCTTAAACCATGGATGTCAAATAATTAAGACAATATGCGAACTTTATTCCCTTGTTAACATATCTCAAGTTGTTGATGCTTGTAACTGTTTTGGGCAATGCAGCCTGAAACACGAAGCTGTTGAAAAATAAAGCCATATATATTGCAAACTCTTCCCCCTTACTTTCTTTATTCATTCTGCAGTTCACATCAATCATCAGCTGGCTACCAAGTTTCACGCTTTCACTTAAAATTAAGATTGTAAAAAGGCCAGGCTTATGTAGACTCGATGCTAATTGACTCAGAGTACGCAGGTTTATGTGGTTCCTTAGGTCAAATTTAGGTCATAAATAGTTGTATGCTATCACATTCATGTTCTACCATTCTGAATTATATGGTTTATAGCTGGTATGAACTGTAATTGATGGAGCTTCGGATCTCCTTCAGATGCTGTCCTCCGTCAATCCTGCGATGACTGTCTTGAACGGTTGAGATTTGGTTTTGGAGTTGTCGGGTGTGGATCTCAATGGGTTGGTGTTGGACCCCGAGCTACCTGCAAAGAAGTCCCGGGATGGGTGACCACCGTAGGACCCTCCAACGATCAAGTTAGAGCCGAGAAATAGTAGCAGAGTAGCGGCGTATTGAGATAATTCGAGTTACCTGAGTCGTCTGAGAGAGGGATTTATGTAGGGGTCGCGTGGAGCGAGCAGATGCGAGATCACTGCCGTCCGTTACGCCCCAACTTTATCCTTGCCTTGAATGGCGGGATGCGCTCATTAATGGGGGGGGATGCGCTAGCGTGGGACGCGGATCGTGGGGAGGCGGATATCTCGCCCTGGCGATATACGCGGAGCCGTTATGGGACGCATGGGATCCACGCTCTTGGTTGATCGCGGGAGGCCGAGAAAGCTCGGCACATTAGAAAGCTCGAAGACGAGCCGGGATACCGAGAGAGCTCGGCACGTCAGGAGCTCGGAGACGAGTAGGGAGGCCGAGGAAGCTCGGCACGTCAGACGGCTCGGAAACGAGCAAGGAGACTGAGAAACCTCGGAGACGAGCTGTTGGTAGTTTCTTAGGTGAATGTGGAATATATTCAGGGAGTCTCCCAAAAGGTCGGATACGTTCCCGGAGAAGGGGATCCGAGGAATGTCCCCGATACCACTCATTTATTCCACACCATAGCCTTCGGGACACGTCATCTGCCATGTGTTGTAATCTGAGGAGACTCCACTTGTGAGTATCATCATTAGCCCCCCACTCTCGTTCTGACCTATCCAAGGGTCGGGTCAAGAATGGTCTGCTTGATCGTTCTTCTGCTCAATTGGACGCCAAGAAATCGTAATGCGGATCGTCCAGGAACGGCATGGCGTTTGGTGGTTACGTTGTTTCAATTTTTAGGCCCACACGTCGCCTCGTCGTTCGTCTGAATCTTCGCATGTATCCCTTATGGCATAAGCGGATCAATGAAATGATCGCGCTTTAAAGAGGGGGCGCCGTTCTAGTCGGTCACCGGTTGGGATACGGGCCACGTATCGAACGTCGGTTGGCAGGCGTGACAGACTGTCGCGGTCGCCTGCAACCGAAGGGACGTCCCCAATGGCCGATCGACACGTGGAGTTCTGACGGCTGGCACGCTCGATGCTTCATTTTGGCGAAAATAGATCTGGGCCGTTGGGTGCCCTCTTTGGAGTGTATAAATAAGAGGGGATCGCCCTTGGGCCAACACTTCCACTATAATTTACTTTCGTTGTCAAAAATTGCTCGGCGTTCCTTTCTTTTAGATCGGATCACCTGCTTATCTTCCTCGGCAAGCCCATTCCCTTGAATCAAGTTAGATGTCTTCATCTGAGGAATCTATAGAGATAATTAAGGTTGAGTCGGACGATGAGACTCCGGTTGTTGGAGCCGAGTCCAGCGGGTCTTCCTCATCCTCGACTTCAGATAGTCAAGAGGTTTCTTCTGCCACGTGGTCTGTGTCGGGCTCGCCCCTAGAGCCAGAGCTGCCCGTGTCGTTCGCCGTCGGGTGGCGACAAGGGCCCCTAAGGCGCGCATCGGGAACGCCCGCGATGCGTCCTCTGTTTTGAGAAATGTGGACGAGCTTACCGAGATTCGGACTCGATTCCATATTCCCTCCGACTATTCGCTTCGCTTAGCTAGAGAGGGTGAGCGAACGGACCAGGTGCAGGGTAAGGAGATTGCCCTGTATTTGGAAGCATTCCGGACCAAAATGCGTCTGCCCTTCACAGCCGAGGCATATGGGATGGTTCGCTGCTTCCATCTTGCCCTGGGCCAGCTAACGCCGAACTCGTGAAGAATCCTCCTCGGGTTTCTGGTCCGGTTGAAACTTGAAAATATCCCCTTCAGTTTGACCCTCCTCGTTTCCTTCCTCTGTTATAAGAATCACCCTGGCACCAGCAAGGATGAGCCAAGCTGGGTGTATTTTTCCTTCAAAAACATAAGGGCGGAGTGGTCGGGTCGGGTGTGATAGCCGTACCTTCTTCCTCCATGAATGGAAGGAGAAGTACATTTTCGTCGAGCCACCCGAGGACGAGGATTGGCCCGTGCCTACACAGTGGCACAGGGCCAACTGCCCGTGAGTGAAACAGTCATCTTCACTTGAGGCAAGGGCGGTGTCTTTGTGGGAGCCGATCCAGTAGGCCGACGTCCTGCTTTCTGAGCAGGCTCTGAACTGGGCTGGGCTCAGCCCCGCACACTTTTTGGGTAAGTTAAGGCAGTAGACGGTCCATTTAGACTTTAATGAATTTTCTTTGCCCTTTTCAGCGTCACTAACTCTCGTTGTATATTCCCCCTTTTTGCAGAGCAAATGGACCGATCCAAGTTCTTAGCTGCCATGGCCACGAAGGCCAAAAAGAAGACCGGGGCGGAAGCTCGTCCCGACCGGGTCCGAGCTTGGCCCCGAGGCCTGCCCCGCCGAGCAAGCCTGCAGCTGCGTCGCCTCGAGTCCCCGAAGAGCGCCGCGGGGGGGCCAGAAGCATGCACGGGATCCGGCACCCCGGGCGAGGGAGGAGGAAGCCGAGCCCATCGATGCCAGCCTAAAAAGGCACAAAATGACGGTTTCTCGGACGCCTTCTACCGGGATCCCAATACAGGAGGGGGACTTCTGCTTCGAGGTGCCCTCGGGACTCTCCGTCGCCGACAGCTTGCTCTTCGACATGGAGCAAGCAGCTGGGGGCAAGATTTCCCAGAGGACCCTGAAGGCCCAGGTGGCCGCCATCGCTCAGAAGGCAGTTCAGGTCGGTATCCGTTTTCCTGTAAGAATTTTCTTAAGTATATTTTTTTTCAGTTTGAACGTTTCTAACTTCTTTTGCTGCTTTCCTCAGGCCCCCACCACTACGCCCTCATTGTAAATATGAAATCCGAGGAGATAGGCTCGACCATAAAGAAGGCGGGCGAATCGTCCTCGCAGGAGAAGGATCTGTGCCTTCGGCTGCAACAAGCGGAGGAGAAGATAGCCGCTCTCGAAACCCGGGGGTCGCTGAGAAGCTGACGAACTCCAAGTATAAGGAATCTCACCGACTTCTGAGTGAATCCAACCGGGCTATTCAGACCAAGTTGGGGGAGATTGGTAACCTCTATAATGCAATGAAGAAGTCGAGGGACGTCAGCAGGAAGGACGCCCGGGTGGCGCTCGAGGCCGTGAAGCTTGCCAAGGTCCGAATGGTGAAGTCCGTGGAGAGGTATAAAGTGTCGGACCAGTTCTACGCCGACCTTGCCGAAGCCTCGGCCATCGTTTGGCACCAAGCTCTCGACGTCGTCAAAGCGTTGATGCCGGAGTTCGTCGACAGCGAGCTCCAGGTCCAGTACCCTCTCTCCGAGAATGCGCCGCAGGTGGAAGTTGCCGGGGTGGCTGCCGGGGGTGAGGCTGCCGGGGAGGCCGCCGGGTGAGGCTGTCGGTGGAAGCGCCGACCCAGAGGTCGACGTTTTGATCCCCGACGCTGGCGTCGAGCAGGGCGAGATTCTTCCGAGCCTACGGCCTAAGCTTTCCTGCCTAGGGGATTTTTTTCTTTTTTCAAAGTTTTATAAGCCTCCGGACGTTTTTGTAAGGCTGAGAAGCCCAGAATACCTTGTATTTATTTTCAGATCATAAATAAAGTGCGCCTTCTTCTTCATTGTCCAAATGTTTAACTCGTATACTTTTGTTGTGTCTTCATTCTGCAAGTATATTTAGCTCGTCAATAGTCTCATCCCGCGGGTGTTAGGTCGTGGGTTGGTGTCCGGCCTTTTTATGTGACGATCGCGCGTCGAGTGTAAGTCGAGTAATAGCCAAGTGTAGGAAGGTCAGTACCCTCCCGTTCCTCGGAGCCGAGGTAGCGACCGTTCATTTAGCATGAATTGAAAAATAGCTAAGTTAGAATAGGTCGGTGTTGACTGATTCTTTCTTGACGAGGGCGTTGGATCCATCTTTTCTTATGGCAGGAACCTACCCCACACGGACGAGCCGAACAGGAGTATGTTCGGTGGCCTCTAGGTGAGGGCTTTAGATCCTTAGCGTTGATGGATAGAAAACTACCCGCTAGGGATGGACCGGGCAGGAAGCTGCTCGATGGCCTCGCGATGAAAGCTTTAGATCCTTAGCGTTGATGGATAGGAAGCTACCCGCTAGGGATGGACCGGGCAAGAAGATGCTCGGTGGCCTCGCGATGAGGGCTTTAGATCCTTAGCGTTGATGAGTAGGAAGCTACCTGTTAGGGATGGACCGGGCAAGAAACTGCTTGGTGGCCTCGCCATGAGGGCTTTAGATCTTTAGCGTCGTTGGGTAGGAAGCTACCTGCTAAGGATGGACCGGGCAGGAAACTGCTCGGTGGCCTCGCGATGAGGGCTTTTAAGACTCCCATAAGCCCTCGTGAGGTGTCGTTCCAACTTCCGTGTGCCATATTGGCGGGAGTGAGGACGCCGTTCAACCTTCGGTAGGCCGCATTGGCGGGCGGCAACTGGCATGGCCGACACGTGGCAGTTCTTTATCAGGAAATTGAGATATCCCGTGATTCGCGTCGTTGCGTGAGCAAGTTTCGGCCATTGAAGCTATAAATAGCGAAGGTGCGTTGGTTTTTTCTCCATCCTGCATTCCCTTGAAGATGTATGGGCATATATTCCTCATCAAGGAGATCATCTCTCACGACGATTTGTACCTCTACTATCTTGATCGCTCCGAGCGCACGTACGAGGCGGTGATAGACCGCGTAGAGGGCCACTTTGGACTCCTGCTTCCCCGGCGATCTGCCTTCCTCCAAGTGCTCATGTACGCGATCTGGAGGATGTCCCCGGATCTGCACAACGCCTTGTCTCCGCAGCTGAGGGACGAGGCGCTCGACAAGGTGCATACGCTTTACCACCTCGGCCTGATCTCGCGGAGCAGGCGGGAGCGATCGGTGGGTCTTCTTCCGGAGTGTTTCCAAAAAAAGTAGATCGTTGCCTCCTGCCTGGCGGATGAGGCCCCCGGTGCTTCCGTGGCATCCAGGGTCCACGGGCACCACCAGAAAGAGAGGGCTGAGGAAGCTCGGGCTCGGCTGCAGGAGATTTCCTCAGAGTACCATCAGAGCCCCCCTCTATTGTAATTATTGTAAGGCTGGAGAGCCTATAATACCCTTTACTCAATAAAGTTTGTTTTTGGCAGTAATGTGTTGTCTTCTTTTTTAGGTGTATTGTTTCTTTTTATCCCCTCGGTATATTTTACTCAAATTTTAAAACAAACTTAGGGGTCTCGGAACCGAGAAAAGAAACAAAAGTTGTGCAAAAGGCCTCCTTTATGAGAAGGCCTAGCTCAAGAAATTTAATTCAACATCAACAAGAATTATATTGTTTCAAAAGAAGAAGGCATGCTTATTTGTACAATTTGAGTTTTTCGGCGTTTTAGGACGAAGAAACTTACGTCCCCGACGTCTTGTAAGCGATACGCTCCACCAGGTAATGCTTCTGCTACAAGGAATGGTCTGTCCCATTTCGGGAAGAATTTATGCATTCTTGCTTGGTCCATAAACTCGTTCCTTCGTAGGACCAGATCTCCCGTCTTAAAAGCCCGATATTTAACTCGGGCGTTGTAATAGCGAGCGGTTTGCTGTTGATAGGCGGCTGCTCTGATCTGCGCTCGATCCCGCTATTCTAATAATACGTCCAAGTTGGTCCGGAATGCCAAGATGTTTGCTTCATCATCGAAATGTTCGACTCTATAACTTGGCAGTTCGACCTCAGCCGGGACGATCGCCTCGGTACCGTAGCAGAGGCTGAACAGGGTTTCTCTCGTAGGTGTTTTCTTCGAGGTCCGCAATGCCCATAGCACCCACGGTAATTCCTCGACCCAGCTGCCTTGTCTTCCTTCTAAGCGAGCCCTGAATCCGCGTATGACTCCTCGGTTTGCTACCTCGGCTTATCCGTTGCATTGCGGATACGCGACCGCGGCAAACTTCATTAGTATGTGGTAGTCGCTGTAAAATTCTTTGACTTTGTCGTTTCGAAGTTGGTCTCATGGTCGGTAACGATGCACCTCGAGATTCCAAATCGAGTGATGATATTATTTTGCAGGAACTTTATAGTAGATACGGCGTCTGGTTTTCTGATGGGCACGGTCTCTATTCACTTCATGAAGTAGTCTACTGCGACGAGAATGTATTTGTGTTCGCCCGTACCGGTGAGGAGTTGGCCTACCACATCCATCCCCAATTGTGCAAACGGCCAAGAGGGACGTTAGCTCAATAGCGGGAAGACGAAGTATGCTGCCGTGGAGTTGGCAGTTCTTACATCTTCTAACGAGCTTCTCAACATCCTGGTGTATCCTCGGCCAATAATATCCTTGGAGCGGCATTTTCTGGACCAAGGTGCGGGCCCCTTGATGTGCTCCCCGACCCCTTCATGTATCTCTCCTAGAACATGGTCGGCTTCATGGGAGTCGACGCATCAGAGCAGGGACCGAGTGTACGACTTCTTTTAGAGGTTTCCATTGCTTCAGATGAAATGACGAGCTTTTGCCCGAAAGCGGCGAGCCTCCCCTTGGTCCTCTGGAAGTATACTATCTTTTAATAACTCCATGAGAGGCTTCCTCCAATCTTGGCATTTCTCTCGAGTAGACTTGGAGCGTCATCTCCCCGTCTTCCATGCTGGGCCGTGGCAAGACTTTGAAGAGGATGTTTCTTTTATGGTCGGCAGTATAGGAAGAAGCGAGCTTGCTTAAGGCGTCGGCTTGAGCGTTCGGGGTCTGGGGAATCTGCTCTACCTGGACTTCGTTGAAGTTTTTGCGAAGTCTTTTTACCTCAACCAGATATTTTATCATGAGTGCTTCCCGAGACTCGAAACGCCCGGTTACTCGGCCAACGACCAATAGGAGTCGTTGCAAATTCGGATTGTCTTCAACCCTATCCGGAGGCGATTCGCAATCCGGCTAACAAAGCCTCGTATTCCGCGGCATTGTTCGGTTTTTGAACCCTGGTTTCAAAGAGTATTCCATCTCCGCTCTGTCTGGACCTCGGATGACCAGGCCAGCCCCGTTCCCTTCCTCGGTAGAGGATCCGTCCACGTAGAGCACCCAGTCGGGGACGAAGTCGAGTACTTCCTCGACCGAAAGACGTGGTTCGGGGCCCCGAGCTGCCGCTTCTTCTTTAGTAGGAATAGTGCATTCGACAACGAAATCCACCAAGACCTGCGCTTTGATGGTCTGCTTGGGGCGGTACTTGATGTCAAATTGGGACAATTCTCACCTCCATTTCTCCAGTCGTCCCGATGATTCAGGGAAGCGAGAATAGTCCCTATAGGTCGCTCGGTGAGGACGAGGATGGTGTGCGCCTGGAAGTGGTGCCGTAGTTTTCTTGAGGCGACAGCAAGTGCCAAGACTATCTTTTCTATGGCTGGGTATTTTGTTTCCACGTCCTTGAAAACATGGCTTACGTAGTAAACCGACTTCTGTACACCACCGAATTCCCTGACGAGCACTGAGCCTGCTGCCTGATCGGTGACCGCGAGGTATAATAATAGCCCGTCGCCTTCGACTGTTCGAGTGAGTAGTGGAGGAGTTGATAGGTGTGCCTTGAGCTTTTCGAAAGCGCTGACACTCCTCCGACCATTCGAACTTAGGAATTTTTCTCAAGGTTTTGAAAAACGAGAGACACTTCTCCCCGGATCTTGACATAAAGCGACTCGGAGCGGCCACTCTCCCTGTGAGCCACATGATCTCAACATTGCTCTTCGGTGTGGCCATGTTGAGAATGGCGCTGACTTTTTCTGGGTTCGCTTCGATTCCTCGATGGGCGACCATGAACCCGAGGAATTTCCCACTGGCTACTCCGAACCCACACTTAGCTGGATTTAGCTTCATTTTGTATTTGCGTAGGACGCCGAATGTCTCCCCGAGATCTTTGGCGTGCCCGTCTGATGAGGTTGATTTTACGAGTATGTCATCGACGTAAACTTCCATGTTCCTCCCGATCTGCAGTTTGAACAGTTTGTTGACGAGACGCTGATACGTAGCCCCAGCGTTCTTGAGTCCGAAGGGCATCACGTTGTAGCAGTATACCCCCCGATCAGTGGTGAAGGCGGTCAGTTTTTCATCGGTCTGGTTTCTGATTGTAACCCGAGAAGGCGTCCATGAAGCTCAATAGTTCGTGACCGGCCGAGCTGTCTACAAGCTGGTTTATCCGAGGGAGAGGATAGTTATCTTTAGGACAGGCCTTGTTTAAGTCCGTGAAATCGATGCACATGCGCCATTTCCCGTTCGCCTTCTTGACCATGACTATATTTACCAGCCAATCAGAGTAGTCCAGGTTCCTGATAAAGTTAGAGGCGAGCAATTGATCCACTTTGTCTTCTATCGCCTTTTGCTTGGCCGGTACAAAGCTTCTTTTCATTTGTCGGACGAGCTTTGCTTTCGGATCGACCCCGAGCTTATGAGAGATTACTCTAGGGTCAATTCCGGGCATGTTCGCCGGCGTCCAAGCAAAAACGTCTGAGTTATCTCGGAGGAAACGGATCAGTTTTTCGCGGCGATCACCAGTCAGGAGAGAGCTGATCTAGACTGTTCGGTCGTTGACCCCTTCTTCAAATGGTTCTTCCGTTAATGCTTCTACTGAGACACCTCTGACTTCCATTTGGTCGTCGCGTGTATCTAAAAAACCCTGTAAGTCAGGTATATCCTCAAAATCATCGCTTTAATCTCTGGCAGTGGATGTCGAGGTGAGGCAAATCCTAGCGGTTTGCTGGTCTCCATAGGCCCGGACTATTCTCCCTTGATCTAAAGGAAACTTGATCACAAGGTGATAAGTTGAGATCTGGGCTCGGAGAGCGTTTAAGGTCGGACGTCCTAGGAGAATGTTGTAGGATGAAGGGATTTTGGCGGCGAGGAAATCCACAAGTACGGTCCGTGTATGTCCCGCTTCCCCAATATTGAGTAGGAGGATGACCAATCCCTCAACAGGGCAGAGTGATTGGTGAATCCCGAGAGTACATGGAAGGTAGGTCGAAGGTCGGATGGTCCTAACCCATACGCTGGAAGCAGTCGTGGAACAGAATATCCGCCGAGCTCCCTGAGTCGACCAAAATCCTCTGGACCTCGTAACGGTGGACTCTGGCCGTTATTACGAGTGGATTGTTATGAGGCAAGGATATACCGTGGAGGTCTTCATCAGTGAAAATGATAGGCTCGTCTTTTCTGCACTTCTTCTGGGATGGAACGCCTACACCCTCGACCACAAGTAGGCGGTGGTTTCCGTCTGCTTCCCGAGCAGTATTCAAGGTAACGACCATGATTTGCCCGATCGTTAGCTCCCCGGGAGGAGGTTGGTTCTCTTGCTCTCATTCCGCCGGCCGCTTGTCCCGCAAGTACTTCGTCAGATGGCCAGAGCGGATCAACTCCTCGATGTAGTCCCGGAGTTGTTTGCAGTTTTCGGTCGGGTGGTCTTGCGACCTGTGGTAGGCGCAGTACGGACCTCGGAGACACTTGCCCGCCCTTTGGGTCACTGGCGGAAGCTTGAAGAACCTCTCTCCCTTAACTTTCTCCAGCAGCTCGGTTTGCGAGATGTTTAGAAGAGTGTACTCTTCAAACCTCGATGAGTAAGGCTTCGGACGGTCGACCTTCTTCTCCTCTCTGCCCCATTTCTTTTGATCGGTTTGGTCGCCTTTGTGCAGATTTGAGTTCATCTCGGACTCAAGTTGGATCTCCCACTCGGTCCAGGCTTTTACCTCGGCCATGGTCTTAGATTGCGCTAATGCAAAAGAGCGGAGCCACTCTTTGTGCCTAAGACCCGACCTCAGCGCGGTGATGACCGTTTCATCGCGGTGCTTGAGGAGCGCGTTGTAGAAACGGGTGACATATCCTTTGAAGGATTCTTTATCTCAGCTCTTGATGGTGAACAGATAGTCGACCGTCCTCTTTTACCGTCGATTCCCGATGAAATGACCGAGGAATTGGAAGGTCGGCTCGTCGAAGGTTAAGATGGAGCATGGCGTAAATCCTCGAAACCAGTCCCGTCCAGCCCGGATGAGGGTGGTGAGGAAGTCTCGACATTGGACCGCGTCGAAGTTATCCTGGAAGCTCATGCCCGTCGTAAATGCGTCTAGATGATCCTTCGGGTCGGATTTCCCGTCGAAGAAGGCCACCTTGGATGGTTTATTCCTGGACGAGCCGTGCTCGGCCAGCAGTTCTTCCGTAAAGGGTTTCGTCAGCGAATCGGCGAAATATCGGACCCCTTCGCCGGACACTTGGCCATCCCGGCGTATGCCATCGATTTTCTTCTTGAGAGACTCGAGTCGGTGGTGGTAACCTGAGGATTCGGCACAGTCGTAGTGGTGGCTATCCCCGCTCCGAGTCTGCGCCAGGATGCGGCTTCGATTCCGCTCTATCAGGCGTCTCAGATCCTCGGACAAGGACCTTCTCGAGTGGTCCCTGCGCTCGTCGTTCGTGCGATCACGGTAAGAATGGAGGCGTCGGTCATGCCTGAAAGCAGGAGAGCTAAGCAACACCTCCTCAGGAGGAGAGAACGCGCGACAGGCATTAGGGCGACGGCCCAGTCTTTCCTGGGACTGTGGCATGAAGCTGTCCGACGCCCAGCAGGTCATGGAATCAATCGCCGCATGTGGGTTAAGGTGGTCGGAATCAGCCCGCCGGTGTTCAGTGACGCTGTGATGAGGGAGAGGTAGATCGAGGGCTTAAGTGTGCCCGTCCGTTCTTTGGCGGACGTCGTTATCCCGGGGAAGGGGAGCCGCGCTCTAGTGGGTAAGGCCTGCCGCTTGAATGCAGACAAGGGCATCTACTAGAGTCGTAAGCCGGTCTATCCGGACAGACAAGGCGTGGATGGCATTAGGAGGGGAAGACGAGCCGCTCCCGCCTCCATTGTGGCGGCTCGTATTTGGATCGCTGCGATCTTCGCTCGCCATTGGATCGAGAGCGGAAGATCAACTTTTTTGGTGGAACAAAATAAGTCTTTCGTTTCCACAGACGGTACCAACTGATGGAGCTTCGGATCTCCTTCAGATGCCGTCCTCCGTCGATCCTGCGATGGCTGTCTTGGACGGCTGAGATTTGGTTTTGGAGTTGTTGAGTGTGTATCTCAATGGGTTGGTGTTAGATGTCAGGCTACCTACAAAGAAGTCCTGGGGTAGGTGACCACCGTAAGACCCTCCGACGATCAAGTTAGAGCCGAGGAATAGTAGCAGAGTAGCGGCGTATTAAGATAATTCGAGTTACCTGAGTCGTCTGAGAGAGGGTTTATATAGGGGTCGCGTGGAGCGAGCAGGTGCGAGATCACCGCCGTCCGTTACGCCCCAGCGTTATCCTCACCCTGAATGACATGATGCGCTCATTAATGGAGGATACGCTCATTAATGGAGGGATGCGCTAGCGTGGGACATGGATCGTGGGAAGGCGGACATCTCGCCTTGGCGATATACGCAGAGCCGTTACGGGGCGCATGGGATCCACGCTCTTGGTTGATCGCGGGAGGCCGAGAAAGCTCGGCACATCAGGAGCTCGGAGACGAGCCGGGATGCCGAGGAAGCTCGGCACGTCAGAAGGCTCGGAGACGAGCCGGGATGCCGAAGGAGCTTGGAGACGAGCCGGGAGGCCGAGAAAGCTCGGCACGTCAGACGGCTCGGAGACGAGCAAGGAGGCTGAGAAAGCTCGAAGACGAGCTGTTGGTAGTTTCCTAGATGAAGCTGGAATGTATTCAGAGAGTCTCCCGAAAGGTCGGATACGTTCCCGGAGAAAGGGATCCGAGGAATGTCCCTGATGCAACCCATTTATTCCATCCCTAGCCTTCGGGACACGTCATGTGGCACGTGTCGTAATCTGAGGAGACGGCACGTGTCGTAATATGAGTATCATCAGTAATTAACTGCCATGAAAAGTTATCGGCTGTCGGTCGAAAGTTTAGTGATGCAGTCTGCATCATTAGGGGACAATATTCAAAATAAACCTGACATATGCTGCACTTACACAAACTTATCAATGGTTTTTAAGATCTAAGCCTGATTCATATCAATGATTTTTAAGTAGGAAAGATACTTTCAAATTCTATCATAGAAAAAGTCAAACTCTGATGAATCAAAACATAAAAAACAGATCATCAGATCTCCACTTCGATAAACAAATCAAAAGGATTCCATTTTTCCACAAGATCTAGGATTTGAGTTTTCTCACCAGCGCGAGCGCCAGAAGCGCCGGCACGCTTAAGCCCCTTCTTCTTCAAGATGAAGCTGGCGCCGATGAACCCGCTGGAGATCACGGCGAGGATCAAGGCCCTCGTGTTGTCCGAGAATGTCATCTCCTCTTCTTCTCCTCTCGTCCTCAAAAGCTAGGGTTCTTTTTTAAGGAAGAAAACGTTAGAGATAACGAAAGGGATTGGGATTGAGATTGAAGTTCCCGCCAGTGAGATGAAATTCGAATTCGATGCGAATTGAAAAGGACGAAGGAGAGGAGAGGGGGATTTTTGTTGGCTAGCGGTGGTGGTGGCCCTATCTGTGATCCTCCGCCGGTGAAGTTACCGGTCAAAGAATTGGATTGTGACTGGCCCCAGCCTGCAGGCGTCGTCTTCGGTGTCAGGATCCAACTCTTATACAGATGCTTTTTACTCTGGGGCTGGCCCTTGTGGCCTGTCCGGACAGCTAGTGGGCCAAATGACCCTAGAGGTAGGATTATAGATTTGGATTTGGATTTTGGACTGTGGAATGGATTCTATAATTTTATGTTTGGTTGATAGATTTGGATTTCTAGAATTTCTTTGTTTTTTATGGGGGGCCACACAAAACAAAAATTCTTGAATCCTGAAAAATTTCAAGGATTTTTAAGGATTTGATACTATTCATTGTACTTTTAGATGGGACCGTGTACTTTATTTATTTAATAATCCTCTCTCTATCTATCTCTCTCTCTCTGAAATCCTCAAATCCAAATCCCACAGTTTTTCTCACCAACCAAACAAAGATTATAAGAATCTACCAATCCAATACTAGGAATCCAAAACCTACCAAACAACAAATTACCAAATCCAGAAATTTCAACCGTACTATTTTGGAATCCAAATTCCATAATCCTCCAACCAAACAGGCCCTAGAGGACATGTTTAGCTTAGCCGAAAAAACTTCTCTGCGACAGCTTTTCAAAATGATTTCTCTACAGGCCACTTACAAGCTCTTGAATGCGCATTAAAATTTATGCAAATCTTAAAACCCATTCAAGAACTTGCAAGGGACTGTAAAGAAATTTCTCTACAAACCCTTATAGAGAAGATTTTTGCCATTGTTTATTATTGTCCCGGATATTTGTCAAACAAACTTGAGCCGGAGCTTTACGTAATATGATTAAAACTAAATGATAGCTGCAAATAGTTACATGAGCATATTAAAAAATCCTAATTTTGAATATTATTTTTGACAAATTGAGCAAGGGGGGATATTGTTATTATCTTTGGATGAATGAGCGCATTGTTTGATTAAAACTTTGTCGAGTTTGGATTTAAAGTTGTCGGTTATCTAACTGTGTTTTATTAAATAATTATTGTTCGTTTGGGTCTCGGATCAACATAGACGAGTTAATAGATATGATCTAATTTAAGAACAAGGGACTATTTTACGGTCGCGGCTAAATGCTAAATATAGAAGCCAAAAAACTAGCTACGCCTAGACGATCTACTGTCCTTGAACAAGCTGTGTTTATGTTTGTTCGTTTCTTTTATCAAGCTTTAGTTTATGTTCAAACTAGGCTTGTTTAATCTTGAATGGGCTTTATCAACAAATATTGTTGAATACAGGCTAGCTGCACCCTGGATGGCCGCAATATACAATTCCACATGTTTGTATGAAGATGTTGAACGCAACAAATACATGTTCCATTTGCGAGAAACGAAACAAACCCAAAATTAATGAAGTTGTCCTTTAATGAAATTTATATGCCAAATTAATGAAGTTGTTGTTTAATGAATCTATGACCCTGTTTCTTTTCGAGTCTTTGCTAAAGATATAAATCTAGCATGATGAAAACTTTTTCAGGCACGGGAACTTGTTTTGAGCAATACAAGTTAGGCCAAACTGCAGGACTCATTTTTGGAATCCTACGCTTTGTGCTCCTTGCTCGGCTCAATGCCATTAATATTTACATTCAAAATTTATCGTTTGCTAGGCCTAGCTAGCTTGTGAGGACTCCGGATCCTCAAAATACCCTTCATGTTTAACCCTATCCTCTTCTCTTTCCAGACTCCTTTTCTTTTTATCATTATTCTTAGCAGCGCCCTTAATTGTCCGACGCTATCCCCTGCTGTTTCTGCCTTCGTTGCTCCCTCCAACATCAAGCAACAAATGATCGATAAAGCGACCAGAAGTGTAAATCATAAAAGAGAGATAAAAATATAATTTGAGGGGGAAAGGCATAAGCTCAAACCATGTAAGCAATTCCTAATCAAAACCCTAAATGTAGATTGAGACCCTAAACTGAGGACTGGGTTTCTAAGGCCTATAATGTATTTCAAGACCGGCATGAACTAAGTTCAGACTATGATCCATATATAACATTGGTCAGACTCGATTCTGATCTATGAAACATACGCTAAACCCGGTGTTTTCCTGAAAGAAATTTCAAGTTTTTTATCATCATGTTCACTCAATTTTTTTCGTTTTAAAAAATCAAAGCAAACTTTGTTATCCCGATAACATTTTAAAACAAAAAAAACTCTTTTCAACATAAAAAGCTTTGTAATCCTTATTTAGATTATAATGAAAATCAAATCAAATTTTAATACAAAATATCAAATCATATTTTGGTAAAATCTAAATTTTCTAACAATAAAACATAACAAATTTTTAAGATATACCAGTAATTTTTTTTAAACAAAAGGCAATCCTTTTCAAAACAAATATATTATTCCCTTTGTTTTGTAAAGCAAATTGTTGCATTTCTCATTTAAGTTTTCATGAAAATCAAATTAATTTTAATAAACAACTAAATGAGAAATATGTTTTTGCCAACCACTCTTTATAATGTTTATGAAAAAAATTAGTGTATAGGTATATATGATTTTCTATCAGAAGCACCGCAAAATACTAGTTATTTTTAAAACGATTAAAAATGTTCCTCTTATGTTGACGTTTTAGGGGATTTTCAGGAACCTGGTCGTTGCCTTAATGCCCAAGATAGCAATAAACACCACGAAACAGAAATTTTGTAATAATCAAGAAAGCATCAAAAACTTGTGAAGAAAACGTAAGGAATTGAACTAAGCAAAGCTTAATTTTAGCTTAGATGCAACAACTACATTACTTAAAATTCAGTAACTTATGGATCGTTACATCGTATTCTCCTTTCTTTTTTCTTTTAGGTATTAAAATGGACATGATATATGCTGTGTTCATAAGATAAAATCATACTCAATACAACAAAGAGAAATCGAGACACAACCAAACAAATATGAAACGAAAAGGCACACCAATACATCTACTTGTTTATTCATTAGTATAAAGGGAAAATTACACTAAATCACTCTTAACCATCATGTTTTTTCACTAAAATATCTCAAACCATTTTTATTACAGTAAAACACCTTAAACTACTAAACTACTTAAGACGCTTTGATGTAATACAAAAAACTTTAGGACACTTTAGTAAGAAACTGCGATAGTCAAGGGTACCTTAGTATAATTACCTCATAGAATAAATATCAAACGCAGATGGCTAATTCTAAATATTTGGAGCATATCTTATTTATAGTACTCTACTAAATAAAAATAAATAAGTTTTGGTAATCCTCAATTTTGACAGTAGCTTTTTATAACCATTCTTTTTTTATTATTATGTTCATGTAAAAACTAATCAAGGCTATTTGGTGAAAAAGGAATATTTAGAATTAAATTTGAATAGTAATATAATTAAAGGAGCCAATAGAAGAACTGTACAGCGACCAGCTTCTTCATAATTCCATTGACCCTAATTTCTTACTTAGAGTAATAAATGCAAATTTAGTAAAAGAGGTGAAGAAATCGTTTTTTTAAAAAATCATTATGAATTTATGATTTATGCTTTTGTACCTATGGGATTTGAATGTTTCTAAATGGAATCTGAAAGAAATGCATGTTTTGTCAATAACGAGGCAGAAATTAATGAGGAATAACTATCTATAAATGGAATATTGGAATAACTGTTACCAAATAAACCATGGGTAATTTATACAATCTTAAGAATTTTCAGATGAAATTAAATAATTACTGGCATATATTAAATAATAAAGATGCTGAAATTAAGGAATGATCACAGAATATGAAAGATTCTACTTTTCTCTCTTCTATTATACAGCTGAAATATATTGATGAGTTATAATTTGAAGATTTGATTATAAATGGGTTGTTTTAAAAAATGCATCCTTTGCCTTTCTTTATTCCATTAGGTGGATGTATATATATGATGAGTACTTTCTGTTTTTTTTTTGGGTGCAATTCAACAACAAAAAAGTAAAGCCGAGAGATGTTAAAATTATGGAGAAACTTCCTGTAAATGTTTGATGTGAGAAATACAGACGTCTGGACATACACGAGAGCTATATCAGAAATCCAGAGAAACGGCAGACGTCTGGTCAAATCGAAACCAAAAGTACAGAGCGGCCAGACGTCTCGGGCAGACATCCGGAGATGCTGAAACCCAATCCAGAGCAACGGTAGATGGTAAGTGTAGATGTTAGGAATTAGTCAAATAAAATCCCATTAAAGGAGTAATTGTTAGGAATTAGTTAAATAAAATCCCATTTTATTTGGGACTCCTTGCTTTATAATAGGTCTTCATTAGTTGGAAGATCCCTTATTTGTAGTATTTTCTGTTTTGATGTAAATGGCTATTTAATGGCCTAAATGCTTTCCATTCAATACATGATTTTCCTCTCAAATTTCTTTGTGTTCTTTATCATTTGGTATCAGAGCCAGGTCAAGAGGCTTTGTAGAAGCAGCAGTCTTCTAAGGATTTAAGCAGAGGCAATGACTACAGAAGGTGCTTTTGTTCAACCAGCAGTGCCGAGGTTCGATGGTCACTACAGTCATTGGGGGATGCTTATGGAAAATTTTCTCCGATCAAAGGAATACTGGGATGTGGTGGAGAATGGAGTTTCTGCAGCAGCAGAAGGTGCATCTGAGGTGCAAAGGAAAAACTATGAAGAGCAGAAATTGAAGGATCTCAAAGCTAAGAACTATCTGTTTCAGGCTTTAGATCGTACTATTCTGGAAACAATCGTTAACAAAGACACATCAAAGAGTATCTGGGATTCTATGAAGCAGAAATATCAAGGAACAACACGAGTAAAGCGTGCTCACCTACAGGCATTGCGAAAGGAGTTTGAAATGGCTCACATGAAAGAAGGAGAATCTGTGGACGAGTACTTTGCTCGTATTCTTGTCATTACTAACAAGATGAAAGCAAATGGTGAAGATTTGAAAGAAGTTGCTGTTGTGGAAAAGATTCTGAGATCAATGATTCCAAAGTTTAATTATGTTGTGTGTTCTATTGAAGAATCCAAGGATACGAGTGTGCTTTCCATTGACGAATTGCAAAGCAGTTTACTTGTGCATGAGCAACGCATGAGTAATACTGTACAGGAAGAACATGCACTGAAGGTGACACATGGGAGCCAATATTCTGGACGAGGACGAGGACGTGGGAACTCTGGAGGTAGAGGCCGTGGAAGAGGCAGACAGAGTTTTGACAAGGCAACGGTGGAATGTTATGCTTGTCACAGGCTTGGGCATTATCAATGGGAATGTAAGAGTAGAGTTGCAAATTTTGCAGAAAGTGAAGTAGAGAGTGAAGAACACATGCTGTTGATGGCTTATGTTGAAGAAAAGGAGCAAAAAACAACAGACATATGGTTTTTGGACTCTGGGTGCAGTAATCACATGTGTGGAAAAAGAGAATATTTTTCCAAGTTTGATGAACAATTCTCTGATTCAGTGAAGTTGGGAAATAATTCAAACATGGTGGTTCATGGGAAAGGCAACATTCGACTTCAAATCAATGGAGTTGTCAGCATTATCTCAGGAGTTTTTTATGTTCCAGAACTAAAGAACAACTTGTTAAGCTTGGGACAGTTGCAAGAGAAGGGTCTAAGCATTTTGTTTCAACAAGGGCAGTGCAAAATATATCATCCTGACAAAGGTTTGATTATGAAATTAAATATGTCTGCAAATCGAATGTTTATCTTGCATGCCATCACTTTGACAAAGGTTTGATTATGAAATTAAATATGTCTGCAAATCGAATGTTTATCTTGCATGCCATCACTTTGCCTGCAGCACCCACTTGCTTTAACAAGGTTACAGAAGATGTGGCGCAACTCTGGCATTGCAGGTTTGGGCACTTAAGCTTCAAAGGCTTACAAATACTGCAACAAAAACAAATGGTGGAAGGTTTACCATTGCTTAAGCCACCCTCAAAGCTGTGCAAAAATTGTCTTGTTGGGAAACAACATCGAGAATCGTTTCCAATGAAGAGTTCCTGGAGAGCATCACAAATTTTGCAGCTTGTTCATGCTGACATTTGCGGACCAATTAAGCCAGCCTCAAACAGCAAGAAAAGGTATCTAATTACTTTCATTGATGATTACAGCCGCAAGACATGGGTTTATTTTTTGGCAGAAAAATCAGAGGCCTTTGCTGTCTTTAAGAGTTTCAAGATACATGTTGAGAAAGCAACAGGTACATCTCTTAAAGGGTTGCGTACGGATCGTGGTGGAGAATTTACATCTCGAGAATTCAACGAGTTTTGCAATGCACATGGATTGCAAAGACAATTGACAGCTGCATATACACCGCAACAAAACGGCGTTGCAGAGCGGAAGAATCGAACCATCATGAATCTTGTCCGTAGTATGCTATCTGAAAAGAAAGTACCCAAAACTTTCTGGCCAGAAGCAGTAAATTGGGCTGTGCATGTTTTAAATCGCAGTCCAACACTAGCTGTGAAGGACAAAACACCTGAAGAAGCCTGGAGCGGAATCAAGCCAACAGTCCAACATTTCAGAATCTTTGGTTGTGTCTCATATGCTCATGTACCTGATAAATTGAGATCCAAGCTAGATGAGAAAAGCTTGAGGTGTGTTCTACTCGGAATCAGCGAAGAGTCAAAGGCATATAGGCTTTATGATCCTATCTCACAAAGGATTGTAATAAGCAGAGATGTGGTTTTTGCCGAGGATGAAGAATGGGAATGGGACAAGAAGCATGAGTCAGCTGTTATGTGCGAGCTAGAATGGGAAAATAATGAAAGGGCTGTCAATGAAGAATATGCAGTAGAAGAAGATGATGTTGCCGCTGCACAACCGGAGGAGTCGATTGAGGAGTCGATTGTCACTAATCAAGAAGCTTCACCAGGTCATGTCGAAGGGAGGAGTAGGAAGCAACCAGCTTGGTTAAAAGATTATGTAACCGGTGATGGTTTGTTCGATGAAGAGGCTGCGCTTTACACAGCATTCTTTGCGCTGTACACCACTGGTGCAGATCCACTTAATTTTGAAGAAGCTGTGAAGAGTGAAAGATGGCGTAATGCCATGGATGCAGAGATTGAAGCAATTGAGAAAAATGGCACATGGGAATTAATTGATCGACCCAAAGGAGCTAAAACAGTTGGAGTAAAGTGGGTTTATAAGACTAAACTTAATGAGAAGGGGGAAGTTGACAAGTATAAAGCAAGGCCAGTAGTAAAGGGGTATGCTCAGCGGTATGGTGTTGATTACACAGAAGTATTTGCTCCGGTAGCTCGCATGGAGACTGTACGTTTGGTGATTGCTTTGGCGGCACAAAAGGGGTGGGCTATACATCAATTAGATGTAAAGTCTGCTTTCTTACATGGAGAATTAATTGAAGATGTTTTTGTTGAGCAGCCCTGTGGTTACATTCAAAAAGGGAAAGAAGAGAAAGTGTACAGGTTAAAGAAAGCTCTTTATGGGCTCAAACAGGCTCCTCGTGCTTGGTACAGTCGTATCGAAGCATATTTTCTGAAGGAAGGCTTTAAAAAATGTGATTATGAGCATACGCTTTTTATTAAGCGGAACAAAGAGGGCAGCATGCTCATTGTAAGTTTATATGTTGATGATCTTCTCTTTACAGGGAACGATGAGCTGATGTTTACTGAGTTTAAGAACTCGATGAAGCTTGAGTTTGATATGACGGATCTCGGAAAAATGAAGTATTTTTTGGGTCTTGAAGTCTTGCAGAAATCTAGTGGAATCTTTATTTGTCAAAAGAAGTATGCAGAGGAGACGTTGAAACGTTTTGGGATGAACGAAAGCAATTCAGTTCGAAGTCCAATTGTTCCTGGTTTCAAGCTTTGCAAGGATGAAGAAGGGACCAAGGTGGATAAAACTTACTACATGCAAATTGTGGGCTGTCTCATGTATCTTACTTCAACTCGTCCCGATATGATGTTTGCTGTTAGTGTTTTAAGCAGGTATATGGAGAGACCTACTCAGCTCCATTTACAACTAGCAAAGAGGGTGTTAAGGTATTTACGAGGAACAACTGAGTTTGGAATTTTCTACAAGAAGGGAGGAAGTGATAAACTCAAGGCATATACTGATAGTGATTATGCGGGTGATCTTGATGATAGAAAAAGTACAACTGGAAATGTCTTCCTTTTTGCAGCTGGAGCTGTATCATGGTGTTCCAAGAAACAACCAATTGTAAGTTTGTCAACCACGGAAGCAGAATTCATAGCAGCAGCATCATGTTCCTGTCAAGCTATTTGGTTAAAGAGGTTGCTAATGACACTTGATCAAGAAAAGCAAGAGTCAATAGCTATTCAATGTGACAGTAGTTCTGCAATCAAGCTTTCAAGAAATCCAGTTATGCACGGACGAAGCAAGCATATTGATGTTCGTTTTCATTTTCTTCGAGAGCTCGCACGGGAAGGAGTAATAGAACTGATTCATTGCAATACTTCGGAACAGATTGCTGATGTGATGACAAAACCACTCAAGGATGATGTCTTTGTGAAGCTGCGTGCAATGCTTGGAGTTTGTGCAAGAAACAACATAAACTAATTTCTTTCAGTATTCAAGAATTTAGTTTAAGGGAGGAATTGTTAGGAATTAGTCAAATAAAATCCCATTAAAGGAGGAATTGTTAGGAATTAGTTAAATAAAATCCCATTTTATTTGGGACTCCTTGCTTTAGAATAGGTCTTCATTAGTTGGAAGATCCCTTATTTGTAGTATTTTCTGTTTTGATGTAAATGGCTATTTAATGGCCTAAATGCTTTCCATTCAATACATGATTTTCCTCTCAAATTTCTTTGTGTTCTTTATCAGTAGAGACGTCTGCCCAAAAAGCTGAAGAGATACGGAGTCCGGGTAGACGTCTGACCAAGTGTGGTTCAGACGTCGGTTGACGATAAAACTTCTGCGAACAGAATTTTTGTAATTCGGTTTTATCTCTTATTTTGGGTAGGATTACGAATTGCCAATATATAGGGACCTCTCATATGATTTATGTACCGCCTAATTAAAAAAATATAAGAAAAGAGAGACCATTGTATTGAGAGAGTGACGGCTTAAATCTAGAGAAATTTGGAGGAAATCTCCTAGGGTTGTTCGTGAGTGTACTTGATTCAAGATTATAATTGACATTATTGATTCCGCTTGTGGGTGTAGTTGATTCAAGAACCATGCATGATATTTTAAAGTTAATTTTCTAATATCCGAAAATTCTTTTATAAACTGCATATGAAATTATAAGGAACATGGATTTATAAGTGTAAATCCCCATTACCATCTTAATAAAAGTTTTTTCCTATTTTTCTAAATTCCAGAAATTTACTCTTCCTCGTATATTGTTCAAGGAAGGTGGTTGCTTGAATCCCAATGTGTATACTTTTCCTAACCCTAAAAGCAAAAACCCAAGATCCAAAACAAATTAAAACCAAGGCTAAAATAAACTAAAACCCAAAACTATATTACTTATACCTTCAGCCCATTCAAAATCCTTTTAAAATAAATCTTTAAATTAAACCTTCGGCCCAAGCTTATATTTAAACCCAAAGCCCCGGCCCGTCCTTTCTCATCCCACTTCAGATTTTATTTTTAAGTAGAAATTATTTTTGTTACGGGCCCGACAGCCCAGCAACCCGCTTCCTAAACCATTAACCCGACCCGTTTCTTTATCTTTCTCCTCCCCTCGTTGCAACGGTTCCCGCCCATTTTTCTTCTCGCGACCCATGTCCCCAAGCTTCCCACGTCGCCCTCGCCATCGCCCACGACCCTGGCCACGACTCCCTCAAACTCTCACTCTCCAACTCCTCATCTCCTTCTCACTCTCCAACTCCTCAAAACTCTCCAACCCCTCAAATTTTTCCCTACGAACTCACTGCAACTTCAGACGCTCCCCTCGACGACGACGACGACGAACCTCCTCCGACCCCTCCTTCATCACCTTCACCCCAACAACTCAGCCACCTCACTCGAACTCCACACCCTCATCAACTCGAGATCCCCTGTACACCCACTCCCTTGTACACAACCCCTACTACCGAGCTCGGCCACCTGGCACTCTCGACGCCGGCGAACTCCCCATCACATCGCCGACCACCCTACACCCTCCTCGTTGTCAGTGTCTCCTCCACCTCCTCTCAAAAGTCTCCACTGCTCTCTCTCTCTCTCACCAAAAACCCACATCTTTCCCCCTCACTGCGCACTCACTGTGCACGTCGCCGGAGTGACCACCGCCGACATCGTCGACCCCAGCGCACCCGGGAGACCCTCATAGCACCACTCTTTACTTCCAGCAAGCATTTGACGGCTCCGAGCAACTCCGACGCAAATTCCGTATAGCGAGCCAAGCTCGCGCAATTCGTTTTGCGGCGTACATCGCGCGTTCGTGACACCGTTGCTGCCGTGCGACCCCGAGACATTTTCCAGGCAAGTGTTTACTTGCTTCATGCTAAAATAATAGTGGTACAAACCTAAATCATCAGGTTTACAAATTTGCCTATTACCGATATAGTTTGTGACCTAAGTGTTCGATGCGAGTCTCCAATGATTATAATAGTTTATTTTGACGGAAAATAATATTTTCTGTTGGCCCATTTTATGATAAATATTGTGTATGAATCTCGCTAGAAAATACGATTGTTAGAGAGGAAAATTGATACCCCCAAATATGCCGTTAAAACTAATATTTTTCTCGTATCTGAAAATGAATAAAATCACCGTAAATTATATACATACTGGAATGATGCGTTCGAGGGCTTAAATCGAAGACGACTCGACGAACTTTAACCCCATGTAAAATTTCAATGATTTCTATTCTGTAACCATGATGATAATTAGATCGGAATGCGACTCTGGACTGCAGTCCAGAGCATTTCTGATTATTGTGTACTGTCCCAAGACCTGTGTCACTGTGTTTCCTGAAGTTGTATATTACGGAACTCTACAGTAGATTAAATATAACTCTGTTAGATAAATAAAACAGGTGGTTCCATTCCGTTTCATCGCCATTTGCTATTTTAAACTGTATTTAAAAGGGCAGAATGTATAACTGTCCAGAACAGATTCAAAAATGACATACTGAGATTAAACTGTGTATAACTTTCAACGTACAGATGAGATTGAGGATCCGTCTATTGCGTTGAATACTCTATTGGAAACCCTAGATTTAATTTAACTGTAACATCGCTAAATTCTGAGCCCAACTGGGTGCAATTCGTGTCGCGAAACGGACGTTCAGTTCTGAAACTGAATTTCCAGCCGCGAGCACTTAAATGAAACAGCTGTATCTTGAAAACCGGAATCCCGATTGAACTGAAACTAATTTTGATGAATTTATGACTGAATGTTCTATTTATTTTACTTGTATCGCTCTGTTGAATTCTTAACATATGAATTTATGAAATTTCTGGAAGATAATGACATGCCTATTGATTTATATTACCCTTAGCGTAATGATGGCATACATACATATATCATACCCCATTTACCATATACTTAGTGCTAGTGCGTGTTAGAGTCAGTGGACATTGCATTATCGTGCGTGGTTGATGTTGGTTTAGGAGTGACGAGTATACCAAAGTGGAAGTGAATATTCGTGACAGTGATTGATACAGTGAACAGTGATAAAACCGTGCCATTGGTATACTTGTACACGACTAAATCAAGATCATAACTAGTGAGAACCTGGGGAAAAAGGGGAAATCAAAGTGGAAAGAGTATCGTATTTAGCGGGACCGTGTTTAGAGGATGATCATTCGAACCGTGATACTGATACATGTAGGGTAGGATCTAGCGATCCGGCTGACAGGGTTATGTCCCGGACATGTGGGCCGTTGTCTCGGGTATGTACGAGACTCCTGTTAAACATGATCCTCCTTCCACTATGTGATTTCAAATATGACCTAGAGACCGATAGGGACACATAACATATTCTGCATCATATAGTGACATAGTGATTACTTGCATTGTTCTTACACCAGTATTACCTCATATACATGTTTCATCTTATTATAATAATATTGTTATTGTGTCGCTCTGACGACCTGAGTATGCATGCTCAGATCCCACGGGAGGACCAGCGCAGGAGACAGATCTACCTTTCGAGTTCACGGAGATATAGTCTGGTGTACTTCCTATCTATTCTGCTTTCCATAAAAGTGGTCGTGAGTTTGACTTTGGTTAGTATTTGTTCTTGTTATCTGTAATTTATGAACAATGGAATGTTAATGTAATAAATTAGTGATGTGATTCCTTTACCACTGCGCTTTATTTACTGATTACCATGTAATGCTAGAAGGCGAAGTGTGACTATGGCGGGATGATTCCTTGACCGTAGGAGCATGGCTGGCCTAGTCATCCCTCGTTTCCATATTTTGGGAAGCGGGGCGTGACATGGTTTAGTTGGTATCAAAACCAGGTTTAGTATCAAGGTATAACATTAATTATGCTGCATTACGTTATTCTTGTTTCACTACTCTTGATTTCCATCCTTGAATCTGATCCTATCCTTTTGAATCTTCCAGTGATATGACGTCCCCGAACGATCCCTCCTCGGACTCCAGCTCTCAGGACCGCACGGAAAGAATACTTAGTGCACTGACCACTCTCGCGGAAGCGCAGGAGAGGAAGACAGATTTGCTCACTGAGGGACTCAGGGCGATTACCGCCGCAGGAGGACCCTCCGCACTTATTACCGCCCCCGAGGGCGTTGTTCCACCAGCTTATTATGCTAGGGCTGGTACAGTATCAGACTTCCGACGGTTACACCCAGCTGCATTCACAGGGCTAGCTGAACCCCTTGAGGCTGAGCAATGGCTGGTGAACATGGAGAATTTATTGACCGCCGCCAGGGTTCTAGAGGAAGACAGAGTGGACGTGATAAAGTTTCAATTAGAAGACGAAGCCCGTACATGATGGTCGGTGGAAGAAAGCAGACTTGACGGGCCGATCGAATGGAGCAAGTTTAAGGAGTGCTTCCTAGATCATTATTTTCCTTCCACGGCCAAGGCAGAAATGGAGGAGAGGTTCATTCTTTTGAAGCAGAATGGACGCCCAGTGGACGTTTATGCGACAGAGTTCAACCGCTTGAGTCGTTTTGCTCCATACATGGTCGCCTCAGAGGTCACCAGGGCCAGACGTTTCCTTCAGGGGTTAGATTTCGAGTTGCAGCAATTGATTGCATCGTTGGATTTACAGACTTTCGCACAGGTACTCAACGCAGCGAGAGTTCAGGAGCAATTGATTAACAAGTTCAGGAGACCCCCAGTCGTCCCAGCACGTACCTATGCGCCATCTCGAGGAGCCATACCGGTTCACAGGCCAGGGACGACACAAATGAAGCGCCCGTTCGTACCACAACATCGCCCCCAGAGACAGGGCGTAGTTTGCGGCTATTGCGGTAGAGGTGGGCATACCCAGAAGGACTGTCGCCGTGCCAAGGGACAGTGCTTGATTTGCGGTTCCAGTCAGCATAAGATTGGCAGTTGCCCTGAGCGAGCAGAGATACAGGGAGGTTCTGGACCGCCACAGCAGAGGCCGCAGGAGCAGAGACAACCCTCTACAGGTCGCGGCCAGGGACGGGCTTTCACCTTGACCGCCGAGCAGGCAGAGACGTCAGGAGACGTGGTTACAGGTACTCTGCTCGTACATTCCTTGCCAGCTAGAGTTCTTTTTGATTCTGGAGCATCGCATTGTTTCTTGTCTGAGCATTTCACTGATACACACTCAATACCACATGAACCATTAACAAAGGGATGGGAAATTCATACGGGTAATGGCATTATAATATCTAGTCGAGAATGTAGATTATACCCGGTTGTAGTGTGTGGCAGGGAATTCTATGCGAATTTCCTTCTGATTGGGACAGGCAGTTACGACGCAATTCTTGGGATGGATTGGATGAGCACTTTTCATGCTGTTATCGATTGTCGTGCAAGGAATGTGATCTTCCGCATTCCCAATCACCCGGAGTTTATTTTCGAGGGCGGAAGCGAATCTTTGGAGCCAGCTAAATACAGAGCAAAGCCTAAGGAGCTGACAGCTATGGAGATTGATAAGAGCCCAGTCCCAGAAATTGTTCGGGACTTTCTAGACGTATTTCCCGAAGATTTACCAGGTCTACCACCTTCTCGAATCTTGGAGTTCTCAATCGACTTGACTCCAGGTACAGCCCCAGTATCCAGAGCCCCATACAGAATGGCACCAGTTGAGTTGGCGGAGTTGAAGAAGCAGGTTGAAGAACTATTGGAGAAGGGATTTATTCGGCCGAGCGCTTCACCGTGGGGTGCACCAGTTCTATTAGTAAAGAAGAAGGATGGATCGCTGCGAATGTGTATAGATTATCGGGAGCTGAACAAGGTTACAATAAAGAACAAGTACCCAATCCCGCGCATTGACGACCTATTCGATCAGCTAAGTGGAGCCAAGGTATTCTCGAAGTTGGACCTCCGTTCTGGATATCATCAAATCAGAGTAGCAGCCGAGGATGTGTGCAAGACGGCTTTCAGGACCCGATACGGACATTACGAGTTCCTTGTGATGCCGTTCGGCGTTACCAACGCCCCAGCAATATTCATGGACTTGATGAACAGGATGTTCGCAAAGTACTTGGACACATTTGTCGTTGTGTTTATCGACGACATACTTGTCTATTCGAAGACCCGGGAAGAGCACGCTGAACATTTGCGCACGGTCCTACAAATTCTTCGGGAAGAGAAGCTGTATGCGAAGCTAAGCAAGTGTGAATTCTGGCTCGACAAGGTACAGTTTTTGGGACATATTGTTTCGGGCGAAGGCATCTCGGTGGACCCGGCAAAGATAGAATCTGTCAAAGATTGGCCGACGCCGAAGTCAGTAGCTGAGATCAGGAGTTTTCTGGGATTGGCAGGTTATTATCGGAGATTCGTCCAAGATTTCTCAAGAATCGCGGAACCATTGACGAGGCTGACACAGAAGGACGTGCCGTTTACATGGACAGAGGAGTGCACTCAGGCATTCGACACACTAAAGCAGAAATTAAGCACGGCGCCTATTCTTACTGTACCAGATGATTCAGGTGGTTTGGTGATACACGGTGATGCCTCAGGGAAGGGTTTAGGCTGTGTTTTGATGCAGCACGGCCGAGTGGTTGCTTACGCCTCTCGACAACTGAGAAATCACGAGAAGAACTACCCCACACATGACTTGGAGTTAGCTGCGGTAGTCTTTGCATTGAAGATTTGGAGGCACTATCTATTGGGTGAGAAAGTGGAGGTGTACACAGATCACAAAAGTTTGAAGTATGTTTTCACCCAGAAGGAACTAAATATGAGGCAGCGCCGATGGCTAGAGCTGATGGCAGATTACGACTTGGACCTTCAGTATCACCCGGGAAAGGTGAATGTTGTACCAGATGTGCTCAGTCGCAAGCCAGCGGTCATGATGTTGACCGATCAGAGGAGCATTATTGAGGACTTTCAGAGACTTGAACTTGAAGTCGTTACGCCAAACGCACTCAGTCAACTTTGGCAGCTACAAGTGCAATCTTCTCTGGTGGGTTGCATCAAGACTGCACAAGCGAATGATCCCCGATTGCAAAAGTTCAGAGAGGAAGTGGAAGCTGGACTGAGAACGGATTTGATTATACATGAAGATGGCTCTCTGAGATTCGGTAGCAGACTCTGCGTACCTAAGGGAAGTGTTCGAGAAGAAGTATTGGCTGAAGCACACAGTTCAGCTTATTCTGTGCATCCGGGAAGTACAAAAATGTATCAGGACCTGAAGCAACACTTTTGGTGGAACGGAATGAAGTGGGAAATTGCGAGGTTCGTATCCAGGTGCTTGGTATGCCAGCAGGTGAAGGCGGAATATCAGAGGACAGCAGGACTGTTACAACCCCTGCCGATACCGGAATGGAAGTGGGAGCACATTACTATGGATTTCATGACGGCCTTACCACGGAGCCCTAGAGGCAATAACGCCATTTGGGTTATTGTCGATCGCCTCACAAAAGCTGCACACTTCCTACCTTTCCGAGTGGGACAATCGACAGAATCATTGGCAGAAAGATATATGCAGGAGATTGTACGACTTCACGGTGTTCTAGTCAGCATCGTGTCAGACCGGGACACGAGATTCTTGTCACACTTTTGGAAGAGCTTACAGGAGAGCTTGGGTACCCGCCTTAATTTCAGCATAGCTTATCACCCACAGACGGATGGACAATCCGAGCGTACGATTCAGACGTTCGAGGACATGTTGAGAGCCTGTATGTTGGACTTTCAGGGTTCCTGGGAGGACCATCTGCATCTAGTCGAGTTCTCTTATAACAATTGTTATCAGGCTAGTATTCAGATGGCGCCTTTTGAAGCACTATATGGACGGAAGTGTCGATACCCAGTATGTTGGGATGATGTGGGAGAACGAAGACTACTGGGCCCCGAACTCATTGTTCAGACAGTCGACAAAGTCCAAATGATCAGACAGCGTATCAAGGCGGCTCAGGATCGACAGAAGAGTTGGGCAGATACCAGCAGAAGAGCACTTGAGTTCGAAGTCGGAGATCATGTGTTCTTGAAGATTTCCCCTACTCGTGGAGTTATCAGGTTCGGAGGTCGGGGAAAGCTTAGTCCCCGCTTTATCGAACCTTTTGAGGTGCTAGAGCGAGTAGGAGAGGTGGCCTATCGACTCGCCTTGCCTCCATCGCTAGCTAGTGTGCACAATACCTTCCACGTGTCACAGTTGCGGCGATATGTTCGGGATGAGAGCCATGTCCTGGACCATTCGGAGCTAGTTGTAACACCCGAGCCCAATACTACTATTTTCTGTTACTGCTTGAGCATTAGATATTACTCAGTTCATTTAGCTTGCCTGTTTGACCCTTGCCGTGAAATTTTATCTCGCAAAGTCATTTCTGCATATAACAAATTTTAGCACCTAAAATAAAATTAAAAATATCTATCTTGGCCTACTCGACACCCCTAGCCGCATGGTAGCGTCCGTGCATCGAGTTCTCGTCCCGTTCGGTGAAACGGGCGAGTTTGGACGACTACGCACGCGCACAGGTGGCCGACTTGGGGGTATGCTTTTTAATCATAAAACACCTCATTTTAAAGTTTGGAACCCGCTTAAAATCCTATTATTTAAATTTCAAATTTTTGGACCCAACCCGGGCGCGATTTGGAAATATTTCATTTAGCGCCAAAATCCCAAATTAATAAAATATTCGAAACTATATATATATATATATATATATATATATATATATATATATATATATATATATATAATACTGTTGCGTTAATAATCTTTGAAATCTTTTAAGATTTCTTTTAAATCTTTCTGGCCAATCACGGGGTTCTTAACCCCCGTGGGCCCCTCCTCTCTCTCTCTCTCTCTAACGACTCTCTCTCTCTCCCCTATATATATAAAATCCACCCTTCCTCTTTCCTTCTTCACGAAACTAAACCCATCGCGAGAAACTCTAGCCCTAGCCCTAGCCGCCTCCGCCGCCGCCGCCGCAGCTCCGACGCCGGCGCCACCGTTGCCCTCGCCTCCACCTCCTCGTTCCAACCTCGACACCTCCTCCTTCTCCCCGTGTGCACGGTGCGGCAGCAACCTGAATAACCCCCCCGTGCCTTCTCTGTACGGCCGGAGACGTCGCCGGCAACCTTCGTCGTCGTCACCCGCGCCACCTTCAGCACCTCCTCAGCACTTGCGCACTCCAGACCCGACCACCTCCTCTCCCTCTCCACTTTCTTTCCCGTTTCCCATACCCGAGCCCTAGCCCATCGCCTGCAACCTCCTCGCCGGCGCCCCACCGCCGTCGACCCCATCGCTGTCACGCCCTCTGCAACACCAGTAAGCCTTCTCTCCCGTTCCTCTTTCCATTTTTCCCTCTGGTTTATACCTTGGCTGTGCACTAATTTTTCTGGTTGTTTTGTCGCTGTTCGCCGGAATTCGGCCGTGCCGGCGACGTGTCCCGACGATCCAGCGGAGTGCTCTGACCCGTGAGGTCCCTTGATTCGTCGTTTGGGTCGAATCCGTGAACCGTGCGTCCGTCGCGTGTTTCCCCGCCGACGTTACGTTCCGTTTTTCCCGGTTCGCGACCCGTCGAGGCAAGTATTCGATACTTGCAACATGCTATTGCTACTTTATAACTTGCCTTAACATTCATGTGTGGTTTAATGATATATTATTTAGTAAATCACCTTATGTACCTTGCTTCATGTTTAACCCTAGTAGCATGTCAAATAAATTATTTCCTGATAAACCCGTACATGATAGATTGCATTTGATTCACTGCTATGATGCTTTATTTCCAGTTTAGTTTAACAAATATGCATAACCGGCTAAATTACAATTGCATTCTTTAAACCGATTATACTTGTCGTGGCATTCTTGGAACACTCAATATTATTAACCTGACTACAGCAGTTACGTTCACCGTCCTGTATTCACATGATATTGACACTATTTATTTAACACAATTGAAAATGGTACAGCTAGATAATAAATCAGATTATTGTTTAACGTGTTGATTTGAACATGATGCTGCTTATATATCTGTTTGTGAGTACACCCACGATATCGTTACATCTTGATTGACATTGTCACACATGGTATTGTACCGTTTACTATTGACTTGACCTGATGTACCATGGCTTGACCCGTTACCTGATCTTGCATCTAATGCCAACAAACCTGACATGTAGTCCTCACGGACCATTCCTGTTGTCTATCCAGACAAACCTGCTCTTACCTGATCCTGTGTTGGTATTAGTTCTTAATTACTGAATACCTGACTCGACATACATAGCTTGGGGGTATGGGAAAATCAAAAGTGTAAACTAAAGCGTAACTTAAAAGGGTATTACCTGATCCGTGGTCCCGGGGGGTAACGGGACAGAGCCATTCGTGACTCTTACATTTTCCTGATCCGTGGTCCCGGGTGGTAACGGGACAGAACCACTATTGGTTCACATATTCCTGATCCGTGGTCCCGGGGGGTAACGGGACATATCCTTTGAGTTACATGGAGGATTACTCAAATTGATTTCAAAGACTTTAGACTAGGAAACCCGATAGAACAGTTTAGTTACCCACTGCACATTACCCTGCACCGCCTGTTTCACATTATTGCTTTATTCATGTTAGTTCTGCATTGCCTATTATACTGTTCATATTATATTACTTGTTGACTTGACGCGCTGACGTCTGGGTTTTGCATGGCCCAGATTCTTTACCACTGTCGCTGTCTGAACAGTAGTACTTCAGCCAGCAGGCTGAGTTGTGAGTTCTGTAGTGGTTAATTTTTTTTCCTGCATTTTTATTTCCAGATGTGAGCCCGCATTATGGGACATACTTTTCCGTTATTGTATTGGATCATTTGCTTCCGCATTTATTTATCATTGACTCTTGTTATTCTGGATTGTGGACATGTTTTATATAGTTTTATCTTGTTCTTGATATCTCTACAGCCGTAATGTGACTGTGGATGGATACTTCCTACCCACAGGTAGCATGGTTGGCTATGTCACGTGCCCAATCTTGCGTACTCTGGGAAGCGGGGCGTGACATGGTTCTTTTGGTATCAGAGCCATAGGTTAGTTGGGTTGATTCTTTTGTAGTTGGGTATTGTACCCAATACACGAATCAGAATACCCGTGATTAGGAAACATGTCCTGCCACTTTGCCATTTACCATTCTTGAATCACATTCTTCCTGATTATATCTTTTACGACGTGCAAGCTTACTTTGCATGTCGACTCGAAAACCTGATTTCTTGTTATCCCTAGGACTTAGGCGACTTGGGTGGAGTTAAGTAATTGTGGCTATGATACCGCGGCATAGTTACAATGCGGTACTCTATTTAAGTATCTTAGAGTTCTAGCCTTGATGTATATATATCAAATCTATCATCATGCTAATGTTGGGTTTTTTTTTTTTGATTTCAGGAATATGGCAGATAAGAATTTGAAGACGTACCAGAGGCGTGTGGACGAAGCCGCCATGCTTGGAGTGATAAGGGGAATGCTAGAGAATCAAAAGAGGCAGACCGAACTGATCCAGCAGCAAGCAGACTCGTTTCAGGAAGGTTTGCAGATCGTTCAGCAGTCTGTGAACAACGTTAGAGCGAAACCAGTTGACCGAGTAGGGACCGTGGCAGATTTCAGACGTTTGGGTCCGTCTACATTTACTGGTTTGGAGGAGCCGTTGCCAGCCGAGCAGTGGCTAGTTGACACGGAGAATTTGTTGATTGCGGCACAGATTCCAGATGACAAAAGAGTTGATGTGGTACGCATTCAGTTAGTGGACTACGCCCGAGAATGGTGGCTTGTGGAGGAGACCCGCTTGCCCAAACCGATCAAATGGGCGGATTTTTCTAAGAGTTTCCTGGAGAAGTTCTTCCCGCGAACTGCACGGGAGGAAATGGAAGAGAAGTTTATTGGGCTGAGGCAGAATGGAGCACCCGTGGATGTGCATGTAGCAGAATGGACAAGACTCGGCAGATTCGCTGGACCTTTAGTTGTCAACGATGCAGACAGGGCACAGAGGTTCATGCGCAGCTTGGATATGGACATCCAGAGGCAGATTGTCTCCCTGGGTTTGACCACTTTCTCACAGGTTCTTACGGCAGCTCGGGATCAGCAGAGTTTATCTGGGATGAAAAGGAGCTTGCAGCAGACAACAGTTGCGGCAAGGAAGCCCGCATTTGTACCTAACAGAGCTCATGGTCGCAGAGGTATTCCAGTGGACCGTCGAGGTGTAGCACCCATGAAGAAGCCTGTGATCGTTGATCGAAGAAAGAGCGTAATTTGTGACTATTGTCGTTTACCTGGGCACGTGCAGAAGGATTGTCGAAGGAAGCTGGGACTTTGTTTGGTTTGTGGAGCGGCTGATCATGCAGTTGGTGCCTGTCCGTCGAAGCTTCGTACGAGGGAGGATATTCAGAAGCCTCCGCAGAAACCGTTCCAAGGGCAGAAACAGCTGACTCAAGGACCTAATCAGGCTCGAGCTTTTACCTTGACAGCTGAGGAAGCTAAGGCATCAGGAGAAGTGGTTTCAGGTATTCTACTCGTTCATAGTTTTCCCGCAGTGGCATTATTTGATTCTGGTGCATCCCATTGTTTTATGTCATCCAAGTTTATAACTACACACTCGATTGCCTGCACGACCCTGTCTAGTTTCTGGGACATACACACTGGGAATGAGAAAATTATATCTGGTAGGGAATGTAAAGACTGTTCAGTTGTTGTGTACGGACGGGAGCTTTTTGCAGATTTCTTGGTGATTGATACGGGCAGCTACGAGGTCGTCTTGGGAATGGATTTTCTTGGCACTTTCCATGCTCACGTTGACTGTAGGGCAAGGAAAGTAATTTTCCAGATTCCCGGACATCCTGAGTTTACCTTCACTGGAGGAAGCAGTTCTGTCGGGCCAGTCGAGTTTAGGGCTAGGCCGACAAACAATGTTCTTGCAGCAATGGAAGTTGATAGTAGTGAAGAGCCGGCAGTTGTTCGCGATTTCATGGACGTATTTGAAGATATATCGGGTTTGCCGCCGAAGCGAGACGTGGAGTTCGCGATTGACCTTATTCCTGGTGCAGCGCCAGTATCTAAAGCGTATTATCCAATAGCGCCAGTGGAATTGGAAGAAGTTAAGAAACAAGTTGCTGAATTGATTGAGAAGGGTTGGATCCGAAGCAGTAACTCGCCTTGGGGAGCTCCAGTTCTTCTAGTAAAGAAGAAGGATGGCACCAGAAGGATGTGCATCGATTATCGAGAATTAAACCGGGTAACTATTAAGAACAAGTACCTGATCCCTCGCATTGGAGAACTTTTTGAGCAGCTTAGTGGCGCGAGGGTATTCTCGAAACTGGATTTGTGATCCGGATATCATCAGGTCCGAGTGAAAGCAGAAGATATTTGCAAGACGGCGTTTCGAACTTGGTATGGACATTACGAGTACCTAGTGATGCCCTTCGGAGTAACGAATGCGCCGGCAGTATTCATGGACTTGATGAACCGAATCTTTTCACCGTTCTTGGACCAGTTTATTGTGGTATTCATTGACGATATTCTGGTTTACTCAAAGAGTTTTGAGGAGCATGCTGAGCATTTGAAGATCGCACTGCAGACATTGAAACAGGAGAAATTGTATGCGAAGATGAGTAAGTGCGAATTTTGGCTGGAAGAAGTGAAGTTTCTGGGGCATGTTGTGTCGGGCAATGGAATCGCCGTCGATCCCAAAAAGATTGCAGCAGTTCGAGATTGGCCTATTCCAAGGAATGTAGCTGAGATAAGAAGTTTCCTTGGATTAGCCGGATACTACAGGAGATTTGTGGAGAACTTCGCTCGTTTGGCAGAACCGTTGACCAAGCTTACGCGCAAGGAGGTACCTTTTGTATGGACGGATAAATGTGCGTTAGCTTTCGAGACGTTGAAGCAGAAGTTGATAACCGCCCCTATCCTGACCGTACCAGACAATTCTGGAGGACTGGTGATTCACAGCGACGCATCTGGGAAAGGATTGGGATGTGTTTTGATGCAGCATGGGACGGTCGTAGCATACGCATCAAGACAACTGAAGACCCATGAGAAGAATTATCCGACTCATGACTTGGAGCTTGTGGCTGTGATCTTCGCTTTGAAGATTTGGAGACACTACCTTTTGGGTGAGAGAGTCGAAGTTTTTACGGATCACAAGAGTTTGAAGTATGTGTTCACTCAGAAGGAGTTGAACATGAGGCAGCGTAGATGGTTGGAGCTGATGGCCGACTACGACCTTGATCTTAAGTACCATCCCGGAAAATTTAACGTCGTGCCGAATGCGCTTAGTCGGTTACCAGCAATTCAGGTGTTAACTACGCAGAGGGAGATCATTGCAGATTTTTGAAGATTTGACTTGGAGGTTGTGCTACCACATTCTACGGGACAGTTGATGCAGTTGCAAGTACAGTCGTCCTTGGTTGAGAAGATTAAAGCGGCACAATCGCAGGATCCTAGACTGCAAAAGTTTCGAGAGCAGGTTGAGGCTGGACTACGAACAGATTTACTGGTCCACGAAGATGGTTCGTTGAGGTATGGTAGCCGTTTGTGTGTGCCAAAGGGGGATGTTCGTGAAGAGCTTATGAAGGAGGCACACAGTACAGCTTATTCTATACATCCAGGAGGCACAAAGATGTACCGTGATATTCGACAGCATTTCTGGTGGGAAGGCATGAAACGGGAGATCGCTCGCTTCGTGGCTAAGTGCTTGGTGTGTCAGCAAGTCAAGGCTGAACACCAAAGGGTTGCTGGTTTGTTGCAACCACTTCCGATTCCTCAGTGGAAGTGGGAACATATAACCATGGATTTCGTGACGGCTTTACCGCGGAGTCCAAAAGGCAACAATGCAGTATGGGTGATTGTCGATCGATTGACCAAGGCAGCTCACTTTATTCCTTTCCGGGTTGGTCAATCAACGGAGACTCTGGCAGAACGGTACATGCAGGAGATTGTAAGATTGCATGGCGTACCGGTGAGTATCGTGTCCGATCGAGACACTCGGTTCTTATCACACTTCTGGAGGAGTTTACAGGAAAGTTTGGGGACTCGATTGAAGTTTAGCACAGCTTATCATCCTCAAACTGATGGTCAGTCGGAGAGAACGATCCAAACTCTTGAAGACATGTTGAGAGCATGCATGTTGGACTTCAAGGGTTCATGGGAGGATCATCTACATTTGGTGGAGTTTTCTTACAACAATAGTTTCCAAGCAACTATTCAGATGGCTCCGTTTGAAGCTTTATATGGTCGTAAGTGCCGTTCACCTGTTTGTTGGGATGATGTTGGTGAACGAAGATTATTGGGACCAGATTTGGTGGTGCAGACAGTTTAGAAGGTTAACACTATCAGAAAGCATATGAAGGCAGCTCAAGACAGACAGAAAAGTTGGGCTGACACGTCAAGAATACCTCTAGCGTTCGCCGTGGGTGATTTGGTATTCTTGAAGATACCACCGACTAGATGGGTGATTCGTTTCGGGAGTCGAGGAAAGCTTAGTCCTCGATTCGTTGGACCCTTCGAGATATTGGAGCGCGTTTGTCACGCCCCGCTTCCCGGTATATGGCGAAGGGGACGCGACGAGGCCCGCTACGTATATACCCAGAAGTACATATGCTAAGCGTATTTAAGCAATATAAAATAAATACACAAGAGATAAGATATAAAAGGAACAGCAACTTTTATTTATTAACATTCTTTGTACAATACATGAAAAGGAAGTACAACTGAAATAAAAGATGCCTAAACAGTGGCATAACAGGAAATGAAAAGTACAGAAAGGAAAAGTGTACAATGAAACTACAGTGCAGGGTCTTCAGTAAACTGCTCCAAGTCTTCTTGCGATGGCTCAATCTCGGCCAGGTCCAAATCACCTGACGACATTCAAAGAAGAGAGAAACAGAATGTCGTCAGCGAACAGGTCGCTCGGTAAGTCCCAAACATAAGAGAGGAATAGACAGAGAGTAAGAGAGGGAGAGTGTAGCTTTTAATGTTGTATTATAATATTGTAATGTTGTATTAACGCTGTTGTTTGTAGCCTGGTACAGAAAATGCCAGTGTATACGAGGGGAGTCCCACTTACACCGGGGACTTTGGTAACCTGTAGTACAAGGCTCCGTCGATAATACCACGGAACAACGGCATGGATGTAATTACGTCTTAAGTGACCACCTCGTGCCACCTTTAACATATTCCGTACCAGTCTACCCCTTAAACCCCGCGATGTCTTGTTTGTATTGTTATCTTGTAAAATTATGTTGATTGTATGAGTGATTAACTGACTGACCGAAACCATGATATCAGGAAACGGCTATAACCATAGAGTCATGTAAATGGAATACTGGGAATCATGTAAAAGGAATATCCATGGTTCGGTTCAGTCAAGTTATATAGATTGTTAACTGGATTCTGGGATCCATGTATTCATTTTGAGTTGAAATATAAAGAATATAGATTGACTTGAATTATATTCAAGTCAGAAATAGTCAGACTCTAACCCGAGTCAGACTAGAGAAGATAATTTGAAGTTCTTTATTTGTTAGGGGCCTTATTGTAATTTATAAAACTTGAGGGGGTTTATTGTAAAAAGTAATATTGTATAGTTTGCAAAATACACCTCAAGTATTTGTTATTCGTCTTTATAGTTATAATGAGTATGGATTTTATTTATGTTATTCTAGTGAATATATCCTAATAGAAGAATTAATTGTTTATTTGAAATTCGTGGTATTTTAATGTAACTTTTAATCTTGAATTTTAGGAAAAAGTGGAAACTTTATATTATAACAAAATAGGTGTTTAAATGATAATTATATATAATTAAACACATAAATAATTTTCTTTATATGAATATTTTATTTACAAAAGTCTCACTTTCCTTAAATATCGTATTTTAAACCTTTCGAGACCGAATGCTCCTTGCGGAGGTCTGAATCTCGCACTACTAGCCTGCGGGTGCACGATGAACCGTACTATCCCTAACAGGTTCCCCAAAGATGGGTTGTAGCGGCACTTTGCTTAGGTTTTATAAATACTTTTCATTTAGGAAAACGGTTTTATAAATATAGGGTGTTTATTTGCAAAAGAGTATAGTTTCCGTATTTTAGTTATTAGGGTTTCCTAAGCCAACTAGCCTATTTCTAGGGTCTAAACGATGAGTCATTAGAAGCCTTAAATCGCCTCTTCACCGTCAATTGCGGCCAGATAAGTGCCAGGTAAGTGGGAAGGAACCACAGTCGTGGGCCTAATTAAAAACCACTAGCCTTAGACACACTTGCCTAGACCCACAAGACAGTTTAGATAAACGATCGATGTCCATGACCAATCGTGCTTTCATTTTATATAAGATTTTATTTAGAAAAGTTTACAATTTAAAGATTTAACTAAAGGTTATAAAGGTTATGGTATTTTAGTGAAAAGTCCTGTAATTTCGTATTCTTTATTTTTGATATTTATCATTTAGGGTATATTGAGTGTGTGTAAGGGTAGGTCATTACCCCGTGACTTATATTAGGTTTTGGTGAAGTTTAAAGGTGAAATAAGCTATGTTAAACCTAAAGGTATTAAAGTGCAAGAATACGGTATTCGTAAACGTTATCATTTCTTGTGTGAAATTTCATTCAAATTGATTGAAACAAGTTTAGTTATCACAATAAACATGTTTAGGAGTGAGGTACTTGATTACATTAAGAAAAATGAACTTCATGGTATTTTAATGAAAGAAATACGGTTTTGTAAAGAACTATCATTTCATATGAGAAAGTTTGTTTAAATTGGTTTATGGGTGATTAATAGTCAACATGAATATAGATAGGTATTAGGGATTATGTGACAAGTGAAATTTTGTAGAAAAACCGAATCGGAAATCGGTTTGTTCCGATTTCCGTCGGGGTTTCATAATTACGTATTTTAAGAAATAGAAAGGTGAGAAGGATGGGACTTACGGTTTTAAACTCTTCTAAAGAGTAAAGAGAACTAGGGAGGAAGGCCGAGGATGGTTACGTCGCCGGTTGCTCCAAAACACGTCGCCGGAATTCCGTCAGGGCTTCGCCGTGAACTCGGTTTCAAAGCACACTTCTTGTGGAAACTTTTGAGAGAGTGGCTCAAGATTTTGGGGGGTGAGAGGGTAGTGTGTAGGGTTGGTATTTATAGGGTTAGGCTAGGGTTAGGGTAGATGAAAAGTTAGAAATAAAAATGTGATAAAATGTAATAAAAATGTATTAAAAGTGGAGTAATTGGGGTTTTTAAAGAGCTCTGGAAGTGGTATGAGGCTCAAACTTTTCAGGTGCGTAGAGAATACCAAAAGACACAACTTTCATGTTGTGACCCTCGCCGGAATCGTCCGAATCGGGGGTGACTCGGCCGTGACTCGGTCGGATCACTGAGTCGGCCGAGTCAAGGCCGAGTTGGCCGATTCCCGACCGAGTCCGGTGACCTGGATCTCCCCCGACGGTTCATCTACCCTCTGCAAGTGTTACATCTTTGGGTGTAGTGGGGTTTTTGTGAGATATGCACGTGTAAAATCTTGGTATTCTAAAGGTTTTTAAAAAAATCAATATTAAAAATAATGTGAGGTATGGGATTCGAACTCTGATGGCTTGGTTCAGCAGTGCAAGGTATTACCAATGAGCTACAAGCTCCTTCTTGTAATTATTGTGGTATTTAATTACTTAAACTGATAGCAGCAAGAATAAATACTCCTAGTATACATTAAATTTAAAGTAAATTCTTGTACACTAAAAATTGAGTTATTATATTCTTGTAGCTTGTAATTAAAAACAAAATAATTACCTATATCTTGTGCTCATGCTAAAATACCCCTTTGTGGATTTTTGAAAAAATATTTGAAAAAATTTTGTATAGGAAAATTAGGGTTGTTACAGCGTTGGAGAGGTAGCGTACCGTTTGGCGTTACCGCAGTCCTTGGCGGGTGTGCACGATGTGTTTCACGTATCTCAACTACGAAGGTATGTTCGAGATGAAACACACGTCTTGGATCATTCAGAGTTAACAGTACGGGAAGACCTGACTTTTGAGGAGCGACCGGTTGAAATCATGGATCGAAGGGAAAAGGTTCTTAAGAACAAGGTTATCCCCCTTGTGCTCGTTTCTTGGGGTAATCGATCGCATGGAGAGTCCACTTGGGAAAGAGAAGATGAGATCCGACAGAAGTTTCCTCACCTTTTTCTGTAGTTTTCTATCTTGTATTCTTGGAATTTCGAGGACGAAATTCTTTTGTAGTTGGGTATAATGTAACACCCGAGCCCAATACTACTATTTTCTGTTACTGCTTGAGCATTAGATATTACTCAGTTCATTTAGCTTGCCTGTTTGACCCTTGCCGTGAAATTTTATCTGGCAAAGTCATTTCTGCATATAACAAATTTTAGCACCTAAAATAAAATTAAAAATATCTATCTTGGCCTACTCGACACCCCTAGCCGCGTGGTAGCGTCCGTGCATCGAGTTCTCGTCCCGTTCGGTGAAACGGACGGGTTTGGACGACTACGCGCGCGTATAGGTGGCCGACTTGGGGGTATGCTTTTTAATCATAAAACACCTCATTTTAAAGTTTGGAACCCGCTTAAAATCCTATTATTTAAATTTCAAATTTTTGGACCCAACCCGGGCGCGATTTGGAAATGTTTCATTTAGCGCCAAAATCCCAAATTAATAAAATATTCGAAACTATATATATATATTCATAATACTGTTGCGTTAATAATCTTTGAAATCTTTTAAGATTTCTTTTAAATCTTTCTGGCCAATCACGGGGTTCTTAACCCCCGTGGACCCCTCCTCTATCTCTCTCTCTCTCTAACGACTCTCTCTCTCCCATATATATATAAAATCCACCCTTCCTCTTTCCTTCTTCACGAAACTAAACCCATCGCGAGAAACTCTAGCCCTAGCCCTAGCCGCCTCTGCCGCCGCCACCGCAGCTCCGACGCCGGCGCCGGCGCCGGCGTCGCCCTCGCCTCCGCCTCCTCGTTCCAACCTCGACACCTCCTCCTTCTCCCCGTGTGCACGGTGCGGCAGCAACCCGAATAACCCCCCCTGTGCCTTCTCTGTACGGCCGAGACGTCGCCGGCAACCTTCGTCGTCGTTACCTGCGCCACCTTCAGCACCTCCTCAGCACTTGCGCACTCCAGACCCGACCACCTCCTCTCCCTCTCCACTTTCTTTCCCGTTTCCCATACCCGAGCCCTAGCCCATCGCCTGCAACCTCCTCGCCGGCGCCCCACCGCCGTCGACCCCATCGCTGTCACGCCCTCTGCAACACCAGTAAGCCTTCTCTCCCCTTTCTCTTTCCATTTTCCCCTCTAGTTTATACCTTGGCCGTGCACTAATTTTTCTGGTTGTTTTGTCGCTGTTCGCCGGAATCCGGCCGTGCCGGCGACGTGTCCCGACGATCCAGCGGAGTGCTCTGACCCGTGAGGTCCCTTAATTCGTCGTTTGGGTCCAATCCGTGAACCGTGCGTCCGTCGCGTGTTTCCCCGCCGACGTTACGTTCCGTTTTTCCCGGTTCGCGACCCGTCGAGGCAAGTATTCAATACTTGCTACATGCTATTGCTACTTTATAACTTGCCTTAACATTCATGTGTGGTTTAATGATATATTATTTAGTAAATCACCTTACGTACCTTGCTTCATGTTTAACCCTAGTAGCATGTCAAATAAATTATTTCCTGATAAACCCGTACATGATAGATTGCATTTGATTCACTGCTATGATGCTTTATTTCCAGTTTAGTTTAACAAATATGCATAACCGGCTAAATTACAATTGCATTCTTTAAACCGATTATACTTGTCGAGGCATTCTTGGAACACTCAATATTATTAACCTGACTACAGCAGTTACGTTCACCGTCCTGTATTCACATGATATTGACACTATTTATTTAACACAATTGAAAATGGTACAGCTAGATAATAAATCAGATTATTGTTTAACGTGTTGATTTGAACATGATGCTTCTTATATATCTGTTTGTGAGTACACCCACGATATCGTTACATCTTGATTGACATTGTCACACATGGTATTGTACCGTTTACTATTGACTTGACCTGATGTACCATAGCTTGACCCGTTACCTGATCTTGCGTCTAATGCCAACAAACCTGACATGTAGTCCTCACGGACCATTCCTGTTGTCTATCCAGACAAACCTGCTCTTACCTGATCCTGTGTTGGCATTAGTTCTTAATTACTGAATACCTGACTCGACATACATAGCTTGGGGGTATGGGAAAATCAAAAGTGTAAACTAAAGTGTAACTTAAAAGGGTATTACTTGATCCGTGGTCCCGGGGGGTAACGGGACATAGCCATTCGTGACTCTTACATTTTCCTGATCCGTGGTCCCGGGGGGTAACGGGACAGAACCACTATTGGTTCACATATTCCTGATCCGTGGTCCCAGGGGGTAACGAGACATATCCTTTGAGTTACATAGAGGATTACTCAAATTGATTTCAAAGACTTTAGACTAGGAAACCCGATAGAACAGTTTAGTTATCCACTGCACATTACCCTGCACCGCCTGTTTCACATTATTGCTTTATTCATGTTAGTTCTGCATTGCCTATTACACTGTTCATATTATATTACTTGTTGACTTGACGCGCTGACGTCTGGGTTTTGCATGGCCCAGATTCTTTACCACTGTCGTTGTCCGAACAGGAGTACTTCAGCCAGCAGGCTGAGTTGTGAGTTCTGTAGTGGTTAGTTTTTTTCCTGCATTTTTATTTCCAGATGTGAGACCGCATTATGGGACATACTTTTCCGTTATTGTATTGGATCATTTGCTTCCGCATTTATTTATCATTGACTCTTGTTATTCTGGATTGTGGACATGTTTTATATAGTTTTATCTTGTTCTTGATATCTCTACAGCCGTAATATGACTGTGGATGGATACTTCCTACCCACAGGTAGCATGGTTGGCTATGTCACGTGCCCAATCTTGCGTACTCTGGGAAGCGGGGCGTGACACTAGTTTTGGGTACCGATCTATCGTACGAAGAGCAGCCTACTACCATCCTCGACCGAAGAGAGAAAGTGCTGAAGAATAAGGTCATTCCGTTAGTCCGAGTGTCTTGGGGCGGTCGTTCCCCAGGAGAATCCACCTGGGAGCGGGAGGAAGAGATCCGTGATCGTTATCCACATCTCTTTGTTTAGTACTTTTGTTTCTTTGTATCTTTGTTAAATTTCGAGGACGAAATTTTTGTTAAGGGGGGTATGATGTAAATCCCCATTACCATCTTAATAAAAGTTTTTCCTATTTTTCTAAATTCCAGAAATTTACTCTTCCTCGTATATTGTTGAAGGAAGGTGGTTGCTTGAATCCCAATGTGTATATTTTTCCAAACCCTAAAAGCAAAAACCCAAGATTCAAAACAAATTAAAACCAAGGATAAAATAAACTAAAACCCAAAACTATATTACTTATACCTTCAGCCCATTCAAAATCCTTTTAAAATAAATCTTTAAATTAAACCTTCAGCCCAAGCTTATATTTAAACCCAAAGCCCCGGCCCGTCCCTTCTCAGCCCACTTCAGATTTTATTTTTAAGTAGAAATTATTTTTGTTACGGGCCCGACAGCCCAGCAGCCCGCTTCCTAAACCATTAATCCGACCCGCTTCTTTATCTTTCTCCTCCCCTCGTTGCAACGGTTCCCGCCCATTTTTCTTCTCGCGACCCACGTCCCCGAGCTCCCCACGTCGCCCTCGCCGTCGCCCACGACCCCGGCCACGACTCCCTCAAACTCTCACTCTCCAACTCCTCATCTCCCTCTCACTCTCCAACTCCTCAAAACTCTCCAACCCCTCAAATTTTTCCCCACGAACTCACTACAACTTCAGACGCTCCCCTCGACGACGACGACGACGAACCTCCTCCGACCCCTCCTTCATCACCTTCACCCCAACAACTCAGCCACCTCACTCGAACTCCACACCCTCATCAACTCGAGATCCCCTGTACACCCACTCCCTTGTATACAACCCTGATTAGTCGCAAAACTTGTATTTACCGCAATCAGAAACGGCGTCGCTTTGCTGCTAGCCGGTGAGTATGGGTCAATCCACAGAGATGGGTAGATTTCTTATTGTGTCTTTACGAGTTGATTCCAATTGTTGTTTGGATTGATTTAATCTAAAATACTAGATCTATCACTAAACTAAATTAAAGTCTTGCTAGGGTTAGTTTTAGGGGAAGTTTGGAGATTAAAGGTTTCCTCACCGCTTTCATTGCCCTATTTTAGATCTATTAGATGTTACGATAATTATCAACAAAGTGGATCCGAATCTTTTGGGAAGATGTTTCTTGCTCTAGATTCGTATCCTTCTTTGATCGATAATTACCCTAACCCCCATGGAAAACACGCGCAACCGGCCCTTTATACTACGGTTCATCGTTACCTCGTGGGGTAGGATGCCATAGGGAGCGGTTGTGCGTGCATGCATGGAGTTCTAACTCTTAGATGTGGATGGCATGAAAGGGGTGAGAGATCTCATCTCTCAAACCTTTCCCTAAGGCTAACCCTAACAAGCGAGGAGACTACTCGCTCATTAGGGGATGATAAGACATACTAATTAAAAGAATTAAAACAAAGACATAAAATAACTTACTAGGTTGACGGCTCCCTCCAAGCAATATAGAACAGATCTGAATAATACTCCCAGAAATTCTGAATTTTATTGATTGAAAAGAGGCATAGGGTTTTACAATTTTCGATTACAATTTATAAGTAAACAGGAGAATTTAGGGTTACAGACTCTCGCAGATGTGCAATTACAGATTTACCCACTAAAAATCCAAACCCCCGCACCGACGCACCGACACCCGAAATTTGCACCGACGTGCGTACTAGACGATCGCGGAACCGCGGCAATGATGGGCCTTGGGCCGCGGTTCCGCGGCCCTTTGGTGAGCTTAGCTCACCATCTTTCTGGGCTTTCTTTCCTGCTTCTTGGGCTTGTTATTTATCTACTTCTTTTCTCTATTTGACATCTGGGTCTTCTCCAGATCTTCAGTGAAAACTTGTAAGGATCTTTTGACCGTTTTACTTTCGTCTTTTTGGACCTTGCACCGTTCTTCGTCTCGGCTTGAGTAAGATCCGTCTGCTTGTTGGTCAAAAGTCCCTTTTCTGTATCAACTTTCGTCTTTTTCACTGTATTTGCTCCAAGAGCCTGTATCCTGTAACATGCAATAAACGTGCGTCAAGAGTACCTGTTTATTTATAAAACGGATAAGAATAGGGGGATGAAAAATGCAATATTATGGTCTGAACAAATACCCCCAAACTTATCTTTTGCTCGTCCTCGAGCAAACTTGTTTTTATTCACTAAAATCCTAACCGCACTTTCGCAGGGAAACGCGATTGCACTGAGCACGTGCAACAAGCCGTCAAACCTCTAGGTGTCCCTAGTAGGAGGAGTGTTGTCTCCTGAGGGTTTTCAGCGGATTACACCCACAAAATCCTATCAATTCGGCCCATTAACTTTAGTTCTCCATTTAGGTTTTCTAACAAGGAATTCTATTATCATCGACCTGCAAATTATCCACCCATATTCTTCACACTTCCTCATTATCTAACTTAAGATTATATATGTTCTATAGATTTACTTAGCTTTCGGCATCTTTTAAGTCTTCCTTCTAGGGTTTCATCTCCACTTAGGAATTTCTATCAACTCTATTAAAGATACAAGTTTTATCTTTCATTCATTTCTCTTATCTAAACTCTAATCACATATCCCCACATGTGTGTAAATATCACCCCTACACTTAGAAATTCAAATCAAGCAATCGTACTCTCGTCCATTGTCCAAAGCACTTATTAATTAGTGAATTTTTTAAAATGAAATTTGCTTACACATCCTTCATGCGACCGTTAATACTTCTTGAGGTACCAACAACCGATTACAAGATGCGTTAGCACTTTAAAGCGTACTTCCTAGTTTTTGCAATACCCAAGGCTTTTAGCAGTGACTCTCAAACCAGTTGGTCTAAGGCACTAGGTGATGAAGCACCCTCGCTAAAGATTTTTCTATTTTTACAGCCTTAAGTAATCACAAAAACCAGTGTCCATTTTTTTTTATTCACTTTTTTTCCTTTATTTTCATTGTACTAAGGACTTTTTAGACAAGAGCATTTCAAGGTCTCTTCTACTATTCCAAGTTTCAAGATGCGTGATTGTGCAAGTTGTAGGGTATACATTTTCAGAATCTAGACTTAAACTAGGAACTATTTTTCAAACTTATATTCTAATAAGAATGTCAATACTCTTCCCTTGTTTTGACTTAGTCCAAGAAGTGAACCCAAAATTTGCCTATTTTTAAATAAACTACAAGGCATATACTTTCTACCGTTAAACTTTAAGGAATGCTATTTTTAGGGTTTTTAATTCACTAAGTCTAAGATTTAGTTATTCCTAACTAGTTAACCTATATGTCAAACTCTAGTCAAATAAGGCCAAAATTGAATACAATTATTTTTATAATTTTTCAAAATTTTTCAATTTTTATGGGTTTTCAAATTAGTATGCAAATGTACAAATGAATGCGAAGGAAGAAGACGTACCGAGCATACCCCCAAACTTGAACTTGAAAGCGTCCTCACTGTCATGCTAAACCAAGAGGTTCAAAATACCGGCACTCCCCTGTTTATTTATTTATAAATTTTTTTATTGTTAAGAAAAACAAATATATACAGAAAAGCCCTCCCCCAAACTTCATTTAAACTATATTAGACATTACTGCCAAACCTTGCATAGACCAAACGTCAACACCAACCAGTCAAAAAATTTATCAGTAAAGAGAATTGGTTGGTGGAAGAATAAGTTGTGGCGGTCCAAAAAGAATTGGAGAAGATAGAAGTGGTGGTATGGAAGGTATCGAGGGGAATAGACAGGAGGTGGTGATGAATCAAAACGAGAATGCGAATGATCAACAATCAGTGGAATATTGGCATTCTCGTAGCTTATTAAAAGAAATGGGGGTGGTTCAACTTCTAAAAGAGGAGGTTGACTAACCACAATATCCCCAAAATGTTCCTGTGGGTCCTCTAGTGACTTGGCATCATCCATCAATCTCATATGATATTCAATTATAAGGGAACTGATCTCCTCGATGTCCGCCATAGTCCAACCGAAAACTTGCCGCCTCTCTTGTAAGACTTTTAAAATAGCGTTCTCTTGCTCGAAGGCTAGAGAGGCTGATATTATAATGGGAAAAGTCTCATTCTCACCTATGTAAGCATATTTAAGGTGATGCGGTAAGGACATGAGTTCGAGTTTCGGAGGCGAAAGAATCATTGCGGAATCTACCTCGAACTCAAAGGACTCCAACACAGCTTCGAAATCACTGCAAACAACCGATTCGGATGGTTCGACTAACTCATCGAAAAATTCAAAAGACTCATATTCAGGTTGTGAGTCATCATCATCCGAAAAAGTGAAACATTCATAATCAATATCGGTTGTGTCAACGGTGGTAGGCTCAAGGAGGGACGCACTAGTGGCGTCAAGACTGTTTTCATCAAATAGAAATCTTTCAAGCTCGCGGTCCTCCTGCGTGATTTCGTGAATAGAGCAAACTTCTCGTGTACTAGTTTTAGGCACGGGGGGCAGACTTCCCATCTTATAAATATTGAACTCACTAGACATCTTCCCAAAGGATAGAGTCATGGAGCCATTGCGACAAATTATTACAGCATTGGAAGTGGCCAAAAATGGTCGACCTAGGATCACCGGAATTTGGTTCCGTGGGTTAGCAACAGGTTGTGTATCCATAACAATAAAATCAACGGGGAATATGAACTCCCCAACTTTGATCAACACATCCTCTAGCTGACCTCTTAGATGGATGATTGATCGATCAGCCATTTGAAGAGTACAACAAGTGGGTTTCAACTCTCCAACCCCTAATTGTTCGTACACGGAGTAGGGAATCAGGTTAACACTAGACCCAAGATCTAAAAGTGCTTGATTAATTTTTTTATCCCCAATTGTGATTGAAATCGTAGGACAACCGGGGTCCTTTCGTTTTTGGGGTAAGGTTTGATGGTGGTTAATAGCATTGCTCACTGCACTAGCCACTAGCACTTTCTTGGGTACTTGAGATGCCTTTCTCTTCGAGGTGCATAAGCCCTTTAAGATTTTCGCGTATGAAGGGACTTGTTGGATAGCATCCAAGAGAGGTATATTTATGCTAACCTGCTTAAATATCTCCACAATCTTCTCCACTTGTGGAGTTGGTTTATTAGGACTCAACCTGTTTTGAAATGGAGCACTTTGAAAATTCGTTGAGTCAAATGTCTGTGGAGTAGAATGTGGAGTAGGAACGGATGCCAGTGTGGATGTGTTCGTGTTGTGAGAAATGGGTCCGTTCGAGTTAGAAGAAGTAGAGCCGTGTGAAGGGTGGAGAATAGGCTCTAAAGAAAAAGGTGAAGAAGATAGTGAAGAAAATGAAGAAGGGGAAGATGACGATGGAGAAGAAGAAGAAGAAGAAGAAAAACCACCGGCGGGGATGTCATCACTAGTTCCCACATTATTTTGCAACACTCTTCCGGATCTCAACGTGGTCACCGCATTTACATTGTGATTGGGATATGCGTTTTGTGTGTGACCGGGATTGGGCAATGGTTGAGATGGAAGCTTTCCCTTTTCTCTCTCGCTCAATGCAGCAGTTAATTGTGCAATTTGTGCCTCAATAGATTTGATACTTTGATCGTGTGAAGCATTGTTATTCATTAAAGACTGAACATAATTTTCAAATTTTGCTGCGGATTCAGTAGATTGCTTGAGAAATGCATCTAGACTTTTTTCTAGCGAGATAACCTTATCATCATTTGGTTGAACAAAATTGTTCGTTTGATTTGTATAAGGTTGTTGTTGGAAAGGTTGCTGGTTTTGAGTTTGTGGAGGTGCTTGTTGTTGTTGTGGAGGAGGAGGTCTTTGAAAATTGTTATTTCCTTGGACTTGTTGATTTTGGTTCCAAGCGAAATTTGGGTGACTCCTCCACCCCTGATTGTATGTCGAAGAGTACGGATCGTTTCTTTATCGTTGCTGAAAGGCAGCATTGACTTGATCTTGTCCTTGAATAGGTGCATTGTAAGGACACTCTTCGGTAAGATGCGATGGATTCGAACAACAAGCACAAACAGTTCGTGGAGGCATAACAGGGGCAGGAGAAGACGATGAGATTTTGGTCTCAATGGCTTCTAGCTTTTTCATAAGTGCGGCTATCTCGGCCTTCATAGCGATTGACATATCTACTTGATGTATGCCTGCCCTAGATTGACCAACAGAAGAAGGTGATGTGGTCTTGGTACTCTCCCACTGAATTGTTTGCTCACTAAGATCCTCAAGAAACTGCCAAGCTTCGTCGCTAGATTTGGAAAGAAAATGACCTTAACATATGGTTTCTAGCAACTGCTTCGTTGCCGAGTTCAATCCCTCGTATAATGTTTGGCAAAGTTGCCAACTTTCGATCCCATGATGAGGGCATTGAACAAGTAGGTTTTTAAATCTCTCGAAGCACTTCCAAAATGGTTCGGAAGGAAGCTGTGAAAATTGTATAATCTCGTTACGGATTCTAGCAGTTTTGTGATGAGGATAGAACTTTTTCAGAAAAGCTCTCACAAACTCGTCCCAATTTCTAATGGAATGTGATGCGGTGCTATATAACCACTTCTTGGCTAGGTCACATAAGGTGAAAGGAATGACCCTTAGCCTTATAGCGTCATCACTTAATTGGGTCGTTTTCATCATAGCGCAAACGTTTTGGAATTTATTGATAAAAATATACGCATCTTCCGATTCCAAACCATGAAATTTTGGCAGCATATTGATGAAATGTGGTTTTATTTCAAAGTTGTCCCTATTTGCCGGTGGGGGTGAAAGACATGTAGGTAAAGAAGTGCGGACGGGATAGAAGAGATCCTGGAGCGCAACTCGTGCGGGCGCTACAACAGGCGGAAGATTCGGGTTATTCGCACCTAACGGAGGTGGAATCATTCCCGTTGGTAAGGTATCGTTGGGGTCGTGTCCCGACATACCTTCGAAAGAAGAATTTAAAGGTGGGGGTAAGGAAATGGACGGAATGTCGACGAAGGGTTCGTCGAAGGGTTCGTCGGTCGGTACCAACGAAACACGGACTAATCGGGCGTTAGTATCCCTAGTCCAAAGTGACATACACTAAAAGATTAGTGTAGTCAGAAAAAATAGAAAAACAGAATGTGGGGGTAAGATAACGTCAATGGAGGGAAGTAGTGGAAGTGAGTTGCAAGATTTCTTTAGCGACAAGTTGCAAGTTTTGAAAAGATTTTTCCCCTTTTTTTAATTTATGTGAGAGTTTTGCAAGGAAGTTTTTGAAAAGGGACTCGTGACACAAGTGTATCAACCACACATGCACAATCAGGCCTAGATCTAGGGTCACCTAGGTCTGCTAGACAGCTCCTAACTAGGGCTAGAAATAGGACCTCAAACAGCTTCTTCACCGACAAGTACGGCCAGGTAAGTGGGAAGGAACCACCACTACAGTGGGCCTAATTAATAACCACTAGCCTAGACACCGCAAAGTCAGTTAGGATAAACGGTCGATGCCTATACTAGTCCTTTTCCTATTGAGCTTGATGTCCTTAGGTCTGAGTCTAATATTTTTTAATTAATTGTGGTTGATGCAAAATGCTTTAAGTGTTTTCTGGGGTCCTGGGAAAGGTGATGAAATCCCCATCCAATTTGAGTTTGGTCAATTAGCCCCTTAAAGTCCGATTAAATTATGCAAAACAATAAAATTCACTTGCAATCAATTTTTTTTAGCGCGGCGCAAAGAAACCTGCAGAAAATCTGTTATTTAGAAGGGGGAGGAAAAATTTTTTAGCGCAAAGAACCCTGCAGAAAGTTTTCACAGAGAGATATATGAGGTTGCAGAGGGAAGAATGAGGGATCAAACCATGCAAAATTGTAGGGCTGACGTGGCAGGCAGAGCGCGGAACCGCGGCGGGAAGCCTATGTATGCGGCGGAAGCGCGGCTTCTCAGTGGGTTCAGCCTTTGAAAAATTTTGTGCAGCTCCTGTTCACCAATTCTACTATGTTCTGATGTTCCCTTTTCTGTTTTGACCTTCTGTAAAATTCCAGATTCGCAACCCTTCGCTGTTCCTGCAAGATTCAAACAACAAACCCTTCAAACAGATAAAAATTGATAAAATGTTTTTTTTTTGTATTTTTCTTTTTTTTCTGATTTTTATGTTTTTTAAAATTTATATCAACCCGAAATTACACAGAAAGAAATTTTACGCCATCCCCGGCAACGGCGCCATTTGATTAGTCTCAAAACTTGTATTTACCGCAATCAGAAACGGCGTCGCTTTGCAGCTAGCCGGTGAGTACGGGTCGATCCACAGAGATGGGTAGATTTCTTATTGTGTCTTTACGAGTTGATTCCAATTGTTGTTTGGATTGATTTAATCTAAAATACTAGATCTATCACTAAACTAAATTAAAGTCTTGCTAGGGTTAGTTTTAGGGGAAGTTTGGAGATTAAAGGTTTCCTCACCGCTTTCATTGCCCTATTTTAGATCTATTAGATGTTACGACAATTATCAACAAAGTGGATCCGAATCTTTTGGGAAGATGTTTCTTGCTCTAGATTCGTATCCTTCTTTGATCGATAATTACCCTAACCCCCATGGAAAACACGCGCAACCGGCCCTTTATACTACGGTTCATCGTTACCTCGTGGGGTAGGATGCCGTAAGGAGCGGTTGTGCGTTCATGCATGGAGTTCTAACTCTTAGGTGTGGATGGCATGAAAGGGGTGAGAGATCTCATCTCTCAAACCTTTCCCTAAGGCTAACCCTAACAAGCGAGGAGACTACTCGCTCATTAGGGGATGATAAGACATACTAATTAAAAGAATTAAAACAAAGACATAAAATAACTTACTAAGTTGACGGCTCCCTCCAAGCAATATAGAACAGATCTGAATAATACTCACAGCAATTCTGAATTTTATTGATTGAAAAGAGGCATAGGGTTTTACAATTTTCGATTACAATTTATAAGTAAACAGGAGAATTTAGGGTTACAGACTCTCGCAGATGTGCAATTACAGATTTGCCCACTAAAAATCCAAACCCCTGCACCGACGCACCGACACCTGAAATTTGCACCGACGTGCGTACTAGACGGCCGCGGAACCGCGGCAATGATGGGCCTTGGGCCGCGGTTCCGCGGTCCTTTGGTGAGCTTAGCTCACCATCTTTCTGGGCTTTCTTTCCTGCTTCTTGGGCTTGTTATTTATCTACTTCTTTTCTCAATTTGACATCTGGGTCTTCTCCAGATCTTCAGTGAAAACTTGTAAGGATCTTTTGACCGTTTTACTTTCGTCTTTTTGGACCTTGCACCGTTCTTCGTCTCGGCTTGAGTAAGATCCGTCTGCTTGTTGGTCAAAAATCCCTTTTCTGTATCAACTTTCGTCTTTTTCACTGTATTTGCTCCAAGAGCCTGTATCCTTTAACATGTAACAAACTTGCGTCAAGAGTACCTATTTATTTATAAAACGGATAAGAATAGGGGGATGAAAAATGCAATATTATGGTCTGAACAAACCCCCACTACCGAGCTCGGCCACTTGGCACCCTCGACGCCGGCGAACTCCCCATCACATCGCCGACCACCCTACACCCTCCTCGTCGTCAGTGTCTCCTACACCTCCTCTCAAAAGTCCCCACTGCTCTCTATCTCTCACCAAAACCCACATCTTTCCCCCTCACTGCGCACTCACTGTGCACGTCGCCGGAGCGACCGCCGCCGACATCGTCGACCCCAGCGCACCCGGGATACCCTCAGAGTACCACTCTATACTTCCAGCAAGCACTTGACGGCTCCGGGCAATTCCGACGCAAATTCCGTATCGCGAGCCAAGCTCGCGCAATTCGTTTTGCGGCGTACATCGCGCGTTCGTGACACCGTTGCTGCCGTGCGACCCCGAGACATTTTCCAGGCAAGTGTTTACTTGCTTCATGCTAAAATAATAGTGGTACAAACCTAAATCATCAAGTTTACAAATTTGCCGATTACCGATATAGTTTGTGACCTAAGTGTTCGATGCGAGTCTCCAATGATTATAATAGTTTATTTTGACGGAAACGAATATTTTCTGTTGGCCCATTTGATGATAAATATTGTGTATGAATCTCGCTGGAAAATACGATTGTTAGAGACAAAAATTGATACCCCCAAATATGCCGTTAAAACTAATATTTTTCTCGTATCTGAAAATGAATAAAATCACCGTAAATTACATACATACTGGAATGATTTGTTCGAGGGCTTAAATCGAAGACGACTCGACGAACTTTAACCCCATGTAAAATTTCAATGATTTATGTTCTGTAACCATGATGATAATTAGATCGGAATGCGACTCTGGACTGCAGTCCAGAGCATTTCTGATTATTGTGTACTGTCCCAAGACCTGTGTCACTGTGTTTCCTGAAGTCGTATGTTATGGAACTCTACAGTAGATTAAAGATAACTCTGTTAGATAAATAAAACAGGTGGTTCCATTCCGTTTCATTGCCATTTGCTATTTTAAACTGTATTTAAAAGGGCAGAACGTATAACTGTCCAGAACAGATTCAGAAATGACATACTGAGGTTAAACTGTGTATAACTTTCAACGTACAGATGTGATTGAGGATCCGTCTATTGCGTTGAATACTCTATTGGAAACCCTAGATTTCATTTAACTGTAACATCGCTAAATTCTGAGCCCAACTGGGTACAATTCGTGTCGCGAAACGGACGTTCAGTTCTGAAACTGAATTTCCAGCCGCGAGCACTTAAAATGAAACAGCTGTATCTTGAAAACCGGAATCCCGATTGAACTGAAACTAATTTTGATGAATTGCTGACTGAATGTTCTATTTATCTTACTTGTATCGCTTTGTTGAATTCTTAACATATGAATTTATGAAATTTCTGGAAGATAATGACATGCCTATTGATTCATATTACCCTTAGCGTAATGATGGCATACATACATATATCATACCCCATTTACCATATACTTAGTGCTAGTGCGTGTTAGAGTCAGTGGACATTGCATTATCGTGCGTGGTTGATATTGGTTTAGGAGTGACGAGTATACCAAAGTGGAAGTGAATATTCGTGACAGTGATTGATACAGTGAACAGTGATAAAACCGTGCCATTGGTATACTTGTACACGACTAAATCAAGATTATAACTAGTGAGAACCTAGGGAAAAAGGGGAAATCAAAGTGGAAAGAGTATCGTATTTAGCGGGACCGTGTTTAGAGGATGATCATTCGAACCGTGATACTGATACATGTAGGGTAGGATCTAGCGATCCGGCTGACAGGGTTATGTCCCGGGCATGTGGGCCGTTGTCTCGGGTATGTACGAGACTCCTGTTAAACATGATCCTCCTTCCACTATGTGATTTCAAATATGACCTAGAGACCGATAGGGACACATAACATATTCTGCATCATATAGTGACATAGTGATTACTTGCATTGTTCTTACACCAGTATTACCTCATATACCTGTTTCATCTTATTATAATAATATTGTTATTGTGGCGCTCTAACGACCTGAGTATGCATGCTCAGATCCCGCGGGAGGACCAGCGCAGGAGACAGATCTACCTTTCGAGTTCACGGAGATATAGTCTGGTGTACTTCCTATCTTTTCTGCTTTCCATAAAAGTGGTTGTGAGTTTGACTTTGGTTCGTATTTGTTCTTGTTATCTGTAATTTGTGAACAATGGAATATTAATGTAATAAATTAGTGATGTGATTCCTTTACCACTGCGCTTTATTTACTGATTACCATGTAATGCTAGAAGCCGAAGTGTGACTACGGCGGGATGATTTCTTGACCGTAGGAGCATGGCTGGCCTAATCATTCCTCGTTTCCATATTTTGGGAAGCGAGGCGTGACAATAAGAATGATAGCTTGAAATTTAAATTGTTCTATATAATGTTTTAGAATGAACAAGTAATTTTGCAACTATTTGATGTTTAATTTTTAACATGACGTGGTTTGTTGATGATGGGGAAAAGCGAAGAGAGATCAAGTGAAGACTTACGATTTAAAAGTGCATCGGTTCGTGACAAGATTGACAAAGGTATATGATAGAGATTGAGAGAAAGGAGAGAAGGGACTTACCCGATGACCGTTTGTATAAATTCGTGCAAAATAAGAGGAAGCAGAAGTCTCGATTTGAAGAACCAAAACCGCTAAAGCGACGAGAACAGCGAGCTTGATCTTCCGGCTTTATTTAAGCGAGTTGTAGAGTAACGTAGCGAGAGGAACGAGCTAGATGAGAACCTGAGGGAACTTGTTTTTGAGGGAATTTGGATTTTGAGAGAATAATTTTATGGAGAATTTCAGAAAATTTTAGAGGAGCAAAGATATTTGGGCAGCCAAGTTATATATAGGAGAATGAAAAGGGTGTATGGCGATTTTAAAGAAATTAAAATGCATTAAAAGTGTTTTAAAAAGGGTTAGTGGAGTAGGGGAAGGGACTGCGGTTCTCTGTATTGAATTTGGGCTTTTAATATATTAAAACGAGTTGTAGGGAAGCTAAGAGTCACACACCCACGGGCCGAACCCATTTGCACACTCCCTGGCCGCCGGTCTCGGCCCATCTTGGGCCGAGCCTATTTGCACACTCCCTGGCCGCCGGTTTCGGCCCATGGTCCGCCACATCTTGGGTTCTGGCCTTGGGGTTCGTCCCATGGTCTCGTGTTGTCTTGTTGGGTCCGTTTACATGTCTTTTCTTCTGCAACTATTCGGGGCTATAGGACAACAGTGTAAAGGCTTATCCGGTGAACTGCAAGTTGTTTCTTATACATAAGTTATCAAGAATAACTTATAACTCGATACCAGAACTAAATACCTTATCTTTTATAAACTAAAGCAAAAGCGATGGTACACGAAATTTAGGGTTGTTATAGGTCAAGTTGTAACGACCTTAAAATTCCTAAACTTTCACGTATCATTTTTTTAATAAAATATTTTAATTATTTATTTTTGGTATATTTTGTTTTCTAATAAATATATTATTTTATCACTTCATCTGCTTTACTCATTCTATAATTTTTCAAAACCCAAATCAAGACAATTCCATTTGATTTATTTCTTTTCTTTTTCTAAGCTACTTTTTTTTCAAGCTATGGCATATATTTAATTCTTGTTAAATATGTGTATAAACAATCGTGTAGCTCATTGGTTAAGTGCTTGTATAGTTATCGCATAGGTCATATCTTCAAATCACTATTCTTGCAATTATTTTTATCGTTTTTTAAACGCTCTCATGAGACCTTTCATTTTTTTAACTCCCAAATGAATAGTCACCCTTTCAATTTCTTTTAACTCTCAAAATAAATCTATCATAAATTAGAATTATGGTGAATATTATATGTTCACTCTCTCTCCTTCATTTTTTTTCAAAACGCCCACTCATAATTCTCTCCCTTTCTTATATGCATTTCATCATTATTTGTTTTCCTCCCCCTCCTCTTCATTTTCCATACAAAAACTTCAGAAAAGATAAATTCTAAATAAAAGCCAGCCATATTCATTCTTAGAGCTATCATAATTCCGGTATTTTTGGAGTACTTGCATTCACTAGGATTCGAGAGGAGGCGAATCGAGCATCGTTACCGATCATAACTTTGTCGTCAAAATAAATCGCTTTCCATCAAATCGAATCGGTGAGCCGGTTGCTATATCAACTCACACATCCTGTAAGTCCCTTCTCTCTTCCCCTCCATCTCTTTCTATCTCTCCTCATCTTGTCATGCTCCATTAACAGTTACTCTATTCGTATCATAGTTCCTAAATGATTAATTAAATGAATATATATATAAATAATGAACACACACAAACACACACTCATATATAATTTGTATAAGTTTTTTTCATTACTCTCAATCCATATGTTAAGATTTCAGAGAACAATTAGGATTGCAACATTTCTCGTTATATTTTAAATTACTTTATTTAAATTTTATAAAAAAGAATAAAGTTACGAATAAATACCATGGTTTTCTCATTCTCACATGTGACATATCAATACCTATATCTTTATAATAATTTTTAGAAATTAATTTTTACTTTTGGAAATTTCAAGAAATTTATCTATGATAGAATATATTTTTGTGTGCACGCTGTAAAAAATTTAGATCGAATCGCTTAACGGTTTAGAAATTATATCGTTTTTATTCACTGTTCGTAAAAACAGAAAACTGCATTTATCGGTCAATTTCTAGAAAACATAACCTGGTCTACCGATATCTAAATTGAGCAAACTCAGATATTTTGGATAGCTACATCGAAAGATCTAGATTTTCTTAATTTTAAGTTTTTATTGATAACCGACATAAAATATAGAAAACTACGTTATAATATTTAGTGACGAATCTGGACAGAATTTGTTATGATTTGCACATTGTTTTGAAATAGGACATAACTCGAACTCCCAATGTCCGTTTGTCATGGCCCGCTTCCCAAAAGAGCGGTAACAGCATGTGACAAGTCCGCGACGTATTTATTCCGAGAATGTCCTTTCTCGAAACAAATACGCTAAGCGTATATAAGCAATATAAAATGACAAGAAGATACATGATAATGAAAATCCAACTTTATATATTTACATTCCCAACTTTCAAAAGTTTCAAACTGAATACATGATGTCTGAAAATAAAGATACATAAAAGAAAGTGCCTAAATAAGTGGCATATTGGAAGTAAAAGCTGAAAAGAAAGAACTAGTAGTCGGTCTGCTCCGCAAGCTCAGAGTAATCCTCCTGACTCGGCTCGATCTCCTCAATCTCTAGATTATCTGACGAACATTTCAAGAAAATAAAGAAATGGGTGGAATGTCTGTCAGCGAACTTGCTCTCGGTAAGTCCCTAAGAAAGGTGGGATGCGAATGTATATAAATGAATATGGAAGGTGACATGTGATATAGTATGAATGGAAATGAAACATAAACAAGTATAACATGGTAATATTAATGACAACTATGTAAGCATGATAATATAACATGAGCGTAACAAACAAGTATAGCATGGCCATGGAGTGTAGGTATAGTGAACATGAAGTGGATGTCCGTATCCTAAAGGGTCTCTACAAGGTAATATATCCTAACGTCAATTCAAGTATAAATATCAACCAATCTTAAGAGTATTCTCAAACCCAAGGCTATCGTCCAGAGATGAGGAAGCATGGGCCCAAAGTAGCGGGACTTCAATTGTTATTGAAGTATTCCAAGCCCAACAGGCTATCATCCAGGGGCTTGGAAACATGGGCCCTCATTCATGAATCTGTGATGTACCGTTTCAGCCCGGTACCACAGCAACATTATTTGTACCGTTTCAGCCCGGTACCATAGCAACGCTATTTTAGTAATGGGACTCCTGAAATTCCGTTGGATGCATACTCAAACTACCCCAACACCCCGCGTATATTAGTCTGTGATTAAAGTTACAAGTCTTATCTAAATCCATGAATACATAAGAGAGTGCAATTCAAGTATCGATTCGAGTTCAAGTATTCAGGTCAATTGTTCATGTAATCATGTCAAGTGTTCATGTCAAGTCATTACGTATTCATGGTTCGGATCAAGTTGAGTCAAGTGTACATATTGGGTTCAAGTATTCATGATTGAGTCGTGTCAAGATCAAGTCGATTCTAGCATGTAATTGTTTAATTGCAAGTCATATAAATAAAAATAGATAAGCAATCATAGAACATGATATGAGATAAGTATACAAGTAACGTCCAAAAACAATATTGTAAATATGTGATATGTACGACTAGTTAATCAAGTCAATTGAAGTCGGAAATATAAACAAAAACATGGCCTTAAGTGGTATGCATACGTGAGTTCTAGTCTCGTCTAAATACGACTACCCGTTTGGGAGATATACATATTTTCGTATCGTCGCGCAAAACAGATCAGAATCTGTTCAGCACCGTTACACATTTTTAAAACGCAGTTTGAGTTAATTTCTATCGGATTTCAAAAAATTATTAGAAAATTGTAGGCCCTTCGGAGTATTTATCCAAAACACTAAGATTCGCACGATTTTGATTTCTGAAGCTCTAGTTATGATCGTTTTAATATCAGCGTTTAAAACAGAAATTCAGATTTCTGGACAGCAACTATACCTTATATTGCAAAGCCTATATCGATTTGTTTCATGCATTTATAAGTAATCTGATATACAGGAAATTATAGCTCTATCAATTATGTATCTACACATCTAAATTTTGTCACGGACGGACATCGGGTGTTCGAGTTATATACTATAAAAACAGTGTGCGAATCAGAACAGATTCTGTCCAGATTCGTCACTTAATAATGTAACACAGTTTTCTATATTTTACGTTGGTTTTCAGTAAAAACTTAAAACTAAAAAAATCTAGATCTTTCGATGTCCAAAACACCTGAATTTGCTCAATTTTGACATCGGTAGACCGAGTTATGTGTCTTAGAAGTTGATCGATTAAAACTGTTTTTAGATTTCAGAAAAATCAGTGACTAAAAATGTCATAAGTTCAAAACCGTTCTTCAGTTCGATATAATTTTTTTTATTGTAGACCTGAAATTCTATCTATTATTTATCCTAATTTTCCTAGGATTTCCAGATGTGAAAATTAATTTTAAAAAAATTATTTTAAGGACAAAAGTTATCTAGGACCGTATTTAAAGGTGACAAAACTACTGAATTTATTTGCAGCTTAGTTTTTCTCTTTTATATAAAAAATTTAAACAATTATAAAATAAACGGCACGTGCAATATATACTTCAAATTGGATCCCCTAATGTCAATATATGGATCATGAATTTCGATAAGGTCATATACCTGGAAAGTCACAATTTCAAGAGAACCCATGTAAAGTTGTGTTATCGCGCATCGTTTATTTATATTCAGTCCATGATATTCCTAGTTAACGTAAAAGTAAATCTATGACATGGAGGCATTTTTATTCTATAAGAAAATAATGAATAAACATGAAGGTTAAGTATAAACAAACAATATTTAAAAATATATATATATATATATCTAACTATATTCATTTATGTATGTATGTATGTATGTATGTATGTATGTTTATGCACTCGATTAGGTACCGCGGTCAAGAAAATGAAATTATGGAGAAGACACAATAACAGAGTGAAAGAGACGGAGAGGGAGAAAAGGGAGTTACAGGTTGTGTGAGTCGGTATAACAACTGGCTCACCGTTTAGATAAAATCCCCAATCAAGTTTTTGAAACTTGATGGAATCGGTGCTTCTCCAAACTCAAGAGAAAAGATATTTTATTTTATTTTATTTTTTAGAATTGATCAAAAGGAAATGGCTAAGGTGGGATGAAGAAGTGACGGGGGAGATATTTGTATTAAAATAAAATTGAAACTCTTCATAATAATTTTACTTAATTATAATCTATAACCATCCTAATTATGTTGGGAGTTAAAAAGAAGATGAGATGAAAAGTCATTTGTAGGTTATGAGGGGGATAAAAATTGAAAAAAAAATAATTGCAAGAATGAGTATTTGAACATGTGACCTATGTAATAACAATGCAAAGATTTAACCAATGAGCTATAAGCTTATTCATGCACATATTTAATAAGAATTAAATATATGTCGTACATTGAAAAGAAAGTGGACTTAGAAAAATAAAAGAAAGAAATCAAATGGATTTGTCTTGGCTTGGGTTTGGGCTTTGAAAAATTATAAAATGGATAAAATAGATGAAGTGATAAAATAATATATTTATTAGAAAACAAAAATACCAAAAATAAATAATTATAATATTTTATTAAAGAGATGATATGCGAAAATATAGAAATTTTATGATCGTTGCATTCTACCTTCCTTAAAACAATTTCGTTCTCGAAATTACTTAAAAGATATGCTAACAGAACAAGGAAACTAAATGTGATCTGTAGGGTATTTTTCGTCACCCTATTGAGATGGGAATACACGCATGCTTGTCAGGCGTACTACAGATTCCCCCTGCCTAGGGTAGGCCGGGGTTTAATGATTGTGGGGATCTGAATCTTCGGCAGCCGCGGACTAAACTGCCGTTAATTACCCCTCGCCTTTGGAGCGAGAGAACCTCTGATTGACAGGTTAAACTGGTCATGCGAACTCAATGTGCAGTGTACGTGTGTTGTGTTTTGAAAGGGGGGTTTAGATACATCGGGAGCCACGCAGAGTTTTTTACGGGGGTCCCACTATCCCGATAGCGGGCTGGGGGTTAAGGGGGCTAGCAGTCCCCTTGCGGGGTGCGGGGCAGCGCCCCGTTAGAATTTTTTTTCTAACAGGGGCAGTGTCGTGGAGTATGTGTATGTGTACATATGTATGCATATGTATATATGTATGTATGTATATATGTATATATATATATATATATATATATATATATATATATATATATAAGAGGGGGAAAAGACGTCCAAAGGATGCGTGGGGGCCAGCGCCTCGAGCGCTGTGCGCTTAGGCGCAAGCGCGCCACGTGTCAGCGCGTGGGCACTTTGCGCATGAGCTCTGGGCGCTCGAGCGCAAGCGCGCCACGTGTCGGCACGTGGGCGCTTTGCGCTGGAGCGCAAGGCGCTGGAGCGCAAGCACGCCACGTGTCGGCACGTGGGCGCTTTGCGCTCGGACGCAGAGCGTTGGAGCGCAAGCGCGCCACGTGCCGGCACGTGGGCGCTTTGCGCTCGGGCGCAGAGCGCTGGAGCGCAAACGCGCCACGTGTCGGCACGTGGACGCCTTGCGCTAGAGCGCAGTGCGCTTGAGCGCAAGCGTGCCACGTGTCAGCACCTTGCACTCGAGCGCAGGGCGCTGGAGCGCAAACGCGCCACGTGTCGGCACGTGGGCGCCTTGCGCTCGAGTGCTAGCGCGCCACGTGTCGGCTCGTGGGTACCTTGTGCTCGAGCGCTAGTGCGCCACGTGTCGGCACGTGGGCGCTCGGCGCTTGAGCGCTTGGGCGCCGGCGAGGAAAAAAGGGCTTTTAGTCCAAGAAACAGAAGCTATGCTTCAGAAAGGAAATATTTATTGTTATATATATATATATATATATATATATATATATATATATATATATATGGAGTTAAAACTCTTAGGATGTTTTGAAGCTGATGAAGGGGGTTCTTCTTCTTCCTCTTGTTGTTTGGCCGGATCTTGAAGATCAAGAAGTAGGAGATTTTAAAAATCACTCCTTTTTGAGATCTGATGGAAGATCTGAGTTCCCCTTTGTGGGTTTTGTGGTGGGAAACTACTTAGTTTTGGAAAAGAAAGAGTAAAACTCTTGATTTAATTCAAAAGAAATGAGAAGGTTTAGAACCTTGGAGAAGGAGCAGGAGGCACAAAGAACCCTAGTTTTTGGGGGAATGAAAAGTATTGTATTTTATTCATCATCATTTTGCCTTATATAGGCTTACATATTTACATATAGCCCCTTGGACTTTGCAAAATGGCATTTTGCCCATCCCATGGCTCATGTGCTATTTCTTTTTGCACATAAACCATGGGCTTACAAGAATTTGGCTTTATGCCCATTTTGTTTACATTCATGCATAAAAAATTACATAAAAATTATTTATGACATGATTTCGTTGTTGGCATGGGGAGGCTGGCCGCGGGCTCGACTTGGGCATGGGCCCGCTTGACCTGGGCTTGGGCCCACCTAGCTTGGGGGTTGACCTTGACTTTGACTCGGTCAACCGGGGTGTAAATTTTTACCCCAACAAATTGCCCCCCATCAATAAATGCACACAGTATATGTGGGTCGTGTGCATGAAATTGATGGATCTTCTTTTGCGTGGAGGCGACTTGCTTTGGTTCCCACTTTTCGGGATGCACTGCCTTTTTTACGACATAGACGGTCGACGCTTGACGCGTCTCCGAGACGGAGTGTCCGTGGTAGACGTTTCCCTGGCCCGGAGCGATCTGGTTCCTGCTTTGTAGGAAGCCTGCACTGCCCTTTTTGCGACACGAACGGTCGGCGCTCTGATCCGGAGCGATTTGGTTCCCGATTTGTGTGAAGCCTGCATTGCCCTTTTTACGACGTGGACGGTCGACGCTCTGATCCGGAGCGATTTGGTAGACGTGTCCCCAGCACGGAGTGTCGCTGGTCGACGTTTCCCCAAGGCGGAGTGCCGCTGGTTGACGTGTCCCCGGCACTGAGTGTCTGCTTGACGTTTCCCCGGCACGGAGTGTCGCTGTCGGACGTTTCCCTGATGCGGAGTGTCTGTGTTGGACGTTTCCCCGATGCAGAGCATCACTGGTTGACGTGTCCCCGGCACGGAGTGTCTGCTTGACGTTTCCCCGGCACGGAGTGTCGCTGTTGGACGTTTCCCTGATATGTAGTTTCTGTGTTGGACGTTTCCCCGATGCAGAGTGTCGCTGGTTGACGTTTCCCCGGCGCGGAGTGTCGTTGGTCGACGTTTCCCCGGCGCGGAGTGTCGCTGGTCGACGTTTCCCCGGCGCGGAGTGTCGCTGGTCGACTTTTCCCCGGCACGGAGTGTCGATGATCGATTTTTCCCCGGCGCGAAGTGTCGGGTTGACTTTTCCCTGGCACGGAGTGTCGCTGATCGACTTTTCCCCGGCGCGGAGTGTCGTGGGATGACTTTTCCCCTGCACGGAGTGTCGCCGATCGACTTTTCCCCGGTGCGGAGTGTCGGGTTGACTTTTCGCCGGCATGGAGTGTCGCTGATCAACTTTTCCCCGGCGCGGAGTGTCGCGGGTTGACTTTCCCCGGCACGGAGTGTCGCTGATCGACTTTTCCCCGGCGCGGAGTGTCGGGTTGATTTTTCCCCGGCACGGAGCGTCGCTGATCGACTTTTCCCCTGCGCGGAGTGTCGGGTTGACTTTTCTCCGGCATGGAGTGTCGCTGATCGACTTTTCCCGGCGCGGAGTGTCGGGTTGACTTTTCCCCGGCACGGAGTGTCGCTAATCGACTTTTCCCCGGCACGGAGTGTCGCGGGTTGACTTTTCCCCGTCACGGAGTGTCGCTGATCGACTTTTCCCCGGCGCGGAGTGTCGGGTTGACTTTTCGCCGGCACGGAGTGTCGCTGATCGACTTTTCCCCAGCGCGGAGTGTCGCGGGTTGACTTTTTCCTGGCACGGAGCGTCGCTGATCGACTTTTCTCCGGCGCGGAGTGTCGGGTTGACTTTTCCCCAGCACGGAGCGTCGCTGATCGACTTTTCCCCGGCGCGGAGTGTCGGGTTGACTTTTCCCGGTACGGAGCGTCGCTGATCGACTTTTTCCCGGCGCGGAGTGTCGCTGATCAACTTTCCTCGGCGCGGAGTGTCGGGTTGACTTTTCCCCGGCACGGAGCGTCGCTGATCGACTTTTTCCCGGCGCGGAGTGTCGGGTTGACTTTTCCCTGGCACGGAGTGTCGCTGATCGACTTTTCCCCGGCGCCGAGTGTCGGGTTGACTTTTCCTCGGCACGGAGTGTCGCTGATCGACTTTTCCCCGGCGCGGAATGTCGGGTTGACTTTTCCCCGGCACGGAGTGTCGCGGGTTGACTTTTCCCCGGTACGGAGTGTCGCGGGTTGACTTTTCCTCGGCACGGAGTGTCGCTGATCGCCTTTCCCCGTCGCGGAGTGTCGGGTTGACTTTTCCCCGACACGGAGTGTCGCTGATCGACTTTTCCCCGGCGCGGAGTGTCGCGGGTTGACTTTTCCCCGGCACGGAGTGTCGCTGATCGACTTTTCCCCGGCACGGAGTGTCGGGTTGACTTTTCCTCGGCACGGAGCGTCGCTGATCGACTTTTCCCCGGCGCGGAGTGTCGGGTTGACTTTTCCTCGTCACAGAGCGTCGCTGATCGACTTTTCCCCGGCGCGGAGTGTCGCGGGTTGATTTGATTCCGAGGCGAAGCATAATTCCGGCAGGGAAGGTAGATATCCCGAGGCGAAGCATGATTTCGACACGGGGTAAATTCTGGGACGGAGCATGATTCCGCCATAGAGGTTGTTGGTTTGATTTGATTTGGGTTGACATCAGCATCGCTACACTGGAATATAGTACCAGGAGCGAATCATCATCTGTCTTGAGAGGATTTGGGAATTGTTTTTTTTTGTTTGGCATCTGCATTGCTGCACCGGAATAATGCCAGTAGCAACTCATCATTTGCCCCGGAAGGATTTGGGAATTAGTTTTTGTTTAGCATCTGCATTGCTGCACTAGAATAATGCCAGGAGCAACTCATCATTTGCCCCAGGAGGATTTGGGATTTGGTTTGTTTGGCATCTGCATTGCTGCACTGGAATAATGCCAGGAGCAACTCATCATTTGCCCCGGGAGGATTTGGGAATTGGTTTTTGTTTGGCATCTGCATTGCTGCACTGGAATAATGCCAGGAGCAACTCATCATTTGCCCCGGGAGGATTTGGGATTTAGTTTGTTTGGCATCTGCATTGCTGCACTGGAATAATGCCAGGAGCAACTCATCATTTGCCCCGGGAGGATTTGGAAATTGGTTTTTGTTTGGCATCTGCATTGCTGCACTGGAATAATGCCAGGAGCAACTCATCATTTGCCCCCGGAGGATTTGGGAATTGGTTTTTGTTTGGCATCTGCATTGCTGCACTGGAATAATGCCAGGAGCAACTCATCATTTGCCCCGGGAGGATTTGGGAATTGGTGGTTTAGGAGACAGGTTTAGATCCCTATCACCTAAGGCTTTTCAATTTTATGGGCCGTAAGGGTCCCATAAAAGTATTTTCTCCCCACGAGTCGTAAGGATCTCGTAGGTGTACTTTCTCCTTAGGAGTCGTGGGGACTCCTAAGTGTGTTTTCCTTCGTGAGTCGTAAGGATCCCACGAAAGTGTTTTCTTACGAGTCATGAGGATCCCGTAAGGTTTGTTCTCCTCATGCATCGTGAGGACACATGAGTGAATTTCTCTCGTTCCCAGTTTAATGACTTAGAGGTCGACTGTTTCCAGTTTAACGACTTAGAGATCATCTGTTTCCAGTTTAAAGACTTAGGGGTCTATTGTGCCCAGTTTAACGACTTAGCGGTCATCTGTTTCCAGTTTAACGACGTGGTGGTCATCTGTTTCTAGTTTAATGACTTAGAGGTCTGCTGTCTCCAGTTTAACGACTTAGAGGTCATCTTTTTCCAGTTTAACGACTTAGAGGTCTGCTGTCTCCAGTTTAACGACTTAGAGGTCATCCTTTTCCAGTTTAACGACTTAGTGGTCATCTATTTCCAGTTCAACGACATAGTGGTCATCTGTTTCCAGTTTAAAGACTTAGGGGTCGTCTGTTTCCAGTTTAAAGACTTAGGGGTCGTCTGTTTCCAGTTTAAAGACTTAGGGGTCGTCTGCTTCCAGTTTTAAAGACGTGGAGGTCTATTGGATTGATTTGGAATTTTAGGATAGGGGCCGACATCAGCGTTGTTAACACTGAAGCATATGTGCCAGGACACATGAGTGAGTCTTCCCAATGGAGCATAATTCCAAAGGCGGAGGCCGGCCGCGTAACTGGTGGTTGCGGTGGGACATGGGTATGCTGAGGATTATTTAAGCCCGTGGATTGTATACAGCAGTCAATTTAGGGACTAGCCGTAGGGCCGGGAGAATTTCGGAAATTGGATTTTGGTTGGCGTCTGCATCGCTGCACTGGAATATGGTACCAGGATCGATTCATCATTCACCACTTGGGGATTGGGGAGTGATGGCTTAGGAGACATGTTTAGATCCCTATCACCTAAGGCTTTTCAATTTTATGGGCCGTGAGGGTCCCATAAAAGCATTTTCTCCCTGCGAGTCGTAAGGATCCTGCAGGTGTATTTTCTCCTTAGGAGTCGTGAGGACTCCTAAGTGTGTTTTTCCTTCGTGAGTCGTAAGGATCCCACGAAGGTTTATTCTCCTCATGTATCGTGAGGACACATGAGTGGGTTTTTCCAATGAAGCATAATTCCAAAGGCGGAAACCAGCCGCGTAACTGGTGATTGTGGTGGGGCATGAGGATGATGAGAATTATTTGAGCCCGTGGATTGTATACGGTAGTCAATTTGGGGACTAACCGTAGGGCTGGAAGAATTTTGGAAATTTGAATTTTTGTTGGCGTCTGCATCGCTGCACTGGAATATGGTACCAGGAGCGACTCATCATTCGCCGTTTTTTTTGTTCTTTTTTTTTTGTTTTACCGTGATTGCTCTATCATTTTAGCTTTTCTTATCGCGAAGATCGCGATTGCCCTATCATTTCGGCTTTTATTCGCGGTTGCCCCATCATTTCGGCTTTATTTTTTATCTTTATTTTACTCGCTGATTTTTATTGCGAGTTGCCCCATCATTTTGGCTCTTCTTTATTTTTCTTTTATTTACACACATTTTTTTACACGTATATTATTTTTTATATTTATTTTTTATTTTACATTCCCAGTTTAACGACTTAGAGGTCGATTATTCCCAGTTTAGTGACATGGTGGTCAACGGGTGTTCCTAGTTTAACGACGTGGTGGTCCTTTTTGCTTATCCCAGCTCCTTGAACTTTGATCTTGGCGGAGCTGTGTTGATGACCTAGCTCTGTGGCTTGCGGATACATCCGAGGATTGTGAGGTTTTTCCAAGCTTATATTGGTCCTCTGCCCATCTTTGAAAATATAGCAGTCTTCGATGGTATGACCCACCACTTTATGATATGGGCAGTATATGGGATTGCCGGTCATGTTCATTTCCTGTGGCCTCTTTGGAACAGGCAGTTGCAGACCGTTGTTCAAGGCGTCCATGAATATTTTGCGGACTTCATCCCTCCTGAAGGAGTATACCTTCTTCTTTCTCTCCATTGGAGTAGGTGCCTTTACTGATGCTGGTCCTCGAAGCCGATTGGTCTTTGGTTCGCCCTTTTCAGATAATGGCACATGTCTGGGAGGATTAGGTTCCTGAAAGGCTTCGGTCTCCATTTGCATGAAATCGGCGGTCGTAGCTTGACTGTTTGCTAACGCGCCTTTAGACAGTTCTATCTATCCCGTCCTGTATTGCCTTTCGACCCAATCTTTGAAGACAAACCAGTCCTCAATGGCATGACCTATCACCCTGTGATAGGGGCAATATTCTGGGTCGTCGGTCATATTCGCTTCTTGCGGTCTCTTTGATTCCGGCAGTTGTAGTCCGTTTCTTAGGGCGTCCCTGAATATCTTGTGGACTTTTTCCCTTTTGAAGGAATAGACCTTTTCCAGCTTCTCTTTCGGAGGTGATCCCCCCCGGCGTATGTATCGGAGGGACTGGAGGCTGATTGCGGCCGTTTTTCATGAAGGCGCTCCGCTGTTAGGTTGAAGGGGATATCAGTTGGCTGCCTCCGGGTATCAATCCCTGGCTCATGAACCAAAATTTGACCCTGCTGTAATTGCAATCGGGCGACTTGGGTCGCGAGATCTCCCACGACGTTTGCCAGCTCGTCGACTTTGGAATAGACCTCGGCCATATTCTCATCCCTGTCCTGAAATTGCCTTTGAAGCCATTGGAATAATGCTTGTTCTGTAGTTCCGGCTATGATAACCGGGTAATCTTTATTGCCTGAGCTCAATTCCGCAGGAACCACGGGCTCCTCTGGCTTATCGGCCTGAGCGGGCTCTTCATCATTTAGATCAAGTCGATGCTGGGTCGCGTCAACCATATCATCACCATGGCTGTGAAGAAGAGGAGGGTTCGTTTCTTCATATCCGGCTATGTAGACAGTGTGGATAACACATTCAGCCATACTTTCATCACTGGCAGCTGACTTCGCGGAGCGGTCCGGGCTCAAAAATTTTAACATGGCCAGAGCCCTAGCCCTTTTGTTGGCTTTGTATCTGAGCCGCTTCTGCCTCAGCTTCTCTGCCTTGAGCGCTTGGCAGGCTTCTGCTCTTCGGGAAGCCGCCATGGGCTGAGTGATGGGGAGACTTGAGAAGACACCCAATCGAGCAGTTGTCAGAGGTGCCGCCGGAGCTTGTGCGAGACGCCCTGTTGCTTTGTTGGTGCTGATGGCCTTGCCCCCAGCTGGGGCCATGGAGAGTCGTTCAAACACCGACTTGTGTTTGAGTTGGGGCGCCTTCGAGACCACCACATTCGGCCTCTTGCCTTTCGAGACCGGTTTGTCTGTTACCGGAGCTTAAGGAGCTGGGATGGCGCCAACTGGTATGAACATAATAGAGCCGAATGGTAGCAGCGGCTCCTCCCATTGTCGCCCGAGACTGGTCGGGAGGACCGTCCTAGAGTCTATCCTCATCGTGTAGGAGACGGGAGCCGTGCTGAGAGCTGAGTTCGTCTTTGGAGACATTGTTGAAAAGTGATTGCTTGAAAATCCTGCATGAAAAAGTATTATTTTAGTATAAATATAGATATGTATATTGATTGAGTTCGCATGAACGTTTAACCCGAAATATGGGAGGAGAGATTAGTCCCACCGGGCGTGCCAGAATCTGTAGGGTGTTTTTCGTCACCCCATTGAGATGGGAATACGCGCACGCTTGTCAGGCGTACTACAGATTCCCCCTGCCTAGGGTAGGCCGGGGTTTAATGATTGTGGGGATCCGAATCTCCGGCAGCCGCGGACTAAACTGTCGTTAATTACCCATCGCCTTTGGAGCGAGGGAACCTCCGATTGACAGGTTAAATTGGTCATGCGAACTCAATGTGCAGTGTACGTGTGTTGTGTTTTGAAAGGGGGTTTAGATACATCGGGAGCCACGCAGAGTTTTTTACAGGGGTCCCGCTACCCGGATAGCGGGCTGGGGGTCAAGAGGGCTAGCAGACCCCTTGCGGGGTGCGGGGCAGCGCCCCGTTAGAAATTTTTTTCTAACAGGGGCAGTGTCGTGGAGTATGTGTATGTGTACATATGTATGCATATGTGTATATATATATATGTATATATATATATATATATATATATATATATATATATATATATATATAAGAGGAGGAAAAGACATCCAAAGGATGCGTGGGGGCCAGCGCCTCAAGCGCTGTGCGTTTAGGTGCTGTGCGCTTAGGCGCAAGCGCGCCACGTGTCAGCGCGTGGGCACTTTGCGCATGAGCTCTGGGCGCTCAAGCGCAAGCACGCCACGTGTCGGCACGTGGGCGCTTTGCGCTCGAGCGCAAGCGCGCCACGTGTCGGCACGTGGGCGCTTTGCGCTCGGGCACAGAGCGCTGGAGCGCAAACGCGCCACGTGTTGGCACGTGGGCGCTTTGCGCTTGGGCGCCTTGCACTCGAGCGCAGGGCGCTGGAGCGCAAACGCGCCACGTGTCGGCGCGTGGGTGCCTTGCGCTCGAGCGCTAGCGCTCCACGTGTCGGCTCGTGGGCGCCTTGCGCTCGAGCGCTAGCGCGCCACGTGTCGGCACGTGGGCGCTCGGCGCTTGAGCGCTTGGGCGCCGGCGAGGAAAAAGGGGCTTTTAGTCCAAGAAACAGAAGCTATGCTTCAGAAAGGAAATATTTATTGTTATATATATATATATATATATATATATATATATATATATATATGGAGTTAAAACTCTTAGGATGTTTTGAAACTGATGAAGGGGGTTCTTCTTCTTCCTCTTGTTGTTTGGCCGGATCTTGAAGATCAAGAAGTTGGAGATTTTAAAAATCACTTATTTTTGAGATCTGATGGAAGATCTGAGTTCCCCTTTGTGGGTTTTGTGATGGAAAACTACTTAGTTTTGGAAAATAAAGAGTAAAACTCTTGATTTAATTCAAAAGAAATGAGAAGGTTTAGAACCTTGGAGAAGGAGCAGGAGGCATAAAGAACCCTAGTTTTTGGGGGAATGAAAAGTATTGTTTTTTATTCATCATCATTTTGCCCTATATAGGCTTACGTATTTACATATAGCTCCTTGGGCTTTGCAAAATGGCATTTTGCCCATCCCATGGCTCATGTGCCATTTCTTTTTGCACATAAACCATGGGCTTACAAGAATTTGGCTTTATGCCCATTTTGTTTACATTCATGCATAAAAAATTACATAAAAATTATTTATGACATGATTTCGTTGTTGGCATGGGGAGGCTGGCCGCGGGCTCGACTTGGGCATGGGCCCGCTTGACCTGGGCTTGGGCCCACCTAGCTTGGGGGTTGACCTCGACTTTGACTCGGTCAATCGGGGTGTAAATTTTTACCCCAACATGATCGCATTTCGTTGTCGCTCCACCAGTCGGTACTCTAATTGACAAGAGAGTAATATCGAATATAAATGATGGTCAAATAAATACAAGGAGACACATAAATTAATTTCAAGAAAACAAGAAGTGATCTTCATGAAAATCAAATGAAGGAAGTGGGATAGATTCAAGTATTGCGAGTCGTTACACCGTTCGTCACAAACTTTAGATATGTAGATGCACAATTGATAGAACTATAATTTCCTATATACTAGATTACTTAGAAATAGATGAAACAACCCGATATAGGTTTTGCAATACAATATATAGTTGCTGTTCAGAAATCAGAATTTCTGTTTTAAACGCTGATATTAAAACGATCTTAACTAGAGTTTCGGAAATCCAAATCACGCGAATTTTAGTGTTTTGGATAAGTACATTGAAATATCTACACTTTTCTAATAATTTTCGTAAGCTGAAACCTTATGGAAATTGAGCCAAACTATCTTTTAAAAATATGTGATGGTGCTGAACAGATTCTGATCTGTTTTGCGCGACGATACGAAAATAGATATATCTCCCAAACCGTTAGTCGTATTTAGGCGAGACTGAAGCTCACGTGTACATAACACCTAAGGTTATGTTTTCGTTTATATTCTGACTTCAATTGACTTGATTAATTATTCGTACATATCATATATTTACAACATTGTTTTTGGACGTTACTTGTATACTTATCTCATATCATGTTCTGTGATTGCTTATATTTATATGACTTATGATGTAACACCCTAGTACATTTATATCATATTTTTGGGTATTTTCTAATCTTGGGACAATTTTCTTGTTTATTAGTGCTTTTGGGTGCGGATTATGCATCTGGTATCCGTGGTTCGTATCCAACCCGACCCGCATGCTTGAAACCCATCTTGATTTTAGATTACGTCATATTGGTGTTGGGGTCAAAATTTGCACCCCGGTTAACCAAGTCAAAATCAAAGTCAACCCCAAGCCAGGTGGGCCCAAGCCAGGTCTAGTGGGCCAATGCCTGTGTCGAGCCCGAACATGAAGCGGCCGGCCTCCCTCCATGCCAAAATAAAATTTTTGTAATAAATAATTTTGTTGTATTTATTTTATTTTACGAATAAATATAAGAAAAATGGGCATAAAGCCAAATTCTGTAAAGCCCATAGCTTATGTGCAAGAAGAAATGGCACATGAGCCATGGGATAGGCAAAATGCCATTTTGTGGAGCCCAAGGGGCTATATGTAAAGTGTATAGCCTATAAAGGTAAGGATAATGAAAATATCCCAACAACTTTTTTCTCTCTCCCCAAAAGAATCCAGATCTGAGATCTTTCTCCTTCCTCAAGGTTCTAAAACCTTCTTCTTTCTTTTGAATTAAATCAAGAATTTTACTCTTCCTTTTAAAAAACAAAATAGTTTTTTACCACAAAACCCACAAAGGGGAACTCAGATCTTCCATCAGATTTCAGAAAGGAGAGATTTTTAAAATCTCATACTTCTTGATCTCCAAGATCCGGCCAAAAAGGAAGAAGAAGGAGACCCATCTCCAGAAACCCCACTTTGGGGAAGAACTAGGGCTCAAGGGGAGAAGCCCTTCATCAGCTTCAAAACATCCTAGTAGTTTAACTCCTCATACACAAAAAAAAATTAATAATAAGTGCTCTTTTCTGAGAGTACAACTCCCATTGCAGAGACCAAGTCCCTTTTGCCGCCCGAACGCCCACGTGCTGACACATGGGGCGCCCGCGCTCAAAACGCTAACGCCCTTGCACTCAAGACGCTAGCGCCCGAGCGCCCACGTGCTGACACGTGGGGCGCTAGCGCTCAAAGCGCTCTTGCGCCCAAAGCGCTAGCGCCCGAGCGCCCATGTGCCTGGCAGGTGGGGCGCTAGCGCTCTTGGGCTCAAGGCGCTAGCGCCCAAAGCGCTAGCGCCCGAGCGCTTTCTCCCACGCATTCTTTGGATGCCCTTTCCTTTTTTTTGTATATATACGTATACACACACATACACATACACACACACATACTCCGCGACACTGTCCCTGTTAGAAAAAAATTTCTAACGGAGATTCGGATCCCCGTAAAAACTCTGCGGGGCCCCCGATATATCCAAAACCCCTCCAAAACAAAACACTGCACATTGAGTTCGCATGACCAGTTGAACCCGTTAATCGGAGGTTCTCTCACCCCAAAGGTGAGGGGTAATTAACGGCAGCTTAGTCCGCGGCTGCCGGAGATTCGGACCCCCACAACCAATAAACCCCCGTCTACCCTAGGCAGGGGGAATTTGTAGTACGTCTGACAAGCGCGTGCGTATTCACATCTCAATGGGGTGAGGAAAAACACCCTACAGCTTCTGGCACGCCCGGTGGGACCTTTCTCTCCTCCCATATTTCGGGTTAAACGTTCATGCGAACTCAATCAATATACATATCAATTGCCTATACTGAAATGATGTTTTCTTTCAGTGCAGCAATCAACTTTCGACGACAATGTCTCCTAAGACGAATTCTGCTTCCAACGCGACCCCGGTCCCGTACGTGGTCAAGGTCAATGCTCGTGTGGTTATCCCCGTAAGCCTCAGTCGACAGTGGGAGGAACTGCCTCGCCAGTTTGGCTCCGTCATCATCTACCCTGCCAGAAACGCTCATCTGGCAGAAATCCCGGCAAAATAGGTGGCCAAGCCGGTCTCAAGGGACAAGAGGCCAAATGTTGTGATCGCTAAGGCACCACAACCGAAACTTAAGACGGTGTCTGAACGACTCTATGGCGCTCCAGCTGGGGGCAAGACTTCCGGTACAAAGGGCAACATCAAATGTTGAAGACGAGCTCAGGCGATGACTCCAACAAATGCACAATCGAGCGTATTTCCAAAATCCTTCATCGCCCGGTCTACGGCGTCTTCCCAAAGAGCCGAAGTCTGCCAGGTGCTTAGAACAGAAAAGTTAAGGCAGAAGCGGCTCAGGTATCGAGCCAACAAGAGGGACAGGGCTTCGGCTAAGTGGAATCTTGTGAAGTTCCAAGAGCAGGGTTACTCTGTGACGACGGCTGAATCGGCCATAAAAATCAGCAATTCCTTCGAACCTCTGATGTGAGTTAAGAAAAATGCCATGACCGCCAGAATCAAGAAGACAGCGGTCCGAACGTCGCTACAAAGAGACGTTTCCCAGCCCCAACAGAAAAAGTATGACACTGTCTCTTCAAGAGTCTATCAGGCGCTTTGTGCCACACGAAAGCAGCGGGGCAAACCCAGAAAAGAAGTGCCAGCACCATTCAAGAACCTGGTCAGGCCAGCTGCCTTCAATCGACTGCCCGCTACCGAAACAGCGATCTGTGAAATCAGCCGCCGATAATAAAAAGACGGCTGGATATGTTATCCATACGGTCTATATGGCAGGCGGGCGCCCCAGCGACAACCTTCGCAGCAAAAGCAAGGATGGGGCCACCACATTCCAAGCCCAATCTGGCTTGAATGTGGTTGCCGCTTCCCAAGAACAGCCTCCTCCGCTGGATGATGAAAATCCTCTCGATGAGGACGATAGGAAGAAGGACCCTTCGGTCCAGGCAGAGTCAAGCTCGGACAGCGAGGAAGAGCCGACTTTCCGCCCCAGGACCGCGGAGCAAGAGCTGCTTCAAGAGCTTCGAAAACAGCTCAGGAGCAAAGATAAAGAGATGGCCAAGCTCTATTCGAAAATTGACGACCTAACAAACGTTGTGATGCAGTTTACGGCTCAAATTACTCGAGCGCCTCCCAATCAAGCACAAGTCGCTACTCATGAGCTGGATGATGACAATCCGAAGCGGCCGATACCTGTCCCTCTGGGTCTAAGATTCGTCGAGCCACACGAAAGCCGGCCACATTCCGCTTCTAGGGACGCCTTGGCCCCAGATAACACCATCCCGCTAACACAAGATCGGATAATGGATTTGGTCACCAGCAAGGTTAAAACATTGGTGGCCGAAGCTGAAGCTCAGAAAGAAATTGGCAGTAGCGGGCGGCCATATCCCGCACAGTACGATCTGATCGAGTTCCCGAGCGGCTACGTCATTCCTAAATTCGGAAGATTTGACGGAACGGGAAATGCCAATCAGCATGTCGCCCACTTCAGAGCATCGTGCGGAAATACAGGGGGCAATGATGCGCTCGTTCTTTGTCAGTTTGTCAACAGCCTGGCCGGTGTCGCTTTCGACTGGTACGCGAGTATACCAGACGGGTCCGTTATTACTTTTGCCTAAATGGAGTCTCTTTTCGGCAAAGGTTCATGAGTGTCAGTGATAAAATCTCCATTGCCGACCTTGTGAGGACCAAGCCGGGGAAGAATGAAAGCAACACCGACTTTATCGCCCGATGGCATAATCACGGTCAAGTGCGAACCGCCGCTGGAGCAGGACCAGTCCGTCAGCCTTCTCATTGGGAACCTCAGCAATTGGATGGTCCCGTTCTTGTGTACAGCAGGCCTCAAGACGTTTCAAGTGCTAACCAAGAAAGTCCAAATACTGGAACGCTCGAAGCAAGAGTCTATCCCGGACTCTCAGAGAGACAAAACTTGGAAAAGCAAGCGGGATGACAACCGTAGAAGCGGGAGTTCCAGCAGTACCAACGTCTTCAACGCGTCCGACAATGAAGAAAAGTGAAGGGCGGGCGAATCCAAAACCAACCGGTCTCGAAAGCCATTGCTGGGAGGAGATGGGCCTTCGCTAGAGGAGAAAAAGAACAAGGTTTGCTCTTTCTGAAGGGCACAAGATATTTAAAGATGCCTTGAGCAACTGTCTACAATTGCCGGAGTCGAAAAGACCTCAAGAAGCAAAAATGACCGACAATCCCCTGTATTGCCCATACCACCGAGTAGTGAGCCATGCGATCGAGGATTGCTATATCTTCAAAGACTGGGTCGAGAAGCAGTACAAGGCTGGAGAGATCGAGCTGTCCAAAAGTGTGTTGGTGAACAATCAAGTTGCAACCACCATCTTTATACAGACAGAAGTTGAAGCCTTCTGGCAGCAGACAGCCTAACCCGCTGCTCTGAGAAATGAAACGGACTCACCGCGGCCTCCGTGGAGTACGCGCATATCTAATAAGACGAAGAAGATGATAAAGCTACTTCGGAAAGAGCCCAGGACGGAATGGGAAGGGCAGAAGAAGCCTACTTTTCCAGCTGCCAAGGCGGCTCCATCAGGCTCAATATCCCAAAAACTAAAGAAGAAGAAAAGTGCAGCTCGGCACGAAAAGGAGTCTGCAGGGAGATCGACCATTCAAAAATATATCGCTTCTCTCGAAGAATATGAACAAAAGGAAAGAACTCTGATTCAATTGAAGGAGTTCCTCCCTGTACGAGCGGCTGAAATTCTGGAGGAGTTAGAAGAAGACTCCAATGAAGAGATCCCAGTAGTGACCTACTATGCCATCCATCTTGGCAGCGACTCTGAGGAGGAGCTCTATTTTCCCGAAGAGGACGAGGGGCTCGCTACAAAGGCCAACCAAATCCAGCTTAGAAGCGGCAGGGCTCTACTGCCAAATCAGGCCAACGCCTCAAAAGAGAAGGAAAAATAAGTCGCTAATGAAGAAGATGGCAGAGAACTTGCTCATAAAGATTCGAGTCCTTCCTTAGTAGACTATAATGTTTTGGCTCACCTCCGAAAGCTTCCGTCTCTCCTTAGCATCTACGATGCCTTGGTTCTATCCGCCCTTATCTTGGCAGCGACACTGAAGAGTCGGAGGAAGAGGACCTGCCATGCAACAGCTGTGCAGATTAGACCCCTATGCAACAAACAAAACTACGAGAGACCTTCGAAATTGCAGAAGGGCCTCTAACTGTCATAAAGGGACCGGAGAAGATGTGCAAAGAGCTCGATGCATTGTCAGTCTCCACCGTGGACCAGCTGAAAACTTTCTACGTTCCCGGAAGGAAAAATGGACAGAAGGGCATCCTGTTTTATGGGTCAAATCCTGTTGTGCACCCGGACGATTTGTCTGTCGCGTGCCTTCCCTATGAGAGAGGCATAAGAGCCGTCCTCAACCCCAGATACCATGCACCCGAGATGCGGGAATATTTCAAAAAGTGCGGATGCCGGTTATATCAAACGGAGTCCGAAGCAAAGTTTTATGAAGGGCTATGGCATCCGTCCCAGGTCCGAGCACTCATCGATAGACGAATTCCAGATAGACGGGGCATAGGCTACATTCAACCTGATTCCAAAGCATGCTACATGATCCATGTTGGTGAGGCCAGCGAAAGATCAAATGATGACGACGAGATAGCCGAGCCAGAAGAAGCTCCTCAAGACCTCGAAGAAGGTGGACAAGCAACCTTTGACGAGCTAACCGAGATTGACTTAGGAACGCCCGATAATCCAAGGCCTACCTATATCAGCTCTTGTCAGAGGAAATGAAAGAGCAGATAATTGCCATGCTGCATGAGTTCGTTGACTGCTTCGCGTGGACATACAAAGAAATGCCTGGCCTATCCCCTAAAGTGACCGTGCATAAACTGGCTGTATCTCCTGATGCTAAGCCAGTCAAACAAGCTCCTCGAAGAATGAGAAAGGAACTAGAAGAAAAGGTCATCGAGGAAACCAAGAAGCTCATCGATGCTGGCTTCATCAGGGAAGAGAAATATGCGGACTGGATCGCATGCTTAGTCCCAGTAAAGAAGAAAAATGGGCAGATCCGAGTTTGTGTCGATTTCAGGGACCTCAACAAGGCATGTCCTAAAGACAACTTCCCGCTACCGGTCATAAAAATTATTGTCGATGACACCTCAAATTACAAGCTGTTCACCTTTATGGATGGCTCGTCTGGGTATAATCAGATCAAGATGTCGCCTGAGGATGAGAAACACACAGCATTTCGAACCCCGATCGGAATATACTGCTACAAAGTGATGCCGTTCGGACTGAAGAACGCAGGTGCTACATATCAGAGGGCAATGACCAATATCTTTGACGACCTAATCCATAAAGTTGTCGAATGCTATGTTGATGACCTGGTCATCAAGACTAAAGCCAAGGCCGACCACATCCAAGATCTTAGGACCGTTCTAACCAGACTGAGGGAATACAATCTGAAGATGAATCCTCTGAAGTGCGCTTTTGGCGTGTCATCGGGAAAATTCCCAGGCTTCATAGCCCGACATCAAGGGATCGATGTTGATCCATCCAAGATAAAGGCCATCATGGAGACGCCCCCTCCGAAGAATCTGACGCAGTTAAGATCTTTTCCAGGCAAGCTTGCCTATATACGGATGTTTATCTCAAATTTATCGGGAAGATGTAGGCCCTTCTCAAAGCTCATGAAGAAAGGAGCTCCTTTTATCTGGGATGCCGAATGTCAAGCAGCGTTCGAGAGCATCAAACAATACTTGTTGCACCCTCCAGTGCTGGCCGCTCCCATTCCAAATAAACCACTAATTCTCTACACTGCCGCGCTAGATGAGTCACTCGGTGCGCTCCTTGCCCAGAACAACGAGGATGGAAAAGAGAATGCCCTCTAGTAACTCAGTCGAACTTTAGTCGGGCCGGAACACAACTATTCCCCGATCGAAAAGCAATGCCTGGCTCTGATATTTGCTGTGAAGAAGCTGAGGCACTATCTTCTCGCTCATCGGGTTATGCTGATCTCTAAGGTCGACCGGCTCAATCACTTGATGACCAAAGCAACCCTAGCCAGCAGAATAGCAAGATGTGCTGTCATGCTACTTGAGTTTGACATAATTTATACTCCTCAGAAAGCAGTAAAAGGGCAAGCTCTTGCAGACTTTCTCGCTGCTCATCCCACACCAGAAGAGTCACCACTCAATTACGAGTTACCCGACGAACAAGTGCTGCATCTCGAGAATGACGAGCCATGTTAGGAGCTCTACTTCGATGGGGCCTCATCGATAAGGACCTCCAGTAAATCAAGCATCCCGGAGATAAAAGCAGGGATAGGATTGGTGTTCATCACGCCATCAATGGGAACCCTACGGCGTTCTTTTGCTCTCACCGAGCCTCGCACAAACAATGAGGCCGAGAATGAAGCTCTGATAGCTGGTCTGGAGCTCGCCATAGAAATGGAAATCCTTCGGATACGGGTTTATGGTGACTCTCAGCTTGTCATCAACCAAGTAAGCGGCGACTATAAGATATACAAACCTGAGTTAGCTCGATATAGAAGCCGAGTGGTGGAACTCATGAAACGGTTCACTCACATTGAACTAACGAGAGTCCCTAGAGCGTTGAATGGAAAGGCTGACGTACTCACTCGCTTAGCCAAGGGGCTGGCTAACCCTAACATGGACGAAATTCTGATCACAGTCAGGAGCCGGCAAATTCTACCCCCGGTCTCTCTACGAGAAGAGGAAAGTGCGGAACAGAAGAGCAGTCCTGCCGAAGAAGCTTCGATCATCCAAGATGAGCCCGATTGGAGAAAACCCTTCATAGAGTACCTCCGATACGACAAGCTGTCCGAAGGAAAATCTGCAAGGATTCAGCTGAAGAAGAGAGCTCTCCGATACGTGTTTGTGAATGACACGCTATACCGCATGTCATATGACCAACTCTGGCTCAGATGCCTGTCATCGGCCGAAGCCCAAAAAGTAATGAAAGAAGTTCACTCAGGTGTCTGCGGGGTTCACCAGTCCGCCCCAAGATGCGACTTCAAATTAAACGGCTTGGGTATTACTGGCCTACCATGATACGGGATTGCGGAGAGCATGCCAAGAAATGTTATATCTGCCAAATTCATGGTGATTTCAATCACAAGCACCCCAATCCGTAGCATCCTACGGTGGCGTCGTGGCCCTTTGAAGTATGGGGAACCGATATAGTTGGTCCAATTGATCCTCCATCATCCAAAGGCCACCGGTTCATACTGGCTGCCACATACTACTTCTCTAGATGGGATGAACCTGTCCCGCTAAAAGAAGTCAAGACAGAAGATATTCTGACATTCTTCCAGCATAATATTCTATACCGTTTCGGTACACCAAGAAGAATCATTTCTGACAACGGGCCTTCTTTCAAGAGCTTCAAAATCTCAAGATTCGCTACTCAACACAAGATAGACTGGAGATATTTCTCCATCTATAATCCAAGGGACAATGGGCTAGCCGAAGCCTTCAATAAGACTCTATGCAAACTCCTGAAGAAAAATGCTTCAGCCAACAAGAGAGACTGGAATCTCAAGCTTCACGAGGCGTTGTGGGCATATCGCACCATGCACCGTACTCCAACTCAGTCCACTCCATACTCATTGCTCTTCGGAGTAGAGGCGGTCCTCCCCCTCGAAATCAAAGTTCCAAGCTTAAGAATGGCCGTTCGGCACGAATTGACGGAGGAGGAAAACGTCCTCCTTCGGCTGGAGGAGCTTGACGCCCTCGAAGAAAAGAGGCTTGCAGTACAGCAAAATATGGAGCTGTACAGAGCCCAAATGTCACGGGCCTATGATACGATGAATCGTCTTCGCGCTTTCAAGAAAGGCAAATTGGTGTTGGTTCTCAAAAGACCGATCATCCCCAATCGACATGCCAAGGGAAAATTCGAGAAAAACTGGGAAGGACCATACATCATCGAGAAAGTGTTCGACGGAGTATCCTACCAACTAATAAGTGCCGAGGGAGAAAGGCCCATGCCACCCATCAATGGCCGATATCTCAAGAAGTACTACGCGTGAATGCTCCAAGTTGCAGGCGAATTGAGCACACCGGCCCTACGGTCTGGATCATACATCCTGCAAAACCGTATACAATCCACGGGCATAAACGACCCCTATCTCCCCCAAGTCCCGCCGGTGAGATTACTTTTAAAAGTCCCACCGGCAACCACAAAAAAAAATAATACGGTATGTCCACAAGCAAAACGGGCACGGATGAAAACCTGAGAGAGCTCCGTGAGTAAAAACAGCAGGACTGCCGGCGAATTTGTGAAAACCCGAAAGGACGCAAACTCGTGAAAAAGAAAAGATAAAACACACTCGCAAAGTCCTCTCGACCTTGTGAGGAGAAAATACCTGCGTGAGATCCTTACGACTCACAAAGGAGCAACACACTTAGGAATCCTCACGATTCCTAAGGAGAACATACACCTGCGAGATCCTCTCAACTCGTAGGGAGAAAATGCTTTTATGAGACCCTTATGGCTCATAAAATTGAAAAGTCTTAGGTGACAGGGACCTAAACCTGTCTCCTAAGCCATCGCTCCCCAACGGGAAATGGCAAATGATGAGTCGCTCCTGGCGTTACGCTTCAGTGCTAGCGGTGCTGATGCCGACCCAAAAACCAAATCCCAAGTCCTCCTGGGGCAAATGATGAGTTGCTCCTGGCATTATTCCAGTACAGCAATGCTGATGCAAAACAAGATCCAAATTCCAAGTCCCCAAACGGCAAATGATGAGTCGCTCCTGGCGTTATGCTTCAGTGTTAGCGGTGCTGATGCCGACCCAAAAACTGAATCCCAAGTCCTCCCGGGGCAAATGATGAGTTGCTCCTGGCATTATTCCAGTGCAGCAATGCTGATGGCAAACAAGATCCAAATTCCAAGTCCCCAAACGGCGAATGATGAGTCACTCCTGGTATCATATGCCAGTGCAGCGATGCAGACGCCAACCAAAATCCAATTTCTCAAAATTCTCCCGGCCCTACGGTTAGCCCTAAATCGACTACCGTATACAATCCACGGGCTCAAATAATTCTCATCATACCCATACCCCACCGCAATCATCAGTCCAGCGGCCGGTCTTCGTCCTTGGACTTATGCTCCATTTAGGAAGACCCACTCATGTGTCTTCACGATACATGAGGAGAACAAACCTTCGTGGGATCCTTACGACTCACAAAGTAAAAACACACTTGGGAGTCCCCACGACTCCTAAGGAGAAAGTGCACCTACGAGATCCTTTCGACTCGTAGGGAGAAAATGCTTTTATGAGACCCTTACGACTCATAAAATTGAAAAGCTTTAGGTGATAGGGACCTAAACCTGTCTCCTAAGCTACCGCTTCCCAACAGGAAAAGGCAAATGATGAATTGCTCCTGGCATATGTGCTTCAGTGTTAGCAACGTTGATGCCTGTCCTAACCCCAAAATTCCAAACTCCAATCCAATAGACCCCTAAGTCTTTAAACTGGGAACAGATGACCTCTAAGTCGTTAAACTGGGAACAGATGACCCCTAAGTCGTTAAACTGGGAACGCGGGAAATCTCCTCATGGCAGATGATGATTCGCTCCTGGTACCATATTCCAGTGCAGCGGTGCTGATGTCAACCCAAGTCACATCAAATCAGAAAAACAACCAATGGCCTCCCTGGAAAAATCAAGTCAACTTCATCCCTGACACCACAAGGATCGGAGCAAGTCAAATCCAGAATCGACCGTCCACGTCGCTAAAAGGGCAATATCAACCGTCCACGTCGCTAAAAGGGCAGCACCGACCATTCACGTCGCTAAAAGGGCAGCACCGACCGTCCCAGTCGCTAAAAGGGCAGAACCGACCGTCCACGTCGCTAAAAAGGCAGTATCGACCGTCCAAGTCGCTAAAAGGGCAGCACCGACCGTTCAAATCGCTAAAAGGGCAGCACCGACCGTCCTAGTCGCTAAAAGGGCAGAACCGACCGTCCACGTCGCAAAAAGGGCAGCAACGACCGTCCACGTCACAAAAAGGGCATAACCGACCGTCCAAGTCGCTAAAAGGGCAGCACCGACCGTCCAAGTCGCAAAAAGGGCAGCACCGACCGTCCAAGTCGCAAAAAGGGCAGCACCGACCGTCCACGTCGCTAAAAGGGCAACATCGACTGTCAAAGTCGCAAAAAGGGCAGAACCGACCGTCCAAGTCGCAAAAAGGGTAGTATCGACCGTCCACATCGCAAAAAGAGCGGCACCGACCGTCCACGTCGCTAATATGGCAAAAACAACATCCATGTCATCAAAACGGAGTCGACCTCCACGTGAAAGAAGATCCATCAATTTCATGCACACGACCCACATGTGTGGTGTGCATGTATTGATGGGGGGCAATTTGTTGGGGTCAAAATTTGCACCCCGGTTGACCAAGTCAAAATCAAAGTCAACCCTAATCTAGGTGGACCCACGCCAGGTCAAGTGGGCGAATGCCCGGGTCGAGTCCGAACATGAAGCGGCCGGCCTCCCCCATGCCAAAATAAAATTTTTGTAATAAATAATTTTGTTGTATTTATTTTATTTTACGAATAAATGTAAGAAAAATAGGCATAAAGTCAAATTTTGTAAAGCCCATGGCTTATGTGCAAGAAGAAATGGCACATGAGCCATGGGATAGGCAAAATGCCATTTTGTGGAGCCCAAGAGGCTATATGTAAAGTGTATAGCCTATAAAGGCAAGGATAATAAAAATATCCCAACAACTTTTTTCTCTCTCCTCAAAAGAATCCAGATCTAAGATCTTTCTCCTTCCTCAAGGTTCTAAAACCTTCTTCTTTCTTTTGAATTAAATCAAGAGTTTTACTCTTCCTTTTAAAAAACAAAATAGTTTTTCACCACAAAACCCACAAAGGGGAACTCAGATCTTCCATCAGATCTCAGAAAAGAGAGATTTTTAAAATCTCATACTTCTTGATCTCCAAGATCCGGCCAACAAAAGAAGAAGAAGGAGACACATCTCCAGAACCCCAATTTGGGGAAGAACTAGGGCTCAAGGGGAGAAGCCCTTCATCAGCTTCAAAACATCCTAGGAGTTTAACTCCTCACACACACACAAAAAAAAAAATAATAAGTGCTTCTTTCTGGGAGTATAACTCCCATTGCAGGGACCAAGTCCCTTTTGCCGCCCAAGCGCCCACGTGCTGACACGCGGGGCGCTAGCGCTCAAAGCGCTAGCGCCCAAAGCGCTAGCGCCCGAGCGCCCATGTGCTGACACGTGGGGTGCTAGCGCCCAAAATGCTAGCGCTCTTGCGCTCAGAGCGCTAGTGCCCGAGCGCCCACGTGCTGACACGTGGGGCGCTAGCGCTCTTGCGTTCAGAGCGCTAGCGCTTTGGACGCTAGCGCTCTGGCGCTCAGAGCGCTAGCGCCCAAAGCGCTAGCGCCCGAGCGTCCACGTGCTGACACATGGGGCGCTCGCGCTCAAAGCGCTAACGCTCTTGCGCTCAGAGCGCTAGCGTCCAAAGCGCTATCGCCCGAGCGCCCACGTGCTAACATGTGGGGCTCAGAGCGCTAGCGCTCAGAGCGCTAGCGCGCGCACGATTGCCCACGTGCCTGGCACATGGGGCGCTAGTGCTCAAGGCGCTAGCGTCCCAAGCGCTAGTGCCCGAGCACTTTCTCCCACGCATCCTTTGGATGCCCTTTCCTTTTTTTTGTATATATACGTACACACACACACACACTCCGCGACGCTGTCCCTGTTAGAAAAAAACTCTGCGGGGCCCCCGATATATCCAAAACCCCTCCAAAACACAACACTGCACATTGAGTTCGCATGACCAATTTAACCCGTTAATCGGAGGTTCTCTCGCCCCAAAGGTGAGGGGTAATTAACGGCAGCTTAGTCCGCGGCTGCCGGAGATTCGGATCCCCACAACCAATAAACCCCCGCCTACCCTAGGCAGGGGGAATCTGTAGTACGCCTGACAAGCGCGTACGTATTCCCGTCTCAACGGGGTGACGAAAAACACCTATAAGAGGATCCGTGCACATCTATGTTATATATACATGTATGATCTATTCAGTATCTGCATATCGTTTAAATAATAAAAATAATAGTCAAATAATAATATTTTTAAATATCTAGTATGGCTCACATCATACACCATACCCTATAGTTGCATCCATACATCGTGTTCACTTCCGGTTTGATAAAACAGACTCGTTTGGATCGCTACGTATTTTTACATATATCCGTTCTTGGGGGTATGCATTTTATTTAACCAGACATCGAGTTATTGTTTTGGCTTGTACGTATATTATCCGTATTTTAAAACTAGAAGTTTAGAAGAGACCCGTGTTTTTTTCCGGAGTATTTTGTTATTAGCTATATAATCTTAGAAAATATATTATAATATTATATATATATATATATATATATATATATATATTTCCTATATATACATTATATATATTAAATATATTTTTTTAATTAAAAATAATATTTCCTACTCTCTCTCTCTCTTCTCGTTCAGCATCTCTCTTTCTCTCTCTACCTCTGCCTTCCTTTCGCCCCTATATATATAAAATAATTTTAAAACCTAATTATTAAACCAATACTCATCTCTCTCTCTTCCCTGCCTTCCTCGCGACGAAACCAAGAACCCTAACCCTAACCTGCGCTCGACCTCATCGCCGACCATCCCAACCTCAGCATCTCCTTGCCCTCATCCTCACAACTTCCACCGCCTCCACCTTCTCCTCTCCTCCATCTCCCACTCCATTTCCGAGCTCCCTGCACTCCTCGGCCACAACTTCCCAACATCCAACCCCAACAACCCAAGAAACCCTTCTTCCCTTCGCCGGAAAGCTTCGTCGTCAACGGCAGCCATTGTCGCCGTTGTCGTCTCCTTTGTCCCCTGAACCCAGAGCTCGATCATCAGCGGCCACGACCCATTCTTGTCATGCCCCGCTTCCCAGAGTGCGCTAAGATCGGCATGTGACAGAGCCAACCATGCTACGTGTGGTTAGGAAACATCCCTCCACAGTCTCATTACGGCTGTCTATAAGATATCAAGAACAGTAAAAATAAATAAACTATCTAGTACATGTCCATATGCCAGAATAAACGAGTCAAGAAATATAAATGTACGGAAGCAATAAATCCAATAAGCAAACATCTGGAAAGTACGTCCCAAATACGGGCTCACATCAGGAAATGAAAATGCTGAAAGAAAACTAAACTAAACCGAACTAAATACCAAATGGCTCCTTACTGTTCGGCCTGTCGACTGATGTGCTCCTGGTCGGCCTGCGAAAAAGATAAAGGATCTGGGCCATGAAAAACCCAGATGTCAGTGCGTCATAATATCAAACAATAAAAATATAATCAGGAGGTAACAAGCTATACAGGCATGAGTATGAATAGTAATGAGTGTATAACAGTAATATGAGTATGGAACAGTGAAGTGTATCAGTGTATGTGATGTGTGATGAGTAATCTAACTATATTACTGGGTTATCTACTCTCAAGTCTTTAAAATCAATTTGATGGAATCGTCGATGTAACTCAATAGTATCCCGTGCATACCCGGGACCACGGTCCAGACTCTCAGGGCTGAATCCGAGACGTGCCGCTAAGCACAAAACAGGAAACATGTACAGACGAATGATGTCAGCAGCAGCATCCCGGGATTGGCCTAGCCCCCAAAACTGATCAGTATAAGCGTCGAACTGTTGAGTTACAAGTCAGGTTTTATCATTGATTTCCCCTTACCCCCAAGTTATGTGTTCAAGTCAGGTATTGATAAATCTGGAGCTAATGCCAACACAGGATCAAGCAGGTACATATTTGTCTATACAGACAACAGGATATTCCATCGGGACAACATGTCAGGATTGTCGGCATTAGGAACAGGATCAGGTATAAGGTCAAGCAGTGGTGTATCAGGTCATGTCAGGGGGTGCACAGTGTATCAAATGGGTGCCCAACAGTAAAATGTAGTAGGTATCGAATCAGGGTAAAAGTACGGATGTACGGTAAAAGTATAGATGCACAAATATCTATTAGGGGTTACATCATGACTATGTAGGATGCACAATATCAAGCGTGGGGTACTAATGTAACACTAATATGAATTAATATGACATGGCATGTAACTAGATATGTAGAATTAATGGTATGGATACATAATAAAACATGGATGCACAAATATCTATCAGGGGTTACATCTACAGCTCCATGACTATGTAGGATGCACATCATCACGCATGGGGTGTTAATACAACAATAACATGAAATAATATGATTTGTCGATACAGCTACATATGTAATAAATGATATGGATGTATACGGGTTTCCGAAAACAGTAAATTATTAATATGGGTGTACAGTGCAATCAACATGTGATATTTTTATTCATATGGATGTAAAATAAGATACATAGCATGTAGCAAGATGAACTTTCCTGAATGGATCTCATGACAGGGTGCGTATGCTGTGTTTGATGTCGGGTAAACGTCGCAAAGTACACACGCGCGCACGGGACAGGTCCAGGCAAAGGAAGAAGGTGACCACGCTGGCTGGGGATGTCCACTGGGTTGCTCGGATCGTCGGTGACGGCCACGGCACCGGCACCGGCGATGACCAGAATCAAGAATCAAGAAAGCAAGAGAAGAGAAAAGAAGAAGAAGAAGGGGAGGAAGATTGCTTCTAGGGTTTTGGTGCTCTGGGGTTTGGGAGAATGCGAAGAGGTGGTTGCGATGACGAGGAGACGATGGGAAGGTCGGAGCTCCGGTGATGAGGGCAGCGAGTGTCGCAGTGCTCGGGAGTTCTTGGTATCGGGTTCGGGTGCAGGGAAGAGGTGATGTTGGGAGGTGGTGGTGATGGTGGTGATGAGGGCGGTGAAACGAGGGTGGTAGCGAAGGTAACGGGGCGACGGTGAGGGGTTGCCGGAGAAGAGGCGAGGTGTGCAGGCGAGACTAGGGTTGCAGGGGAGGTGAGGCTAGGTTGCAGCGGTTGCACAGAGGAGAAGAGAGGTCGAGGAGAGAGAGAGAAAGGGATGAGGAGGTGGTCGACAGCGAGGCGATCTCCGACGAGAAGGTGCAGCGATAGGTTGCAGGGGCTCACGTCGGGGATCTTGCGGGGTGGTGGTGAGGTGACGGAGGAGGAGAGGAGCGAGGTCGGGGAGATGGCGAGGTGATGGTGGAGGCGACGACGGCGACGCAGCGCGGGTAGGGTTAGAGTTTCATCGAGGCGACAAAGGCAGGAACAAAGAAATAAAGAAGAAGTGAAGGGAGATGAAGACGTGCGGGTAATGGGTTTTAAAGAATTTTTTTTTAATATTAAATGTAAAATATGGAGAGAGGCAGAGAGTGAGAGGGGTGAGAATCTTTAGTTAGAATTTATTGTTTTAAAATATAAAGGAAATATTTAATATATATATATATATATATATATATATTATTTAAAAGGCATATATTTTAATGTTTAGAATATTAAGAATATAATATTGAATAAATTTGAGATTTTGGCTAATATAAAAATAGTTCAAAACACGCCCGGGTCGGGTCTAAAATTACAGTTTGAAAATACGGATAATATACGTATCAAGCAAAACCAAAATACGATATCCGTGTAACGAAAAAGTATACCCCCAAGAACGGATGCACGTAGCGTGCACGTAGCCATCCAAACGAGTCTGTTTCACTGAACGGGATGAGAACACGATGTACGGATGCTACCACAGGGTCGGGGTATGATGCAGGCCATACTAGATATTTTTAAAATATCTTATTTGACTTTAAATGTTATATTAAAAAAATGCAGACGCCAGATATAAAACCAGTATGCAGTATAAACAATATTAAAAGTGCACGGATCCTCGTAACTAGCCAGGATAAATTATAGACAGGAATCAAGACGGGTTTCCAGCAAGCGGGTCGGGTCGGATGCAAATACAGATGCCAATTATACTATTCGCACCCAAAACACAATAAATCAAGAAATAGCCATAAATAAAGAAATACTCAAAATAGAACTGGTATAAATGAACTAGGGTGTTACATTATACCCAACTACAAAAGAATTTCGTTCTCGAAATTCCCAAAACAAGAAAAAAACAAACAAACATGAAACTACGAGAAGAGGTGTAGAAACTTCTGTCGAATCTCGTTTTCTCGTTCCCAAGTCGATTCTCCATGCGAGTGATTCCCCCAAGAAACAAGTATGAGAGAGATAACCTTGTTCTTGAGAACCTTTTCTCTTCGATCAACAATCGACATCGGCCGCTCTTCATAGGTCAAATCCTCCCTTACAGCCAGCTCCGAATGATCTAGCACGTGTGTTTCATCTCGTACATACTTACAGAGTTGAGATACATGAAACACGTCATGAACATTCGCCAAAGATGGTGGTAACGCCAATCGATAAGCCACTTCTCCAACACGCTCCATAATCTCGAAAGGCCCCACGAATTGAGGACTAAACTTGCCTCGACTCCCAAAACGAATAACTCTTCTAGTCGGTGATATCTTCAAGAATACCAGATCACCAACATCGAACTCTAGAGGTCTTCTCGATGTGTCGGCCCAACTCTTCTGCCGATCTTGTGCTGCCCTCATGTGATTCCGGATAGTATTAATCTTCTCTACGGTTTGGACGCAACATTGTTTACGGACAACTGGACGGTCCGCAAACCTTCCTGAAAAGCTTCGGTTTGCCGCTGGTTCAGCTCGGTTTGCCGCTTCTGGTTCTCTAGCATCCCACGAATTAATCCAAGCAAAGCGGCATCATTAATATGCCTCTGGAACGACCGTAGGTTCCTGCCTGCCATGATCCTGCAACTAAGACACCGAAGAGGATCAGTATGATAAATAAGATTCAAAACTTGCGATAAAATATAGACTGGTAAGCAATGAAGCCGAGAGAAGCAAGGTAATATAATGACCATAAAACAATGAAATGAATCAAGACCAGGACTCCAAGTTACTTAAATAGAGTACCGCATTGTAACCATGCTGCAGTTTATAGTTACAATCACATTACTCCGTTCAAGTCATCTAAATCCTAGTATCAGAATCGAAAGACTACGTAGAGAGAAACAATAGGGAACCAAAAGGTTTCAAGCCGAGATGCAAAGCTATTTGCATATCGTCAAGACAAGGGTTAAGAGAAAGATATGATTCAAGAATCACGATAACAATGTGGCAGGACATGTTCCTAATCACGGATTTTCTGATTCGTGTATTGGGTCCAATACCCAACTACAAAAGAACCAAACCCGATTAACCTAAATTCTATGGCTCTGATACCAAACAAACCCTGTCATGCCCCGCTTCGTAGAATGCGCTAAGATCGGCACATGACAGAGCCAACCATGCTACCTGTGGTTAGGAAACATCCCTCCACAGTCACATTACGGCTGTCTATAAGATATCAAGAACAGTAAAATAAATAAACTATCTAGTACATGTCCATATGCCAGAATAAACGAGTCAAAAAATATAAATGTGCGTAAGCAATAAATCCAATAAGCAAACGTTTGGAAAGTACGTCCCAAATACGGGCTCACATCAGGAAATGAAAATGCTGAAAGAAAACTAAACTGAACTGAACTAAATACCAAATGGCTCCTCACTGTTCGGCCTGTTGACTGAAGTACTCCTGGTCGACCTGCGAAAGAGATAAAGGATCTGGGGCATGCAAAACCCAGACGTCAGTGCGTCATAATATCAAACAATAAAAATATAATCATGAGGTAACAAGATATGCATGCATGAGTATGAACAATAATAAGTGTATAACAGTAACATGAGTATGGAACAGTGAAGTTGTAAATTCCCGGTTCCATGAATAAATTTTTCTAAAATTTTCCATGTCCACTTGAATTTTTCCTATATTTTATCAATTATATATATATATATATATATATATATTTATACTTACATATCCTTTTAAAATTAAAATAAAAAAATAAAACTAAATAAACAAATAAACCCAACTTTCCCGGCCCAGCCCAACCTCTATTTTTCCCCATACCCGACCCAAACCCCCACGCCTGTACCCGACCCGTTATCCCCTCTTCCCCACTCCCTCAAAACTTTCCCGCTCGTTTTCACCACGCCCCCACGTCGCCGTTCGCCCCACGCCGCGCCTCCATTCGCGACCACGATCCCATGCCCCGACCCACGATCGCGCGCGCGCCTGCGCACCCATCTCGACCTCATCCCCCTCTCCCCCATACAAGGTCGAGCTTTCATCCCTACTGCTTTTCTTTTCTTCACTGCACTTACCTCCTCTCTCCTCCTTCCTCCCATCTCCGAGCTTCCTCAGAACCACCGTCCACACCTCCCCACGGCTCCCACGCGGCGAACCCATCTCCTCGCAATAACTCCCCACCTCGCCTGCACGACCGAACCCTGCACCCAACCTTTCACCGAGCCTCCCCTGCACACCCTCTCGCCGTCGACGATCACCCCGCTCCCATCGCGCCGCCGGCCACCTCGTCGACTCCTCAGCATCATCACCATCACCTCCTGCTACCCCGAGCCCCTCCACTATTTCACTGCACCCTACGCCAAGCTTTGAGCCTCGACCCTCTTGCTGCACCCTTTCCGGTGACCACCGCCTGCAAGCTCCGGCCATCCACCATCGCAACCACCATCGTCAAGCTCTTCCTACAACCTCCGTCAACCTTACTGCACCTCGCCAACACAGACCCAAGCATCTCGAACCTTCACCCACCTCCACTGCCTACCGAGCTCGCCGTGCCGTGTTCGGGTCGCGTTCGTACCGTTGCCGCTGCCGTGCGTCGTCAACGCGACATCAGGTAAGTACCCTGCTTGCTTCATGCTAAATCGGTCTATTATAACTTATTGAATTCCGTGTATACAATTCGGGCAAATTAATATGATGCAAGTGTTTGATGCAAAACCCGAAAGAAAAACTCCGATTAAATTGACGGAAACTGATCACATAAGTTGGACCGTATAGTAATGAACATCATGTTATATTTTGGCTGAAAACTACAGACGTTACTGACATGATCGATCATCCCCATTTACGCCCGTTAAAACTGAAATTTTCCGCGTCTGAAACCTGGAACAATCACAACTAATTGATTATAAATTAGAATGTTGTGTTCGAGGGCTCAAATCGAAGCCGACTTGACAACCTAGAACCCCATAAGAGTTTTAAATTGTTTATATGCTGAAAAGATGACGGAAACTTGTGCGGAGTGCGGCTATGGACTGCAGTCCCGAGCAGCACTGGCTGTTGATTCTCATCTTGTAATGCTTACCCTTTTCTGTTTGAACTTGTTATATTGAGGAACCCTATACCATAGCGAAGATGAAATAGTTATCTAAGTAAAGAAAGTGATTCCACCCCTTTTCACTATCGTTTACTATTTAAACTGTATTTTAGATTAACAGGACGTATAGCAGTCCCAAACAGAAATAGAACTTATACCCCATTGTTGTACAGTACATAACTTCTGACGTAGAGGTGCATTTGAAAATCCGCCTGGTTTGTTGGAAACCTAATTGATAAACCTAAATTTTGTTCCATTATAGAGTCACCTAATTTTTATCCCAACAGGGTGAAAATTATGTTGCGAAATTGATATTCAGTTTAGTAACTGAATTTCCAGCAGCGAACACTTAAAATGAAACGGCCGTAACATGCAAACCCGAAATCTGATTGCACTGAAATAAATTTTGTTGAACTGAAGACTGAGTTTACTTGCTCCCGCCTTTGTATCATTTTACTGAATTTTCAATGTACGATTTAAGGCAATTTTTATAAGTTCATAAGATGCATAATAGCTCGTATTACACATGAATTGTTAACTGCATAAATGCACACATTTTATCCGATTGCCATACTTCTAGTGATAGTGCGCATTATTGTTCAGTGTACAATGCATTATCATGCGTGAATAGTATCGGTTTAGGAGTGTCAAGTACGCCAGTGAAAAAGTGAATGATTCGTGACAGTGAACAATACAGTGAACAGTGACTAAAACCGTGTTATTGGTGCGTACTTGTACACGACTAGACCGTACTCATAAATAGTGTAAACCTGGGAAAAAGGGGAAATCGAAGTGGAAAGAGAATTGTATTTAGCGAGGACAGTGATTTAGAGGATTATCAATCGAACATCGACTCTTATATATATTAGGTTGGGCCTAGCGGTCCGGCTGACATGGTTATGTCCTGGGCGATAGCTGGCCGTAGTCTTGGGTATGTACGAGACCCTCGTTAAACATGATCATCCTTTCCACAACTCGATTTCAAAGATGACTTAGAGACTGATAGGGACACAAATAATACATTGCATCGGTTAGTGATATATTGACTACCTGCATTTTATCTCCACTGTTATTACTTTCTTTTCTTGTTTCTTATCATTATTATAATATTGCTATTACGTCGCTCTGACGACCTGAGTATGCATGCTCAGACCTCGAGGAAGAACCAGTACAGGAGTCAGAATTTCCCTTCGAGCTTGCGGAGATTTAGTCGGGAGTATCTCCTTCACCTTTACTGCTTTCCCTAAAGAAATCTTGTATTCGCACTTGGTTAGTAGTTTTTTCCTTACTTTATTGTAAATTGTGAACAATGAAAGTTGATATAATAATTTAGTGATGTATTTCCTTTACTTCTGTGCTTTGTTTACTGATTACCATGTAATGCTAGAAGCCGGAGTGTGACTACGGCGGGATTATTCCTTGACCGTAGGAGCATGGCAGGCCTGGTCATCCCTCGTTTTCCGTATTTTTTGGAAGCGGGGCGTGACATGGTTTTGTTGGTATCAGAGCCAAGTTTAGTAGTAAGGGATAACATTAACTACACTTTATTACGAAATTTTCGCTTCACTATCCCTGACTTTCACCCTTGTATCTAATCATATCCTTTTAAACATCTTCCAGCGACATGACGTCCCCGAACGACCACTTCTCAGACTCAAGTTCTCAGTATTGCACGGAAAGGATCTTGAGTGCACTGACGACCCTCGCAGAAGTTTGTTGAAGTCGAAAATTACACCCCGGTTTACCAAGTCAAAGTCAAAGTCAACAACAAGCCAAACGGGCCCATGCCCAGGTCGAGTCCGAACATGAAACGGCCGACCCTCCCCCATGCCAAAATATAGATCATGTAATAAATAATTTTTATGTAATTATGCATGAATGGGCATAAACCCAACTTTTTGTAAAGCCCATGGCTTATGTGCAAAAAGAAATGGCACATGAGCCATGGGATGGCCAAAATGCCATTTTTGTAAAGCCCAAGGGGCTATATGTAAAATGTATAGCCTATAAAAGCAAAGATAATGAAAATATCTCACAACGTTTTCTCTCTCCAAAAAATCCAGATCTGTGATCTTCTTCTTCCTCAAGGTTCTAAAACCTTCTTTTTTCTTTTGAATTAAATCAAGAGTTTTGCTCTTCTTTTTATAAAACAAAATAGTTTTTCACCATAAAACCCACAAAGGGGAACTCAGATCTGCCATCAGATCTCAGAAAGGAGAGATTTTTGAAATCTCATACCTCTTGATCTTCAAGATCCGGCCAACAAAGGAAGAAGAAGGAGACCCATCTCCAGAAACCCTACTTTGGGGAAGAACTAGGGCTCAAGGGGAGAAGCCCTTCATCAGCTTCAAAACATCCTAGGAGTTTAACTCCTCATATATATAAATACAGAGAATAATAAGTGCTCCTTTCTGGGAGTTCAACTCCCATTGCAGGGACTAAGTCCCTTTTGCCGCTCGAGCGCCCATGTGCTGACACGTGGGGGCGCTCTTGCTCAAAGCGCTAGCGCCCAAAGAGCTAGCGCCCGAGCACCTATGTGCTGACACGTGGTGCGCTAGCTCTCAAAGTACTAGCGCTCTTGCGCTCAGAGCGCTAGCATCCAAAGCGCTAGCGCCTGAGCGCCCACGTACTGACACGTGGTGCGCTAGCACTCTTGCGCTCAGAGCGTTGGTGCCCAAAGCGCTAGCGTCCGAGCGCCCACGTGCTGACACGTGGGGCGCTAGCGCTCAAAGCGCTAGCGCCTTTGCGCTCAAAGCGCTAGCGCTCGAGCGCCCACGTGCTGACACGTGGTGCGCTAGCGCTCTTGCGCTCAAAGCGCTAGCACCCAAAGCGCTGGCGCTTTTCCCACGCATCTTTTGGATGTCCTTTCCTTTTTTTATTTTATATATACATGTATACACACACACACACACTCTACAACACTATCCCTCTCAAAAAAATTTAGGCCGGGGCGCTGCCCCGCACCCAACAAGGGGGCTGCTAGCCCCCTTGACCCCCAGCCCGCTATCCGGGTAGCGAGACCCCCGTAAAAACTCTGCGTGGCTCCCGATATACCCAAGCCCCCTCCAAAACAAAACACACGTACACTGCACATTGAGTTCGCACGACCAGTTTAACCCGTTAATCGGAGGTTCCCTCGCTCCAAAGGCTAGGGGTAATTAACGGCAGGTTAGTCCGCGGCTGCCGGAGATTCGGATCCCCATAATCAATAAACCCCGCCTACTCTAGGTAGGGGGAATCTGTAATGCACCTGACAAGCGCGCGCGTATTCCCATTTCAATGGGGTGGCTAAAAACACCCTACAAAGCTCAAGAGAGAAAGACGGACCTACTCACCGAGGGACTCAGGGCTATTACCGCAGTAGGGGACCCTCCGCTCTCATTACCACCCCCGAGGGTACTACTCCACCAGCTTTCTCTGCCAGGACTGGCATCGTGTCAAATTTCCGGAGGTTACATCCAGCTGCATTTACGGGACTAGCCAAACCACTCGAGGCCGAGCAATGGCTGGTCAATATGGAGAACCTACTAACGGCCGCAAGCGTACCCGATGAGGAGAAAGTGAATGTGATAAAAATCCAGTTGGAAGACGAAGCACGTACTTGGTGGTCAGTTGAAGAAAGCAGACTAGAAGGGCCAATCGAATGGAGCAAATTCAAGGAATGCTTCTTGGACTACTATTTCCCTTCCACCGCCAAGGCAGAGATGGAAGAAAGATTCATCTTACTGAAGCAGAATGGCCGTCCCGTGGATGTATACGCGGCAGAATTCAACCGTCTGATCCGATTTGCTCCGTATATGGTCGCTTCAGAGGCCACTAGGGCCAGGCGCTTCTTACAGGGACTTGATTTTGAGCTACATCAGTTGATCGCGTCACTCGAATTGCAGACTTTTGCGCAGGTACTCAACGCGGCATGGATTCAAGAGAAGCTGATCAATAAATTTAGGAAGCCCTCAGTTGTTCCAGTACGTACTCACACACCGTCTCGAGGAGTCATACCAGTTCACAGGCCAGGAACGACACAGATGAAGCGTCCATTCATGCCCCAGCGTCGCCCCCAGAGTAAGAGCTTAGTTTGCGGCTACTGCAACAGGGATGGGCATACCCAGAAGGACTGTCGCCTCGCTAAGGGGCAGTGTTTGATTTGCGGATCCAGCCAGCACAGAGTTAGTGGTTGCCCCGAGCGAACAGAGTTACAGGGAGGGTCTGGACCGCAGCAGCAGAGATCACAGGATTAGAGGTACACAGGCCGCTGTCAGGGATGGGCTTTCACCTTGACCGCCGAGCAGGCAGAGGCTTCAGGCGAAGTTGTCACAGGTATTCTACTCGTACATTCCATGCCAGCTAGAGTACTATTTGATTCTGGAGCATCGCACTGTTTCATATCTGCGCATTTCGTTGATACACACTACATACCATATGAACCATTAACCAAGGGTTGGGAAATACATACGGGTAATGGTGTTATAGTATCTAGTCGAGAATGTAGATCATGTTCGGTTGTAGTATGTGGCAGGGAATTCTATGCGAATTTCCTTTTGATCGGAACAGGCAGCTATGACGCAATTCTCGGGATAGATTGGATGGGTACCTTCCATGCAGTTATTGATTGCCGAGCAAGGAATGTGATCTTCCGCATTACCAATCACCCAGAATTTATTTTCGAAGGCGGGAGCGAATCTTTAGAGCCAACTAAGTATAGAGCCAAGCCAAAGGAGTTGACAGCTATGGAGATTGATGAGAGCCCAGCCCCAGAGATTGTTCGGGATTTCCTGGACGTGTTTCCTGAAGATTTACCAGGTCTACCACCTCCACGCGTCTTGGAATTCTCGATTGATTTGACTCCAGGTACAACACCAGTTTCTAAGGCCCCGTACCGAATGGCACTGTTGAGTTGGCAGAATTGAAGAAGCAAATTGAAGAACTCCTGGAGAAGAGATTTATCCGGCCAAGCGTTTCACCATGGGGTGCACCAGTTCTGTTGGTGAAGAAGAAGGATGGATCGCTGCGGATGTGTATAGACTATCGAGAGCTGAACAAAGTCACAATAAAGAATAAATACCCAATTCCGCGCATCGACGACTTATTTGATCAGTTAAGTGGGGCCAAGGTATTTTCGAAGTTGGATCTCCATTCGGGCTATCATCATATCAGAGTAGCGGCCGAGGATATATGCAAGACAGCTTTCAGGACCCGATACGGACATTATGAGTTCCTTGTGATGCCGTTCGATGTTACCAATGCTCCAGCGATATTTATGGATTTGATGAACATGGTGTTTGCAAAGTACTTGGACATGTTTGTCGTTGTATTTATCGACGACATACTAGTCTACTCGAAGACCCGGGAGGAGCACATCGAGCATTTGTGTACGGTTCTATAAATTCTTCGGGAAGAGAAGCTGTACGCAAAATTGAGCAAGTATGAGTTCTGGCTTGACAAGGTTCAATTCTTGGGACACATTGTTTCGGGCGAAGGCATCTCAGTGGACCCGGCAAAGATAGAATCTGTTAGAGATTGGCCAACACCGAAGTCAGTGGCCGAGATCAGAAGCTTTCTGGGACTGGCAGGGTATTATCGGCGGTTCGTCCAAGACTTTTCAAGAATCGCTGAACCTTTGACGAGGCTGACATGGAAGGAGGTACCGTTTGTGTGGACGGAGGAGTGTACTCGGGCATTTGAGACCGTGAAGCAGAAGTTAACCACGACGCCCATTCTTACAGTGCCAGATGATTCCGGCGGTTTGGTGATATACAGTGATGCCTCAGGGAAGGGCTTAGGCTGTGTTCTGATACATCACGGTCAGGTGGTTGCTTACGCCTCACGACAGCTGAGAAATCATGAGAGGAACTACCCTACGCATGACTTGGAGCTAGCCGCAGTGGTTTTTGTGTTGAAGATCTGGAGGTACTACCTGTTGGGCATGAAGGTGGAGGTGTACACGGATCACAAGAGTCTGAAGTACGTCTTCACTCAGAAAAAACTAAATATGAGGCAGCGCCGATGGCTAGAACTGATGGCGGATTACAACTTGGACCTTCAGTATCATCCAGGAAAAGTAAATGTTGTACCAGATGCTCTCAGTCGCAAGCCAGCGGTCATGATGTTGACCAGTCAGAGGAGCATCATTGAGGATTTTCAGAGACTCGAGCTTAAGGTCGTTACACCGAACGCAATCAAGCAGTTTTGGCAACTACAGGTGCAGTCTTCTCTTATGGATCGCATCAATGCTGTGCAAGTGGATGATCCTCGATTGCAAAAGTTCAGAGCGCAAGTAGAAGCCGGGCTGAGAACGGACTTACTCATACATGAAGACGGTTCTCTGAGATTCGGTAGCAGACTCTCCGTACCCAAAGGGGATGTTCAGGAAGAGGTACTAGCTGAGGCGCATAGTTCAGCTTATTCTATGCATCCGGGAGGCACGAAGATGTATCGAGATCTAAAGCAGCACTTTTGGTGGAACGGGATGAAGCGAGAAATTGCGCGGTTTGTATCCAGGTGTTTGGTATGCCAGCAGGTGAAGGCGGGACATCAGAGGACAGCGGGACTGTTACAACCACTTCCGATACCAGAATGGAAGTGGGAGCACATTACTATGGATTTCGTGACGGCCTTGCCACGGAGCCCTAGGGGCAACAACGCCATTTGGATTATCGTCGACCGTCTCACGAAAGCTGCACACTTCTTACCATTCCGAGTGGGACAGTCGACAGAGTCACTGGTAAAGAGATACATGCAGGAGATAGTGCGACTTCACGGAGTTCCGGTCAGCATTGTGTCAGATCGAGACACCAGATTTGTTTCGCACTTTTGGAGGAGCTTACAGGAGAGTTTGGGTACCCGTCTCAAGTTCAGCACAGCTTATCACCCGCAGACAGACGGACAATCCGAGTGTACGATTCAGACACTCGGGGATATGCTTAGAGCTTGCATGCTGGACTTCCAGGGTTCCTGGGAAGATCATCTGCATCTAGTCGAGTTTTCCAATAACAACAGTTACCAGGCTAGCATTCAGATGGCTCCTTTCGAAGCACTTTATGGGCGTAAATGTCGATCCCCAGTTTGTTGGGATGATGTATGAGAACGATGATTACTGGGTCCCGAGCTCATTGTTCAGACAGTCGACAAGGTCCAAATGATCAGGCAGCACATTAAGACGACTCAGGATCGACAAAAGAGTTGGGCGGATACCAGCAGGAAAGCACTAGAATTTGAAGTGGGAGATCACGTTTTCCTGAAGATTTCCCCTACCCGCGGAGTTATCAGGTTTGGAGGTCGCGGGAAACTCAGTCCCCGTTTCATCGGACCTTTTGAGGTGCTAGAGCGAGTAGGAGAGGTAGCTATCGACTTGCCTTGCCTCCATCGCTAGCTGGTGTGCACAATACCTTCCACGTATCTTAGTTGCGGCATTACGTTCGAGATGAGAGCCGTGTTATGGACTATTCGGAGTTAGTTTTGGGTACCTACCTATCTTACGAGGAGCAGCCCACCACCATCCTCGACCGCAGAGAAAAAGTGCTGAAGAATAAAGCCATTCCGTTAGTCCGAGTGTCTTGGGGCGGTCGTTCCCCAGGAGAATCTACCTAGGAGCGTGAGGAAGATATCCGTGCACGTTTTTCACATCTATTTGTTTAGTATTGTTGTTTCGTTGTCTTTTTTTAAATTTCAAGGACGAAATTTTGTAAGAAGGGTATGATGTAAATTCCCGGTTTCATTAATAAATTTTTCTAAAATTTTCAAAGTCCCCTAGAATTTTTCCTATATTTTGTCAATTATATATATATATATATATATATATATATATATATACTTACATATCCTTTTAAAATTAAAATAAAATAAATAAAATAAAAGCTAAATAAACAAATAAACCCAACTTTTCCGGCCCAACCCAACCTCTATTTTTCCCCATACCCGACCCAAACCCCCACGCCCGTACCCGACCCGTTATCCCCTCTTCCCCACTCCCTCAAAACTTTCCCGCACGTTTTCACCACGCCCCCACGTCGCCGTTCGCCCTACGCCACGTCCCCGTTCGCGACCACGATCCCACGCCCCGATCTACGATCGCGCGCGTGCCCGCGCACCCATCTCGACCTCGTCCCCCTCTCCCCCATACAAGGTCGAGCTTTCATCCCCACTGCTTTTCTTTTCTTCACTGCACTTACCTCCTCTCTCCTCCTTCCTCCCATCTCCGAGCTTCCTCAGAACCACCGTCCACACCTCCCCACGGCTCCCACGCGGCGAACCCATCTCCTTGCAAGAACTCCCCACCTCGCCTGCATGATCAAACCCTGCACCCAACCTTTCACCGAGCCTCCCCTGCACACCCTCTCACCCCGCTCCCATCGCGCTGCCGGCCACCTAGTCGACCCCTCAGCGTTATCACCATCACCTCCTTCAACCCCGAGCCCCTCCACTACTTCACTGCACCCTACGCCAAGCTTTGAGCCTCGACCCCCTCGCTGCACCCTCTCCGGTGACCACCGCCTGCAAGCTCCGGCCATCCACCATCGCAGCCACCATCGTCAAGCTCTCCCTACAACCTCCGTCAACCTTACTGCACCTCACCAACACAGACCCAAGCATCTCGAACCTTCACCCACCTCCACTGCCCACCGAGCTCGCCGTGCTGTGTTCGGGTCGCGTTCTTGCTGTTGCCGCTGCCGTGCGTCGTCAACGCGACATCAGGCAAGTACCCTGCTTGCTTCATGCTAAATTGATCTATTACAATTTAAAATACTATCGAATTCCGTGTATACAATTCGGGCAAATTAATATGATGCAAGTGTTTGAGGCAAAACCCGAAAGAAAAACTCTCATTAAATTGACGAAAACTGATCACATAAGTTGGCCCGTATAGTAATGAACATCATGTTATATTTTTGCTGAAAAATACAGACGTTACTGACGTGATCGATCATCCCCATTTACGCCCGTTAAAACTGAAATTTTCCGCGTCTGAAACTTGGAACAATCACAACTAATTGATTATAAATTAGAATGTTGCGTTGGAGGGCTCAAATCGAAGACGACTCGACGAACTAGAACCCCGTAAGAGTTTTAAATTGTTTATATGCTGAAAAGATGACGGAAACTTGTGCGGAGTGCGGCTCTGGACTGCAGTCTAAAGTAGCACTGGCTTTTGATTCTCATCTTGTAATACTTACCCTTTGCTGCTTGAACTTGTTATATTGTGGAACCCTATACCATAGCTAAGATGAAACCGTTATCTAACTAATGAAAGTGATTTAACCCCTTTTCTCTGTCGTTTACTATTTAAACTGTATTTTAGATTAACAGGACGTATAGCAGTCCCACACAGAAACAGAACTTATACCGCATTGTTGTACAGTACATAACTTCTGACGTAGAGGTGCGTTTGAAAATATTATTGATGCGTTGGAAACATAATTGATAAAACTAAATTTTGTTCAACTATAGAGTCTCCTAATTTTGATCTCAACAGGGTGAAAATTGTGTTGCGAAATGGACATTCAGTTCAGGAACTGAATTTCCAGCAGCGAACACTTAAAATAAAACGGCTGTAACTTGCAAACCCGAAATCCGATTGCACTAAAGTAAATTTTGTTGAATTACCGACTGAGTTTACTTGCTACCGCTTTTCTATCATTTTACTGAATTTTTAATGTACGATTTAAGGCAATTTTTATAAGTTCATAAGATGCATAATAACTCGTATTACACATGAATTGTTAACTGCATAAATGTACACATTTTACCCGATTGCCATACTTCTAGTGATAGTGCGCGTTATTGTTCAGTGTACAATGCATTGTCATGCATGAATGGTATCGGTTTAGGAGTGTCAAGTACGCCAGTGAAAAAGTGAATGATTTGTGACAGTGAACAATACAGTGAACAGTGACTAAAACCGTGTTATTGGTGCGTACTTGTACACGACTAGACCGTACTCATAAATAGTGTAAACCTGGGAAAAAAGGGAAATCGAAGTGGAAAGAGAATTGTATTTAGCGAGCACAGTGATTTAGAGGATGATCATTCGAATAGCGACTCTTACATATATTAGGTTGGGCCTAGCGGTCCGGCTGACAGGGTTATGTCCCGGGCTATAGCGGGCCGTAGTCTCGGGTATGTACAAGACCCTCGTTAAATATAATCCTCCTTTCCACAACTCGATTTCAAAGATGACTTAGAGACTGATAGGGACACAGATCATACATTGCATCAGTTAGTGATATATTGACTACCTGCATTTTATCTCTACTGTTATTACTTTTTTTTCTTGTTTCTTGTCATTATTATAATATTACTATTACGTCGCTCTGACGACCTGAGTATGCATGCTCAGACTTTGAGGAAGAACCGGTACAGGAGTCAAACTTGCCCTTCGAGCCTGCGGAGATTTAGTCGGGAGTATTTCCTTCACCTTTACTGCTTTCCCTAAAGAAATCTTGTATTCGCACTTGGTTAGTAGTTCTTTCCTTACTTTATTGTAAATTGTGAACAATGAAAGTTGATGTAATAAATTAGTGATGTATTTCCTTTACTTCTGTGCTTTGTTTACTGATTACCATGTAATGCTAGAAGCCGGAGTGTGACTACGGCGGGATTATTCCTTGACCGTAGGAGCATGGCTAGTCTAGTCATCCCTCGTTTTCCGTATTTTTGGGAAGCGGGGCATGACAGAAGTGTATCAGTGTATGTGATGTGCGATGAGTAATCTAACTATATTACTGGGTTATCTACTCTTAAGTCTTTGTAATCAATTTGCTGGAATCGTCGATATAACTAAATAGTATCCCGTGCATACCCAGGACCACGGTCCAGACTCTCGGGGCTGAATCGGAGACGTGCCGCTAAGAACAAAACATGAAACATGTACAGATAAATGATGTCAGCAGCATCATCCCGGGACTGGCCTAGCCCCCAAAACCGATCAGTATAAGTGTCGAACTGTTGAGTTACAAGTCAGTTTTCATTATTGATTTCCCCTTACCCCCAAGTTATATGTTCAAGTCAGGTATTGATAAATCTAGAGCTAATGCCAACACAGGATCAAGCAAGTACAGGTTTGTCTATACATACAACAGGATATGTCCATCGGGACAACATGTCAGGATTGTCGGCATTAGGAACATGATCATGTATAAGGTCAAGCAGTGGTGTATTAGGTCATGTCAGGGGTGCACAGTGTATCAATTGGGTGCCCAACAGTAAAATGTAGCGGGTATCGAATCAGGGTAAAAGTACGGATGTACGGTAAAAGTATGGATGCATAAATATCTATTAGGGGTTTTATCATGACTGTGTAGGATGCACATTATCAAGCATGGGGTACTAATGTAAGAGTAATATGAATTAATATGACATGGCATATAACTAGATATGTAGAATTAATGGTATGGATACACAATAAAACGTGGATGCATAAATATCTATCAGGGGTTATATCTACAGCTCCATGACCATGTAGGATGCACATCATCACGCATGGGGTGTTAATACAACAATAACATGAAATAATATGATCTGTAGATGCAGCTACATATGTAATAAATGATATGGATGCATATGGGTATCCGAAAACAATAAAACATTAATATGGGTGTACAGTGCAATCAACATGTGATATTTTTATTCATATGGATGCAAAATAAGATACATAGCATGTAGCAAGATGAACTTGCCTGAACGGATCTCACGACAGGGTGCGTACGCTGCGTCCGACATTGGGTAAACGTCGCAAAGTACACACGCGCGCACAGGACAGGTCAAGGCAAAGCAAGAAGGTGACCATGCTGGCTGGAGATGTCTACTGGGTTGCTCGGATCGTCGGTGATGGCCAAAGCACCGGTGATGACCGGAATCAAGAATAAAGAAAGCAAGAGAAGAGAAAAGAAGAAGAAGGAGGAGGATTGCTTCTGGGTTTTGGTGCTCTGGGGTTTGGGAGAATGCGAGGAGGTGGTTGCGATGACGAGGAGACGATGGGAAGGTCGGAGCTCCGGTGATGAGGGCAGCAAGGGTCGCAGTGCTCGGGAGTTCTTGGTATCGGGTTCGGGTGCAGGGAAGAGGTGATGTTGGGAGGTGGTGGTGATGGTGGTGATGAGGGCGGTGAAACGAGGGTGGTAGCGAAAGTACTGGGGCGACGGTGAGGGGTCGCCGGAGAAGAGGCGAGGTGTGCAGGAGAGACTAGGGTTGCAGGCGAGGTGAGGCTAGGTTGCAGCGGTTGCACAGAGGAGAAGAGAGGTCGATGTTTCCTGATTTAAAATCAGGAAAGCTTCTGGGAAAAGCTTCAGAAGAGGGTCACGTGCTTACACGTGACTAGCGGTCACGTGTTGGCACGTGACACCTAAAAACATCATCAAGGCAAGTTCAGTTTCCTGACTACGTTGAAGAAAAGGGGGCTTCAGAAAGAGTCACGTGCTCCCACGTGACCCGGGTCACGTGGCGACACGTGACATTTAAATGCATGCGTCAAAAGGCACACCAGTTCCCTGATCAAGTCAAGGAAAAGGCTTCAGAAGAGGTCACGTGCTCCCACGTGACCAGGGTCACGTGTTGGCACGTGACGTTCAAAGCAGCAGACTCGTTCTCCAGTTGAATCAAGGAAAGAGAGTTCAAACAAGGGTCACGTGCTCACACGTGACCAGGAGTCACGTGGTGGCACGTGACGTTTAAGCAAAGATCAGAAGACAGAGCGCAAAAGAAAGGAAAAGGCTCATTCCAAAGGGGGTCACGTGCTCACACGTGACCATGAGTCACGTGGTCACACGTGACCGGCTTTCAAAGCCCATTTTGTCAACAGAATTAAATTCTAAAAGGAATTCAAATCTTTCCAAAGGAAAGCGGCTATCTGCAACAAATCAAATTAAAGATTCAGAGGTGATGAAATATCATCTATCTATGGGAAAATCTCGGGTTTGGAAAGATTTCCCCTTTAAATCTAACCGAAACAACAAAGAAGAATCCCTGGATTTGAAATCCAACGGTGAATAAAATTCACCTAATAATCCAAAGGTCCAAAACGAATGATGGATGCAAATCAAATCTCTCATGAAGATTCGTCAAAAACTGATTGATTCGGCTGCTTCTCCTATAAATAAGAGCCAAGAGATACAAAAAAAAAGAGAGACACATAGAGATACAGAGACGCAGGGAAGAAAAAAGAAAAGAAAGAGAGCTTCGATACTTGGAGAACTTTGATCTTCTGCAAAAAACCCTAGGTAAGAAAGGGAAGGCCTTTTGAAAGAAAGAGAATTTAATTCTCAACAGAGTTTAACTCTGATAATGTAAAAACAGAAGAACATATTTCTTCTCTCTTTGATAGAGGATCTGCAAAGTGCACATCTCCCCTTAAGGTTGAGAATTTAATTCTCAATGGGTTGAGATCCTGCCATGCAGATCCAAAACATAGAGAAGGAATGTAAGCACGAGAATTTAATTCTCACAGAACTATAGGAATTTAATTCCTTTAAAATAAAATTAGGGCTTGACCCTGTATCATGGGAATTTAATTCCTTCAGAATAAAAAGAAACAGGGTTTAACCCTAATTAAGAACTTAGTTCTGTTGAAACAACGGGAATTTAATTCCCTTAATCATCATTTAACAGGGAATGGGAATTCAATTCCTTAAAAAACTTTTATTAGGGTTTAACCCTATTCAGCCCTTCACGTATATGAGGAATGTAATTCCTACAGAAAATTCATAGTTAAACTCTATCCCAGAATATAAGTCTTCGAAAGGAAGTAGGAATTTAATTCCTCTGAAATTTACAGCTCGAGGAATTTAATTCCTGGAAAAAAAAGATCAACAAAGCCTCTAAACAAAATACATAGAGGCAGGGTCACGTGTCATCACGTGACCCCCCAAAAGATCTACAGAAAGCCCCTTTGAGGCAGCACCCCACGTGATCCACGTGACCCTTGGCAGAAGCTCTAATACATAGGCATTTGAATGCCCATCACGTGATGGCACGTGACGCTCTGAAAGACACGATAATCTCAGAATAAATGAAGGGAGGGCGCTCTCACGTGCTGCCACGTGACCCCTCTTGTCTTAGTGTTTAACACTAAATTGAAACTCTCGAACCCAGTGTTAAAAAACTGTTGGTCCTTAGTGTTCAACACTAATTAAAAAGCTTTATCTGCAGTGTTCAACACTGATTGCCTTAGTGTTTAACACTAATCTGAGATCTTCATTTGCAGTGTTCAACACTGATCTGTTTTAGTGTTTAACATTAATTTGAAAAGCCTTGTTGCTGGTGTTTAACTCCAATTATCTCTTAGTGTTAAACACTAACTTGTCAACCTCATTCCCAGTGTTCAACACTGATTGCTCTGTAGTGTTTAACACCAGGCTTTGACCCAATTGACTAAATGGATGGAGGCAAAGCCTCTCCTGATTGGACTTAGCCCAAGATGGCCATAAGTCCTCAATTTGTGATTAACTGGGCCAATAGACTCATAACACAATTCGTCTTGACCCCAAATTGGGCCAAGGACTATTTAATCCACTCCGGTTCTAGGGTACATCTCTTCATTCCTTTGATACTTGGCATTGTAATCCCTCAATGTCTTCAAAGAGGTGACGGGTCCCGACGACCACACATTGATACGGACTGCGGGGTCCTTAAACCCGTGTTTAATGCAAATTCCTGGTTACGTGAAACGCGGATAATGTCACTCTTTGACCCCGTGGAAAGCGTCCAGAGCGGAGCCTGGTCCTCGCAGAGCACGGCAGTGAACCCGTGTGAAGCATCCAGAGCACATAATGGACTGTGGGGTCCTTAAACCCATGGACTACGACGTCCTTAACCTTGACCGAGATGTCTTAAAACTAATAACGGACTGTGGGGTCCTTAAACCCATGGACTACGACGTCCTTAACCTTGACCGAGATGTCTTAAAACTAACAATGGACTGTGGGGTCCTTAAACCCATGGACTACGACGTCCTTAACCTTGACCGAGATGTCTTAAAACTAACAATGGACCGCAATGTCCTTAAACTACCCATGGACCGCAATGTCCTTAAACTAGAACAATAGAGCCCGCATGCTCTTTTGTCGGATCTAAACGGTCCCGTTTAAGTTGATCTTAGCCTCAAAGATGGCTAACGCATCCTTAAACCTTCAAACAGAGTGGACTATAAATCCCCCCAATTAACTCTGGCTCAAGGGTACATCTCTGAACTCCTCTGACATCCGTCGTTGTAATTCCTCAACGTCGTCAGAGAGGTGACGGGTCCTGACGGCCATACATACGTTGGACCTCTAGGTCCCTAAACTGGAACAATGGAGTTCAAACACTCCTTTATCGGATCTAAACGATCCCGTTAAGTTGATCTTAGTCACAAAGTTAGACTAACGCATCCTTAACAAACGTTTGAGTTGATCTTAGCCTCAAGTATGGCTGACGTATCCTCAAACCAAACCCCCAAACCCAAATCTAAGATAATACGGATTTGGACTAGTCCACGCCCTACGGGCGACGACATAACTTAGTCTCCGTAAACAATCCACGGGCAGCAAAATACAAAACAAACACCCACGACACGAAGTGACCAGCTGGAGAAGGAGAAAGTTGTTACCGCAACGCGGTAGCGTAATTAACTGCAGGGGCTTGCGCCTGCAGGGAAGAGCGTCCCCACAATCAAAAACCCCTCAAGCGAGGGGGAATCTGACGAAGTCTGCTACATCGGACGCATCCGTTTAAACCTTCGATACATGGTGCCATAAATCAACTTGGCATCTTCGGAGAGGTAGACGGATAGCACCTATTAGCATCTGCCCCGAACCTCAGGCGAGGCATTCCATGTCTCGGCCGCCGTTCGGAGGGGAACAGATTCTGGCACGCCCGGTAGGACCTTTTCCTCTTTCCACTCCACACTTCGTGTGTCGTGACTCGCGAACCAATCGCGGTTCGCTAATGGTTGCCCTTGGGTTTCAAGATACTAAGAATTGGCGTCTCGCTTATTGCAGAAAGCAAAGGATCGATGGCTTCAACTTCCACGAAATTCTCCAACTGCTCAGGCTGCAATTGCAGCCAACGCTCTGCCTCGCCAGGAGGTATAGCCTACGGACCCCAAGCTGCTTCGCTATTCACAATGCCCGTGGAACAGGTCACTCGCGCCACCACAGGATTGTTCTTTGGGACCATGCTCCCGCCGACAAACTTCACCGCTCCAGTGCTGACAACGGAAGCTCTCAAGAAGTCGGTCTTTGATCGTCTTACCCCTGCCGCGGCTCCTCTCAACGAGTCGCCCAACGTCAACGCCTCGGTCTTCTCTAGATTGGGCCAGAAATCCTGCGAACCCATCATGGGACCTACAATCTCAGAGAAGGCTGCTTCTAAGAAGGTGGCCGCTCCTGCCCCCAAAGTCGTCAAGGAGGCTTCCCTTGCCAAGAAGTCGGCCTTCACAAGATTGACGGCTCCAGCTCCCGCTCCTACTGCCCAAAGGACGTCGGTCTTTGACAGGCTAACACCAACAGCGACCCCCCACCCAGACAGGGGGCAAGACGAAACCATTCTTACCGCTGACCCTACGCCGTCCGCTCGACACGCTCGACGTCGCCATTGGCGCCGAGTAAGGAAGGCCGGGGGCAACTCCCCCTCCGGGTTGACTCCATCGGCCCCAGTGGCAGAAGTTAATGCTGCTGTTCCAACTGGGAACAGCTTCGAAATGCTAAATAAGGTACGAAGGAATTCTCATACGGCAGTGCTGAAGAGGTCTCCCCCCTCATTAAAAAAGATTGTGGAAATAAAACCCGAACAGCCTCGATCTCCTCAATGCCTGTCTTCCAAAATCTATAAGGTTTGGCGACAGGCCCGAGACTCGATCATCGATCCAAACTTCTCCCGCCAGCACAAGAAGCTGAAAATCCAACCGGAAGCTGGTCACCAGGCTAAACCCCAAAAGGCTGTTGATCAACTGACTCATAAAAGGAGGAGGCCAGAGAAGACCCCACAGCATGCAACTAAAAGCACTGAGCCCAGACGCCCTAAGTCTGAGGGCATGGTGGTGCACACTGTTTACATGGCCTCTGGAAAAGAGGAAAGCCGCACTTCTACAGGCCACCGACCGCTAACCCGATCCGTGACGAAGGCCCAGGAGCAGCAACAAAAGCTTCAAGAAATGATGAATGCTATGGCCGCGCTCACCGGGCCAAGAGAAAACCCAGAAACGTCTTCAGACGCACGCCGGGAGGAAGAAACCGACGCTGAATTCCTTCGCCGGACACTGGAGAAAAGGGATAAAGAGGCTGCTGAACAAGCGGCCAATATACAATGGATGGGCCTCCTCTTCCAAGATGTGATAGGAATGATGATCCAGCAGGACTTACCCGCCGAGGATCCCCCAATCGTTCTTGAAGACGACCGAGGAGAAACGTCAAATCCACCACCAGCCCTCTCAACGGCCAAGGAGGAGGCAATCTCTAAGGCTGACCTGGCTGACTACATAGCCCAGCAAATCCGGGTTCATCACGCGACTGAGGCAGCTGGTCAAGTCGTGAAAACGGGACGGCCGTATCCGAGCTGGTACGACCAAATCAAATACCCGCAAGGCTATACGATACCGAAATTCCACGTGTATAAGGGGACCGGCAATCCTCATCAACATGTCGCCCAGTTCCGGGCCCTCTGCGGTAACACCGGCGGTGATGATAAACTGTTGCTCCGCCAGTTCGTGGGCAGCCTATCAGAAACTGCGTTCGAATGGTATTCAGAACTCCCGAACGATTCTATCAAAACGTTCGCTGAAATGGAGTTGTTGTTCACTCAGCGATTCGCAAGTGCCAGCGAACGCACTCCAATAACTGCACTGATTAACGCCAGGGTAAAACCAGGCGAAACCTGGGTCCAGTATGCTATACGCTGGCGGAATTTGTGGTCGAGATGTGAACAACGCATCGAGGAGGCACCTGCAGTGAGCATGTTCGTGGGAACTCTAGACCCTCACGCAACTATTTCCCAGTTTATGATGTTCTTTAAGCCAACCACATTCCAGGCTTTGATCGACAAGTTGGCTCAGATGGACCAGATGGGTCACAGACCACCTACCCCGAAGTCGGAACCTCGGAATGACAAGGGTAAAGGAAGGGCAACCTTTGTTGCGAATGCCCAACAGCAACCTAACGCCCCGAAACCGGCAGATCAACTGGAGGAAAGACGCCGGTATTATAATGAGAAGATGAAGCGTCCCTACTCATTCCCACGGGACAAGACGAAACGGCTATTCGAGCTGGCAATACGCAACAGACTTATAAGCCTACCAAATCCAAGGCGACCGCCGCAACCCGCCGAGGTGAATAACCCTAACTATTGCCCTTACCATCAAACGGTAAGCCATCCGATTGAAGATTGCTTCGTCTTCAAAGGATGGATTGAAGATCAGTACCTCCAGGGGAAGTTTGTACTGTCCGAAAAGTGGAAGGTGAACCCACCACAGCCGCACGCTCCTAGGAAAGCGGATACACCGGGAGCAACATGTTCTTTTATCGAAGAAGCTCCATGGGAGGTCGTGCTATCGACTAAAACCAGAAGAATGCTGAGAGACCTTCATGCGTGCCCTGCGATCGAATGGAAGGACCCTCTTGAACCTCAAATTATCGAAGGGATGCTAAGGCGCCGCCCGACTACAAAGACTCACGGTAAGAGCCCAGATACTCACGCCCAATCGTCAAAATCTTCGAAGAAAAAGAAGAAGAAATCCAAGAAGTCCGTGAAGCCTGGAAAAAAGCACACGAACTTGCAGAAGCAAATCGACGCGTTGGAAGAGTACAATCAGAAGGCGCGGACTCCTGTCACACTGCAAGAGTTCCTCAACCACATCTTTCAAGAGGAAGATGATGGAGAAAGCTCGTCGGATGAATCCGAAGGATATGTGGCGAGTTGTAACGTGATCTCCCACTCGTTTACCGATGATGGGAAAACTCCTGGCACTAAAAAGCTGGAGGCAGAGCCCGTACCAGAGCGTGCATGGCCAACAGACGAAATGATCGACGCTTTTCTAGACGAGATTCGTCTAAAATGTAAAGCGGACCAGGAGCGTGAGATGACCACGTCGGAAGGAGCCAAATGCGGGCAGCTGAACGAAAGAGTTGAACTACCCCTGTCGGAGCGAAAGGCATCCGAAGTAGACAGGAAGATATTCAAGACGAGGAAAAGGTTTGCCAAAGCCATTTCAATGGGAATGAAGCTACCGCCCTCGGAAGGAAACGCACACGATGGGGTGGAGAGGCACCCTAATTATTGCGCATACCACCGGAAAATATCACACCCCACGGAGGAGTGCGACGCCTTTAAGATATGGTGGCAAGGATATGTTGCTCATCGGCAACATTTTAAGCGCATGAAACGCAAGATCCGTCGGGAGCGAAGAAGTACTGTCGATGGGCACAACAGAACGACTGGCAACTGTTACATGGTTAACGCCAGGGGGTCACAAGTTCTCACCTTCGGGAGCGACTCTGATGAAGAAATGGCTCTGGGCCCTCTCTTTAAAGAATCTGTTTTAGAGAAAGAGGAGAAATCGGAAGCCTGCGAGAACATTCAGCTGCGCAATCGCACACTCCCAGAAAAGAATCTTGGGCCCGCGAACAGAAAAGATAAGGGAAAAGAAAAGGTCACTGAAGATATCACTTTAGATGACCAAGTCACGAGAGAACTGGCTGCCAAAGACCCTCCTCGAAAGAGTAAAGTGGACTGTAACATCCTCGCGCACCTAAGGAAGCTACCTTCTCAGCTTAGCATTCTCGATGCCCTCCTATTGTCAAAAGAAGCGCGAGACTCACTAATTAAGGCGTTACAAGAACCTGCGCAATTCCAAGCCTTCCTCGCCACTGAAAAGATGAAGGATGAACTAGAGGAAGTGCACACGGCCGACATCACTTTCGGTGACGAAGACCTCCTCCTCGAGACGTGCGACCATAACCGTCCCCTATATGTCTCCGGATACTGCCATGATATCAAGATAGGCAAGATCCTGGTGGATAATGGATCCTCCGTCAACCTCCTTAATGTTCGGGTGTTGAAGGAAATCTGCATGAGCGTGCAACACCTCGCTCGTGACAAAATTACTATCTCCGGTTTCGATTCACAATCGTCACGGACTCTCGGATCTGTGATACTAACATTACGCTTTGGACTTCTCGTCACAGACATCAAATTCCATGTCATTGACGCCAAGACCTGCTACAACGCCTTGCTCGGTCGTCCTTGGTTACACGAATACAACATCATCCCTTCTACACAACATCAGTGTATGAAGTACTTTAAGGACGGTTTCGAGTATACCGTAACAGGCGAGCTGAACCCATTTTCCGTGAACGAAGTCCGCAAATACGAAGATGCGAAATACTTTTTACCAGATTTTGAGGATACAGAAAGGTGTCGCAGTCCGGAGAACAAAACCGCCGCCACCATCCCGATTTTCGGGAGCGATACCGAAGAAGAAGAAGAGATAGTTTATGCAGGGCCATCTCGACGCAACAACCTGGGGACGCCCGCCCCCGTGTTGGTTTTCGGAAGTGATTCAGAAGATGAAGTTAATGCTGTGTTCTCCAATCGGTTGTCAATACAAGCACCCCCTGGCGATGACCATAGTTTGCAAATCACTATGGTACCGTGAGAACACTACAAGGATCTCGACACACTTCAGGCTCACAATGTGCAGGACTTGCAAACATTTTGCGTCCCTCCCAGGCGAAGGGGCGAGAAGGTGATCCTATTCTATCGATCCTCAGAGTCGAAAATAGAGAAAGAGATCTGGCATGGCACGGATGCTACGCTTGACAGGCTCCGACCCATCCGTCTGCCCAGATACTATACAAATGGATTAAAGAAGCTATTGAAGCGCCAAGGAGTACCTCTAGAACAGACCGTTCGGCAGGCGCGGTTCTACAACAGGATTTGGGACGTCCCCGGGACTCAACGCAAATTGCCCAACGAGAAGATGGAAACACTCGGGCTTGGATACGCAAGAGCTGGAAAACGGGAACGGGCTCACAGCAGCTACGCTATATATACCTTCGATAGAGAGGAGGACGCCCTGTCAGGAGATGCCAATCCCCCCTCAAAACTAGACCCCGCGATTAAAGCGCCGAGTCCGTCGTTTGAAGAACGAATGGGCAAGCCTATCAGGGAAGTGGGTCGAAAAGCTCGGGAAGACCACAACCGCGAAATGGCCATCTACGAGAAGGCCAGGACGCAACGTCTATCTCAACGTGCTGCAGAAGACAAAGATGCTTATCCTCGTCAATCCGTTGTACGAAAGGCCAGACGCAGAGACGGAAATAAATCAAGAAGCAGCTCGGGTTTGTCCCTCATGAAGAGGATGAGTCGAGCGTACTCCTTCCCCCGAGACAAGACGGAGAGGTTACTCAGCCTCGCTATAAAACATCAAATGATCACGCTTCCAGAGTCTAGACATCCTGAGCAAGCTAGCAAGGCCTCTCATCCGAGTTATTGCTCTTATCACCAAGCCATGGGACATCCTACCGAAGACTGCTTCACCTTCAAGAACTGGGTCGAGGACCAGTACCGACAGGGTAGATTCGCTTTATCTGACGGCTGGAAGGTAACGTCGCCGCAAAAGCATGAGCCCAAGGCCGCAAGAGCAGAACCGGGTCCACCTCAGTTCAGGGAGCGGGTTCGCACTTGTTATACGACTACGATATTAAGAGAAGAGCCCGAGAATGTAGATGACCTTTCCCGGTGCTTTGAGAACAGCGACGATGAGGTGATCTCAGAATTTCCGCCCGCTCCAAAAGAACTGGAAGATGGTATACATACTACTGCAGATAACCTCAAGAAGATTGAGTTGGGATCGGCAGACGACTCGCGACCGACATTTGTCAGCGAGCTGTTGTCCGAAGAGAGGGTGGCTGCGTTAAAGGACGTGCTTCTACGGCATAAAGACTGCTTCGCGTGGAACTACTCCGAGATGCCAGGATTAGATCCGGAGATTGTTGTGCATAGATTAGCAATATCCCCAGATATCAAGCCAGTCAAGCAGGCACCGAGGAGGATGCGACTCGAGCTTGAGATGAGCATCAACGCCGAAGTCAAGAAGCTGATCGATTCTGGATTTATCCAAGAAGTCCAATATCCCGACTGGATCGCCAATATCGTCCCGGTAATGAAGAAGAATGGGACGGTACGCATATGCGTGGATTTCAGGGATCTCAATAAAGCCTGTCCAAAGGATGATTTCCCAGTACCGGTAACCGAGCTAATGATAGATAACACGTCAACTCACGAGGTTTTCTCCTTTATGGATGGTTCGTCAGGATACAATCAGATAAAGATGCATCCCGAAGACCAGAAGCATACCGCTTTCCGCACCCCTTTGGGTATATTTTGCTACAGAGTTATGCCCTTTGGTCTCAAGAACGCTGGCGCTACCTATCAAAGGGCCATGACAAAGATATTTGATGACCTCATACACGACGTCGTCGAGTGCTATATCGATGACCTCGTAGTAAAGAGCATGTCATACGAAGATCATTTAAAGAATCTGGAGATTGTATTTCGACGCCTTCGGCAATATAATTTGAAAATGAATCCCCTTAAATGCGCGTTTGGAGTCTCCTCGGGCAAATTTCTGGGATTCATCGTTCGACACCGAGGTATTGAAATAGATCCGTCAAAGATTAAGGCGATCATGGAAATGCCTCCGCCAAGAACCCTCAAGCAGTTGCGGTCTCTCCAAGGGAAGCTCGCATACATCCGGCGGTTTATCGCTAATCTTTCGGGCAAATGCCGTCCTTACAGCCACCTGATGAAAAAGGGAACTCCATTCGTTTGGGATCACAAATGTCAAGCTGCACTAGACGAGATCAAACAGTACTTGCAAAACCCTCCAGTGTTGGCTGCTCCAGTGAAGGGAAAGCCTCTCATTCTTTACACGGCCGCCCTTGAAGGTTCTTTGGGCGCGTTATGGGCACAAGAAAACGATCAAGGGAGAGAGAGGGCACTCTATTACTTAAGTCGAGTTCTACTGGGGGCAGAAAGCAACTACTCCCCCATTGAAAAGCACTGCCTGGCGTTGATCTTCGCGATAACAAAGCTTAGACATTACGCATTAGCACATGAAGTCCGTCTTATTTCGAAGGTGGACCCTCTCAAATATTTGATGTCGAAAGCCATATTGACGGGACGACTCGCTAAGTGGGCCCTGCTCTTGATGGAGTACTCGATAACGTATCAACCTCTCAAGGCGGTGAAAGGCCAGGCCATTGCCGACTTCCTCGCCGAGCACCCGATACCGGCCGATTCTCCTCTGAACTGCGAGTTGCCGGACGAGCATACATTTGATGCGATTAGCGGCGAAAGCACCCGATGGGAACTCTATTTCGATGGAGCGTCCTCCATAAAGAAACAGAAACAAGGTGTCCCAATGATCAAATCAGGGATAGGCCTCATCTTTGCAACTCCACAAGGAGGGATAATGCGCTTCGCCTTCTCCTTAACAGAGCCGAGGACAAACAATGAAGCCGAATACGAAGCTCTGATAGCAGGCCTCGAAATCGCCATCGACATGGGAATTGAAGACCTCCTTATATACGGGGATTCTCAGCTGGTCGTTAGCCAAGTAAATGGTGACTACCAAACGTGCAAACCGGAGTTGGTGAAGTACGGCGAAAGGGTGCAACAACTATTGACCTAAATTCCCTCCTATACTTTGGAGAACATACCGCGCGCGGAAAACAGTAAGGCAGACGCGTTGGCTAAACTTGCTAAAGAACTGGCCGACGAGAACCTCGACGACGTCAGAATCGTGGTACAAAGCCGCCGAGTGCTTGCCCCGGCAGAAATATCTCCGGAATCATGCGAAGAAAAGGGAACGACTGAGCAGACGGCCCTACAAATAAAAGACCATCAGAAGGCCGAAGACTGGAGGGAAGTCTTCATAGACTACTTTAAGTCCCACCGAATGCCCGAAGAAGCGTCCTCAAGACATCAGCTTATGAAACGAGCTTTATCCTTCGCTTTTGTCAACGATACTCTATACAAGAGATCATTTAATTCTCTATGGCTGAGATGCTTAGGACCTGACGAAGCAGAAAGAGTCATTCAGGAAGTTCATGATGGACTTTGCGGTTCTCACCAAGCAGGCCCAAAGATGAAGTTAAAAATTAAACGGATGGGTTACTACTGGCCCACGATGATCCAGGACTGCCTCAAGTATGCGAAGCAATGCCACGCATGCCAGATTCATGGAGACTTCATCCACCAACATCCGAATCCACTGCATCCAACGGTGGCTAGTTGGCCATTCGAAATGTGGGGGACTGACATAGTAGGCCCCATTGAGCCTGCATCATCCCGGGGACACCGTTTTATTCTGGCAACAACTGATTACTTCTCCAAATGGGCAGAAGCAGTACCACTGAGGGAAGTAAAGACGGAGAATATCCTCCATTTCTTCAAGACGCACGTCATCTATCGGTTCGGGACTCCACGGCGGATTATCTCCGATAACGGGCCGGCCTACCGAAGCCATAAGATTAGCCGCTTCGCACAGCAGCACAATATAGACTGGAGATATTCTTCGGTTTACAATCCACGAGCTAACGGTCTAGCCGAGGCCTTCAATAAGACCTTGACGAAGATCATAAAAAAGACCGTTTCCAGGAATAAGAGAGACTGGCACGAAAGGCTGCAAGAAGCCCTCTGGGCTTATCGAACTACGTTCAAGACGGCCACAAACACAACGCCGTACGCGTTGGTATTTGGGACGGAAGCAGTGCTCCCCCTCGAGATAGAGTTACCCTCTCTACGAGTAGCAGTCCACCACGAGCTGACGAACGAAGAAAATGCCCACCTTCGGCTTGAGGAGCTTGATGCCCTCGACGAAACCCGGCTCATAGCGCAACAACATCTAGAAGCCTACAAAGCAAAGATGACGCGCTCATACGAAAGATTGACCAGGCCGAGGAAATTCCGCCAAGGCGAACTCGTACTAGTGGTCAAAAGACCTATGATCCCTAATCGCGCCAAGCGAGGAAAATTTGAGCCAAACTATGAAGGCCCATACATCATAGACAAGGTCTACCAGGGTGGAGCCTATCTACTCATGGACATGCACGGTGAGAGGCCTTTCAGGCCAATAAACGGCCGCTTCTTAAAGAAGTACTATGCTTAATAAGCCACAGCCTGGGTCAATGATAGGTGACGACGACTATGTCCGCTCACTATCTTCCTAGGCTCAAACTTTATAAGCAGCCAGCCTTCTCATATCGACGGGCCGAAATGTCCTTAAACTATCGACGGACCGAAATGTCCTTAAACTATCGACGGACCGAAACGTCCTTAAACTATCGACGGACCGAAACGTCCTTAAACTATCGACGGACCGAAACGTCCCTAAAACTACTACCGCAGCATCCTCAGGCTGGCGTGGTTAAAAAAAAAATAATAAAAAAATAATAATAATAATAATAATAATAAAACGGTATGTCCATAAGCAAAATGGGCACGGATGAAAACCCGAAAGGGCTCCGTGAGTAAAAACAGCAGGGCTACCGGCGAGTGTTTGTGAAAACCCGAAAGGGCGCAACCTCGTTAAAAGACACTTACAGGATCCTCTCGACCTTGTAAGGAGAAACCACCTGCGTGAGATCCTTACGACTCACAAGGGAGCAGCACACTTAGGGATCCTCACGATTCCTAAGAAGAAATTACACTTGCGAGATCCTCACGACTCGTAAGGAGAACTCTCTTATGGGACCCTCACGGCTCATAAGATTTGAAAGTCTTAAGTTACAGAGACCTGAACCTGTTCTTAAGCAACCCCCACAACCTTTTTGCCCTACAAGCGGCTCATACTGACCCTTGTATACAATCCACGGGCGCGAATAAACATTTCCCTAACCAAGTCCCACCCGTGACTGGGGATATGTCCATACGGTGAACAACCCCTATAAGTCCTCTCGACTTGTAAGGAGAAAACCCTTTTGTAAGATCCTTACGACTTACAGGGGAACATACACTTAGGAATCCTCATGATTTCTAAGGAGAAAACACACCTATGAGATCTTCACGACTTGTAGGGAGAAATACCTTTGTGAGACCCTTACGGCTCGCGAAGTCAAAAGCCTTAGTCGACAGGATCCTAACCCTGTTTACTAAGCCACCTTTATTCAACATCGACAGAGGCAAGTGATGATTCGCTCCTGGCAATATCCCAGTTGTAGCGATGCTGATGCCTAAACCGGTATCAAATTCCAATCCCTTTCAAGGCAAATGATGATTCGCTCCTGGCAATATCCCAGTTGCAGCGATGCTGATGCCTAAACCGGTATCAAATTCCAAGTCCTTTTACGGCAAATGATGATTAGCTCCTGACAATATTCCAGTCGCAGCGATGCTGATGCCAAGATTGGTATCAGATCCCAAATTCCCTACTCGCAAAAAAAAAATCAGTGAGCAAAAAAAATGCATACGAAATAGCCGAAGTGACGGGGCAACTTGCAATAAAAATCAGCAAGTAAAAAAAATGTATGCATGAAAAATAGCCGAAATGATTGGGCAACTCGCAATAAAAAGCAGCGAGTAAAAATAAAATAAATAGCCGAAATGATTGGGCAACTCGCAATAAAAAGCAGCGAGTAAAAATAAAATAAACAGCCGAAATGATTGGGCACCGCGAAAAATAGCCGAAATGATTGGGCAGTCGCGATTGTCGCGATATAAAAAGCTGAAACGATAGAGCATCTCGGAAAAAGAAATAAAATAAAAATAAAATGTATGCCCTACAGGTGATGCTACATCAATCCCTGTATACAATCCAATGGCATAAACAAAAAGGGAACGTACCTCCCTCTCCCAGGTTTCACCAAAGAGCGAAGCTAAATCTCGACGGGCCATAAGCGACCTAGAGATCATCCCAACACTCGTCTCGTAACAACGGGCACAACTTCAAGCTAAGCGGAACAGCAGCAACTCCCAGTTCCATGGCTCGGTGATATACATATCGCCAACAGTCAAACCTTCATCCCGTGAAATGCGGATATATTCAGCAGAATTCCTGGTCACGTGGAACGCGGATTATGTCACTCTTTGACCCCGTGGAAAGCATCCAGAGCGGAGCCTAGTCCTCGCCTAACGCGGCAGTGAACCCGTGTGAAGCATCTAGTGCAAAATTCCTGGTTACGTGGAACGCGGATAACGTCACTCTTTGACCCCGTGGAAAACGTCCAGAGCGGATCCTGGTCCTCGCAGAGCATGGCAGTGACCCGTGCGAAGCATCCAGAGCGGAGCCTAGTCCTCGCCTAACGCGGCAGTGAACCCGTGTGAAGCATCTAGTGCAAAATTCCTGATTACGTGGAACGCGGATAACGTCACTCTTTGACCCCATGGAAAACGTCCAGAGCGGATCCTGGTCCTCGAAGAGCATGGCAGTGAACCCGTGCAAAGCATCCAGAGCGGAGCCTAGTCCTCGCCTAACGCGGCAGTGAACCCGTGTGAAGCATCTAGTGCAAAATTCCTGGTTACGTGGAACGCGGATAACGTCACTCTTTGACCCCGTGGAAAACGTCCAGAGCGGATCCTGGTCCTCGCAGAGCATGGCAGTGAACCCGTGCAAAGCATCCAGAGCGGAGCCTAGTCCTCGACTAACGCGGCAGTGAACCCGTGTGAAGCATCTAGTGCAAAATTCCTGGTTACGTGGAACGCGGATAACGTCACTCTTTGACCCCGTGGAAAACGTCCAGAGCGGATCCTGGTCCTCGCAGAGCATGGCAGTGAACCCGTGCGAAGCATCCAGAGCGGAGCTTAGTCCTCGCCTAACGCGGCAGTGAACCCGTGTGAAGCATCTAGTGCAAAATTCCTGGTTACGTGGAACGCGGATAACGTCACTCTTTGACCCCGTGGAAAACGTCCAGAGCGGATCCTGGTCCTCGCAGAGCATGGCAATGAACCCGTGCAAAGCATCCAGAGCGGAGCCTAGTCCTCGCCTAACGCGGCAGTGAACCCGTGTGAAGCATCTAGTGCAAAATTCCTGGTTACGTGGAACGCGGATAACGTCACTCTTTGACCCCGTGGAAAACGTCCAGAGCGGATCCTGGTCCTCGCAGAGCATGGCAGTGAACCCGTGCGAAGCATCCAGAGCGGAGCCTAGTCCTCGCCTAACGCGGCAGTGAACCCGTGTGAAGCATCTAGCGCAAAATTCCTGGTTACGTGGAACGCGGATAACGTCACTCTTTGACCCCGTGGAAAACGTCCAGAGCGGATCCTGGTCCTCGCAGAGCATGGCAGTGAACCCGTGCGAAGCATCCAGAGCGGAGCCTAGTCCTCGCCTAACGCGGCAGTGAACCCGTGTGAAGCATCTAGTGCAAAATTCCTGGTCACGTGGAACGCGGATAATGTCACTCTTTGACCCCGTGGGAAACGTCCAGAGCGGATCCTGGTCCTCGCAGAGCATGGCAGTGAACCCATGCGAAGCATCCAGAGCGGAGCCTAGTCCTCGCCTAACGCGGCAGTGAACCCGTGTGAAGAATCTAGTGCAAAATTCCTGGTCACGCAGAACGCGGATAATGTCACTCTTTGACCCCGTGGAAAACGTCCAGAGCGGATCCTGGTCCTCGCAGAGCATGGCAGTGAACCCATGCGAAGCATCCAGAGCGGAGCCTAGTCCTCGCCTAACGCGGCAGTGAACCCGTGTGAAGCATCTAGTGCAAAATTCCTGGTTACGTGGAACGCGGATAATGTCACTCTTTGACCCTGTGGAAAACGTCCAGAGCGGAGCCTGGTCCTCGCCAAGCACGGCAGTGAACCCGTGTGAAGCATCCAGAGCAAATACCGGACTGTGGAGTCCTTAAAATCCACGGACTATGACGTCCTTAACCTCGACCGTGATGTCTTAAAACTAACGATCAACCACCCTGATTCCCTACAGACTTTGCCTTGGTTTAAGGGTACATCTCTTCACTCCTTTGATGCCCGGCGTTGTAATTCCTCAACGTCTTCAAAGAGGTGACGGGTCCCTGCAACCAAACACCGGACTGTGGAGTCCTTAAATCCACGGACTATGAGGTCCTTAACCTTGACCGTGATGTCTTAAAACTAACAGCGGACTGTGGAGTCCCTAAATCCACGGACTATGAGGTCCTTAACCTTGACCGTGATGTCTTAAAACTAACAGCGGACTGTGGAGTCCTTAAATCCACGGACTATGAGGTCCTTAACCTTGACCGTGACGTCTTTAAACTACGATACCTTGAGAAACTCCCGACTCCGTAAAACACGGACAAGGATGACCGCATCCAACACTTGCAGGCCCTCACGACCTGTACGGAAGAAAAAACTCTCTTGCGAGATCTTTACGACTCTCAAGGGAAGACCCGCTTAAGGATCCTCACGATCTTTAAGAAGAACTCACACCTATGGGATCCTCTCGACCTGTAGGGAGAAAAACTCTTTATGAGACCCTCGTGGCTCATAAGATGCAAAAGCCTTAGGAAGCAGATCTTAACCCCGAGTCCTGAGCCATTGCTGTCCTGCAAGGAGATCAAGATAGAATATCCGCAGAATACATTCAATGAAAAGGAGACACATCATTGACAAGAAAAATGTATCTTTTATTCATAAACCAAAATGGGAACAAAGTACAATTCATGAAAGAAACAAAAAGAAAATACTCTCATCCATGAGTATGTACAAAAAGGAAGAAAAAGATACAAACGTTTTAGGCCGGCGGGCGATTCAGCAGCTTGGTCAGCTCATCCTGCTTTTGCTGAGCCACGGCTTCATGACGCAAGATCTCCAGAAGACGAGCCTCCGCTTGAGCTTGCTGAGCCTGATACGAAGCGAACCGAGCTTCGAGCTCTTTCTCGGTGGCTTTATGAGCCTCGACCCTCTCACGAGTGAACGTGGCAGCTTTGTCGAGTGCCACCACCTCTTTGATGGACTCCTGAAGCACTCGCCAGAGTTCATACGCTTTGTTGGCCCTGGCCGTGAGGCTGGCCTAAAGCTCGCTCAGCGCCTTAGAAGCCAATGCCCTTTCCGAAAATTTACGGCCGAGCCCTTTTCTCGCACAACAATATGTTCGCTACGTGTCGCTCTATCAGGCCACGTAAGCTCGCTTCCGTGACCACGACCTTGGAAACAAGACATTTACGAGTCCATATAAATGGGCTTCCAATCGACAGCAATAATCGGTCCAAAACGCGCTCACACAACCCGGTATGGAAAGCAACGAAGAAAAATTTTCCGACGATTATCCTATCAAGCATGTGCTCGCAATCATGTGAACATCCGAAAAAGAAATAAAATTCGAAGCTGTAATGTGCACGCGACATGACAACAGTATTGATAATTGAAGAAAATTTTCATAAAAGGAACACAAAATTTATTCATGCAAGCGGAAATATACATACGAGTACCGAGCCTACATGGAAGTTCAACATAAAGCATACAAAAAGGAGGGACTAATTTAAAGAGGTTCTACACTAACGGAAAAGGTCACCAAACACAGGATCAACGGCACAGGGGTTGATGAAGCAAAGGATAAAATTCTCCATCTCTCTCTCCGCTTTCTCCAGCACATCGAAGCGACGATTCTCGCGAGAAGTCGCTCCCCATCGGTTGGTGCCATGTTCGTCTGCGAATGCAAACATAACAGCTCGCCGGGCCTTTATCTCGCTCAGCACATGAATTGAGCAGTCCTTCAGATCCTGAGTAATCAGGCATGCTTCATGAAAGCCCTCGAGCTTTTCTTTCGCCGCATCAAGCATTGCCAGGGTCATCTCTGCAGGGTGAGGAGGAATGTCGGCAAGCACGGCCATGAGGATCATCCGGAGCCAGAGAGAACCCATCGGGAGGGGAGACCCCCTACGGATCGAGAGTTCGTGCATGGCTGAGTCGCATTCGTTGTCGGTAAGGAGGGGATCCACCAACCGAGCAGCAAAGCGGGGGACCATCTCTTCAATAGGAACTTCCCACGGCTGTCGGCGAGCATGAGGACGATTGCAGGCCATGACGCTCGTTTGTTACTCCAAGATAAAAAAAAATATAATAATAATAATAATATGAAGCTCTCTGTGAAAGGGAAAGGAAGCTATAGCCTCATATATAAAGAAGTGCATTAAGTGCTGTGCGCGGAAAATCTTGCATGGTAAGACTATTTCCAAGGCAAAAAAAAAAGGAAGGGCATCTAAAATCAAGGAAATGAAACTATTTCCAAGGCCCTTTCTCTGCATCCAATATTGTGCACTGAAAATACGGCATGGGAAAATTTTGTGAACCGCCCCATCAAGGGACCCACGTGCAGAACACGTGAGGCCTAAACCTGATGCGCGCTTAAAAGGAAATATATGGAATAGTACCCTGCATATTAAAAGCGCAAACGACAACAGTAGCAAAAATGACAAAATCCCGGATGCAAACATAGAAAGACATAATAACAATTGTCACTAATACTTCAAGAGGTTCATACAAAACACAGAGGACGCATTTACAACGGTAAAACTTCAGATGCGGGACATGGGTTGAGAAACTCAAAATTAACTTTATCCAGGGTTTTCCAAGCATTTCGAACCTCCCGAGTATGTTTCCTCTCACGATCACAAGCGTCGGGGTCCTCACGAATGTCCTCCACCCTCCGATAGGCGGCAAGTATGGCCGACTGCTGGAACATCTGATGCAGGAGATCAATGAGATTATCCCGCCTTCTCTTTGAGATCAAGTGCATCAGATACACCGAGTGCACTTTATCCTCGGCGGCGTCCAATGCCCCAAGCGGCACACCAGCACAGAATAGAGGGAGAGCCTCCCTGATCGCCAGCACGATCAGCCTCAGAAGAGAAGAGCGACGGGGGAGTAGCCAATGGTCGTACTCATCAAAGCGGCTCATAATCTCGGTACATTGAGCATCGGTGAACTCCTGGTTCTGACTGCGGCCCAGTGCACGAATATTCCCATAGGAAATGATCTCGTCAAGATCATACAGATGGGCATCCATGATACCTGAAATAAAGGTCGTGAGATTCATTACAAAACCCTCATTGCATTAATTGCAGAAGAACAACCTAGGGCCAAGAGACCTCAGGAAGCCTCTGTGTGAAGGAAGCGAGTTCTTCATTGGAATTAAAATTCCTTATTAAGAAAAGGGAATTAAATTCCCAGAAACATGTTTTCTGATGGAATTAAATTCCATAGATTTGAACCGCCATCATCATCTCCCCAAAGATCATCTAAACCCTAAGAGATCTACAGTTGAAAGATTAAACAGTTTCATGTTCTTATGGAAAATATGAAGAAAAAAGGGTAAAAACCCTTGTTTTGGAGTTAAAATCCATAGAAATGTGAAGGTCCATCGTTGTCCAAGAACATTACCTGAGGAAAAAGGATTCTTTTCGAACAGAGTTAAACTCTGAAGATTATTTTAAAACAGAGAACTAAGCTCTGAAAGCGAGAATTAAATTCTCAAAGAAGAAGTTCTCAGAAGAAGAAGATGAACAAAGTGAAGGCTCCTATGAAGAGACAGAGGTATTTATAGAAGACAATGAAAACGTTTCGTCTCCCCAGATCCCTAGAGGAATCCAACGGTCACAAGAGGTGACAGCGTTGCACTCACGTGCAGACACATGAGAACAACGCTGTGGGGGCATTTGTTTCCTGATTTAAAATCAGGAAAGCTTCTGGGAAAAGCTTCAGAAGAGGGTCACGTGCTTACACGTGACTAGCGGTTACGTGTTGGCACGTGACATCTAAAAACATCATCAAGGCAAGTTCAGTTTCCTGACTACGTTGAAGAAAAGGGGGCTTCAGAAAGAGTCACGTGCTCCCACGTGACCCGGGTCACGTGGCGACACGTGACATTTAAATGCAAGCGTCAAAAGGCACACCAGTTCCCTGATCAAGTCAAGGAAAAGGCTTCAGAAGAGGTCACGTGCTCCCACGTGACCAGGGTCACGTGTTGGCACGTGACGTTCAAAGCAGCAGACTCATTCTCCAGTTGAATCAAGGAAAGAGAGTTCAAACAAGGGTCACGTGCTCACACGTGACCAGGAGTCACGTGGTGGCACGTGACGTTTAAGCAAAGATCAGAAGACAGAGCGCAAAAGAAAGGAAAAGGCTCATTCCAAAGGGGGTCACGTGCTCACACGTGACCATGAGTCACGTGGTCACACGTGACCGCTTTCAAAACCCATTTTGTCAACAGAATTAAATTCTGAAAGGAATTCAAATCTTTCCAAAGGAAAGCGGCTATCTGCAACAAATCAAATTAAAGATTCAGAGGTGATGAAATATCATCTATCTATGGGAAAATCTCGGGTTTGGAAAGATTTCCCCTTTAAATCTAACCGAAACAACAAAGAAGAATCCCTGGATTTGAAATCCAACGGTGAATAAAATTCACCTAATAATCCAAAGGTCCAAAACGAATGATGGATGCAAATCAAATCTCTCATGAAGATTCGTCAAAAACTGATTGATTCGGCTGCTTCTCCTATAAATAAGAGCCAAGAGATACAAAAAAAAAGAGAGACACATAGAGATACAGAGACGCAGGGAAGAAAAAAGAAAAGAAAGAGAGCTTCGATACTTGGAGAACTTTGATCTTCTGCAAAAAACCCTAGGTAAGAAAGGGAAGGCCTTTTGAAAGAAAGAGAATTTAATTCTCAACAGAGTTTAACTCTGATAATGTAAAAACAGAAGAACATATTTCTTCTCTCTTTGATAGAGGATCTGCAAAGTGCACATCTCCCCTTAAGGTTGAGAATTTAATTCTCAATGGGTTAAGATCCTGCCATGCAGATCCAAAACATAGAGAAGGAATGCAAGCACGAGAATTTAATTCTCACAGAACTATAGGAATTTAATTCCTTTAAAATAAAATTAGGGCTTGACCCTGTATCATTGGAATTTAATTCCTTCAGGATAAAAAGAAACAGGGTTTAACCCTAATTAAGAACTTAGTTCTGTTGAAACAACGGGAATTTAATTCCCTTAATCATCATTTAACAGGGAATGGGAATTCAATTCCTTAAAAAACTTTTATTAGGGTTTAACCCTATTCAGCCCTTCACGTATATGAGGAATGTAATTCCTACAGAAAATTCATAGTTAAACTCTATCCCAGAATATAAGTCTTCGAAAGGAAGTAGGAATTTAATTCCTCTGAAATTTACAGCTCGAGGAATTTAATTCCTGGAAAAAAAAGATCAACAAAGCCTCTAAACAAAATACATAGAGGCAGGGTCACGTGTCATCACGTGACCCCTCAAAAGATCTACAGAAAGCCCCTTTGAGGCAGCACCCCACGTGATCCACGTGACCCTTGGCAGAAGCTCTAATACATAAACATTTGAATGCCCATCACGTGATGGCACGTGACGCTCTGAAAGACACGATAATCTCAGAATAAATGAAGGAAGGGCGCTCTCACGTGCTGCCACGTGACCCCTCTTGTCTTAGTGTTTAACACTAAATTGAAACTCTCGAACCCAGTGTTAAAAAACTGTTGGTCCTTAGTGTTCACCACTAATTAAAAAGCTTTATCTGCAGTGTTCAACACTGATTGCCTTAGTGTTTAACACTAATCTGAGATCTTCATTTGCAGTGTTCAACACTGATCTGTTTTAGTGTTTAACACTAATTTGAAAAGCCTTGTTGCTGGTGTTTAACACCAATTATCTCTTAGTGTTAAACACTAACTTGTCAACCTCATTCCCAGTGTTCAAAACTGATTGCTCTGTAGTGTTTAACACCAGGCTTTGACCCAATTGACTAAATGGATGGAGGCAAAGCCTCTCCTGATTGGACTTAGCCCAAGATGGCCATAAGTCCTCAATTTGTGATTAACTGGGCCAATAGACTCATAACACAATTCGTCTTGACCCCAAATTGGGCCAAGGACTATTTAATCCACTCCGGTTCTAGGGTACATCTCTTCATTCCTTTGATACTTGGCATTGTAATCCCTCAATGTCTTCAAAGAGGTGACGGGTCCCGACGACCACACATTGATACGGACTGCGGGGTCCTTAAACCCGTGTTTAATGCAAATTCCTGGTTACGTGAAACGCGGATAATGTCACTCTTTGACCCCGTGGAAAGCGTCCAGAGCGGAGCCTGGTCCTCGCAGAGCACGGCAGTGAACCCGTGTGAAGCATCCAGAGCACATAATGGACTGTGGGGTCCTTAAACCCATGGACTACGACGTCCTTAACCTTGACCGAGATGTCTTAAAACTAATAACGGACTGTGGGGTCCTTAAACCCATGGACTACGACGTCCTTAACCTTGACCGAGATGTCTTAAAACTAACAATGGACTGTGGGGTCCTTAAACCCATGGACTACGACGTCCTTAACCTTGACCGAGATGTCTTAAAACTAACAATGGACCGCAATGTCCTTAAACTACCCATGGACCGCAATGTCCTTAAACTACCCATGGACCGCAATGTCCTTAAACTAGAACAATAGAGCCCGCATGCTCTTTTGTCGGATCTAAACGGTCCCGTTTAAGTTGATCTTAGCCTCAAAGATGGCTAACGCATCCTTAAACCTTCAAACAGAGTGGACTATAAATCCCCCCAATTAACTCTGGCTCAAGGGTACATCTCTGAACTCCTCTGACATCCGTCGTTGTAATTCCTCAACGTCGTCAGAGAGGTGACGGGTCCTGACGGCCATACATACGTTGGACCTCTAGGTCCCTAAACTGGAACAATGGAGTTCAAACACTCCTTTATCGGATCTAAACGATCCCGTTAAGTTGATCTTAGTCACAAAGTTAGACTAACGCATCCTTAACAAACGTTTGAGTTGATCTTAGCCTCAAGTATGGCTGACGTATCCTCAAACCAAACCCCCAAACCCAAATCTAAGATAATACGGATTTGGACTAGTCCACGCCCTACGGGCGACGACATAACTTAGTCTCCGTAAACAATCCACGGACAGCAAAATACAAAACAAACACCCACGACACGAAGTGACCAGCTGGAGAAGGAGAAAGTTGTTACCGCAACGCGGTAGCGTAATTAACTGCAGGGGCTTGCGCCTGCAGGGAAGAGCGTCCCCACAATCAAAAACCCCTCAAGCGAGGGGGAATCTGACGAAGTCTGCTACATCGGACGCATCCGTTTAAACCTTCGATACATGGTGCCATAAATCAACTTGGCATCTTCGGAGAGGTAGACGGATAGCACCTATTAGCATCTGCCCCGAACCTCAGGCGAGGCATTCCATGTCTCGGCCGACGTTCGGAGGGGAACAGTCGAGGAGAGAGAGAGAAAGGGATGAGGAGGTGGTCGACAGCGAGGCGATCTCCTGTGAGAAGGTGCAGCGATAGGTTACAGGGGTTCATGTCGGGGATCTCGCAGGGTGGTGGTGAGGTGACGGAGAAGGAGATGAGCAAGATCAGGAATATGGAGAGGTGATGGTGGAGGCGACGACGGTGACGCGGCGTGGGTAGGGTTAGAGTTTCGTCGAGGCGACGAAGGCGGGAACAAAGAAATAAAGAAGAAGAAGTGAAGGGAGATGAGGACGTGCGGGCAATGGGTTTTAAAGGAAAAAATTTAGTATTAAATGTAAAATAAGTAGAGAGGCAGAGAGTGAGACGGGTGAGAATCTTTATTCAGGATTTATTGTTTAAAATATAAAGGGAATATTTAATATATATATTTTAGTTAAAAGGCATATATTTTACTGTTTAGAATATTAAGAATATAATATTGAATAAATTTGAGATTTTGGCTAATACAAAAATAGTTTAAAACACGCCCAGGTCGGGTCTAAAATTACGGTTTAAAAATATGGATAATATACGTATCAAGTAAAACCAAAATACGATATCCGGGTAACGAAAAAGTATACCCCCAAGAACGGATGCATGTAGCGTGCACGTAGCCATCCAAACGAGTCTGTTTCACAGAACGGGATGAGAACACGATGTACGGATGCTACCACAGGATCAGGGGTATGATGCAGGCCATACTAGATATTTTTAAAATATCTTATTTGACTTTAAATGTTATATTAAAAAAATTCAGACGCCAGATATAAAGCCAGTATGCAGTATAAACAATATTAAAAATGCACGGATCCTCGTAACTAGCCGGGATAAATTATAAACAGGAATCAAGACGGGTTTCCAGCAAGCGGGTCGGGTCGGATGCAAATACAGATGCCAATTATTCTATTCGCACCCAAAACACAATAAATCAAGAAATAGCCATAAATAAAGAAATATCTAAAATAGAACTGGTATAAATGAACTAGGGTGTTATAATTCTCTTCTCCTCTTTCTTCTCTTCTCTTTCTTTCTTTATCGATTCTTGACCGTCGCCAGAGTCACGCACGTCACCGACAATCCGGATGACCCAGTTATCATCGTTGTCCAGCGTAGTCACATCTTTGAGTTGCCAGGTCCAGTCTTGTACATGCATGGTTGCGTCGGATAACGTGATGTACGTACTCCGTCGTCAGATCCGATCAGGCAAGTTTATCTTGCAACATGCTGTTATAATATATCTTTTTATATAAATAAAAATAATACATATGTTATAGTATGCATCAATTATTATAGATTTACCGTTTTTCGATATCCGTTTGTATCCGTACTGACAATTGCATATCTAGTTGCATGCCGAAACCTCATTATATCATATTAATTCTATATTAGTGCAACATGCTATTTAGTTGTATCATACACAGGCAAGGATACGTATACAGGTTATTATAGATAGACACATATGCATTCTGATATCCGTCGTGCTTACTGTGTTCAGATATTCGTTACAGTTATATATTTGGATATCTATTTAATGCATATACATCACATGACATGTTCACGATACACTACTTGACTAGTTACTTGGATCTAGTTACTAATGCTAACAATCCTGACTTGTTGTCCCGACGGACGTTACTTGTTGTCTGCATAGACGAAAACCTGTACCTGCTCGATTCTGTTTTGGCATTAGATCTATATTGGCAATACATGACTTGAACGAAAACCTGGGGGTAAAGGGGAAATCAAGAATGTAACCAAATCGTAACTCAAAAGGTTATTATTAATGTTTGCCGTTTTTCCGGGCGATACGGAATAATCATGTTTGCCGTTTTTCTAGGCGTTACGGAATAATTATATGTTTGCCATTTTTCCGGACGTTACGGAATATCCCGTTTGCCTTTTTTCCGGGCATTACGAAATATCTTGTTTGTCGTTTTTCCGGACGTTACGGAAAAATCTTGTTACCGTGGTCCCGTGGAGAATGAAAGTGGCATGGACTATTGGGATACGATGAGGATTAAGTTAGTTGATTTCAATGACTTTCAGAATAGAAAACCTAGAAGCCAGTTTTAGGTTACACATCACATACATACGTACCTCACTATTTATATTTATGTTGTTGATTTATATTCATGTTTACATATCTCGTTACATCCTGGTTATTACTGCTATTATGGTATTATGACGCACTGACGTCTGGGTTTTACATGGCCCGGTTCCTCTATCTTTATCGCAGGCTGAACATGAGTATTTTAGCCGTCAAGCCGAGCAGTAGGGAATTGAATAATTGTTATTTAGAGATATTTAGTTTAGTTTATTTTCCGTAGCTTTATTTCTTGATGTGAGCCTATATTGGGACTTATTTTCAGATATTGTCTATTTAATTCGTTTCAGCTTATACATTTTCTTGACTCTTTTATTGTGGAAAATGGACATTTACTAGATAGCTTTTGTATTTTTCTGTTCTTGATATCCTATAGACAGCCGTAATGTGACTGTGGAGGGATGTTTCCTAGCCACAGGTAGCATGGTTGGTTCTGTCACGTGTCGTAGTTTGCACACTCTGGGAAGTGGGGCGTGCATATGATTAAACCATTACATGCTAGAATTGACTTGATTTTGAACTTGAACACTAGACTTAAACTCGAACTCAATCTATTCGAACTAACTTGACTCGACCCAGGATTGCAACTGACATGGCTCGCATTCTACTCAACTTTATTCTTCACCTTTTAAAATCCATTATTTCGATCACGACATGTATTGTAATAACCAATTTTCACGTGTGCGTTATTCCCATATTTTAATAAATTAATTTCCCAAATTCTATTTCAACTCAAAACCCATTTCCTTTTATTTAAACCAACCATTTTGATTTTATTTAACGATGATTAATTTGGTATTGATTGTTATTAAATCGTATTAACTAGTATATATAACCGTATTTTAATTGTGTTTTCATGGTTATTAATTTCTTATTAAATATCTTTAACCTTAATCCAATTGTGATGTTTTTTTTAAACAATTACCATATCCTATCTCATCACTCCTCTCCCCTCTTATTTTCCCCTTCTCTTTCTTTAAGCCCAAACCCTCAGCCCAACACATCCTAACCCAAACCCAGATCCCCCTCTTTTTCCTTCCTCTTTCCTCCCTTTTCCTTCACTCTCGCTAACGGCCCCCCTCTCTTGCCAACCCCCGCACGACCCGTTCCTCCTACGCCCCAGCGCTTCCCCTGAGCTCCTCACCTCCACTCTCTCAACCGTTCACTTTCTCTCTAATAATGGATTTGGGCCTCAGTGCTTCCCCTGAGCTCCAGGCCGCTGCTGACGAACCCTAGGCCACCAAGGTTCTCTCCATCGCATACGCAAGCGATCACAGCACGGAGCCGTTAAGCCCAAGCTTGAGCCGAGGCTAAACCCTTTGTTGCTGCTATTTGTTGCCGTGCTCGTACGATCTGTCGCCCTCACAGTCGCTGCAGTGCCGTCAATACATCGTTAAGGCAAGTTCCTACTTGCTTTACATGCTATTTTATTCATGTCGATAAGTGTATTGAATATCGAAAAATACTATAGCAATTTTACTAATAAGCCATGATCAATTTGGCAATATTGTTTGGGACACGATTGAGCTTAATATGTTATGATTAACGACATATAGAACCCCGTGAATTAATTTCGTGTAAGCCAATAATTGAGTAGACTTTTCTACCATTAATCGGTTGCTAAACCTATGTGTTCTATACGGAATCCTATATGCAAACTTAATCAAATATGGTGGAAACCGAGATAAATTAGACCCAATTACTGTTAATGAATACTCTGTAGAAATTGGTTTGCAAATTGAAATCGCTTCAACCATAAAATGACACCCCGATGACTTTTGCGGAAGCTGAACTTTCTCGGACATACCAGACCATTAAATTTATAGTAAATCATTTATATATCTGATATTAGCGTTCCATGGCTCGTATCGAAGTCAACAGATAAACCTACAGCACCCCATAGTTGATCTTTGAATTATAATAAGTTATGACAATGAAAAATGATACGATTCCGGGCTCTGGACTGCAGTCCAGAGAAAGAATCTCCGTCTTTACCCGCTTTTAGAACGCATACGTCTCACTGTTTAAGTGCGCAAGTGTGCGTAACCATATATAGAAGCATATATAATTTAATTAGCTTTCTAACGGTACTAGTTGTAAGTCGATATCGCATACCCCACGCACTTGTGGGGATGTGGAATTTACAAAAAAACGATTTCATACTTTGCAACACCGACTTTAACTCCAGGATCTTAACAGAAACCTTAACTAGCTATTCTACTTAGAGGTTCTAACTACTATGATAGTTTTATACCTCCTTGATTCTTTGTCCTTCGGGTCTTCTTCTCCTCCTCTTCTTGAGCTCCTTGAAGATCCAGATCGCACTTGATCGCCGGTCTCCTCGTGTCGAAGATGATCCACCCAAGAGTCTATATTTTAAGCTCCAACCTCTAAACTGTAACATTTCAAAAAAATAAAATATTATTTCTGGGAATTTTTATAATTTAATATTATTTTTAATGAATATTTTAATATTTCGGTATAATTAAATACCGATAAATTAGGGAAATTTTTTGAAAATTATAGAAATTACTAAACGAACGTGTTTTATGTGAATTATGCAATTTTAAAGTTTTTATGATTAATTATATGCTAATTTAGTGCTAATCGCGATTAAAAATCGCTAATCGCGCTTTAAGCGTATTTTGTGCAAAACATGCACCATTTCTTTTCTACACTTGTTACATTTTCCTACATGTTTTGGGTGCATGGCTTGTTATTTTGGGGTTACTATTGATGTGAGAAGGGAATAAGAAAAGAAAAGAAAAGAAAAGAAAAGAAAAGGATTAGAATATGTAGGCATGGGTGAGAGAGAGAAAGAGATGGGTTAACTTTGACCTTGGGCATTCTCTCCTTCATTTCTCCCTCTCATTTCTCTCCCCTCCTTTGATGTTGCTGCTGCTGCACCTTCTCCCCCTCTTCATAAAATCCCCCAAAACACCATGAATATCACTCTAAAACCCTATGTCCTTTTCACAAAAAAGATGCACAAGCTCAAGGGAATCATATTGGACCAAGAAAGCAAGGATTTTGGCCACTTGGGACAACTCAAGAATTTTCTTGAGTTGCCAAATGAGCTATTTTCTGAACCACTAGCTTAGTTTTCCTATTGCTTTCACATCCATGTTAACTTTAAACCGATATAGTGATGTTTAGTAAGGGTATGAAAATTCTAGTTAGGGTTATTGGAAATTGAGAGTTGTGGTGAGCAATTAAGCTCACTAGAGGCCACACAAACCCCCTAGTGCTAGAATTCTGACCTAAATCAGAGACTAGAAATCCGGAATACGGATTTAGAAACCAATATCGGAAGAATTGTGGAATTTGTGAGGGTTATTTAAAATCTGCTATCATTAGAAGACTCTGAAAATTATTTTGTAAGGACAGTAAGACATATAGGCACCCAGGAAGCTACCACCAAAACCCTAGCCCCTAATTCCTCAGACAGGCCGCTAATTTAATCAATTTGGCCGCAAATTGCGGCCTGGGTCCCACCATTTTGGATCGTGTTGGTTTTAAAGCTTTATTTCATGTACAATAGACCCTTGGTATATGCAAAATTGTCTGATTTGACCTAGGGTGAAATCTGGGACCCTTTTCTGTAGTTGCTGTTTTGGATTCGTGTTTTGTTTCTCCTATTTTGAATTCTGGAATTACGTATTTGTGTTTTCTCGATCGTTGACGTTTGCACGATAACATCGAGAGTTGTTTGATGGTTTAGAAAGCGTAGTCTATAAGTTCTAACCTATAAGCCTTAGCGCGTCGTTTGGTTTTCTCGATATGATTTTAAGATACATTTGCGATTGTGTTATCTTGTAGGTACCTTCACGAGGGCTTCTTATGACGAAGAAGATGAATGCGACATCGACACGGACACGCAGGATGCAAAGTGAGTAGATTATATCTACGGGGGAAGTCGGGTGGATGGCGTATAGCACCCCCGCAGTCCGATATTTAGTATAGTATATATATACTATATATGATAGCTTATTGTGTGTCGTGGATATTTGAGATGAGATTAGGTGTACTATGGTTGATTAGGGCATAGAAATAAACTAGTATAGTTCCTAGTTGCGAACCCTAGAATAGGTTTACACCCATACGCACACACATGCTTATTGCTATACATATACCTACATGATGAGGATAGTGGATGATTTTTGGAGATGAGTCGATGAGATTGGGCACAGTGCCATGAGATCGGTGATATGATGTGATTCGTATTTGGGATACGACATGTGATTTTAGCGGGCCTTGGGACGTGTGTTGCACACACGCATTTATATTTATATAGAGGGTATCGATTTGCACTAGACTTAGATTAGTACCCCAGATCATGAGATATGATGATAATGATACCTGATAATTGATGAGAGGAATGTGATATTGACCCATACCCAGCTTTTGGGATGCCGTACGATGGTTTACCGTACTAGCTTCATATTGATGATAGATCCGCACTCATGACTCGAGAATGTCATATGATATTGTATCGTACGCGGTATCTTTGAGGCGGGATCACCGACTATTATACTTATATATATATATATATATATATCGACTCAGATTTAGGTGGTTTCCGTACCCCTCCTGATTGACTTGTTAGTTAGAGCTGTAGTTTTGCTAGTAGATATTAGGCTAGATTGATGTCTTATCTATTTCAAAAAACTAACGAATCGGGAGTATTTTAAAGACAGGCAAAGGGATTCTACGGATATTTCCAAAAGACGCATTTTTTCTTAAAAACACCGTAGCCTTTATTTCCAAAACACCGCGATTCGTGTTATTTCAAAAGGCACTACTGTATGACTTATATTTATATTAAATGCAGATTAGTTATCATTGTGTTTATCATTCAGCTCCCGCACACTATTGCTGTTCGCTCCGCATCGCATACTTATATTGTGATTTCATATACCATTATTAAACTCATGCTGTTAGGACACCAGCACCATTATCGATGATGCATATGTTCCACGTACACCTGCTTGCCGGCTCACACACTTCATCATCGATAATTGCCATGTCACTACACTGTAATACTGTTGCATTCAGGATATGATCTCTTGCATGGCATACTTGTGTACATACCCATTGTACACCCATGTTTATATACATAAGTATTTGCACATACATAGATAATTCTGGCTTGATTAGAGATTTAGGAACCGCAAGATACTCTTTAAAACTGATTCATTTTAAAAGAGCGGTTTCCCTCAATGTGTGCATATTACTATTCCATGTTGCATGACAGATTGATATGCTTACATTCTTTTATACATCGCATATATCATGCTTTATGATTATACGCATTGAGATATATTGTTTCCATGATATTTCTGGATTTGGGAATCGTGGGTATTTCAAAAGAGAGTATGTATTGTTTTAAAAATCCGGTTACCCTTGATATGATATTTCAGTGCGTCCACCATGCGTTTTCTCGGTTCTGAGACGTGTGCTTGAAACCCGATTCGAGGAGTTGGATGATCCGTTTGCGAGTTCATAGTGGACCCGGTATGGTTCCACAGGCCGAGAAATGTTTTTCGTGGAGCAGACGATGAGCCTGGCAGGGTGGCGAGTACCTACCGGTGATTGTATTTGAGCTCGGCGGATATCCGGAGGATACCGACCGGAGTTGAGAGATGATATGGGCCGATCCAGACTGACGGAGCCCGATATATGAGGATTTACGTGCCGATGCTAGGCACATGTTTCATGATGTTTTTGAGTGTCGATACTTGACACTCAGGTTCCATGATTTGATATGTCGCGAGCGACACATGTTGATTTACATCCTCATATTTCCATGCATATGCTTTATGATATTTACATGCATGATATTTATTGTCATTGGGTGACACGTAGACGATTTCCACATACATGTATTGACATTGATGACATTGATCATATAGTTGGATGATATCCACTTTTTCATAGACTTCATGATATAATCGACATTGGTCATACCTCATACTTATGATATGTTATTACCTGAGGCACTGGCACGAGCACTTAGCACTACACTCATGTATAGATGTTACATTATCACCTTATCATGATTCAGACTTATTCATTGAGGTTTATATATATATTGATCGTATTGACCTAGGATTGTGTCATACATACGATTTCTACTCTGTGATGTTTTCTATTCACGAGTTGGCAACTCATCCCCATTGTGCCACAGTTCTTGCAGGTTTTGCCGTACAGGTTCCATTGCGGCTTTTCTGGCACACTGCTTCCTTTCTGAGTGATTGTATTGGTAGGTGGGTTCACTCGCATCGTGACCACCCTTGTATTATTTTATTCAGTTGTATCTAGAAATTCCATCAACCAAACTTGTATATTGTTTCAGACTTAGAAAACCGGTTATGTATTATTTCGACCTTAGAGTCGCGCGTTATAGTATTATGATTTTCATATTGATTTTGAGTTTCTTTTGAGTTTTGATCCTCGCCCTTTGGCGTTGTATATTAGATTGCTTGCGTGGTTGTGACCGTCGATTGACGAAGAGCTAGCTCCCGCTTGGGGATGCCTTTTATTGTGCATATATATATATATATATATTATTCATGTTGTACCCCGTTCGGGGCCATTATTTACAAAGGAAACTCTGCCGAAATTTTCAGAAAGGACATCGAGGATTTTACAAATGCATATTCGGCCACTTCTTTAAAAAACCTGGTTCTTTAAACATGTTTTCTTACTTCTTAAAAACTAGTTTTCTTATTTACTCCTTAAAATGGTTTTAGATTTCTGGGCTTTTGGCTTACTTGAATTAGATGGGGTCCTATAGGCTTCATATGATTCAAGTGCCAGTCACGGGCTATTTCGGATCGTGACAAAATTGGTATCAGAGCGCTAGGTTAACCTTGGTTCGAGTCTAAGTTTGACTATGCGGAGCCTAGAGCGTTTATATATATACGGAACTTAGGCTTGACCTTATGGAATTTAGACTTAGTCGAGGGGGTATTATACCCGAACTTTCGTCGCGTAGGATGACCCTTGGTTGATGGAGTAGGTAGCTTGAGTAGAGTGACGTACCGTACGTATATTCCGCGGCATATTTACGATACGCTACTCCGCTTAAGAGACCTTAGGATGTACATTTCCTTGCACAGTATTATATTCATTCCTATGATCTATCCTCATCGATATTGGTTATGATTTTGCTGCTACGATTACACGGGCAGAGAGAGAGAGCTACGGCTAGAGTTGAGGTCAGCACGAGACCGTCATGAACGAGGACTGACCAGGGCGTGATTCCAGAGACGTACGATTGCATAGAGAGGCGTCGTCTTATTGTGTTTTCGCGCCATGAGCGTTCGACCGATCGCTGTTACGAGATTTCCCGGATGTGCTGATCGGCACCAGAGGATCATGCTACTGCTAGAGGCCAGCCAGAATGTGATGACCATTGATATATCGCTTATTCATGATGCTTGAGGCGCTGTTCAGCGTACAGACGAATGAGCCCGTTGTTGCTGCAATGACGAGATATCGCCCAGATGTTGGAGCTACTGCAGCATGAGTATATACTTAGAGATATGATGGAAGGTCGCTAGTCACCCGAGGATGAATGACTAGGACATATGGTTTGTTTTCTTATCTCGATGAGAGGTCATTAGATAGATTGATTCCAGCTAGAGACGACTTCACGCAGATTCGTTGAGAGTCGATAGAGACGATCGCATGTCAGGAACCCAATTCCAAGTTTAAAGTATTCGGAAAGACATGCAAGCGATTCTATGGACCCTCTAGAAGAATGAAATCCTAACTCGACATAATGACCGTGTGAAAGCCTTTGAACCTTAGGGTTTGCGGCAGTTCCGCGGCGCCATTAGTGAGGCTTGGGTTTGCCCTTCTACGGCTGGTCCACTGATACTGAGGTATGTACTCGATACTATTAAACTGTACCCAAGATGTTGAGCTCTTGGGGGATTATGAGGTTTTGACGAATCGATCAAAGGGTTCGACATCATTCGGATATCATGTGACGGGACACATTGCTTGAGAGACTCCAGATACGAGTATAGCCATTGGAGCGCAGTCCATACAGCCACGAGAAGATGAGTCCGAATCAGTCGACATTGGAACAAGTGGAGTAAAGAGCTCGCACGAGATTTCGACGAGATGACGTTCTACTCCGCTGACATCAGAGATGCGATATGCATGCAGAGGCGTTGTACATGGATATACCTTCCAGAAGGAGTCGCGATGAGCATACAGCCGTTCTGGATCAAGAATTAGCTTTAGTAAAAGACGATGACTTCCGGGCAATTCAGCAGAAACGAGAATTGAGAGAGACTTCGGATGGACCGTAGCCGAGAACAATTGCAGTGCGTAGATAGAGACGTGACATCAGAGTAGACGATGATACAGGCAAGTGGGACAAGAGGTTCGTGCGAGATTCTGACGAGCTGTTGTTACTCCCCGTTAAAATTAAAGATCGGATATGTTTACAGAGGCGTTGGGATGCGACCAATTTCTGAGGAATATGCTGTGCTGAAGACGCAGATGACCAGAGAAGTGCCAGAACGGAATCGTCCCCGTTAGCACACCTGACAGGGCCGATGAGCAATGGATTGCGAGATTGGTAATTCACAGAGAAGATAAGGACCCAGAGACGGAGGACGCCAGACCGCGAGCAAGAGGTAAGTAGATATCTTGCGATGCTAGTATTGGATGCACCGACACCTTCCCGACTTTGAAGGAGGATATACCGACGACGGTATTTATGATTTGTGATTTTGTGATTCGATTATCATGTATCCGTCACCTTGAATTTCGGTATTTTGGGCGATCTATTCGCATGATTTAGTCTTGATGGCTGAGCTCCATGATATTTGTTTTCATACACCATGGTTGCACCTACTGGTAATCCACAGAGAAGATAAAGTGAAAATGCAAATGAGCTAGGGTAAAGCAAGTGAAGAATGGCTCCTACACTATCTCACACCAAGCATGCAGTATTTTCTAATTGAAAATATCAACCATGCTTGAATAGTGAGTCCAAACCAATAAACAAGTGAAAACAAGCCATGCTTCACCATGCCACAAATATTTCCATTTTCCACCTCATTAATCTATTTCTAAAAATAAATAAACCAAATAATGAGGTGTCCCCTTCAAGAAGTATCTCTTATGAAATTACAAGAATGCCCTCACCGTATATACATACCCGTATTCGTATTCCAAAAAATATGAATACAACGAGATAATAATAATCCAATAATATAATACTGGAATATGGTGTAAACCAAAACCCACTAATATTATCCGTCCGAACAATATCCGTGTAGCCAGTACACGTATATGATCGGAACCCTGCCGTAAAACCATACGGCCTCTATATCGTTTTACCTGAAGCAGGGAAACCCTCTGTTTGGGACTCTAAAGACTCGACAGTACGCTGGTACTGGGTTTAACCATAAGTCCGTCAGCAGTACTAGCTGCATGTAATGGCTACCTAGGTATCTGTCGATAAGAAGGCCGATGAACAAACTCATTCGAACTCCTACTGAGCCTATCTGTGACAATCTCCGTACAGTCCGGTCTGTTCATTTAAGAGTATCGCATATTGGGCCTATGGGGATGGTAACTGTCAGACCCCTAATAGCGCAATAAGTTGTGCTAGAGAAGAGCCCAAAACACTTTGAGAAATTACTGGAGTACCTACCAGTAAATCTCGCTTGCACTGGCCAGAGACTTTGTGTAATGGCTTTCCGAACACAGCGTGATATTAACCTCCAATACCGGGAGAGACGAATCCTATCTAACCGCTACTGCCTTCAAGTACTTCGGGGCTACACCCAACCACTACCTGTTTGCACGACTCATTTGAGTCGTAGTAGGATAGTGATCTAAGTACAGTGTGAACACACTCGAGACGAATAGTGATGTCAAGTCAACGGATTAACCTGTACTCATACCACCCGGGAACTGCTAACTGACGATAGGTATAATACCAACCCGCGGTTCCCATGAGTCCGTCCAGTATAACTCATAACCCAATGAGCACCTGTATACTATCTCTGATACGACATACCAATGGCTATGAGACAAGCCATCTCCCCTGCTGGGATAAGAAGCGTATACACTAGTCTACTGTAAAGTATCGATGCCCTGTCTCGATAATCCTACGACTAGGGACCAGTATAAGGATGTGCTTATAGACTACCCAGCCCCCACTAGTGTGACTTCTATCACAATGCTGGTAGTCAAGCAAAGATCCTAATGGCTCTATCAATATGTATTAGCGATATACTAAAAAAAACATATACACATATTGAGATAGAATCAAACTAAATAGCATACTACCATATTGAGCAAGACTGTTATTATATTTGTGTATATACCAACCTTCAAAAATGTAATATACAATCTAGTACTATACAATAAGCGGCGACATACACTCTTATCTGCGAGATATAATGAATTATGCACGCCGTCCAAGAAGGTGGTAAGGTTAGGCGATACGCAACTTCACCGTCTCTTTCCAGGATGTTAAATGGCCAATGAATCATGGCTGAGCTTCCCGTGCTTTCTGCATCGTATCCCCACTTCCACTGTTTGTACAATCACCTCAATCCCAAATTCTCAAACTTCAAGATCGTCCTCGTTCAACTTAGATCACCATTTCCTCCCATATACAGCTCCAACCATCTTAACTATCTCATGTTGAGGTCTTCCAGGATGAAGATGTGTTTCAACTATTCATGTCGACGCATTCCCCTCAAGATAGTGTCCATCTTTTCAAGTTGAAGTTCACAGCTGCCGGTCTTGATTCTGGGTAAGATAGTTGCGTTCATAAGTCTTTAGTTGTCTAGGCGCACACGCAACTACATTGCCATGCTGATACATCGCACCACTGAGTCCCTTTCCCGAAGCATCGTAGTGGATATTAAAACTCCCTGGTCTGTTAGGGGTGGCAAGGATGGGTGCGTTATTTTTTACCTATCCTCCTTATAATAATTTCATATTTAAAGTTTTTAAAGGAGTAAGCCACAACTGAGCATGGAAATCTGTAATGCTGTAAGGAATCCTCTTTGCTGCATGTGTCGCTCGCGAGAGTTGGTGCCTCTCTTGATGCGAGGAAAAGTCTAGGAATAGTCTAGATATAACGAATCGGAATGTGTAAAATCAGTAGTCACTTCTGGATATATAGAAAAGTTTGGAAGTAGAAGGAGGGTTATAGATATTTCTAAACTAATAATAAAGGTATAAATGAACTGATGAAAAACTTAAGAGATATAAACATAAAGATAACTAGTCGAAATTACGAAAACTAGAAGAATTATGGCGATTCTAACTAAGATTTGCATCGAAGGATAAATAAGTATGGCATCGAAAAGGAAGGTTGGAAAAGAAAAGAGTAACTCTTCTATCTTGCCATGCGGCATCAACTTTCTTGGCTGTTATGGTGAAGATTTGGCGTTTGGGTCTATTCTGCTGCGCTTGCTGGAAAAACATGCTCCTGTAATGGCAAGGGTGGTCTCTTTGGTGATGCCCTGTTATAGGCCGGCTTGTTGACTTGATCTAATTGTCTCCTTCTCTTAGAACATCCCAATAGCATGATCCGGGGACCCACAGACTATGCTTCAAATGTGACAATCTCTTGTATAATGTCCGGCTCTACCACAATGGTTGCATACAACGGCTGATGTTCTTAAGACAGTTGGCCATGCTGGCCTCTTGAGTTGCTGCTCTCCGTTGAATTTGGAAGACGATCCTCCTGAAAGTTGACTTGCTGGTCGCTTAAAACCCGATGAACGGTCATTTTTCCTTATGCGTTTCTGTAGATCTTTAAAGTTTTGTGCTACATCTAAGATTGCATCATAAGTTGAAAATGCAGCAGAAGACATGGAGGACTACGTCTTCAGGTCCAACCCTTATCGAAACTTCTTAGCATAAAATTATGGGGTTGTCACTAAGTGAAGTGCGAACCGACTTAACCTTGCGAACTCTGAAACATACTTGTCCACAGGCTTATCCCACATGCTCCCTTTGTTGGAGTTGTACGAATTCCCTTTCCATCTCTAGGTGTGCCACGGCTGGAAGGTACTGAGTATCAAAATGTTGTTTGAATGTTTCCTAGTCGATGGGCTCTTTTAATCTATTTGCCTCCGCCTCCCACCATATTCTGGTATTATCCGTGAGTTGCAGTTTAGCAATCTTTACCCGCGCATCCTTAGGAATTTGAGCGGCGTCAAGATCATTGATGGTTCCTTTGAGCCATTTCTCAATTTCTAAAGGAGTTTCCTTTCCTGGGAAGGTCTTAGGGTGAAGTGATCTGAATTACTTCACTCCCGCTGAACTTTGAGGAATTGGAGCTAATGCCTTCCCTAAAATTTCAGCTTGTTGCTGCCTACTCTCTCGCAGTTTCTGGTGAAGGGCAGTCGTTTGCTGCTGTTGTTGTTCTAGTAGCTCTTGCATCATTTATAACATAGTTGCTTGTTGAGCAGCGACTTCATTGATTCTATTTCCTCTTCTATTATGGTTAGGGTGTCGTTCGGCCATTTTGATCTTAATAAGAAGGGGGACAGCTTACAATCAGACTAATGGATGACACAAGATAGTAACTTGCACAAAAGAACAACAATTAATGCAAGAGGAAAACTAATTAAAGGAAAATAAAGAGACACAAGGGATATTTTGCTCGAAACAAAGATTTTATTATTCAACTTCAACCAAGAGAGTACAACTGAAAATGAAGGACATGTCCCTACTGCCATACATCGTTTTATTCGGCCAAAAGAAAAACAAGTCCTATTAATCTCAATTTATTGGAGTTCAACATGTTGCGATAGGCTCCGCACTGAGAGAGAGAAAACTATTCCCACGGTGTCTTGCGGGGACACCTGCCTAAGATTCTTCGGCCTCGAATTCCTCTTCACTTGAAGTTTTGACTCATTCTCGGCTGGAGCCTCATTCTCGGACTTCACCTCTATAGGATTTCTTCTTATGCGGAAGCCACCTCTTCCATGGGTTCATCTTCTATAGGATCTTCTTCTTCGTCTTCGGAGTCATTGGCTATCATAGGCTCCGGTGCTGTAGCATCGACTTCCTCATCCTCTGAGTCGCTGTCAGAAATAACTGTTTGCGGGTCTAATACTTTGTCATCCGAATATCTAAGCGTAAACTCAAAGGTGATATCTGACATGTTGTTCTCGTCCGAAAGATTGGCCATGACCTGAAAAAGAAGGCCATGGTCAGCATGCAGAATGCCAAGGATAGGACAAGGAACATGGGGAAATTATGAAATCAATATAAGTGGATGAGATTCACAAATATAATAAGTCTGTTAACGATTTTATTTTAGTACATTGAGGACCTGCATGGGCCACCACTAAAATCTGTCACGTCTCTCTTCCCAAAAAAAAAAGGTGAAGAAGTAACGTGACATGGTCCGCAACCTAACTGTATTGAAGATGGTCTATTCAATACAATTACGTTAACCGTATGAATATCTATAACATGCAGGATATGTACCAAAATAAAATAATAAAAGCGAAAGGCATTTATTTCCATTAACCAAACTTTATTACATCCCAAAAGAGATTAGTAAAATAAACTAATTACATCGAAGAAAGAAGCAAAACCCTAAACATGTGAGCAAAATCAAAAATATAACTAGCTAATCTTCCGTCGTCATCCGCATAATCTTCATTAGTAGACTCCACACCTTGATTCTTATCATAATACTCGTCCTCATCTAATGGACTTTCCTTTTTTTTCTCTTTTTCTGAAATGTCCGTTAGATGAGAACGAGTATTATGATGAGAATCAAGGTGTGGAGTCTACTAATGAAGATTATGCAGACTTGACGACGGAAGATTAGCTAGTTATATTTTTTATTTTGCCCACATGTTTAAGGCTTTACTTTTTTCTTCGATATAATTAAACTATTTAGTTAATTTAATCAATTTCTTTTGGGATGTAATAAAGTTTGGTTATTGGAAATAAATGTCTTCCGCTTTTATTTTTTTGTTTCGGTACATATCCTGCATGTTATAGATATTCATACCCCTAATGCAACTGTATTGAATAGACCACTTTCAATACAGTTAGGTTGCGGACCATGTCACGTTATCTCTTCACCTTCTTTTGGGAAGCAGGATATGACAATTCTTCTATGATTGCGTTGATATTCACACTTGGAACTTAACGTTAATATAGTGACCATATAGAAACTTATATGACATATACCATATTCATTTCCACATAATTTTTACCTGTTATTTACATTATTTCATTTTATATTATACCTGTCACTCTTCGCTTTTACCCTACCTGTGGGACTTACCGAGCGCCAGTTCGCTGATGGACATTCCACCCACTTTATTTTCTTGGAATGTTCGTCAGATACGGTTGAGATTGAGGAGGTGGACGCCACAGAGGAGGAGTATGACCAGATCGCTGCTTAGGCTTAGATTAGCTTATCTTTTCTTTCAGTTTATGTATGCTACCTGTTTAGGCATTTATGTTATTATATTTACTTTTCGGTTGAACTCTTGTATTGTAAATATTTAAAGTTTAAATGTAAGTAAAGATATTTGTTGAAAAAAAAATTTAGTCCCAAAATACAGAATAAAGAAGGTGGCTGGACCATCCATGCTCCTACGGTTAAGGAATAATCCCGCCGTAGTCACACTTCGGTTTCTAGCTTTACATGGTAATCAGTAAACACAGCACAGAAGTAAAGAAAACACATTAATAATTTATTACATCAACTTTCATTGTTCACAATTGTCACTCCCAACCCCCAATACAGAGAGTATTGTCCGCTCTGGCCGAACCCGCACGGTTTTGTCCTTCTGGATGAACCGGATCCAACCAGGGGCCACTTCCCAGGAGGTCACCCATCCTAAGACTTCCCTGGCCCGAGCACGCTGAACTACGGAGTTTTCAAGTTTCTGTAGTGCCGATTCACTTAAAAGGCGGCTCTGTATTGAAGAGTAATATCATTCCATTTATAGTACAGATCTGCCCTATTTCGGAATGTATTCCGAAGATTTCCCATTGTTCTACAGTGAGTCCCACGGATTCAAGAGGTGGCCTCCATGGATTCAAGAGGCGGTCCCGCCCCCTTAATATGACACTTGGTGTGGCACTTTGTTCCGTGAGCAAGAACCGAGTCCCGACATTCTCCCCACCTATGAACAATGGTTCGTCCTCGAACCTTGAACCACAGACCTACTATTGAGAGACCAGCTCTGATACCATTCTGTCACGCCCTACCCCCAATACAGAGAGTATTGTCCGCTCTTGCCGAAACCGCACGGTTTTGTCCTTCGGGACGAACCAGACCCGACCAGGAACCACTTCCCAGGAAGTCACCCATCCCAAGACTTCCCTGGCCCGATGACTCTTAACTACAGAGGTTTCAAGCTCTTGTAGTGCCGATTCACTTAAAAAGCGCCACTGTATTGAAGAGTAGTATCATTCTATTTATAGTAGAGATTTGCCCTCTTTCGGAATGTATTCCGAAAATTCCCCATTGTTCTACAGTGGGTCCCACGGATTCAAGAGGTGGCCCCCGCCCCCTTAACATGACACTTGGCATGGCACTTTGTTCCGTATGGCATTTTGTTCCATGAGCAAGAACCGGATCCCGACAACAATTTACAATAGTTCAACAGAAAAGAAAACTACCAACCAAGTGCGAATACAAGGTTTCTTTTAGGGATAGCGGTAAAAAGCTGAAAGTAAGAATCGTTTAGATCTCTGCAAGCTCGAACGGTAGATCTTACTCCTGAGCGGTGTCCTCTCCAAACTCTGAGCATGCATACTCAGGTCGTCAGGGCGACGCAATAGCAATGATATCATAGCAATATAATAAGATGAAACAAAAGGTAATAATAGTGGAGACCGTATATGCAGATAGTCAGTGTATCAACAATCAATACAATATATGATCCATGTCCTTATTAGTCGCTAGGCCAATTTGAAATCGAACTGTGAAAAAGAGTGATCATGTTTAACGAGGGTCTCATGCGTACCCGAGACTACGGCCTATTGTTGCTCTGGACAACCCTGTCAGCCGGACCGCTAAGTCCAAACCTAAACTATATATAAGAGTCGTTGTTCGAATGATCGTCCTCTAAAGCGCTAGCCTCGCTAAATACAAGTTCCTTTCCACTTTGATTTCCCTTCCCCCTAGGTTTTAATAACTATAAGTATGGGTCTAGTTGTGTACGAGTACGCACTAATAACACTGTTTTATTCACTTTTTCGCTGCGCTGTTTACTATGGCAAATCGTTCACTTTTCACTGGCGTGCTCGACACAACTAATCCAATACCACTCGCGTTGGACAATGCAATATTCGCTAAGAATTAATAAGAGCGCTCGCTATCACTAAATGTATGACGGTCGAGTAAATATATGAATCGTGCCGTTAAACAGGTCATGTGCAATATAAGGCACTACGCGCCTTAAAAATTCAGAAAATCATATTAAATCGAAAGATCATAATTAACCAAAATGATACAAAAGAGGTAGGAAGTAAAATTAAACATCAATCCATCAAAATTTGTTTCAAGTCAATCGAGTTTCAGGTTTGCGAGTTACAGTCATTTCATTTTAAGTGTTCTCTGATGGAAATTCAGTTCCTGAACTAAAAGTCCATTTCGTAACACATTTCATACCCTGTTGGGATCATAATTAGGCGACGCTACAGTTAGATAATGTTTAGGTCTATCAATTATGTTTCCAACGCACCCAACGGATCAACAATATCCACTGTGTGCTGAGAGATATGTACTGTTTAAGTCTAAGGTGTACATTCTGTCCCTGCATGGAACTGTAGTACCTATTGATGGTTTATAATACATTTAAAATATGTACAATCAAACGAAACTACCACCTATAGGTAGATAACAGGATTATCTTCACAACGGTGTAGGGTTCAATGTATTTTCATTTCCATACCGAGTTATACAAACAATTTGATCCAGGTGTCAATAAGAAGTACTGCTCTAGACTGCAGTCCAGAACCGTGCTTCCAATTAGTTTTCATTATTGTGTTATAGACGTATCGAAATAAAAAATATAGAGGCTTCTAGGTTGTCGAGTCAGCATCGATATGATCCCTCGAACATAACATTCCGGTATGTATCTAATTTACTGTGATTTTCACAAGCCATGTGTGCGAGGGAATTTTCAGATCTGACGGATCTAAATGGGGATGGCATTTCATGGTGTTAAAGTTTATATTTTTACCCAACTTTTTACGTGTCATTCATTATCTTTAAAGGAATCTGTTAGAAATAGATTCTGCCATTTTTAGATGAGTTTGGGGTTAAGGTTTCACATCGAGCACTTAACCGGTGTACACGAGTGTCGATCGAAACCAATTAATTCATGTAAAAGCCTAAATGACATTTATAAGCTCAATAAACCCAAGATGGGTTCGATCCACTAAAACTAATCATGATGGCTTAAGGTATAAGTGCTCGATTAAACTTAACGCTATAAAGGTATTGATATATCTACGCACAATAACACACATATGTATATACCTCCAATTATCTAACGATATCATATAATCTTATAAGCTATAATAGCATGATTTTGCAAGGGAAGAGAGGTTCCACTTGCCTGATGATGGATCGATGAGGCGATATGGCGAACGTTGGCAACGACACGACACGACGAGGTTCGGCCAGGGCGCTTGGGGCTCGGCTTGGCTAGGGGAGCTCGGCGAGGTGACTGTAGAGATGACATCTTTGGTGGGCTCATCATGGTGAAGACTCCGGTGGTGGTCGTTGCTGGGTTCGCTTAGCACCCCCGACGGTTTTCGGCAACCATCAAGTATGCTATTTTAAAATTTTAGGGCGTCGAGCGAGCCCGAACCAACGATCTAACTAGAGAATTAGGGTTTAACTAAGCAAGTAAACAACTTTACTCTAAGTGAATAAGGAATACAACCTTTGTAGACCGGTCCTTCACTTCTAAAGTTCCATGTAGTAGTCCCTTAGCTCCAAGTGGTAGTCTCCCGGACTCTCCTTAGGCTCCTCTAGGCGAAAGGAACGAGCTTGCTCAAAGATCTTCAAGGCCGAAAATGATCTACGTCGAAGAATCGCTAACTCAAGCTATCTCTTCACTAATCGAGAATTAGTGAAGTAAACAACCTATACTAAATGGCTAGTTTGGCATAGATTGGTGAAGTAGGAATTTTGCTCACTTTAGAATTGTTTTTCTCTTTTTCTTTTTCTTCTCACAAGAAAGCTAGAAAGCAAAAATGGAGATGAAGAAGAAGATGAATGAATGAACCATCTCAACCATGGGTGAGAAAATATCATATATCAACCCATGTAGAGACTTAACCAAGGATAAAGATAATGGTTAGGTTAATAAATATCTAGAGTAAAACAAAATTACTGGACTAAGTCAAGGTTTCCACAAGCTTCTACAAGCATCACAAACCATGGCATTTTCCACCTAATTTTGTTTTATCCCTTAATAATTAATCACCCAATTTATCTTTAGTTAGGTATGAGTCTCATACACGCATGTCCAATGTATCATCAAGTATGACACAATAAATACATTAACATATATCACACGTATATATTAAATGTATAAGTAGAAAAGAAATTCTTAAGTGAGCTAATATTAGTTAATATATATTAATATATCAAATATATAATTATATATTAAATTATTAAATCAACACTTGATTTAATAATCCGGCCATATCACATACAACCGACTAATATCATATAATAAATTACTGAATCAACATTTGATTCAATAATCCGGTTATATCACATATAACCTATATCACGAAATTAGAATACGGTATCACATACACGTATTAATCTCTGTCCCGCACATATCACATGTGCCCTACTTCGTTTTGCATGAGTAAAAAACCTCTGTGTAGGACTCTAAAGACTCGTCAATACGCCAGCAGTAGGCGATGATCATATCAGTCACCCACAAGCCGTCAGCGGTACTATTTGGACGTAACGGCTACCCGGTTATTGAGCGATCAGAAGATCAACAAGCAAGCTTGTTCATACTCTCGTGAATCCAATAAGTAACACTACCGTATATTCCGGTCTCTTCGTCTGATATGTCACATATCGAGTCTGGGGGTGGTAAACGTCAAACCCCAATAACTTGATAAGTCGTGCCGATGTGAGGCTCATAACGGGTCGAGAAACTACTGATAACACTTACCAGTAAATCTCAGTTTCCGTCCTGGCCAGGGACTTCCTGTTATGGCCAATCGATCACAACACAACATCTAACTCCCAATACCGGGAGAGACGAAATCCCCTCCTATCGCTCATTGCCTCCATGTGACTCGGGACTGTACCCAAAAACCACCGTTTTGCACGTTCTCCTTAGAACGTGGTAAGGTGGAAATCAAAACACAGTGGGAATCACATAAGACTCTATGATGATCTCGGGTCTACAGAATAACATGTACCAGTGTCACCAGAGAACTGCTATCTAACGTTAGGTATAATACCATCTAGGAGTTCTCGATGAGTCCTGTTCAGTGTACCCAGTCTCCACTGAGCCCCCGTATACCATCCTTGATGTCAAACACCAATAGATATGTGATCATCCATCGCCCATCAAATGGGTCAAGAAGCGTATACGCTGGTCTACTCTGGAATATCGATGCCCCTCCTCGATACACCCTCGACTAGGAACAATTAAAGGATGTACTTGTGGACTACCCTGGCCCCACTAGTATGATCTGCATCATAGTCCTGGTAGTCAAGTACTCATCCTAAGGACTTTATCAACATGTAACAAAGAGACAGTACAAGTATACATATTAAGATAAAGAGTAACCAGATAGCATATTATCATGTCGAGCAAGAAATTCCTCCCTATATATGTCCAAGCATCCACTATAATATACAATCATGTACAATAATGGCCTTTAGGACATACATACAACTAACAATCTCCCATTTGCACTAAGGCCAGTTGTTGTAGTATCTCATACCCAACATCCCTTAAAGTCTCTCTAGGGAAGGGCTTTCGTGAGTGGATCCGCCGTGTTATTCTTCGTCTCAACTCTCCTTACCTCGATCGTCCGGAGATCAACCATCTCCCTGATCAGGTGATACTGCTTAAGAATATGTCTGGATCACTGATGGGACCGGGGTTCCTAGGCCAAAGTCACAGCTCCATTGTCATCACAATGGTAGGAACCTCACCAAGTTCATCTCATGAACATCTTCATCCAGACAGCCTTTTTGGCAGCATCGTTGGTAGCGATGTATTCACCCTTTATCGTCCAGTCTGCTTCGGTATCTAGCTTAGAACTCTTCCAACATACCGTCCCTCCACTGAGGGTAAAGACAAAACTCTAGACTGCCTTATAGTCGACCTTATCACTCTGGAAGCTCGAACCAGTAAAGGACTTCATTTGGAGTTCACCATTACCGAACCCCAAGAACATTTCTTTAGTGCTTATTAAATACATAAGAATGTTCTTCACAGCTGTCCAGTGTTTCTTTCCAGTATGTAAAAGGCATTACCCAAATCCTTCATGGAGAAACATAGTGATAAGAAGAGCATGACCAAGTGCAGCATAGGAACACCATTTCCTATCAAGAGTATGTCATCCACGTATAATACGAGGCAGACAACCTTACTCTCTGCAACCTTTTTGTATATACAAGGTTCATCTACGTTTTAGATGAAGTTAAACTCTTTGACTGCTATATCAAAACAAATGTTCCAACTCCGCGATACCTGCTTTAATCCGTAAATTGATCTGGATGGATTTAAGCATAGCCATTGGAGAAAAGGTTTTATCATAGTCCATACCAGGTCATTGACGAAAACCTTTTGTTACAAGTCTAGCTTTGAAAGTCTCAACTTTTCTATCTACACCATGAATCTTCTCAAGATCCACTTGCTCCCGATGGGTTTTACCCCTTCAGGTTCAACTATCAAAGTCCATACTTTGTTGGTGTATATGGATTCCATCTCAGATCGCATAGCATCCAGCCATTTCACAGAGTCCCCACTTGTGATGGCCTGCTCGAAACTATTTGGGTCATCATCTTCCATGATGCAATCCTCGCTACCACTGTTATTGAGAAAACCGTAGTATCTCTCAGGTGGATGAGGAACCCTACTAGATCTGCGGAGTGGGTAAGGTTTATCGGAGACTATCTAATCCTACGGTTCTACCAAATCATCAACTGTAGTTTGTATAGCTAGAATATCTTCCAGTTCTACCACATGACCACTAATTTCTTTTTCAAGAAATTCCTTTTCTAAAAAGGTGGTATGCCGAGAAACAAAACACCTTTTGTTCTTCGGTGTGGTAGAAGATATACCCTCGCGAATATTTGGGATATCCAACAAACTTGTACAGAACTGACATTGCCTCGAGCTTGTCCGGATTTTGCTTTTCAACATAGGCCGGACAACCCCATATCTTAACTCGTTTAAGAGATGATCTCTTCCCATTCCATACCTCATATGGAGTGGTAGGCATTGATTTGGTTTGAACCCTATTCAATAAGTATGCGATTTCTTAAGCGCATAACCCCAAAAGGAAACAGGCAACTCAGCGTTGCTCATCATAGAGCGCACTGTTCCCACCAAAATTTTGGCTCACAACCTGTTCTCTTATAAAAAAAATAATAATAAATAATAATAAAATAAAAAATGAAGGGAAAAACTCCACATGTAAAGAATGTAACAAATGCCTCAAAGTGAAAATAGAAAAATTGAAGCAACGCTTCAGATCGGGCGCTAGGTGCGCTGCGCGCTATGTGTCAAACACGGGTGCGCTAGCGCAGGCGCGCTGCGCTCTGCGCTACGCGCCACGTGTCAAACGTAGGTGCGCTGCTCTCTGAGCAGCGCACCACATGCAAAGCACGGGTGCGTCAGCGCTGTAATTAAAAATTCCCCACCGTTAGATCAAAAGATCTAATAATAATAAATCATTAATCAGAATTAAAATTCTGTTATGGAAAAATTTTCTCAATCTTGTTAAAAACAAGAAGATTGCCTTCTGTAAAACAGAAGCCCTAGGATCAAAGATCCAACGGTAGGGAAACGTCCCCAAATCAATCAGAGAAAGATCTCTTTAACTGATTTAACAAATCAATTTGCCCTATATAAAGGCCCCAAGACTTCAAATCTGAGATAGAGAAACCCCTCTACAAACTTTGAGAAAACTCAAAAAAAAAAGAGCAAGCTCTTGAAAGAAGATCATTTCTTCAAGGTAAAAAAAAAGAATGATTCTTACACAAAAAGATGAAATCATCTCATTAAAACAGAAGAACTATCTTCTTAAAAGATCATAAATCTAGGTCTTTTATAAAAAGAGATCAAAAGATCTCATCATAAAAACAAAAGAAGTATTTACTTCATTCACAGATCATTGATCTATAAAGGCAAAGCCCTTTCCAAAATAAGAACTTTTGTTCTTGGACCTTGAGGCAAGGCCTCCTTTAAAAGGAGAACATAAACTTGTTCTATGATCATAAATTAGATCAAGTGCGCTCTGCGCTCTTGAAAAATGCCTTGCACTCATAAACTGTGCTTTTGCGCTCCTTGGACCGGCGCTCAGCGCCAAAACATGCCATGTGTCCACCACAGAAACAACTTGCGCTTTGCGCTCCTGAAACAGCGCACTGCGCTCATGGGCTGGCGCTCAGCGCCAAGCGCGCCACGTGTCACTCACTGGTGCGCCACTAAACTAGCGCAACGCGCTCACAAATTGAAAGCGCAATGCGCTCATAAACTGGCGCTTAGCGCTAAGCGCGACACGTGTTCTTTTCGTGTGCGCTACCCGACAGAAGAGCAACGCGCTCTTTGATTGGCGCAAAGCGCCTGGCGCGCCACGTGGCGCGCTGTCAGAACATACATTGTTCTGATGAATGTTATGCATTCAATACAAGATAAAAAATGTCAGGATCTGATGCTCAGTATTATTTAAAGGGCCAAGCTCAAATAAAGGCTCAATAGCCAGAACAATAAAATGTTAAACATTTACCGGACTTAGCCCAACATTGGCCGTAAGTCCTCAACTCATATCAACTGAGCCCATATGCTCATAAACCTTTCAACAGACTTTAGTCCCAAATTAGACTATAGATCTTCCAACCAAAATTGGTTCAAGGGTACATCTCTGAACTCATATTTGTTGTTGTAATCCTTCAACGTCTTCAGAGAGGTGACGGGTCCCGACAGCCATACATTCCACAGACTACGATGTCTTTAAACTGGACTGTGGGGTCCTTAAGCCCATGGACTACGATGTCCTTAATCTGGACTGTGGGGTCCTTAAGCCCATGGACTACGACGTCCTTAACCTGAACTGTGGGGTCCTTAAGCCTATGGACTATGATGTCCTTAACCTTGGACCACCATGTCCCTAAACTGGCAATTGACCGCAAAGTCCCTGAACTAAACAATAGAGCCCAAATGCTCTTTTGTTGGATCTAAATGATCCTGTTAAGTTGATCTTAGTCTAAAATTAGACTAACGTATCCTTAACAAACGTTGAGTCGATCTTAGTCTAAAATTAGACTAACGTATCCTTAACAAACGTTTAAGTTGATCTTAGTCTCAAATGAGACTAACGTATCCTTACACCCAAACCAAAACCCAAATCTAAGAAAATACGGATTTAGACTAATCACGCCCTACAGGCGACAACATAAATTAGTCTCCGTATACAATCCACGGGCAACCAAAAACAAAAAAAACACCCACGACACTGTTTCGCCCAATCAGAGCAAAGCTCTGTTTGAATTCAAAATTTAAATTTTCGAAGCAACGCTTCAAGTCTCAAGCGCAGCGCACCCAATCAGAGCAAAGCTCTGTTTAAAGGAAGCAACGCTTCAGATCCTTTGCGCTGCGCGCTCTGCGCCACGTGTCCAGCGCAGATACATTAGCGCAGCGCACCCAATCAGAGCAAAGCTCTGTTTAAAGGAAGCAACGCTTCAGATCCTTTGCGCTGCGCGCTCTGCGCCACGTGTCCAGCGCAGATACATTAGCGCAGCGCACCCAATCAGAGCAAAGCTCTGTTCAAAGGAAGCAACGCTTCAGATCCTTTGCGCTAGCGCTCTGCGCCACGTGTCCAGCGCAGATACATTAGCGCAGCGCACCCAATCAGAGCAAAGCTCTGTTTAAATGAAGCAACGCTTCAGATCCTTTGCGCTGAGCGCAACGCGCCACGTGTCAGGCGCAGATGTATCAGCGCTGCGCCCAAGAAGACGCGCCCAATCAGAGCAGAGCTCTATTTGCCTGAAGCAACGCTTCAGTTGCGCTGCGCTCTGCGCTGCACGACACGTGTCAGCGCAGATGCACTAGCGCAGTTGCGCTACGCTCTGCGCTGCGCGACACGTGTCATGCGCTGGGGCATCTGCGCCAAATTAAATTAAGATTTTTAAGAAATCTTTTCTGTTCTTGTTGAAACAAGAAGATTTTCTTCTGCAAGGCAGAAGCCCTTGGATCAAAGATCCAACGGTAGGGAAAATTCACCAAATCACTCAGAGGATGATCTCTTTAACAAATTTAACTAATTTGTGAGCACTATAAAAAGGACCTTAGGCCTCAATTCAAAGGCATCGAGTTTTTTCTTTGAGAATTCAAGAACCCTAAACAGAAAGAATTCCGAGAAAATTTCAAGAAAGAGGTAAAGAACCTTCATGGATTAGAAGAAATTCCTTCTAAAAGACCATTAGTCTAAAACAAAAAAAATATAAGATCAATGATCTTTATAAAAAAGAAGAAAACAGTGCTTTGCACTTCTTGTGAACCTTCGGTTCTTTAAAAACGATGTAAACAATAAAAGAATAGTGCTTTGCACTTCTGCGAACCTCTGGTTCTTCGAATAAAGAAGAAATTTATTTTTTTCTTTGATCTAATTTAGACCAAGAACTTGAACAGAGCTTTGCACTTCCTTTCTGGAATCTAAAAAGATTCTTAGTGCTTTGCACTTCCAAGTTGCGCCGCTGCGCTCTTGAGAGAGCGCCACGTGTCGGCCATAAAACACTTGCGCTAAGCGCCCTTGAGATAGAGCTTTGCTCTCCGGAATTGGCGCAACTCGCTGAGAGCGCGTCACGTGTCAGCAGCGCAACAGCGCATTGCACTGCGCTAGTGCGCTTGCGCTCATCAAAGCACGACATGTGTCATCACCATATGGACTTGCGCTCGTTACTTAGCGCAAAACGTAGATGCATTAAAAAGGGCCAAGCCCAATTAAGAGAAGGCCTAACAGGCTCAACAAAGCGCAAATGCATTATTTTAAGGGGGCAGAGCCCAAACAAGAACAAATGCTTTGCATCATTTATAAATGGGCAGAGCCCAAACAAAAATATTCAGAATGCTATGCATTTTAAAAAAAGGGGCAAAGCCCAAACGAAGTAGATACTTTGCAAATGGGCAGGACCCAAAATAAACCGATACTCTATATCTTCTGTGGGTAGAACCTAAATAAAAAAAATGCAATGTTGAAATGGACTTAGCCCAATCGTGCCATAAGTCCTTAAATTAAATTGACTGAGCAAAATGGCTCTCTTAAATCAATCCACGTCCGGTTTGAGGGTACATCTCCGAACTCCTTTGACATCTATTGTTGTAATTCCTCAACGACGTCAAAGAGGTGACGGGTCCCAACGACCATAGACTAAAAATAACGGACCGAAATGTCCTTAAACTAATAACGGACCGAAATGTCCTTAAACTAATAACGGACCGAAATGTCCTTAAACTAATAACGGACCGAAATGTCCTTAAACTAATAACGGACCGAAATGTCCTTAAACTAATAACGGACCGAAATGTCCTTAAACTAATAACGGACCGAAATGTCCTTAAACTAATAACGGACCGAAACGTCCCTAAACTAAAATTGGACCGAAACGTCCCTAAACTAACATCGGACCACCACGTCCCTAAACTGGCGATAGACCACCACGTCCCTAAACTGGAATATAGACCACTACGTCCTTAAACTGGCGACGGACCGAAACGTCCCTAAACTAATAATGGACCACCATGTCCCTAAAACTGGCAACGGACCGTCACGTCCTTAAACTGGCACAAAAGAGCCCAAATGCTCTCTTGTCGGATCTAAACGGTCCCGTCTAAGTTGATCTTAGCCCCAGCTACGGCTAATGTGTCCTTAGATCTTTAAATAAACAATAAAACCCCAAATCAACTTTGGATCAAGGGTACATCTCTGAACTCCTCTGACGCCTGTCGTTGTAATCCCTCAACGACGTCAGAGAGGTGACGAGTCCCGACGGCCAGATAATTAAATCAATCACTATGTTAAGTCGATCTTCGTCTAGAGCATGACTAACGTATCCTTAACGAAGGTTTAAGCTGATCTTAACCGCAATACGACTAATGCATCCTTAAAGTAAAAAACACCAAACTCAAATCTAAGCAAACACGGATTTGGACTAATCCACGTCCTACGGGCGACGGTATTACTCAGTCTCCGTATACAATCCACGGGCAACCACAAACAAAATAAACATACACGACACGAAGTGAAATTCTGGAGAAGGAGAAAGTTGTTACCGCAAAGCGGTAGCGTAATTAACTGCAGGGGCTTGCGCCTGCAGGGAAGAGCGTCCCCACAATCAAAAACCCCTCAAGCGAGGGGGAATCTGACAAAGTCTGCTACATCGGCCGCATCCGTCTAAACCTTCGATACACGGTGCCATAAATCAACTTGGCATCTTTGAAGAGGTGGACGGATAAAAACCAAATAGCATCTGCCCCGAACCTCAGGCACGTGACGTCCCGACGTCGCAGGCCGCCGTTCGGAGGGGAACAGATTCTGGCACGCCCGGTGGGACCTTTTCCTCTTTCCATTCCACACTTCGTGTGTCGTCTTCGCGAATCAATCGCGGTTTATTAAATGGTTGTCTTCGGATTTCAAGTCGCTAAGATTTGGTCTTTTATCTGGCGCAGAGAGAACTCAAGCATCCATGGATTCCCACTGCACCAAATGCGCGAAGCACCACTGCAACGGACGCTCCACCTCACCGAGAGGTGTAACATATGGGCCCCAAGCGTCCTCTTTCCTTACTCTGCCGGTAGAGCAGGTGACCCAGGCCACCACCGGCCTATTTTTCGGGACCATGGTCCCCCCTGCAAGCTTCTCTATGCCGATATCCGCACCAGAAGCGAACAAGAAGTCGGTATTCGACCGGCTCGCTGCTGCTACGACCCCTGTCAACGGGTCGCCCGCTACTAAGCTGACAGCCTCTGTTTTCACCAGGCTAGGTCAGGATCATAAAGTGGCTGTCCCAAAGAGGGCAACGGCCACAGCTTCGGAAGTCGTTGAAGCAGTTTCTCCTATCAGGAAGTCAGTCTTCACAAGATTGACGGTTCCTACTCCTCCTTCAGCTGATCAAAAAGCATCAGTCTTTGATAGGCTGACACCGGCAGTTGCCCCACTCCCAAACAAGGGGCAACAAGAAACTGTCCCGATATCTGAGCCAGTCCCAATGGCTCGTCGTGCGCGACGTCGCCATTGGCAGCGATTAAGGAAAGCAGGAGGCAACTCCCCTTCAGGGTTAACCCCGCCTGCTCCAGTGGCGGAGGTCAACGCTGCTGTTCCAACTGGGAACAGCTTTGAATTGCTAAGGAAGGTGAGAAAGAACTCCCCGGTTGCTACATTGAAAAGGTCTCCTCCACCCATGGAAAAAGCTCCGGAGACGAAACAGGAACAGCCCCCTCAACGGCTGTCATCAAAAGTTTATAAAGTATGGCGCAGAGTTCAAGACTCTGTGATCGATCCGGACCACCTGCGTCACCAGAAGAAGGCGAAGGTGGAGAATAACAAAAGCTGCCCCATTAAACAGCAGGGGGCAACAAGTGCTAGAATACCCGCTTCGACGGCTCCTTCAACCTCAAAGGTCTACAAAAGAAGGAGGCCAGAGAAAGCTCCCGCAACGGCAGCAAGAGTTAACAATGGTGAACCTAAACGCCCCAAGTCAGGGGGCATAACAGTTCATACAATCTATATGGCCTCAGGAAAAGAAGAAAGTCGTACTTCTACAGGTCACCGACCGCTTACCCGGTCAGTGACCAGGTCTCAGGAGCAGCAACAAAAGCTCCAGGAGATGATGACTACAATGGCTGCACTCACGGGGCCAAAAGAGAATCCTGAGACGTCCTTAGATGAACGTCAAGAGGAGGAGACCGACGCTGAGTTCCTCCGCCGAATACTGGAAAAAAGAGACAAAGAGGCTGCAGAACAGGCGGCCAACATAAAGAAAATGGCCCTCCTGTTCCAGGACGTGGTGGGTATGATGATTCAACCAGATCCACCTGCTGGAGATTCCCCAATCATTCTTGAAGATGATAGGGGAGAGACATCGAATCCTCCACCGGCTCTATCCGCAGCTAAAGAGGATACCATATCAAAAGCTGATTTGGATGAATATATTGCTCAACAAATACGGGCGCATCAAGCGGTTGAAGCAGCCGGTCAGATCGTGAAAACGGGGCGGGCATATCCGGGCTGGTACGACCAAATCAAGTACCCGCCAGGTTACACAATTCCTAAGTTTCATGTCTACAAGGGGACCGGCAACCCCCATCAACATGTTGCCCAGTTCAGGGCACTGTGTGGTAACACTGGAGGCGACGACAAACTTTTGCTGCGCCAATTCGTTGGAAGCTTATCAGACACGGCTTTCGAGTGGTATTCCGAGCTCCCCAACGACTCTATTAAAACCTTTGCGGAGATGGAGCTGCTCTTCACCCAACGTTTTGCAAGCGCCAGCGAGCGTACTCCGATGACGGCGCTGATTAACGCCAGGGTAAAGCCCGGCGAGACGTGGGTTCAATACGCTATACGGTGGCGTAATCTATGGTCTAAGTGTGAACAACGCATAGAAGAAGCGCCGGCAGTGGGGATGTTTGTTGGAACGCTTGATCCGCAGGCAACCATCTCGCAGTTCATGATGTTCTTCAAACCGACTTCCTTCCAGGCTTTGATCGACAAATTAGCGCAGATGGACCAGATGGGCCATAAACCCCCTCTCCCGAAGCCGGACCCCCGAAACGATAAAGGAAAGGGAAAAGCGATCATCGTCGCCAATGCCCAACAACAACCGAGCGACTCGAAGCCGGCTGCTCGTCCAAACAATACACGCCCATACGTACCCCTTGAGGACAGGATGGGACGTGCTTACTCCTTCCCCCGTGATAAAACAAGGAGGCTATTCGAGCTGGCGTTGCGCAACAGGCTTATAAATCTGCCAGATCCAAAACGTCCGTCACAACCGAATGACGTCAACGATCCTAGTTACTGCCCTTATCACAGAGTGTTGGGACATCCAATCGAAGACTGTTACGTTTTCAAAAATTGGCTTGAGAATCAATACCGTCAGGGCAAATTTGCGCTGTCTGACAAATGGAAGGTGAACCCTCCGCAGCCCCACACCTATAAGGGGACGAATACGCCGGGGGCAACATGCTCCGTTATTGAAGAGGCTCCCTGGGAGGTTGTATTATCGGCCAAAACGAAAAGAATGCTAAATGATCTTCAAACCTGCCCAGCGGTCAAGTGGAAGAACCCCTTGGAACCGCAGGTTATTGAGGGAATGTTGAAGCCACGACCGACCCCGAAGACCGATGGTGGTAGTTCAAGCGTTCATAGCCAACCGTCAAAATCTTCGAAAAAGAAGAAGAAGAAATCTAAGAAGCCCGTGAAGCCTGGCGACAAGCGCACGGACTTACAAAAGCAAATCGATGCGCTGGATGAATATAACCAAAAGGCGCGAACTCCCATCACGCTCCAAGATTTCCTTGATCACGTCTTCCAAAAAGAAGATGAAGGAGAAAGTTCATCGGATGGATCTGACGAATATGTGGCAAGCTGTCATATGATCTCCCATTCGACCACGAACGATGAAGGAACTTCTGGCACTGAAACGCTGGGGGCAAATGCCGAATCAGGAACCCCAGGGTTACCGGTTGAAATGATTAATGCGTTTCTTAATGAAGCTCGGTTGAAAAGCAAGGCTGATCGAGAACGCGAGATGGCTATATTCGAAAGGGCTAAGCGTCAGCGACTTGAGGAAGGAGCTGAAATGATCCCGTTGGAGCAAAATGCCTCCACCACTGACAAAAGCCAATTCAAGATAAAAAAGAAATTTGCTAAGGCCATATCGATGGGCATGAAGCTACCACCCTCTGAAGAAAAAGTTACCGGCGCGGTAGAAATGCACCCCTCTTATTGCTTATACCATCAGAAGGTCTCGCATTCCACCCAAGATTGCAAAGCTTTCAATGGATGGTGGCAAGGATACGTCGCTGATCGACAACGATTTAAACGGGAAAAACGTAAAATTCGCCGAGGCCAAAGAAATACGACTAAAGAACTTGAAAGAACTGCCGGCAATTGTCACATGGTTAACACTACCGGGTCACAAGTGCCTACATTTGGGAGCGACTCCGATGAAGAGCTAGAGCTTGGCCCTCTCTTCGAAGAATCCACTTCAGGAAAAGAAAAAGAACTAAAGGCCTGCGAGAATATACAGCTGCGCAATCGAACATTACCCGAAAAGAACCTCGGACCCTTGAATAAGAAAAACAAAGGGAAAGAGAAGGTCTCTGAAGACATCGCTTTGGATGGCCAAGTTGCGGAAGAGTTAACCGCCAAGAATCCCCCAAAAAGGAATAAAGTAGATTACAATGTCTTGGCGCATCTGAGAAAGCTACCCTCACAACTCAGCATTCTCGATGCCCTATTGCTATCGAAAGAAGCGAGGGATTCTCTGATTAAGGCCCTACAAGATCCGGACCAGTTCCAGGCTTTCCTAGCCGAACAAAAGATGAAGGATGAATTGGAAGAGGTGCACACAGCCGACGTTGCTTTTGGTGATGAAGACCTTCTCCTCGGAACATGTGAGCACAATCGCCCACTTTATGTTTCAGGATACTGCCATGACATAAAGATAGGAAAAATCTTGGTCGATAACGGATCGTCTGTCAATTTACTCAATGTGCGAGTGTTAAAGGAGATTTGCATGAGTGTCCAACACCTCGCCCGGGACAAAATCACCATCTCCGGTTTCGACTCTCAATCCTCAAAGACTCTCGGATCTGTGATATTGACGCTACGCTTCGGGGTGCTCGTCACAGACATCAAATTCCATGTTATAGACGCCAAGACGTGCTACAATGCTCTGCTCGGCCGACCATGGCTACACGAATACAATATCATCCCTTCTACACAGCATCAGTGCATGAAGTATTCTAGGGACGGCCTCGAGTACACAGTGGCAGGAGAGTTGAATCCATTTTCCGTGAACGAAGTTCGCAAGTATGAAGATGCCAAATACTTCTTACCGAATTTCGAAGACGCGGAAAGGTGTCACAAACCGGAGAACAAAACTAACGCAACCATCCCTATCTTCGGCAGTGACACCGAGGAGGAGGAGGATATAATTTATTCAGGTCCGTCCCGGTCCACCAGGCCAGGACCATCTGTTCCTTCATTGATCTTCGGTAGTGACTCAGAGGATGAAGTTCATGCTGTATTCCCTGCTCGGCCTTCGATACGGGCTTCTGCCGAGGAAGAGCGAAGTCTACAGATAACCTTGGTGCCGCTCGAGCATTACAAAGAACTGGATGCACTCGACACCAACAGCATAGAAGAATTGCAGACATTCTATATCCCTCCTGGACGAAAAGGCGAGAAAGCAATCCTATTCTACCGTTCTGAAGAAAACAAGGTGGAAAAGGAAATTTGGCACGGCGCGGATCCCACGCTCGACAGGCTCCAGCCTATCCGTCTTCCCAGGTATTATACCGAAGGTTTGAAGAAGCTGCTGAAACGCCAAGGGATGTCCTTCACACAGACCGTCAGAAAGGCCAAATTCTATGACAAGGTCTGGAACGTTCCCGGAACTCAATGCAAACTGCCTAACGGGAGAACGGAAACGAAAGGGCTCGGGTATATTCGCTCAAAGAAACGTGAGCTAATAAACAGCTGTTATGTCATGTATGACTTTGATGAAGAAGCAGACGCTCACTGGGAAGAAACTAATCCGGAATCAGTGAAAATTCCCTATGCAAGACCTCCTAACCCATCGTCTGAAGGCCAAATGAGCAAACCTACAAGGGATGCCAGTCGAGAATCCCGAGATGATCATGATCGTGAAATGGCAATCTATGAGAAGGCCAAGACACGGCGCCTCCTTCAGCGGGCGATGAAAGACGAAAACGCCGCCCCTTGTCAACCTACTATGAAGAAAGTTCGACTCGAAGGCGGAAATAAGTTGAAAGGCAAGAGAAGCGCTCGACAACCGCAAAGCAAAGCTAAGAAGCCACGCATCCGAGAGTCAAGCGTTGTTGACCAAGCCATCATGAAGAAAATGGGTCGAGCATACTCATTTCCTCAGAACAAAACAAGGAAAATACTTGAGCTTGCTCTGAAACATCAAATGCTTACTCTGCCAGAGTCTAAACATCCTGAGCAGGCGGGCGAAGTCTCCAACCCAAAATATTGCTTTTACCATCGAGTAATAGGGCATCCACTCGAAGATTGCTTCACCTTTAAGAATTGGGCGGAGGATCAATATCAGCTTGGCAAGTTCGCATTGTCTGACAGTTGGAAGGTAGCGCCGCCGCAAAAGCACGAACCCAAAAACACAAGAACAAGACCAACCTCGCATTGGGATCAGCAGGAAACTCGCACCTGCCATGTGATAACAATATTAAAAGAAGGGTCCGAGGATATGAACAACCTCCCTTGGTGCTTTGAAAGCGGCAGCGACGAGGTGATCTCAGAATTTCCCCCAGCTCCGAAAGAACTGGAGGACGGAATCCATACCACCGCAGACAATCTTAAGAAAATTGAGTTGGGGACAGTAGATGATCCGCGACCGACATTCGTCAGCGAGCTGCTGTCTGAAGAGAGGGTGGCTGCGTTAAAAGACGTCCTTGTGCAGCATAAAGATTGCTTCGCATGGAACTATTCCGAGATGCCGGGATTAGATCCAAAAGTTGCTGTACATAGACTAGCAATATCCCCAGACGTCAAGCCAATCAAACAGGCGCCGAGAAGAATGCGACTCGAGCTTGAGATGAGCATAAACACCGAAGTCAAAAAGTTAATCGACTCTGGCTTCATTCAGGAAGTTCAGTACCCTGAATGGATTGCCAACATCGTCCCAGTAATGAAGAAAAATGGGACAGTACGCATATGCGTAGACTTTCGGGATCTTAATAAAGCCTGCCCAAAAGATGATTTCCCAGTGCCAGTTACTGAACTTATGATAGACAATACATCCACTCATGAGGTTTTCTCCTTCATGGACGGCTCGTCGGGGTATAACCAGATAAAAATGCATCCCGAAGACCAGAAGCACACAGCCTTCAGGACTCCTCTTGGTATATTTTGTTATAAAGTGATGCCCTTTGGTTTGAAGAACGCCGGTGCTACTTATCAGAGGGCCATGACAAAGATTTTCGACGACCTTATACACGAAATCGTCGAATGCTACATCGACGATCTCGTGGTCAAGAGCAAATCATACGACGAACATCTTGAGCATCTGAAGACCGTGTTTCAACGTCTTCGGCAGTACAACTTGAAGATGAATCCTCTTAAATGTGCGTTCGGGGTTTCCTCGGGCAAATTCCTGGGATTCGTTGTTCGGCATCGAGGTATTGAAATAGATCCTTCAAAGATTAAAGCGATCATGGAAATGCCTCCGCCGAGAACTCTCAAGCAACTTCGGTCTCTCCAAGGGAAACTCGCATACATACGGCGATTTATAGCCAACCTTTCAGGAAAGTGCCGTCCCTATAGTCACCTGATGAAGAAAGGAACCCCATTCGTTTGGGATCAAAAATGTCAAGGCGCACTGGATGAGATCAAGCAATACTTGCAGAACCCACCCGTGCTGGCTGCCCCGGTTAAAGGGAAGCCTCTCATTCTTTATACAACCGCCCTCGAAGGTTCCTTAGGCGCATTATGGGCACAAGAGAACGACCAAGGGAAAGAAAGAGCACTCTACTACCTAAGTCGAGTTCTGCTGGGGGCAGAAAGCAATTACTCTCCCATTGAAAAACACTGCCTGGCGTTGATCTTCGCAATAACAAAGCTTAGGCACTATGCATTAGCACACGAGGTCCGTTTGATTTCAAAGGTGGACCCCCTTAAATACTTAATGTCAAAGGCCGTATTGACAGGGCGACTCGCTAAATGGGCCCTACTCTTGATGGAGTTTTCGATCACGTATCAACCTCTCAAAGCAGTGAAAGGCCAGGCTATCGCCGACTTCCTCGCTGAACATCCCATACCCGCCGATTCTCCATTAAATTGCGATCTTCCAGACAGACATGCGTTTGACGCAATCGACAGTGGTGATAGCCGTTGGGAGCTGTATTTCGATGGAGCGTCTTCCATGAAAAAGCACAAACAAAGTACACCAATGATCAAATCGGGGGTGGGACTTATCTTCGTGACTCCACAAGGAGGGATAATGCGCTTCGCCTTCTCCTTGACAGAACCGAGAACGAATAATGAAGCTGAATATGAGGCTCTGATAGCAGGCCTCGAGATCGCCATCGATATGGGAATTGAGAGCCTCCTCATATATGGGGACTCCCAATTGGTCGTCAGTCAAGTGAACAGCGATTACCAAACATGTAAACCGGAATTAATAAAATACGGTGAAAAAGTGCAGCAACTGCTAACCCAAATTCCCTCCTACACGTTGGAAAGCATACCGCGTGCGGAAAACAGCAAAGCAGACGCACTAGCCAAACTTGCTAAAGAACTGGCTGACGAGAACCTCGACGACGTTAAAATCATAGTACAAAGCCGTCGAGTGCTCGCCCCAACAGAAATATCTCCAAAATCGTCTGAAGAAAAAGAAGCGGAAGAGGAGACAACCCTGCAAACAAAAGACAGGGAAAATACCGAGGACTGGAGAGAAGTCTTCATAGATTACTTCAAGTTCCACCGAATACCTGAAGAAGCGTCCACAAGACATCAGCTCACGAAACGGGCTCTGTCTTTCGCCTTCGTCAATGATACTTTGTATAAAAGGTCATTCGACTCTCTGTGGCTAAGATGCTTAGGACCTGACGAGGCGAGAAGGGTCGTCCAAGAGGTTCACGACGGACTCTGTGGTTCCCACCAAGCAGGCCCTAAAATGAAATTAAAGATAAAGCGGATGGGCTACTACTGGCCTACGATGATGCAGGATTGCCTGGAATACGCCGGACAATGTCACTCGTGCCAAATTCATGGGGACTTTATCCATCAGCATCCTAATCCACTGCACCCAACAGTGGCTAGTTGGCCGTTCGAAATGTGGGGAACTGACATAGTCGGTCCCATCGAACCAGCATCGTCAAAAGGACATCGTTTCATCTTGGCGACGACTGATTACTTCTCCAAATGGGCGGAGGCGGTACCGTTGAGGGAAGTGAAGACGGAGAACATTCTCCATTTCTTCAAAACGCACGTCATATACCGGTTCGGAACCCCGAGAAGGATCATCTCTGACAATGGGCCAGCCTACCGAAGTCATAAGATTAGCCGTTTCGCACAGCAGCACAATATAGACTGGAGATATTCATCAGTTTATAATCCGCGAGCTAACGGTCTAGCTGAGGCCTTCAACAAGACCTTGACGAAGATCATAAAGAAAACAGTATCCCGAAATAAAAAAGACTGGCACGAGAGGCTGCAAGAAGCTCTTTGGGCGTATCGAACTACGTTCAAGACAGCCACAAAAACAACGCCATACGCGTTGGTATTTGGGACGGAAGCAATACTCCCCCTCGAGATAGAGTTACCCTCTCTACGAGTAGCAGTCCACCACGAGCTGACGAACGTAGAAAATGCTCACCTTCGGCTTGAGGAGCTTGACGCCCTTGAAGGAACACGGCTCATAGCGCAACAAAATCTAGAGGCTTATAAAGCAAAGATGACGCGCTCGTACGAAAGATTGACCCGACCGAGAACGTTCCATCAAGGCGAACTAGTGCTAGTGGTCAAAAGGCCCATGATCCCCAATCGCGCCAAGCGGGGAAAGTTTGAGCCAAACTATGAAGGACCCTACATCATCGATAAGGTCTACCAGGGCGGGGCCTATCTACTCATGGACATGCACGGTGAAAGACCCTTCAGACCAATAAACGGTCGCTTCTTAAAGAAATACTACGCTTAATGGGCCACAGCCTAGGTCAATAGCAGATGACGACGACTATGTCCGCTCGCTGTCTTCCTAAGCCCAAGCTTTATAAGCAGTAGTCAGCCCTCTCCACATTGGACCGAAATGTCCTTAAACTAATAGCGGACCGAGATGTCCTTAAACTAATAACAGACCGAAACGTCTTTAAACTACTACCACAGCATCTTTAGGCTGACGAGATAAAAAAAAAAAAAAAAAAAAAAAAAAGCGGTAAGTCCATAAGCAAAATGGGCACGGATGAAAACCCGAAAGGGCTCCGTGAGTAAAAACAACAGGACTACCGGCGAGTGTTTGTGAAAACCTGAAAGGGCGCAACCTCGTTGAAGACACTTATAGGGTCCTCACGACCTTATAAGGAGAAACCACCCGCATGAGATCCTTACGACTCACAAGGGAGCAACACACTTAGGAATCCCCACGACTCCTAAGGAGAAAATACACTTGCGAGATCCTCACGACTCGTAAGGAGAACTCTCTTATGGGACCCTCACGGCTCATAAGATTTGAAAGTCTTAAGTCACAGAGACCTAAACCTGTGCTTAAGCAAACCCCCACAAACTTCCAATGCTGCCCTACAAGCGGCTCATATTGACCCTTGTATACAATCCACGGGCACAAATAAATATTTCCCTAACAAAGTCCCATCCATGACTAGGGATGTGCTTGTACAGCAAACAACACTTGTAAGTCCTCTCGACTTATAAGGAGAAAACCTTCCTGTAGGATCCTTACGACTTACAGCGGAACAATACACTTAGGAATCCTCACGATCCCTAAGGAGAAAATGCACCTATAAGATCCTCACGACTTGTAGGGAGAAATAACTTTGTGAGACCCTTACGGCTCATGAAGTCAAAAGCCTTAGTCGACGGGACCTTAACCCTGGTCGCTAAGCCTCCTTTGTTTGACAACGACAGAGGCAAATGATGATCCGCTCCTGGCAATATCCCAGTTGTAGCGGTGCTGATGCCGAAATCGGTGTCCAAATTCAGGTTTACAGCGAAAAGCCAGTAGGCCGCACATGCATACGAAATAGCCGAAATGATGGGACGACTTGCAAAAAAAAAAAAAAAAAAAAAAAAAAAAAAAAAAGGTGTATGCATGAAAAAATAGCCGAAATGATTGGGCACCGCGAAAAATTGCCGAAATGTTTGGGCAATCGCGACCTTCGCGATATAAAAGCTGAAATGATAGAGCATCGCGGAAATAAAATAAAATAAAAGAAGAAATGATAAAACTTTGGCCCTACAGTAGAGGTCACATCGATCCCTGTATACAATCCAAGGGCGTAAACAAAGAAGAAACCATACTTCCCCAGCGGATTCTGTCAAACGACGAAGCCAAACCTCAACGGCTCATTTCAACCGAAGAAGCCAGTGACTTTAACAAAATCCTTGACTCACGGATACAAACACTCCTTGACGAGAGCCTTTTGATCCGCGTCGACCTATAGAGCCACCAGAGCCTCCGTGGGAATCATCGACTCGTTTCAAACCCTAAGGACACAAATAATCCCTAGCAAAATTCCTCGACTCACGGATACAAACACTCCTTGACGAGAGCCTTCTGATCCGCGTCGACCTATAGAGCCACCAGAGCCTCCGTGGGAATCATCGACTCGTTTCAAACCCTAAGGACACAAATAATCCTTGGCGCTTGGGACACAAATAATCCCTAGCAAAATTTCTCGACTCACGGATACAAACACTCCTTGACGAGAGCCTTCTGATCCGCGTCGACCTGTAGAGCCACCAGAGCCTCCGTGGGAATCATCGACTCGTTTCAAACCCTAAGGACACAAATAATCCTTGGCGCTTGGGACACAAATAATCCCTAGCAAAATTCCTCGACTCACGGATACAAACACTCCTTGACGAGAGCCTTCTGATCCGCGTCGACCTGTAGAGCCACCAGAGCCTCCGTGGGAATCATCGACTCGTTTCAAACCCTAAGGACACAAATAATCCTTGGCGCTTGGGACACAAATAATCCCTAGCAAATTCCTCGACTCACGGATACAAACACTCCTTGACGAGAGCCTTCTGATCCGCGTCGACCCGCAGAGCCACCAGTGCCTCCGTAGGAACCATCGACTCGTTTCAAACCCCAAGGACACAAATAATCCTTGGCGCTGAGGAAACAAATAATCCCAGCAAACTTCTCAACTCACGGATACAAACACTCCGTGACGAGAGCTTCTTTGACTCACATCTCGGGCAGTAAGGATTCAAAAACTTGCTTCCTGAACAATGGGACCCTGCAAGTCAATCCTAAATGGTCTCTTGCATACTATTCACGGGTCTCACTCTCTGAAGTCGATTCTCGACAAAGAGGGAAACAACCGCTTACGAGTCCTCTCGACTCGTAAGAGGGAGAAATGCTCTTATAGGATCCTTACGACTTATAAGAGAAAACCACACTTAGGAATCCTCACGATTCCTAAGGAGAAAATCCACCTATGAGATCCTCTCGATCCGTAGGGAGAAAAATCTCTATGAGACCCTCACGGCTCATAGAATTGAAAAGTCTTAGGCGGCAGATCTGAACCTGCGGCCTAAGCCATCGCCGCCTCTTGGAGAAATTAAGTTGTATGCCAATCAAGTTCATCGACAACATCATGGTGTAAAGGCAGAAAACAAAAGAACATACAAGATATTGCAAAAGAAAGTGTGTATCTTTATTCATTGACCTCAATCAAATACATGGTGAATCATACAAAAGAGCGAAGAAAGGGTACACGTTACTCAGAAAAGAAATTTTTTACAAATACACTGATACAAAGGCAGCTATTGGGAAGGAAGCGTCTTAAATAGCTCTATCAGTTGTTCGTACACCTCCTTCCATGCCTTTTCCTGATTGGATGCGACTGCCAACTCCGCCTCCACCTGGGCCCGTTGCTGTGCGACGGAGGCAAGCTGATCCCTGACGGCTTGATAAGCAGCTTCACGGCCTGGAATGTCATGCTCGGCGACATCAAGTGCCCGCTTTAATCTCAGCCCATTCGACATGCGCTCCAGAAGACCCTCGAACACGGTCTTTACCTCAGCAGCGTTCGCCTCAACTTCGGCACGCAAGCGAGCAGTTCTGCTCGAAGAATCTTGGCACTCCTTCAGCCTCAAAGCCACTTCTTGTTCCAGATGACGGAAACGAGAAGCGCTTTGCTCGAGCCATGCTCCCCGTTGAGTGCTCAAGGCCAAAGTCTCGGGGGACGGGCGCATTGACTCCAACTGATGAAGGCGAGCCTCGACCTCCCGACAATAGTTAACCCAGGAGGCAACAATACCCTCGTCATGGAAGGTGGCAAATATCGCCAACATTGGGTTAACCGTCGTGGCGAAGTCCTCAGCAGATACAGGAGCCTCGATGTCGAGTTCCTCAATGTAGTCGCTCAACATACGCAAACTATTCGCGGCACCTTTTGAGGACGGCCGTCGCTGGGAAGGGCCGCCTGGTATTGTAATGCGAGACTCGAAAGGCACCGAGACTGGAACGACGGCTGGAAAAAGACGAAATGCGATTAGATGATGATTCAATAGATATGAAGGAAGTCATTGATAAAATGGTTTACTATACCAGTGGAGACAGGTGGCAAGTCCGGAAGGACTGGTGGCACAGCCGATCTTCCTGCTCCCCCTTCGATTTGCAACGCTGCAGTCACAACAAGAGAGAGTTGGAAATAATTCTACCGCTAAAAAGACAAAGCTACCAATCGGGAACAAGTACTCACCAGCGCCACCAGACGGGGAGGCGAATTCAGATGGGAAGGAGAAGTGTGGGAGCAACACTTGATAGAGATGATCAAAAAGCACTCCTGAAAGATACAACGGTGTGACTTCAGTACATAAACTGTATATCTCAAACATAGGATTAATAAGTTATAAACCCATACCTTCCAACATCTTTGACGGTGTAAGAGAGGGCCGAGGGGTAACCATCGCCAAGGCAGTCGTGGAGGGAGCTCCCTCAAGTAGTGGGGCATCAACACTAGCTGCACCTGCATTACGAAAAATGAACTTGTCAGAAAAGATTGTAAAGCAAATAAAAAACAACAACTTAAGGTGTACCTGAGGAGCTCCCGGCGGAAACAGAGACGACTCCCTCCTCTATCGACATGAGACCACCGCCTGTGGCCTCATCGCCCGATTCAATAGGGACTGTCGTCGTGCTCGCAAGCCCGGGAGACGGCGGAGGACCGTAGACGGGAAGAGCTATGACTGGAGTATTGCCAGATTCCAGAGAAGGAGCGGTTGGCTCGTCTTCAGGAATCGTGGCCACCTCGCCCACTACCATCTCAGGCTCAATAGTGGCGGTTGTATCGTCCACCATCGCCGGGGGATCACCGGTCTCGAGCGCCTCATTCGCCGCCACTCTGGGCTCAGTTATAATGATCACGTCATCTGCCACCACTTCGGGTTCAGCATCCGTGACCTTATCGGCTGCAGGCCCCTCAACCTCTACCCCAAGCTCCAAAGCCACAACGACGTTGCCCACCGTCGGCTCGAGTTCGGCAGGTACTGCCCTCTCTGTCCCTTCGAGATTGACGGTTTCCGCCTCCCCCTCGATCGGACTTGGTCCTGCAAGATGAGAGATGTAAGGACAAACGACATTAAGATACTTATAACAAAAACTCCAAGAGAAACATTACCTGAGGCGGATTTACCGTTCGCGCTCCGAGCTGCACGTGCCACCCCTCTGCGGGCAGTGGACAGGGCGACAGGGGCCTCTTCAGAGGGAGTATCAGCTCGAGGAACGGTGCTAGGGCCCGCTCCCATAGCCAAGGCAGCCCTACGCGCCTTCGCCTCACGCCTCAACCGTTTCCTCTCCTCCCGAGCGGTCATGAGGGACCTCCGTGATACCTCCTTCAAGGCATCATCATCTTCATTCAGGGATGCCTCCAGAGCCTTCAAGGCATCTCTCATCGGCTCTCCGAGATGAGCCTCCTGCGGTGTCCTAGAGGAAACAGGAACATCGGCCGCTGGTAGAACATCTGCGTCGCTAGGAGGGAACGGCATTGAAGTCCCTGCAATTAAGATGGAAAGGTTAGGTCGACCATAACGCAAGGAAAATGAAAAATTCGATGAATCGAAACTTACTCAGACCCATAGATTCTCTGAGACGTTCCTCCTCCTGGAAAGTCTTCAGAGAAGCGGCAATGGCTTCTTCATCGGTGATGCCTGTTGAAAAAAAAAAAAAAAAGAAAAAAAAGAAAGAAAAGCGTTAGTTAAAAAAATATATATATATATATATAATGAAATGACGAAGAAAATACGTTGCAATAAAGAAAAAGTGACTACTAGTTACCTGATTGCGCAAGCTTAGCCAGCCACGCATCACGCTTCACCAGCCATGCTGAAGCTCTGAGAGCAGCTTCCAAGTCTGTATCGTCCGGCGGCGGCATCACTAATCCCGCGTTAGTCCCATATTCGAGCAGACCCTCGGAATAAGGAGCGTGGGGTTCCTGGCCGAACGCAACGTCCGCTGCAAAGAGCGACTTCTTTTTCTTTTGCCCTCCGACCCTGGGCCCGCGAGGGATCGACTTCCGTTTAGCAGCTACTCTGGGACGACGAGTCCCGATGTCCGCACCCACGCCAGACTCCGGCGAGGGTACAACCATTGCTTCCACCTGAGCACAGGGTGCAGGAGGTACTTCCGCGATATCAGGAAGTGATAATTCACGTGGAGGACTTTGCGCACGTGATGGTCTGCCCCCGGCATCTTTTAAGGGAGCGATTACTGGGGTCCTAGGAACCAAGGGAGCGGTGCGATCGGTACCTGGAGGTGCACCCTTACGATCGACCAACAGTCGCCTTTCCTCCTTTATGACTGCCCCTGTCGCATGATTGTACCAGTCTTTGTACACATTGAGGAGTCTCGGAGCGTAAGTCGGCGCATTAATAAAAAAACGAGAGGTCGTATTCACGCGCATGAAATGGTGCAAGGCGTTCTCCATCCCCTCTTCAGTGGCAGCTGGTTCCACCAAAAAGGCTTCCAAGGGGACCCCTTGATCGTAGCCCAGTTGTTGAGCAAAACGATGTGGGTTATACCTCATAAAAATTGCCACATCATTCTGCCTAAAAACTAAAAAGCCCGGTCTAATGGAATATAAGTGGAGGGTCTCCCGGGCCGTTAAAACAGAAGCTCCATCCTTAAAGATATCCTGTAATGGCCGCGTCACGGTGGTAGACACCTTTCCAACGGTCAACACCTTATCGACAAAGGACATCCCGGCTTCGACGGTATGGGGGCGAAGGAGCAAGCCCCTAGCGTTCCGTTGTGAAGGGTTTACAATTGATGCACCGATCAGTTGTATAATGCGAGGAAAACCGCTCTTGTCAAAGAACGAGGGCCTCTTGTGCATCCCGAAGACACCCGCCGTGTGTAACTCGAGCCACGACGCGAAGTAATGCATCGGGAAGACCACATGCAAAACCCCGGGCTCACTGGCATTCGCCGCTCGACTGAGACCGTGGTATAAGTGTGCCAGGCCGGCGATCCCAACAGCTACCTTCACCCCGATGACCATCCGATGTGCTGGATAAAAGACAGAGGGTCGCATTCGATGAGAGTGCATTGGGATAGCGAACCAACTCAACCATAACCCGAGAAACCCCAAGAAAAAGGTCTCCTCATCCATCCCAGGGGCCGCTACTTCTGCAAGAGACACGGTTGGAAAGTTAGGAAGAAAGAAATCCTTTTGACCTATTTCGTTCGCCGGCAGGTTATCCAAACCTAAACCGAAAGGGTCCTCGAGGGTGGCAGACTTGGCAGTGGCCGCAGAGAGGGCGTTGGGGTGAAGGAACCGAGCAATGAAATCCTCAAAGTTAACTCCTCGACTCCCATGTTCAACGAAGAGAGACTCATATATGTTCAACACGTTAATTAAGCTTGGGAACTGGTGTTGAACAGCAGTATCCGGAGTGACCCCCCTTACCATTGGCCTAGCTCCGAAAACGTACACGTCTGTTGGGAGCAGCTCCTCATAATGTTCCCCCATCACCGGTAAGCCGGATACCTCCGCAAATTCCTCCAGAGAAATTGACACTTCCCGATCCATGGCAAGGAAAGTGTGGGTGGGAATATTCCATTGCTCCAAGAAGGCCTTGAGCCACCAGGTGGGGAGCGTAGGATATTGGAAGAGAGAGACGTAGACTGCGGTGTACAATCCTAGTCTTATCAACTGTGACTTCTTCGTCGACAGGATATACCGGGCCCATGGCAGATAGCCAATCGGGTGGCGGGGAATCAAACCAAGGTTATACGATTGCCCCCAAGGCCGCGCTTCACCTTGACAGATACGACGTCCTAGGATGTCCAAAACCATAGGACGCTGGACCGGTATCGCATCTATAGCGGGATGTAGAAAACCTTTTGATGTCCAGTCTGCCAGCTCCACGGCATACTGCACCGAGGGTGGGGTAGCATAATGAATCGCCGTTATGGGTTCCGACGGCACCGCGCATGTAAAGCTCCGTCGGCCCATAATGATCTGATTGTACCACGACCCCCAGAGGTGGAGACTCTTATGCTCAGGGTCGTATGCCTTGATCATGGTCAGGACCTCACGGTCCAAAGGCGCCTCTGGGAATCCTTCCTCCGAGCGGACAAACGGGAATGAAGTGTCTTCAGACATGATCGCTGCAAAAAGAGCAATGTAGCCGTCAGTGTTGTAATCCCAACGTTTGACATTGAAAGAAGAAAATGCATTAATTAAAATCAAAATTAATTAATTACACCGCACCCCAGTGCAGTGAGTAGGGGACCAAAGAGGGACCCACAAAATCTAAATGACAATACGTCAATTAAAGAGACAAACTCATCATTGGATGAGATTGTCAGTTGGTCCTTAGGGGGAACATTCCCATAATAAAAAAGGGGGAGAGAATCCCTAGAGACAAGGAGAGAATCTCCTCTTTCAGAGCAAAGCTCTGTCACAGAGTGACACTTGTCAAATTCTGGTCTCAAAAGAATTAAAATTCCTTAAGAAAGAGCTTAGCTCTATAATACTCCATCAAAAAGCAAGTTTTTGAAAAGAAATTTAAAATTAAAATTTCTGAAATAAAAAAAAAGGATCCACGAAAGCTTATAGAAAAATTCTTCATTTGTTTCAGATCTAAAAGATCTACATTTGATTCAAAGAGCAAAGCTCTGTTCATGGGTTAGAACCCATGAATAAGATCTCTGTAGATCTATGGATTTGTGAGAGCAAAGCTCTGTTAATGAAACCCTAAAAGGAATTTCTTCAGATCAAAAGATCCATGAGAGCAGAGCTCTATTGGTTAAAATTGATTTAAATTAACTTAACTTAATTTTAAAATTAATTATTACCTAAAAGTTTTCTAAACTTTGGGAGATAAGAGCAAAGCTCTAGAGTTCTGAAAACAAGAGCAAAGCTCTGAAATTCTTAAGCAAAGAGCAGAGCTCTGAAAATCTAAATCCAAGAAAATGGTGAGATTTTCTAAGGGTTAAAAGGCCCTATTTATAAGGCGCTTGCGCCTCTTGGAATTCCCCCTCAATCCAACGGTCAGAAGGGGTTGCCACCGTTGCACTCACGTGTGCGCCACGTGAGCGCAACGTTGGGGGGGCATTTGTTTCGCCCAATCAGAGCAAAGCTCTGTTTGAATTCAAAATTTAAATTTTCGAAGCAACGCTTCAAGTCTCAAGCGCAGCGCACCCAATCAGAGCAAAGCTCTGTTTAAAGGAAGCAACGCTTCAGATCCTTTGCGCTGCGCGCTCTGCGCCACGTGTCCAGCGCAGATACATTAGCGCAGCGCACCCAATCAGAGCAAAGCTCTGTTTAAAGGAAGCAACGCTTCAGATCCTTTGCGCTGCGCGCTCTGCGCCACGTGTCCAGCGCAGATACATTAGCGCAGCGCACCCAATCAGAGCAAAGCTCTGTTCAAAGGAAGCAACGCTTCAGATCCTTTGCGCTAGCGCTCTGCGCCACGTGTCCAGCGCAGATACATTAGCGCAGCGCACCCAATCAGAGCAAAGCTCTGTTTAAATGAAGCAACGCTTCAGATCCTTTGCGCTGAGCGCAACGCGCCACGTGTCAGGCGCAGATGTATCAGCGCTGCGCCCAAGAAGACGCGCCCAATCAGAGCAGAGCTCTATTTGCCTGAAGCAACGCTTCAGTTGCGCTGCGCTCTGCGCTGCACGACACGTGTCAGCGCAGATGCACTAGCGCAGTTGCGCTACGCTCTGCGCTGCGCGACACGTGTCATGCGCTGGGGCATCTGCGCCAAATTAAATTAAGATTTTTAAGAAATCTTTTCTGTTCTTGTTGAAACAAGAAGATTTTCTTCTGCAAGGCAGAAGCCCTTGGATCAAAGATCCAACGGTAGGGAAAATTCACCAAATCACTCAGAGGATGATCTCTTTAACAAATTTAACTAATTTGTGAGCACTATAAAAAGGACCTTAGGCCTCAATTCAAAGGCATCGAGTTTTTTCTTTGAGAATTCAAGAACCCTAAACAGAAAGAATTCCGAGAAAATTTCAAGAAAGAGGTAAAGAACCTTCATGGATTAGAAGAAATTCCTTCTAAAAGACCATTAGTCTAAAACAAAAAAAATATAAGATCAATGATCTTTATAAAAAAGAAGAAAACAGTGCTTTGCACTTCTTGTGAACCTTCGGTTCTTTAAAAACGATGTAAACAATAAAAGAATAGTGCTTTGCACTTCTGCGAACCTCTGGTTCTTCGAATAAAGAAGAAATTTATTTTTTTCTTTGATCTAATTTAGACCAAGAACTTGAACAGAGCTTTGCACTTCCTTTCTGGAATCTAAAAAGATTCTTAGTGCTTTGCACTTCCAAGTTGCGCCGCTGCGCTCTTGAGAGAGCGCCACGTGTCGGCCATAAAACACTTGCGCTAAGCGCCCTTGAGATAGAGCTTTGCTCTCCGGAATTGGCGCAACTCGCTGAGAGCGCGTCACGTGTCAGCAGCGCAACAGCGCATTGCACTGCGCTAGTGCGCTTGCGCTCATCAAAGCACGACATGTGTCATCACCATATGGACTTGCGCTCGTTACTTAGCGCAAAACGTAGATGCATTAAAAAGGGCCAAGCCCAATTAAGAGAAGGCCTAACAGGCTCAACAAAGCGCAAATGCATTATTTTAAGGGGGCAGAGCCCAAACAAGAACAAATGCTTTGCATCATTTATAAATGGGCAGAGCCCAAACAAAAATATTCAGAATGCTATGCATTTTAAAAAAAGGGGCAAAGCCCAAACGAAGTAGATACTTTGCAAATGGGCAGGACCCAAAATAAACCGATACTCTATATCTTCTGTGGGTAGAACCTAAATAAAAAAAATGCAATGTTGAAATGGACTTAGCCCAATCGTGGCCATAAGTCCTTAAATTAAATTGACTGAGCAAAATGGCTCTCTTAAATCAATCCACGTCCGGTTTGAGGGTACATCTCCGAACTCCTTTGACATCTATTGTTGTAATTCCTCAACGACGTCAAAAAGGTGACGGGTCCCAACGACCATAGACTAAAAATAACGGACCGAAATGTCCTTAAACTAATAACGGACCGAAATGTCCTTAAACTAATAACGGACCGAAATGTCCTTAAACTAATAACGGACCGAAATGTCCTTAAACTAATAACGGACCGAAACGTCCTTAAACTAATAACGGACCGAAACGTCCCTAAACTAAAATTGGACCGAAACGTCCCTAAACTAACATCGGACCACCACGTCCCTAAACTGGCGATAGACCACCACGTCCCTAAACTGGAATATAGACCACTACGTCCTTAAACTGGCGACGGACCGAAACGTCCCTAAACTAATAATGGACCACCATGTCCCTAAAACTGGCAACGGACCGTCACGTCCTTAAACTGGCACAAAAGAGCCCAAATGCTCTCTTGTCGGATCTAAACGGTCCCGTCTAAGTTGATCTTAGCCCCAGCTACGGCTAATGTGTCCTTAGATCTTTAAATAAACAATAAAACCCCAAATCAACTTTGGATCAAGGGTACATCTCTGAACTCCTCTGACGCCTGTCGTTGTAATCCTTCAACGACGTCAGAGAGGTGACGAGTCCCGACGGCCAGATAATTAAATCAATCACTATGTTAAGTCGATCTTAGTCTAGAGCATGACTAACGTATCCTTAACGAAGGTTTATGCTGATCTTAACCGCAATACGACTAATGCATCCTTAAAGTAAAAAACACCAAACTCAAATCTAAGCAAACACGGATTTGGACTAATCCACGTCCTACGGGCGACGGTATTACTCAGTCTCCGTATACAATCCACGGGCAACCACAAACAAAATAAACATACACGACACGAAGTGAAATTCTGGAGAAGGAGAAAGTTGTTACCGCAAAGCGGTAGCGTAATTAACTGCAGGGGCTTGCGCCTGCAGGGAAGAGCGTCCCCACAATCAAAAACCCCTCAAGCGAGGGGGAATCTGACAAAGTCTGCTACATCGGCCGCATCCGTCTAAACCTTCGATACACGGTGCCATAAATCAACTTGGCATCTTTGAAGAGGTGGACGGATAAAAACCAAATAGCATCTGCCCCGAACCTCAGGCACGTGACGTCCCGACGTCGCAGGCCGCCGTTCGGAGGGGAACAGACACGAAGTGACCATCTGGAGAAGGAGAAAGTTGTTATCGCGATGCGGTAGCGTAATTAACTGCAGAGGCTTGCGCCTGCAGGGAAGAGCGTCCCCACAATCAAAAGCTCCTCAAACGAGAGGGAATCTGATGAAGTCTGCTACATCGGCTGCATCCGTTTAAACCTTCGATACATGGTGCCATAAATCAACTTGGCATCTTCGGAGAGGTGGACGGATAGCACCAAATAGCATCTGCCCCCAGATTCAGGCATGACGTTCGTCTTCTCGGTTTCCGGCGGTGAACAGATTCTGGCACGCCCGGTGGGACCTTTTCCTCTTTCCACTCCACACTTCGTGTGTCATGTTCGCGAATGAATCGCGGTTTGCTATGGTTGCCTGTGGATTCGAGGTAGTTAGATTTGGTGTCTTGCTCCATGCAGAAAACAGAAGATCAATGGTTTCAAACTGCACTAACTGCAACTGCAACTCTCACTCCGTCCCGTCCGAAGGAGTGACTTACGGGCCCCAAGCGGCCTCCATCTTCGCTATGCCGGTGGAACAGGTGACACAGGCCACCACCGGGCTTTTCTTCGGGACTATGCTCTCACCGATGAGCTTCAATGCCCCAATGTTGTCACAAAAAGCTACAAAGAAGTCGGTCTTTGATCGGCTTACAACTACCGTGGCCCCTCTCAACGGGTCGCCAAAGTCCAATGCCTTAGTTTTCAGCAAACTGGGCCAAAGCTCAAGTGGGCCCATGAAGAAGCCCGCGATACCTGAAGCGGCAATCCCGAAGTGGATATCCATTCCTGCTCCTTAAGTCACGAAGGTTGTTTCCCCTGTTCGAAAGTCTACCTTCGCAAGACCGACTATCCCCTCTCAACGGACGTCAGTCTTCGACCAGCTAGCGCCAATAACGGCCTCTCCTCAAAATAGGGGGCATGACGAAGCCATCCCCATCACCGAACCAACACCATCGGCTCGACACGCTCGACGTCGCCACTGGCGCCGAATAAGGAAAGCTGGGGGAAACCCCCCCTCTGGGCTAACTCCACCGTCCCCAATGGTGGAAGTCAATACTACTATTCCAACAGGGAATAGCTTTGAATTGCTGAACAAGATGCGCATGAACTCTCCTACCGCCGTACTGAAAAGATCTCCTCCACCCGTGAAGAATGTTACAGAAACGAAGCCGGAGCGTTTCCCTCAGCGGCTGTCTTCCAAAATTTACAAAGTCTGGCGACGGGTTCAGGACTCGGTAATTGATCAGGATTACCTTCGCCGACAAAAGAAAGTGAAAGTTCAGCAAGATGAGAACCGTCCTGTCAAGCCACAAAGGGTGACAACTACCTGGGTGCCCGCTGCAACGGCCCCCTCGACTTCAACTGCTCAAAAGAAAAGGAGGCCAGAAAAAGCCCCTGTGATTACGGTAGACCACAAAAACGCAGAGCCCAAACGCCCCAAGTCTGGGGGCATAATGATGCATACTGTTTACATGGCTTCCGGAAAAGAGGATAGCCATGCTTCTACGGGCTACCGACCGCTCACACCGACCGCTCACACGATCCATCACAAGAGCTCAGGCAATAGCAGTAAAAGCTTCAGGAGATGCTGACTGCAATGGCCGCTCTCACCGGGCCAAAAGAAAGCCCGGAGGCATCATCAGAACAGCGTCACGAACAAGAAACTGATGCTGACTTCCTACGCAGGGTCCTCAAAAAGAAGAACAGAGAGGCAGCGGAACAAGCTGCCAATATAAAACGAATGGCGCTTCTCCTCCAAGACATGGTCGGGATGATGTTACAGCCAGAACCTCCAGCTGAAGACCCTCCGATCATTATTGAAGATGATAAAGGAGAAGCATCAAACCTTCCTCCTGCTCTTTCAGCAGCCAAAGAGGAAATTATTTCAAAAGCCACGCTCGATGATTATATTGCTCAGCAAATACGAGCTCACCAGGCGAACGAAGCGGCCGGTCAAGTTGTTAAAACTGGGCGACCGTATCCAGGCTGGTATGACCAAATAAAGTACCCGCCGGGATACACGATCCCCAAATTCCATGTGTATAAGGGGACAGGCAATCCCCATCAACATGTCGCTCAGTTCAGGGCTCTTTGCGGCAATACTGGAGATGACGATAAACTTCTACTTCGCCAGTTCGTCGGTAGTTTAGCAGACACAGCTTTTGAATGGTACTCGGAGCTTCCCAATGACTCCGTCAAAACATTTACAGAAATGGAGTTGCTATTCACCCAGCGATTTGCAAGCGCTAGTGAACGCACCCCGATAACGGCATTGATCAATACCAGGGTGAAGCCTGGAGAAACATAGGTCCAATATGCAATACGGTGGCGGAACTTATGGTCAAAATGCGAATAGTGCATCGAAGAGGCTCCTGCGGTAGGCATGTTTGTGGGTACTCTCGACCCTCAAGCAACCATCTCGCAATTCATGATGTTCTTCAAACCAACTACTTTCCAGGCCTTGATTGACAAGTTGGCCCAAATGGACCAGATGGGCCATAGACCATCTCCTTCAAAGACGGATCCTCGGAATGAAAAGGGGAAAGGAAAAGCAACTTTCGTTGCCACTACTCAACAACAGCCGAGCAACTTAAAGCCGGTTGTTTGCCAAAATAACGTGCACCCGCGCCCATCCCTCGAGGAGAGACTAGGACGTCCTTACTCGTTTCCTCAAGATAAAACGAGGAGATTGTTCGAGCTGGCAGTGCGCAACATGCTCATAAATTTGCCGGATCCAAAACGTCCATTGCAGCCAAACGACGTCAACGATCCCAATTACTGCCCCTACCACCGAGTATTGGGCCATCCGATCGAAGACTGCTACGTCTTCAAAAACTGGGTTGAAAACCAATACTAAAAAGGCAAGTTCGCATTATCGAAAAACTGGAAGGTGAGCCCGCCACAACCTCATGCCCCTAAAAAGGTGGATATGCCGGGAGCATCGTGCTCATTCATAGGGAAAGCCCCATAGACCGAAAAGTCAGTAAACTAGAAATTCGCCTCAAATACGGCAACGATGGACCACTATGTCCTAAAACTGGCGTCGGACCGAAACGTCCCTAAACTAACGATGGACCGCAATGTCTTAAAACTTGCAACTGACTGGAACGTCGTTAAACTACTACCAATCCGCAGCATCCTCAGGCTGACGTAAAAAAAACAAAAAAAGGTATGTCCATAAGCAAAAAGGGCATGGATGAAAACCCGAAAGGGCTCCGTGAGTAAAAACAGCAGGACTACCGGCAAGTTTTGTGAAAATCCGAAAGGGTGCGATCTCGTTAAAAGACACTTGCAAGGTCCTCTCGACCTTGTAAGGAGAAACCACCTGCGTGAGATCCTTACGACTCGCAAGGGAACAACACACTTAGGGATCCCCACGATTCCTAAGGAGAAATTACACTTGCGAGATCCTCACGACTCATAAGGAGAACCCTCTTATGAGACCCTTACGGCTCGTAAGATGCAAAAGTCTTAAGCTACAGGGATCTGAACGTGTTCTTAAGCGGCCACCATAACCTCCAATGCTGCCCTACAAGCGGTTCAATGCTGACCCTTGTATACAATCTACGGGAGTGAATAAACATTTCCCTAGCAAAGTCCTATCCGTGACTAGGGACATGTCTACACGGTAAACAACCCTTGTAAGTCCTCTCGACTTATAAGGAGAAAACACTCTTGTAAGATCCTTACGATTTATAAGGGAAAACGCACTTAGGAATCCTCACGATTCCTAAGGAGAAAACGCACCTACGAGATCCTCACGACTCGCAGGGAGAAATACCTTTATGAGATCCTTACGGCTCATAAAGTCAAAAGCCTTAGTCAACAGGATCCTAACCCTGTCTACTAAGCCACCTTTGTTCGACATCGACAGAGGCAAATGATGATTCGCTCCTGGCAATATCCCAGTTGTAGCGGTGCTGATGCCGAAATCGGTGTCTAATTCCAATGTTGCAGCAAGAAGCTAGCGAGCCGCACATGCATACGAAATAGCCGAAATGATGGGGCAACTTGCAAAAAAATCAGCAAGTAAAAATGTATGCATGCAAAATAGCCAAAATGATTAGGCAACTCGCAATAAAAAGCAGCGAATAAAAATAAAATAAATAGCCGAAATGATTGGGCAACTTGCAATAAAAAGCAGCGAGTAAAAATAAAATAAATAGCCGAAATGATTGGGCAACACGCAATAAAAAGCAACGATTAAAAATAAAATAAAATGCCGAAATGATTGGGCACCGCGAAAAATAGCCGAAATGATTGGGCAATCGCGACCTTCGCGATATAAAAGCTGAAATGATAGAGTATCGCGGAAAGAAATAAAAAAAGTTTTAAAAGAATGAAATTTTGCCCTACAGGTGATATCACATCAATCCCTGTATACAATCCAGGGGCGCAAACAAAGAAGGACCATATCATCCCATCAGGCTTCATCAGAAAACGAAGCCAAATCTCGACGGTTCAAGGATAGCCTAGAGATCATCAACATCATTCCTCACCATTCCAGCAGAATTCAAACGCAATGTTAACAACGGCGTTCCTTTGCAGTCCAACAGGATGCAGATCCAACGTCAACAAAAAACCTCACGTCAAAACAAAGCGGAGTGATGGTAAAATCCCAGCTCCACCGCAGCATTCGTCTCGCTACATCAGACGCAATGTCAACAACGGCGTTCCTTCGTAGTCCAACAGGATGCAGATCCAACTTCAACAAAAAACATCACGGTCGAAACAAAGCGGAGTGACAGCAAAGTCCCTACTCCGAATCTCGATGGTTCACAGACAACCTAGAGATCACCTCGACATTCGTCTCGTTACAGCAGACGCAACATCACCAAACGGAGCCACGGCAAAATCCCTAGTTCCAAACCTCGATGGTTCACCAGCAACCTAGAGACAACCGCGACATTCGTCTCAATACAGCAGACGCAATGCCAGCAAACAAAGCAAAGGCTAAATTCCTAGCTTCAGTGTCTGGACGGTAACTCATATAAAAGCTGAAAGACCATCGGAGATCATCTGACACCAGCGCGGAGTGGTCACCACCTCGACGTTCGTCTCGATACAGCAGACGAGATGTCACCACAGCGTTCTTCCTCCAGCAGGATTCAGACGCGACAATCAAACAACGGAGCCACGGCAAAATCCCTAGTTCCAAACCTCAACGGTTCACCAGCAACCTAGAGACAACCACGACATTCGTCTCGATACAGCAGACGCAATGCCACCAAACGAAGCGAATGCCAAATTCCTAGCTTCAGGGTCTTGACGGCAACTCATATAAAACCTGAAAGACTATCGGAGATCATCATACAACAGCGCGGAGTGGTTATGACTCATCGGGGCTTTCCAAAATGAGCCTAACCTCAAGTAAAAAGCGGCATGGCAAAATTCCTAATGCTTGCTCTTCCGACGGTCAAACTGCCTAGGAGGATTGCTTGAAGACGTCTTGTCTAGCCCCCGAAGGGATCAGAGACATGACAGTCGCAAGGCTACTCGAACAGCAAGATTGCCTATCGAGAAATACATCAGCCAACGCGATGGTATGATGGACAAAACCCTAGTAGCACAGACCCTAACGGACCTCTGTCGTAAAGAGCAGGGCTTAATTGCGACATTAGGATATTCTTGAGAGAAATGCCCGATTCGTCTCGACTCGTGAGGAAATTAGTGTCTTTGCGAGAACTTCTTGATTCGTCTCGACTCGTAGGGAAAAGCCTTAGGCAATAGGGATAAGAACCGGTTTCATAAGCACTGGGGCCCTGCAAGTCGATCCACAATGGACTCTTGCATACTATTCACGGGCCACACTCTCCAAAGTCTAATCTCGACAAGGAGGGAAACAACCGCTTACGAGTCCTCTCGACTTGTAGGAGGGAAAATTCTCTTGTGAGATCCTTACGACTCTCAAGAGAAAACGCGCTTAGGAATCCTCACGATTCCTAAGAAGAAAATACACTTGCAGGATCCTCTCGACTCGTAGGGAGAAAAGTCTTCATGAGACCCTCACGGCTCATGAAGTTGAAAAGCCTTAGGCGGCAGATCTGAACCTGTCTCCTAAGCCATCGCTACCTTATAAAGAGTTCAGGATGAAATGACATCTACCATCTATGGGTCAGCGTTACTAAAGCCACATTCGCCACTGAAGTAAAGAAGCTACTTACGGGTCCTCACGATTCGTAAGGAAAAATACTTGAGCGAGATCCTTACGACTCACGGAGGTAATGAACACTTAGAAATGCTCACGATTTCTAGGGAGAATTTGCACCTACGAGATCCTCTCGACTCGTAGGGAGAGAAACTTTCTTGAGACCCTTATGGCTCATGAAGACGAAGAAAGTCTTAGGCTACAAGGACCCTAAACTTGTCTCCTAAGCCCTCAATTCTGTGGCCATGCATAACTCTGCACTACTCACCCACGTACATACTTACGTGGGCAAAGTAGTGGGGGGCATTTTTTCCCACTCACAACCTGTTCCCTTATAAAAATAATAATAAATAATAATATAAAATAATAATAAAATAAAAAATGAAGGGGAAAACTCCATATGCAAAGAATATAACAAATGCCTCAAAGTCAAAATTCAAAAATTGAAGCAAAGCTTCAGATCCGGCGCTAGGTCCGCTGCGCGCCACGTGTCAAACACGGGTGCGCTAGCGCAGTGGCACTGCGCTCTGCGCTGCGCGCCACGTGTCAAACGTCGGTGCGCTAGCGCAAAGTACGCTGCGCTCTGAGCAGCACACCACGTGCAAAGCACGGGTGCGCCAGCGCTGGAATTAAAAATTCCCCACCTTAGATCAAAAGATCTAATAATGATAAATCATTAATCAGAATTAAAATTCTGTTATGGAAAGATTTTCTCAATCTTATTAAAAACAAGAAGATTGCCTTCTGTAAAACAGAAGCCCTAGGATCAAAGATCCAACGGTGGGGAAACGTCCCCAAATCAATCAGAGAAAGATCTCTTTAACTGATTTAACAAATCAATTTGCCCTATATAAAGGCCCCAAGACTTCAAGTCTGAGATAGAGAAATCCCCCTACAAACTTTGAGAAAACTCAAAAGAAAGAGAGCAAGCTCTGGAAAGAAGATCATTTCTTCAAAAAAGAATGATTCTTGCACAAAGAGATGAAATCATCTCATTAAAACAGAAGAACCATCTTCTTAAAAGATCACAGATCTAGGTCTTTTATAAAAAGAGATCAAAAGATCTCATCATAAAAACAAAAGAAGTATTTACTTCATTCACAGATCATTGATCTACAAAGGCAAAGCCCTTGCCAAAATAAGAACTTTTGTTCTTGGACCTTGAGGTAAGGCCTCCTTTAAAAGGAGAACATAAACTTGTTCTATGATCATAAATTTGATCAAGTGCGCTCTGCGCTATTGAAAAGTGCCTTGCACTCACGAACTGCGCTTTTGCGCTCCTTGGACCGGCGCTCAGCGCCAAAACATGCCACGTGTCCACCACAGAAACAACTTGCGCTTTGCGCTCCTGAAACAGCGCACTGCGCTCATGGGCTGGCGCTCAGCGCCAAGCGCGCCGCGCGTCACTCACTGGTGCGCCACTAAACTAGCGCAACACGCTCATAAATTGAAAGCGCAATGCGCTCATAAACTAGCGTTTAGCGCTAAGCGCGATACGTGTTCTTTTCGTGTGCGCTACCCGACAGAAGCGCAACGCACTCTTTGATTGGCGCAAAGCGCCTGGCGCACCACGTGGCGCGCTGTCAGAACACACATTGTTCTGATGAATGATATGCATTCAATACAAGACAAAAAATGTCAGGATCCGATGGTCATCATTATTAAAAGGGCCAAGCCCAAATAAAGGCTCAATAGCCAGAACAATAAAATGTTAAACATTTACCGGACTTAGCCCAACATTGGCCGTAAGTCCTCAACTCATATCAATTGAGCCCATATGCTCATAAACCTTTCAACAGACTTTAGTCCCAAATTGGACTATAGATCTCCCAACCAAAATTGGTTCAATGGTACATCTCTGAACTCCTCTGATATTTGTCGTTGTAATCCTTCGACGTCTTCAGAAAGGTGACGGGTCCCGACAGCCATACATTCCACAGACTACGATATCTTTAAACTGGACTATGGGGTCCTTAAGCCCATGGACTACGATGTCCTTTGTAGGGTTCCTAGGCATACCCAAGAGGTTCCATAAGGCATCAACCATGCCAAATTCTAATTTCTTCGGTGCCGAGAAACCCTAATGCGATCGTAGACTAGAGTTTAGGCGAAAACAAATGCGAATAAACAACTTTACTCTAAAGTGAAAGGAAATACAACCTTTATAGATCTGGTCCTCCACTTCCTGAGCTCCGTGTTGACGTCCCTTCACTGCGATCACCACGATCCCGGACCCTAGCGATGGTTTCATCGGAGAAATGATCGGGCTAGGTCGTTGACTTCGATGCCGAAGATGATCTACGTCGAGGCAACTCAAACTCAAGCTCCACTTTCACTAAGTCATGAAACTTGTGAAGAAAACACCCAATACAACATGGCAAGTGGTAGAGGATGAAGAAATAGGAAGTGGGTTCACTTTGGATTTGGATTTGGATTTCTCACTTGATTTCATCACTTAAGAATTTTCAAGAATGGTTTTCTTTTTCTCCATGAAGAAGAAGAAGAAGAGAATGAAAAATCAATTATTTTCCAAATAATAATTCAAGTGAATACTTATCATAATGCAACCATGGGTGAAGTTTACTCATGTAGAGAATAAACTAGGGTTTAGTTAAAGGGTTAGGGTTAAGGACAAAACAAAAATGGTAGACTTTTCAAGGATGCTAGAAAAGCTTCATGAAGTTTCAAGCATAACAACAAAGAAAGCCACCATTTCTATTTTTGCCAAAAATAGATGAATAAATAAATAAGTCAAAAGAAACCCTAACCATTTACTAAACATGGTTTAAGTCAAACATACACCCAAGTTTGCATGTATCATCAAACATGATACAATCAAGTGTACAGAAATATATCACATATACAATATGCACATCAAGTGAGAAAATCATCTTAAGTGAACCAATACTAGTTAATATAAAATAATATATCAAATATAAAATTATACATTAAATCATTAAATCAACACTTGATTTAACGATCCGGTCATATCGCATATGACCGACTAATATCCAATGTATCGACTTATCGAATCAATCCTCGATTCGATAACTAGGTTATATCGCATACAACCAATCGATACATTCATCGCGAGAATAGAATACGGTATCACATACACACATTATTCTCGGTCCCGCACATATCTCATATGCGCTCCTATTTCTTTTCTCTTGAGCCAGGAAACCTCTGTGTAGGACTCTAAAGACTCGTCAATACGCCGGCAGTAGGTGATGATCATATCAAACACCCACAAGCCGCAAGCGGTCTGCTAAACGTAACGACCACCCGGGTATTGAGAGATCAGAAGATCAACGAGCAAGCCCGCTCACACTCCTGTGAATCCAACCAGTAACACTTACCGTACAGTCCGGTCTGATCGTCTGATATGTCGCATATCTTGCCTAGGGGTGGTAAACGTCAGACCCCAATAGCTCGATAAGTCGTGTCGATATGAGGTCTATAACAGTTCGAGAAACTACTGGTAACACTTACCAGTAAATCTCAGCAACCCTGGCCAGGGATTTCCGGTTATAGCCAATCGAACACAGTGCAACATCAACTCCCTATACCGGGAGAGACGAATCCCCTCCTATCGCTCATTGCCTCCATGTGATTCGTGACTGTACCCAAAAACCACCATTTTGCACGCCCTCTTGGACGTGGTAAGGTGGAAATCAAAGCACGGTGGGAATCACACAAGACTTTATGACGATCTCGGGTCTACAGACTAACCTGTACCAGTGTCACCAGAGAACTGCCATCTAACGTAAGGTATAATACCATCTGGGAGTTCCCGGCGAGTCCGTCCAGTGTACCCAGTCTCCACTGAGCACCCGTATATCATCTCTGATGTCAAACACCAATGGATATGGGATCATCCATCGCCCATCTGTATGGGTCGAGAAGGTATACGCTAGTCTACTCTGGTATATCGATGCCCCGTCTCGATACACCCACGACTAGGGACCTTGAAGGATGTACTTATGGACTGCCATGTCCCCACTAGTATGATCCGCATCATAGTCCAGGTAGTCAAGTACACATCCTAAGGGCTTTACCAACATGTAACAGAGAGACAATCGGTGTACACGTTAAGGTAAAGGGCAACCAGATAGCATACTATCATGTCGAGCAAGAAAGTCCTCCCTATATATGTCTAAGCATCCACTACAATATACATCATATGTATAGTAATGGACTCTAGGGCATACATATAACTAACATCCTTAACCTGGACTGTGGGGTCCTTAAGCCCATGGACTACGATGTCCTTAACCTGGACTGTGGGGTCCTTAAGCCCATGGACTACGATGTCCTTAATCTGGACTGTGGGGTCCTTAAGCCCATGGACTATGATGTCCTTAACCTTGGACCACCATGTCCCTAAACTGACAATTGATCGCAAAGTCCCTAAACTAAACAATAGAGCCTAAATGCTTTTTTGTTGGATCTAAATGATCCTGTTAAGTTGATCTTAGTCTAAAATTAGACTAACGTATCCTTAACAAACGTTGAGTCGATCTTAGTCTAAAATTAGACTAACGTATTCTTAACAAACGTTTAAGTTGATCTTAGTCTCAAATGAGACTAACGTATCCTTAAACCCAAACCAAAACCCAAATCTAAGAAAATACGGATTTAGACTAATCCACGCCCTACAGGCGACAGCATAAATTAGTCTCCGTATACAATCCACGAGCAACCAAAAACAAAACAAACACCCACGACACGAAGTGACTATCTGGAGAAGGAGAAAGTTGTTACCGCGATGCGGTAACGTAATTAACTGCAGAGGCTTGCGCCTGCAGGGAAGAGCGTCCCCACAATCAAAAACCCCTCAAACGAGGGGGAATCTGATGAAGTCTGCTACATCGGCCGCATCTGTTTAAACCTTCGATACATAGTGCCATAAATCAACTTGGCATCTTCGGAGAGGTGGACGGATAGCACCAAATAGCATCTACCCCCAGATTCAGGCAAGACGTTCGTCTTCCCGGTTTCCGGCGGTGAACACGCACCATATCTAATAGGGTGCGATTTCTCTGCTCCGATACACCTTTGTGCTGTGGTGTACACGGAGGATCAAGCTGAGAGAGAAGCCTATTCTCTTTTAAATAGTCCAGGAACTCCGTGCTTAAGTATTCTCCTCCCTGATCTGATTGAAGGATTTTAATACTTTTACCCGTTTGGTTTTTTACTTCGTATTTATATTCCTTGAATTTCTCAAAAGCTTCAGATTTGTGTTTCAAAAGGAACACATGTCCGAATTTTGAGAGATCATCAGTGAATTTTAATGAAGTACGAGAAACCTTTCCTGGCATGTGTAGGCATGAGAGCGGATACATTACTATGTATCAGTTCCAAGAGTTCAGTAGCTCTTTCTCCGTGTCCAGTAAACGGAGTTTTGGTCATTTTACCTTTGAGACATGACTGGCAAGTTTCATATGATGTAAATTTAAACTGATTTAAATATCCATCTTTATGCAACTTAGCCAGTCGTGTCGCATTGATATGACCTAGTCTACAATGCCTCAAGAAGGATTCGTTCATTTCTGAACTTTTCCTCTTGTGTGTGCTCTGTACGTTAAGAACTGTAGTTTGATTTAGAACGTATATGGAATTATATAACGTGCCTGGTCCAATCAACTTTTGATTCAGGAAAATTTTCATAACATTTTCCTGCAATATAAAATTATATCCTTCTTTACTCAATAACGAAACTGATATAATTTTGCATATTAGATTCGGTATGTAATAACATTTGTTCAGAATCAATGTATTACCAGTTGGTAATACAAGGTGATATTCACCAACTGTTTTGGCTGCAACATTTGCAAAATTTGCATCATTTCGTTCAGAATCAGGCACGTTATGAAATGGCATATACGTTCTAAATCAAAACACAGTTCAAAATATATAGAACACATACAAGAGAAGTAGTTCAGAAATGAACAAATCCTTCTTGTGGTATTATAGACTAGGTCATATCTATGGGACATGACTAGCTAAGTAACATAAGGATGAATTTTTGAATATGTTCGAATTTTCATCTTATGATACTTGACAGTCTTGTCTCAAAGGTAAAATGACCAATACTCCGTTTACTGGAAACAGAGAAAGAGTTGTTGAACTCTGGGGACTGATACATGGTGATGTATACGGTCCTATATCTACAAATGCCAGGGTTGGTTTTTTGTACTTTGTTACATTCATCGACGATCTCTCAAGATTCGGACATGTGTTCATGTTGAAATACGAGTCTGAAACTTTTAAGAAATTCATAGAATATAAGCTTGAAGTTGAGAACCAGACGGGTAGAAGTATTAAGTCCTACGATGTGATCGAGGAGGCGAATACTTGGGCATGGAGTTCCTGGATTTTCTAAACAGAGAATGGGATTCTCTCTCAGCTTACTCCTTCGTATACACCACAGCACAACGGTGTATTGGGATGGAGGTATCGCACCCTATGAGATAAGATGCGCTCTATGATGAGTACTGCTGAGTTACCTGTTTTCTTTTGGGTGTTATGCACTTGAGAAGCTGCATACCTATTGAATGGGGTTCCATTTAAATCAGTGCCTACCACTCTATATGAGATATGGAATGGGAAGATACAATGTTTTAAACGAGTTAAGATATGGGGTTGTCCGGTCTATGTTGAAAGGCAGAATCCGGACAAGCTCGAGGCAAGGTCAGTTCTGTATAAATTTATTGGATATCCTGAACATTCGCGAGGGAATATCTTCTACCATCCTGAGGAGCAAAAGGTGTTTTGTTTCTCAGCATGCAACCTTTTAAGAAAAGAAATTTCTTATGAAGAAATTTGTGGTCATGAGGTAGAACTGGAAGAAGTTCCAGCTGGACAAACTAACAGCTGATGATTTGGTGAAACCAAAGGATTCAATAGTTTCCAACGAGCCTCAGCCTCTCCTCAAATCTGGTAGGGTTTCCCATCCACCTGAGAGATACTACGATTTCCTCGGTGACGGTGGGAGCGAGGATTGCATCATGGTAGATGATGGCCCAACCAGGTTCAGGCAGGCCATCATGAGTGGGGACTCTGTGAAAAGGCTAGATGCTATGCAGAGATGGAACCCATGTATACCAACAAAGTATGACTTTGAATGTTGCACCTGAAGGGGTAAAACCCATCGGGAGCAATTGGATCTTGAGAAGATTCTTGGTGTAAATGGAAAAGTTGAGACTTTCAAATTTAGACTTATAGTAAAAGGTTATCGTCAATAACCAGGTGTGGTTTATGACGAAACCTTTTCTTCAGTGGCTATGCTTAAGTCCATCAGGATTAGAGCTCGCATCGCGGAGATGGAACATCTGTTTTGATGTGGCATTCAAAGAGTTTGACTTCATCAAAAAGTAGATGAACCTTGTATATACAAGAAGGTTGTAGAGAGTAAGGTTGTCTTCCACATATTGTACGTAGATGACATAATGGTTTCCTATGCTACACTTGGTTAAGCTCCTCTTATCACGAGGATTCTCCATGGAAGATCTAGATGACACCTACTACATCTTGTGGATGATGATCTATGGTGATAGATCTAAGTGGATGTTGGGAGTGTCCTAAATCCAGGTACATTAACACCATACTAAAAGGGTTTAGTATGGAAGATTCTAAGCGTGGTGGTTCGCCCACTTACTCATGAATCACTCTCTCCAAAAAGATGTCTCCCGAGATGATTTGGAGAGAGCTAGCGTACAAGGGATACCCTATGCTTCGGCAGTAGGCTCTATCATGTGTGCGATGTTATGTACCAAACCAGATGTAGCTAACTCACTAGGTACAGTGATTAGGAATCAATCGGATCTTTTGAAAATCACTGGATAGCTGTGTAGGACATTCTTAAGTACTTGAGAAGCACTAAAGAAATGTTCTTGGTGTTTGGTAATGGTAAACTCCAGTGGGAGTCCTTTACCAATTCGAGCTCTCAGAGTGATAAGGTCGACTAAAAGTCAGTATCGGGCTTTGTCTTTACCCTCAGTGGAGGGACGGTATGTTGGAAGAGTTCCAAGCTATATACCGTGGCAATCTAGATGATAAAGGTTGAATACATCGCTACCAACGATACTACCAAAGTGGATGTCTGGATAATTCTTGTTCATGAGATGAACATGGTTCCTACCATTGAGCGTCCAATAACTGTTATTGTGACAACAATGGAGTTGCGGCCTTGGCCTAAGAATACCGGTCCCATCAGCGATCCAGACATATTCTGAGGACAGTATCACATGATCAGGGAGATGGTTGATCTCCAAGAGACTGAGATATGGAGAGTTGACGCGAAGGATAACACGGCGGATCCACTCACAGAAGCCTTTCCCTAGAGAGACTTTTATGGGGCGTTAGGTATGAGATACTACAACAGATGGCCTTAGTGCAAGTGGGAGATTGTTAGTTATATGTATGTCCTAGAGGCCATTATTATACATGTGATGTATATTATAGTAGATGATTGGACATATATAGGGATGACTTTCTTGCTCGACATGATAGTATGCTATCTGGTTGCTCTTTATCTTAACATGTACACTTATTGTCTCTCTATTACATGTTGATAAAGCCCTTAGGATGAGTACTTGACTACTAGGATTATGATGCAGATCATACTAGTGGGGCAAGGGTAGTCGGTAAGTACATCCTTCAAATGTTCCTAGTCGTGGGAGTATCGAGACAGGGCATCGATATTCCAGAGTAGACTAGCGTATACGCTTTTCGACCCATATGACGGGCGATGGATGATTTCACATCCATTGGTGTTTGACATCAGAGAAGGTATACGAGTGCTCAGTGGAGACTGGGTACACTGAACGGACTCGCCTAGAACTCCTAGATGGTATTATACCTATCGTCAGATATCAGTTCTCTGGTGACACTGGTACAGGTTAGTCTGTCGACCCGAGATCGTCATAGAGTCTTGTGTGATTCCCACCGTGCTTTGATTTCCACTTTACCACGTTCAAGAGATCGTGCAAAACGGTGGTTTTTGGTACAGTCCCGAGTCGCATGGAGGCAATGAGCGATAGGAGGGGATTTCGTCTCTCCCGGTATTGGGGATTGATGTTGCGCTATGCTTGATTGGCTATAACAGAAAATCCCTGTTCAGGGTTGCTGAGATCTACTAGTAAGTGTTATCAGTAGTTTTCTAACCGTTATGGGCCTAACATTGGCATGACTTATCAGGCTATTGGGGTCTGACGTTAAACCACTCCCAGGCTGCGATATGCGACATATCAGACGAAGAGACCGGACTGAACCGTAGTGTTACCGATTGGATTCGCAGGAGTATGAGCAAGCTTGCTTGTTGATCTTCTGATCGCTCAATACGCGGGTGGCCGTTACGTTTAGTAGACTGCTTGCGGCTTGTGGGTGACTGATATGATCACCACCTGTTGCCGGCGTATTAACGAGTCTTTAAAGTCCTACACAGAGGTTTCCTGGCTCAAGTGAAACGAAGTAGGAGCACATATGTGATATGTGCGGGACCGAGATTAATACGCGTATGTGATACCGTATTCTATTCTCGTGATATGTGATATCGGTCGGTTATATGTGATATAACCGGGTTATCGGATCAAGTGTTGATTCGATAACATTTGATATCAGTCGATTGTATATGATATAGCCGGATTATTAAATCAAGTGTTGATTTAATAATTTAATGTATAATTATATATTTGATATATTATCTTACATTAACTAATATTAGCTCACTTAAGTATTCTTTTTCTCACCAGTGTACACTTAGTATATATGTGATATATATTAATGTACATCTTTTGTGTCATGCTTGATGTCACATGATACATGGGTGTATGAGACTCACACCATACTTAATATGATGTAAAGTTTTATTTATTTAAAGTAAATCAAAATTAGTAGGAAATTAGTCACATGGTTGATGCTTAGTGGAAACTTGTAGAACCCATTGACTTAGTCCACTAATTTTGTCTCGCTCTAGATATTTATTAACCTAACCATTATTGTTAGCCGTGGTTTAGTATCTACATGAGTTAGTATACGATACTAACTCACCCATGGTTACTATTCTCACTCATTATTCCATTCACAATTCATCTTCTTCCTCATCTCTAAGAGCTCTCTAGGTTTTTAGGAGGTGAGGAAAATTATTGAGAAAAATATTTCTAAAGTGAGCAAAATTCCTACTTCATCAACCTCTTCTCTACTAGCCATTTAGATTAGGTTGTTTCTTCACTAGTTCATCACTTAGTGAAGAGGTAGCTTTAGTTAGTGTCTCCTCGACGTAGATCATCTTCGGCCTCGAAGACTTCAAGCAAGTTTGTTCATTTCACCTTGTGGAGCCTCACTAGAGTCCGGAAGATCACTACTAGGAGCGAAGGGACTACTACACGGAGCTATCGAAGTGAAGGACCGGTCTACAAAGGTTGTATTCCTTGTTCACTTAGATGTAAAGATATTTACATATTGTTTCGTCTAATTCTCTAGTTAAGATTCTAAGTTAGGGTTATTTAGCGCGCTAATTTTTTTTCAAATGGCATGGTCGATGCCTTCCGAAACCCAGCAGCGACCTAGGGAACCCAACAATTTCGTGATTGAATTAAACCCACCCGCACGACCCTTGACGGAGACCAACAAAGTCGCACGACTACCCTAATCCAATCGCATCATATGCTGCAGATAAGCACTAATTAGCTACCGCACACTACGCCTTGACGGAGGCCAATAAACATAACACAAATACTAAGTAGTACTTATCTGAAATGACGGAGGGCCACGACTGGTTTTTAAGAAAATCTTTTGCGTAATGAACTTGATATCGTTGTAGAATCAAGTGATTTTGAAAAGAAGTGTTTTTGAGACTTTTGCAAGTTTCGCTAAAGAGGCCACTCCCGTTGAAGGGATCTCGGCTCTTTTCTCATCGAATGAGGTGCTGGAAATTCATCAAGAAATACCACGATGCAAAGCAAGAACTAGAGAAGCAATCAAAAGACAAAATCGAGTGGGTTGTAGTATCTGCTAGCTTTTGCTAAAGAGGTCACTCCTGGTGAAGGGATCTCGGCTCTTTCCTCATCGAATGAGGTACTAGATATTCATCAAGGACTACCACTATGCAAAGCAAAAACTAGAGCTACCCTTTTTGAAAATTTGATTCTACAATATCTTTGGATTTCTTTCTTTTTCATTAATCTCATTAATGAAGTCCCATCATTTATGCTTCCTAAGCATCACAGATAAAGAAACGAAAATACTTATATAACGTACGCTTATGCCATCCGCATTCGTCACGGGGTCCCGTCATGTACCATTAGGTTAGATAACTAACGGCAGAGCGGGGAAGGACTAGCGCGGATGCAAAACATAAGCAACGTTTATTATATAGCATATATATAATATAAAGCATTCGTCTCAGGCAGTTATATGATCTCATCACAGAATATTGCAGCAGATGTCAACATATGAAATATTGGATATATCAGGAGCTCCGTGTTTTAAATTAAGCTAGTAAAAAACACGGATTCCATGGTCCTGATGAATAGCCAAACCCACATCCCTAGATCCCTACGAGAGCGGCAAGCAACCCTACCAATTCTAGAGTTAGGAGACTCGAACTAGACTCCTCGAGATGGTCTCCCGCTGGACTCTAGAACCCGGTTGCTTGTGCTCCTCGTCTTGGGTCCATCCTAATGAGGAAAATGAAATAATATACATCAATGGTGACATCATCCTCAACCGGAAATGTCCTAATAAAAGAATATTACATACAAGTTTTTACATGAATGAAAATGAAAAACTCTCATCTCACGCAAAAACCCCCGGCTATTCAAACACGACGATCCAATATAATATATCACAGCAACACATAACATCACATGTCATCAACGTAAGTAAATATGCGTATCCCAATTATTGTTGACGTATAGTAACGAAACCGGCGATACACCACATATTACACTTACGGTCACAGAAAAAAAAAGTGAAAACTACAATAATTGGAATCCGCAACCACCTTAGACATCATAAATCCGAAATATCACATATTTTGGATTTCATGCCTAACCATATAAATTCCTTTGACATCATAAACCCGGAATATCACATATTCCGAATTTCATGCCTAATATTATAAACCCGGCATTTTAGTCTCAAAATGAAAACACTTTTCAATATCTAGTCGGGCAATTCAACAAGATTCCCAACGAATGATCGAATACTCGTCGAAAACATTAGTAGACGACCGCACCCCCGATGCCGTCGACGAAGTGCACTTAGGCGGAACACCGCGGCCGCAAGCATCCGAACGGATGCTTTTGGCTACGGGGTTCTCCTACAGTCACTTGGTCGGGGCTATGGGGCATTGCTATCCAGTAGCGTTACCCGACGAGCATTCGCATACTATACGAGACTGCGACGGAGTTTTGATCCGAATTAAAACCCCGCGGCAACCGATCAAAAGAGACTAAATTGTTAGATTTACAAAATACTAATTAGTTTTCACAAAACTAATTATTGTGGATTCCAAATATTGTATCATAGCTCACAGATATCTAGACGATGTTAAACATTTTGATCGATTTATCAAACTCCCAAAATTCCCAGAAACCTCAACACTTGAGTCACATTTAAAAATACCCAGAGAGTGCCCCAAGCACCTACGGACCTACATAAGAAGGCACGCTCCCTGCCTCACCAATGGCGCCGCGGAACCGCCGCCGAAGGCATTCTTTGGTCGCGTTTCCGCGGCCGTTTGGTCGAGTTGGGCCGTCATTTTTCTTGTGGTTCCATAGAAAACCCTGCACAATTTTCTGAATATTCTTAATTGGAAAAATAACAACTTTTGAAAAAAATTCTAGAGAATAGGAATTCCGGATTTCGAAAAGTCGATCAAACACTTTAACTTCGCCTGGACTACTCCTAATACTCTGGCAAGGCTCTGATACCAATGCTGGGTTCGCTTAGCACCCCCGACGGATTTCGACAAGCATCAAGTATGCTATTTTAAAATTTTAGTGTCCCAAGCGAGCCCGAACCAAGGATCTAACTAGAGAATTAGGGTTTAACTAAGCAAGTAAACAATTTTACTCTATGTGAACAAGAAATACAACCTTTGTAGACCCGTCCTTCACTTCTAAAGCTCCATGTAGTAGTCCCTTAGCTCTAAGTGGTGGTCTCCCGGACTCTCCTTAGGCTTCACTAGATGAAACGAACGAGATTGCTCAAAGATCTTCGAGGCCGAAGATGATCTAGTACCTCATTCGATGTGCCCTACTTCGTTTCACATGAGCTAGGAAACCTCTGTGTAGGACTCTAAAGATTCATCAATACGCCAGCAGTAGGCGATGATCATATCAGTCACCCACAAGCCGTTAGCGGTACTAGCTGAACGTAACGGCTACCCGGGTATTGAGCGATCAGAAGATCAACAAGCAAGCTTGTTCATACTCCCGTGAATCCAATAAGTAACACTACCGTGCAGTCCGGTCTCTTCGTCTGATATGTCGTATATCGAGTCTGGGGGTGGTAAACGTCAGACCCCAATAACTTGATAAGTCGTGCCGATTTGAGGCTCATAACGGGTCGAGAAACTACTGATAACACTTACAAGTAAATCTCAGTTTCCGCCCTGACCAGGGACTTTCTGTTATGACCAATCGAGCACAGTGCAACATCAACCCCATTACCGGGAGAGACGAAATCCCTTCTTATCGCTCATTACCTCCATGTGACTCGGGACTGTACCCAAAAACCACCATTTTGCACACTCTCCTTAGAACGTGGTAAGGTGGAAATCAAAGCACAGTGGGAATCACACAAAACTCTATGACGATCTCGGGTCTACAGACTAACCTGTACCAGTGTCACCAGAGAACTGTTGTCTAACGTTAGGTATAATACCATCTAGGAGTTCTCGGCGAGTCCTGTTCAGTGTACCCAGTCTCCACTGAGCACCCGTATACCATCCTTGATGTCAAACACCAATGGATATGGGATCATCCATCGCCCATCAAATGGGTCAAGAAGCGTATACGCTAGTCTACTCTGGAATATCGATGCCCTTTCTCGATACAACCTTGACTAGGAACAATTAAAGGATGTACTTGTGGACTACCTTGGCCCCACTAGTATGATCTGCATCATAGTCCTGGTAGTCAAGTACATATCCTAAGGGCTTTATCAACATATAACAGAGAGACAGTACAAGTATACATGTTAAGATAAAGAGTAACCAGATATCATACTATCATGTCGAGCAAGAAAGTCCTCTCTATATATGTCTAAGCATCCACTTTAATATACAATCATGTACAATAATAGCCTTTAGGATATACTTACAACTAACAGTCGTTGTGATCGGTGGGCGTCGACGGTTGAGAGGAGGAGCTTGGTGTGGTCGTGAGAAGGGGTGATGGAGGCCGGCTCGGTTGATGAGGAAGGTGAGAGGAGCTCGGCGACGAGAAGCTCGTAGGGGATGGTAGGGCAATGGTCACCTGGAGGTGGAGGGATGTCGAGGGGAGGATTCTCGTCAGGGGTGGAGGTGAGCGGTGTTGAGGTCGGATCGTCGTCGTCTATGGAGAGCTCGTTGGAGATAAAGAAGTTGGAGGTGGCGGTGATTCGGGTGTGCGGTTGATGCAACGAGGCGATGGCGGCGAGAGGCGGCACTGGAGGTGGCTGCATGGGTCGGCTGGAGCCTATAAGAGGCGCTCGCGATGAAGAAGGTTGCCGTGAGGGGTCGGCTTGACAACTTCGGTGGCCACGGCGACGATGGGAAGGAGAGCACGATGGGAGAAATTTTGAGAGGGAAGAGAGAGGGGCAAAGAACGAGATGAGAGAGAGAGTGAGTGAGCGAGCGAGCGAAAGAGAGTGAGAGAATTAAAAGAAATAAATATGAATTATATAGTGATTAATATGATTTAAGAATGGGTTGATTGGGAGAATTATGGGGATTTAATTTTATGATTAAAGGGTGTTAAATAAGATTAAAATGAGGGAAATTTTAAAAAGGAGGGTAGCAGTTGAGGGAAAAGCGTTAGGTTTGGATTACTGGGTATGGTTTAGTTGTTAGGTTAATAAAAAATTCAGGAATTAGATTTAGGAAAAATAATTAGAAGAATTATATTTGGAATAAATAAAATAAAAAAATGTAGAAAAATTATTTATTAGAATACGGATAATTTGGTACAAAAGAACTGGGTGTTACAGGCTATCACCCGGTGCATGCCATGTTTGGCGCAAGGGTTTCTTTTGGCATTGGCGCGTTTGGCACATCCTGTCAGATGGGCGCATGCCCACATGTGTATCACGCGGTGCATACTCACTTAGCATATCACTTTTCTGGCGCATATGCCACATGCAAGGCACATGGGGCGCAATACTTAGGTTTTTTTTTAGAGCTTAATCTCTGTATTTTTTAAATTTAAGTTTCTTGAAGCTTAAACTTCTGTTTTAATGGTCTGTTTGGCCATTAAAACCTTTAAGATCAGTTATTTATGGTCTTGGGGTCTTTCGAAGTTTAAAACTTTATCTTTTCATATTGATCTTTAGGGTCTTGATGTTCTTCATCATCATTTTGGTAAGGGTTCTCTTTAGTTTTTCCCTAAATTCTAGATCTTAAGATCATAAGCCACTATGTGAAAGTTTAAGTTTTCAATGGGGAGGATTTTGACTTAAGAATCTTAAGATCCGAGAAAGAACTTAAATTCTTATGAAAGTTAATCTTCTTTTAATGGAGATTGATCTCCCATACCTAGTTTTGCGGAGGAAGAAAAAGAACTGCACATTATAGAGGGGTCTGTCTATACTGAGATTAATCTCAAAAGTCTATATATAGGGTATGAGATTGTTGGATAAGTAGAGAAAATCTCTTTCTGAGATTTCTCTAATTGATCTTAAGATCAAGTCCGGATGCTTAAATACCGTTGGGTCTTTGATCTAAGGGTTTTTGTTAATAAAGTTGATATTTTTCTTATTTTTAGAAAAAAAATTCAAACGATTTCTTGTTAATAAGATATATTATTTCTGTTTGAGAAAGACATAGAGATATTTTCCCAAATATAGTTTAAGCTATACTGAAATAAGGGCTTTACAGTTCTGGCACATGCACTACGTGCCTTACACGTAGTGTAGCGCCAGACAGAATATTAGAGAACGATGCGTTCAGGGCTGCGTTGGCGCATGCTCACATGCTTTGCGCGTAGGGCAGCGTCCAAAAAGTTCTGGCGCTCTTGTGCCAGCGCCAGAAAAAGAACTTAAGTTCTTAACCAATATGTTTTACGAGGACAAGAGACTATTGTATTGAGAGGGTGACAGTTTAGATCTAAAGAGTTTTAAGAGAAATCCCCTAAATTACTCGTGGGTGTAATTGATTTAAGATTATATTAGACTTTGCAGATTCCGCTTTGCCGGAGATTAGGCATACAGTGGGTGAATCTCGTTAACAAATCCCTTGTTTTTTTTATTCTATTTTTTTATTTTCGCACTTCGTTTTGTCTTTCGTTGTTAATTGTGTGGTTTGGTTATATGATTTGTTGCGTCGTAAGTATTGTTTCGTGGATCGACTTTCTCCCAACAATAGAGGTCCAAGCTTACAGAGGTAATTAGTAACATGAATTCTTTTCCGTTGTGATCGTTTTTAAAACATTTGACATCCGTATTTGCATCTCTATTGACTCATTCTCCAATAATTTCTTATTCAAAATTCTTCCCTCTTTGTTTAATTTACAAGGTAGGGTTTGTCCATATTCGTGTCTCTGACGACTCTATTAGCTGTTGAGATCAGGCAACTCTTAGACCGTATTATAGAGATCAAATCGGTGTGATGTTGTGAACTTTTACGCGATGTAATGCTGTGTATATAGAAATTAGGTTCCTTTACTTGCTTTGATATGAAATGGAGGTTTTGGCGTAATTTTGATTTTTGATCAACTACTATACAAATTTTTATTGCATTTCTTATGTTATAAATTTGAATTCTCCGTGTTTAATTATTTATTGATAACCATGCTATACTTCTCTCTGTATAATTCATGTACAGGCTGTCCATATCCGCATCTAGCAGTATTTTCTATGATCACTAATTCGATCGGGAGGCTCCTCGGTGAATGTCTTCTTCAAAATCAATTTTATTTGAGGAATCATGTATATTTTCCCATAAATTAGTAGTCTATGAGGATCTGTTTCATTTATTTTGTTTTGGTCTTAAACTTTTATTATATGTTTTAATCAATAACCATATACCTTCACTTATTTTAAGTTTTCAATCCATTTCCTCACTTGGTGTTTTATTCAGTTTTATGTTTACTCTCTCAATTTGGACGAGCACAATCATTGAATTTGCCAATCTGGACTAATTGCTCTATTTAATTTGTATAATAAACGAATGCTTTATGCTTTTACAGGTTTCCTAATTAGATCGATTGATCTGTTGCTCACGTACGTGTCACGTGCAATCAAAACAAAAGAATTTAACAGGTGCGACCAACTACAACTCTACTGTTATGGTTGCGAGACCCAGCTTCGGGCATTGGTCCCATCCCAATAAAGGCTCAGCCACTCATCCTCCTTCCAGACTCGAATTAGCTGTGGTAGACCTAGAGTGCAGCGCGGGTTAACAATATTTAGAAAAGGGAAGAGATAATAATAAAGGAATCAGATTCAATCAACCGGCCCGGCCCACCACCCGCTATAAATATTCTCCACGCCCGTTCCTTCTTTCACCAAAAACGAGTGTTCACAATCAATTCATCACCAATTCGCAAGAGAGAGAAACAGCGGCGGCCATGGCAGCGGTTTCGGCGTGGGCGAAACCTGGGGCTTGGGCTCTCGAATCCGAGGAAAGCGAAGCCCTAGAGCAGAAGGAGAAGGAGAAGGGCTACTCCTCCTCCGATTCTCACCAATCCAACGACTTCCCCTCCCTCTCACTCGCCGCCGTCACCAAGATCCCCAAAACGAAGAAGAAGAAGAAGCAGACCCTCTCCCTCGCCGAGTTCACCACCGGCGCCTCCGTCGCCCCCGGCTCTGGAAAGTTCCAACCTTCCTCCAAAACCCTAGCCCACGATGAGATGCTGTTGCTTCCTACGGGTCCCCGCGAGAGATCAGCTGAGGAATTAGACAGATCTCGCGGGTTCGGCTACGGCGGCGCTCGTGGAGGCGGGAGGGGATCTAGCGGTGAGGATTCGGCAAATCGGTGGGGATCGTCAAGGGGTTCCGATGATTCTCGGAGGGGGGCGAGGGAACCGAGGGAGCCGAGGGACTCTGGGCCTTCTCGTGCCGACGAGGTCGACGATTGGGGCGCCGGGAAGAAACCAGTTGGGGGCTTCGAGAGGAGGGAGAGGGAAAGGGGTTTCTTTTCCGATTCACAGTCGAGGGCTGATGATTCTGATAGCTGGGTCTCGAAGCAGGGGTCTGCGCCCCCCATGAGCGAACCAAGGAGAGAAAGGAGGGGTTTTGATTTCGATAAGGAGAGATTGAACGGAGGCAGAGTGGATGCTGATAATTGGGGAAAGAGAAGGGAGGAGAGTGGTGGAGGTGGGAGGCCGAGGATTGTGTTGCAGCCGAGGACTTTGCCGATTGCGAACGAGAACAATGGAGAGGAGAAGAAGGTGGCTGAGGTGAAGAGTAAAGGTGCGAATCCCTTTGGAAACGCGAGGCCAAGGGAGGAGGTTTTGAAGGAGAAGGGGCAGGATTGGAAGGAGATTGATGAGAAGCTCGAGTCTGTGAAGATTCAAGAAAGTGTGCCTCCGGTTGGGAGAAAAGGGTTTGGGATGGGCAATGGGTCGAAGGAGGATCGAACCGAGAGGGCTTGGAGGAAGCTAGAAACGAATGATGCGACCCCACCACCAACCCCACCACCAAGGTATCGGTTTTGATTCTTTAGCTTCAATTCCTTTGAGTTAATATATGATGGCAGTAGAGTATCAATTTTAAGTGATAAGTGGGTTGGTATATATACTTTTATGCTTGTGTTAGCAACTAGTACTATGTTATGCTTTCTACTCTCTGTATGCTTGCTCTTATCCTCATATGGTATAGGATCACAGTAAATTATTATCCTTTTGGCAGTGCTACTGATATTTAGAATAGGTGGATACTTTTTTCCTTATCAGGCTTATATTATTGTTGGCTTTTTTCTCCCAATACATTTATGTTATATGTCTAGGTTTGTTATGTTACACATGTCTATACTATTTTGTAATCATGCTTTTATGGGGTTTAAATTAGAGTATGATGCGAAAATATATTCACTTAAATGCTAGTAGTATGACCCTAGCTACTACTGAGCTTCTACTATTTTACTGTTTTTTAATCTACAGAATTCTTTAATTACACCATCATATAATATATTGATATTTGTGGTGGTGTCAGACTTGTTATTTCTGATTCCATACCATTTATACGGTGTTAGGTAACACCATAGCAATGGTAAAAGCCTCTCTTCCTAATTACCGTTGGAGGAATGGGCTGATTGATAATGAAAATCGCATGAGAAAGGAGAGGCAAATTGGAGAAAAATCCATGCCCATTGTCCGAAGCCCCTACTCATAAGGATAGTTATTAGATGAGTAGGAAACACTAATAACTACCTTTAAATGCTACGAGTTGTCAGTTGCCACTGGAATGTAGGGTGCACTAAAAGTTTCAGTGCAGACTACAAAGTAGAGAGTCGATTTTCATAGTTTTCCAATGTTCGACAGGTCAAGGAAAAACCTTTTGGATAGATCAATTAATATAGAACAATTTATTCATTGGCACTTGGTTTGTTGTAATCCTTGGCACTCATTTGTATAATAATCTTTGACATAGATTGTTTGCAATCATTTCATAAGCCGAAATGATAGGTTAAGGAATATGATTGTTCGATGCTTTTATGGTTTTATCATGCATGGATCAAACAGTATTTGTTGATTTGTGAGTTGTGACTCAAGAAGTTGGAGATTGAAGCAGAGGAATGTTTCTTAAGATAATTCATTTCATACAAATACACACAATGATCTAGTGGGTCCTACTTTTCCTATGGTTTAGGTACAATAAACTGTAAATGTATGTAGATAATTTCCCTTGTTCCTCATGTTGAAACTTTTGAATCTGCATCCCTACCATCGTGGTTCCAACGCTTGCCTACCAGATCATCCTTGGATATCTTTACTCGGAAGAAGAGTAATTATTGCTCGTGTTCTCTTAATAAAACGTAAGAAGAATTCTACCCTTTTACTGGCCTCCCTAAATTCTTTAGGAAACAAAAGATTATTGAATTCCTTTTGAAACGTTCTCTTTCTTTGGAAGGACTCTACCTAATATCTTTGGAAGGATTCCTTCTCTCTGTCATTATTGTAGCTATGCTGCCTTATCATTCTTTTAAAATATTATGATTGCAGTTTGTCTATGATGGAATTGCAAGAAAGATGACATTAGAGATTTTTATTAACAAGTCTTGCAATCCTGTGTACATATTTACTGGTTACTGGCGAAGTGTGTAATTTATTATGATATAATTTTTTTTTGTTTCTGGAGTAATTAATGATGTTCCACTATATGTCTCAATGGGATTCCCCCCCCCCCCCCCAAATGATTTGTCTAATTGAAGAACATGGAATGCAAGCGAACAAATTTAAGATCTTTTAAGGAAGACGGTCATTGCATCAAAAATTTTGATACTAGAGACACAAACGATAATATCATTTGATAATGATGAAATGATGTTGATAAGGTGAAAATATTATATTCCAAAGAATGGTTGTACATGATATCTGAAGGCCCAAAAGTGGTCAAATTGGTTGCGGAACAATCTTCCTTCCGGTCAATAAACTGATATATTAACAGTCCTGTAACCTGTGCATTAAGAGTGTTAACAGGTTTAGTGGTCCCAAAACTACTATTTTTCTTGTCCATTCGCAAATAGTGAGTACTTTCTCGAGGCTACAACCGGTAAAGATCAAGTTATCTTTTTGTATTTGACTTGGAAAGGCAATATTAACCTTTACAAAATATTGCAAGATCTGGACACATGTTTTTCCAGGTATTTGGACTCTGGACCAACCTTTAAGATTTTCATGACAAAAGAATAGACGAAATCTTTAACATATGAACTGGATTGGTGATCCAAGTAAGCTTGGGATATATGGCAATTAGTGAATTTTTATTGTCATTGTGATTTTACAATTGTGCTTCCTAGACCACAACCTATTAGGTCGGGACAATCAATCTGCAGTTGCAAGAATAGGGGAATGATCTGGGATCCTTTTTAACATGAAGATTTTTATATATAAGAAATCCTTTCCTTCCATAGATGTATGTGGTATGAGACGGTACAGTACCCCACGAGAGGAATGCAGTGTGTTATTTAATATTCTGACAGGGAATATTGTTGTCAAATTCAACTTACACATTCTCCCTTTATGCTTGTCATCGTCGTCGTGGGCATATATTTTCTTGATCTAGTGATCTTCTTGGCTATAGGTCAACTTCTTAGTAATAAAGGAGAGATGCTGTCAACAAAAACAAAAAGGATCCATGTGTCGATGTAGATATTTGTAGTTCTATTTTTTTAGTTTTTTAGTAGCTTTTAGATAAACACTTCATCTACTTCTATGAACAACATTGGCTTCTTTATTTTTTCACGACTTTCATCATATTTTTTTTGTTTTTGTTTTTTTTTGTATTTTTTATATCTGTTTTCTGGGGTTGGGTTGGGGTCGTGGTGGTGGTTCAATTTTAGTTATTAGTTAGATTTTTGCATGACATCAAATGGAAGAAGGCTGAGGGCTTAGTTTTTATGGCAATTGGCTTGTTCTTCGATTAATTAGAGAGTAAGCCACCCTTGGCCTTCCATGTGTAATACACACCGTGTTGGTCAAATAAACTTTTAATATGTATTACATGATGAACACACACCCACACATTCCAATACTTTGAGACCTTTCATACTTCAATATGTGTCAGGTATAAACTCTTCATATGTTCTACTTATTTCACGAATTCATATGTTTAATTAAGTCAAATCATATGCTCTGCAAGCAATTCTGGAATACACATTTACATGTTACAATGATTGAAATAATTAGTTTTCCACATGTCCTGGACGGTGGGTAGTAACATGTGCAACTTTTCCTGTTCTTTTGTTTGAAACGAAACTTTTCCTGTTGATTTCATTTCAATGACTATAATCTTCAAACAGGACTGACTTACGGGGTTAACAAGTCATTATGATTTCTGGCAGTTCTTTTATATTATATGAGGTTATTATCGCCCATGTGGTCATTAAACTAAATATGTTGGGAGTTGTAAATTCCACTTATGTTTGTTTTGGTGTGTATTCATGTTTTGCATAATCTATTAACTATTGCTTGCATAGTTTTTTCAATTGTTTCATGCACATACAAACATATGTCGTGTCCCTGCCTTACCTTGAACCAATAAATAAATATAATAGCATTTCTCTATCTGATAGATGTCTCCTTTCATAGCTTATAACAAATGTGTTTGGAGAAGCATATTGAAAAATGTGGAGGTGTCTTAGTGTCTCCTATTTGACATAGACATGGTTCCATAGCTGCAATGAGCCAATCACCATCTCATCTATTCCTCAAGTGCTAAGAGGAGATGGAATCCTCATCTCATTGACGGTCAGGCGGTTACAATAGCTGGATTTAGAGACTTAAATTATTATCATTCAGGACTACCTAAAAGCTTTAACTATTAAGAATTGTACCTGCCAAATTTTAAATTTTGTTGAGGTTTGCAAGAAAATTAGGACACCTAGAAAAGTTTAGCTGTCTGAGCAACTGCTGCAGCCTTGCCTTGCAATTCCTCACCACCATTCTGACGTGCCTCCGTAGCTTTAATCAGTCACTGGTCCTGAACAGTATAAATTTTGGCCGTGGACTAACTACCTGAGGGTTATCATCTGAATGCTACACTTAACCGCTCATCACAATTAAGTATTAGCCTATTAGGTTCTCAAACAATTATTACGTTGACCCAGCTGATATATATATATATATATGTGCATGCATTGAATAACAAATAAGACATGATATGTCAGATTAAAAACATGTGGTGGTGCATCCCATGGATGATCCACACCGAATGATGATCTCTTTGTTACCTATAACGGCTGTCTATGGAAAAAATCCATTCACTTTGGATATCTCTCACCTATCATCAACTGACTGCAAAATAAGCATTTTTCAATAATAGAATATATTCGACTACTTGAACAATTAATGACTATTGAGTGTCTAAATCAAGTGGATTTTTATACCATTGTTTTAGGACATGCATATCATGGACTGGATCATTCGCAAAAAAAAATTCAATTATGGTTTGAAAATTCCGTGCCATCTAATGGCATACACACTCGCGTGCACATTCTATCGTGTCAGGTAGAGACACTCTTACCTGCAGTATTTTGGACTTTAAATTTTGTATGCTTCAGAGCACCTAAGCCAAGGTGCCAACTGTCAAGGTAACGTATTGGGCATATTGCACAAGCTTCTCACTCCGTACTATTTTCTTTTAGAATACCTTTGTTGCTGTATATGATTATTTATGCCGTTAGTTTCTAGCTGGAATCTCTTCACATGATGGTACACATATTTGTGCATATTGATGTCTATTGTGGAGATTCTGATTCTTATTCTTATACTTATTCTTATTTTTATTAAACTTATGCATTATTACGTCTTGTATCAGTTAGGAATTTATTACTACACTAGAACTTAAAGCATCATTTTCCAGTAAAGCTTTCCCTCAAGTGATGCGTTCGTTTTAACCGATCTCGGACTACAATATATTCTTACAGGGATGACTCTGTGGAGGAGCAATTGCCCGAGAACTGAATTATTTAAGGGAGCCAAAAATGGACGAGGGAGCATTGAAGCAAATAATGGAGCATCCTATTTATTTGTGGTTTTGATTATTCCTCGGTGTCAGTTTTGTTCTAGTATTATTCTTCACAGGAATTCTGTGGTTTATTTGACGAGACAATTTCGGCAGGTTAATTTAATAGCCAATTAGCAGTTTTGGCCGTTTGTAACGACGGAAAATGACCTAATACTCTTTTTTCATATTTTTTTCTCCCTTGTGTGGTATGGTAGAGTTTGATTTTGATTGTTGTGATAATTATTTGAGGCACAACACAGATTGATATTGTCACCTATGTACTGTTTAGATAATGTTTTCGCGGACACTGTTTGTTATCTTGGTGTTCTGGTTTACTTGTTTATCTGCTTTCGGTTTTACATAACTGGCATTTTTATGTTTGTGGTTTGCTCAGGCACTATTGCTATGCTGCATGTGTATATGATTATTGTTATTTGGTCCGGCCTATAGACATAACTGAATGTTCTCATATATGGAGTAATTTGGGAATTGAACTGTTTATTTAATGAATTATGTTCATCTGGAAAGCCTATGGTATGTCTGAGGGTTCATATTATGCATAGATCGGTCGTTTAATGATGTTAATTGTATTGGAAGTTGATGGAGCTTCGGATCTTCTTGAGATGTTGTTCTCAATCGATCCTGTGATGGTGGTTTTTGACGGCTGAGATTTGTTTTGAGAGTTGTTGAGTGTGGATATCAATGAGTTGGTGTTGGACGCCGAGCTATCTGCAAAGAAGTCTCGGGATGGGTGACCATCGTAGGATCCTCCGACGATCAAGTTAAAAGCCGAGGTAATAGGTGTAGAGTAGCGGTGTATTGAAATAAATTTGAGTTACCTGAGTTGTCTGAGAGAGGGGTTTATATAGGGTCCGCATAGAGCGAGCCGGCGCGAGATCCTTGCCGTTAGTTACGTCCATGCGTTATTCCCGCATTAATGACGAGATACGTCCATTAATAGGGGGACGCGCCAACGTGGGATGGCTGATTTCTCGCTTTGGCGAGATATGCGGAGCCGTTGCGGGGGCGTTTGGGCTCCGCGCTTTCGGTTAATCGGGGGAGCCGAGAAAGCTCAGCATGTCAGGAGGCTCGGAGACGAGCCGAGGGGCCGCTTGCTAGGTGAGTATAGAAGGTACTCAGGGAGGTCTCTGATAGGTCGGGTGTGTCTTCAGAGACGAGGTCTCGAGGTACATCCCCAAAGTATCATATTTACTCCAGCTCCGTAGCCTTCGGGACACATCATCCGCTACGTGTCATGATCCGGAAAATTCTCACTTCTGAGCTTCATCATAAGCCCCCCACTCTCGTCCCGATCTATTTATGGGTCGAGTCGAGAGTGGTCTGATCGGTTTTCTTCTGCTCAGTTTGGTGCCGAGAATCATAGTGTGGATTGTCCGGGACGACATGGCGTAGGGCAGTTGCGTCGTTTTGAGTTTCGAGTCCACGTGGTGTCTCATCGTGCGTCTAAGTTTTCGTGCGTATCCCCGATGACGTCAGCGGATTAGTGAGATGATTGCGCTTTAAAGAGGGGGCGTCGTTTCACTCGATCGTCAGTTGGGCCGGCGGGTGTGGATCCATGTCTTTGTAGGGGCAGGAAGCTACCCGGCCGCCTCGTGATGAGGGCCCTAGATCCATAGTGTTGTTGGACAGGAATCTATTCGCTGGTGGATGAACCGAGCAGGAAGCTACTCGGTCGTCTTGTGAGGAGGGCTTTAGATCCACAACGTTGTTGGGCAACAAATTACCCGCTGGTGGATGAGCCGAGCAGAAGCTACTCGGCCGCCTCGTGAGGAGGGTTTTAGATCCACAACGTTGTTGGGCAGGAAACTATCTGCTAGTGGATGAGCCGAGCAGGAAGCTACTCGGTCGCCTTGTGAGAAGGGTTTTAGATCCACAGCATTGTTAGGCAGGAAACTACCTGCTGGTGGATGAGCCGAGCAGGAAGCTACTCGGCCGCTTCATGAGTAGAGCTTTAGATCTACAGCGTTTGTTGGGCAGGAAGTTACCCGTTGGTGGATAAGCCGAGCAGGAATTTGCTCGGCCGTCTCGTAAGGAGGGCTTTAGATCCACAACGTTATTGAACAGGAATCTACCTGCTCCAGATGGGCCAGCAGAAATTTGCTCGGCGGCCTCATGATGAGTGCTTTTGATCTACAGCGTTGTTGAGCAGGAAACCACCCGCTGGTGGATGAGCTGAGCAGGAAGCTACTCGGCCGCCTCGTGAGAAGGGCTTTAAATCCACAGCGTTTGTTAGGCAGGAAACTACCCGCCGGTGGATGAGCCGAGCAGGAATTTGCTCGGCTGCCTCATGAGGAGGGCTTTAGATCCACAGCATTGTTGGACAGAAATCTACTCGTTGCAGATGGGCCAGCAGGAATTTGCTCGACGGCCTCGTGATGAGGGCTTTTGATCCACAATGTTGTTAGGCAGGAAGGTACCCGCTGCGGATGAACCGAGCAGGAAGCTACTCGGTCGCCTCGTGAGGAGGGCTTTCGATCCACAACGTTGTTGGGCAAGAGGCTACCCGCTGGTGGATGACCAAGCAGGAAGTTACTCGGTCGCCTCATGAGAAGGGCTTTAGATCCACAGCGTTGTTGAGCAGAAAGCTACCCGCTGGTGGATGAGCCGAGCAGCAATTTGCTCAGCGGCCTCGTGATGAGGGCTTTGGATCTATAACGTTGTTGGGCAGGAGGCTACCCGCTGGTGGATGACCGAGCAGGAAACTACTCGGTCGCCTCATGAGGAGGGCTTTAGATCCACAGCATTGTTGGGCAAGAATCTACCCGCTGCAGGTGAGCCAGCAGGAATTTGCTCGGCGGCCTCGTGATGAGAGCTTTTGATCCACAACGTTGTTGGGCAGGAAGCTACCTGCTGCAGATGAACCGAGCAGGAAGCTACTCTATTGCCTCGTGAGGAGGGCTTTCGATCCACAGCGTTGTTGGGCAAGAAGCTACCCACTGTGGATGAGCCGAGCAGGAAGACATTCGTCGGCCCTGCAGGGAGTTTTAGCATGGAAACAAAGAGCAGTACTTCAGATTGCAGGAAAACAAGAATCTTTATTATTAAATAAAATACATATTATGTGATTCAGTTTAAATTCTCTTGCATTGAATGACTGGTTTCGGTAGGTGTCCTTGTTGTTCGGACTTGGGTCAGTCGGTGATGACCATAATCTGTCTGATCGTCAGCTCTCCGTCTTTAATTTGATCGGCTTGCCCCTATCTGCTTGATGTTTATCTCGCAGGTATTTTTCCAAGTGACCGGAGCGGATCAGCTCCTCGATGTAATCACGCAGCTGTTTACAATTCTCAGTCGGATGTCCTTGCGCCCGATGATAGGCGCAATACGGGCCTCGAAGCCGTTTGCCCGTCCGTCGGGTAGCTGGCGGGAGCCTAAAGAACTCTTCACCTTAGCTTCCTCCAGCAGCTCGGTCTGGGAAATATTTAGAGGAGTGTACTCCTGGAACCTTAGGGAGTAAGGTTTCGGATGATCGTCTTTCCTTTTCTCTTCCCTGTCCCTCTTCTTCCGGTCAGCTTAGTCGCCTCCGGGCATGCTGGAGTTCACCTCAGACTCGAGTTGAATTTCTTGCTTGGTCCACGCTTTCACTTCGACCATGGTCTTAGATTGCACCAATGCAAAGAGCGGAGCCACTCTTTGTGCCTAAGACCTGACCTCAGCGCGGTGATGACCGTTTCGTCGCAGTGCTCGGGTACCTCCAGGAGGGCATTGTAGAAGCGGGTGACATACCCTTTGAAGGATTCCCTGTCTCGGCTTTTGACAGTGAATAAGTAGTTGACTGTCTTCTTCTGCCGTCGGTTGCCGACGAAATGGCCGAGGAAATAGGTAGCCAGCTCGTCAAAGGTGGAGATGGAACGCGGCGCAAGCCCCCGGAACCAGTCCCGGCCAGCCCGGATTAGCGTAGTAGGGAAGCTCGGTATTGAGCCGCGTCCGAGTTATCTTGGAAGCTCATGCTCGCTGTAAATGCGTCCAAATGGTATTTCGAGTCGGATTTCCCGTCGAAGAGGGCTAATTTGGACGGCTTGTTCCTGGACGAGATGTGCTCGGCCAGCAGCTCTTCTGTAAAAGGCTTTATGAGTGAATCGGCGGAATATCATGCCCCTTCGTCGGACTTTTGGCCATCGCGTCGTATGCCTTCGATTTTCTTTTCAAGAGCTTCCAGCCGGTGGTGGTACCCCGATTCAACACAGTCGAAGTGGTGATTATCCTCGCTTCAGGTCTGTGCGGCAGTACGGCTTCGATTCCGTTCTATCAGATTTCTTAAATCCTCGGACGAGGCCCTTCTTGAGTAATCCCGACGTTCTCTACGTGCACGACCTTGGCGGGAGTGGGAGTGTTAGTTGTATCTGGAAGCAGGCGAATTGACCGACATCTCCTCAGGGGGTGTGAGCACACGGCGGGTGTTGGAGCGACGGCCTAGTCTTCCCTGAGATTGGGGTGTGGAGCTGTTCGGCACCCAGCGGATCATGGAATCATTCACCGCATGTGGGTCATGGTATCCAGAATTGGCGCGCCGGCGCTCGGTGACGCTGAGGTGAGCATGAGTGAGATTGAGGGCCTGAGCATGGCCATCTGTCCTTCTGCGGTCGTCATTATCCCGGGGAGAGGGAACTGCGGTCTGGTGGGTAGGGCCCGCCGCTTGAACACGGACGAGGGCATCCACCAGTGATGTGAACCTATCTATCCGGACGGATAAGGCGTTGATGGCGTTGGGAGGGGAAGACGAGCCGCTCATGCATCCATTGTGGCGGCTCGTGTTCAGACCGTCGCGGTTGTCACTCGTCATCGGGTCGAGGGCGGAAGATCAACTTATGGGTGAAACCTTCTGAAGCGTTTCCCATAGACGACACCAACTGATGGAGCTTCGGATCTCCTTCAGATGTTATCCTCCGTCGATCCTGTGATGACGGTCTTTAACGACTGAGATTTGTTTTTAAGAGTTGTTGAATGTGGATCTCAATGGGTTGGTGTTGGACGCCGAGCTACCTGCAAAGAAGTCCCGGGGTGGGTGACCACCGTAGGACCCTCCAACGATCAAGTTAGAGCCGAGGTATAGATGCAGAGTAGAGGCGTATTGAAATAAATTCGAGTTATCTGAGTCGTCTGAGAGAGGGGTTTATATAAGGGTTACGTGGAGCGAGCCGGTGCGAGATTCCCGCCGTCAGTTACGCCCCTGCGTTATCTCCACATTAATGGCAGGATACGCCCATTAATGGGGGACGCACCAGCGTGGGACGTGGGGCGGCGGATATCTCGCTTTGGCGAGATATACGGAGCCGTCGCGGGGACGCTTGGGCTCCGCGCTCTCGGTTAATCGGGGAGCCGAGAAAGCTCGGCATGTCAGGAGGCTCGGAGACGAGCCGGGGGGCCGCTTGCTATGTGAGTATGGAAGGCACTCGGAGAGGTCTCTGATAGTTCAGGTGTGTCCTCGGAGACGAGGGCCCGAGGTACGTCCCCAAAGCATCATATTTACTCCAGCTTCGTAGCCTTTGGGACACGTCATCTGCTACGTGTCATGATCCGGGCAATTCCCACTTCTGAGCATCATCAGAAGTCATCCTGGGTTTAGAATCTCTTTGATTCCGCAGTCGGATTGTAATACATCGGTCTGTTCTCTTTTCACTGCAAGTCGATACAAAATTCTGTGACCTAAGTCGATCGAACATTCCGACTCCTTTAAGGGGCGGCCAATGATTTGGAGAAGGGTGGCATTTGTTTGGATATACATCGGTCGGGCAAATAAAAGTTATTTCAAATTAAGTTGAAGATAAAAGTGCTGTTTACTATAATGCATAACATATCAACCAAATAAACTATGGCATCACTCATTTTTGTATCTACGCTGTATGCAACAAAAATACCATATTTCTCTTTGCATCCAATTTCTTTTTAGCTGCTAGAAAAGAAACCTATGCATGAGCAAAGTGAAGAGGAGAGTAATAAAGAGCCTGCAAACATGGAAATTTCGTCAATTGAAGGCATTTATAACACAAAATTATTGGTAGGAAGTGAATGGTGAACATTGAACTCTTTTCTTCTTCCATCAATTCCTTGCTTATTAATGCTCTCAACTGCACACCGAATGATGCAAAACATTGTTTTTATCACGGATGCTTTACGATAGCCTTTACCGACCCCCCCTTAGCAATACTTTTCCTATCCGTCGACTCTTTACACAAGAGAGGCCGAGCATAAATATTCACGACCATCTTGATATTTGTAGCTGCTGAACACATCCCTAGCTTACATAGAGAAACAGAAGACTTCGCTTACATTCTCATAGGCAGTTATAAGTTGCAACCGTTTGATCGATCATATAGATGTCAGAATTCGACCGAGCAATGCCGCTGACCTGCATTTCACTAATTTTAATTCAAATAATATTCCTGTCATCTTTGCATTATGGTATTGTTATGCCAGGTATACATAAAACCTAGCTACAACTTCATATAGTGATCCTGTAGATAGCTTTCGTCGATGCGGCGATTAGTATCTGATTGTTGCAGCCTGTCCCTATCCAGAATCTAGAAAGAGGAAGCATCATAAAAACTTCATCAATATCTCTATGAATCCTAAAGTTGTTCATATATTTGGCAATTTTTACATATATCAATTTGATTAGGAATGCAAGCAAGCCATCCTCTTGTGTTCATTTTGCTTTGATATTATATATTTGCATGGACCCCGTTTATGTTGAAAAACCGTGTGACCTCGTATAAATAAATATATAACCGGCCTCCTTCGTTCGTTCGTGTATTTAAATTTAACACCGCCAAAATGCTGAAATTTAGAGTCAGAGGAAAGTAAGGAAACAACCCCCAGGCATTACTTTAAATTAATAACTCAAAATCCTATGAAGTATGGACTTAGGATCTCATTTTCAAAGACATTCTAATGACAAATCTCATCTCTTTTATGCTGAGACAGTGGAGACAATAAATGGGACAGTTGGGAGGCACAGAAACACACCCATATTTACTAGCTGATTACTGCTTCCCCAATATTCTTATATAATATATCTCCCCTCTATGACCAAATTATTTATTCATACACATCTCATTCACCTCTCATTCTTGATCGATCTACCTCTCAAAATCTTCAAGCTTAGTTACAGCATTGCATTCTGTCATGGGTCCTTTGATGGGAGCTGTACTAATGCTATCTCTGGTAGCATTGGTGCCGAAAGCAAGTGCCGACGCGATGGTGACCGGCACCGTGTTTTGCGACCAGTGCAAAGACGGAAGGTTCAGCTTCTTTGACTACCCTCTCTATGGTAACTCCTAGCTACATCTATGTCAACACATTCTGGATCATATCGCGAGCTTAGGAGCCGTTTGGTTTGCTGCAATAGAAAATGCAGCAGCATTCGTGCAAGAAAAACTAGATAAGGGAATAAATAAATGACATTTAAGTTTCAAAGTTGCGGCATATATAAATTGCTTGTAAATGTTGGCAAAATTTACTGTTTTACGGCTTCTCTGCATGATGCTTAAACATACTAATTAATAGCATGATGAATAAATAATGTAGGAGCAAGGGTGGCTGTTTCTTGTATCGGAGCAGACCGCGCGACATCGGCATACAAGGAAGGGAGCACAAGTTGGACGGGTAGCTATGCAATGAGATTAGATGGGCGCACGGCCGACCTAAGCAGATGCTATGCACGCGTGATCGGTGGGCCCTCGGGGTGCGGGGCCTCAGCAGGTCCCGCCCAGCGACTCAACCTGATGTTCAACATGTTCGGGATGCCAATGTATAACGTCGTCCCGCTGCTTTCTCAGCCTCAGCAGCCTATGGCATTTTGCCCTAGATCATCTCCGCCTTCGCCGGCTCCATGGTTGCCATCGCCGTCGCCGCCAGCTAGGTCACGTTATCCACACGCTCCTAAGATTCCGTTCTTGCAGGCCTCAGCCTGCTCATATGAGTATGTATTCGAATTGCATCATTAATTTCACTTAGATATACTTTGTTACATTAAGATCCCTGAAATTGCTATATTGAGGGTATTTTAGCGAAAATAAAACTCCCTTATGTTTAAGGAGCAAGACATTAACTCACTGAGACCTGATGGACCATGCTTGTATATATGCTCCAAATAAGGGCTAGGTGTCTGGTTCTCAACGGCTAGCTAGCAAGAAGTTAAGGGCTCAGATTTGTTGTCGACATACAACGGACTTCATGAAAAATTCTTTTTCTACCGACCCGGTAAATTTCATATAGACTTCGGTCCGGAGATTAGCTACAAAGTGGGACACAAGGTATAATTAACTTCCAAGATTGTGATTCTCTACCTTACTTTAGTAGTCAATCATCAACCCGGTAGCTTATATGGAATGTATCAGGTTGGTAGGCAAAGTAACGCTCGAGTTATACAGTGTGAGTTAAATTAAGAACTACATTAATCATATTAAGGGATTTAGTTTACCCTTGAATTAGCCATCATCATTCTAATTCCTCCTAAAATGAGATTAGTTATCATTCAAGCCCTCATTAAAGACTCAACAAAATTTTAAGACCAGATGTTCAACCTCTTTGGTTATAAACCAAGTTTCTGGTCAGGACTATGTGGACGAGAGCAGGACTTGTCATGATCCTAAATAATCAGCGCATCTTCCAAATTCTCACAACTAAAAAAGAGTCTACAAGAAGAAGCACATGTAAGATCTTCCGTAGGAACAACATTCATCTCTTAGTAGTTAATGAACTGAAATTAACTATTTCGATCTTAATCGATGCTTATATTCACTGATACGTTCTACTATTTAGTAAATGGACGATGCCGGAGTACAAGTGTTACTGGAAATTGGTGGGCCCAGATACCAAGGTCGCCATAGCTTTCGGGCCAGTTGCCGCTGGCAAATACGGAACAAACATGAGCCTGTTCGAGGCACTTCATGGAAGAGGAGACACATACCGCACGCTCCTTAGAGAGGCAACCACAGCCCTTCTCAACTCCTACAACAGCTTACAGTTCTCCTACCCAACAATGGTTGTCATCGATCATATGAACCGGGCATTGTTAGGTTCAACTCGGCAAGCACTAATGACCGCGTTACGGTTCAAGAGGGCTAATACCGGTGTTTCTGGGCACATCGCCTGCAATTTTAGCCGTTGCTCTTAAAGAAATCATTTTAGTCTCGGCGTTTGCATGTATTACTAAGCGTTATATTTTCTTATATTATAAAGTTTAGCCATTTCTCTTAAGGAAATATTTCTCAATCTCGGCGATTGCATGTATTACTGAGCGTTATATTTTCTGATATATATTATTAAGTTCCCGTGAACTATAGACATTAATCGGCAAATCTCTGTCGTATGGATGAATTGATTACTTTTCTCATTCCGTTTAGTTTAATTTTGCCTACCGTTTGGTTTGTAATTTTGTGATTCTTCTGAATGCATAACATATAATAAGACAGAGATTCATTAGAATCATTAACACGCTATAAAAGATTTATAGTTAAAAAAGTCCTTGTCATTCTATTTTCTATTTTACAAATCCGACGGCTTCCAAATCTATACTCACCTAACAAAGTTAGGGCGTATTTTGTTGCATGTAGTTGGAAAAACAATGCATTTACAGTTACATGCAGCTCCAACTATTATAGTTGCTTTAGAGGATAGTCCTGATTATGCGTTTTCTGAAATATGAGTTTACCTTTGTTATTTTACCTTTGTTTTTTCCCCCAACTCGCTTGCAAAAATAATTAAGGGTGGTTGCTAGGACCTGTTTTCTAGAGCAACAAATACTAGTAATCAAGCATCTATTTTACATTAGAAGAAACATTTTAAGGATGCATTTTTCAATTTGTGATTGATCACGATACAAATTACCTTTCACATAAACATAATTGTAGCTAGTGCCACCAAAATGCAGTGACACCAATTACAAACCCAAGTTTCAATTTAAAAAAAGAAGAAAGAAAGAAAGGAAAAAACAAGTAATTAATTTTCGTTGGCTCTTTCTGCAACCAGAAAACACCCAACACTCACAGATAAATCATGAAACCAAATCTAGATGAAAAACCCAGCTGACACAAAGAAAGCCACACCAGCAACCAGCCCTGATATCTTCATTCTGAAGCTCCCACTATCAAAGGGACTGCTATCGACAAGCGGCTGCTCTTCGAATCCAACACTCTGCTGCTCATCACCGGTCGCCGCAGGCTGCTGCTGCCCGGCCGGGCCCACCACCGCCCCAATAGGCTGCCCGAATGCCCCGGTTCCGCTCCCGCTCCCAATCAAATCCGCAAAAGGGGGCGATTCAGGCGCCTGCCCGACCGACCCGGGCAGCCCGCACCCCTGCCCGCTCCTGGGCTCGTCGGTGGCCTTCCATGCGAGCTCCCCATCCTTATCAACGATCCTCATATCCCCTTCATCCACCAACTCCAACGTGTTTACGTGATTGCCATCTGCCTGCGTGTTGTACACGGAGTTGCTCCCGTCGAAGACCTCGAGGCCCGCGTCGTCGAAGATCAATGTGCATGTGTTGGACGTGCTGACAGGCGCGCATTCCGACTCCCATAGGGGTTGGTTTGTTTCGGTCTCTTGGATCTGGATGTAGCAGAAGTCGGTACCGAAACCGCCGGCGTTAGGAGCGGTTGGGGTGCGGATTAGGAAGGCGGTGTATTTGCCGGAAGGGGAGGTGAGGAATGGGGTGGGGCTCGGGGCGGGTGGGTCCGGAGGGACGGCGGTTATGATTTGTTGCTTTAAGATGCGTGCGATGGTGCCTGGCGAGCCGGTGGGGCCTGTTGCGGAGGCAGAGAATGAGGAAAGGAGGAGAGGGAGGGAGAGGATGATAGTTGAAAAGGAATTCATCTTCATGGTTTTTTGTTTTTTCTTCTTTTGAATTGGAAGTGGAGGGAAGTGAGTTGTGAGTGGAGTAAACATGCATTAGGGTTTTTATAGGAAAGTGGATGAGGCCGAAAGTTAAAAGAGGAGTTGGTGTAGGGAGTGCTAGCTAGCTATTCCATTAATTTCTATTGATAGGGGATTAGGAAAGATGATGATTCACCTATGAGTTATCTGCCAGTTAGTTTAGGGAAGTTCATACAAAGTTGAACAATGATTAGTCAAAACTAAAGCATGTGATATGGAGGCGAGCCGGTCGCAATATAGGTGTTGCAAAGTCAGTCCGTGGCTAAAGGTTCAAAGTTATGATGAGTAAAAGTCCGTGGCTAAAGGTTCAAAGTTATGATGAGTACTGAGAAACTGTGTAAATCTGATAAGATTTGAAATTGAGTCGCTCAATAACATAATATTATATAATAAATCTGTAATATTATGAGAGAGAGACACCCCCAAAGAAATACAAAAGTATGCATTAAAACATCATCACAATCTCATTTTAAGTCATTACCATTGTTCCAATGATCAATAACTACACAAAGTTGTAATCACAATCTCCTAGCTAATCCCCTTTAAGTTGGAAGAAGTGCTAACAACTACAATCCCCCCTCCCCTCGCCCCCCCACCCCGGCACCCAACCTCATGCAACCTCATCAGTCACCAATTCACCAAACCCTCTAAATTCCCCCACTTAAAACCCCTGCATCCTCATCCACTCTTCTCACAACTCAACTCACTTTCCTCCCTTTCTTAAACAAAAAAAACCATGAAGATCAACTTGTTTTCATCTCTCCTTCTCTCTCTATATATATATCTCTCCCCATTTTCCACCTCCGAAACCGCCACCACAGTCCCATCCGGCATGCATCTCAAAGCAACAAGTCATCACCACCATCCCTCCTGGCCCGCCCCCTCCCCTACACCCTTCCTCACCTCCCCTTCCGGAAAATACATCGTCTACCTTCTGCGCACCTAATCTGCCCCCAACACAGCGGTAACGACTTCTGGTACATCCAAATCCAAGAGACCGAAGCAAAACAACCCCTCTGGGAGTTCGAATGCACGCCCGTCAGCACATCCAACACGTGCACGTTAGTATTCTCCGACGAAGGACCCGCTATATTCGATGGAAGCAATCTGCAGTGGGACGCAGGAGCGGAGTCAGCGGACAACAACCTGCTAGAGAGTCTGGAGCTTGTGGACGAGGGCGATATGAGGATAAGGGATAAGATCGGAGAGCAAGCGAGGATCCTAGAGTGAATCAGAATTGCGGGGAGCCCGGATCGCCTGGGGTTGCCGCCGTTTGCTCAGCCAATTGGTGCGAACACAAATTTGCCATTTGGACAGCAAAATGGAAATGGAGTGATCCAATCTTTTGGACTTGGGAGTGGGCGGCAGGGTATAGGTTATAATGGTGTTTTTGATAATGGGAGTGGTAAGGGAGGGATTGGGAGTTGGATTGTGATTGCATTGTGTGTTGTTGTTTGTTGGTTTGGTGCTTGTTGATTTATGTCTGCTGTGATGGAGTGTGTTTGTGTCGTGGTGGTGGTGGTGGTGGTGGTGGTGTGTCTTCATAGTCTCAAAAGCAAGTAAACAGAAGGATTAAAAGTTATTTGTAAAACATTATTGTGTGTGATTTTCTGTAATCAAAAGTTATTCATTGATAATGATAACTCATCTCATGCGTGACCCGCATTGATGTTAGCATTTTATTACGCAGACATGAATGTCAATTTCATCAGATAAAAAATATATTATATATAAACACTACCAAATTTAGGAGAAAATAAATTGTAAATAACTATGCTGAAGTTGTTGATTGCAAGCAATCCATCTCAAGTGTGCCCCAAAAGCAAAAATGGTGGCTGTGAGATGTCTGCTCACCAAGAGGATAAGATGTGAGATAGCAACAAATTATTACCAATTTCTGAATTGATGGAGGCAATTCAAATGATAAAAGTCATGGCCAGATTGTGGTCCTAAAACTAAAACCATCATCCTTTTTTTCTTTTGAGGTCCAAAATACTTCTTCATTGACATTATTAACAATGTCCTCTCTCCTTTGCATCTCTCTATCCCTTCTCATCATCTCCAATACAATCACCTGCCATGGATTCGACGTCCAAGAAGCCACATTCGACAAAATCCAATTGGCGTTTAGCTCCGGCGCTCTCACCTCACGCCAACTCGTCGAACACTACGTTCGACGAGTCAAAACCCTCAACCCGATCCTACACGCTGTGATCGAGCTCAACCCCGATGCGATCAACCAAGCAGAGCAAGCCGATCGTGAGAGACAGAGAAAAGACTGTGTTCATAGATGCAAAGGACTCCATGGGATTCCTATTCTGCTCAAGGATAACATTGCAACAAAAGATCGGCTTAACACGACAGCCGGCTCGCTCGCTCTCCTCGGTTCAATCGTCCCACGAGATGCAGGTGTTGTAAGAATCAAGCACCAGTTTACCTACAAGTTCAAGTTATGTTGGGTTTGGAATTAACAACGTATATCAAAGCGATTTCATTTGTTTAACAGGTGTCGTGAAGAGATTGAGACGAGCAGGTGCAGTGATCTTCGGAAAAGCCAGCATGAGCGAGTGGGCGTACTTTCGGTCCTTTAGCGCTCCCAGTGGGTGGAGCGCCCGGGGTGGTCAGGGCCGAGTAAGTCATTTGGAGCATTTTCAGCACCAATTTTCGATTTGGGCGGTTCTGTCAGGATTACTTTGGATAAAATCTATATTAATTTTCTTCAAAATCTTTGGGTGCAGAATCCATACCTATTATCAGCAGATCCTTGTGGATCAAGCACTGGGTCCGCTATCGCGGTGGCAGCCAACATGGTCGCTGTATCGCTGGGAACAGAGACGGACGGGTCGATAATTTGCCCAGCTGCAGCGAATTCAGCAGTGGGCATTAAGCCTACAGTAGGACTTACTAGCAGGGCTGGGGTCATTCCTATCTCTCCTAGACAAGATACTGTTGGGTAGCAACTTTAGCAATATTTGCCAAAAAAAAAAAAAAGACCCTAATTGTACTAAAGTGTCTAAAGGGTAAACTTCTATGCAGGCCGATTTGTCGATCAGTGTCCGATGCGGTGCATGTGCTGGATGTGATCGTAGGGTTCGATGAGAGCAATGCAGCGACACGAGCTGCATCAAGGTATATACCTCGAGGTGGATATAGTCGGTTTCTGAAGGTTGAGGGGTTAAAGGGTAAGAGGGTGGGGATACTGAAGAAGGGTTTCTTCGAGTTTCCTGAAGGGTCCATTAAGGGAAAAGCTTTTGAAGAGCATTTCAACACAATGAGGTACACTATTAATCTTAACAGCAAGTTAGAATATTTTAATTGCATCAAGATAAGAAGTTTGGATACTGGGTAGCAAATAGAAGATAGATCATATTTTGAATACTCTATATTAGGGATGTCAATGGATCATGGAGTGGATATAGTTGTAACCATGTCCCTATCCGATAGTTGTTGTCGGATGTGAATACGGATAAGGATAATGATGCTATTCGTATTTGAAAATTTTGGATACATATATGGATATAAAATGAACATCGGAAAAACATATCCACACATAGTATAAAAGGTCGGATATTCAATCGGATATGGATACGGAATGATCATATGTGCCCATATGATCCATATCCGTATCCGGTTATCGCTGGCGGACACAAATACAGATACGGATAGTCAACAGAAACGAAAATCAATATTCATATTTGATAAAAATTGGATACAAACACGAATTCCATATGGATTATCCATATCTATTTACATCCCTTCTCTATATACATGTCTAGAGGAATTTTATCCTCACAGAATTAGTTGAGCTACCATAACTAAGGATGTCAATATGCTCCGTTTATTCGATAATCCAATTTGAATATATTCGGGTTTTTTGGGTTGGAATCTTATAAAATATCCGATTCCTTATAATGGATTCAATTCTCTGAAGATTTGAACCTACTATGAAGGTAAGAAGTTTAAATCCTCCCATTTTGTCTGTGTTCCTAGTCCTGAATAGAAAGAAATTCACTTTGGCAAGGGTTTTTACCAACTCTCCTACTAATTTCTCTTTATATAAAGAAATTCTAATTTTAAGACTAAGGTTCACCTGATTTATGTCCTTTGAACGAAAATCCTAAAGGCAGAAGGGAGCTATCTTGGTTGATAATCTCAAAATAAACAACGTCGACAGCATCCTCGACTATGATAAGAGCGGCGAGGAAATAGCATTGCGAGCCGAGTTCAAGATGTCACTAAATGCATACCTATCGAATTTAGAGCAGTCGCCTGTAAGGTCTCTTCTTGACATAATAGCCTTCAACAACAAACACGTCGTCGAGGTAAAAATTCTCAAAACTCAAAATTCTCTTTTATACCACAATCTAATGCCAAATATGACTCTAGGAAAGAACAGCAGATTTTGGCCAATCGATCCTCTTGGCTGCTCAAAACACAAGCGGGTTGGGTCCAATCGAGCGAAGCGCTATTGACAAAATGGCTAATCTCTCGAAGGAAGGATTGGAGAGATTGATGATAGAGAACAAATTGGATGCTGTAGTGACACCCGATTCTAGTTTTACGAGCGTTTTAGCCATTGGAGGATATCCTGGGATCAGCGTTCCAGCAGGATACGAGGAAGATGGATATCCAATCGGCATCTGCTTCGCTGGACTACAAGGTTCAGAACCGAAGTTGATCGAGATATCCTATAGTTTTGAGCAAGCAACAAAGATCCGAAAGCCGCCAACATTCAAATTGAAGAACTATGTTTAGAGCAGAGAATGCAGATGGTGCAGAGAGAGCTTGGTTAGGAATTGATGTTTAAATAAATTGTCCCTTTCTGTTCAGGTTATCACTTTACAAACTGTTACAAGTAAAATTGGGTTGGTTTTGGCTATAAGTTAACTTATATAAAAAAATTAGGTCCTGGTCTCGCTATAAGTTAAACTTATACAGGATGGTGTGTTTCAAAGCATAAATTTTGGAGCACTTTTTGCTACTTCAATTGAACTTGTAATAGAAAGGTCACCTGGCATTAACCCAGGAAGTTGTTCAGTTGTTCTAACTCTCAAATAGAACTAGATGTCCTATGATCTTATCATTCATATGAAGCGTTCTGCTCAGTCTAAGTCTTCAGTAAATAGTTCGGAGTTACTCTTGAAACCCGACTATCAAAAGGACGCCATGATACTAGACTTTAGATGGGAATGTAAAGTCTACTTACATCATAATATGATACTTTCAAAATCTCATCATGATTCTTGCCACTCCTTCGATTCACTAAAATGAAAACTCCATGGCTCTCAAACTTTCATGCATCGAGTCATCCAATGAAAGGAACCTTCGCACGCCTACGTTCATATGATAGCTTCCTAATGTGTAATTCAACCTTCATTCCAACAATACACATTAAGTGCTTGTTAATCTCCAAATTCATCCACCTCTCTTTTTAACCCCCTACAAGCCACTGTCTAAAGATACCAATTTAAACCACAGCTACAAACTATAGCCATTCCAAGATTTCTTCTTCCAATCTCAAGGAGTAGTCTTATGTTTTCTCGGGAACCACCAATTTACATGAACTGCATTCCCTTCAGAAACCCAAACTATAACCCTCATTCCTGAAGATATTATCCCCATGGTCTAGGCATGCACAAGGCATATGCTCCAAAATGAAAAGGAAAAGTCTCCATTAAACTTAAGACTTGTACATGCAGCATGTTCATAAAAGCACAGCTAATCAGTAAAGGGTGGAAAGTCCTTGAAAGAAAAATGCTCAACTATCATCACCTAGCTTCATATCTGCCGCCATCTAATACTACAAATATGCTTTTCTGTATCGAAGATTCTATGGAATCTGACCAGCTATATTCAAACAACTTTGTCTAACAAATTAGTTCAAGTCCATAACAAAATATAATCGGCACGTTGCAAAGAAACGCCATAATGCTTACACAAAGATAAATAAGACGAAGAAAATTATTGGACATCAATTAAGAGATGTTTCCGGATATTTCAATCATGTGTATCAAGATTCAAGCGTTCCGAATGGCACCTAAAGTTACAAAGTATTTCATGAAAGCACATTATGTACCTCCATAATAAGATCATTTCACACATTCTAAATATGCTATACTAATTGCAGGATAAAACAAGAATTCAGATTGAAGAAATAGAGGAAATTACCGACCTTAAAAGATGCACCCTGAATATTAGGATCATGATATTAAGAATGAAAATTCAAGAAACTATATGCAAAAGCTACATGTTCCAGCATATCCTTATAAATGTTCATCAGTTGTGCATATTAGCAGAATTTGTACTCAAAAGAGATTATATGAATATTAAGCATTTCCTCTCTCCTAGCTATGATCTACCAAAGAAAAACGGTACTCATCTAACAAGCTATATTATTTAGAACAAGAAAGCATTTGTTCAAAACTTATATAACAAATTGGAACCAGCTCTTAACAGCTTCATTTACTCACAGTGGATGTTCAGCGCATGCATCAAATTTCCTTCTCTCGTGTCCGCAGCTGATGATGCTCCCCAGCCTATTCAAATTGCTGAGAAGAACCAAATAGCATCCGCTTGACGTGTCTAAATAGGGGCACAAGAGCAAGTAGAGCTATCTGGAGCTGATCTGAGCTATTCAAACGAATGCCTACTTGTCCAGTCCCCTTGTTGTTCAAGTTTGCATGGCCAACAACATTGGTTCTTCTTCCTATTGGAATCTGAGATTGGAGATTGTAGCCAATTGCTAAATCCCCATGCCAATCCACAACAGATAGTGCAAGAGTCGAGAGAGCTCGGCCAATTGGGTAATCTTTATCCCTTAAAGTGGCCTCAAGACGACCCCCATAAGCTACATCTCCTCGTCCAGCCATCGCACCACCACTCAAGAGTAATTTGAATCTTTTGTTAACCACTAGATTGTCTTCAATTTTCACTCCTGCTGACATTGCATCCCCCAAAAGAGTCAAAGAAGCACCAGCTGCCGTATTATTTCTCCCAAAGTTTTCAATCCTTGTTTCACCACGTAATGTGTATGCCATGTCTTTACCAACGGTTTGCATATCCAAACCTAAAGAGCTGGCCGCTGATTCACTATGCTTTATTGAACTAGCAAGCTCCATTTGAAATGTGCATTCCTTCTTATCCTTCGTGAGTTGACCAGAAACAGACACTGGGATCTTATCCTTGATCGCGAATAATCTTTCAACATTCAGACCGTCGTAACCTACATCATGATCCCAAACATGGTTCTCGAGCACAGGCCTCACAACCCAATGGTTAGAAGTATCTAGAAAACGATAGCGATGAGTAGGATTGCCAGAATCAAAAGAAGTGGGCAACACAAAATCGGGCATAGGCACTGGCACAGATGCTGGACCACTATTTTCATCCTCTACATTCTCGTTATTGTACTCAGTGGGCTGATCTTTAGTCGCCTCGGCCATGTTCTTCAGAAATTTCCTTCGTCTCTTTTCCTCCTTCAATCGCTTCTTATAAAAGAGCTTCTCCCTGTAATCTAGCTCCTCAAAGTATGCCTTCTTCTGATCTTTGCTCAGCTTGGCTAGCTGTGATTTGTTCAGACTCTTGAAAGGTGGCAGCCCATCATAATCAGGCCCATCTTCGGAATCAGATCCCTCATCTAAATCCTCGTCTCCATTAAAATCATCACCAAACTGGTCTTCTGGCAATTTCAGTTGGGGTCTCGATTGGAGAAGAGAAGATAAAAAGAAAGGCAACGGAGGAGCTCTTGCACGAGCTCCAAATGGGCGTCCATTAGAAGGAGCGTCCTGCAACTGAAGAAGCATGTTTGCTTCTGCCAAAATCTTTGAAGCAAATGAAAGCAACAACAAGTGTGGTTTCCACACTTGCCCATTTGGTAAAACTCGCTGGCCAGCCCTATTCATTCTGCAAGCTGAGTGGTTCTCTACTAATGAAACCGGATTCATGAGCCTCAAATCTTGAGCAGCTTGTCGAATTGCTTGCTGAACAACATGAGACCGCTGGGACACAAACATCTCGTAACTCAATGGAGTACCATTTGGGCCATCAGGTGGAGCAGAAGCAGCATGTGTCAAAACAATTATCGCATTAAACCAAATAGATGAACCAAACACATCAGTAATTGATCGTAAAAGGGGTACATCTCCATGGTCCCTACTCTGCATGTCCAACCGATCGAAATAAAGAACAATATCCGGAGGATTCTTACTGATAAACTTCTTCACGGAACGCAGGATTTTCTCGTTTCGCCACTGATCTGAAGAAGAAGGGAAAAGTCCGGGAATATCAATGATCCGAACCTTGATTCCCTGGACCGTACCCACAATATCCTGAACTTTCTTAGTAGCCACTTGGAACGCATCAGTTTGAAACTTGACTTCATCGAAGATCGAATTTATGGTTGCACTCTTGCCCACTCCGGTCTTTCCGATGACCATGATGGTGCAAGAGAAATCAAGGGGATCCTTGCCCGTTGCCTCAAGCTGCTCTGCCATAACACTGGCTCGATCGAAACTGAACACACCAGGTCGGTTCGTGTTTCTTCTCAACTGTTCGGCTAAACCTAGCCTGTAGAGGACCTGAGCGACCACTACATTGTGGATTGTTTGACCTAGCCTGTGAGCCAGTCGTAAGAACTTGACCCGGATCATCTGAAGCTTTTGACGAGTTTCATCATTCTCCTCAGAATCATTATTCACAGGTTCTTCAGCAAGTTGAGATTGACGCTGAGGAGCAACACCATTTACCCGGGGTTGTTGAAGAGAACGTGAAGCAGGTTCAAGTAAGGGAGCCGATGATCCAAGGCCAGCAGGACGAGATGGCAAAGATGGGCTGCTAGAACTTTTAACAACAGGAGTGGGAGCAGCAGTAGGTGTAGTCATCATCGGTTGAGCAGAAGTTGAGTTGTCTTCATCATCAGTGGAGCTTGACTCGCTCGCATCCTCCACCAAAACAGATTCCTTATCGAAATTTTCACACACTTGAGATGATCCAAGGCCAGCGGGGCAAGATGGCAAAGATTGGCCTTCAGAACTTTCAACAACACGAGTAGGAGCAGTAGTAGGTGTTGTCATCATTGGCTGAGTTGGTGTTGTGTTGTCTTCATCGCCGATGGAGCTTGAGGTGCTCACATCCTCCACCGAAACAGGTTCCCTATCGAGATTTTCATTCACTTCAGGTGAGTTGCCAGAACTAGATCCCTCGGCCTTAGCTTGATTAGAATTTTCCTCGGATGTGCCCTCTTTTACCACTGAAGCGTATGTTCTTGCTGTGACCCCATTATCAATTTCAGGAAGAGTGGATGGAGGTTGAACAGATAAGCATTGTGTATTGCTTGTCTGCCCATCAGAAGAGGAATCGAACCCAACCGAACCATTAACTATATGCTCAACTCCTTGATCAGCAGGATTTCCACCATTAGATTCTGTATCAAAAGTAGCTACATGAGAAACACCATTTTTGAATTCTTCATGAAGAACACCATGACCCACATCTCTGTTTTGAGGGATTCCTTCCGTGAACTCGTTCGTGTCATTGTCGGGAATGCTTTCCCCATCATCATGCAGAACAAAAGGAGCTTCTTCCGTCACCCCATCAGCTTCTGTACCATTCAATTTGGCTTCAAAGAATTGTCCATCAGAAACCTCGATTTGCTCTCCATTACCAACCGCTGCTTGTTCTTCAGTATTCTCATCACTAGCCCGCACAACTTCCTTTGGAACAATTGTTTCTCGTGCAACATAGTTCGAATTATCAGCCACGAGAGAAACACCATTTTCAGGACCCGGATCCAAAATTGTACCATTATACTCCCCATTCAGCGGCTTTTCTTCAGTTAGCTCCTTTAGACCATTTTCAGAAACTTCTTCCACATCATCCCGTGGCTCAGACAAAGCCTCTCCAGTCACACCATCAGCTTCAACGCCATTTGATTTGGTTTCAAAGACTTCGTTTTCCTGTTCTTCAGCATTCCGATCACTGACCTGCACATCAAGCTTCTCGGAAACAATCATCTCTTCATCAACAGCATTCAAAGCATCAGCCAACTCAACCGCTTCTTCAGCGCTCCAATCACCAACCTGCACATCAAGTTCCTCCGAAACACCCATTTCAAACGCATTTGAATTATCAGCCAAATCTTGGCCTTCCTCATTTTGGAAATCAAATCCATCGCCACTCTCCGCTGCATCAAAAGTCACTCCTTCCGAATCTGAAGCCCTATGTCGAAACGCCGGCGTTTCACTAACCTGCGCATCAAGCTCCTCCGAAACACCCATTTCTTCATCAAACGCATCCGTATTATCAACCAAATCTTCGTCTTCCCCATTCTGGGGATCAAATCCATCACAGCTCTCCACCGCATCGAAAGTCGCCCCTTCGGAATCTTCAGAATCTGAAGCCCTATGTCGAAACGCCGGCGTGTAGAAGCTCTCCTGATCCGTCGCCGCCTCTTCAAACACTTCGTTTTCTTCCCTCGATTCATCCGCCGAATACTTCACATTACTCTCAGATCCAACACTCGCCGATTCCAGCTGCAAAGCTCTGTCTTTTACAGCATCAGCCCCGTTCTCCATCAAATCTTCCAAAAATTCACCGCCTCAAAACCCTAATTTATCCAACAACAAAAAAACACGATTAAGGGATCTAATCAGGCGGCGATCTAGGGATTTAGAACAAAACATGCACAGAAATTAACAGAAATTGATCGAAAGAACTCACCTTTAATATTGGCGATAAAAAGAAAAATATGATACCCTAGCTTTGATCCAAAAATGTAGGAGATCTGCTGAACTTTCTCTTTCTCGATATGGACCCGAAAATCTATTGGATAAGGGAAAAGAGGGGGAAATTTGGAAATAAAATGAACGGCTGTGATCGAAGAGAGGCGGGATCGGACGGTGGATACGAGCTTGGATCTTCGTCTATTGGAGAAAGTCGCCAAAAGGGGGAGGAAAAGAAATTCGTAGGGGGTTGGTAGTTGTAATTTTTATTTTTTACGAGGGTTGAATCGTACAGTGCCGCTTGTTGTTTCATACGAATCAGGATAGGGCATGTGGCCACGCACGTGATCCGCGAGTTATGTGAGTTGGAGAGGTCGTCAGCCGTCTGATGATTTGGACGGCTGAGATTGACAGACTGTAGAATTAGATGTATTAATACCCTATCCTTGTATCACTAAAATAACTTACACAATCTTAGTTACGCCAACATATCTTAAATTAATATGCTACATGAAACTGCCATGACGGTATTACAAAGAGTCGTGTTTTATCCTTCTGTCGCTTCCCGATCAAATACCTATTTTATGAAATGGAAGAGCGAAGAGAATGAGATGGAAGGAATTGAGTTGGCGAAAATGATGGTATCATAGAGTTCGGAAAAGAAGAAGAGAGACGGCGGAGGTGAAGGGGGAGGGGGTTGCAGCGGAGGTGAAGGGGGAGACGAGATGGAGGAGGAGAGAAGTAGTGGAGGAGTTGTGGAAGAGGGGGTAAGGAAGAATAGAAGAGTGGGAAGAAGGCGACAGAGTGGAGGATAGAGGGGACGAAGGAGGGAAAAGAAAAGAGAATCGTCAAATTATCAACTTGATAAGTGTATTTTTCTCCCTTAAAAAACATATCAGCAAAAAACTATTTTGGTGGATGGAATGTAAACGAAAAGTATTTTAGTGAAAAATCCCGAAGTAGTTTAAGATATGTTGTTGTAATTAAAACTGTTTAAGGTATTTTAGAAAAAACGACCATATTTGAGATATCTTTGTATAACTTATTGCCCTTTAGAGCATGGACAAATTATATCTACCCTAGTGTTGATTGCCAATGAAAATTATGCAATTTATAAACATCGAATCAGATGTCCTTGGGAATTGGAAAGAAAAAGTGGCTGATGCTGCTTTTTTTTTTATAGGTTTTATGGCTTTTTTTGTAATAACCTTGAATACTCTGTGTGGTTGAGTTTATAAGGCTTCTTAACTGTTTGTTGGTATTTTGATTGGAGTGTAAGGTAAGTTAGGGACGACGACATAGATTCGCTCCTCGTTCTTCATCCTTACTATCTAATCTAACCCCAACAATTTTGTGTGCCCTAATATAATTTGGTGAGCAAGTACTTCCCCTGCTTTTTATCCTTAAAAAAAAAAATCTTTACACTGAATGTGTTGTAAAAATAATATATTTTATATCTAGGATTATTTGGTTTGGAGATAAGATGGTGGAGAGACAAAACTTGATTTTCTAAGTTGAGAATCACTCTATCCTTAAGACAGTATTTGCATCCTATACCGTACAGCAAATTTGCCTCCCAAGATAAAATAAGCTCCAGAATAATTCTATTATTAAGTATTTATTTGCAGAAAAAATTACTTAACCAGAACTACACTAGAACACAGAAAAGGACATAAGAGAAAAAGAGAGTGAGATGAGAAAATTATGTTAGAATTGTTATACTTGAGAGTAATTCGGACCTTCTATTTACAGGTCTTGGACTGCCTTTTTGGACTTGAATCAAAGGGCACATCCGGTGCCCTTTCGATTCGAACCGGATCTGGCTGCATCTTTTCGTGTTAATCCGCTATTATTCGGATGCTCGCACCCATTGGTTCAAACCGAACCGGTCAAATCCGCACATAGAACGAACTGTTGCGACCATTCGAGTCCAAACCCCCTCATTCTCTCTCATTTTTCTTAACCACTATGCTATATAAGCCTTGTTGAAAAAAGCATCTAATATATGACTGTATACAAGATAAATTAAATATTTAGAAAATTAGAAAATTCCAACAATTTCCCCCAATTTTCTAAATTATTTAAGTTTGTTAAATAAACTTTCTGTGTTCTTTGGTAGACTATACATCAATAAAGATAGCCGTAGTTTTGAATCTTTACGTAGTTTAACTATATCAAGATTTATCAGGATACAGAGTAGCCATAATTTTGAACTAAGGACCCTTTAGTGACAAACCGGATATAGTAAACATATAGTTTACCATGTGTATATTCTTTTAAAAACCCCACACATTTAATGGCCGTATATGCTATCTTAGATTTCATAAGTGTCTTTAAAGATAAGATTTCAATCTTTACAGAAACGACGTCATTTTCCACACTTATATAGATGAATCTAAAATAAATCCACATGTATGATCTGGATGTTGCATAGATTTATTAAGGAAATATTTTCCAACCTTTGTTATTCTCCATACAATCATGCACTTTTCTTGAGATTGTCTTCGTAATTAATTATTTTCAAGCATGTAAATGCATAACCGGTTACAACTACATGTGATTTTCTATTGAACCATAACACTAGATGTTACTCTAATGAATGGTTGGGTTTCACATATAGGCTATCTTTTATTTTAAAAGCTTTAAATCCATCTCTCTGGAAGGCTTCCATATTACATCCCGTCTAGGCCTTTTGTGAAAGGATTAGCCAAATTTCCATTTGACTTTACATGGTTAATAGTCACAATCTCTTTTTCAATTTGTTGCCTTACATAACTATATCTTATACTTATATGTCTTGACTTTCCATTATACACTTGTGATAATACAACCCCATTATCATATGAGATCAAAATAACAGACATTGGTTTAGACCATAAAGGAATCTCTAATAGTAAATCCCTAAGCCATTCCGCTTCCTTTATTGGTGTTACCAAAGCAATAAATACAGATTCCATAGTTGAATGTAAAATCAAAGTTTGTTTCTTTGAACCCCAAGAAACCGCTCCTCCACCTAGGGTAAAAATCCACCAACTTGTAGATTTTGATTTACCGGAATTTGTTATCCAACTTGTATCTGTGTACCCTTCTAATACTGCAGGATATGCACTATAACTTTAATGCATAGTTTATTGTACCTTTTAAATACTTAAGTACTCGTGAGACTGCATCCCAATGAACTTGTGCAGAATTATGAGTAAATCTACTTAAAACTCCTACTGCAAAAACTATATCTGGTCGGATACAGTGCATTGCATACATAAGACTACCTATAACACCAGCATATTCTAGCTGTAAAACACTCCTTTCTTCATTAATGGTGATCTTGATAGAGCGATCATATGGTGTTGAAGCTGTTTTACAATTTCCATGATTGAATTTCTTTAGTATTTTATCAATATAATGAGATTGAGATAGTGAAATTGAATCGGAGAATTTTATAATTTTGATACCCAAAATTACATTTGTTTCTCCAATATCTTTCATATCAAAACATGAAGAAAGAAATTTCTTTGTTTCTACAACTACTTTTTCATCACTGCCAAAGATTAGCATGTCATCTACATATAAAAAAATTATAACATATTTTCCTTGTTTTACCTTAGAATATACACACTTGTCGGACTCATTTACCTTAAAACCATTAGCAATAATAGTTTTATAAAATTTTTCATGCCATTGTTTAGGTGCTTGTTTTAGGCTATATAAAGATTTGACAAGTTTACAAACTTTGTTTTCTTGACATTTAAAAAAAAACCTTCTGATTGTTTCATGTAGACTTCGTCTTCTAAATCATCATTTAAAAAGGCAGTCTTAACATCCATTTGGTGTATACCTAATTTATATATAGATGCTAAAGCAATTAATACTCTTATGGTACTAATTCTAGCTACTTGTACATAAGTGTCAAAATAATTAATATCTTCTTTTTGACTAAAACCTTTAACTACAAGTCTGCTTTTAATTTGTCAATAGATCCATCAGGTTTAAGTTTAAGTTTACGTTTAAATATCCATTTAGAATCAATGGGTTTACAATTAGAAGTTAAATCTACTAAAAACCAAGTCTTATTTACTAGAATAGAATTTATTTCATCATTTATAGCTTCTTGCCAAAAATCACAATTCCTAGAATTCATGGCTTCTCTATATGTCATAGGATCATTCTCAGTATTATAAATGCATATATTATCATCAGACTTAATATCATATTCAGTGGAAGATAAAATATGATTTCTATTTCCTTCTACTAAATAAACTATAAAATCTGGTCCAAAAGATTTTTCGGTTCTTATTCTCTTATTTCTTTTAGGACTTGGTATTTCTTCTACTATAGGTTTTATTATAGGTGTAGAAGGTTGAACAGATTCATGAGCCTTTTCGTCCAAGTCTTCCTGCAATCTTTTTCCAAAGAAAGAATTTTCAAAGAATTCAGCATCCCTTGACTTCAAAATTGTATTTTGGTCAATAGAATCCATGAATTCTTTAGATAGAAATCGATATGTTTTACTATTTTATGAATATCTAATAAAGACACATTCGATTGCTTTAAGTTTTATTTTAGGTCTTTTAGGATCAGGTAATTTTCCTAATGCTTTACATCCGCAAACCTTGAAGTGTCCAAGAGAAGGCTATCTTTTTTTCAAATATTCATAGGGTGTCACATTAGTCCTTTTATGAGGTATTCTATTTAATATATAACAGATTATCATAAGTGCATAAATTTTTGTTCAAACCAGAAGATAATAAAATTGAGTTAACCATTTCTACTAAGGCCCTCTTTTTTCTTTCTGCTATTCCATTTTGTTGTGAACTATATTGAGCAGTGATGTCACGACCCGAAATAGCACGTGACTGGCACTTGAATCATGTGAAGTCTATAAGATCCCACCTAATTCAAGTAAGCCAAAAGCCCAGAAATCTAAACCATTTAAAAGAAGAAGTGAAGGAAAACTTTTTTTAAAGCAAATGGTTTTAATAAAATAAGTAGCATTAAACATTTAAAAGCAATATCATATTTTCCCGAAAATTTCGGCAGAGTCTCCTTTGTAAATACTGGCCCCAAACGGGTACAAACATGCATAATATATATAATGAATAAAGGCATCCCCAAGCGGGAGCTAGCTCTTCGCCAAATGGCGAAAACCACCACACAAGCAATATAATATACAACGCCGTAGGGCGAGGATCAAAACTCAGAAGAAAACCAACATCCTCAAGAAAACCAGAGAAGAATCATAATAATACAAGCGCGCGACTCTAAGGTCGAAAGAATAAACAACTGGTTTTCTAAGTCTATCAAATATACAAGTATGGTTGATGGAGTTTACTAGATACAACTGAATAAATAAAAGTACTGCGGGGGTCACGATGCAAGTGAACCCACCTATCAAAGCAATCACTCGGAAAGAAGCAGTGTGCCAGCAAAGCCGTCAAGGAAAGCTGTACGGCAAAACCTGCAAGAAACTGTGGCACAACGGGGGTGAGTTGTCAACTCGTGAGTAGAAAATATCACCGAGAAGAAATCGCATGTATGACTCTCTCCTAGGTCATACAATATAATCCTCAATATATATAACCTGAAGCATCTAATAATGACAAGGGTAAACATCTATACATAAGTGTAATACCAAGTGCTCGTGTCAGTGCCTCAGGTAGCAACATATCACATATATGATGTACGGATACATAAAGGATGAAAACCTAATACATCTTGAATCTGAAAACTGTTTTCTTATCTCAATGAGATTTCTGTATAAAACCGAAGTATCATCAATGAAATCAACAGAGAATCCGTGTCAAGCATCGACACAAAACATATATCCCAATATCTCAATATCTCGGGCTCCGGCAATTCGGACTGGCCCATATCATAAAATCTCAATATCTCAATGTCTCAATATCTCGGACTCCGGCAATCCGGATTGGCCCCTGGCTACTGCAATCCGGACTGGCCCCGGGCTACTGCAATCCGGACTGGCCCATACAATCAAATCTCACGACTACGTCGGTATCCTCCGGATATCCGCCGCGTCATAAATAACCGGTCGGTAGTGCTCCCCTGCCAGGCTCAACGCCATCATCTGCGACCATCTTGCCCCGGGGTACCGCATCGGGTCCACCATGCACCCGCGGAAGGTTCATCCTCCTCCTCGAATCAGGTGTATGATACTGCTCAAGAGCCGAGAGAACTCATGGTGGACACATCTCGCATCATATCAAGAGAAAACCGCAATTTCTATCTTTTGAAATAAAAATGAGTTTATAAAATCCTTGCGGTCTCTCCAAATCCAGAAATCTCATGGAAAATCTGAAATCCCAAACTTGAGAGTAAATATACAGTGAATTATCGGCATAAAGCCTCATAATATTGCATGACAAATGGATAAATACACATGCATGGATATCTAAGTAAAAGAATGCAATATCTAATTTAGCACATGAAAGCAAGTATACCGATAATGTGTTGAAACTGCCAGCTAGCAGGTTATATCAATGAAATACTATTTCTAATGTATACGTGACATGGAAATCACCGATGATGATGTGTGTGAGCCGGCAAGCAAGTGTACGTGGAGCATACGCATCATCGGTAATGGTGCCGGTGTCCTAACAGCATGGGTTCATACTAACAAAGGAAATCACAAGTATAAGAATGCAATGCGATAAGAACAACATGAATATATGGAAAAGATGTAGTAACCGCAACATATAAAATTATACATTTATATATATATGAGTCATACAGTTTTAGCATTTGAAATAGCACGAATCGTGGTTTTTAGAAAATAGGGGCTACGATGTTTTTAAGAAAAGGTACTTCCTTTGAAATATCCATAGTATCCCTCGGCCTGTCTTTAAAATACTCGCGATTCGTTAGTTTGAAAATAAGTATGACTCGAGCCCAGTCTAACATCTACTTGATAACTACAGGACTAAACTAAGAGACTAATCGAACGGGTAAGGAAATCAACCTAAGTCCGAGTCGATATATATAGCAGTCGGTGATCCCGCCTCAATAGCGTCACGTACGATAAAATATATAATATGGCATCCTCGATTCAAGAATGCGGATCAATCATCATATTTATGCTTCGTACGGTAAAATCCATCGTACGGCATCCCAAAATCGGGGTACGGGTCAAATATCACATTTATCTCATTATTCATATGGTATCATTATCATAATATCAAGAACTAAGGGTACTGATCTAAAGTCTAGTACATTCCGATATCATCAACATATATCCGCGTGTGTATGAAAACACATCGTCCAACGATCCGCTCATATATCATGTCGTATATCATAACACGACCCAATTCACATCACCGATCTCACGGCATCATGCCCAATCACATCGACCCACCTCCAAGTATCATATACTATCCTCATCAACCGTGTATACGTATATATATATATATATATATATATATATATATATATATATATATATATGAACATATACACCCATAAATCATATCACGTGTATGCATGTGTGTGTGTGTGTCAACCTTACTTTAGGGTTCGCGACTAAGAAACTAACTAACTAAAAGCACATTCATCCAAATTACACTAAATCCAATCCGTGGTCTCCTAAAGCCTTCCTTGCTAAGTATTCATATCTCGCAATAATATACACACATACACACACATACACATATAAACACATCATATTCTACGAAATTGCGGGGGTACTATACGCCATCCACCCGACTTCCCCCGTAGATATCTACTCACCTGGACGCCTCGGCTAATCTGATCCGATTTCAGCTCTGTCATTTCCGCGCCACATCCAACGCCTCTGCACCCCGATCCTAGAAAAGTACACAAGCAAATAAGAGAATAAATATATATATTCGCGGACACAAACAAATACAAGTAAACCTTACGCACAACTAAACGCACACGCACTTGGTACACAAAACGCGCCGCGACAACGCCACAAACCACGACTAGGGTCGCAATACGTGGCAAACCCCAAATCAAAACCCAATCGCACTAATCGCGCGCTCCCAACACACTAATTATATATGAAACAGGGTTTATATCATCAAAACCTTAAACTTAATTTAAAATCGATTTATTCCAAAAACTAAGTAAGCATCAATAAATTGTTTTAGAACAAATCTAAATGTTTTAACAATTCTAGTGGCCACAATGTTCACTAAATATTTTAATTAAGCCACACACATATTCATTATATTTTTAAACTCACCTCTTTATGAGAATTCTAAAATTCTAGTTTGCAATATTATACATTTTGGACAAATTTTCAAGTAACAATTTGAAATTTAGCAACTAGGTTAGGTTTTGAAAAACTCAAGATGTTAAACTAAATATCACAACTCCAACCAAGCGATCAAACCCTAACTAGAATTTCAAAACCCTCTCTTTAAAATTTTATCTTGCAATGTAAATTATATGAACCTCTAATTAAAATTAGATCTAAGCATAAAATTAACAAGAAACACTTTGGATGAAGTTTTATATCTCAAGATCAAGAAATCAAACATGCAACATAGCCTCTCAAACTTGCTTCTTTTCTCCAAGATCCACACTAGAGTAGCCAAGGAAAAATGGGTAAATATTGGATTTGGAGTTTGTGGAATTTGTGTTGATTTTTAAGTGCATTTTTTTGAGGATTTTAACAAAGGAAATGAAGAAGAGCAAGGGGGGCTGCTGTTGTTGCAGTCGGCCAAGAGAGGGGGAGAGGGATGTGTGAGTGTGTGGGGGTGGGGGGGGAGGGAATTCTAAGTCAAAGAAACCCATGCCTCACCTATTTGCACCCATACACCTTTGTTTAATATATTCTATTAATTTGGTTTCATTTCTTTGGTGAGATGAAATGGAGAAGTGGGAAAGTCACTGCAGGGAAGGCTCGGCCACAATAAGAAATGGGGTGTAAGGTTTTTGTGTAGAAGTTTCCAAGTTCATAAAATCCCATTTTCACTTCTAATAATTTATAGCTTAATTAAATTATTTTCTAATTGATCCTAGAAATCTCTAGAACCATTGGGTCAAAGTAGAAAGATCAAGCATGTTATAAACTAGATTATAAGTGGTCATGGTTCACTAATATAGGATTGATCCATTCCAATTTATAATTTACACTAATTAAATGTATTAGTGAAAACTTAAAATAATATTTAAAATAATTAATTACGGAAAATATTTTAGTAAACTAGAAATTTTATAAGTGACCCATTAAATACCAAATACTAGCAATTACATAGCTAGAATAGGTATATTTAAGTTTATATGGAAAAATAATTATTTTCTGGTTTTTACGGAGAACACCAATTATTTTACCGATTATCCGAAATTTCACCTAAACGATTTTCAAAACGTTACAAGTGACTTGATGGATAATACTATAATTTTCATAAAAATCACTAAACTCATTAGACATATATTCTCCTCCTCTGTCAGATCTAAGAATTTTAATTTTCATGCCTAATTAATTTTCCGCTTCAGTTTTATATGTTTTGAACTTATCTGAACCCTCATATTTAGTCCTTAACAAATAAACAGGACTATACTTAGAAAAATTATCTATAAATATAATAAAGTATCTTTTACCTCCTCTAGTTAATATTCCATTTAATTCACATATATCAGAATGAATTAATTCTAATAAGTTGGATTTCCTTTCTACTTTAGTAAAGGGCTTTCTAGCAAATTTTTCTTTAATGCATATTTGACATTTATCATTACTCGCAGGCAAGCATTCAGGAATTAAACATAGTTTAGACATGGTTTTCAAACATTTATAATTAACATGTCCTAATTTGGAATGCCAAAATTCAAAAGTAGAAGAAGCAATATAAACATAATTATCATTTTCATTCATCAAATTCATCTTGTACATATCATTGGTTACATAACCCTTTCCAACATACACACCACTCTTAGAGAGAATAATATTGTCAATCTCAAACAGGACTTTAAAACCATACTTATTCAAAACACTTAACGACACTAAATTCTTCCGTATTTCTGGCACATGAAGAACATCATTTAGAGTCAGCTTTTTTCTTGAAGTAAGGTGAAGAATCACTTTGCATTTTCTTTTGATCTTAGCCATTGAAGAGTTGTCCATGTAGAGTTCCTCATCACCATCAATTTCTTCGTAGCTCTTGAATGGGCTCCTGCTACGTGCAATATGTTTTGTTGCTCTTGAATCTATCCACCATTTCACATCGCTTCCAACAATGTCACCCCGGTAACTGCAGCCTGCAAACTCATCGTTGACCATGTTGGCTTGATCTTCCTTTTGTTTCAGAAAGACCTTTCACTGCCTTTTGAAGTGTCCAGTTTTGCCATACTTCCAGCAAACACCAATAGGCTTTCCTTGTTTTTGGCTTTTATTATTATCAAATTTGTTGTTGCTGCATTTGTTTTCAATTTTTTTCTTTAAGCGTATCTTTTGAGATGCATTTTTAACAACAAGAGCTTTTGAAGAATTGTCTTGCATTTCGTTTATCTAGATTGCGAGAATTTTTTTCCACCTGAAAAAAATTTATTAGCTCTTACATTGTAATGCCATTTTTTTTATGTTTAACTTCTTTACTAGTGTTCTTGTAACACCCTAGCTCATTTATACCATATTTATTTAGGTTTTTCTTAATCATGTGGCTATTTCTTAATTATTATTCGTTTTGGGTGCGGATAGTGTTTTGGTATCTGTCTTTAGTATCAGACCCAACCCACATGTTTGAAACACATCTCGATTCTTGATTACGACATATCCTTTCTAGTACAGAGGATCCGTGCACACATTTATACTCTATATACCTGTATCATGCATTTGGCATCTGCATATGTTGTAAATAATACAAATATAACCAAATATAATATTTTAAATACCTAGCATGACCTGCATCATACCCCATACCCTATTGTTGCATCCTAACATCACGTTCACTTCCTGTTTATTGTAACGGACTCGTTTAGATCGCTACATGCATTTACGTGTATCCGTTCTTGGGGGTCTACATTTTCTTTAACCGGACATTGCATTATGGTTTTGGTTGATAAGCATATTATTCGTATTTTAAAACTATATTTTTAGACACAATCCGGGCATTTTTCGAAGTATTTTTGTATTAGCTATAAAACCCTAGATTATATATTATAATATATTTCTAAAACTACAGTTATATTTATACGTATAATAATATTTTTTTTATCCTAACTACTATAATCCTCTCCCTCTTCAAATCCCTAGTCTCTTTCTCCCCTCTTATATAAATATATTTACAAAATATATATTACTTTACCCAATATATTCTCAGCCTCCCATCTCTCTCTATTTATATATATTAATTTATCTTTTAAACACACCCACTCCTTTCTCTCTCCCTCCTCTTTTCTTCTTCTCTGTCGCCGCGACAAAACCCCCAGAAACCCAAACCCTAGCTGTCTCGCCTTCGTCGTCGACGACCTTCCCTCACTGATGATGCTCACAAGTGATGTCTCCTCATATTAAGACACGTGGCAGATGACGTATCCCGGATTCCACGGGGGTAGAATAAATGAGCCGCATCAGGGACATTCCCCGGGCCCCTTCTCGGAGGACGTACCCGACATTTCGGGAGACCCCCCTGAAAGACATTCCACCTTCATCTAGGAGACTACCAACAGCTCGTCTCCGAGCTTGCTCAGTCTCCTCACTCGCCTCCGATCCTTCTCTCGTGTCGAGCTTCTTCGGCCTCCCTTTGTCTCCAAGATCCTGGTATGCCGAGCTTCCTCAGCCTCCCCCGATCAACCGAGGTTGCAGAGCCCTAGCGCCTCCGCAACGGCTCCGCGTATCTTGCCAACGCGGGATAACCGCCGCCCTACGTCCCGCGTCCCACGCTGGCGCGTCCCTCCATTAATGAGCGTATCCCGTCATTAGTGCAGGGATCCCGTCATTAGTGAAGGGATCCCATCATTCATGCATGCGTAATGTCAGGAGCGTCACCGAAGGCGATGATCTCGCGTCTGCTCACTCTATGCGACCACTATAAAACCTCTCTCTCAGACGACTCAGGTAAGGCAACTTGAACCCAATAAGCCGCTACTCTGCTCAAATTCCTTGGCTGACTTAATCGTCGGAAGGTCCTACAGTGGTCACCACCCCGAGACTTCTTTGCAAGTAGCTCGGCTTCCACCTCAAACTCAACCCGTTGAGATCCACACACACAAGGAGGTAACCTACGAGTCCAATCTCAACCGTCTGTCAAGGCTTGCGATAGATCGATGGAGGACAGCATCTGAAGGAGATCAAGGCCTACATCAGTCGGCGCCGTCAGTGGGAACGAAAGACTTATCTTATTCCTAAAGTTGATCCTCCGCCCTCGATCTAAATGGCGGGCGATGACCGCAACGATCCAAATACGAGCCGCCACAACGGAGGCGGAAGTGGCTCGCCTCCCCCTCCTAACGCCATCGGCGCCATATCCGTTCGGATAGCTAGGCTCACATCGCTGGTGGATGCCCTCGTTCGTGTCCAAGCAGTGGGCCACACCCGCCATGCCGCAGTTCCCCCTCCGCGGGATAATGTCGTCCGCCGAAGGAAGGACTGGCACGCTCAAGCCCTCGATCTACCTCGTCCTCGTCACAGCGCCACTGAGCGTCGTCGGGCCGACTCCAGCCACCTTAACCCACACGCGGTGACCGATTCCATGACCCGCTGGGCGCCGGACAGCTCCACGCTACGGTCCCAGGGAAGACTGGGCCGTCGTTCCAATGCCCACTGCGTGTTATCGCCCCCCGAGGAGGTATCGGTCAGCTTGCCTGCTTCCAGAGATGACCGACACCTCCCCTCCCGTCGGGGTCTATCGAACAACGAACGCCGGGGCCACTCGAGAAGGACCTCGCCCGAGAATTTACGAAATCTGATATAGCGGAATCAAAGCCGCACACTGGCGCAGACCTGGAGCGGGGAAATTCACCACTCCGACTGCGCAGAATCCTCGGGCTACCACCACCGACTCAAGGCCCTCGAGAAGAAAATAGAGGGCATACACTGAAATGGCCAAGCATCCGGCGAAGAGGCCTGATACTCCGCCAATTCACCGACGAAACCCTTTATGGAAGAACTGCTGGCCGAGCACGTCTCGTCCAGGAACAAACCGCCCAAGGTGGCCATCTTCGACGGGAAATCCGACCTGAAGGACCATCTAGACGCCTTTACGGCGGGCATGACCTTCCAGGATAACTCCGACAGGTCCCAATGCCGAGCTTTTCCCGCCACCCTCATCCGGGCTGGCCGAGACTGGTTCCGAGGACTAACGCCATGCTCCATCTCGACCTTCGGTGAGCTGGCCACCCAATTCCTCAACCACCTCATCGGGAATCGAAGACAAAAGAGAACAGTTGACTAACTATTCACCATAAAGAGTGGGGATAAGAAATCCTATAAGGGATACGCTACTCGTTTCTACAACGCTCTCCTCGAGGTCCCCGAGCACCGGGATGAAACTGTCATCACCGTACTAAGGTCGGGTCTTAGGCATAAAGAGTAGCTTCGCTCTTTTGCATTAGCGCAACCTAAGACCATGGCTGAGGTAAAAGCTTGAACCGAGCGGGAGATCCAACTCGAGTCGGAGGTGAACGCCAACCTTCCCTGGGGTGACCAAGCCGACCAGAAGAAGAGGGGCAGAGAAGAGAAGAAGAAGGTCAACCGGCCAAAACCCTACTCCCCGAAGTTCCAGGAGTACACTCCTTTTAACATCTCCCAGACCGAGCTGTTGGAGGAATCGAAAGGCGAGAGATTCTTCAAGCTCCTGCCAGTCACCCAAAGAGCGGCTAAGCGTATCCGGGGACCATACTGCGCCTTCCATAGGTCGCAGGGTCACCGACCAAAAACTGCAAACAACTCCGTGACTGCATCGAGGAGTTGATCCGCTCTGGCCACCTGACGAAGTACATGCGGGACAAACAGCAAGCAGACTGGGAGCAAGAGAACCAGCCCTCTCCCGGGGAGTTAATGATCGGGCAAATCATGGTCGTCACCTCGGAATCTGCTCACGCAGCTGGCGAAAACCAACAATTCCTACCAGTTAAGGGTACAAGCGATCTACCCCAGAAGAAGTGCAAGACGACCGAGCCCATCATCTTCACCGATGAAGACCTCCACGATATATCCTTGCCTCATAACGACCCTCTCGTTATAACAACCCGGGTCCACCGTTACGAGGTACAGAGGATATTGGTCGATTCCGAGAGCTTGGCAGACATCCTCTTCTACGACTGTTTCAAGCATATGGGGCTGGGACCGACCAACCTACGGCCCACCTCCCATGTCCTCTCGGGGTTCATAAACCACTCCATCCCAGCTGAGGGAGTGGTCACCCTCCTCCTCAACATCGGAGAAGCAGGCCATACGAGGACCGTACCTGTGGAATTCATCGTCGCTAAAATCCCCTCATTCTATAACATCCTCCTGGGGTGCCCGACATTAAACGCCTTCCGGGCTCAAATCTCAACCTACCACCTTGCGATCAAATTTCCATTAGACCAAGGGTGGATAGGTCGGGCCTACGGGAACCAGCAGATTGCTAGGGTTTGTCTCGCCTCCGTATCGTCCACCGGAGAAACGAGGGACGATTTTGTAGATGCGTGTGATTTCCAGGGGTCTCTGGACACGTACGACCAAAGGGAAGTTCGAGGATCCCCGGTAGAAGCACTAACGGAAGTCCCCCTCGTCGAAGGGGTCGACGACTGAACCATCCGGATCGGCTCCCTCTTAACCGGGAACCATTGTGAGAACCTGATACGGTTCCTTCGAGACAACTCAGACGTGTTCGCTTGGACCCCCACGGATATGCCCGGAATCGACCCCAAAATGATCTCCCACAAGCTCGGGGTCGAACCGAAAGCAAAGCCCATCCGGCAAAAGAAGAGAAGCTCTCCACCGGCAAAGCAAAGGGAGATTGAGGATGAAGTGGATCGACTGCTTGCCGCCAACTTTATCAGAAACCTGGACTATTCAGAGTGGCTGGCGAACGCGGTCATGGTCAAAAAGGCGAACGGGAAATGGCACATGTGTGTCGATTTCACAGATCTGAACAAGGCATGCCCGAAGACAACTATCCCCTCCATCGGATAGACCGGTTAGTGGACAGCTCAGCCGGCCATGAATTACTTAGCTTCATGGATGCTTTTTCCGGTTACAATCAGATCCGGATGAACCCGGCAGATGAAGAACTTACCGCATTCACCACGGTTCGGGGGGTATACTGCTACAAAGTGATGCCCTTCGGTCTTAAGAATGCTGGGGCTACATATCAACGCCTCGTCAATAGACTATTCAAGCCGTAGATCGTGAGAAACATAGAAGTCTACGTCGACGACATGCTAGTGAAATCCGTTTCTTCGACGGGGCACACCAAAGACCTCGGCGAGACATTCGACATCCTGCGCAAATATCAAATGAAACTCAATCCGGCTAAGTGCGTATTCAGAGTCACCAGTGGGAAATTCCTTGGGTTCATGGTAACCCACCAAGGAATCGAAGCAATCCTGGAAAAGATCAACGCCATCCTCGACATGGCATCTCCCAAAAGTAATGTGGAGATCATGCGCCTCACCGGGAGGGTCGCTGCCCTGAGTCGCTTCATGTCCAGGTCCAAGGAAAAGTGCTTACCATTCTTCAAAGCCCTAAGGAAGATTCCCAAGATCGAATGGTCCGAGGAATGCCAGAATGCCTTCGAGCAGCTCAAGGCACACCTAGCGACTCCTCCGCTACTCACTCGACCAGTCGAAGGCGACGGGCTATTGTTATACCTCGCAGTCTCTGATCAAGCTGTAGGCTCGGTGTTCGTCAGGGAAGTCGATGGTGTGCAGAAGCCGATTTACTACATGAGCCATGTCTTCAAGGATGCAGAGACAAGATACCCCGCCATGGAGAAGATAGTTCTGGCACTTGTCGTCACTTCCAGGAAACTCCGACATTACTTCCAAGCACACACAATCCTCGTCCTCACCGAGCGACTTTTAGGGTCTATCCTCGCCTCCCCCGAGTCATCAGGTCGTCTGGAAAAATGGAGGTGGGAATTGTCCCAATTCGATATCAGGTACCACCCCCGGCAAGCCATCAAAGCGCAGGTATTTGCCGATTTTGTTGTCAAGTGCACCATTCCCATTAAAGACGGAATGACAGAACAAGGCCCCGAACTACGTCCGTCGGTCGAAGAGATATCCGACCCCATCCCGGACTGGGTGCTATACGTGGACGGATCCTCCACCGAGGAAGGGAGCGGGGCTAGCTTGATCATCCGCGGCCCAAATGAAGCAGAGTTGGAATACTCCTTAAAGATCGGGTTCAGAGCATCAAACAACGCCGCGGAATACGAAGCTTTATTAGCAGGACTGCGAATCGCATCCGAGGTGGGGCTGAAGACCATCATAATCCGCAGCGACTCCGCACTAGTCGTCGGCCAGGTAACCGGGCGTTTCGAAGCCTGGGAACCGCTCATGATAAAGTACTTGGCCGAGGTAAAAAGACTTCGCAAAAATTTCAACGAAGTCCAGGTAGAGCAGATTCCCCGGAATCTGAACACCCAAGCTGACGCATTGAGCAAGCTCGTCTCTTCCTATACTACCAACCATAAGAGGAATATCCTCTTCGTAGTATTACCACGGCCCAGCGTGGAGGACGGAGAGGTAACATTCCAGGTATACACGACTCATAAGGAAGGCCCAGATTGGAGGAAGCCCCTCGTGGAATTCCTAAAAGATGGCACACTTTCAGAAGACCGATGAGAGGTACGCCGCCTTCGAGCAAAAGCTCATCATTTCGTCTGGAGCAATGGGAACCTTTACAAGAAATCGTACACTCAGCCCCTACTCTGATGAGTCGACCCCCCGAAGCCGACTATGTTATACGAGAGATAAACGAAGGGGTCGGGGGGCGCACCAAAGGGCCTGCACCCTGGTCCAGAAGACGCTGCTCCAAGGATATTATTGGTCGAGCATACACCAGGATGCAGAGAAGCTTGTCAGAAGATGCAAAAGCTACCAAATCCATGGCAGCATACCTCGTCTTCCCGCTACCAAGCTAACAACCCTTAGTTCCCCTTGGCCGTTTGCATAATGGGGGATGGACATGGTGGGCCAACTCCCCACCGGCATGGGCGGACATAAGTACATCCTCGTCGTGGTAGACTACTTCACAAAGTGGATAGAGGTCGTCCCCATCAGAAAACCAGACGCCGCCTCCACTATAAAGTTCCTGCGGAACAACGTAATCACCCGATTCGGGATCCCGAGATGCATCATCACCGACCATGGGACCAACTTCGAAAATGACAAAGTCAGAGAGTTTTGCAGCGAGTACCACATATTGATGAAGTTTGCCGCGGTTGCCCATCCTCAATGCAACGGGCAGGCAGAAGTTGCGAACTGGGACATCATCAGTGGTCTCCGAGCCCGTCTAGAAGGAAGATAAGGCGGCTGGGTCGAGGAACTACCTCGGGTCCTGTAGGCACTGCGAACGTCAAGAAAAACACCCATGGGAGAAACCCCCTTCAGCCTCTGCTATGGCACCGAGTCCATGGTCCCCGCGGAGATCGGATTGCCCAGCTACAGAGTTGAACACTTCGATGATGAAGCTAACACCTCGGTGCTCCGGACCAACTTGGATATCTTACTAGAGAAACGGGATCGAGCACAAATCCGAGCGGCCGTCTATCAACAACAAACTGCTTGCTACTACAATGCCCGAGTCAAGCATCGCGCCTTCAAGGCAGGAGATCTAGTCCTACGAAGAAACGAGTTCGTAGACCAAAAAAGGCTGCACAAATTCTCTCCGAAATGGGACGGCCCATTCCTCATAGCGGAAACATTACCCGGTGGAGCATATCGCTTGCAAGACGCCAGGGGACGAAAATTTCTTCGACCTTGCAACGCCGAGAAACTCAAATTGTATAAATTAATGTATTTTATCCTTTTTGAAGCGATATAATTTTTATTAAGTCTCCTGAGTTATAAGAGACTTCTTCCATAAATTTTGTTTTCTTTCTCAGTCCCGTGACCCCTAAGCTCATCTTGAAAAGGCACGTAAACAATGCAAAAGGAACAGAAGGAAACAAAATGCCTCAATAAGAAAAACTTTTATTCATCAAAGAGGTATTATAGGCTCCTCATCCTTACAAAAAAAATATTTACAACAGGGGGGGCCGGGGATTAAGAAAGCATTGTTGATGGTACTCTGAGGAAATCTCCACCAGCCGAGCACTAGCTTCCTCGGCTGCCACGGGAGCGCCATCTGCTGGACCAAAATCAGCGATCAACCTCTTCTGGAAACACTCCAGAAGAAGGTCCACCGATCGGTCCCGCCTGCTCTTCGAGATCAGGCCGAGGTGGTATAGTGAATGCAACGTTTCGATCGCCTCGTCCCTCAGCTGTGGAGACAGGGCATTGTGCAGCCCCGGGGACATCCTCCAGATCGCGTAAATGAGCAGTTGGAGGAGTGGAGATCGCCGGGGAAGAAGGCGTCCAAAGTGCCCCTCCACGCGATCTATCTCTGCCTCATACGTTTGCTCGGAGCGGTCGAGGTTGTAAAGATACACGTCGTTATGAAAAATGATCTCCCTGATGAGCACACACGGACATCTGACCATTTTCAGAAACACAAGGCTAGAGAGAAACTAACATGCCTTCGCTATTTATAGCCTCAACTAAAATCTCCTAAGGCCGTAATTTACTCGCACAGTGAAGCGAATCGCGGGATATTTTCAATTTCCCGATACAGAACAGACACGTGGCGACCATTCCGGTCTTCACGAGCTCCCAAGCGGTCAACGAAAGGTTGAACGACATAAATCTTCAGAATATCGAGCCTTTCCGATATAATTCCGCCACATGCCGTCCACGACGGTCACTCTTCCTGATTTTACAGGTAAGGGAAGATCGAACAACTCCCCTACGAAGGCGTAGAGGAGTATCTAAAGCCCTCTTCATGAGGCCACTGAGCAGCTTCCCTGCCCGGTCCATCCCTAGCGGGTAGATTCCTACCCATCTACGCTAAGGATTAAAGCCCTCCTCACGAGGCCACCGAGCAGTTTCCCTGCTCGGTCCATCCCTAGCGCGTAGCTTCCTGTAAGTGCACGGCGGCGCCCCGGCCGTCAATCCGACGCCGGAATGCGGAAGCGGTGAATAACTTAAATTTTTGCGGACTTTGCAAAACCGGCACCACCGCGCACTAAACTCCGGATCGTAACCATTAACAAGTCTAAGCTAACTAGAATACGGGTTAGAGATGTATACCGACGATCCAAGTCCTCCGGTCTTCATCTCCACTCCGATCTCCTCGCGGGATCTCCGTCCGTCTCCTCCTCGTCGGAAAGGGCACCACATCGCCTGTAGCTTTTACGGGCTCCCACCTCAATACCGAGGCAACTCGGGCGCGAAGCTGGCGAATCGACGCGTCCAAGATTTGCTGTAGGAAGTGTAGTGTAGATGTCTCATTGGGGTATTGGAGTTGCCTTTAGATGGAGGTGAAAGGAAGAATGAAACTTTGAGAGAAATGATGCTATCAATTTCTAGTAAGCAAAATGAGATGATCAAAGATTGCAACACTCTCATTTTTCCTCTCTCTTTTTCCCTCAAGGAAGTGGCCGGCCATCATGAAGAGAATGGTGGAGGAAAACAACATATATCATATGAGGGAGGTGAGTGTAGGAGAAGAAGGAGGTGACCACAACCCAAGACAAGAAAACATACAACCATGCTTTTACCTTACAACAAAACCATACCCTCATTAATGCAAGTAATGGTGCAAAGATAATGAAAGCTATCATAATCATTCTTTTAGCAATGAACCCCCTCCACAAATGTTATTTGCACAATTGCAAATAACCCCCTCCATCGGAAAAGTCCGGCCGGGAAAGAACAAAGGAAAACCGGCCGGAACGGAATGCAAACTGGCAACTCCAGAAAACTGGTCCCGTAATAAATTACAGGAAAACCCCGATACTGTGCATACACACCCGCATCTGTATTCCGTCCGGATACAAATGCAAAGAGACAAAATCTACACTGTACTAAACTAGGACCGGCTTAAACCAAAGCCGGCTAGTAATATCCGTTCGATCCTGATCCGTGCAATACCGCACGTATCTGATCGAACCCTGCCATATAACTATACGGCCACTAGTACAAAACTGTCCGATCCTGATCCGTGCAATACCGTACGTATCTGATCGGACCCTGCCATATCTCCATACGGCCTCTACAGCGTTTCGCCCGAAACTTGAGTAACTGAAAGTGTGGTGGACTCTAAAGACTCGTCAATACTATGGCTGTGGATTTAACCACTAGCACGTCAGAGGTATAAGCCAATACGTGACGGGCCACCAGCTATCGACTAAAAGGGACGTCGATGAGCGAACTCATCCTGACACCCTACTGAGCCTGTCAGTGACAATATCCGTGCAGTCCGGTCCGTTCATCTATGAGTATCGCATGGCGGGCCTAGGGGGTTGGTAAAAGTCAGACCCCCAAAAGCGGTACAAGTCGTGTCGGAGTGTAGCCCAGAACACCCTGAGATACTACTGGAATACCTACCAGTAAATCTCCTTGCCTTGGCCAAGGACTTTGTGTAATGGCTCTCCTAGACACAGCACGACCTCACCCCCAATACCGGGAGAGACGAACCCCTGAAGATACGCTCACTGCCTCCATGTGGCTCGGGACTGTACCCAACTAAAACCTGTTTGCACGACTCCTTTGAGCCGTGGTAGGGTAGTAATCAAAGTACAGTGGGAACTCACACGAGACAAATGACGATCCCCAGGTCGATGAACTAACCTGCACACATGTCACCAGGGAACTGCCATCTGACGTCTGGTATATTACCAACTAGCATATTCCCGGCGAGTCCTGTCCGGTGTACTCATAACCCAATGAGCACCTGTATACATCTTAGGTGATCCAACTGACACCAGTGGCTTGTGAGACCGGCCACCGCCCCTCGTCGGGGTCTCGACTGTATACACTAGTCTACTAATGGAGTATCGATGCCCGGTCTCGAAACTCCCACGACTAGGGACCTTTTAAGGATATGCTTGTAGACCCCCAGCTCCCACTTATATGATCGCCCTCATACTGCTGGTGGTCAAGCAAGAATCCTAGGGGCTCTATCAACGTGTAATAGCGACGTGTCAGGTCACCTAAAACAGTACACGATGATAAAGGTAAACCAGATAGCATACTATCATCTCGAGTAAGACTGTCCTACCGGGATAGGTCCTCCCTCAATCATTGCAATCACGTACCTGTGATCCAATAATTGACTCTGAGGGCACTACCTCCAACAATCTCCCACTTGCACTCAAGGCTAATTATTGCGATGTCGCATACTCACAGCCCGTGTGATACCGAACACCCAACTCCTCTACTAGTCAGTCTCACAAAGCTCGTTTGCGGAACTATTGCGTTCGAGGAATAGCCTCAGTGAGTGGATCCGCTTTGTAGTTTCTTTCCATGTCTCTCTATATCTCAAGTTCGCGGAGAAAGCCATCTCCCGAAAAGAATAATACCTGTCTCAGAATATGTCTGGATGTCTGATGGGACCTAGCTCATAAATGAACTCCAAATCCAAACTTCTTAGACTGTATCGTCAACTGAACTTAATCAGTATCCTGCGCGCCATGCCTCCCTCAGTATTGCCTTGGATCACCTGTCCAAAATACTGCCCCTCGTTAGAGGGAAAACTATAACTCTGACAACCTCCTTGTCGTCCATGTCACCTTGGAAGCCTGGAATGATAACCGTCTCCTGAATGAGGCTGTCGTTATCATATCCCTAGAACATCTACTTATGTTCTAAAACTGCTTCCGACTGTTTCTCCAGGATTGGATTAATGTCAACTTGTTGCATCTAGTGCAAGAACAACATCTGGTGTGGTACTTGACATCTCATGATTGACTCAATTGCCTAAGCAAGTGATCTTCCAATCATGCACGTCCCTCTCCCCTTTAGTCTGTAAGACACCTTTGGAGAGGGTGACTCCATTACCTGCAGGTACACTACCGTGCCAGGAGTCGTCCATCCTAAATACTCTTAGAATGCTGTCAAGTACCCTGATTGGGAAACCACCCAAATCTAGATCTAAAACCATAGATCTAGTAACCAGTATGTCTGATATAAAATCCATTTCCTTTGTGGAGAAACAACTGTGTGACGACCAAAGTATAACCGATCGTAGTGCAGGAGCTTCTTTTCCTACTCTGTGTATATCATCCAAATACCAGGATATCACACCCTACTACCTTCTCAACTGATCCATCCCCTATTCTGATGAAGTCAAACCCATGACTGTCATATCAGAAATAGATGATCTATCTCCGCTACTTCTGCTTTAGTCTATAAATAGACATAAGCTACCTGTCCACCAATGCTTCCGCTGCTCCCACTGACTACGACAACCCTCTGGCAGAGTCATATAGACGTACACTTCTAAAACTAGTTTAGAACGACGCTATACTCATCCTCCCGCCGGGTCTCGTAACCTGGAACAACAGCAATGGCAATTGTGGGTAAACAAGAACTTCCCTGTCACCGTCCTTGAGGCTACCGTAGTACCTCTCGGGTGCCTGAAGTTACCTACCTTATCTGCGGAGTGGCCAATGGAATGTCAATCCAGATTGAATCTTTAGGTTCCTTATCAAATCTTCAGTAATCGTTTGTGGTTCTGGAATCACTTCCAGTTCTACCATACTCCCACTACTGTTTTCTGAAAAAGTCCATTTTTAATAAAACTGTGGCGAGTCTAGAACAATATCGCTATTGTTCATCCAGATGGTAGAAAATCAACCCTCGTCATAGCCTGGGTCAACCCACAAACAGCCATTACAGAAACGTGCCTTGAGTTGTCCAGTGTCTGGTTTTAATCATAAACCGGACAACTCCCCGTACCTTAACATCGTTAAGATATGAACTGTTCTATATCCAATATAGAAACAGAGGCACTGATTTAATTGAACCAGATTCAAATCATGCAGCTGTCTCCAGTGCATGTCAACTAAATGGAAAAAGGCCGATCAGTGTTACTTAACTTAGGAATGCTTCCAATTATGAGTAACCTGAAGGAGAAGCAAGATCTCTTAATCATTACTATCAACTGAATACCATACACAAGTATCTACATCTTCAATCTCTTTGAAGAATCCCGATACTTGCTATACCTGGTTCTCTACTCTATTCAAATACATATAACTTCTCCAAATTCGGACCCTGTGTTTCCACGAAACACCTGTCTAAAAATTAGAGGAGTCATAAGTAAACCGAATATAGTACGAGGACCAACCCCTCTGTCCTGATGGACCCTGGACAACATACAATACTCTGTATAAGTCCCTTGAGTCTGATAACTCATTCACTGTGTGTCGTAGGTTGAAAACTGTACTTATGGTTAAGAAGAATTACACCGATGTTTAATGCTCCTTACCTAACCATCCACTGATATAGGTAAATGTCGTAGACATAATTTCAGAAAGGTATATCTCACTCTATGAAAATAGACGTACAGATATATCAATTTGAAATTGGTGCATAACAGCGGATATTCAAAACCAGATATTTGCCGACCGGCAAACAGCCCAGGTGATTTCCTCAAATATCACCGATTACAACGAATCCCGATATAATGAGGATGATCACCCAATTCCCAATAACTTACTCCCACTCATCATCTGTAAAACCATAAAGATGTGAGAATCGTACCTGGTAAATACATACCCTGGAGTAAGTATCTAATCGGGAAATCAGTTTTTCTTTAACATTACACAGTGAAACTGAAACATTGAAATGTTCCGATGGGGTATTTTGGTATTCCTAGTAATGCCTCTTCCAGATTCACGACTGTAACCGTATAGTTCTTTGCCACCTCTCCAAATCCCTTCATATGTCTTTAGTCTTTGCCTTCTGCACACCCCTTAGGCCAAATGGTTTTCTTCCTTCCCTACTGTTCGGCACCAGCCTATGGTTTGGAAGAAGACTATCCAATAAGCATAATGGGTGTACTGTCCCAATCCTAGGAACACTCGCAATGCGAGAGAAGGTGAAGATAAAAGACACCTGAATGTACTTTATTCCTATTTCTCCTGAACCAGGATCCATCCCCGAACTGGAACAAGTTCCTTTCGAGTTCGTATATAACCATACGATGGATTATCCAAATAAACTGTGGATCTTCGTAGTGATACGGAGTGTCCTGGAGAAATACAAAGGTGATGTGGGAGTGGTAACGAAATATTTGGTTTGGTCGTGAATATCTGTTGCAATTTACTTTGCCCTCTTACTAATCCCTTGCTTTGTCTAAACTTAATACCTTCTGCACACCATCGTTATGCTAATTGGTTTTCTTCATTCCCTACCGGTCGGCACCAGCCTAAGGTTTGGAAGAAGACAATCCAATTTGCGTAATAGGTGTACTACCCCTAAACCAAGGAGTACTCGTAACCTGAGAGAGGGTAAAAGGAAAAGACAACTGAATAATCCTATCCGTTTTCTCCAGAACCGGAAACCATCCTCGAATTCCTTCGAGTTCGTATCTAACCATACGATGGTTTTGTCCAATGGAAGTGGACGTTCGTAGCAATACGGGGTGTCCCGGAGAAAAGGGTAAAAGTAGGAGTGGCAATGAGGTCCGCAACTCTGACAATCCAAAAGCCAGTGTTAAGTAAGGTTCGGTTAACATGGTCACTGAGTCATAGTCTTAGGGTCGGGACAATGGTCGCTGCCAAAGAGAGAGAGAAAAGAAACACTCAGCGTGCACTCTAACCTAGATCAGAATGGTCACCAATTTATCTAATCTGGAAACCTCCCACTGTACCTCAAATTCTCCTCCAAACCTGAAAGAAGAATTAGTCGGGGTCACCCGAGGAGTAAACTAACTCATCAGTGGGAATCGGGATCCAACTATCATCGCATGATAACGTGACGGAATCCGCTCACGGTATCACACTCCAGAAGGCATGCGCATATCTGGCAAGTTTCAGTTCTTTTGAAACTCCCGATGTGATTTCTGCCCCATGCTCTTATGACCTTGGCGTGAGGTCAAAATATCATAAGTCACATGTCAAGTTCTGCCCGTCATTATCCAGGTTAATCTGAACCCACCCGTACATACCCTTGACGTAGGCCAAAATAGTAGTACGACTGTCCCAAACCAACGCATCTATCTATGCAACAGATAAATACCCGGCAGCTACCAAACACTATGCCTTGGCGTGAGGTCAAAATACATAGCTTGAATACTACCGAATATTTAACTGAAATGACGGAGGGCTACGAATGGTTTCTGGCGAAAACCTTTAACGTAATGAACTTGATATCGTTGAAGGAACGGATAGCTTTTTAGAAATATAGTGACGACAACTTCCGCTAAAGAGGTCACTCCCGGTGAAGGGATCTCGGCTCTTTCCCCGTAGAATGGGGTGCAGGATATTCCAACTGAATACCACGGTGCAAAGCAAAAGTAATCGGCTATAGTGAAGTTAATGCCCTGACGCAAACTTATTGTCCAAGGGGTCACTCCCGGTGAAGGGATCTCGGCCCTTGCCTCGTCGACTGAGGAGCAGGATATTCTAAATGAATACCGCGATGCAAAACAAAAGTGAACGTCCTTGCAATAACAGCTTTTTGAAAAGTGTTCCAACAACATCAGATTAGGTTTGTTTAACTTGCATTGATCCGAATCAACGCAGTCCCATCAATTGATCACACCACAAAGAACGAAAATATACTGACGTACGTATATGCCATCTGCATTCGCCACTGGGTCCCGTCATCACCCGTTAGGTTAGCTTACTAACGGCAGAGCGGGGACTGGACTAGCGCGGATGAAAAACATATACAACATCTACTAATATATATACCAATATATTATATTCGCTCAAGGCGTGAATAGAATGCAACATCACAGAGAATGAACAGCATCACAGAAACAATACAGATATCTGGGATCCCCGGGTTTCACAGAGCCGCTGAAACCCGACGTTCCCCTGGTCGTGTGGATAGCCTGTGCAATGAAATCCTAGACCCCTACGGGCACGGCAAGTCACCCGCCAAAACCTGAAGCGAGGCAGCCCCCTTCAGCTCCGTGAATGGACCACCCTGCACTCCACGGAATCCGGCAACTTGGGCACCCCTCCTGGGTCAACCTGTACCCCCTACTAGTGCGGCGAATAGCCCGCCAATCCCAGAGCGAAGCCCCCTCCGTCCCAATGCCATGAGATGCGGGCTTGTTGCCCTCTAGAACCCGGCTATCCGTGCACCCCTCCGCGGGGTAACCCTAGTACAGAAAGTAAAATATACATACACCGGGTACAACGACCGCAACCAGGTCGTGCCCCAAAAGAATAATACAATCAGGCAGTGACGGCAGTCCACATGTCGGACGCTCGTCCCGCAATATCAAATGTACATAATACCACCACAACTGTACTAGCATTGCATCCAGGCTATCCCCACGACCGATCCGCAACATCACAGCATAAACATAGAACATCAACGTGAAAGTCACGTTCGCAAATCCGTCTAACCGGGCTATAGCAGTTAGACCGGATTTACCGATCGAGTGACATTCACGGTCGCAGATATAATGTAAATACTGTGAAAAATGTGTTTAAAATTTTCCGATTGATCAAACAATTAACAAGTGGGCCCCAAAGAAAACTGTAGCACTCACAGAAATAATTGGCCCAACTTTAACATTCCAAAACCCATATTTTAACCCCAGAAGGCCTCTGAAAAAATTTGGTGATGTGATGTGAATAGTACGCGGCGGAAGGGCCGCACGAGGTGGGGTTTCGCGGCGCTTCCGCGCTCCAACTGTGGAGTTACATCGTCAAATTTTTACAGAATTCTTAGATTTTCCAGTACATCAATATTTTACAACCTGAAAAATTTTTCGAGACCAAAAATTTTCAACAGAAACTGATTCGAACTAAAATGCAGTTTTGGAATATTCGATCGATCGGAACTGATAAACACATTACACAAAGCTAGACTATGTTAATGGCGAGGCTCTGATACCACTGTAAGTGCACGGCGGCGCCCCGGCCGTCAATCCGACGCCGGAATGCGGAAGCGGTGAATAACTTAAATTTTTGCGGACTTTGCAAAACCGGCACCACCGCGCACTAAACTCCGGATCGTAACCATTAACAAGTCTAAGCTAACTAGAATACGGGTTAGAGATGTATACCGACGATCCAAGTCCTCCGGTCTTCATCTCCACTCCGATCTCCTCGCGGGATCTCCGTCCGTCTCCTCCTCGTCGGAAAGGGCACCACATCGCCTGTAGCTTTTACGGGCTCCCACCTCAATACCGAGGCAACTCGGGCGCGAAGCTGGCGAATCGACGCGTCCAAGATTTGCTGTAGGAAGTGTAGTGTAGATGTCTCATTGGGGTATTGGAGTTGCCTTTAGATGGAGGTGAAAGGAAGAATGAAACTTTGAGAGAAATGATGCTATCAATTTCTAGTAAGCAAAATGAGATGATCAAAGATTGCAACACTCTCATTTTTCCTCTCTCTTTTTCCCTCAAGGAAGTGGCCGGCCATCATGAAGAGAATGGTGGAGGAAAACAACATATATCATATGAGGGAGGTGAGTGTAGGAGAAGAAGGAGGTGACCACAACCCAAGACAAGAAAACATACAACCATGCTTTTACCTTACAACAAAACCATACCCTCATTAATGCAAGTAATGGTGCAAAGATAATGAAAGCTATCATAATCATTCTTTTAGCAATGAACCCCCTCCACAAATGTTATTTGCACAATTGCAAATAACCCCCTCCATCGGAAAAGTCCGGCCGGGAAAGAACAAAGGAAAACCGGCCGGAACGGAATGCAAACTGGCAACTCCAGAAAACTGGTCCCGTAATAAATTACAGGAAAACCCCGATACTGTGCATACACACCCGCATCTGTATTCCGTCCGGATACAAATGCAAAGAGACAAAATCTACACTGTACTAAACTAGGACCGGCTTAAACCAAAGCCGGCTAGTAATATCCGTTCGATCCTGATCCGTGCAATACCGCACGTATCTGATCGAACCCTGCCATATAACTATACGGCCACTAGTACAAAACTGTCCGATCCTGATCCGTGCAATACCGTACGTATCTGATCGGACCCTGCCATATCTCCATACGGCCTCTACAGCGTTTCGCCCGAAACTTGAGTAACTGAAAGTGTGGTGGACTCTAAAGACTCGTCAATACTATGGCTGTGGATTTAACCACTAGCACGTCAGAGGTATAAGCCAATACGTGACGGGCCACCAGCTATCGACTAAAAGGGACGTCGATGAGCGAACTCATCCTGACACCCTACTGAGCCTGTCAGTGACAATATCCGTGCAGTCCGGTCCGTTCATCTATGAGTATCGCATGGCGGGCCTAGGGGGTTGGTAAAAGTCAGACCCCCAAAAGCGGTACAAGTCGTGTCGGAGTGTAGCCCAGAACACCCTGAGATACTACTGGAATACCTACCAGTAAATCTCCTTGCCTTGGCCAAGGACTTTGTGTAATGGCTCTCCTAGACACAGCACGACCTCACCCCCAATACCGGGAGAGACGAACCCCTGAAGATACGCTCACTGCCTCCATGTGGCTCGGGACTGTACCCAACTAAAACCTGTTTGCACGACTCCTTTGAGCCGTGGTAGGGTAGTAATCAAAGTACAGTGGGAACTCACACGAGACAAATGACGATCCCCAGGTCGATGAACTAACCTGCACACATGTCACCAGGGAACTGCCATCTGACGTCTGGTATATTACCAACTAGCATATTCCCGGCGAGTCCTGTCCGGTGTACTCATAACCCAATGAGCACCTGTATACATCTTAGGTGATCCAACTGACACCAGTGGCTTGTGAGACCGGCCACCGCCCCTCGTCGGGGTCTCGACTGTATACACTAGTCTACTAATGGAGTATCGATGCCCGGTCTCGAAACTCCCACGACTAGGGACCTTTTAAGGATATGCTTGTAGACCCCCAGCTCCCACTTATATGATCGCCCTCATACTGCTGGTGGTCAAGCAAGAATCCTAGGGGCTCTATCAACGTGTAATAGCGACGTGTCAGGTCACCTAAAACAGTACACGATGATAAAGGTAAACCAGATAGCATACTATCATCTCGAGTAAGACTGTCCTACCGGGATAGGTCCTCCCTCAATCATTGCAATCACGTACCTGTGATCCAATAATTGACTCTGAGGGCACTACCTCCAACACTTCCTACCTATCTACGCTAAGGATCTAAAGCCCTCCCCACGAGGCCATCGAGCAGCTTCCCTATCCAGTCCATCCCTGGCGGGTAGATTCCTACCCATCTATGCTAAGGATCTAAAGCCCTCCTCATGAAGCCACCGAGCAGCTTCCCTGCCCGGTCCATCCCTAGCGGGTAGATTTCTACTCATTTAAGCTAAGGATCTAAAACCCTCCTCATGAGGCCACCGAGCAGCTTCCTTGCCCGGTCCATCCCTAGCAGGTAGATTCCTACCCATATACGCTAAGGATCTAAACCCTTCCTCACGAGGCCACCGAGCAGCTTCCCTGCCCGGTCCATCCCTAGCGGGTAGCTTCCTACCCATCCACGCTAAGGATTAAAACCCTCCTCACGAGGCCACCGAGCAGCTTCCCTGTCCGGTCCATCCTTAGCGGGCAGATTCCTATCCATCTACGCTAAGAATTAAAGCCCTCCCACCGAGCAGCTTCCCTGCCCGGTCCATCCCTAGCGGGCGGTTTCCTATCCATCCATGCTAAAGATCAAAGCCCTCCTAAAGAGGTCACCGTGCATATTCCTTCTCGGCTAGTCTCTGAGGGGTAGGTTCCAACCCTACGAAGGCACGAGTCTAGGAACCAAATCAGGGGGAATCAGTCAACGCCGACCTATTCTACGTTTTTCAACTCATGCTAAGAGACATGGTTGTCGACCCAACTTTGAGGAATGGACTGATACTGACCTTCCTACACTTGGATATCTTTCGGTTCATCATAAATGAACAATCGCGACCTCGACTCCGGGGAGCGGGAGGGCGCCAACCTTCCTACATTTGGCAATTAATCGACTTACACTCGACGCGCGATCGTCATCCAAAAAGCCGAGCATTGACCTATGGCCCACTACTCGAGTCGAGTGTAAAAAGACTGACGAACTGAAGTACTCACGCAGAAAGCACACAATCATGCAGAGGAAAATAAGCCCAGCTTTATTTATATTCCAGAAATTTTTACAAGGTATTCTGGGCTCCTCAGCCGTACAAAATGCCCGGAGGCTTAAAAAACTTTAAAAAAGAAGAAGGAAAAGACAGGAAAGCTCAGGCCGTAGGCCCGGGGAGGATCTCACACTGCTCGACGCCAACATCATGAACCAAAACGATGACCTCTGGGTCAGCGCTTCCACCTACAGCCTCACCCCCGGCGCTTCCACCGGCAGCCTCACCCCCGGCGGCATCCCCGGCAACTTCCACCTGCGGCGCATCCTCGGAGAGAGGGTACTGGACCCGAAGCTCGCTGTCGGCGAACCCCGGCATTAACGCCTTGACGGCGTCGAGAGCCTTATGCTAAACAATGGCTGAGGCATCGGCGACGTCGGCGTAGAACTGGTCCGACGCCTTATACCTCTCCACGGACTTCGAAACTTGAAGATCGGCAAGCTTCACCGCATCGAGCGCCGCCTGGGTGTCCCTCCTGCTGGCATCCCTCGGCTTCTTCATCGCAGCGTAGAGCTTGCTAACCTCCTCCAACTTAGACTAGATGGCCTTGTTGGATTCACTCAGAAGTCAGTGAGACTCCTTACACTTGGAGTTCGTCAACTCCTCAGCGTCCACCCAGGTTTCGAGGACGGCTATCCTCTCATTCGCCTGCTGCATCTCCAAGCACAGATCCTCCTCCCGCAAGGACGATTCGCCCGCCTTCCTTATGGCCGGGGCAATCTCCTCGGATTCCATATTAACAATGAGGGTGCAGTGCTGGAGGACTTGAAGAAAGCTGCAAAATGAGTTAGAAACGTCCAAACTGAGTTAAAAATTTGCTTAAGAGGATTCTTAAAAGGAAACGGATACCGACTTGAACTACCTCCTGAGCGATGGCAGCCACCTGGGATTTCAGGGGCCCCCGGGGAATCTTTCCCCCAGCTGCTTGCTCCATGTCAAAGAAAAAGCTGTCGGCGACGGCGAGCTCTGGCACCTCGAAGCAGAATTCCCCCTCCTGCATTGGGATCTCAGTAGAAGGAGTCGCCCAATAAACCGTCCTTTTGTGCCTCATTAGGGGGCATCGGTGGGCTCGGCCTCCTCCTCCCTCGCCCGGGGCGCCGGATCCCGCGCGTGCTTCTGGCCCCCCTGCGGCGCTCTTCGGGGACTCGGGGTGACGCAGCTGAAGGCTTACTCGGCGGGGCAGGCCTCGGGACGAGCTTCCGCCCCCAGTCTTTTTTTGGGCCTTCGCGGCCATGGCAGCTAAGAACTTGGATCGGTCCATTTGCTATGCAAAAAGGGGGGAATATACAAAGAGTTAGTGATGCTGAAAAGAGAAAAGAAAATTCATCAAAGTCTAAATAGATCGTCTACGGCGGCCCTAACTTACCCAGAAAGCGTGCAGGGCTGAGCCCAGCCCAGAGCCTGCTCAGAAAGCAGGACGTCGGCTCGCTGGATCGGCTCCCACAAAGACACCACCCTTGCTTCGGGTGAAGATGACGGTTTAGCCCTCGGGCAGTCGGCCTTGTACTACTGTGTAGGCACGGGCCAATCCTCGCCCTCGGGCGGCCCGACGAAAATGAACTTCTCTTTCCATTCATGGATGGAAAAAGGGACGGCTACCACACCCGCCCCGGCCACCCCGCCCCTATGTTTTTTGAAGGAAAAGTACACCCAGCTCGGATCATCTTTACTGGTGCCAAGGTGATTCTTATAACAGAGGAAGGAAACTAGGAGGGTCAAACTGAAGAGGATATTTTCAAGTTTCAACCGGACCAGAAACCCGAGGAGGATTCTCCACGAGTTCGGCGCTAGCTGGCCCGGGGAAAGATGGAAGCAGTGAAGCACCCTACATACCTCGGTTGAGAAGGGCAAACGCATTCTGGCCCGGAATGCTTCCAAATACAGGGCAATCTTCTTATCCTGCACCCGGTCCGCTCGCTCACCCTCTCTAGCTAAGCGAAGTGAATAGTTGGAGAGAATATGGAATCAAGCCCGAATCTCAGCAAGCTCGTCCACATTCCTCAAAACATAGGGCGTATCGTGGGCGTTCCCGATGCGCACCTTAGGCGCCCTTGTCGCCACCCGACGGCAAACGACACGGGCAGCCCTGGCTTTAGGGGGCGAGCTCGGCACAGATGACGCGGCAGAAGACGAACCTTCTTAGCTATCTGAAGCCGAAGAAGAGGAAGACCCTCTGGACTCAGCTCCAACAACTGGAACCCTATCGCTCGACTCTACCTTAACTATCTCTACAGACTCCTCATATGAAGACATCTAACCTGACTCAAAGGAAGGGGCTGGCCGAGGAAAAAGCACGGGCGATCCGATCTAAAAGGAAGGAGCGCCGGGAAATCTCTGACAACGAGGGTGAATTATGGTGAAAATGTCAGCTCTAGGAGGGTCCCCTCCTATTTATACACTCCACGGAAAGCATCCAACGGCCCAGATCAATTCCCGCTAAAATAAAGCGTTGCGCCTGCCAGCCGTCAAAACTCTACGTGGCGATCGGCCATTGGGGATGCCCCTTCGTTTGCAGGTGACAGCGACAGCATATCGCGTCCTCCAACCCGCGTCGGACATGTGGCCTACAGCCCAACAGACGAACGAGCGAAATGGTGCACCCTCTTTAAAGCGCGATCATTTCATTGATCCGTTGACGCCGTCGTGGATACGCGCAAAGATTCAGGCGAACGAAAAGGCGACACATGGGCCTAAGGATCGAAACGGCGTAACCACCAAATGCCATGCCATTCCCGGATGATCCGCATTACGATTCCTTGGCGACAAATTAAGCAGAAGAAAGACCGAGCAGACCACTCTTGACCCGACCCTTGGATAGGTCGGACCGAGAGTGGGGGGCTAATGATGATGCTCATAAGTGGTGTCTCCTCAGATTACGACACGTGGCATATTAAATATCTCGGATTCCACAGGGGTGGAATAAATCGGCCGCATCCGGGACATTCCCCGGGCCCCCTTCTCGGGGGACGTACCCGACCTTTTGGGAGACCCCCCTGAAAGACATTCCACCTTCATCTAGGAGACTACCAACAGCTCGTCTCTGAGCTTTCTCAGTCTCCTCACTCGCCTTCTAGCCTTCTCTCGTGCCAAGCTTATTCGGCCTCCCGCTCATCTCCGAGCTCCAGGCATGTCGAGCTTCCTCGGCCTCCCCCGATCAACCGAGGTTGTAGAGCCCCAGCACCTCCGCAATAGCTTTGCGTATCTCGCCAAAGCGGGATAACTGCCACCCCATGTCTCATGCTCCACACCGGCGCAACCTCCCCATTAATGAGCGTATCCCGTCATTAGTGAAGGGATCCCGTCATTCACGCACGCGTAACGTCAGAGGCGTAACCGAAGGCGAAGATCTCGCGCATGCTCGCTCCATGTGACCACTATAAAACCCCTCTTTCAGACGACTCGGGTAAGGAAACTTGAGCCCAATAAGCCGCTACTCTGCTTAAATTTTTTGGCTAACTTGATCGTCGGAGGGTCCTACAGTTGTCACTCATCTCAGGACTTCTTTGCAGGTAGCTCGGCTTCCACCTCAAACTCAACCCATTGAGATCCACACACTCAAGGAGGCAACCTCCGAATCCAATCTCAACCATCCAGCAAGGCTCATGACAGATCAACGGAGGACAGCATCTGAAGGAGATCAAGGCCTCCATCACTCACCATCCCCTCACCCTCACCTTCATCACCTCCTCGCCCTCGTCATCATCCCCTCAACCTCTCATCTCTCCTTCTCCCCAAGCTCCCTGCAACCCACGACCCCGACGAAACCCACTGCACCCATCACGTCTACCGTCGGAAAACTTTGTTGTTGCCACCACCCTCGTCTCACCGCCCTTATCACCACCATCACCACTACCTCCTCTCTTCCCTTCATCCCCGATGAGAACCCAAGAACCTCAACCTTGCACAGCACCCCGCGACCCCTACAGCAACCCTCATTGCCCTCACCCCTCGCTGCTGGTCACCTCACCACCCCAACCTTGATTTCGCCCTCACTACTCCCTCTTCCTCTCCCCTCTCTCCAACCCCGACACCACCATCACCCACACCCAACAGCCACGACACCTAACACCCGCAACCCAGACCACTCATCGCCGGAGATTACCCTGACCCCCATCGTCACCTCTCCTTCTCCTCTGTCCCAGAACCCCAAGCCAGAGCCAAGCCCACCCATTCTTATTCTTCTTCTTTTTCTCTTTTATTTTCTCGATTCTTGTTTTTCCCGCCTCGCTGGAGTCGTGCACGTCGTAGACGATCTAGACGAACCATACCATCACCACAGTACCACCACAATACCAAAATCATACCATCACCACTTCCATGTCACGATCGTACCACGACCAGATCGTGGCCAGACCATGCACCAGATCGCGACCAGATCGTGGTCAGACCACCACCAGACCATGCACCAGATCACGACCAGACCATGCAATAGACCATGCATCAGATCGCGACCAGACCATGACCAGATCACCACCAGACCATACACCGTACCCAGACTATGCCATGACCGTGTCATCACCATACTCAGACCGTATCACGCCATGTGCCCTGCTCCTGTGCCACGCCATGCCCGCTTTGTGCTCAGCTCATGCCGCTTGTGTGCCACCATCGCATCAGTCCCATGTCACCGTAAGACCTATCACTGTGTTGTACCACTTCACGCACCCCGTCGTGAGATCCGACCAGGCAACTTTATCTTGCTACATGCTATGCTACTATATTTATATCCATATGAATAAAAATATTACATGTAGTTTAATTGTGCATCTCATGTTACAGTTTTACCGTTTTACGATATCCGTACGTATCCATACTGTCTATTGCATATCTAGTTGCATGCCAGAACACCCTGATATCATTTCACTATTATATTATCATGCCATGTTATCTAGCTTGCATTATAAGTAGTCATAGATATATATAGATTATTACAGATAGACACATATACATCCTGACATCAGCACTATTTAGCATGATCCTGATATCGTTTACAGTTTTACTTTTGGTGTCCACTTGATACATATGCACCACGTGACATGCTCTGATACTCTACTTGACTTGTTACCTGATCTTGTTATTAATGCTGACAATCCTGACTTGTTGTCCTGACGGACATAACATGTTGTCTACATAGACAAAACCTGTACCTGCTTGATCCTGTGTTGGCATTAGTTCCATATTATCAATACCTGACGTGAACACATAACCTTGGGGCTAAGGGGAAATCAATAATGAAACCTGACTTGTAACTTGACAGTTCGATGCTTATACTGATCAGTCTTTACGGGCTAGGCCAGCCCCGAAATGCTACTGCTAACATCATTCATCTGTACATGTTACCTGTTTACTGCCTAGCGACACGTCTCGGATTCAGCCCGAGAATCTGGACCGTGGTCCTGGGCATGCACAAGATACTATTGAGTTACATCGACGATTCCATTAAATTGATTTCAAAAACTTTAGAGTAGATAACACAGTAGCACGGTTTAGATTACTCGTCGCACTTCACATACACATACACACCTCACTGTTTTATTCATGTTGTTGATTTATATTCATACCTGCATATCTGGTTACATCCTGATTATTACTATTGTTTGATATTATGACGCACTGACGTCTGAGTTTTGCATGGCTCAGTTCCTCTATCTCTATTGTAGGCTGACCAGGAGTATTTTAGCCGTCAAGCCGAGCAGTGAGGATCGTGTTAGGGATATTTAGTTTAGTTTCTTTCTGCGGCTTTTATTTCCTAATGTGAGCTCTTATTGGGACGTGTTTCCAGATGTTATTGTTTATTGGATTTATTATTTCCGCTTATACTTTTCTTGACTCTTTATTCAGGTAGATGGACATGTACTAGATAGTTTTATATTTTTTCTGTTCTTGATATCCTATAGACAGCCGTATGTGATCGTGGAAGGGTGTTTCCTAGCCACAGGTAGCATAGTTGGCTCTGTCACGTGCTGTAGTTAGCGCACTCTGGGAAGCGGGGCGTGACAGGATTTGTTTGGTATCAGAGACATAGGATTTAGGTTAATCGGGTTTGGTTCTTTTGTAGTTGGGTATTGAACCCAATACACTAACTAGAAAACCCGTGATTAAGAACATGTCCTGCCACATTATTGTCGTGTCATTCAAGTTCTTGAATCTTATCTTTCCCTTAACTCTTGCATCTTGACGATACGGAAATGACTTTGCATCTCCACTTGGAATCCCCCTGATTCCTTATCGTTTCTCTCTTCTTATTTCTTCGATTATGATAGTAGGATTTGGGCGACTTGAATGGAGTTATGTGATTGTAACTATATACCGCGGTATGTTTCCAATGCGTTACTCTATTTAAGTAACTTAGAGTCTTATTTTGATTCATTTTCTTGATTTATGGTCGTTATATTACCTTGTTTCTCTCAGTTGCATTGCTTATCAGTTTATGTTTTATCGCAAGCTTGAATCCAACAACCGCGTTGTATCTTTCCCCTTGTCCCGTAGTGACCAATCCGTTTGTGTTTCGAAGAACAAGGAGAAGCGCAGGAGAAGCTTTTGCTTGCAGTAGTACCGACTGCTTCAAGACCGTTCAGATGTAGGATGTTTCGAGGAGTTCCGATGAACCCGCCGCAGATTATCAGAGTAGCGCAGCGGAAGCGTGGTGGGCTGATAACCCACAAGTCTTAGAACAAACTTATAAATACAAGATGAAGGGAACTTGTTCCCCTCCGAACGGCGGCCAAGACTGAACGTCTTGCCTGAGATTCGGGACAGATGCTATTTGGTTTTATCCGTCCACCTCTCCGAAGATGCCAAGTTGATTTATGGCACCGTGTATCGGAGGTTTAGACGGATGCGGTCGATGTAGCAGACTTCGTCAGATTCCCCCTCGCTTGAGGGGTTTTTGATTGTGGGGACGCTCTTCCCTGCAGGCGCAAGCCCCTGCAGTTAATTACGCTACCGCATCGCGGTAATCACTTTCTCCTTCTCCAGAATTTCACTTCGTGTCGTGTGTGTTTGTTTTGTTTGTGGTTACCCGTGGATTGTATACGGAGACTAAGTGATGTCGTCGCCCGTAGGACGTGGATTAGTCCAAATCCGTATTTACTTAGATTTGGGTTTGGGGTTTTAGTTTAAGGATACGTTAGCCGTATTTGAGGCTAAGATCAACTTAAACGTTCGTTAAGGATATGTTAGTCCTATTTGAGACTAAGATCAACTTAACGGAAAGAGCATTTAGGGGTTCTATTATTTCAGTTTAGGGATGTAGTGGTCCATTGCATGTATGGCCGTCGGGACCCATCACCTCTCTGACGACGTTGAAGGATTACAACGACAGGTGTCAGAGGAGTTCAGAGATGTACCCTTGAACCAAAGTCGATTGGGGGTCTTATAGTCCAGTTTAGGACTAAAATCTGTTTGGAGGTTTAAGGATACGTTAACCATATTTGAGGCTAAGATCAACTTAAATGGGATCGTTTAGATCCGAAAAAAGAGCATTTAGGGGCTCTATTGTTCCCGTTTAGGGACGTAGTGGTCCGTAGGTAGTTTAAGGATATTGCGGTCCATTGCCAGTTTAGGGACATGGTGGTCTATTTCCAGTTTAGAGACATGGTGGTCCATCGTTCCCGTTTTGAGGACGGATATTAGTTTAAGGACGCATTAGTCCATGAGTTTAAGGACGCTTAAGTCCATGGGTTTAAGGACCCCACAGTCCGTATGGATGTGTTTAAGGACGCATTAGTCCATTAGTTTAGGGGCGCATAAGTCCATGGGTTTAAGGACCCCACAGTCCGTATGGGTGTGTTTAAGGACACATTAGTCCATTAGTTTAAGGACGCATAAGTCCATGGGTTTGAGGACCCCACAGTCCATATTTTGGTTTAAGGACGCATAAGTCCATGAGTTTAAGGACCCCACAGTCCGTATAGATGTGTGGTTGTCGGGACCCGTCACCTCTCTGACGTCGTTGAAGGATTACAGCGATAGGTGTCAGAGGAGTTCAGAGATGTACCCTTGAACAGGATGTAAATTGATTTAAGAGAGCATTCTTACTCAGCCAATTTAATTTGAGGACTTACGGCAATGATTGGGCTAAGTCCAGTTGAGAATATTCAACGTTTTTATCTTTGGCCTATTAGGCTTGTGCTAGGGCTTTGCCCCTGTTTAATAATGCACTGCATTTTCTTTTGGCCTGCTAGGCCTTTTTGATTTGGGCTCTGTCCCTTTTAAATGATGCACAACATCTGTTTTTGTTTGGGCTCTGCCCTTTTTAAAATAATGCATTGCATTTTATTAGGCCTGTGATGTCTTTTTTAATTGGGCTTGGCCCTTCTGTAAATAATGCAGTGCATTAATCAAACCGACAGTGGCCATGTGGCCTGTCAGGTACTTTGCGCCAATTATTGAGCGCAAGCGCATGTGGAGGTGACACATGTCACGCTCGGGTGAACACAAGCGCAGTGCGCTGCGCTGTTGTGCTGCTGACACGTGGCGCGCTCTGGTGAGGTGCGCCAATTTCAGAGAGCAATGCTCTATCTTAAAAGCACATAGCGTAAGTTGTTATGGAGCTGACACGTGGCGCTCTCTGGTGGCTTGCGCCAACCCAAGAGCGCAACAGTGCAGATTTTCAAGTGCAAGGCACTGTTTTAATATCTTGATCCAATTCTGGATTCAAGAAAAGAATCTTTAAGATTCCAGAACCAATGGTTCATAAAAAAGGCAATGCCTTTGTTATTATTATTTTTTTATTGAAGATCATTGATCTTGTTCTTAAATCAATGATCTTTTCAGAAGAAATTCTTCTTTTTTTATTCAAAGGGTTTACCCTTTTCTCTTTTTGAGTTCTTCTCAAAATTTTCTTTAGAGGAGTTCTCTCTGTGTTGATGTCTTGATGTGTTGGGGTCTGGGGGACTTTTTATAGTGCCAATGATTTGTTGAATTGGTTAGAGAGATCTTTCTCTGAGTGATTTGGGGATTTTTCCCCACCGTTGGATTTTTGATCCAAGGGCTTCTATTTTACAGAAGGCGATCTTCTTGTTTTTAACAAGATTGAGAAAGATCTTTCAGAATTTTACATCTGTTTGGCACAAGTGCACCTGCTCTTGACACGTGTCGCGCAGCGCTGCGCTGCCACGTGTCCCGCAGCGCAGAGCGCAGCGCAACTGCGCTGCCACGTGTCCCGCAGAACTGCACTGGCGCAACTGCGTTGACACGTGTCGCGCAGCGCAGAGCGCAAGTCAGCTGAAGCGTTGCTTCTTTCATAGAGCCTTGCTCTGATTGAGCGCGCTGCCTTGGGCGCTGCACTCCCTGCACTGGCGTGTCTGATTTTGACACGTGGCACTCTGCGCACAGCGCAGGGAATCTGAAGCGTTGCTTCATATATTTTAATTTTAATTTTCAAAACAGAGCTTTGCTCTGATTGGGGGAAACAGAAGCGTTGCTTCGTTTCCCGCCTTGGAATTTGAACAGAGCATTGCTCTGATTGGGGTAAACAGAACCGTTTACTGAAAGGTGAAGTTTTTAAATAAGTTGCAGATGAAGCACTGATAGCAGTTTGGGATTTCATAGATGTGTTCAAGGATATCTCGAGTTTACATTCTAAACGAGATATGGAGTTTGCAATTGATCTTGCTCCTGGAGCAGTGTCGATTTCAAAGGCGTATTATCCGATGGCACCGGTGGAGTTAGAAGAAGTCAAGAAACAGGTTGCCGAATTACTAAAGAAGGTTTGGATTCGCAGCAGCAACTCACCCTAGAGAGCTCCAGTTCTTCTAGTTAAGAAGAAAGATGGCACGCCGAGAATGTGCATCAATTATCGAGAATTAAACCGGGTGACTATTAAGAACAAGTACCCAATACCTCGCATCAGCGAATTATTCGATCAACTCAGTGGCGCGAGGGTATTCTCGAAGCTAGACTTGCGATCCGGATATTATCAAGTTCGAGTAGAATCAGAAGATATTTGCAAGACAGCGTTCCGAACTCGATATGGGCATTACGAGTACTAAGTGATGCCATTCAGAGTCACAAACGCACCGGCGATATTTATGGACTTGATGAACCGAATCTTTTCACCGTATTTGGACCAGTTTATAGTAGTGTTTATCGATGATATTCTGGTGTATTCGAGGAGCCAAGAAGAGTATGCTGAACACTTGGAGATCGCACTGCAAACGTTGAGGCGAGAAAGATTATATGCGAAGATTAGCAAGTGCGAGTTTTGGCTCGAAGAAGTAAATTTTTTGGGGCATGTCATATCCGGAGATGGAATTGCTGTTGATCCTGAAAATATTGCAGCAGTTCATGATTGGTCGATTCCAAGGAACGTAGCGGAGATCAGATGTTTTTTTGGACTTGCCGGATATTATAGAAGGTTCGTAGAGAATTTTGCTCGTTTAGCTGAACCATTAACCAAGCTAACACGAAAGGAGGTACCGTTCGTATGGACGGATAGATGTGCATCAGCTTTTGAAGCGTTGAAGCAAAAATTGACCACCGCTCCTATCTTGACAGTGCCAGACAGTTCCGGAGGGTTGGTTATTCACAGCGACGCATCTGGGAAAAGCTTGGGATGTGTTCTAATGCAGCATGTGAAGGTTATAGCCTACACATCGAGAGAATTGAAGACACATGAGAAGAATTACCCGACTCATGATTTGGAGCTTGCAGCAGTGATTTTCGCTTTGAAGATTTGGAGACACTACTTATTGGGCGAAAGGGTAGAAGTATTCACCGATCACAAAAGCTTAAAGTATGTGTTCACGCAGAAAGAGCTCAACATGAGGCAGCGCAGATGGTTGGAGCTGATGGCTAACTATGATCTTGATCTAAAATACCATCCGGGAAAAGTTAATGTAGTGCCGGATGCGCTAAGTCAGTTGCCAGCGATACGGATGTTGATTGCACAGAAAGAGCTTATAGATGATTTCCAGAGATTCGAGTTGGAGATTGTACTACCGCATGCTTCGGGGCAGTTGATGCAGCTGCCAGTACATTCGTCCTTGATCGATAATATTAAGGCAGCGCAGTCGCACGATCCAAGGTTACAGAAGTTTCGAGAACAGGTAGAAGCGGGACTTCGAACGGACTTGTTGATTCATAACGATGGTTCATTACGATGTGGGAGCCGTTTATGTGTGCCGAAAGGAGATATTCGTGAAGAAGTTATGAAGGAGGTGCACAGTTCCGTAAATTCTATACATCCAGGAGGCACGAAGATGTACCGAGATCTACGATAGCATTTCTGGTGAGAAGGCATGAAAAGGGAGATTGCTCGCTTTGTAGCGAAGTGCTTGGTGTGTCAGCAAGTCAAGACTGAATATCAAAGAGTAGATGGTTTATTGCAACCACTTTCGATTCCTCATTGGAAGAGGGAACATATAACCATAGATTTCGTGACAGCATTTGTAACGACTCTAATTTTACTATACGAAAATTTTCAAGTTAATGTACAGAAAGGAGTTTACAAGCCTGAGTACAAGTTATAAATTTAATTTGTTTAAGAACAGCAAGAAATAGCTTGTAGCTCATTGGTAAAGCCTTGCACTGTTGTGATGTATCCCCTGTTCGAATCCCATCAGCCACATATTATTTGTCTGAATTTTTTTAAAAACTTTTTGGAAGCCCAAAAGTTTACACGTGCAATACACGTAGAAATTAAAAAGACAGAAAATGAAACGTGGCAAGCATCCAACCCCCAACACTAACCATACGGCCGACGAGATTTGCTTTTGGGCCAGCGACGGCGGGCATCCGTAGGAGAAAAGCCTCCATGTTTTGCACACAAAACCCTTTGGACTACCCCACTACCCCTATTCTGTTTGTTTTCTCTGCAATTTAAAGAGAATTAAAATTCATCTTTAATCTCATTTTTAATGCTTTTTAATTCAATATTTCAATTTCAAAACCCTAATTTCACGCTATAAATACAACCCTATACCCTAGCCCCCCCTCATTCTGAAATCTCTAGTCAAAATTATCAAAAATTCTCAAGTCCAAGAAGAGTACAAGTGGAGTTAGCCCAAGATCAAATTCCGGCGAGAATTAGAGCCGATTCCGGCAACCCCACGACGTCACGAAGGATACGACATCTTCCTATACCTCTCATCTTTCCTCCTAGCTTATAAGATTCTTCTATTTCCTCCCTCTCTTCGCTAAATTCTCTTTTTAAAATAAAGCATCAGTAAGTGGAGTTATTACCGATGTAAATCTTCTAAAACTCTATAATCTCACCTTTCATTTACATGTTGTTCAACAAACTTTTACACAATATTTGTAACACTATTATAAAGGTTTTGGAACAATTTTCACTTTAAAATTCTATGTTAATTAACTTTAATTAAACTTTTACATTTAAATACCATGAAGTTTATATACGTTACCTTTTAAACTTTTGCTTAGCATACCTTTAGAAAACTTCACGAGGTAATGACCTACCTCTCATATACACACATATTGACATAGCACGATTCTCTTGAGACATAACTTTTGTAGCAAAACACGACTTTTCATCAAAATACTTTGAACTATAAAAACTGGGTTTTCTTTAAATGGTGTTATCAAATTCTTTGCGATTATGCATCTACAACCTATTTCGGGGAATCGCTATTGGATGATGCGGATTATCGCACATCCTTGGGCTAGTAGAGCGACATGTAGACCTCCTCACGGAGCATACGATCTCGAAAGAATTTTAATACGATTTTAAAGAAATAACGAGATTTTCTACTTAATAAATAAAATTAATTTTTTATAATTATATAAATATTATCAAACCATATATTTTTAATATATAATAAAATTTCATGTTTCCTAGAAAATAAAAGAATGACAAGTTTCATTAAAATACCATCAAGTATCAATACATGACAAGTTACGCTTAAATACCTTGAACTATTCAAGCTAAGTTATTATTCACTAATATACCTCACTCTTTAAAATTCACATCCATGAAACCCTAAATACGATAAATAAATACTCGAGATTTATTTTGAACGTATATAAATTATTTTTTCATAAAACCCTCTCGAGATATATAAAACTACATTAAGGACCCTAGTAAATATAGGTTTAAACGGGACCAATTCTCTTGAGCCTTAGGGAGCCGGAGAAAGTGGGTGCTTGCCTATTTAAGGTAGAAAATTAAAATGGAGTTATCAATGGTAATTGTCTTGGAAAAAGACATAAATCCTGCCGTCCATGTGCAGTAGTTACCGATAACACCCTAATCTAATTCATGATCCAAATTCCGTTCTAAGTATCTGACTCAAGTCTGAGTCCAAATAAATCATGAATCCAATTCAACATGAAACCAATTCAACATGAATCCAATATACCAAACATGACGACTTGAACTTGAACATGAATACCTGAACAATATCAAACATGTAACATGACTTGACCTGACCGAACTATGGATATATTTTGACTTGATTATATGCCTACTTGATACATCATGAAACTGCTTACATGAAAAACTTATACCATGGTCTCGGCAAGTCTGATAATTACCAATCTATAGAATATACATTACGGGGTTTTTAACGGGGTAGAATGGTACGGAATGTGTTAAAAGTGGCACAGTGATGGACACTAAAAGACACCTACATGAACATCATGTGCCGTTGTCCCGTGGGTTTTGACGGGGCCTTGTACTTACATGTTACCATAGTCCACGGGATAGTTGGACTCTTCTCGTATGCACTGATACATTCTGTACCAAGCTACAAACAACTACGTTAGCATAACAAACAGATAATTTACCAATTCTATTCTCTTTACTTGTCTATTCCATTCTATCTTTTCGGACTTACCGAGCGCTAGTTCGCTGACGACATTTCTGTCTCTTCTTTCTTTGGAATGTTCGTCAGGAGGACCCGACTCTCAGGAGACCGAGCCCAGCCAGGACGATTTGGAGCAATTCACAGAGGAGCCAGATTTCTAGGCTTTTACTTGTATTTATTTCTATTTCATATGCCACTGTTTAGGCATTGCTTTCATCATTATATTTTCCTTTTCAAAAGCAGTTGTAATGTAAAGTTGAATGTTAATAAAAGTTATTGTTTTATATTACATCTCTTGTCATTCTTGTGCCTTTATTTATATATTGCTTATTTACGCTTAGCGTGCTTATTTCTGAGTAAACACGTCGCGGCCCGCCACGTCCCCTTCTCCGTACACTGAGAAGCGGGGCGTGACAGGTTTGTTGGCGGCCCATGCAGGTCAGATCTGCATGAAAACCTAAGTAATATGTCACAAGAATTATAAGAATCAGCAACTAAACATTTCTTACATTTCTAAGCTTTTGAATCTATCCTAACCTATCTTTTTCTCTCAAGGTTATAGATTCCCTGAACAACATGAGTACCAACGTAAATGGAAACACTCCACCTCCTCTACCACCACTACCTACCATAGCAGCTCCTATCAACGAGCAGACGGTATTGCTTGAGGCAATAAAGAGCCTTCTGGTCAGCAGCAGCATACTGCTATCCTCTTGCACCGTCCAGAAGCTGAGACACCCGGAGTCAAACAATTCCGGGCATTGCACCTTAAGTACTTTTCTGGGAAAGAGACCTACTAGAGGCAGAGGAATGGGCTCAGTCCATTGAAGATGACCTGGCAGCAGCACAAGTGCCAGAGATTGCTTGGGTGAGAGTTGCGAAGCTGCAACTCACAGATAACGCTAGAGTATGGTGGAAGGCTGAAGAAAGCAGTCTTGCCAGCCGATTGAATGGAGGAATTTTCGTGACATGTTCGACGCGAAATATTTCCCCGAGACTGCCCGTTTCGACATGGAACATCAGTTCATTCACTTGCAACAAGGTTCGATGTAGACCAAATATGTGGATGAATATGATACTGAGTTTACCATGCTCAGCAGGTAAGATATGTCTCAATATTCAATTTCTTGATATCACATAATACACTACTAACACAAGACCGTAACAAGTTCGCGGCACACCTAATACCGACTGCTGAGATCCGGGCTCGAAGATTTCAGCAAGGATTGGACCCGGAGATCCAAGCTGCATTAGCTACAAGGGATTTCCCAACCTATGATCTTGCTCTGAAGGCTACCCAAAGATATGAGGCAGTAGTGAAGAAGAAGGGCAGAGCTCAGACTGCCGGTGTGAAGTGCCCTTCCACTCAGATGGCAGGAGGATCCCCTTCCACGCCACCTTTTGTACCCAGGAGACCGGGAGTACCATTTAACCAGCTCAGTCCTGCAAGAGAAATGGACACCTGGCGAAGGAATGCAGGCATGCTAACCGTCTATGCTTAGTTTATAGCGCATCCACTCACGCCATTGGAGATTGTCCCCATCGTCTCATCCCAACTCCTACACCCCGACCAGCACTCACCTTTCCGCTGTAGCCAACTATCCAGGCTCTTGCACCTCGTCTTGCTCTCCCAGCTCTACCTCCTCGTGGACCTCCTGCGAAACCTTCTTGTCAGTTCCATCAGGCACAGAGGAATATGCCTCAAGGACAGAGAAACGGACAGAGGAATGTGCATCCGGCAAGGAAGAATGTACCTAGGTATCAGGCTTTCACAATGACTGTGGAAGAAGCTGAAGCCACTGGCCAAGTCATCACAGGTAACTCCCCATATTCAAAACTTTTCAATCCCTGTCTACATCAATATATTCTTTTCCTATACCTAAACATATCCCACACAACATAGGTACAATCTTAGTAGCCTCCCTACCTGCTTTAGCACTCTTCGATACTGGAGCATCACATTGCTTTATGTCGCAACGGTTCGTCTGAACTCATGCGATTCCAGTTAAACCGCTTGTATCCAGCTGGAATGTCAGTTCATGGAACGGCGTTCTAAAGGCAATTATGGGATACGATCTGTGTCCAATGGTCGTCTGCAGCAGAGAATTTTATGCGGACTTCAAGGTGCCGGACATACCGAACTTCGACGTAGTCTTGGGAATGGACTGGCTAGGAACTTTCTTCGCTACCATCGACTATCGTCAAAAGAGGGTAGTGTTCGAGATACCAGATCATTCGGTCTTTTATTTCAAGAGTGGAGTCTGTACCCTAGAACCTATCACTTGCAAGGCTAAACCAAGGAAGGCAGTGATTGCAACAATACAAGCGGAAGAAGACAAGCCAGAGGTAGTTCGAGAGTTTGAGGATGTATTCCCTGAAGACATATCAGGTTTGCCTCCCGATCGAGCTCTTGAATTCAGTATTGACTTAGTACCTGGTGCACAACCGGTGATTAAAGCTCTGTACCGGTTAAGTCCTGAAGGATTGAAGGAGATCCGTACTCAGTTGGACGAACTTCTGAAGAACGGATGGATTCGCCCCGGTACTTCAAGTTGGGGATCTCCAGTTTTGCTCGTGAAGAAGAAAGAAGGTTCATACAGAATGTGTATAAATTACCGAGCTCTGAACGAAGTGACGATAAAGAACAAGTATCCACTACCGCGCATCGACGATCTATTCGATCAGCTAAGTGGGTCTTGCGTTTTCTCAAAGCTAGATCTTCGTTCGGGTTATCATCAGATGAAGGTCAAAGAGTCTGATATTCCGAAGATGGCATTCAGGACTCGCTATGGTCATTATGAGTTTCTCATGATTCCATTTGGAGTGACCAATGCATCTGCTATTTTCATGAATCCGATGAACCAGGTTTTCCGAGAGTACCAAGACAGGTTTGTTGTTATTTTCATCGACGACATCCTGGATTATTCAAAGAATCGGAAAGAGCACGCTGAGCATTTGAGGATTGTCCTGGAGATATTGCGACAGCATCAACTCTATGCCAAGTACAGCAAGTGCGAATTTTGGCTAGATCAAGTCGGATTTTTTGGACACATGGCGAAGGAATCTTAGTAGATCCAGCTAAGGTGGCAGCTATCAGCAAATGGCCGACACCAAAGACGGCGAAGAATATTCGAAGTTTCTTAGGATTAGCATGATACCACCGAAGATTCATAGAAGGCTTTTCAAAGATTGCAACGCCCCTGACCAAACTCACACATAAAGATGAAGCAATCGTGTGGTCAAAAGCATGTGAACAAGCTTTTGTAGAACTCAAGTCAAGATTGACATCAGCTCCTATTCTCATAATACTGGACTGATCTAGAGATTTCGCTGTGCATTGCGATGCATCCGGTAAGAGATTAGGATGTGTTCTATATTAGCATGGAAAGGTTGTATCTTTTGCATCAAGACAACTGAAGATTCATGAGCGCAACTATCCAACACATGACTTGGAGTTGGCGGCCGTTATCTTTGCACTTAAGATTTGGCGCCACTAACTGATTGGAGAACGAGTGGATATATACACAGACCATAAAAATCTGAAGTATGTGTTTACTCAGAAGGAGTTGAATATGCGACAGAGAAGATGGCTAGAACTCATGGCGGATTTCGACATCAACCTACAATATCATTCAGGGAAGGTGAATGTAGTTTCTCATGCACTTAGTCGCCAACTGTTATCAATGAATCTCACCGCATAGTGGAAGCTGCAGTAAGAATTGCACGAGATGGATATAGAAGTGGTTATGCCGGTAACGCTTCGTATTTGATGAATTTACAAGTTCAGTCTTCTATTGTCAATCAGATCAAAGCAGCTCAAGCAAGTGATGCCAAGTTGCAAAAGATCCGAGAACAAGTAGAAAGTGGACTTCAAACAGACTTCATCATCCACGAAGACGGATCTTAAAGATTCGGAAGTAGATTGTGTGTACCACAAGGTTCTGTTCGAGAAGAGTTGATGAAAGAAGCTCATGGCTCACCTTACTCAGTACACCCTGGTGGTACAAAGATTTACAAAGATCTACGACAACATTACTGGTGGCATGGAATGAAGCGCGAAGTAGTCAGAAGTGTAGCCAAGTGCTTGGTGTGTCAGCAAGTGAAGGCTGAACATCACCGAACTGCAGAGTTACTTCAACCGTTACCTATCCCAGAATGGAAATGGCAACACATCACCATGGACTTCGTGACTGTACTTCTTCGCAGCACGAAAGGTAACAATGCGGTATGGGTTATTGTGGATCGACTCACCAAATCAGCTCACTTCATCCCATTTCGAGTTAGCCAATCTACCGAGACACTAGCAAAGAAGTACATGGAGGTAAGCATGAAGCTAATGTAAGATTTAACCTCAAGATATACTATTTCTGATACCCATGAACTCATGCAGGAGATTGTGAGATTACATGGAGTACCAGTTTGCATCGTCTCCGATCGTGACACCATCTTCCAATCGCAGTTTTGGCAGAGTCTGCAAGCTAGCCTAGGAACGAGTCTGAATTTCAGCACATCTTACCATCCACGAACAGATGGACAGTCTGAGCGAACAATTCAGATTCTAGAATACATGCTACGAGCTTGTATGCTAGACTTCAGAGGATCGTGGGAAGATCACCTGCATCTTATGGAGTTTTCATACAACAATAACTACCAGGCGAGTATTGGAATGACACCATTTGCAGCTCTCTATGGAAGAAAGTGTCGTTCACCACTAAGTTGGGACGACATCGGAGATCGTGAACTCTTTGGACCAAAGATGATCATGGAAACTGTAGATGTAGTTCGCACGATCAGGGAAAGAATGCGGATACCCCAAGATCGACAGAAGCACTGGGCTGATGCAAAGCGTCGACACCTGGAGTTCCAACCTAGAGATCATGTATTCTTAAAGATCTCTCCAAACTGTGGAGTAATTCGCTTTGGCAATAGGGGTAAGCTCAGTCCGAGATATATTGGACCGTTCGACATTCTCGAACGAGTCGGAGAAGTGGCATATCGTTTAGCACTACCACCTGTTCCCGCTAAAATCTTCGGCCAAGAGCTATTTGTTCATGTTTATGCTGGCTAAAGTTTCGTTTACAGATATGTATGAAACCAGGCTCATTCATATACACACATGCACACATCAAAGGAAGAACATGTGTTCAACGATTAATGATAAGAGAAATACATTGATACTACTCTATGGGAAAGAGATCACCAAACACGGGATCAGAGATACAAGGGTTAACAAAACAAAATACAAAATTCTCTAGTTCCCTCTCTACCTTCTCCAACACGTCGAAATGACGGTTTTCGCGAGGAGTTGCTCCCCATCGATTAGCGCCATGCTCATCAGCAAAAGCGGACATGACAGCCCGCCGGGCTCTTATCTGACCTAGTAAATGGATCGAGCAATCCTTCAGAGCCCGAGTAATCAAGCGTGCCTCATAGAAACACTCGATCTTGTCCCCCACCGTATCAAGAGTTGCCTGGGTCATCTTTGCCGGATGAGGAGGAATATCGGAAAGTACGGACGAAAAGATCATCCGCAGCCAAATGGAACCCATAGGAAGGGGAGAACCCCTACGAATTAGGAGTTCGTACATCACCGTGTCTCATTCGGCATCGGTAAGAAGAGGATCCACTAGCCGCACAGCAAAACGAGGAATCATTTCCTCAATAGGCACCGCCCATGGCTGCCGGCGAGCATGTGGGCGATTGCAAACCATAACTCTTCTCTGTCAAAATGATTCTCTAAAAAAGTAAGAGAGGAGAGAAGCACTACTTCAGATTATAAAAGGAGACATTTAAGTCTAGGCACAGGAAATGTTGTGCATGATGGAACTATTTCCAAGATCTGGGAAAGAGAAGTTTGACTCAGGAAAAGCGGAGAAGGAAGGTGAAAAGACACCGTCGGTAATGAGACAGCGCCTCATAAGAGCGCCGGCGCTGAGAGTCAAAGACTATGAGGCAGCGCTCATGTGCAAAGCACATGAGCGCTAGCGCTAAGAGCGCTGCACTCTAAGCAGCGCACCACGTGCAAAGCACGTGAGCGCTAGCGTTAAGAGCGCTGCACTCTAAGCAGTAGCGCACCATGTGTCCTTAAACTAATTTCTGATGAGAGACCTTGTTAGCTTGCTCGGGGTGCTTGGACTCCGGGAGTGTAAGCATTTGATGTCTTATGGCAAGATCAAGTATCTTCTTTGTCTTGTCTTGAGGAAAAGAGTATGCTCGACTCATCTTCTTCATAAGGGACAAATCCGGACCGCTCGATTCTCGATCGCGTGACTTCTTGGCCGCGCTTTGTCGCTGTCGAACGCCTTTTCCGCTCTTTGACTTATTTCTGTCTCTGCGTCGAGCCTTTTGTACAACAGGTTGACATGGAGGGGCATTTTCATCTTTCGCAGCCTGTTGAAGAAGGCGTTGCGTCCTGGCTTTCTCATAGATGGCCATCTCGCGATTATAGTCGTCTCGAACTTTTTGACCAGCTTCCTTTATAAGCTTGTCCATTTGTTCTTCGAACGACGGACTGTGCATTTTTACGTCCGGGGCTCTTTCTGGTTCAGGGTTGGCATTCTCCCATTGAGCATCTCCTTCTTTATCAAAGTCATGTACGACGTAGCAGTCGCGGAGTAGCTCCCGTTTTTTGGACCGAACATATCCAAGCCCGATCGCTTCCATTCTCCCGTTGGGCAACTTGCGCTGAGTTCCGGGAACGTTCCATATCCTGTCATAGAACTTAGCTTTTCGAGCGGTCTGTTTGAAGGGTATCCCTTGGCGCTTCAACAGCCTTTTCAGGCCTTCTGTGTAGTATCTAGGCAGACGGATGGGCTGGAGCCTGTCAAGTGTAGAATCCGCGCCGTGCCAGATTTCTTTCTCCATATTGATTTCCCCGGATCGGTAGAATAAGATCGCCTTTTCACCTTCTCGCCTGGGAGGGACATAGAACGTCTGCAGCTCTTCCACATTATAGGTATCAAGCACGTCTAGTTCTTTATGATGCTTGGGTGGAACCATGGCAACTTGCAGACTTTGCTCTTCATCAGCGAATGTTTGTATTGAAGGCCGAGCAGAGAATATAGTATGGACCTCAACTTCCGAATCGCTGCCAAAGATCAACATAGGAGCGGACGGTCCCGGCTTGTTGTACTGGGGTGGACCTGAATAAACTATCTCTTCCTCTTCTTCAGTATCACTCCCAAAGACCGGAATGGTGGTGATAGCTTTGTTCTCCGGTTTGTGACATCTCTCAGTGTCCTCAAAATCTGGTAAAAAGTATTTTGCATCTTCGTACTTTCGGACTTCGTTCACGGAGAATGGGTTCAGCTCTCCCGTCACAGTGTACTCGAGACCCTCCTTGAAATATTTCATACACTGATGTTGTGTAGAAGGGATAATGTTGTATTCCTGTAACCAGGGCCTGCCGAGCAAAGCATTGTAGCATGTCTTGGCATCGATGACATGAAATTTAATATCCGTGACAAGTAACCCGAATCGTAATGTCAATATCACAGACCCGAGATTCCGCGATGACTGGGAGTCAAAACCGGAGATGGTGATTTTATCACGAGCGAGATGCTGGACGCTCATGCAGATTTCCTTTAACACTCGCACGTTGAGGAGATTAACGGAAGACCCATTGTCGACCAGGATTTTGCCTATTTTTATATCGTGGCAGTATCCTGAGACATAGAGGGGACGGTTGTGCTCGCACGTCCCAAGGAGGAGGTCTTCGTTGCCGTAGGTGATATTGGTCGTGCGTACTTCCTCCAGCTTGTCCTTCTTCTTTTCTTCGGCAAGAAAAGCTTGGAATTGTTCTGGCTCTTGTAATGCCTTGATCAATGAATTTCTCGCTTCTTTGGATAGTAAAAGGGCGTCGAGAATGCTGAGCTGTGAGGGTAACTTCCTCAAGTGCGCCAGAACGTTATAGTCCACCTTACTATTATTTGGCAGGTCCTTGGCGGTCAGTTCTTTCATGACTTGGTCGTCCAGGGCGATATCCTCGGAGACCTTTTCTTTTCCCTTATCTTTTTTACTCGTGGATCCGAGATTCTTTTCCGGAAGCATGCGATTGCGCGGCTGGATGTTTTCACAGGCCTTCAGTTCTTCCTTCTTTCCCAATGCGGATTCTTTAAAGAGGGGGCCAAGAGCCATTTCTTCGTCAGAGTCGCTTCCGAAAGTGAGAATTTGCGATCCCCCGGTGTTGACCATCCGACAGTTACCGGTGTCTCTTTTATGCTCCTCAGTCCCACTTCTTTGCTCCCGCTGGGTTTTGCGTTTCACCCGCTTAAAATGTTGCCGGTGAGCAACATATCCCTGCCACCACCTTTTAAAAGCATTGCACTCCTCGGTGGTGCGAAATCTTTCGATGATATGAGCAGTAGCTAGGATGCGTCTCTGCTTCACCGGGAGTGTTTCCTTTAGAGGGTGTTAGCTTCATTCCCATTGATATGGCTTTAGAAAACCTTTTCCTCGTCTTGAACTTGTTTTTATCCGTGACGGATGTTCCTTGATTCGGCGGAAGTGTCTCGACTCTTTCATCTAGTCGCCGGCATTTGGCTCTTTCAAATATGGCCGTCTCGCGCTCCCGATCAGCTTTACTTTTCAAAAGAGCCGTGTTCAGGAATGCATCAATTATTTCGTCTGACGGCTCCAGAAGTTCCAGCTTAAGATTTACCCCCAGCTTCTCAGTGCAAGGAGTTTCTTCATCGTCTATCGACGAGTGAGAGATCACATGACAACTTGCCACGTACTCCTCAGATCCATCCGACGAGTCTTCTCCATCATCTTCGTCCTCAAGGACGTGGCTGAGGAACTCTTGGAGCGTGATTGGGGTTCGCGCCTTCTGATTATACTCTTCCAGCGCGTCAATCTTCTTCTGCAGGTCCGTGCTCTTGTCGCCAAGCTTCACGGGCTTTTTGGATCTCTTCTTCTTCTTCATTGAAGATTTTGACGGCTGGGTGTGAATGCTTGGGTCCTCATCACCAATTTTTAGAGTTGGGCGCGGCTTTAGCATCCCTTCGATGATCTGGGGTTCTAACGGGTTCTTCCACCTGATCGCCGGACATGTCTGAAGATCATTCAGTATCCTTTTGGTTTTGGCTGAAAGCACGACCTCTCATGGAGCTTCTTCAACAAAAGAACACGTTGCCCCCGGCGTGTCCGTCTTCTTAGGAGTGTGCGGTTGTGGTGGGTTTACTTTCCACTTCTTAGACAACGCAAACTTGCCTTGTAGGTACTGATCTTCGATCCATCCCTTAAAGACGAAGCAATCCTCGATCGGATGGCTTACTATTTGGTGGTAAGGGCAATAATTGGGATTATTCACTTCGCTGGGTTGCGGTGGTCGCCTTGGATTTGGTAAGTTGATGAGCCTGTTGCGTACCGCCAGCTCGAACAGCCTCTTCGTTTTATCCCATGGGAATGAGTAAGGGCGCTTCATTTTCTCATTGTAATAGCGCCGTCTCTCTTCCAGTTGATCTGCTAGCTTTGGGGCACTGGGCTGCTGTTGGGTGTTCGCGACGAAGGTCGCCTTCCCTTTACCCGTGTCGTTCCGCGGTTCCGGCTTCGGGGGAGACGGTCTGTGACCCATTTGATCCTTCTGGGCTAGCTTATCGATTAAAGCCTGGAACGTGGTCGGTTTAAAGAACATCATGAACTGTGAAATAGTTGCATGAGGGTCTAGGGTGCCCACGAACATGCCCACCGCTGGTGCTTCTTCGATACGCTGTTCGCACTTTGACCACAGGTTTCTCCATCGGATTGCGTATTGGACCCAAGTTTCGCCCGGCTTCACCCTTGCATTGATCAACGCCGTTATTGGGGTGCGTTCGCTGGCACTTGCGAATCGCTGGGTGAATAGCAACTCCATTTCTACGAAAGTTTTGACGGAGTCGTTTGGAAGCTCGGAGTACCACTCAAAAGCCGTCTCCGATAAGCTGCCGCCGAATTGGCGAAACAAGAGCTTATCATCGCCGCCGGTGTTGCCACAAAGAGCCCTGAACTGGGCGACATGTTGATGGGGATTGCCTGTCCCTTTGTAGACATGGAATTTCGGGATCGTGTAGCCCGGCGGGTATTTTATCCGATCATACCAGCCTGGATACGGTTGCCCTGTTTTGGCAACTTGGCCGGCTGCCTCACTTTCCTGGTGAACTCTTATTTGCTGAGCAATATAGTCATCTAGGGCAGCTTTAGAGATTGTTTCCTCTTTGGCTGTTGAAAGAGCCGGAGGTGGATTTGATGTTTCTTCTCTGTCGTCTTCGAGGATAATCGGAGGATCTTCGGCTGGAGGATCCGGCTGTATCATCATCCCGACCATGTCTTGGAACAGAAGAGCCATTTGCTTTATATTGGCCGCTTGTTCCGCAGCCTCCTTGTCCTTCTTTTCGAGCATTCTCTGAAGGAATTCAGCATCAGTCTCGTGTTCGCGACGTTGTTCTGATGACGCCTCCGGGCTTTCTTTTGGCCTGGTAAGTACGGCCATCGCAGTCAGCATTTCCTGAAGCTTCTGCTGCTGCTGTTCCTGGGCTCTTGTGATGGATCGGGTGAGTGGTCGGTGGCCCGTAGAAACGCGGCTATCCTCCTTCCCAGATGCCATGTAAACAGTATGGACCGTTGTGCCCCCAGACTTAGGGCATTTGGGCTCGACGTTTTTATGGTCTGCCACGTTCACAGGGGCTTTCTCTGGCCTCCTTCTTTTCTGAGTGGTTGACGTTGAGGGGGCCGCTGCAGTGAGCTCCTAAGTAGTTGTCATCTTTTGTGGCTTAACAGGACGGCTTTCTTCATGTCGGACCTTCAGCTTCTTCTGCCGGCAGGGATAGTCTTGATCAACCAGTGAGTTCTGGACCTGCCGCCAGACTTTGTAGATCTTGGAGGACAGCCGCTGAGGGGACTGTTCTGGCTTTGCTTCCGCAACCTTCTCCAGTGGAGGAGGAGATCTTTTTAGTACGGCGGTAGGAGAATTCCTACGCACCTTATTTAGCAGCTCAAAGCTGTTCCCAGTTGGAACAGCAGTATTAATTTCCACCGTCGGGGCTGGTGGAGTTAGCCCAGAAGGGGAGTTGCCTCCGGCCTTCCTCACTCGGCGCCAGTGGCGACGTCGAGCATGTCACGCTGATGGAGTTGGCTCGGTGACGGGGATGGCCTTGTCTTTCCCCTTGTTCAAGTGAGGGGCCGTTGCCGGTGTCAGCCTGTTAAAGACCGATGTTCTTTGAGTAACAGGAGCGGGAGTTGGGACGGTCAGTCTTGTAAAGACCGATCCCTTGGCAGGAGAAGCCGCCTTGATGACTTCAGGAGCAGGGTTGGTTACTCTCTTTGGAATAACCTTCTCTGGGATTGCAGGCTTCATTGTGGGCCCACGGGAATTTTGGCCCAATCTGGAGAAGACCGAGGTGCTGGTGTTGGACAACCCGTTGAAAGGGGCCATGGTAGTAGCAAGCCGATCAAAGACCGACTTCCTGGGAGCTTCTGGTGTCAGCACAGGAGCGGTGAAGCTCGTTGGCGGGAGCATGGTCCCAAAAAACAATCCTATGGTGGCTTGAGTAACCTGTTCCACGGGCATCGTGAACAGGGAAGCAGCTTGGGGCCCGTAGGCTATGCCCCCAGTTGAGGCAGGACGTGGGTTGCAGTTGCATGCGGAACATTTTGAGCAAGTGAACGCTATTGATCCTTCGCTTTCTGCACCAAGCAAAACGCCAAATTTTAGTACCTCGAAATCCAAGGGCAACCATTAGCAAACCGCGATTGGTTCGCGAACACGACACACGAAGTGTGGAGTGGAAAGAGGAAGAGGTCCCACCGGGCGTGCCAGAATCTGTTCCCCTCCGGAAGACGCGCAAGACAGACGTCTTGCCTGAAATTCGGGGTAGATGCTAATTGGTGCTATCCGTTCACCTCTCCGAAGATGCCAAGTTGATTTATGCACCATGTATCGAAGGTTTGAACGGATGCGGCCGATGTAGCAGACTTCGTCAGATTCCCCCTCACGGTGAGGGGTTTTTGATTGTGGGGACGCTCTTCCCTGCAGGCGCAAGCCCCTGCAGTTAATTACGCTGCCGCGTCGCGGTAACAACTTTCTCCTTCCAGATGGTCACTTCGTGTCGTGGGTGTTTGTTTTTTGTTTGGTTACCCGTGGATTGTATACGGAGACTAAGTTATGTTGTCGCCCGTAGAGCGTGGACTAGTCCAAATCCGTATCTTTCTTAGATTTGGGTTTGGGGGGTTTGGGTTTAAGGATACGTTAGCCTCATTTGAGACTAAGATCAACTTAAACGTTTATTAAGGATACGTTAGTCTAATTCTAGACTAAGATCAACTTAACGGGATCGTTTCGATCCAACAAAAGAGCAATTGGACTCAATTGTTTAGTTTAATGACATTGCGGTCGATAATTAGTTTAAGGACATTACGGTCCATTGTTAGTTTTAAGACATCGCGGTCGAGGTTAAGGACATCATAGTCCGTGAGCTTAAGGACCTCACAGTCCGGTGTTAGCTTTAAGACATCACGGTCGAGATTAAGGACATCATAGTCCATGGATTTAAGGACCCCACAGTCCGACGTTAGTTTTAAGACATCACGGTCGAGGTTAAGGACATCATAGTCCGTGAATTTAAGGACCCCACAGTCCGGTATTAGTTTTAAGACATCACGGTCGAGGTTAAGGACGTCATAGTCCATGAGTTTAAGGACCCCACAGTCCGTAGCAATGTGTGGTCGTCGGGACCAGTCACCTCTCTGACGACGTTGAAAGATTACAACGACGGATGTCAGAGGAGTAAAGAGATGTACCCTCTAACCGGGTGTAAATTAATTGGAAGAGCAGTTGTGCTCAATTCAATTTATATTGAGGACTTATGGCCAGGATTGGGCTAAGTCCAGTTAAAAATGTTTAACATTTTTTTTTGTGTTCTGCCTATTAGGCCTTTACTTGGGCTCTTCCCTTTTAATAATGCATAGCATTGGGCTCTGTAATTAAATGCATAGCATTTATCAGGAGCAAAATAGTGGTCTGACCATGTGGCTTGTCAGGCGCTTTGCGTCAATCAAAGAGCGCATTGCGCTAGCGCATGCAAAGGTGACACGTGTCACTCTTAGCGCTAAACGCAAGTCTGCTAGCGCACTGCGCTTTCTGAGTGCGCTGCGCCAGCGAGTGACACGTGGCGCGCTCTGGCGCTGTGCGCCAGTCCAAGAGCACAGTGCGCTATATTTAAAAGTGCAAAGCGCAAACTGTTTTGTGGTTGACACGTGGCGCGTTTTTGGCGCTGTGCGTCAGTCCAAGGAGCGCAAAGGTGCAATTCAAGAGTGCAAGGCACTGTCCAATAACGCAGAGCGCATTTTGATCAAATTAAGGCCAAAGAACAAGTTTTTTGTTCTTCAAAGGAGGCCTTGCCTCAAGATCCAAGAACCAAAGTTCTTGTTCTTATCAAAAGGCTATGCCTTTATAGATCAAAAGATCTGTGAATGAAGTAAATTACTTCTTTTAATCTTTTATGATTAGATCTTTTGATCTTTTTCTTTTCTATTGAAAATCTTGATCTTGTTCTTAGATCTCTGATCTTTTTAGAAGATGATTCTTCTTTTAGTGAGATGTTCTCACCTCTGTTCTGCAAGAATTAAATTCTTTACCTTTAAAGATGAAGAAAATGATTTTCTTTTTTCAAAGGCTTGCCTTTCTTTCTCTTTGAGTTTTTTTCTCAAACTTTGCAGAGGGTTCTTTCTATCTGAGACTTGAGGTCTTGGGGCCTTTATATAGGGCCAATTGGTTTGTTAAGTTAGTTACAGAGATCTTTCTCTAATTGATCAGGGAATATTTCCCCACCGTTGGATCTTTGATCCTAAGGCCTCTGTTTTACAGAAGATAATCTTCATATTTTAATAAGATTGGAAAGATCTTTCTAGAACAGAATTTTAATTCTGATTAATTAATAATTTATTATTTAAATTCCATTGCTGGCGCAATTGGCGCTAGCGCACCTGAGTTTGACACGTGGCGCGCAGCGCAACTGCGCTAGCGCACCTGTGTGTAGGGTGTTTTTCGTCACCCCATTGAGATGTGAATACGCGCGCGCTTGTCAGTCGTACTACAGATTCCCCCTACCTAGGGTAGGCCGGGATTTAATGATTGTGGGGATCCGAATCTCCGGCGGCCGCGGACTAAACTGCCGTTAATTACCCCTCGCCTTTGGAGCGAGGGAACCTCCGATTGACGGGTTAAACTGGTCATGCGAACTCAATGTTCTGTGTGTGTGTGATGTGTTTTGAAAGGGGGTTTTGGATGTATCGGGGGCCTCGTAGAGTTTTTACGGGGGTTCCGCTACCCGGATAGCGGGCTGGGGGTCAAGGGGGCTAGCAGCCCCCTTGCGGGGTGCGGGGCAGCACCCCGGCCCAAATTTTTTTTAAGGGGAACAGTGTTGGTGAATGTGTGTGTACATATGTATACATATGTATATATATATATATATATGTATATATATAAAAAGAGGGGGAAAAGGCATCCAAAGGATGCGTGGGGCCAGCGCCTCGAGCGCTGTGCGCTTAGGCGCAAGCGCGCCACGTGTCGGCACGTGGGCGCTTTGCGCTTGAGCGCTGGGCGCTTGAGTGAAAGCGCGCCACGTGTCGGCACGTGGGCGCTTTGCGCTTGAGCGCAAGCGCGCCACGTGTCGGCACGTGGGCGCTTTGCGCTTGAGCGCAAGCGCGCCACGTGTCGGCACGTGGGCGCTTTGCGCTTGAGCGCTGGGCGCTTGAGCGCAAGCGCGCCACGTGTCGGCACGTGGGCGCTTTACTCTTGAGCGCTGGGCGCTAACGAGAAAAAGGGGCTTTTAGTCCCAGAAATAGGGTTTAGAGTGAAATAAACTCCTAAAATGTTTTGGTTGATGAAAGGGGTTCTTCTTCTTCCTCCTCTGTTGGCTGGATCTTGAAGATCAAGAGATGTGAGATCTAAAAATATCTTCTTTTTGAGATCTAATGGTAGATCCAAGTTCCCTTTTGTGGGTTTTGTGGTGAAAAACTATTTAGTTTTGGAAAAGGAAAAGTAAAACTCTTGATTTAATTCAAAAGAAAGAAGAAAGTTTGAAGCCTTCAGAAAAGGAAAAGATGTACAAACCCTAGGTTTTTGAGAGAATAAAAAAGTCTTACTTTATTCATCATCATGTTACCTTTTATAGGCTTACATGTTTACATATAGCCCCTTGGACTTCACAAAATGGCATTTTGCCTATCCCATGGCTCATGTGCCATTTCATTTTTGCACATAAGCCACGGGCTTACAAAATATTGGCTTTATACCCAATTTGTATACATTCATGTATAAAAAATTACATAAAAATTATTTATTACATGGTTTTGTTGTTGGCATGGGGAGGCTGGCCGCGGGCTCGACTTGGGCGTGGACCCGCTTGACCTGGGCTTGGGCCCATCTAGCTTGGGGGTTGACCTTGACTTTGACTCGGTCAACTGGGGTGTAACTTTTTACCCCAACACTGTGTTTGACACGTGGCGCGCAGCGCAGAGCGCAAGGGATCTGAAGCGTTGCTTCATTTTAAAATTTGAATTTTGAAATAGTGCTTTGCTCTGATTGGGGGTGTGCTGTCTTGGGTGCAGCACTCCTGGCGCTGGCGTGTCTGCTTTTGACACGTGGCGCGCAGTGTAAGGAATCTGAAGCGTTGCTTCTATTTTTGAATTTTGAAATTCAAACAGAGCTTTGCTCTGATTGGGAGAAACATAAAAGACCAGGAAAAGGTTAATGATTGGAGAGAAGTCTTTATAGACTACTTCAAATCCCGTCGAACACCTGAAGATGCGTCCTCGAGACTCTGTATAAGAGATCGTTCGACTCCCTGTGGCTAAGATGCCTTGGACCTGAAGAAGCAAAGAGAGTCATCCAAGAAACTCACGACGGACTGTACGGTTCTCACCAAGCCGGGCCGAAGTTGAAACTGAAGATCAAAAGGATGGGCTATTATTGGCCCACAATGATCCAAGACCGCCTCGAATAGGCGAAGCAGTGCCACTCGTGCCAGATTCACGAGGACTTTATCCATCAGCATCCAAATCTGCTACACCCGACGATGGCTAGCTGGCCGTTCGAAATGTGGGGAACTGACATAATCGGGCCCATTGAACCAACATCGTCCAGAGGACATCGGTTCATACTGGCAACAACCGATTACTTCTCCAAATGGGCAGAAGCAATACCGCTGAGAGAAGTGAAGACGGAGAATATTCTCCATTTCTTCAAGACACACGTCATCTATCTGTTCGGCACTCCGCGACGGATTATCTCCGATAACGGGCCGGCCTACAGAAGTCACAGAATCAGCCGCTTCGCGCAACAACATAATATAGACTGGAGATACTCCTCGGTCTATAATCCCCGAGCTAACGGTCTGGCTGAGGCTTTCAACAAGATCTTGACGAAGATCGTGTAAAAGACGGTGTCCAAAAATAAGAAGGACTGGCACGAGAGAATGCATGAAGCTCTCTGGGCGTATCGAACTACGTTCAAAACGGCCACGAACACAATGCCGTATGCATTGGTATTCGGCACTGAAGCAGTACTTCCCTTAGTGATAGAGCTACCCTCTCTACGAGTGGCAGTTCATTACGAGCTAACAGACGGGGAGAATGCTCATCTTCGGCTTGAGGAGCTCGACGCCCTCGATGAAACTCGGCTCATGGCGCAGCAAAACTTGGAAGCCTACAAAGCAAAAATAACACGCTTATACGAGAGATTGACTAGGCCGATAACATTCCGCCAATGAGAACTCGTGCTAGTGGTCAAAAGACCTATGATCCCCAATCGTGCCAAACGGAGGAAATTCGAGCCGAATTATGAAGGCCCGTACATCATAGACAAAGTCTACCAGGGCGGGACTTACTTGCTCATGGATATGCATGGCGAAAGACCCTTCAGGCCAATAAACGGCCGTTTCTTGAAGAAATACTACGATTGACCGAAACGTCGTTAAACTACTACAAACCCGCGGCGTCCCCAGGCTGACGTGGTAAAAAAAATGGTACGTCCACAAACGAGATGGGCACGGATGAAAACCCGAAAGGGCTCCGTGAGTAAAAACAGCAGGGCTACCGACGAGTTTTGTGAAAACCCGAAAGAGCGCAATCTCGTTAAAAAACACTTGCAAGGTCCTCTCGACCTTGTAAGGAGAAACTACTTGCGTGAGATCCTTACGACTCACAAAGGAGAAACACACTTAGGGATCCCCACGATTCCTGAGGAGAAATTACACTTACGAGATCCTCACGACTCGTAAGGAGAACCCTCTTATGAGACCCTCACGGCTCATAAGATTCAAAAGTCTTATGCTACGGGGATCTGAACCTGTTCTTAAGCCATTACAATCCCCAGATTGCCCTACAAGCGGTTCAATGCTGACCCTTGTATACAATCCACGGGCATGAATAAACATTTCCCAAATAAAGTCCTACCCGCGACTAAGGATATGCTCACATGGTGAACGACCCTTGTAAGTCCTCTCGACTTGTAAGGAGAAAACACTCTTGTAAGATCCTTACGACTTATAAGAGACAATACACTTAAGACTCCTCACGATTCTTAAGGAGAAAATGCACCTACAAGATCCTCACGACTCGTAGGGAGAAATACCTTTATGAGACCCTTACGGCTCGTAAAGTCAAAAAGCCTTAGTTAACAGGATCCTAACCCTGTTTGCTAAGCCACCTTTGTTCGACATCGACAACGGCAAATGATGATTCGCTCCTGGCAATATTCCAGTCGTAGTGATGCTGATGCTGATATTGGCATCAGGTTCCAAGTTCCATACTTGCAACAAAATCAACAAGTAAAAGAAATGTATATGAAATAGCCGAAATGATGGGGCAACTTGCAATAAAATCAGCAAGTAAAAGATATGCATACAAAAATAGCCGAAATGATTGGGCAACTCGCAATAAAAAGCAGCGAGTAAAAAGAAAAATAGCTGAAATGATTGGGCACCGCGAAAAATAGCCGAAATGATTGGGCAATCACGACTTTCGCGATATAAAAGATGAAATGATAGAGCATCGTGGAAAGAAAATAAAAAAATACATATGAAATGAAATTTTTGCCCTACAAGTGAGATCACATCGATCCCTGTATACAATCCAGGGGCACAAACAAAGAGGGAACCATATCATCCCACCAGGCTCCATCAGAAAGAGAGCCAAGTCTCGATGGCAACATCTACAGCCTGGAGACCCACAACAACGTTCCTCCTCATTCCAGCAGGATTTGGACGTGACAATCAAGCGGAACCACAGCAGAGTCCCTAGTTCCAAGTCTCGACGGTTCACAAACAACTTAGAGACCACCTCGACGTTCGTCTAGTTACAACAGACGCAGTGTCAACAACAGCGTTTTCTCTCACTACAACAGGATGCAGATGCGAGGCAACGGAGCCATGGCAAAGTCCCTAGTTCCAGGTCGCGACGGTTCGCCAACAACCTAGAGACCATCTCGACATTCGTATCGATACAGCAGACGCGATGTCACCCCAGCGTTCTTCCCCCAACAGGATGCAGACGCGACATAAAGCAACGGAGCCATGGCGAAGTCCCTAGTTCCAGGTCCCAACGGTTCGCCAACAACCTAGAGACCACCTCGACATTCGTCTCGATACAGCAGACGCGATGTCACCCCAGCGTTCTTCCTCCAGCAGGATGCAGACGCGACACCAACAGCGGAGCCATGGCAAAGTCCCTAGTTCCAGGTCCCGACGGTTCGCCAACAACCTAGAGACCACCTCGACGTTCATCTCGATACAGCAGACGCGATGTCACCCCGGCGTTCTTCCCCCAACAGGATGCAGACACGACACAAAGCAACGGAGCCATGGCAAAGTCCCTAGTTCCAGGTCCCGACGGTTCACCAACAACCTAGGGACCACCTCGATGTTAGTCTCGATACAACAGACGCGATGTCACCCCAGCGTTCTTCCCCCAACAGGATGCAGACGCAACACCAACAACGGAGCCACGACAAAGTCCCTAGTTCCAGGTCCTGACGGTTCACCAACAACCTAGAGACTACCTCGAAGTTCGTTTCGATACAGCAGACGCGACGTCACCCCAGCGTTCTTCCTCCAACAGGATGCAGACGCAACACCAACAACGGAGCCATGGCAAAGTCCCTAGTTCCAAGCCTCGACGGTTCACCGACAACCTAGAGACAACCGCGACATTCGTCTCGATACAGCAGATGCAATACCAGCAAACGAAGCGAAGGCAATATTCCTAGCTTCAGGGTCTTGACGGCAACTCATATAAAACCTGAAAGACTATCGGAGATCATCCCACACCAGCGCGGAGTGGTTATGACTCATCGGGGCTTCCAAACTAAGCCTAACCTCAAGTAAAAAGCGACATGGAATATCCCTAACGCTTGCTCTTTCGACGGTAATACTACCTAGAAGATTGCTTAAAGACGTCTTGTCCAGCCCCCGAAGGGATCAGAGACACGGCAGTCGCAAGGCTACTCGAACAGCAAGATTTCCTATCGAGGAATACATCAGCTGACGCGACGGTACGACGGGCAAAACCCTAGTACCACATACCCTAAAGGACCTCTGTCATAAAAAGAAGAGGTTAACTGTGACGTTAGGACATCCTTGCAAGAACTTCTCGATTCGTCTCGACTCGCAGGGAAAAGCCTTAGGCAATAGGGATAAAGACCTGTTTCCTAAGCACTGAGGCCCTGTAAGTCGGTCCAAAATGGACTCTTGCATACTATTCACGGACCACACTCTCCAAAGTCGAATCTCGACAAGGAGGGAAACAACCACTTACGAGTCTTCTCGACTTGTAAGGGAGAAAATTCTCTTGTGAGATCCTTACGACTCTCAAGAGAAAACGCACTTAGGAGTCCTCAAGACCCCTAAGGAGAAAATACACCTACGGGATCCTGTCGACCTGTAGGGAGAAAAGTCTTTATGAGACCCTCATGGCTCATAAAAGTTGAAAAGTCTTAGGTGGCAGATCCTAACCCTGTCTCCTAAGCCATCGCTGCCCTACGAGGAGGTCAAGATGGACTATCTACGGGCCACATTTGCCAAAATTACATACCACTGAAATAAAGAAACTACTTATGGGTCCTCACGATTCGTAAGGAAAAATACCCGAGTGAGATCCTTACGACCGACGGAGGCGATGAACACTTAGAAATCCTCACAATTTCTAGGGAGAATATGCACCTATGAGATCCTCTCGACTTGTAGGGAGAAAAAACCTTCTTGAGACCCTTACGGCTCATGAAGATGAAAAAGTCTTAGGCTACAAGGGCCCTAAAACTTGTCTCCTAAGCACTCCATTCTATGGTCATGCATAACTCTGCACTACTTCACCCACGTACATACTTACGTAGGCAAAGTAGTGAGGGGCATTTATTACCGCCAAAATCATCGGCCAAGAGCTATTTGTTCCTGTTTATGCCAGCTTAAGTTTCGTTTACAGATATGTATGAAACCAGGCTCATTCATATACACACATGCACACATCAAAGGAAGAACAGGTGTTCAACGATTAATGATAAGAGAAATACATTGATACTACTCTATGGGAAAGAGATCACCAAACACGGGATCAGAGATACAAGGGTTAACAAAACAAAATACAAAATTCTCCAGTTCCCTCTCTGCCTTCTCCAACACGTCGAAACGACGATTTTCGCGAGGAGTTGCTCCCCATCGATTAGCGCCATGCTCATCAGAAAAAGCGGACATGACAGCCTGCCGGGCTCTTATCTGACCCAGTAGATGGATCGAGCAATCCTTCAGAGCCCGAGTAATCAAGCATGCCTCATAGAAACACTCGATCTTGTCCTCCGCCGTATCGAGAGTTGCCAGGGTCATCTCTGCCGGATGAGGAGGAATATCGGCAAGTACGGACGAAAATATCATCCGCAGCCAAATGGAACCCATAGGAAGGGAAGAACCCCTACGAATTAGGAGTTCGTACATCACCGCGTCGCATTCGTCATCGGTAAGAAGAGGATCCACTAGCCGCGCAGCAAAACGAGGAATCATTTCCTCAATAGGCACCTCACATGGCTGCCGGCGAGCATGTGGGAGATTGCAAGCTATAACTCTTCTCTGTCAAAATGATTCTCCAAAAAAGTAAGAGAGGAGAGAAGCACTACTTCAGATTATAAATGGAGACATTTAAGTCTAGGCACAGGAAATGCTGTGCATGATGGAACTATTTCCAAGATCTGGGAAAGAGAAGTTTGACTCAGGAAAAGCGGAGAAGGAAAGTGAAAAGACACCGTCGGTAATGAGGTAGCGCCTCATAAGAGCGCTAGCGCCAAGAGCGCCGGCACTGAGAGTCAAAGACTCTGAGGCAGCGCTCACGTGCAAAGCACGTGAACGCTGGCGCTAAGAGCGCTGCACTCTAAGCAGCGCACCACGTGCAAAGCACGTGAGCGCTGGCGCTAAGAGCGCTGCACTCTAAGCAGCGCACCACGTGCAAAGCACGTGAGCGCTAACAATAGAACAAAGTGTTCTCGGCCCTTGGATCAAAGATCCAACGAACATGATTAAAAATCATCAATTGACCAGAATAAAATTCTGTTAAGGAAACATTCCTCAGAATCTTTCCAAACAGGAAAGATTGTGCTGTGAAAATCAGAGCGCCATTGGATCAATGATCCAAGGGTGATTAAAAAATCACCAAAGTACAGAAAAAATTCTGTATGGGAAAAGATTTCCCAATCTTGTTAAAAACAAGAAGATTGCTTTCTGTAAATCAGAAGCCCTTGGATCAAAGATCCAACGGGGGAAACATCCCCAAATCAATTAGAGAAAAGATCTCTTCAACTGATTCAACAAATCAGCTTGCCCTGTATAAAGGCCCCAAGACTTCGAGTCTCATATAGAGGAACCCCCCCATAAACTTTGAGAAGTTTCAAAGACAAAGAGCAAGTTCTTAGAAGAAGAAGATTTTCTTCAAGGTAAAAAAAGAACCGAAAGATGAAATCATCTCATATAAAAAGAAGAATTTACTTCTTTTTCTAAGATCATAGATTTATAAGACCAAGGTCTTTCACAAAAAGAGATCAAAATATCTCATCATAAAAAACAAGGGGAAGAACTTAATTTTCTTCAGATCATAGATCTATAAGACAAATTGTCTTTCACAAAAGAGATCATAATATCTCATTATAAAAAGGGAGGAGAATAATTCAATTCTCTTAGGATCATAGATCCATAAAGGCTGAGCCTTTCACAAAAAACATAAGAGATTGAAGCATCTCCTATAAAAAAATAAGAACTTTGTTCTTAAATCCATGAGACAAAATCTCTTATAAGAGAGAGAATTTAATTCTCAGGACGCAAAGCTGCCTAAAAAGAGCCCTAGCGCTCCAATCAAAAGAAGTGCTTCAGCGCTCCAAAACTAACGCATAGCGTTGAAGAGCCTTAGAGCTCCAAATTTTACAAGAAGCGCTCTGCGCTCATTATCTGGCGCACAGCGCCATACGCGCCACGTGCTCCCCACGTGTGCGCTATTTCATAAGAAGCGCTCAGCGCTCATTGACTGGCGATCAGCGCCAAGCGCACCATGTGCTCCTCACGTGTACGCTACTTAAACAGAAACGCTTTGCGCTCTTTGACTGGCGAACAGCGCCAAGCGCGCCACGTGCTCCTCACGTATGCGCTATTTAACAGAAGAGCTCTGCGCTCATTGTCTGGTGACCAGCGCCACGTGCTCCTCACGTGTGCGCTACCCAACAGAAGCGCTCTGCGCTCATTGACTGGCGCACAAAGCCAAGCGCGCCACGTGCTCCTCACGTGTGCGCTAAAAGAATATAAACTGTTCTATAAATAAAGCTTAGAGCCATAATGAATGCTCAGCACTCAAAGACAAAAAGATTGTCATTGCCCAAACCAATGCTCAGCATTATTAAATGTTTAACATTTTAACTAAATGGGCCGAGCCCAAAGTGGTCACAGAACCGTAACTCAGATTAATTGAGCCCATATGCTCATAAATCTTTGATCTTAGTCCCAAATTGGACTACAGATCTCCCAACCAATATTGGTTCAAGGGTACATCTCTTCACTCCTCTGATATTTGTCATTGTAATCCTTCAACGTCTTCAGAGAGGTGACGGGTCCCGACAACCAGACATTTCATGGACTGTGGGGTCCTTAAACTCATGGACTATGACGTCCTTAAACTTTACGGACTGTGGGGTCCTTAAAATCATGGACTATGACGTCCTTAAACTTTACGGACTGTGGGATCCTTAAACTCATGGACTATGATGTCCTTAAACTTTACAGACTATGACGTTTTTAAACTACGGACTGTGGGGTCCTTAAACTCATGGACTATGATGTCCTTAAACCTTTGGACCGCAATGTCCTTAAACTAAAACAATAGAGTCCAAATGCTTTTTTGTTGGATCTAAATGATCCTGTTGAGTAGATCTTAGTCTAAAATTAGATTAACGTATCCTCAACAAACGTTTAAGTTGATCTTAGTCTCAAATGAGATTAACGATCCTTAAACCCAACCCAAACCCAAATCTAAGAATATACGGATTTGGACTAATCCCCGCCCTACGGGCGATGACATAAATTAGTCTCTGTATACAATCCACGGGCAACCAAAAACAAAATAAACACACACGACAAGAAATGACCATCTGGAGAAGGAGAAAGTTGTTACCGTGATGCGCTAGCGTAATTAACTGCAGGGGCTTGCTCCTGAGCGTCCCCACAATCAAAAAGCCCTCAAATGAGGGGGGATCTGATAAAGTCTGCTACAACGGCCGCATCTGTCTAAACCTCCGATACATGGTGCCATAAATCAACTTGGCATCTTCGGAGAGGTGGACGGATAAAACCAAATAGTATCTGCCCCTAAATTCAGGCCTGACGTCCCAACGTCCTGGTCGGGTCTTTCGGTGGAGAACACCACCCTCATGGGAAGGAGTGTATAACGTGTTCCACATATCCCAGCTTCGAAGATATGTGAGCGACCCCAGCCACATCCTTGATCACTCCGAGCTCACTGTACAGACATATCTATCTTGCGAGCAACAACCCGTTGAAATTCTGGACCGAAAGGTAAAGTCGCTGAGGAACAAGGAAGTAAACTTGGTCCGAGTGATGTGGAGAAAAGATTCGCCAGGAGAATCAACTTAGGAGCGAGAAGATGACATGCGTGCAAGATACCCTTTCTTATTTGTAAATTAGTCCTTATGTAAATGTAAATTTCGAGAACGAAATTTTTATAAGGAGGGTAGAATGTAACGACTCTAATTTTACTGTACGAAAATTTTCAAGTTAATGTACAGAAAGAAGTTTACAAACCCGAGTACAAGTTATAAATTTAATTTGTTTAAGAACAGCAAGAAATAGCTTGTAGCTCATCAGTAAAGCCTTGCACTGCTGTGACGTAGCCCCTGTGTTCGAATCCCATCAGCCATATATTATTTTTCTGAATTTTTCTTTTAAACTTTTTGGAAGCCCAAAAGTTTACACGTGCAATACACGTAAGAAATGAAAAGACATAAAATGAAACATGTGCAAATTAGAGTTAACAGCGAGTAAGATACGTGGCAAGCATCCAACCCCCAACACCCACCATACGACTGGCGAGATTTGCTTTTGGGCCGGCGACGGCGGGCGTCCATAGGCGAAAAGCCTCCGTGTTTTGCATACAAAACCCTTTGGGCTACCCCACTACCCCTATTCTGTTTGTTTTCTCTGCAATTTAACAGAGAATTAAAATTCATATTTAATCTCATTTTTAATACTTTTTAATTCAATCTTTCAATTTCAAAACCCTAATTTCACCCTATAAATACAACCCTATACCCTAGCCCCTCCTCATTCTGAAATTTCTAGTCAAAATTATCAAAAATTCTCAAGTCTAAGAAGAGTACAAGTGGAGTTACCACAAGGTCAAATTCCGGCGAGAATTAGAGGCGATTCCGACAACCCCATGACGTCACGAAGGATACGACATCTTCCTATACCTCTCCTCTCTCCTCCTAGCTTGTAAGTTCCTTCTATTTCCTCACTCTCTTCGCTGAATTCTCTTTTTAAAATAAAGCATCGGTAAGTGGAGTTATTACCGATGTAAATCTTCTAAAACTCTATAATCTTACCTTTCATTTACATGTTGTTCAACAAACTTTTACACAATATTTGTAACACTATTATAAAGGTTTAGGAACAACTTTCACTCTAAAACTCCATGTTAATTAACTTTAATTAAGCTTTTACATTTAAATACCATGAAGTTTATATACGTTACCTTTTAAACTTTTGCTTAGCATACCTTTAGAAAACTTCACGAAGTAATGACCTACCTCTCACATACACACATATTGACATTGCACAATTCTCTTGAGACATAACTTTTGTGGCAAAATACGACTTTTCATCAAAATACCTTGAACTGTAAAAACTCGGTTTTCTTTAAATGGTGTTATCAAATTCTTTGCGATTATGCCTCTACAACCCATTTCGGGAAACCCGCTATAGGATGGTGCGGATTATCGCACATCCTCGGGCTAGTAGAGCGAGATGTAGACCTCCTCACGGAGCATACGATCTCGAAAGAATTTTAATACGATTTTTAAGAAATAACGAGATTTTCTACTTAATAAATAAAATTAATTTTTAATAATTATATAAATATTATCAAACCATATATTTTTAATATATAATAAAATTCCATGTTTTCTAGAAAATAAAAGAATGGCAAGTTTCATTAAAATACCATCAAGTATCAATACATGACAAGTTACGCTTAAATACCTTGAACTATTCAAGCTAAGTTACTATTCACTAATATACCTCACTCTTTAAAATTCACATCCATGAAACCCTAAATACGATAAATAAATACTCGAGATTTATTTTGAAAGTATATACAATATTTTTCATAAAATCCTCTCAAGATATATAAAACTACATTAAGGACCCTAGTAAATATAGGTTTAAACGGGACCAATTCTCTTGAGCCTCAGGGAGCCGGAGAAAGTGGGTGCTTGCCTATTTAAGGTAAAAAACTAAAATAGAGTTATCAATGGTAATTGTCTTGGAAAAAGACACAAATCCTGCCGTCCATGTGCAGCAGTTACCGATAACACCCTAATCTAATTCAGGATCCAAATTCTGTTTTAAGTGTCTGACTCAAGTCTGAGTCCAAATAAATCATGAATCCAATTCAACATGAATCCAATATACCAAACATGACTACTTGAACTTGAATATGAATACCAGAACAATATCAAACATGCAATATGACTTGACCGAACTATGGCTATATCTTGACTTGATTACATGCCTACTTGATACATCCTGAAACTGTTTACATGAACAACTTATACCATGGTTTTGGAAAGTCTGACAATTACCAATCTATACAATATACATTACGGGGGTTTTAACGGGGTAGACTGGTACGGAATGTGTTAAAAGCGACACAATGATGGACACTAAAAGACACCTATATGAACATCATGTGTCGTTGTCCCATGGGTTTTGATGAGGCCTTGTACTTACATGTTACCATAGTTCACGGGATAGTTGGACTCCTCTCGTATACACTGATACATTCTGTACCAAGCTACAAACAACTACGTTAGCATAACAAGCAGATAATTTACCGGTTCTATTCTCTTTACTTGTCTATTCCATTCTATCTTTTGGGACTTACCGAGCGCTAGTTCGCTGACGACATTCATGTCTCTTCTTTCTTTGGAATGTTCGTCAGGAGGACCCGACTCTCAGGATACCGAGCCCAGCCAGGACGATTTGGAGCAGTTCACATAGGAACCGGACTTCTAGGCTTTTACTTATACATATTTCCATTTCATATGCCATTGTTTAGGCATTGCTTTCATCATTGTATTTTCCTTTTCAAAAACAGTTGTAATGTAAAGTTGAATGTTAATAAAAGTTGTTTTATATTACATCTCTTGTCATTCTTGTGCCTTTATTTATATATTACTTATTTACGCTTAGCGTGTTTATTTCTGAGTAAACACGTCGCGGTTCGCCACGTCCCCTTCTCCGTACACTTGGAAGCGGGGCGTGGCAGTATTACCGCGGAGTCCAAAGGGTAATAATGCAGTTTGGGTAATTGTTGATCGATTGACCAAGGCAGCTCATTTCATACCGTTTAGAGTTAGTCAGTCGACGGAAGCATCAGTAGAGCAGTACATGCAGGAGATTGTGAGATTGCATGGAGTACCTGTGAGCATCGTTTCCGATCGTGATACCTGATTCTTATCGCACTGTTGGAGGAGTTTACAAGAAAGTTTGGGGACCCGATTGAATTTTAGCACAGCCTATCATCCCCAGACAGATTCCCAGTCCGAAAGAACGATCCAAATTCTTGAAGATATGTTGAGATCTTGCATGTTGGACTTCAAGGGTTCATGGGAGGATCAGCTACACTTGGTGGAGTTTTCGTATAATAACAGCTTTCAGGCGACTATTCAGATGGCTCAATTCGAAGCATTATATGATCGTAAGTGCCGCTCGTCCGTCTGTTGGTACGATACTGGAGAACGAAGATTATTGGGACCGGATCTTATCGTGTAAACCGTGGAGAAAGTTAATACGATCCGAAATCATATGAAGGCAGCGCAAGATCGGTAGAAAAGTTGAGCCGATACAGGACGAAGACCTCTAGAGTTCGCAGTTAGTGATTTTGTATTCTTGAAGATATCACCGACCAGAAGAGTGATTCGATTTGGTAGTCGAGGCAAGCTTAGTCCTCGATTCGTGGGGCCTTTCGGTATTATCGAGTGCGTTGGAGAAGCAGCTTATCGATTGTCTTTACCACCATCCTTGGCGAGTGTTCATGACGTATTACATGTATCTCATCTCCGCAAGTATGTTCGAGATGGGACGCACGTCCTAGACCACTCGGAGCTGACAGTAAGGGAGGACTTGACATATGAAGAACGACCGATGGCGATTGTAGATCGAAGAGAAAAGGTCATCAAGAACAAGATTATCCCTCTAGTACTTGTTTCATGGGGGAATCGTTCGTACGGAGAATCAACTTGGAAACGAGAAAACGAGTTTCGACAGAAATTTCCACACTTATTCTCTTAGATTCATGTTTTCTTGTCTTTTCTTGTTCCGGGAATTTCGAGAATGAAATTCTTTTGTAGTTGGGTATAATGTAACAACCTAGCTCAATTATACCATATTTATTTGGGTTTTTCTTAATTTTGTGGCTATTTCTTGATTATTATTTGTTTTGGGTGCGGATAGTGTTTTGGTATCTGTCTTTAGTATCCGACCCGACCTGCATGTTTGAAACCCATCTTGTTTCTTGATTACGACATATCCTTTCTAGTACAGAGGATCCGTGCACACATTTATGGTCTATATACCTGTATCATGCATTTGGCATCTGCATATGTTTTAAATAATACAAATATAATATTTTAAATACCTAGCATGGCCTACATCATACCGCATACCCTATGGTTGCATCCTGACATCGCGTTCACTTCCTGTTTGTTGTAACGGACTCGTTCAGATCGCTACGTGCATTTACGTGTATCCGTTCTTGGGGGTCTGCATTTTCTTTAACCGGACACTGTATTATGGTTTTGGTTGATACGGATATTATTCATATTTTAAAACTATATTTTTAGACACAACCCGGGTATTTTTCGGAGCATTTTTGTATTAGCTATAAAACCTTAGATTATATATTATAATATATTTCTAAAACTACAGTTATATTTATACGTATAATAATATATTTTTTTATCCTAACCACTATAATCCTCACTCTCTCTCCCTCTCCAAATCCCCAGTCTCTCTCCCCCCTTATATAATTTATCTTTTAAATACAACCACTCCTTTCTCTCTCCCTCCTCTTTTCTTCTCTGCCGCCGCGAAAAAACCCCCAGAAACCCAAACCCTAACCGTCTCGCCTTCGTCGCCGACGATCTTCCCTCACCATATCCTCACCCTCACCTTCATCACCTCCTTGCCCTCTTCATCATCCCCTCAACCTCTCATCTCTCCTTCTCCCCGAGTTCCCTGCAACACACGACCTCGACGAAACCCACTGCACCCATCACCTCCACCGCCGGAAAACTTAGCCGTCGACACCACCCTCGTCTCACCGCCGTCATCACCACCATCACCACTACCTCCTCTCTACCCTTCATCCCCTATGAGAACCCAAGAACCCTAACCCTGCACAGCACCCCGCGACCCCTGCAGCAACACCCATCGCCCGCACCCCTCACCGCCGGTCACCTCACCACCCCGAACTCGACTTCACCCTCACTACTCCCTCTTCCTCTCCCCTCTCTCCAACCCCGACACCACCATCACCCACACCCAACAGCCCCGACACCCAACACCCGCAACCCAGACCTCTCATCGTCGGAGATCACCCTGACCCCCATCGTCACCTCTCCTTTTCCTCTGTCCCAGAACCCTAAACTAGAGCCAAGCCACACCCATTCTCATTCTTTTTCTTCTCTTTTATTTTCTTGATTCTTGTTTTTTCCGCCTCGCTTGAGTTGCGCACGTCGTAGACGATCCAGACGAACCATACTATCACCACAATACCAAAATCATACCATCACCACTTCCATATCACGACCGTGCCGCGACCAGATCGCGACCAGACTACCAACAGACCATGCACCAGATCGCGACCAGACCATGCACCAGATCGCGACCAGATCGCGACCAGACCACGACCAGATCACCACCAGGCCATGCACCGTATCCAGACCATGCCATGACCGTGTCATCACCGTACCCAGACCGTGTCACGCCATTGCCATGCTCCTGTGCCACGCCATGCCCGCTTTGTGCTCAGCTCATGCCACTTGTGTGCCACCATCGCATCAGTTCCGTGTCATCGCAAGACCTATCATCGTGTCGTACCACTTCACGCACCCCGTCGTGAGATCCGATCAGGCAAGTTTATCTTGCTACATGCTATGCTACTATATTTATATCCATGTGAATAAAAGTATTACATGCAGTTTAATTATGCATCTCATGTTACAGTTTTACCGTTTTACAATATTCGTACGTATCCATACTGTCTATTGCATATCTAGTTGCATGCCGGAACATCTTGATGTCATTTCACTATTATATTATCATGCCATGTTATCTAGCTTGCATCATAAGTAGTCATGGATATATATAGGTTATTACAGATTGTTCAGTTGATAAAACTGCACATTTGTATTACATTTTTCCTACCATTTTCATATTAAAAAAGGACTTTATTATAATATATTATACACATGAGGGTTTATGTGTAAAAACACTATTTTCCATGTGTTAATATATTTTAATTAGTATTTGGTAGAAAATTGTATGCAAATAAATTCATTGACCTAATCCTAGTAGAACTAGGTCTACTAAATCTTATTTAAGTTGTTGTGCAGAATTTTCCAAGTTGTTATGAAGAATTTATCAAAGAAATCAAGCTGTTGAAGAAGACTTGCCTAATTAAGAAACAAAACTTGGAGACCAAGTCTGGAAGCAACCGAGAGAAGATTTCTGAATTCTGAAGGTGCCTAGGATTGCCACATGTCACAATTACAAAGCCCAAGAAAAATGATGAAATGATCTCCACCATTGGCCGCGGAACCGCGGCCAAACCCCCCTGTTGGCCGCGGATCCGCATCAATCTAGAGAGATTGTGTGCTAAAATTTTGTGGAGTAAATCTCTGCTGAATTTTACCAAGTTTCCAACTAAAAGATTCTGGCTTTGCACTATAAAAGGGCACCGAGGGCCTCTTGGAAAAGCTATCAAGCCGACACGATCACGAAGTCCAAGACGGCTCACGCATCCAGGCTGATCATCAACTGTTCGTCTACCTCCTTGGAAGAGATCGAGAAGCAAACTAGTCTTTGTAATCATTTTCTAAGGAATCAAAGTGTAAATTGTTCAAGTTGATTAATAAAGGTAGTTGTTTTATTTTATTCTTTTGCATTTTACATTATGTTTTCCCTCTCTTTCTTTTCATCTTCTTCTCCCAACATGCGCGAGTAATTCTCCGCTTGTTAGGGTTCGTAGGATTAGGGTAGGCTAATGGACGATGAAAATAATTAAACCCTTTTTAAGTCCTATAAAGTTTAGGAACTTTATCAAAAGAATCATTAACATCCTAATCGGGCGCGCTAGCAATTCTTTGCTAGTTCCGACCGCGATTAGAGATTAGATTAATGATTGTTTTGGTAAAGGCTAGATATGAACGGAGTTCCGTGTCGAGATAAGGGTTAAGAGTGGGATTCCTTTTCCCTCCAGAAACCCTAATCTACACGCATCACCGTCGTTCTAGTTCTAAATCTATTAATGGATAAAAAGGGTAACTTTTAATTAATCGTCCATAACTACTAAATCCTAACGAACCCTACAAGCCTTCTTATTATATTATCTAAGTCTCTAAAATAATCTAGATCTATATTTTACATTCTTGTTTAACGTAGATCTAGAAACCATTCTATAAAATTCTTTATCCCTCATCTCTTTCTCAACACATCTAAAGTAAGAGTAAAAGGTTCCACGTTTTCCAGAGGACGACCCGTACTCATCTCGGTCTAGCTACACGCGACACCGTTATTGATTGCGGTTATTCTACAAAACACTTTTTCACATCAATCACAGATAGACACATATATATCCTGACATCAGCACTATTTACCGTGATCCCGATATCATTTACAGTTTTACTTTTAGTGTCCACTTGATACATATGCACCACATAGCATGCCCTGATACACTACTAGACTTGTTACCTGATCTTGTTACTAATGCCGACAATCCTGATTTGTTGTCCTGATGGACATAACCTGTTGTTTACCTAGACAAAACATGTACATGCTTGATCCTGTGTTGGCATTAGTTCCATATTATCAATACCTGACGTGAACACATAACCTTGGGGGTAAGGGGAAATCAATAATGAAACCTGACCTGTAACTCGACAGTTCGATACTTATACTGATCAGTCTTTACGGGCTAGGCCAGCCCCGGGATGCTGTTGCTGACATCAATCATCTGTACATATTACCTGTTTACTTCCTAGCTGCACGTCTCGGATTCAGCCTGAGAATCTGGACCGTGGTCCCGGATATACACGAGATACTATTGAGTTACATCGACGATTCCATTAAATTAATTTCAAAAACTTTAGAGTAGATAACCCAGTAGCACAGTTTAGATTGCTCGTCGCACTTCATATACACATACACAGTTCACTGTTTTATTCATGCTGTTGATTTATATTCATACCTGCATATCTGGTTACATCCTGATTATTACTATTGTTTGATATTATGACGCACGTACGTCTAAGTTTTGCATGGCTCGGTTCCTCTATCTCTATCGCAGGCTGATCAGGAGTATTTTAGCCATCAAGCCGAGCAGTGAGGATCGTATTAGTGATATTTAGTTTAGTTTCTTTCCACAGCTTTTATTTCCTGATGTGAGCCCATATTGGGACGTATTTTCAGATGTTATTGTTTATTTGATTTATCGTTTTCACTTATACTTTTCTTGACTCTTTATTCTGGCAGTTGGACATCTACTAGATAGTTTTATATTTTTTCTGTTCTTGATATCCTATAGGCAGCCGTAATGTGAGTGTGGAGGGATGTTTCCTAACCACAAGTAGTATGCTTGGCTCTGTCACGTGCCGTAGTTAGTGCTCTGTCACGTGTCGTAGTTAGTGCACTCTGCGGAGGGATATTTCCTAGCTACAGTCCTTCCAAGTGATTGGTAATTTTGAAATACTGAAAGATACTTGTAAATATTCTTCAAAAGAGTGACTTTCAGCAACAATTTGATTCATAATAATTTGCAATTCATGAACTTGAAAAATGATAGACTTATTAGGAACCATTTTAAATTTATCAAGCTTACCGATATGGAAGTTCTTGTTGCCAGCCTTCTCTGTCTTGTAGTGAGAATTCAGATCTTTTCAAAATTGTCTTGCTGTAGACTCCATTAACTTTTGCAAGTACATCGGAGGGTATTGGACCGTCCATTGAGAATGTAGCATTTGCACATAAAGTAATCTTGTTTCTATTTGCTACGAGTATTGAAATCCGCCATAGTTTCATCATCCTTTTCTTTCGGTCGTTCCTCTTTTAAAACATGTGCCACTTTGACAGCCACGAGAAAGAAATACATATTTTTCTTCCAACGTCTGAAATGGGTGCCATCGAACTTGTCGAGTTTCTCGAGTTCTTTGGTTGCTGAAAACCTCACCGCCTCTGCCGCCATTTTGACAAATATTGTCTTAAGATTGTTGTAAAAATAATATATTTTATATATATGATTATTTGGTTTGGAGATAAGATGGTGGAGAGACAAAACTAGATTGCCTAAGTCGAGAACCACTCTATCCTTAAGACAATATTTGCATCCTATACTGCAACGAGTTACAGTAAATTTGTCTCCTAAGATAAAACAGGCTCTAGAATAATTCTGTTATTAAGTATTTATTTGCAGAAAAAATTACTTAAACAGAACTACATTAGAACACAGAAAATGATATAAGAGAAAAAGAGAGTGAGATGAGGAAATTCTCTTGGAATTGTTGTACTTGAGAGTGACACGGACCTTCTATTTATAGGTCTTGGATCATCCTTTCGGACTTGAATCAAAGGGCACTTCCAGTGCCTCCAGAATAATTCTGTTATTAAGTATTTATTTGCAGAAAAATTACTTAACTAGAACTACACTAGAATACAGAAAAGGACAGAAGAGAAAAAGAGAGTGAAATGAGAAAATTCTCTTGGAATCGTTGTATTTGAGAGTAACTCGGACCTTCTATTTATAGGTTTTGAATTACCTTTTTGGACTTAAATCAAAGGGCGCATCCGGTGCCTTTTCAGTTCGAACCGGATCTGGCTTGAATCCACGACTATTCGGATGCTCGCGCCCGTTGGTCCAAACCAAACCAGTCACATCTGCACATAGAACGAATTGTTGCGACCATTCGAGTCCAAATCTCCTCATTCTCTCTCATATTTCTTAACCAGTAGGCTATACAAGTCTTGTTGAAAGAAGCATCTAATATATGACTATATACAACATAAATTAAATATTTAAAAATTTAGAAAATTCCAACACAATGTATCTTTATTTAAGTGGTTTGCCCACAGTTTGTTTCCTCACTAAAATATATACATTTGTCAATGTGTGTATATGTACATTTATCGTCTTAGGTAGTCTATTGATTCAAAGGATGCTGTAGATATGGGACTGGGATAGAGGAAGAGAGAGAAACCAAAGATTTCACATAGTATTTTTGATCGAAAAATCAATCGGATTTATTTCGTACCCCTCGATCGATGAGAAAATGGGTCAGATTCTACATGATCAACTTACATAGTCCAGTACAATCGCAAATTGATTTGAATAGGTTGAATTTGGCTATTTGTCTACAAATGAATTTCATGGCGGAACTTTCTTTATTAATCGACTAAATTGTCAGCTTCTGGTGCGGAATTTGACTTGGACTGCACATGTCTAGAATTCCAGTTTAGATGAAAAAAGTATGATAGCTTTACCAATAGTTGAGACTCACATATCAATGTGAGGATTCTGTTTTGATTACTCCATGTAAAATCTAGGTGCAAAGGAGATCAAAGCAATAGGGAACATCTGGCCGAAACATTTAGATTGCCAGACTGATGGTTAACAGAAGACGAGATAGAAAGTGCAATTTTCCAAATGTATGTCATATACCTTCTCTACCAATCATCAAGCCTGTAGTTTTTTCTTCTATGTCAAATTTTTGTAGAGCATTATAATACCATGGAAATCGCAATTGTTCTAACAATGTTAAGCTACATATCAAAATCCAAATTTCAATACAATCTCTATTTGTCTTGTGATCCATCAATCACACAATTGTGGCAAATCACACAGGAAGACAACGACGAGCCAACTATCGATACATTCCTTATGAAACATTTGCTCGCATTTTGGAAACACCCTGACCGCTTCACCTGCGACATATTCTCCTAAGCACATTGTGCACGTCTCTAAATGAGTAGCCAAAAACGCAAGCAGATGAAAGTTGACATAGATAAACAACAGGATTGAATCTAACCGGGCTTGAACTATTGGGTCCTAGCCGGTGATCATCGATGTAGTGTTGTGAGTCTGATGTGGTATTATTGTTAAAGATTGTTGGGGTTGGCATCAGTAAAGGCAATGATAAATGAAATCGATGACGATGCAAGCGATGGAGATGGAGAAAACAAGCCATGCCCAGGGGATTGGTTAGGTTAAATCGCTGTTGGGGGATACTCATTGAATCAAAGAGATATAAGTTGTTGGTCATGTTTGAGAGAGAGGAGGGAGGTAGAGAAGGGACACAAGATTTGATAGATGAATTTGAAAGTGAAGGGTGATTATTGTTTGCAAATTTTTTTTTGAAGGATATTCTGATTGGGCTTTAATGTATTTTGGATGGGGCTCCAAAAGTTTCCTGTTGCAGCTGAATATTCATCATAAGTCTTCCATCATGCAGTTTCCTTAATCTAGGACTTTTTTTCCTTAAAAAAATAAATCCCAAATTTTCTTACCACCCTGAATTTGTTTAATCCTAGCATTAATGTTCAATAATATGATGTTATAGCATTGAACTCTGAGTTAGACATCATATAACCAACATGAAATTCACCAAACAGGTTCTTTATGCAAACAAGGGAAAGCACATATCGAAAAGATCATTCTTATTGCTGTGCAACAAAATCTGAGATTGCTTTTGACATGATTGAAAAGAATGGTATGGTTTCTATATAAAGAGAACATAAAGAAGAATTAGCAGGCGAAAAAAGGTGTCAGCAGCAACTGATATAGTGATATTAACAGTAATTCGTCCGAAAACAAAGCAAGAAACATATTCACATCAATGGATATATATCAATCCATTATCAAGTCATAGATGCATCTCTAAATTGCTTAACCTAGCTCTAAGCAAACATCTTAAGTCAGATCATCCTCTTCGTCTTCCTTGGCCTTCAGCGCGGTCTTTGCTGTGAGCAGAAGTGTTGTTTTCCAGGGATCCTACAAGAATGGAGGGAAACAGAAAGAATGAAGAGCTATTAAAAAAACAAGCTCCATCCTATTATTCAAGGGAAATTTGTTTCGGTTTTGATATGAACATAACACCACTACAGCCAGTAATTAGATATACAGTAAAACCTCCGTATAGGAATACTCTATATAGGAATAACCTCCCTATAGTGATAAAAAGTCCCGGTCCCGACTCGGGACCAGTTATAAATAAGAATAACCTCCACAGTGTGATATTCCATACTTTTTCCAAGTCCCGCCTGTACTAATTTACCTCTATATAGTAATAAATTGGCATTAAATTTTAAATAATTTTTTATATATATAAAAAATACATAAAATTACTTGGCTATTACAATTGAACTTAAGATGACATAAATTACTTAACTACACAATTGAACTTAAGATGACATAAAGTACTTATTCAAAGTTGTTTGGGACAATGACTTAATTTTTTGAGTTACTACCATATCCTTTAACTTGCGAGTTCGTAGTAACTCGTCACCACAATCACCTTCTTGTTGAATCCAAAACATTTCTAACTTATCCAACATGTTTGAAGCTTCTCGACATGACACCTTTTCTATTTCCACACTATCGTCTTCCGGATTATCACCTTGCGCTTCTTGCCTTATTGCCGCCATGATTTCTTCTTCAGTTAAGGCATACACTACTTGTATAGTTAAGTTTGAAGGTCTATATGAATTTTGAAGGTCTAAGAATTTTGACTACTATTTTTTCAAAAAAAAATCTAATTTTTATATATAAAACTCTACTTAAGAATAACCCCCCTATAGTAATATTTTTCCCCGGTCCCAAGGATATTACTGTATAGAGGTTTTACTGTATGATGATTTAAGAAGATGTAATTTGATACAGGTAACCAAACGAGCATTGATTTACAAAAGTGCTCTGAAAATCAATTTTGAGTCATCACTCTAGAAGTTTCTTTGGTGCTTTTGATAGTTTTGAGATAGTTCACAATTCTTCTGCTTTCTTATGTTGCAAAAGAGAAGAAGAAATAGGGATCCCCTACAATGCTAAATCAGTTCAAACTTCATGGCTAATCCCATTTTTCTCACTTATATAATAGACAACAAAGATGTTCTATATTGACATGGTTATGCAACAAAATAATTCATCAAAGCAAAGGATGCTCCAATCCAATGAAGTGAATATACAGATAGCACATTATATCATCTACCAGAAAACATACCAGTTTTGTCATGCTATCAAATTCTTTGATGCAATCAGTGAACTTCCCAACATCTTCCTCCTCCATTGCTGCGGCTAGATCCTGCCATAAAAATGATGGTTGGTAACTTTGGAAGGGATATGCGCTTTTGGAAAAAGAAAAAAAAGACACTAAGTTTGTTCACATATGTGCATGGCATCCGATAACATGATCAAAATGTATACAGGATTAAAAAGTAAATAAGCTGTCACTATATATAACCAAATGACGTGCTATTTCTAGAAAAATAACCATGACCCCATGAGAGTTATAACAAGAAGAATAGCACAACATAAGCAGGGCATATACGGCAACAAGCTTATGAAACAACTTACAGCCAACAGCTTATATTCACGTGTCCCTGAAAAGGTAGGATCAAGTTCCTGTACAACCAAATACCAGTAAAGATAGATTCTTTTCTGAACATTCAGAAGGGTAACATTGTATCAATAGTGAAGCATTTGGACCTGATATCGCTCTAATGCATTGGTGATTCCCACAGCATCTCCTCTGCATAATTGACAAAGTCCAGCATTAAGAAGAATGCCCTTGACGCTGTACTTAAGAAGATTGTTGTTGCTCGATTGTCGTGCTATCTCTTCAAATATCTCAATTGCTTTTGGGTACCTAGAAAATTTGTCATCTGTCATAAGTGCTCTAGTAAATAACATCCTTAATACCAAGATGAATATGATATAAGCATTAAGCAGACAATATCATCCATGTGATATTTTTGAATTTCAGAAACTGAATTAACACTGAAACTCAGAAGAAATAGTGAACATGATACTCCAAACGGACCAAACCAAATTAATAAAAAAAAAGTTGCATCCTCCTATCGAAAGATGAACCTACTATGACCTAGGAGACGGGTCTTTCCAACCTTGCACTAGAGCTTAAAAGGACTCCAGGTCTACTATTTGAGTAACCTCCCCACCCTGACCCAGTCACATACTCCCACAAGAGCCAAGCTCTGTTCACTATAGATTTTCACTATTCATATATACATGCACAAAAGCACACTATACATTCATGAAACATTTAGATGTAGAATTAACTAATTTATGAGCTCTATCTACCTTTAATCTTGAATTATCACAAATATGCATGAATTATCTTGGCCCTTGGTCTAAATCTTCGGAATAGTTCAACCGGAGTCATCCAACATGGCCTCAACTAGCCAACACTCTGGTTCAACTGGACCAGAAGTTTGATTAGGTTAGGTTTCAAAAGATCCCAACCCGAGATTTGCTTCGGTTAAGGGAGAGGATTAAGATGATTAGATCAAGGGACCCAACCAACTTACCCAAGTTGCATATGAAATCAAGAACCTTAACCAACTTACCCAAGTTTCCCATGAAATAAGAACCTTAATTCTTAAAAATTAAATCATAAAATATAGGATGTTATATTTTCACGAGCAGTACAGAATAATCATCAATAAACCACTAGCTAATCACTACTCTTCAACCAAGTATAGAAGGTAAACAAATAACGAGGGCAGTTAAATGCATCTCCATCATGAACTTTTTTCCTGTAAATTCCCCAATATCCACACTTTTACTACTTGGGCAACTAGTCACAGAATGTTGCACAAGACAGTAAACAGAGCAAACATGTGAAAAATCCATATATAAAAAGTAGCATGCATAAATCCCTTCTAAATTTATAAGCAAAACTAAGTAGAAAATAGAAATAAATAGTTCATACAAACTGCAGCATATCCACAGTCTATAACTAACAGACATGGATGTCTGCAAAGTTAAGGATCAATTATAAAGTTTTTACGACCTTGTCTGCAGGAATAGTTCGTATGAATACTGTGCAAGTGACATCTGAATACAATTCAATTTCCGACCAGATATTCAAATCTGCATAAGGATTTCAAAACATGCCATTGGTGGGATTAACTATTCAGATCCATATTCAACTTTATCGAGATTCTAGATCCATATCCAAATGAGTTGGATAGATACGTAGTCATTTGCTCGCTGTTGCAAAGAATTCCCATAAACATTGTGTTTTAATCTTTTTATATATATTTTATAAATCTCATTTTATGAACAAAACGTATTCTTATTTAGGTGCAGGCTTGGATATCTCAAGTAGATCCGTGTGCGTGTGTGTGAGAATCACTATAAATTCAATTCGAAATTCTGATGATATACCCCATTATTTTAATTCCACAGAATGAACTCATTAGAAGATATTATCCCATAATTTTGCAGACTGGACTGATCAGTATAGGTTATCTTTAAATAAAGTATAGACCAATCTGATTAAAAAGATATAGATCATGACATGATCAGAATATATTATCTTAAATGAAGTACAGACCATTCTGATTAAAAAGATATAGACCATGACATGATTAACCATGTTATTGTGCTCGAACTGCCTAAATATTTATGCATTCAAAATTAGACCACTTATGGATGTACGATGTGATAAGGAATGGCACATATTTATCCACTACTTTTTAAACTGTATATGTGTTGTCGGTGTTATCACCAAAAGATGAAATTGTAGCTTTGTACATTGAAATTTAAAGGCATTCATAGTGGCATGCAATGCATTTGCAATATTATGGGGATATGGGCTTGTGTAGAAGGAAAAGGAACTCAAACTATACTTCTCAATAAGTTTATGCAAAAAAAAAAAAAAAAAAAAAATCGGAATAATTTTTTTTAAAAACGTTATAACTGAATCTCAGAATATGAATAACTATTTACAATAAAAATCTTACTGTTCCAGCTGAGCAGCAAATTGTGCAACTTTCTGCTTGCATTGATTTGCAGAAGTTGTCACCTCTTCGCTTTGAAACAGATCAGCAGCTCGTTCAAAGTAGTCCATAGCCTTCTCAATGCTCTGTTCTTGCTCATATAGTTCACCAATTTCCTACCCAAAAATGAAAAAGAAAAAGAACAAGAAAGAAAAAGAAAAAGAATTCTCAGTATGCAGGTATGCCTTCTCTACACAATTCATGAAGGAGCCTTGTGATACTATCGGAAAAAATTAAAATTAAACGGAAAAACAAAGGTGCTACAAATTGTATACAAATTATGGATCCAGAATTCCTGCTGAAGAAACAAATGCAGTTACCACCTAATGCATATTAGAACACGCAAGCAACTATTTCTACTTGTGATCAAGTCTACCAAGCATTCCAATCTGTTACCTTGCAATATCTTGCAGCCATATTCAATCTACCAATATCCGAGAAAAGATTCACAGCCTGATCCAAGCAATTAGCAGCATCTGCAGAAAAAGTAAGGATAATGTCCATAGAAAGAGTAACAATGTAGCATACCTCATTTTTAATAATGTTTGCCTGATATTAACACAAGAATCAAACTAAAGAGTTTTTATAACAGGACTGCTAACCCAACCTAGTCCGGAATTGATTCTATAAGATGCAATTATTTGGAGACAAGTTAGATAACAAATATAATCCTTAGTAATTCAGAGGCATTTTAGTAGCAATTTTGCAGATAAAATTATAATTTCCATAAATGCATGATAGTTGCTTTACATTTGGAAAAGCTAGGATCTTTAAACAGATACGTCATACATGTATTCAATGTGAACTATTTAATTGTTACATTAAAGCAAAAGTTAGTATCGGTCTGTTTCTTAAGAGGATAATACAATAGGGTCACAATGCCAAGCAATAGATCACACGTCCTCTATTGCTATTAGTTGATATGTCGGTACATTAACATCTACATTCAGGTACTATCCAGGCGAGATAAGACTTATACATGCCTTATCGCTTCCTTCTAGTATTTCTAATATCTACACCTCAATTAACCGGTCATACACTGCCCGAAGTAATTGGATACAAGTACAACTTCCTCATCATCCTTTCTAAGAATCTTGATGTTCATTAGCCAACCTTCTCCCATCAAAACAGGGAATCAATCCAGCTTTTAGTATTTGAGAAAGATTAACAAAAACAATAACTATGCTTCGTCAAATTCCAGCTCAAGTTAATATAATCGAGAAAGGGACCTAACCTAAACTATAATGTGAGTTAGAGGGTAGCTAGCCTACAGTTTCCATGATATGTCATCCCTTGATGCTGGACATTCATCTATTTATAAAACCGTTGAGAAAAACATCAGATATTATATAATTGAATTGTTCTAGCATTTCAAGACATTAGGCCTCTCGTCATAGTATCTATTGCCATGACATGTCATCCCTTGATGCAGGACATTCATCTATTTATAAACACCTGTTGAGGAAAACATTGAATATTATATAGTTGAATTGTTCTAGCATTTGCAAGACATTTGTCTTCAAACTTGATAATCGGATGAAATCATGAAAGTTACATAAAGAATTCTACCACCTAACATCGTCGTCAAATCGAGGACATTCATTTAGTTCTAAATAAGCTTCAAAGATGAAAAGAAGTGCTAAGCAAATATGTCCTACCAATCAGTTCATTGCTACAAGATTGATGATTTAAGTATTGCATATTTTGTAAAAGAAACTTTACGGCATCCAGATGATACCAAGCAATCACTCATAAGCATGCTAAGTTGCTAACCAGTAACCATTGAAGCTTTCATTACTAAGTTTTATCTTAAAACCAGAACCATTAACAACGATGCAAAACAGGTACCTTGAATTGAAATCTTCTTGTAACAGTTTGCCGCATCTACATAAGCTGCGGCAGCTTCATGCTTGCACTCCGCCTGCACATGTAAATGATATGTTCAGTTTATGCCACCTTAATGTATTATTTATTATAACAATCTAGTATATGAAACAAAGAATAAACCTTTGTGCAGTTCGCCACTTTGATATATACTGATGCAGCTCTATCCCCTGAGACACAAATACATGCATCAAAAGCATAATGGTTCAAAACTAGGGGATAACCGACAAATTGATGCACATCTATCTTCTGCTATAATATAACGCAAACCCTTTCAATCTGTTATTGGTCTTAGTACATGGATTCACAAAGTGCCAAACAGAAACTTGAGACGAAAAAATCAATCATAAGAGAATATGTATACAAACTGCACATCTACAAGAGAACATGATATTCTAGACACAGGCCCTTCGCAGCTTGTTATTCAGCGTTAAAGCCCTTATTTAGGCTATTTTCATGACTCTAAATATTCAAGTTTGCACAACGAATGCTATATTATACGTGCCTACAAGTAGATTACTTAACATGCTTTGGCACACAAGCATTGCACGTTCCGAAGGGACCTGGGACAATGGTCAGCCGATACGTGCTGGTTATAAAACAGGATTTTACGGAAACCAACACAATTCTTGTCACTAATCATGGCTCACAAATAAAATGGGTGAAAATAATACTACTTTCATGCAACAAAGCTATAGAATTCTTCATCCAATGCGTATGTTATTAAAAAGTAATCTAGGTCAACTAAAGGTCCTCTATGGGCATACATTTTACTGTCAAATTTCAAATTTCTTGAGCACACAGACTCAACAGTCGCCAAACAAGGGCTGATTGATATCAAAATGCGATCAAAATGAACGAATGATAAAAAGATTGCAGGGGATTGATTCTTACAGTTCTTGGCAAGCTTGAAGAAATTAGCAGCCTTTTCGTACAAATCAACAGCATCGTTCGTCTTGGATCCGAAGAAGGACCACGATTGGAGCGTCTTCTCTGCTTGCTCCTCGAACTCTTCTCCCCTCGCCGTATGATCCGCCATTGATGATTCCGATCCGATTCGAAGCCTAGGATCGCTTTCTCGAGATCTAGGTTTTTTTTCCCTATTTGAAACGAGAAAAAATGGGAGAAGTTTCGAAAAGTACGGGATTTTTGGGGGTCAGGGCTGTAGAAAAATAACGCGTCGTCCAGAGAACAATATCGCTTGCCGATTCAGCATCGCGTCAAAGTTCAGATTTTGTTGTGGGTTAATTGCACAAAAGACCCTGGAGTTTTACGCTGTGTCACATTTATACCCCTTCCATTGATTCATCAATCAAATCTAAAAACACTCTGAAAACAAGTACTGGAGTTAAATTTGACAATCATCTGATTTTTTGAAAAGGACAGACGATTTGGTTGATATGATTTATTTTACATATCTAAATATAGTTAGCAAGTAAAAATTCAATTTCATTACATTATAGAAAAAACCGGGTTATCTCCATATTGTGTATGAATTTATGTAGCTGCGGATGCAGAAGCTTACGATGGGGAGTAGGTCCATCCATTTAAATCCCAAATGAGACTTTCACCTCTTTTATTATACAATTTTACGTCTCAAATAAGCAGCTGGGGATGTCTGCAAAACCCTTTATGTATTCCAAAGCAATTTTACGTGGTACAACAATTTAAAGGAAGCAAATGCTGAAAATTTCTCTACAACAAGAAATGCAATTTCATCTGAATTTTATCACACAATAAGTGGAAGAAAAAATTAAACCGAATTTCTTTTCTTTTCTCCTCCTTATTCTGGCCTGTATTTAATTAAGAGAAAACGTGGCATGTGGTTCCGAGTAGTCACTCATAGCCCTGGATAGGAGGACCCAAGGGTCTAAGTGCAAAACAGCTAGTGGCCCCATACCGGACTATCAGACTATCAGAGGGCACTGCACTTCGGCTTCTGCAGGGTACTGTTTCCTCATTAATTAGGCTGACCATGCCAGTTACAATTAGGCTAATTTGGTATGAGCCCCACCCCTTCATATCCTATTATTCATTGCACCCTTCAAATGCATACAAGTCCCAACACTAATGTACTCCAAACATTTATTTTCCTTCCCTCTTCTCTGCATTCATGCACCAATTTAAAATCCTAACGTATATTCACCATATCCTTCGAAATCCATCTCCATTCTCATTGCTCATGGATGCTTTATCAAAAGCCTTCCCTCTCTACTTCGCCGCCGCCTTCTCCGCCGCCGTCGCATACCTCATCCTCAGCACCCTCTACAAATGCCTCATCAATCTCCTCCAACGACACCGCTTGCACCGTGACGAGGATACGACCTCAACGAGCGCGGTATTGATCGTGGACCCGGTAACAAGAGCTCAGCTTGAACAACACCCTGTAATCACACACGTCAGTTCTGGTATGGAGAATGAGACGTGTTCTGTGTGCTTGGCCGATTATGCCGACGGAGAGGAGTTGAGGGTGTTGATGAATTGCAAGCACAAGTTTCATAAGGATTGTATCGACCGATGGCTCGTAACGAGAAATTCGATCTGCCCGATCTGCCGCAGGCTAGCGATTGCAAGACCGGATATCGATAGAGACGATGATATAAATCTGGATCAGTTGGAGCATGACATGAGGAGGTTAGAGGTGCGTTTGGAGATTAGTTTGCTGCCTCCACCTCTTTTGAGCGGTAATGGATTAGGTGTCTGAGAAAAATTAGCCGTGCTTATATGATTTCAGTGCCGACAAAGATGTAAAAATCGCTGTTGGCATTTGTATGCCATGTCCCATGATGCAAGTCTTTATGTTTTAGCCCATATGTTCTCATGTTTTTCGATCGAAAGAACTTCCATGTCGCTGTGAAAAGAAAAATTCAAAATAAAATTATGGTAAATTGTAAATCTTTTATAGAAATTGCCGAGGCATTACTAAAAAGTATGGTTGCAGTTTCATGTCGTTGGTGTTGGATTAAATTGCTGCCGGTTACAAATCCAAGAGCAAGTTGGGTAGGCCTAATACTGATGTAATCATACCAATTGCATACCAAAGTTTAGTTTACATGCTAAATGGGTGAAAGCTCATGAAAACTGATTTTACAAATACCAATAATATGCTATTTTCTTAATACCCATAAATAAATAAATAAATAAAATTTATATGCTATACATCATATATAAACTACCGACATTACCTCTAAATATTGACGAAATGAAACTATGAAAAAATTCATGCAATTGAGAAGCCACCAACTGGTCGAAAATTACACAGGCAGATTACATAGTTCATATCCAAGGTTAGAAACTTTCAAGTCTTCAAATCAAACTCAGATTTCAGTCAAAAACTCTAATTGTCCATAAAAAAAAAGGATAAATAATCTACAAAATTGTTGCAAATATCCTCGGAATCTATAAACTCAAAGCCCATACAATAAATATTTTACAACTAGATCCAAACAGAGCATAGTTGGAGAAAAGCAAACTCATTGCATATTACCCTCTCGCAAGACATCGATCATGTCATATATTCTCTTCTCAGCCTTAGCTTGAACCTGCACGAGAGCAATTAATTTCAACACTGGCAAGCATTTTACCAAAAATAAACATAGGAAAATGAGGGTAAAGAACTAAAATAAAAGAAAAGAAAAGAAAATATAAATACCTTCTTTGAGAGAAATAAGGCAGCATCAATGGTTCCTTCGGCATATATAGAACGTCCACATACATTATGCTGGAACTCAAACGAAACTCTGGTGGAAACACATAAAATTACATTGCACACTTAGCTCAAAGATATGTTGCAATCCAATTCAAACACATGTTAAGACTTACGACTCATCGGGCGACTCGAGGTGGTACATATGAAATGCATGGCCAGAGAGGTGCTCTTCAGGGACACCCACCATCTCCAGCTGTTTCTTAGGATCTCTTATTTGTTTTATCTATCAACAGTGATAATGCAATTTAGGAAAAGAAAAGGGAAAAAAAAGAGAGAAATGCAAGCTAAGGTTAGGATAGATATGCACATGAGAGAAATTATACATAGCGAAGAATTACGTATATGCATTCGTATGTTCGATGTTAAATATAGCCAAAAAAAAAAGCAATGCCAACTCCAAAATAATACTAATTTCAAGAAATCGATAACACTTGGCATCGGATAAATCAAAACGGTAATCACTAGGTATTTCTATTAAAAATATTAACTGCATCTTTTCCTTCACCGCATGAAATTTAATGAAAGAAATTATCAAGCGTAGAAAGTGAGGAAAATGCACCTGGTTTAAATCAAACGAAACTCCTAGCTTCTGAAAGCATGAAATGACAGCTTTAGCTGTACCAGAGGTGTCCAACTTGCTTGCTTGATGCGACTCCATCACCTGCCAATATGCAACATTCAAGCACGGATTATTTTTATCTGATATAGGGCTAATTTATTAGCAAGTCAATTTATTAGCTTCCATACTAAATTATGGAAGTTTGGGCTGTAGAGAAAATTACTATAACGATCTGCAAAACCTAAAGGATCAAGGATAGAAGCATAGGTACAATTTTTCATTGTTTACAGTAAATAGTGATTTCAATCTTAGAATAGAATAAGTAATAAGCAAAATAAAACTTCACATCTAATCTAGTTCCCAAATTCAAACATTCGTAATCTACTATGGCATGCAAGTATGCGACAATACTTTTGCAACGGAAAAATGAAAAAAAAGTTCAAATAGGAACAAATAGTATAGAACAACATGGCATTGGACATCAATATGAGAACCCTCCAAGTCTCGTGGGGTTGGGCTGGACAAAGCAGTCCGCTCGTATAGGCGAGCTGGTTAATTGGGTAATTGATTGCTTGTCCTTTCTATTATTTTTGCAATTTCAGTTTTCTAGTTGTTACCCATTATGATCCAAGACAAATATTTGAAGGAAATTAAATCCAATATATGAAGCATCATGCTGCCATGGCATTATCGTTGTATTGCCATAATCAGGTATTGTCGAATTATCATATTCAATTAACGTTATGTAGCAAGGACACTAGACATCTATTGGAAGCTACATATTAGACATGACATATTTTGCTGTGTCATTTGCCATTTCTTATGCACTATTTTTAGAATTTTCTATGTTTTGTGTCAGTTTGTGTTCATGTGTCAATTTCTTTTTGAATTTTACTTGGGTGCCTTAGATATTGGGTTCGAAGTAGAGTTGGTTCAATTCTCTTCCGGTCCAACCAATCCCTGCACACCATGTGTCAGTTATGTGCTCATTGTCGAGACCAAACTATTAAATGCTCATCAAGTAATTAGCTGCTCATCTTTTCTCTTTCTTAGCGCAGCATAATCTCTAACTAAACTATTAAATACGCCTTCTTCATCTTAGCCTCGTATCTTCATCTCCATTCTATAATGCTACAGAACCCATAAAGATCTAACGTAGCTAATCATAATCAAGCTATGAGTAGTTCTACTATTAAGAAGATTTTAATGAAACAAAATAAAATTTAAAAAGATTAATTAATGAGAATGGGTTTTGTTGACCCTATCCTTTCTCTCTCACAAAAAAGAGTGAAGAAGATCAGAATGAGTTTTTCTTCTTTTCCAATTATGAATGTAATGGTGGTGATCCAAACCTTGATTTATTAAAGAGAAGATAATAGATAAACAAAGTTTACCTGAAAGGAAGAGAAGATTGATTTGAGATCCCTAATTCAATATAAACAAGATGGAAAAATACATTAGCACAAGTCTAAAGGATTGTTAATTAGACTTCAACAAAATAATGAGGCAAAGGCAAAATTCTCTGAGCGCCAAGTTGCCATCATTTTGAAGCTCTACAGCAGCCATGATCATCCATTTTGTAGAAAAAATAAATCTAAAGAGAGACACTGTGAACCACTAGCTTATTATTTGCCACTCCACTCTTTAATTTGCTTCCATCCATTAATTCTCAAAATCATGGTTCAATCTAAAAGCATATATAAACATCAAAACCCAATTAAATAAGATGTAGATATGTTATCATAGTGAGCCTATAATCCCCCGCCCCCAATTAATTCCCCGATCTCCAAAAAAACGTCTCATCCCCTATCATCTCTTCATCATCCTCTTCCTCATCATCGTCGTCAGCCATTCTTTCTGAAAACATCGAGCGCGTCATCTCTTCATCACATCAAAATAAAGATTGGATGGTCCTCGAAGTCCCCATCATGTCTTAATCCTCCTCCACTTCCGCATCTTCAACAAAGATGAACTCCAATAAAGGTTTAACCGGTTGAGGTAGGATCTGACGGTGGATATCGATCTATAGGTTGTCTTGAAATTTGCAAAAAAACGCACCAAAGATAAACTCCAACAAAAAACCTAAATACATATAGTTTGTCCTACTTTTCAATATAGGCATTCAGTTTTTAGAAAACTCATTTCCAACCTACTTATCAGTTCAATCGAATTTTCTTTCTTCTATTAATACAGAGTTTGACTTAACATTATTCATGACCCACCCAAAGACTCGTTACGGTGAAAGGCGAAGGCAGATGCTAAAGGTTGATGACTAAAAGTTTTACCAAAGAATTATTCATCATTATACCTTTAATATTTAAAATACCTATTAGCCATCGATGCCATAAACGGCTTTAACCCAATATGTCATATAATTGCTAGTAAAAGAAAAAATGGAGCGACTTTTGTTAAATGCTACAATAGTACCTGTAGCGAGTAACCAGAGAAGGCCCCTGGAAATTGAACTGCCATTATTTCCATGGCTGCAAGAAATGCAACGACCTGCCCATACAAAATAAAGCGAGAAAAACAAAAGAAATGGCATAAGAATTAACTATAAGCTGGGAGCCCAAAGGCAGGAAAAAGGAAGAAGAGAAAGTCATTTTAATAGATAGAAATTTTATGTGCACCTGTTTCCCCATTTGTGGAGAAATGACTGCATAAACATTTGAATCTTGAACCGTCTTATACAGCATCTGCCGATCACCCCCGGTTGTTCCCATTACAAAGGGAACACCAACCTTACAATAGAGCTCAGCATTATCTGCATCAATAAACTTCCATAAGAGTGATACTGATAAGAAATAAAGTGCAACTTTCAAGTCTCATTTGCTAACAGGATTACGGCTTATGAAACCATGGTTTGGGTTTCGAAGCTAAATCCTAAAATTTAAATCAGAGGCCCGTTTGGCAACCAAAATAGAGCTTCCCAAACTACAGTTTCAAAAAGTTTCGAGGGCTCAAAACACCAATTTTTTCAACTCCAAAATGATTGGAGTTTGGTAAAGTTTTAGGCCGCACCCTTTTTCAAAACCATATTTTTAAATGCCTTGGTTTCTTGACCATGCTGCCAAACGACCCTAAACTTTGTGAAACTTTATTTTTATGAATCCAATATTTCGGAGTCCTTGTTGTCAAACTAGGCCTGAATTTAATAAGTCTCCATGTCGAGTATAATATAATCAGTATTGCTCTTCATTCATAATAGAGTATCCAACAAATATGTGTCTATTTTGATTATGCATATAGGCGCAAAACATAAATTTCAAGTATATCGACAGGAAATAGCACAAACAACACTAAAAGAAGGAGGAAAAAAAGAACATCTTTTTACCATTGACAACATCAGGCACAGTGTAATCCACAACCACAACATCTGGGAACTCCTTATAGATTGAAGAGAGTACATATTCTCCCTCAGAAGCCCCATATATTTGAATCTCAGTGCTACCCACATGCAAGCTTCCACTAGATTTCTTTGAACTGAATGTAGCAGGAATCAGCTGAAGACCAGCAGATACTGCTGCTTCTGCAACTGCTCTCCCCATTTTCCCACTACATCCATTCACCTACCAGAATCAAAACAAGTTTGCACATAATCTGTTTCAGAAAATTCTCCACTGAAATTTCTTAATATAAAAATGTGATTTTTAATCTAGGCCACTTACCAAGATAGGAAAGGAAACGCTTGGAGTTGCGGTGGACGAAGATCTAGCTTTCTCGATGTTGATAGTTGTGCAGGCTCTCACGTTGAGGTTGGATCTCGAATGGGTCTTTGGGAATGAAAAGAAATGGGGAGATTTTAGGGATGTTTTGGCTTTGGGGACGAAAGATGGGTGAAGGGTTGATAAAGAACAAGACATTGTGGGAGATCAAAGATATGAATTTTAGGGTTTAAGAGGGTTTTGGGGAAATCGAAGAGGAAGAAGAACGATCGCGAACAAATTGATTATCGAATCGGTTTTGGGTCTATTCAAGGAATGTGGGTACCAATAGATCCGGCCCATTTCTCATCATAATTACTAGACTGACCTGTGGTGGTGGAACCCACTTGACCCCCTTAAGAAATCGAAATGGGTTGCCCATCAAATTACACCCGCAACCTGTTCGACAAAATGCCGCAGTTGAGTTCTTATGTTCTATTCGAAGCTTCGACGCTGTTCAATAGGTTATCCCCAATTCAATTTTCTTGTATTTTTACTATTTTCATTTTATTTGGAGATTTTGATCTTGTGCTCAGCTATTGGGGATTTAGTGTACTGTGTGGGTATGCAAAAATAAAAGAATAAACAAACAAGGATTTAGTGTTGGCATGAAAGCTGTTTGATGAAACGTCGGAGAGAAAATATCCTTTCTTACATGAGTGTTAAGTAGCACTTCTATTTTACTGTTATGTGCCTGAAGTAACACTATCATTCTTTTCGGATCGATGTTTTAAACATCGGACCGCAGATAATGATCAAATCCAATATTCCAATATCATATTTTGATCAAATTTCTGCTGACTAGATAAATTTGAAACTTTGTGCATATTTTTATAGGAAAAGGTTTTCAGACGGCGAGGGTCTGCATATCTTTTTTCTTTCTTTCTGTTGCATGTTTGCATTTATATCCCTTTTCGATTTTATGTTACATGAGCAATTCGCCTAATCGCAATATTGTTGCTATCATGCAGCTTCACTTCCAAGCCAACTAAGAGTTCATAAAATGGCATTAATTGGCATTACGTGCCAGTCTTTTGAATATAAGCAGTCGAGTTTTCGGCACAAAGGTACGAATTTAATTGCAGGCTCATAGCATTTTGCAGGGTTCTAAATTCTAATATATATGACTTCATGGTGTTTTTTAAATAACTTCCGTTTCGCCTATTTTTCCATGTCCATGATGCGATATAGCTGCTACCGGTTCAGAATATAGACTTAAATTATATCCAATAATGCATGTCTTTGTGTGTATGTATTATCTTAATCTTAGATATAATCAATTATAGAACTATATCGCATAGCCACTTATATGCAATGCTTATATCAGGGTTTCGAATAAACAAAAAAAAAACATGAATTTGAAACGGAATTAATTTTAGTTAGACGAAAAATGACAGGTTCCATCAGGAAAAAACTGATGAAAAGTTGTCAAATGGTGGCCTTAAGTTATCAAAAATTAATCCTAAAAATACAAAGAATTATGCAGCCCTTCAGACAAAAATTAGCCTTCATTCCTGGAACTTTACTGACAATGGCTGCCACTAAAATCAATCGTCATGTCCTTGCCATCTCATCATCATCGTCTATAGTTTATTCTCTCACGATATACTTCGCCATCTCAAAATTTTGTAGTATGCATTCGGCTACATTGCCACCATAGGCAGGTATTTGGCTGCATTGGTACATCAACTCCCTCATCTCTTGACCTTTGAATTGGACGGATAAAAACATTTTAAATAGATCCACATCATCGATTATATAATATGAACCAATCCATGTGCCCTGCAGTGGTTTTCCAAAATTTAATTATCATTCACAGTTCGCATCAGATACTTAGGGAAGCATTCGGCAAACGATCGAAACATGAGTTTCCTTTAACCAGTTGAATTAAATGTTATCCATACAATATCTATGCATTACTAACATAAAAAATGACCTAGTCGAGCTCTCATCAATAAGACGGCACTATGGTTCGTTATGCAGTGTCGAAGACAATTATGACCTAACTAGTTATATCTGGTTATTACAAATTCGCTTCGCTTAACGTTTAAAAGAATTATAGCATGATAAACAAGCGAGAGATTTCACTTGTCTTGGATCGCTGATATAGAAGCGACGCGGCGTGCAGGGTTCGTCTTGGCGTACGAGACGGTGCGATGCTGGACACGGTGCGTGGCACTTGCACGATGCGTGGTGACCCGGTACTGGACGCTGTGGCGACGCGGCGTGATACGGTAATAGGCGTGGTGATGACGCGGGTGAGGCACAGTACTGGACATGGTCTAGACTCGGTGCATGGTGCGGGTGTGGCACGGCGCGACACGGTACTGGACGCTACTGAACACGGTGCTGGGTACGAAGTGGGCACGAGCCGTGGCACATCTGGGCATGCGGGTGACATGGGGTTGGGCACGGTAGTGGTGCAGTCGTGGCACGATGCCGGTGCGGAGGTGGGCACGGGAGCGGCTCGAAGTAGGCATGGTGGTTCAGGCCTAGAGTGGGCACGACTCCTGGCACAGTGGTGGTGCGGCGGGGATGCAGTGGGCTCGGCGACTGAGTTCGAGAGGATGAGAGGCTATTGGATTGAGCATGATGATGGACGGTTGGGGTACTGCTGGCACGACGCGGAGGCAAGGTGTCGCGGCGGGGGGTAGGGGTCGATTGGATCTAAGGGATGGAGGAGGATGAGGTGGGACGGCTATGGAAAGGGTCGTCGGAGGAGGCTGCGGCGTGCACGGTGAGGAAGTGGAGGTTGCGGCGATGGATGCCTGAGTTCTCGGTTGTGGGTCACTGGAGGGTTCGCCGACGACGTTAGGGTGCTGACGAGGAGACGACGATGAGTTGGCGGTTATGAGCGTCGGCGGTGAGATGAGGAGGTGGTGGTGCAGAGGGTGTGCCGACGGTGAGTGAGGTTGAAGGTGCTCGGGTGTAGAGAGGTGGTGCTCGGAGGTCGGCTGAGAGGAAAGGATGAAGAAGCAGGGAGATCGTCGTAGTCAGTGGCTCGTGGAGGCGAGTTAGAGAGGTGGTCGCTGAGATAAAGGAGCTCTGGTTTGGGTCCACGCCGGAGGAGGTGATGGTGGTTGGTCGGTAAGGAGTTGGTTGTTGATGGAGGGGTCGCGGTTGGTGGTGGAGGTGAGTGGGAAAGCTCGGCTCGCGGTGATGTGGTGGCGGTGGTTCTGCGGTTCGCCGGCGGTTCAATGGTGTCCGGGGAGAGAAAAGGAGGTAGAGGGAGAGATTGTGATAGAGGGATAGTGAGTGAGATTTAGAGGGAGAGAGAAATGTGTCATTGAGAGGGCGAGATTGGAGGAGGAGATCGGGGTTGGAAGCGGTGATCTCGGGGACGTTGGGGGAGGCGTGGACGCGGGGGCTCTCGTCGCGAAGGAGGAGGGAGGAAGATTGAGCAGAGAGAGAAAGAGAAAGAAGCGAGAGGAGAGAGAGAAAAGAGAGAGGGAAAAATGGGTCGGGTCGGGTCGGGGTTTGATAGAGTTACGAAAATAAAATTAGAAATTAGGGTTTAGAAAAATAGGAAAATAGAAAAAATGGAAAACAGGAAAAATATTGGGAAAATATCTAGAATATAATGAATAGAAAAATATACGAAATACGGATAATAGAGTACAGGATAAGCTGGGTATTACATTTCATGTTTAAAGAGAATTAAGTAGAGGTCAAGTACATATATTAGTAACACACAGTTAATTAGTTGACCAGTGTATTAATATAGTTGAAAGATTATTTAGGTTGCTAAATATAGCAACCAAGCCCTAATGGGGGGTTATATATATTGATAATCTTTCTATTTCTCGGAGGAGATTAAATATACTAATTATTGCAGAAAAGCAATAATTTGGTAGCTTAGAACGAGAGCGATACTCGATGAGAAGATGCTTGTTGATAATCCTGTCACATGTGCTGAATCTTAGTTGTAGGGGGAAGAAATATACATCAACTGAAAAACATTCAAAATGTATTCGCCTAATATATAATCACAATTTAAATAGTTTATTTTCCGCTTATTTTCATGTCCATGATGCAATTTCGCAACTACCCTACAGTGGATAACTTAAACTATATCCAATAATGCATGTCTTTATATGAACTTAAGTTATTGTCCTCTCTTTATCAGAGATATATTCAACTATAATAGGATGTATTATACCAACTTATATGGAATGCTTATATCAGGGTTTCAAATAAATCAAAATCCTGAATTAGAAACAGTTATATGTAGCTAGAGGAAGATTACAGGTTCTGTCATTATGTAAAACATAATCATAAAAATACAATTTAATCATAGTAATCAACAGTATCATAGAAAAATGACCCTTGCCCTTATTTGATATTGGGTAAATTTTTTTGTGGGTGTGGGGGCGGCGTGGGGGAGGGGGTGTGCTTTTCTTAAGTGTGCGGGCCCCCCTTCCCAGTGGTTGGTTGAGGTGAGTGTAGCCATGGGGCTGTGCTCGCCCCCACGCACGTAAAAACCATTTTATAGAGCACCATTGAATTTTTAGGGATTTTGAGATAAGACCGTTGAACTAAAAAAATGCCATGACCCTCCCTTGAACTGGCAATATTATATGAAAATGTTAGTTTAATTAACTCGTTTAAGGCATAAGTGGACCGAATAACCCCAAAACAACCTTGTACGCAGTCCGAATAGCCCCAAAATGAATTGAATATGCCATTATTTGATGAAAATATAGTGTGCGGGGGGGGTGGGGTGGGGTGGTGGGGTGGCGAGGTAAATGACCTTTTTAAAGTCCAATGGTGTTATCTAAATATCCTTGAAAATTCAGTAGTGCTTTATAAAATTTTGTAAGTAGGCATAAATAACTTGTTAGGCTATGCGTCAGATTGATACTCTATTACATACAGTCAAAATTTTGAAACCCTAATACATACAAATTTGTGATTGATAACTTATTAGGCTATACGATCAAATGTATCATAAAGGTCATAAACAACTTATTAGGTTATATGTCGGACTGATACTCTAATACATACAATCAAAAATTTGTATGTTTGCATTTGGTGGCTCAAGTAGTATGTATGTACGCCAACTCTTTCAGATCGAACTATGAATTAGACGGCGAAACTATTTAGGTAGAGATACATCTGAACCGAGCAAAAAGAACTCGTAACTACAAATGTAGGAACTTAATAAAATTTCGCTCTTGCGTCCTTCCAATTGACCATATCATCTGAACTACCCTGCATCCACGTCGAAATATATTAGAAATCTAAAGAATATATATATCTGAAACCTTAATATTTGTTAATCTCCAAAGTCATACCAACAAGTTATTTCTTAATCATATCCATCTCTTTGTATGAGCAAGACATGTACCGTGCATGATGCTCATGTAATTAAAAATACATGATGTGCAAATCTTGGAAATTTGTTAATTTCCATTTCATCTAGAAGATGATGACCTATTAGTTATTACATGTATATTTATATAATAACAACATAGAGCCAAAGTTCCTCAGGTGTACAGTTAGGTGACCAGTCCTAATTCAGTTAAAAGGATTAGTTAGGTTGTGAAGTACAGCTACCAATGCATTTCATAATCTTTGTATTTCGCAGAGAAGATCAATTAATCACACTAATTATACCCGAAAAATGAATAATTTGGTAGCTTAGGAAGGGAAAAGCATGCATGTTGCTAATATTCCTGTCACTTAAGCTCTAATCACAAATCATCAGCATGTGAATATGCAAAAAGCATCTAGAAGATGGGTTGTTGCTAAAGAACATGTCCAAGTGTTTGGTGCAACTGCTAGGTGAGAGCTAGCTATGATTTGTTTGTAATTAACAATTAGTGAAGCTTAAGAGCAATCGACGATGACAGCTCATCATACCGATCGATACATTATTGGAAAAGTTTCTGAATTTTGAAAAAGTGCTAAAATTTAGGAATCTGCCTCTAAAGCATTACAATACCTCGTTCATAATATATCGCTTATTGTTATTAAGACGGTAATGTAAACTAAAGCTAGGAGTTGGGACAGTTAATCTCCATGCTACTGGGTGAGTATCTTGTATACGATCTACAATGTCAACTTTTCCAAGTATTGACATCTGGGTATCTCCGCATATTGTGCGGGAAAAGAACTTTGTTTTTTTCCAAAATGAGAGTTTGCTGGTTTACGGCGGCGCTCGAACTATGATCGATACTCAGAGTGGAAGCCCTTGCGTGCCGGCCAATTGATGCAAGCTCTAATTGGACTAGCAGTGGACCCTTCAAATGTGAAGAGAATGCAACTTGCCGCCAAATTTTGGTTGTTTCTAAGAGCCATCCTTGTCTTGTTCCTACCAAATTATCATTCTATATTTATTATATTACTAAGATGATAACGAAACTAAATAACAACAACAACAACAAAAACATAGTGTCCAGTAGGCTTGTCACAGCAGCAGCAGCATCTCCTCCTCCTCTCCTCTTCTATATCATTACTAGAAAACTGGGTCATGCGATGCTCTCACGATTATTTATAAATATCAAAAGAAGAAAAATTTCTGATTCTGAGTTGGTGCGCGTTATCCACTCTTTTGATGAAAGAAAATATCTTAGAATCAATAACCGTTGAACAGTTTTTAACAAAAGGTTGTTTAACAATAAAGTATACACAACACTAAAAATTAAAGGGTAACTTGTCATAACACCCGATGTAAGTTTTCCGGATGACGAAAAACTGAGGTGGTTGTCAAAAACCTCTTGAAAATGTTTTTAGTTGTCAAAAATCTACTTGCCTACGGTATCTATATGGTTGCTTGTTATATTTAATTTTTATACGATATATATGCAGTTGCTTGCAATATATATGAAATAATCAGATATAGCACGCAACTGTTACCGCAAGAAAAAATTCAAGGGATTTTGACAACCATTTCGGGAGCAGGGTTTTTGTCGGTGGAAAAACCTGCAAGCAGGGTTCTCACCATTTACCCAAAATTAAATTTATTTTTAAAAGAACCATGACGAACTCTTATGTGATGTTTCATATTGGAATTGAAAAATGGTCATGTGCCGCAAATAGTAAAATATCGTGCTTGGACCCTTGTGTGGCATCTCTAGTTGCCAGCCACATGCGGCTCCAACTCTTGTGCAAGCCAGACACGTGGGAGGTTCTTTGAATTTCAAAATTTTGGATAGATGCATTGTCATTTGTCATTGCATAAATGAGTCCAAAATCGTGTGGTTGCAGCTTCAATCAAAATGAACACTACTCCAAATACCAACTTGCACATCAAATCTGCAATAATGTCAAGTTGAAGTGTAAAACATTCACAAAAAACCTAATGATTATGTTATTAATCATTTAGTTGTGTAGTTGGAATAGAATGTCATCCGAAGTTCAAACATGCACAATCTACTTACGGGCGATTTCATATGAAAAAGGCCGTCGGTTGTGGTTTTTCCTGTTGGTGATCGGATTATCAACCCATGATATAGCCTAGCAACACAATTATGCATTTTATACTGCCAACACGTATATTTGTCCGCCTCCTACAGTATTAACACTTTATGGACTTTTCTGAACCAAACACGTATTGATTGGAAGCTTATCCCTTCTTCCAAGTCCTAATCCTTAGTCAATTGAGCACAAATTTTCGACCCATCCAACTTGCATTTCTCTTAACCACTTAATTTTTTTCATAATCTCCTCAAAGGTCAGCTTAAAAGTCTACACACCTAATTTTATTCTCACGTTAACAATAAAAAAATATCTCCACAAATAACTCCACTCCATAATAATTCAAACAGAAAAAAATACAAATAAATACCAAAAAAAACATTAACCGCAAAATATTTTCTAAAGACTCCACATACACTCCAAGATCCAGCCCTTTGCCGACTCAGCCCTACTAAATGACAACAAGGCCCAAAACCCAAAAAAAATAAAAAAAAAAAAACCAAAAAAACTCGAGAACGGACCTCACCCTCACACATTCATCCCCCCCCGGGCCCCACTGTTGGGTGCAAAACTGGGGCCCGCTTCTTCCCTCTATAAAAACTCAACGATCCAAGCCTCGATTAATTCCCTAAAGCTTTAATTAATCGCTAATGATCACCGCGCCCCGATCAGTTCAATTCCTCGGCGCTCACATCGCCGATCAACGCAGCAGCCGCCGCCGCACGATCAGCTTCCGTGCGTCAGCGGTATACACCCCGCCCTCCCCAGCACGTGCGACGTCGCTGTACGACACGCTCGGCGTGCCGCTGACCGCCACTTGCCAGGAGGTCAGGGCGGCCTACAGGCGCCTGGCGCGCACGTGCCACCCCGACGCCGGCGCGCCGGAGGAGGAGTTTGTGCGGCTGCATACGGCGTATACGACGCTGTCGGATCCGGGCAAGCGGGCGGATTACGACCGGTCCGTCCTCGGTTCTTCGGCCGGGCGGCAGCAGCAGGTGCAGGCCCGACCCGTCTCGCCGTTCTCGGGCGGGGTCGGGCGAAGGCGGACGTGGGAGACTGATCAGTGTTGGTAGGGTTAGTGTTAGGGTTAGGATCCGCTGCTCTGCAAATACCCGATTGGATCCCACTTCTGATCCCACTTAACATGGGTCGTCCGATTTGCATAGCATGGAAGAAAACGGAGCAGGGTATACTATATTTGGTTTGGGTTTGGTTGGATTTATTGTCTAATTCAACTTGAAAAAAATAAATAAATAAAAGGGGTTGTGAATGTAATTAATTAATGTGAATATGATTTATAGTTGATGGTGATTAATAACATTATGAAAAATTTTAGATAAATTTTTTGGATTATATGTTGGTTTTTTCTTTTTTGTATAGAGATTGGTGAATTTGGGTTTATTTATTTGAGATTGAGTGTATAGGTGGCAGCTTAACTAGAAGCAAGTACAGGGGAATTGGGTGTGATTTGTGATGGATAGATGCAAATATTTAGTCATTGCAAATATGTCGAAGTCATTTTAGATTTAAGGTTTTTGTGGGTTGGAATTTTGTGCTAGTTCCAAAATCGTTTGATACTTGCATTTCTAGTTTGCTTTATTCGAGAGATATATGTAAATAAAATAGAAGGATTGGATTTCATTTTCAATTGATGTCTCTTCATTAATTTAATTCATCATTCTTCTTACCGTCCTGGTATAAAATTTCTTTAGCTATTCAGATGAATTTATACCAAAGGCCATCCATTTTAAGTGGGACCGCTGCTCAACTCAGTCTTATTGCAACTTAAAAAAAGGTCTTATGATAGACTTTTTTAAAAAAAATCTTAGATCCAAAAATTCAAATCTGGGAGGACAATTAGATAGGAGTATGTGAACATGTTTGATGGAGTCCCGGATTCCCTTCAAATGTTGTCCTCCGTCTCTGTTGCGAGCGCCGATGAAGAGTTGAAATTGATGTTGATGCTTGTCTTCTTGAGCGTGTGGATCTCAATGGGTTGATTTTAGGGGTGGAGCCGAGCTACCTGCAAAAAAGTTCCGGGGTGGTTGTACCACTGTGGACCCTCCGACGATCAAGTTAGCCGAGAAATTTGAGCAGGGTAGCGGCTTCTTGGATTGAAATTGGCTTACCTGAGTCGTCTGAGAGAGGTTTTTTTTATAGTGGTCACTTGGAGCGAGATGGCGCGAGATCTTCGCCGTCGGTTACGCCCCTGGCGTTACGCCTGCGTGAATGACGGGATCCCTCCATTAATGACGAGATATGCTCGTTAATGGGGGATACGGCGGCGTGGAACGCGGGATGTTGGGTGGCGGATATTTCGCTTCTGGCGAGATACGCGGAGCCGTGGCGGAGGCACTTGGGCTTTGCGTCCTTGGTTGTTCGGAAGAACCGGGGAGGCTTAGCTTGGCGGGTGGCTCAGAGGCGAGCGGGAGGCCGAGGAAGCTCGGTTCCGTGATAGCTCGGAGGCGAGCTGGGAGGGCTGAGAAAGCTTAGCGTGTAGGATGGCTCGGATGTGAGCCGATGGTTATTTGTAGGCCGAGTATAGGAATGCTCTGGGAAGCCATCTAAGGTCGGATCGTTCCTCGGGACGGAGGTCCAGGGAACGTCTTCAAAGTATCGTGTTTGCTCCTATCCCGTAAGTCCCGGGACATGTCATCTGCCACGTGTCATGATCTGGGGAATTTCCACTTACGAGTATCATCATTAGCCCCCCACTCTCATCCCGACCTATTTATGGGTCGGGTCGAGAGTGGCCTGCTCGGTTTTCTTGGCGCGGTCAACAGTCAAGAATCTTTTGGTGCGGATTCTCGGGGCGACTCGGTGTAGGGCAGTTACGTCGTTCAAATGTATGAGCCCAAGTGACGTGTCCCGAGCGTTTGGATTTCCGCGCGTATCTTTGGTGACATCAATAGATCAGAGAAAAGATCGTGCATTAAAGAGAGGGCGCCGATTCGTTCGTGCGTCTGTTGAAGCATAGGCCACGTGCCCGACGTGGATTGGTGGATGTGACAGGCTGTCGCTGTCGCCTGCGGCTGAAGAGACGTCTCCAATGGTCGTTCAACATGTGGAGCTTCGACAGCTGGCAGACGCGACGCTCGGTTTTGGCGGGAATTGATTTGGGCCGTTGGATGCTTCCCCTCGAGTTGTATAAATAGGAGGGGGATCCTTCTAGGGTTTACATTTCAGCCATTATTTTTCTTAGTTGCGAGAGATTGCTCGGCACTCCTCCTTCTTTTAAATCAGATCTCCCGCGCTTTTCCTCGGTGACACCTTCCTTTTAAATCAGATTAAATGTCTTTCTCTGAGGAGTCTGTTGATGTTGTTAGGGTCGATTCGGGCAACGAAGTTCCGGTTGTTGGAGCCGAGTCCAGGGTGTCATCTTCCGCCTCTTCGGCTGTTCCATTTGCGTTGGGTTCCCCTCATAGAGTTAGGGCTACCTGAGCCACTCGTCGCCAGGCGACGGCAAGGGCCCCCAAAGTGCGCATCGGGAACGCTCGCGATGCACCCTCCATCTTGAGAAATGTGGACGAGCTTACCGAGATTCGGGCTCGCTTCCATATTCACCCTAGCTATTCGCTTCATTTGCTAGGGCGGATGAGAGGGCGGATCAGGTGCAGGACAAGGAGATTGCTCTGTACCTGGATGCATTCTGGGCTGGGATGCGTCCGTCCTTTCCAGCTGAAGTATGAGGGGTACTTTGTTGTTTCCAACTTGCCCCGGGCCAGCTAGTGCCGAACTCGTGGAGAATCCTCCTCGGGTTTCTGGTCCGGTTGAAACTTGAGGATATCCCCTTCAGCTTGACCCTTCTCACATACTTCCTCTGCTACAAGAATCATCCCGGCACCAGCAAGAGTGAGACGAGCAGGGTGTATTTTTCCTTTAAAAAGCGTAAGGGTGGGGTGGCTGGGTCAGGTGTGGTAGTCGTTCCTTCCTCCATTCACGAACGGAAGGAGAAGTTCGTCTTCGTCGAGCCACCTGAGGGTGAGGATTGACATGTGCCTACACAGTGGCACAGAGCCGACTGCCCGAGGGCGAAGCAGTCGTCCTCTCCCGAGGCGAGGGCGGTATCCATGTGGGAGCCGATCCAGGCGGCCGACGTCCTCCTTTCCGAGCAGATCCTTAGCTGGGTCGGGCTCAGCCCCGCACACTTCGTGGGTAAGTTAGGAGTTTTGACGATCTGTTTAGACTTGAATAATTTCCTTTTGTCCTTCTATCATCACTAACCTTCTTGTGTATTCTTCATTTGCAGGCCAAATGGACCGATCCAAGATCCTCGCTGCCATTGGCGCTACAGCCCAGAAGGACGGGGGCGTGACCTTGTCCCGAGCCGGCCCGAGCTCGGCCCTGAGACCGTCACCATCGGCGAGGCCTTCTGCATCGCCCCGAGCCTCAGAGCCCCGGGCGAGGGGAGATGAGGAGGAGGAAGCCGAGGTTCCCCTCAAGAGGAAAATGACGGTCTTTCGGTCGCCGTCGACTGAGATCCTTGAGGGGATCCCCGTGCAGGAGGGGGACGTCTGTTTTGTGGTCCCCTCGGGAGTTTCCGTTGCCGACAGCTTGCTCGCGGACATGCAGCAGTCAGCCGGGGGCAAGATTCCCCGGGCGACCCTGAAGGTCTAGGTGGCCGCCATTGCTCAGGAGGCAGTCCAGGTTGGTATCCGTTTAAGTATTATTTTAAGTGCTTGGGTTGATTTCGAATGTTTCTAACTCCTTCTGTTGCTTTCGTCAGGTCCTCCAACACCGTGCTCTCATCGTCAATATGGAAGCCGAAGAAATTTCCCCGGCTATGGCAAAGGCAGATGAATCGTTTTCGCTAGTGGACGATTTGCTCCTTCAGTTGCGGCAGGAGAAGGAGAAGACAGCTGCCCTCGAAACCCGGTTGGCCGTCGGGGAGCTCACGATTTCCAAGAGCCAGGAGTCCTACCGACTTCTGAGCGAGTCCCACCGGGCCGTCGAGGCCAAGTTGGAGGAGTTGGGTAAGCGCTACGCCATAATGAAGAAAGCGAGGGACGCCAGCAAGAGGGAGACCGAGGCTGCGCTTGAGGCGGCGAAGATCGCCGAGCTCGCAAGTCGGTGGACTTCTACAAGGAGTCGGACCAGTTCTACACCGACATCGGCGAAGCCTCTGCCATCGTTTGGCACGAAGCTTTCGATGTCGTCAAGGCGTTGATGCCGGAGTTTGCCGATGGCGAGCTCCGAGCTAGGATGCTGATCTCGGTGGAGGCGCCGCAAGTAGCTGGTGCCGGGACGACCATCAAGGGAGAGGAGGTTTCGGAGGTAGAAGCCTCGGCCCCCGGGGGCGATGCCGAGCAGGGCAAGATCCGGACGAAGCCTGCTGTTAGTTATATGTATGCCCCAGAGGCCATTACTGTACATGTGATATATATTATAGTGGATGCTTGGACATATATAGGGAAGACTTTCTTGCTCGACATGATAGTATGCTATCTGGTTGCTCTTTATCTTAACTTGTAGATTTGTATTGTGATACTGTCTTGCTCTCACATGTTGATAAAGCCCTTAGGATATGTACTTGACTACCAGGACTATGATGGAGATCATACTAGTGGGTCCAATGGTAGTCTACAAGTACACCCTATAATTGTTCCTAGTCGTGGGAGTATCGAGACAGGACATCGATACTCCAGAGTAGACTAGCGTATACGTTTCTCGATCCATATGATGGGCGATGGCTGATCCAATATCCATTGGTGTTTGACATCAGAGAAGGTATACGGGTGCTCAGTGGAGACTGGGTATACTGGACGGACTCACCGAGAACTCCTAGATAGTATTATACATATCGTCGGATAGCAGTTCTCTGATGACATTGGTACAGGTTAGTCTGTCGACCCGAGATCGTCATAGAGTCTTGTGTGATTCCCACCGTGCTTTGATTTCCACCTTACCATGGTCAAGAGATCATGCAAAACGGTGGTTTTTTGGTATAGTCTCGAGTCACATGGAGGCAATGAGCGATAGGAGGGGATTCGTCTCTCTCGGTATTGGGAGTTGATGTTGCGCTATACTCGATTGGCCATAACAGGAAATCCCTGGCCAGGGTTGCTGAGATCTACTGGTAAGTGTTTTCAGTAGTTTCTCGAACCGTTATGGATCTTGCATCGGCATGACTTATCAGGCTATTGGGGTCTGACGTTATACCACCCCCAGGCTGTGATATGCGACATATCAGACGAAGAGAGCGGACTGTATGGTAGTGTTACTGATTGGATTCGCAGGAGTATGAGCAGATTTCCTTGTTGATCTTCTGATCGCTCAATACCCGGGTGGCCGTTACGTTTAGTAGACCGCTCGCAGCTTGTGGGTGTTTGATATGATCATTACCTACTGCCGGCGTATTGACGAGTCGTTAGAGTCCTACACAGAGTTTCCTTGTTCATGCGAAACGGAGTAGGAGCACATATGTGATATATGCGGGACCGAGATTAATGGGCGTGTGTGATACCGCATTCTATTCTTACGATTTGTGATATCGGTCGGTTATATGTGATATAGCCGGGTTATCGGATCAAATGTTGATTCGATAAGTTATTACATATGATATTACTCGGTTGTATGTGATACAGCCGGATTATTAAATCAAGTGTTGATTTGATAATTTAATGTATAATTATATATGTGATATATTAATTTACATTAACCAATATTTGCTTACTTAAACATTTCTTTTTCTCACTTTGTGCTTTAATATATATGTGATATATATTAATGTACATTTTATTGTGTCATGCTTGATGATACATGATACATAGGTGTATAAGACTTACACTATAGTTAGGATAATCCTAGGGGTTTTAATTTATCAAAGTAATTAAAATTGGTTGGATTTTGTCATGGTGGAAGCTTTGAGAAAGCTTGTGGATAACCATTGACTAAGTCCACCATTTTTGTTTTGTTAAAAATATTTATTAACCCAACCTTAATTCTTACCCTAGTGAAGTCTCTACATGAGTTAGTGCATGACACTAACTCACCCATGATTTATATTCTCACCTCATGAGTTTATTCTCTTGACTTGATTTCATTCTTCACTTGAGCTTCTTCTTCCTCATGAAAAACTTTCTAGCTTTTGAAAACGGTGAGAAAATATTGTGAGAATAAGAAAACTAAAGAGAGCCCATTTCCTACTTCACCATCCTCTACTATTAACCATTTAGTTTAGGGTGTTTGCTTCACTAAACCCTAATTTAGTGAAGAGCTAGCATGAGCTTGAGTCTTCTCGACGTAGATTATCTTCGGCCTCGAAGATTTCGAGCAAGTTTGCATCTTTCACTTTGTGGAGCCTCTCAAGAGTTCGGGAGATTCTTACTTGCAGCGAAGGGACTTCTACACGGAGCATTTGAAGTGAAGGACCGGTCTACAAAGGTTGTATTCCTCATTCACTTGGATTTGCAAAGATGTTTGCATGTTTTGTTTAAAACTCTAGTTAAGATTCTTGGTTAGGGTTGTTTAGAACGGCAAATTTTTGAAAACGGCATGGACGATGCCTCCCGAAACCTTGCTGCCTTGCTAAGTAACCCTACAGTGGTAACAGAGCCAAGTTAGAGATTTAAACGATGTTTGTTAGATTACCAAACCGAAATAACTCCGAAACTTGAAACAATATCACATAGTTTCTGTCGAATTTTTAAAGGGCTCTAAATTTTTTTTAAACAACTGCAGAATGTTGTATGAGATATAACATGAACACTGTGAAAATTTGAAGGGGGTTTCTGCAAATATGACCGGCCACATAGGCTAAAAATCCGGCGACCTTGGGTCAATTTGGGTATCTGGGCTTCAAATTTTCATGGTGTTTCAGTTTCTGGATTTTGGTATTTCAGGTGTTTTTTGTTTTTGCTAAATTTGCATGTGATGTTAACTTTCTGCAAAGGCAACTCGGAGTGTTTCGCAGTCGTAATTCTAACATGTATTCGGGTTATTTAAACGATGTTAAAAAGTTTGAACGGATATCAATAACCCAATTTTTCCCCGCTGGAAATTTTCCAAGTGTTGGATTTTTTCCAAGTTAAAAAATTTCAGAAAATCATGCAAGCGATTCTGTGGACCCTCTAGAATAACGAAACCCTAACTCGATTCTGTGATCGTCAGAACCGCCATCAAACCCTAAGGTTTGTGGTAGTTCATCGGTGCCACATGTGATGCATTGGTTGACCCTTCTACGGCTGGTTCATAGGAGCTGTGGCGTGTTCTGCACACTTTTTGAACTCCGCTCAAGTGTTGAGCTTATAGGGAAATTTTGGGTGCTTACTTATTCGATCGAAAAGTTTAATTTCGTCTAGCTATCTGTGATTGTGATACAATATTTGGAATCCACATAATCAGTTATGAAATAACTAGTTTGAATTTTATAAATCTAGCAGTTTAGTCTCATTTGATCGGTTGCCACGGGATTTTGATGTGATCAAAAGCCCGTCGCAATTACGTAGTGTACGCGGATACTCGCCGGGTAACCTTACTAGATAGCCACGCCCCATAGCCCCGGCCAAGTGACTGTAGGAGAACCCCGTCGCCAAAAGCATCAGTTCGGGTGCTCGCGGCAGCGGTGTTCCGCCTTAGTGCACTTCGTCGACGACATCGGGGGTGCGGCCGTCTACTAAACTTTCCGACGAGCATTCGATCAGGTTATCGAGAATCTTGTTGAATTACCCGACAGGTTATTGAAAATTGTTTTCAATATCGAGACTAAAATGCGGGGTTTATAATTGTTAGGCATGTGATGTCTAAGGAATTCATTTGTTAGGCATGAAATTCAATGTATGTGATACATTGGGTTTATGATATCTAAGGTGGTTGCGGATTCCAACTGTTGTAGTTTTTCACTTTCTTTTCTGCGATCGTAAGTGTAATATATGATGTATCGCCGGTTTCGTTGCTATATATCAACGACAATTGGGATACGCATATTTACTTACGTTGATGACATGTGATGTTATGCGTTGCTGTGATATGTTATATTGGATCGTCGTGTTTTGAATAGCCGGGTTTTTTTTATGTGAGATGAGAGTTTTTCATTTTCATTCATGTAAAAGCTTGTATGTAATATTCTTTTATTGGGAAACTTCCGGGTTGAGGATGATATCACCATTGATGTATATTATTTACTTTTACACATTAGGATAGACTCAAGAGGAGAGCACAAGTAACCGGGTTTTAGAGTCTAGTGGGAGACCATCTCGAGGAGTCGAGACCGGGTCTCTAAACTCTAGAATTGGTAGGGCTGCTTGCCGCTCTCGTAGGGGTCTAGGGATGTGGGTTTGGCTATTCATCGCGATCGTGGAATCCGTGTTTTATACTGGCTTAATTTAAAACACGGAATTTCTAGCATATCCAATATTTTATATATGTTCTTCTGCTGCTGATATTCTGTGATGTGATCACTAGATATTCTGAGACGAATGCTTATATTTTATATATATGTGATATATAATAAATATTGATACTTTCGTTTCTAATGTGATGCTTAGGAAGCATAAATGATGGGACTTCATTAATGAGATTAATGAAATAAAAGAAACCTAAAGATGTTGTAGAAACTTGTTTAAAAACTGGTAGCTCTAGTTCTTGCTTTGCATAGCGGTATTCCTTGTAGAATATCCATCACCTTATTCGATAAGGAAAGAGCCGAGATCCCTTCACCAGGAGTGACCTCTTTAGCGAAACTAGCAGATGCTACAACCCATTCGGTTTGTCTTTTGATTGCTTCTATAGTTTTTGCTTTATATAGTGGTATTTATGAAATATCCTGCACCGTATTCGATAAGGAAAGAGCTGGGATTCCTTCACCGGGAGTGACCTCTTTAGCAAAACTAGTAAAAACCTCAAAAACACTCCTTTTCAAATTCACTCGATTCTACAACGATATCAAGTTCATTACGCAAAAGGTTTTTTTAAAAACCTGTCGTAGCCCTCTGTCATTTCAGATAAGTACTATTTAGTATTCGTGCTACGTTTGTTGACCATGTTAAGGCGTAGTATGCGGTAGCTGATTAGTGCTTATCTGCATAAGCATATGATGCGATTGGATTAGGGTAGTCGTACGACTTTGTTGACCTTATTAAGGGTCGTGCGGGTGGGTTTAATTCAATCAGGAAATGACGAGTTAAACTTGGCTACGCTTATGATTTGTTGACCTTGTTAAGGTCATAAGTTGCTAGGGGCAAAATATTATCGGGAATTTCAAGTGTTGAAATTTGCAATGAGATTGCATATCTTCTATGAGATGGTTGGATCCCGATACCCACTGCAAGTAAGAGTTATTCCTGGGAGAGTTTTACACATTACAATTAGCCGATCAAGTAGGTGTCTAGAAAGGTGTTAACGGAGTTACGTCCTTGGGAAAATGAGGTTTATTTTATTTAGGTTCGTGCGAAAGCACGAGGAACCTCCCTCAAAATAACGATACTGGCCTGGCCGAAAAATTGGCGAACTTGTAGGGTGTAATTAATCCCGGCTAGTCTTACCTTTTAGGATTTGAAGGAAGATTTGATAAAAACAGTGGGAGCTATCCTGATTAGATAAAATAATAACTAATTTAATCTTACAAAGAGCGCACGCAGATAATAACTAATCTAATCTTACAAAGAGCGCACGCAGAGTGTTTTCTTCTCTCTCCCATGATAGCGACCATATCACGCCTTAATCAAGATAATAATATGGATGTATTGACCGAACCTGCTTACTATACTGTGCTAGGGAACGTTGGTTCCGCTTAATCTTATAATTGTTATAAGTCCGAGCGGAAAATAGGGGAACATCCGGATTCCCATGCCACCCAATCGAAAAAAGTGCATGTTGATGCATCTTCTACGGGTGTATTCATTACCTAAAACTGTTTCTCAGTATCCTCTACATCCTGGGTATATGATACCGGATCAGGATCCCGCATATGTAATATGTTACATGGGCTACAGATAGGTAGAGAACTGGAAAAGGGTGTTATATCTCTAAGTGTTAGAGAATAGTGCAATTGTTGCACCCAAGTCAGTTGGCAAATATCACCTTGTATTAATATATTGATTCTGAACAAATGTTATTACATGTCGGACCTAATATACAACATTACATCGGTTTCTTTAAAAAGTTAAAGAAGGATATAATTCTGTATATGAGGATAATGTTGTGAACATTTTTCCTGAATCAAGAGTTGATTCGATCAGGCACGTTATATAATAGCATATACGTTCTAAATCAAACTACAGTTCAAAGTATAGAACACACACAAGAGGAATAGTTCAAAAATAAATGAATCCTTCTTGTGGTATTATAGACTAGGTCATATCAATGCGACACGACCAGCTAAGTTACATAAGAATGAATATGAGAATCTGTTCGAATTTTCATCTTATGATACTTGCAAGTCTTGTCTCAAAGATAAAATGATCTATACTCTGTTTATTGGAAACAGAGAAAGAGTTACTGAACTCTTGGGACGGATACATGATGATGTATATAGTCCTATGTTTACAAATGCCAAGGTTGGTTCTTCGTACTTCGTTATATTCACTGATCATCTCTCAGGATTCGGACATATGTTCCTATTGAAACACAAGTCGGCACTTTTGAGAAATTCAAGGAATATAAACTTGAAGTTGAAGAACCAGACGGGTAGAAATATTAAAGTCCTTCGATGTGATCGAGAAGACAAATACTTAGGTATGGAGTTCCTGGATTTTCTAAAAGAAGAATGAGATTCTCTCTCAGCTTGCTCCTTCGAATACACCACAGCACAACGGTGTATCGGGGTGGTGGTATTGCACCCTATGAGATATGGTGCGCTCTATGATGAGTACTGCTGAGTTACCTGTTTTCTTTTGGTGTTATACACTTGAAAAGCTGCAGAATGGAATGGGAAGTGACCATGTCTTAAATGAGTTATGATATGGGATTGTCTGCCCTATGTTGAAAGGCAGAATCCGGACAAGCTCGAGGCAAGGTCAGTACTGTAAGTTTGTTAGGATATCCCAAACATTCGTGAGAGAATATCTTCCACCACTCTGAGGAGCAAAATGTGTTTTGTTTTCTTAGCATGCCACCTTTTTAGAAAAAGGAATTTCTTGTGAAGAAATTAGTGGTCATGAGGTAGAACTGGAAGTTGTTCTAGCTTGACAAACTAACAGCTGATGATTTGGTGAAACCAAAGGATTCAATAGTCTCCAACGAAGCTCGGCATCTCCGCGAATCTGGTAGGGTTTCTCATCCACTTGAGAGATACTATGGTCTTCTTGGTGACAGTGAGAGCGAGGATTGCATCATGTTTGATGATGGCCCAACCAGGTTCAGGCAGGCCATCACGAGTGGCGATTCTATGAAATGGCTGGATGCTATGCGATCAAAGATGGAATCCATGTACACCAACAAAGCATGACTTTGTATGTTGCACCTAAAGGGGTAAAACCCATAAGGAGCAAAAGGATCTTGAGAAAATTCTTGGTGTAGATGGAAAAGTTGAGACTTTCAAAGCCATGCTTAAGTCCATCAGGATTAAAGCAAGTATCACGGAGATGGAACATCTGTTTTGATGTGGCAGTCAAAGAGTTTGACTTTATCAAAATGGTAGATGAACCTTATATATACAAGAAGGTTGTAGAGAGTGCGGTTGTCTTACACGTATTGTACGTAGATGACATACTCTTGATAGGAAAGGGTTTCCTATGCTATACTCGGTCAATCTCCTCTTATCACAGGGATTCTCTATAGAAGATCTGGATGATACCTACTACATCTTGTTGTTTATGATTTATGGTGATAGATCTAAGTGGATGTTGGGAGTGTCCCAAATCCAGACTAGATGTGGATGGCTCACTAGGTGTAGTGATCAGGAATCAATCGGATCTTGGAAGAATCACTGGACACCTGTGGAAGACATTCTTAAGTACTTGAAAATCACTAAAAGAAAGTTCTTGGTTCGAGCTTCCAGAGTGATAAGGTTGACTGAGAGTCGGTCACAGGCATTGTCTTTACCTTCAGTGGAAGGACGGTATGTTGGAAGAGTTCCAAGCTAGATACCGTGACATACTAGATGATAAAGGCTGAATACATTGCTACCAACGATACTACCAAAGTGGCTGTCTGGACATTTCTTGTTCATTAGATGAACATGGTTCCTACCATTGAGCGTCCAATAAGTGTTATTGAGACAACAATGGAGTTGTGGTTTTGGCCTAGGAACGCCCGTCCCATCAGCGTTCCAGACATATTCTGAGGCAAGTATCACCTGATCAGGGAGATGGTTGATCTTCAAGGGATCGAGATAAGGAGAGTAGATTTTGAGGTTAACACGGCGGATCCACTCACCAAGGCCTGCTTCCCCAAATACTATTTGAGAGATTTTGGGATGGTTGAGTATGGGATACTACAACTACTGCTAAATCGTTGAGTATGAGATACTGCAACAAATGGCCTTAGTGCAAGTGGGAGATTGTTAGTTATATGTATGCCCTAGAGGCCTTTACTGTACATGTGATGTATATTGTAGTGGATTCTTGGACATATATAGGGAATACTTTCTTACTCGACATGATAGTATGCTATCTGGTTGCTCTTTATCTTAACATGTAGATTTGTATTGTGATACTGTCTTGCTCTCACATGTTGATAAAGTCCTTAGGATGTGTACTTGACTACCAGGACTATGATGGAGATCACACTAGTGGAGCCAATGGTAGTCCACAAGTACACCCTATAATTGTTCCTAGTCGTGGGAGTATCGAGACAGGACATCGATACTCCAGAGTAGACTAGCGTATACGCTTCTCGACCCATATGATGGGCGATGGATGATCTCATATCCATTGGTATTTGACATCGGAGAAGGTATACGGGTGCTCAGTGGAGACTGGGTACACTGGACGGACTCGCCGAGAACTCCTAGATGGTATTATACCTATCGTCGGATAGCAGTTCTCTGGTGACATTGGTACAGGTTAGTCTGTTGATCCGAGATCGTCATAGAGTCTTGTATGATTCCCACTGTGCTTTGATTTCCACCTTACCACGGTCAAGAGATCGTGCAAAACGGTGGTTTTTTGGTACAGTCCCGAGTCATATGGAGGCAATGAGCAATAGGAGGGGATTCGTCTCTCCCGGTATTGGGAGTTGATGTTGCGCTATGCTCGATTGCCCATAACAGGAAATCCCTGGCCAGGGTTGCTGAGATCTACTGGTAAGTGTTATCAGTAGTTTCTCGAACCGTTATGGACCTTGCATCGGCATGACTTATCAGGCTATTGGGGTCTGACGCTATACCACCCCCAGGCTGTGATATGCAATATATCAGACGAAGAGACTGGACTGTATGGTAGTGTTACTGATTGGATTCGCAGGAGTATGAGCAGGCTTGCTTGTTGATCTTCTGATCGCTCAATACCCGGGTGGCCGTTACGTTTAGCAGACCGCTTGCGTCTTGTGGGTGTTTGATATGATCATCACCTACTGCCGGCGTATTGACGAGTCTTTAGAGTCCTACACAGAGGTTTCCTTGCTCATGCGAAACAGGGTAGGGGCACATATGTGATATGTGCGGGACCGAGATTAATGCGCGTATGTGATACCGTATTCTATTCTCGCGATTTATGATATCGGTCGGTTATATGTGATATAGCCGGGTCATCGGATCAAGTGTTAATTCGATAAGTTGTTACATATGATATTAGTCGGTTGTATGTGATATAACCGGATTATTAAATCAAGTGTTGATTTGATAATTTAATGTATAATTATATATGTGATATATTAATTTACATTAACCAATATTTGCTCACTTAAATATTTCTTTTTCTCACTTTGTACTTTAATATATATGTGATATATATTAATGTATATTTTATTGTGTCATGCTTGATGATACATGATATATGGGTGTTTAAGACTTACACTATAATTAGGATAATCCTAGAGTTTTTAATTTATCAAAGTAATTCAAAATTGGTTGGATTTTGTCATGGTGGAAGCTTTGAGAAAGCTTGTGGATAACCATTGACTAAGTCCACCATTTTTGTTTTGCTAAACATATTTATTAACCCAACCTTTATCCTTACCCTAGTTAAGTCTCTACATGAGTTAGTGCATGACACTAACTCACTCATGATTTATATTCTCACCTCATGAGTTCATTCTCTTGACTTGATTTCATTCTTCACTTGAGCTTTTTCTTCCTTATGAAAAGCTTTCTAGCTTTTGAAAATGATGAGAAAATATTGTGAGAATAAGAAAACTAAAGAGCGCCCATTTCCTACTTCATTATCCTTTACTATTAGCCATTTAGTTTAGGGTGTTTGCTTCACTAAACCCTAATTTAGTGAAGAGGTAGCGTGAGCTTGAGTCTCCTCGACGTAGATCATTTTCGGTCTCGAAGACTTCGAGCAAGTTTGCATCTTTCACCTTGTGGAACCTCTCAAGAGTTCGGGAGATTCTTACTTGCAGCGAAGGGACTTCTACACGGAGCATTTGAAGTGAAGAACCGGTCTACAAAGGTTGTATTCCTCATTCACTTGGACTTGCAAAGATGTTTGCATGTTGTTTTGTTTAAAACTCTAGTTAAGATTCTTGGTTAGGGTTGTTTAGAACGGCAAATTTTTGAAAACGGCATGGACGATGCCTCCTGAAACCTTGCTGCCTTGCTAAGTAACCCTACACTTGCTGCCTGAGCTTTTTTGCCTTGTGCCCTTTTTGTTTTTCTTTTTTTCTTTTTTTTATAAGCCTCTAGGCACTTTTTGTAAAGCTGGGGAGCCCAGAATACCCTGTAAAAATTTTTGGAACATGAAATAAGACTGGGTTTATTTTCCTCGGCATGACAATGTGTTCCTGCGTGAGTACTTGAGCTTGTCAGTCTTTTCCTCGATTCAAGTGTTAGGCCGTAGGTCAATGGCCGGCCTTTTAGATGATCACGCGTCGAGTGTAATTCAATTTAACACCAAGTGCAGGAAGGTCGGTGTCCTTCCAGCCTCCGGAGTTGAGGTGGCGATCGTTCAACTTAGAATATATCGAAAGATCCCTCATTGTAGGAAGGTCGGTATCTGCCCATTCCTTGGAGTCGAACGGACGACCACATCTCTTAGCGTGAGTTGAATAATAGCCAAGTTAGGATTGGTCGGCGCTGACTGATGAGGGCTTTGGATCCTTAGTGTAGGTGTGTAGGAGCTACCTGCGAGGATTGGCCGAGCAGGGAAGCTGCTCGGTGGCCTCTTGGTGAGGGCTTTCGGTCTTCGGCGTGGATGGGTAGGATCTACCCGTCAGGGATTGACCGAGCAGAGAAGCTGCTCGGTGACCTCTTGGTGAGGGCTTTCGTTCCTCATCGTGGATGGGTAAGAGCTACCCGTCAGGGATTGACTGAGCAGGGAAGCTGCTCGGTGGCCTCTTGGTGAGGGCTTTCGATCCTTGGCGTGGATGGGTAGGAGCTACCCGCCAGGGATTGACCGATCAGGGAAACTGCTCGGTAGCCTCTTGTGAGTGCGCTTTCGAATTCTCCTCACCTTCATAGGGTGTCGTTCAATGTCCCGTGACCCGTGAAGTCTGAAAGAGTGACCATCGCAGATGACACGTTGCAGAAACGTATAGGCAAGGCGTGACGCTTCAAGATCCGCGTCGTTCCGACTTCCTTTGACCGCGTAGGGGCTCGTGAAGACCGGCATGGTCGCCACGCGGCAGCTCTGTATTGGGAAATTTGAAAATATCCCGTGATTCGCGTTGGTGTGCGTGCAAATATCGGTCTTTAAGGATTCTTTTGAGGCTATAAATAGTGAAGGCATGTGGGTTTCTTTTAGCTTTGCATTTTTGAAAATGGCCGGATTTATTTATTCCATCAAATAGATCATCTCCCGTGACGACGTGTATCTGTATGATCAGGAATGCACCGAGGAGATGCATCAAACGGTGATTGAACGCGTGGAGGGTCGTCTTCTTCCCCGGCAGTTACCCCTCCTCCAATTGCTCATGTATGCAATTTGGAGGATGTCTCCGGGGCGACATAATGCCTTGTTTCCGCAACTGCTAAACGAGGCACTTGACAAGCTGCACACGCTTCATCACCACGGCCTGATTTCGAAGGCCTGGCGGGACCGATCGGTGGCCCTTTTTCAGGAGTGTTTCTAGAAGAGGCAGATTGCGGACTCTTGCCCGACGGGCGGGAGCTCTGGTTCTTCTGTGGCGTCTCGGGTCTGCGGGCAACATCAGAAGGAGCAGGCTGAAGAAGCTAGGGCTCGGCTGGTGGAGATCTCTTTGAAGTACCATTGGCAGTGTTTTCTCAACCCCTATCCCCTCTGTTGTAATTTTTTCTGAGGAGCCTCTAATACCTTTTAATGAATAAAATTCTCCTTTTTTTTTATACGTTTTGTCTTTTTGTGTCCCTTAGTACTTTTGACTTCTCTCTCAGAAATGAATTTAGGTATCTCGGAATCAAGAAAAAGAACAAAATTTGTGGAAGAAGCTCCTTTTAATTCAGGAGACTTAAGAAATTTTACATTGCTTTGAAGAAAATACATTCATTTGTACAGTTTGAGTTTTTCAGCGTTGCAGGGTCGAAGAAATCCGCGTCTATGAAGCTAAGCAATTGGTGGCCTGCCGAGCTGTCTACTAGCTTGTCTATCCGAGGGAGGGGATAGTTATCTTTCGGGCAGACTGTCCCGACCCGAATGTGGTATGTGACCGGCACTTAAATCACGTGACATTTAAAGATATCGACGCGGTTCATGTAAGCCGAAACCCGGAATCTAAACCCCTTTTGAAAATATTGGAGGTGAGGTTTAAAATAGTCATCAGATGAGATCGGTTTAAAATAAACATTTAAGTCTAATTAAGTATGTTTGAAAAGCATATCTAACGTTTTAAAAATTCGCCAGCACCTCCTCTATAATTTTAAAACCCACCGTTGCCGGTCCCAAGTCCGGATGAAAAAGGGTGAGGGTTGTGGTAGTCTTGTGACAGCCAACGTAAAACTTTGTCACATTCTATGACCTCCTCTATAATTTTGCATAAAAACCCGATACAACATAACAATAAAAATAGCATCCCAACGGGAGCTGGCTTCCACGCCCAAACGGCGGAGCAACCAAGCAAACAATATACGACGCACAATGGCGAAGAAAAGAAAAGAAAAACAAAATCAACAATTTAAAAAGGTTGACTCCAATGAGTATGACGTCCACAACACACAATTCTAAGTCTCGCTTCTACATCTACAATATACCAATTCTAAGTTGATGGAGTTTTACTAGATACAAGAAGATATGAATATACAAGTGTGAGTACGATACAATAGTAACCTACCTGCCAAAGCAATCATCGAAAGGAATGTGTGCCCCAAGCCGCTGATAATCCAAGCGGTAAAACCTGCAAGAAACTGTGGCACAACGGGAGTGAGTTACCAACTCAGTGAATAAAAATACATCGCAATGTAGAAATCGAAATGCACAACGATACCTATGTCATAAATATAATACTATCATATCTTGTACTTCTATAATATATGATATGCATATGTATCATAAATGTAACTCTATCCATCATATGAACCCAAAATAGAATAAATCAATGCAAATGACCTGTATTTAGGTATAAGCCCAAAAATAGTCGAAAAATATATATGTCAAACCTTTTCTTTAAAATAGCCGTAGAATATATGTCACGGCATAAAGCAAACGTGATAGTATGAAATATAATAGGTATCTTATTTAAGATATATGTCTTGCTATTTTAGTGAAGAGTGTTAAAAGGTTTACAATTTAAAGATCCCATTGTCATATCAAACATGTCAAAATAATGAGGCTATAGCTCGTTTTGAATTCCTTTTTATATGCAAATGCCCGTAAAAAGATATGCAGGTACTGTCCCCTGATCAGTCCTGGTCCGCTACAATAACTGTATACCTCGTATGATATCCATATATCAACTTCTGGATGTCCAGCATCGACACCCGAAATCAGAAATTTCTCGTGTTCATCACCGCCATGCAAATCCTCAAATTTTTCGTGTCCATCACCAACACGCAAATGCAGATATCGTCGACACCACTTCAACAGATGATCGCCACCCGATATCCCTGGCCCCGGTCGGTGTCTCGTGGATATCCGCCGTGCCCAAATCGAGCCCCGGTCAATATTCCTTGGATATCTGCCGTGCTCATCTCTATCTCCGGTATCGAGTATCCTCACTACGCTCCCCGTCTCTACTGCAGCTATCCTTCCCCTCGGTCTCGACCGGGTCCACCATGTATCCGTCTGTATACTTCCCCACTCAGCGCGGATAAGTAGCAAGTCTGTAACCGTATATCTCCCCCACTCGGTTCGGAATAAAGACAATCAGAAAATATCAAGCTCATGGTGGACGTCAACTCATCATATCCAGAAATATCAAGTAAAGAATAAGAATACTTGCATAAATCATTCTGATGATATATTATATATATACATATATAACAGCGTCCCATACCACTGATATATATCATCAAAAGTAAAATATCTTGAAAACTCATAAGAATCAAATACGAATAACCATGATACTGGTATTCGCAATGCGCAACAGGTAATAAAGGAAAAGTATGTAATTAAGTCATACAGACAACATATCAATTCTACTGTGTCATGGTAATACTAATGATGTGTAGTGTAGCATACGTGTCCGTGCTCATGCAGCATGGCAATCATTACTATTTGTACTAGTGTTCTATAAGTGTATAAATCATACTTGTATCGATATCTACATACGCATTAGGTAGTATAACGGTCCTACAGTACCATGGCATTACCAATGAGGTGTAGTGTAACAAGTGCGTACGCGTTTGTGCAACATAGAACTTATTGGTAGTTGTGCAGTATTCTATCAGTGTGTTCGTATAAAGGAAATAGATAACATCGATGAATATATCGCGAGTATATATAGTAAATCTAAGCGTGACTATTAAATGTAATTACTTGCTATGAACTATACCATTTTCTTTGAAAATGAAACGAAACGTTAGTTTTGAAATAAGAAAGCTGCCTTGGGTTGAAAATAGATATTCGTTTTGGAAATTGGAATCGCATCTTTGTTATTTATCAATAAAAAGGAAAACGAATCGTTAGTTTTTAAAATAGTATAGCTCACTCAAGTATTACGTCCTAAAACGGAATAAAATAAAACTCTACGATTCTAAAGGAAACCTGGCCGTTATTCGGCATGCTAATCTCGTCATCACCTGTACGGTATGATTCCTCGTACAATATCCGCATTATCACAATATCCAAATTATCTTAAGTACGGCATGATTCTTTGTACCGAGCCACCAACCATGAATAAAACTATATGGACATGAATATATACTAGATGCAACATATCTCCTAATATCATTAACTTAAACAATCACTAAAAACTAACTATATATCATACTATGCTATTTATAAGGTTGCGGGGTGCTATACGCCATCCACCCGACTTCCCCTGTAGATGTAAATCTACTCACCAACTTGTTGAGCTCGTCGAATCCATGATTGCTATGTCCGTCATCTCCGTCTCGAAAACCTTCGTGATCGTACCTATAATCGTAGTTATGAAATATCGGCGTAAATATCATATCAAAATCAAAATAATGAGCTAAGCATCCATAGGTTAGAATCTACAGCTCACTTATCCCAAAAACGAACAAACGCTCCTGAAATTAACGTACGGACGTCAATGTTTCAGTCGCGGTACAGAAATACGAAAAACCATATCGGAATATCGGAAATTTAATAAAACCCAAACCCAACATTCCCAGATTTCTCTGTATGATAATTGAAACAAATCAAACAATATTATAGATCATAAAATACCCAAACAAAGCTACAGAAGAAAAACCAATACCAAATGGCCTAAGGGACCCGGCGATGCCGGAAAAACAAGGAATGTCGCCGGTCGAAACTTAGAGATGGGGTCTCGGGCTTTAAGTGAAGTCTCCTAGTGGTCTCAGCATACTGCTGTCTTATTAGTTTTTCTAGTGGTATTACCTAATAGCTCCGGATTCGATTTTAGTATGATAAATGTCACAAAACCCAATTTCCTGATACTGCATATTACAAACAGGTATTAACAGAATTGAAATTGTAAGGAAAGAAAGAGATACACCTATGTAGTTGATTCACAAAGGAATATTAGCTCAAGAAGTGCTTGTGGAAGCATCAAGGGTTTGTAGAGGCTCTAGGTTGATGGTGTGAACAAAATTGATGAAGGAACTCATTGCTTTTTCTTTTGATATTAAGAACACATAGAAATTTAGTGTTGGAGTTTGAAAAGAGTTCAGTTTGAGGAGGCTAAGAAATTCCTATGTGTTGTGTTGTATAGAGAGAGCATGAGGTGGAGGGTTGTGAGGTGGAGGTGGCATGGTGGAAGGAGGAGGTGGAGGATTGTGAGCATGGGTGAGGTATGTTGAGGGTGAGGGTTTAGCTTATAATATAACCAACGATGATTAAAAGAATGCAATAATTAAAGAAAAATTCTTTTTCTCTTAATTAAACCCTTCATGTCACAAAATCTAAATCCATGTTTTTAAAAGAAACACAATACTTTTTTATAACACTTAAATATCATTATCTTATAATAACATTTTATGTCATGTTTAGAACAATTAAAATATTATTTTTATGATATCACATCTTTTCTTCATATTTACCAAAATAATTAAATTTTTACGGATATAATTCCGATATCAAAAGTTGTATATGATATCACTTTTATAAACTCATTATTTTTATATTTAAAATTATAAAATAATATTTATAATTTTCCGAAATGTTACACAGACCTTGTTCAGGTCTGTGAAATCGACGCACATGCGCCACTTCCCGTTTGCCTTTTTTAACTATGACTACATTCGCCAGCCAATCTGAATAGTCAACATTTCAAATAAAGTTGGCCACGAGCAATCTATCGACCACGTCCTTAATGGCCTTTTGTTTGATCGGCGCGAAACTTCGCTTCTTCTGCCTGACGGGTCGGGCCTTCGGGTCGACCCCGAGCTTATGTGAGATTACTTTGGGGTCGATCCCGGGCATGTCAGCAGGCGCCCAGACAAACACGTCCGAGTTCCCTCAGAAAAAGTGGATCAAGTCTTCGCTTCGGGCTCCTGTCAAAAGGGATCTGATCTGGACCGTTCTCCCTTCGTCCCCCTCGATGAGGGGGACCTCTGTCAACGCTTCTACCGGGGCCCCTCGGATTTTTTTCTGCTCATCACGCGTGTCCAAGGACCCCTGGAAAATATTTTCTTCTTCAAGGTCGTCGCTATGTTCCCTGGTGGTTGATGTCGTGGTGAAGCAAATCTTGGTGATTCGCTGGTTCCCGTAGGCCCGGCCTATCCCGCCTTGATCTAATGGAAATTTGATCGTGAGGTGATAGGTCGAGATCTGAGCCCATAGGGCGTTTAACGTCGGACGTCCCAGGAGGATGTTGTAGGATGAGGGAATCCTAGCGACGATGAATTCCACCGGTATGGTCCTCGTATGGCCAGCTTCCCCAACGTTGAGGAGGAGGGTGACCACTCCTTCGGCCGTGATGGAGTGGTTGGTAAACCCCGATAGGACATGAGAGGTTGGCCGTAGGTCGGTCGGCCCCGGTCCCATACGCTGGAAGTAGTCATAGAAGAGGATATCTGCCGAGCTTCCGGAATCTACCAGTATCCTCTGGACCTCATAACGGTGAACTCATGCCGTAATCACGAGAGGGTCGTTGTGAGGTACTGATATACCGTGGAGGTCCTCATCAGTGAAGATGATGGGCTCAGCGGTCCTGCACTTCTTCCTGGGCGGGTCGCTTGTTCCCTCGACGGGTAGGAGGCGATGAGTCTCGCCGGCTCCACGGGCAGGCCCCGAGGAAACGACCATGATTTGGCCGATCGTTAATTTGCCGGGAGGGTGCTGGTTCTCACGCTCCCTGTCCGCCCGTCGCTTATCCCGTAGGTACTTCGCCAGGTGGCCAGAACGGATCAACTCCTCGATATAATCGCGGAGTTGTTTACAGTTCTCGGTCGGGTGGCCCTGCGACCTATGGAAGACGCAGTACGGGCCACAAATACGTTTAGCCACTTTATGGATGACCGGCGGGAGCTTGAAGAATTGCTCGCCCTTCGTCTCCTCTAACAGCTCAGTCTGGAAGATGTTGAGAGGAATATACTCCTGGAACTTTGGGGAGTACGGTTTTGGCCGGTCGACCTTCTTTCTCTCTTCTCTGCCTCTCTTCTTTTGTTCAGCTTGGTCGCCTCGAGGCATGTTGGCATTCACCTCAGACTCGAGTTGGATCTCTCGTTCGGTCCAAGTTTTTACCTCGGCCATCGTCTTAGCTTGCGCCAATGCAAAAGAGCGGAGCCACTCTTTATGTCTAAGACCCGACCTTAAGGCGGTGATGACAGTTTCATCCCGGTGCTCGAGAACCTCGAGAAGAGCGTTGTAGAAGCGAGTGACGTGTCCTTTAAAGGATTCCTTGTCACCGCTCTTTATGATGAAGAGGTAATCGACAGTTCGCTTCTGTCGTCTGTTTCCGACGAAGTGGCCGAGGAACTGGGTGGCCAGCTCATCAAAGGTAGAGATGGAGCATGGCGTGAGTCCTCAGAACTAGTCCCGTCCAGCCCGGATGAGGGTGGCGGGAAATGCTCGGCATTGGGCAGCGTCGGAGTTATCCTGGAAGCTCATGCCCGCCGTAAATGCATCCAGATGGTCCTTTGGGTCGGATTTCCCGTCGAAGAGGGCCACCTTGGGAGGCTTGTTCCTGGACGAGATGTGTACGACGAGCAACTCCTCGGTGAAGGGCTTCGTAAGTGATTTGGCGGCGTACCTGGCCCCTTCACTGAATGGATGATCCTCCCGATGTATACCCTAGATTTTCTTTTCGAGGGCGTCGAGGCGGTCGTGATACCTCGAGGATTCGACGCATTCAGAGCGACGGTTCTTCTCGCCGGTGGTCTGTGCCAGGCTGCGACTCCGATTCCGTTTTATCAAAATTCCGTAGGTCCCCAGGCGAGGTCCTTCTTGAGTCCTCGCGGCGAGTGCCGTTCGTGCGATCCCGTCGAGGGAGGGGGTGTCGGTCATGCCTGGGTGCAAGCGAGCTGATCGATACCTCCCCAGGAGCGACGGGAACGCGACGGGCCTCAGGACGATGGGCTCTTTCGCGAGACCGCGGTGTAGGGCCATGTGGCACCCAGCGGGTCATAGAATCGGTCGCTGCGGGGGAGCCGCGGCCGCCAGAGTGAGCGCGGCGTTGTTCGGTGGTTCCAGCGTGGGCGGTGTCATCCACCCCTCTGCGGAGGTCGTGATCCCTAGAAGGGGGAACAACGACCTGGGAGGCTGGACCCGCCGTTTGGACATGGACAAGGAAGTCGACTATGGACGCGAGCCTATCTATCCTTGCCGAGAGGGTGTGGATGGCATTCGGAAGGGGAGTAGATCCGTCCGCGCCTCCGTTGTAGGGAGGGCGACGGCTTGTGCTGGGATCGTCACGGTCTTCGCTCGCCATGTAGTCGAGAGCGGAAGATCAACTTTCGATGGGTGGAAAAATTTATGTTCCCACAAACAGCGCCAACTGATGGAGGCCCGGATCTCCTACAGATGTTGTCCTCCGTTGATCTGTTGCGAGCGCTGATGAAGGGGTGAGATTGACGTTGATGCTTGTCTTTTTGAGCGTGCGGATCTTAATGGGTTGATTTTAAGGGTGGAGCCGAGTTACCTGCAAAGAAGTCCCGGGATGGTTGTACCACCGTGGACCCTTCGACGATCAAGTTAGCCGAGAAATTTGAGCAGAGTAGCGGCTTCTTGGATTGAAATTGGCTTACCTGAGTCGTCTGAAAGAGGGTTTTTTATAGTGGTCGCTTGGAGCGAGATGACGCGAGATCTTCGCTGTCGGTTATGCCCTAGCGTTACGCCTGTGTTAATGACGATATCCCCCCATTAATAACGAGATACACTCATTAATTGGGGGGATACGGCGGCGTGGAACGCGGAATGTCGGGCGGCGGATATCTCGCTTCTGGCGAGATACGTGGAGCCGTGGTGGAGACGCTTGGGCTCTACGTCCTTGGTTGCTCGGAAGAACCGGGGAGGTTTCGCTCGGCGGGAGGCTCGGAGGCAAGTGGGAGGCCGAGAAAGCTCGGTTCCGTGATAGCTCGGAAGCGAGCTGGGAGGGCTGAGGAAGCTCAGCGTGTAGGATGGTTCGGAGGCGAGCCGATGGTTATTTGTAGGCCAAGCATAGAAATGCTCTGGGAAGCCATCTAAGGTCGGGTCGTTCCGTGGGACGGAGGTCCTGGGAACGTCTTCAAAGTATCATGTTTGCTCATGTGCCGTAAGTCCCGTAAGTCCCTGGACACCTCATCTGCCACGTGTCATGATCTTGTGAATTCCACTTACGAGCATCATCAGTATTTAATTGTCTTGCACAGTTGACTGCCAAATTGATTGCCCTCTAAGCCAAATTAATTAAGCACTCTCATTTTGTTAACAAAATTTAATTATTTGAGTGCTTGATGCGGACAGGAACCATGAGTTGCCTTCCTAAGTTAAGAATGAAGAAAGGAAAGGGGAGAGGAATTTGGAGCTTCAAAAAGCAGACCGCCATCTTTGCTTGTGAGTTGAGTTAGGATTTAGCTTTTTCAAAACAGGCCCTTGTTCTTAGGAGGAGATTAATTAAAGAAGACAGAGGATGAATACAAAAAATATTTATTATATTATGATTTTTATATTTTATTTATAGCCCCATAGAATGCCATATAAGTCATTTATAATTCAAACTTCGTTTTGTTGAACTTATTTTTAATTTGGTTATAGCTTTTATGACATATCATTTTTACTCATTAGAAGCAGATGATGCCGAGTGGACGATCAATCATAAAAGCTTGCAACTTTTTAAGAAATCTTAGTCCAGGGAAGGGAAGAAGCGAGAAAAGAGCGAAACAAAATTTATTTTTATGGCTGCTCTATCTTTATTATCAAGTTTCATAATAAACAGTGAATAACCAATTTGTATTTCAAGATGTCAAATGTGAAACCGACATAGACATGGGCCTAATTTCTTCAGATCACGTGATCATGGCTTTTCTTCCATCCTCATGCTCAAAAGTGGCACAGATTTAATTTTGCTTTCCCTAATAAATAGAAACCATTTATCAGTTGTGGCCCCAAGATTTTGTTGCATGCATGGTGCTGATTTTTATTCATATATCATCTCAAGACAATGTGTTGCAATCATAAACTCTTGATGCATGCATCAAACATAGTTTAATTTTGGACTCAAGCTTTAATTTCTTCTTTAATCTGTCTGCCACATGATATGCACTGGCATGGAGCCAATTTGCAAACATATCTTGTTTGCGTCCTTGTGAAAATTAAGCTAAATTTTCAATTTGATTTCCATTTATTTTGGTTAGATGTAATTAAACATGACATATATGTTATTCCTTAATATGACACTTGATATTAAGTGCTATTTTGTAAGAATAATTGAAACTAGGAATTTCATAAGGCAACATATAACTTTTAAGGCTTTTGAGATAGCACCGTTGCACCTGGATAATGTAATAAACCTCCACTGCAAGGCTATTTTTGTAAGCAATTTTTCATAAAAATGTCATAATGTGCAATTCCCCTCCATCTGGAATCATCTAATAGTTCACTTAGCTATCATATCCACATACAAAGTCATTTTAGGGTTATTTAATCTGCTTATGCCTTGAACAGGTAGAAGAAAATAACAAACATTTTCATACAACATTGCTGGTTTAAGGGAATCATGACTTTTTTGAAGTTCAGTGATGCTATCTCAAACACCATGAAAGTTTGACGGTGCTTCATAAAATTTACCCTCGAAACTATTAAACTTTATCTTAGACTTTAGGAGTGAAGCCTGTGACCACAAGAATTTAGCTCTTAACAAAATTTTTGTGGATTTTTTTCATTATTTGAACTTCTTACGGCTAATCACACTACATATACTAGTGTTTTGCACATGCTATGCACGTTAGGTATAATTAAAAAAAGGATTTGTGTAATTAAAAAAAGATCTGTATGGAGTTAGTTATCGAAGAATTTGTGTTGTTGGTTAAGGGAAGAGATGTATGAGATTAGTTGCGGTTACAATTTAAGATTTGATTTCTTATATTTTTTTATTGAATTTCTCTTGCAAATTAGAGAGCGAAAGGTCCAAATTGATTTAAAAATTGGAGACCCTTTGCTTTTTGCAATATAATAGAGACTTTTGCACTATAACAGAGATAACTTGTAGTATCAGTTTCTACCTGATGTTATGTATTTTGCTTGACCTGTGTTGGTTAGCTACTTGACTAATTGACTTTTGAACCAAAGAAAGTAAGGGATTTGATAGGATAAGCAGGATTAACATCTTCAATTAATTAATTAATAATAAGACATTAGGATAAGCTAAAGCTGATGTGGGGGTGATGTGCCAATCCTTGATTTCCTTTGGAGACGATGTAGCAATGACTAATTATTCTAACTTGACTAATTATTCTGACATGTCAAATTAAGAAATCTAGTTCGTAAATAATAGGTCTGATGACTTTAATTAATCGATAAGAGGTTGACAAATGTAAATAGAAAGTTCCTTAACAGTACTGTTTAAATTCATAACTCATCATGACATTTTCTTAAAACTAACTATTGGGGCCACATTCACCCTCTATTGTGTGTGGCATTGCGCAACAAAAGGGTCCATTATAGCCCAAATGATATCTTAAAACTAACTATTGGGGCCAATCTCTTCACTAAGCTAATTATGTAATGAGATGTTTAAACTGGACCCAACTGGGCAAATATCCGAAAAGTATTTTAGTAAGTTTGTCAAGCCTATATATACTCCATTGGCCCCTTTTACTGCCCTATGAGCAAAAAAAAAAAGCAAGACAAAAATATGTACAAGAGAGCGAGGGGGTGTTGAGGGGTGGGGCGGCGGTCACTGCATATATACCGCATATATGTACATTAGAAGCATGTATGGATCATTTGATATGCCTTAGTATATTTGTTTATCTATGCCATGAAGATATACAAGCGCTTGAACGCTGTAAGTGCGGTGTCGTTTTTTGTGTTTTGCTTTGCTTCTTGTTGTTATCATAGTTGTGTGTATTTTACATTCTGCATACAATGATTGAATTATGCGCATATCCATTCGCCCTTGTGCCAAGACACAAGGGAGGCAGGGGAGAGCCCAGTCCAACTTAAACCACATAGGTCCGCTCCCTGTTATATATGCTGTCTCGGTTTGCGAAATGATATACCGCATGCACAGCAATTTCATACCATAACACAGTGTACGATGAATGACTTGTAATATCTATGAAAAGTTTACAGGTTGCCTTTTTATTATCTTGTTCTCTACCTCAAAAATGCTTGAGATCCATCCAAATATATAACCACCACTTCATTTGCCCCCCGAAATTTCCTCCACCCATTTAAATCTCCCAATCCTCTCACACTTCTTTCAACCACTCCTCCTTATTATCTCCATTCCCTCTCTCTCTCTCTCTCTCTCTCCCCTCCCCCCACCCCACCCCCCCCCCCCCAACTCAGAGAGATATCATCACCAACACTGACAATGGCTTCTGCTGCATTAACAACTCATGTCTCTGTTCCCTCTACCAAGCCCTCTTCGCTTGCTCTCTCTTCAAGGGCTTCCATCTCCTCTCCTGAAAGAATCACCTTCAACAAGGTGAGAAAATTTTATTAGCTTTAAAGTCACTGCCACTACACCACAACTCTGAAGTCGTGACGAAGTTTGGAAAAAAGTAGTTTTTAGGTCTAACACGCTTCCACATGCTGAGGTTTCTGTTTCTGTTTCCACTTTATCCACTGTCCTTTAGGGGGCTTGGGGTGGTGGGGGGGGGGGTGGACAAAGTTGAGCATCTTGTTTGTGCGCTAAAACCTACACTTTTGGGCAGCAAAATTTGAGAGAAATGCTTTTATATTCTAGCAGTAGAGGTATTTATGGCTTGTTAATTGCAGATAATCTTGAACCAAAGGAATGTTTCTACTTCTTCAAATGGGAAGTTGGTTAGTGTAAGAGCTCAGGTGACTGCTGAGGCTCCTGCAGCTAAGGTTGTGAAGATATCAAAGAAGGATGATGAGGGAGTTGTCACAAACAAATACAAGCCCAAGGAGCCATACACTGGTAGATGCCTCCTCAACACCAAGATCACTGGTGATGATGCCCCTGGAGAGACTTGGCACATGGTCTTCAGCACTGAGGGTATTAAATCATCTGCTTTGAATCTAGTTTAATGCTTATTTGATTCTTGAATTGTGAATCCAACTTAGGTTAGGATGGATAGCGAGATACAAAATACATCCCATCCAATGGATGGTGAGATGGGTTGCAGTGGCGTCTGCGCTATTATTTCTAGTGCAGACACCCCAAACCCTTCTGCAATCCCAGTTAGCATTGAGATGATCTAGCAATCTTATGCTCTCTCAAGAGACTTGATAGCACAAACACCCTCTCTGATCATCGATTAAATTCCTTACAACACTCAAATTCTATTATAAACGACGCGAAAACAAGTTGACGGGATTAGAATGTCGATATTTGCGCTAACAAGTCCATTAATAATGAAGAAGAATCAAGATCATAAAATCCCTAGGCTTTGGTACCTTTGCTAGAAAGTGAATATTAATTCTCTTCATTGATTCTTTGACAATTGCATCCTTCAATACATACCATGAGCCTAGTAACCCATATATGTAGACCCCAAAAAACCGGACTCGACCATGTATACCAAACAATATAGGATCTCAATAATTCTTATTCTTGATGTATTGCATAATTATAATCTGAGCCATTTTCATAACCTTGGATGTCGAGTTGATTGGAGCTTGATTGTTTGATTATGTGTCTTCAGGGGAAATTCCATACAGAGAAGGTCAGTCAATTGGTGTAATCCCAGATGGGATCGATAAAAATGGAAAACCTCACAAGTTGAGGCTGTATTCAATTGCTAGCAGTGCTATCGGAGATTTTGGTGATTCGAAAACTGTGAGTTAGAGTTTGACTATCTTGTGTTTTTTTTTGTGCCTTCGAATTCATAGTTTTGTTGCAATCTTTTTTTGGAATAGAAGTTATTGGAATAAACATTTTTTTCCTGCAGGTTTCTCTTTGTGTGAAGAGGCTGGTCTATACCAATGACCAAGGGGAGATAGTTGAGGGAGTCTGCTCAAATTTCCTATGTAAGAATTTTTGCTTGAGTAATACTTCTCCTACCGGTGCGGTGGAATCCATATACTACATGGATTCCCGTTGGATATAAGGTAGGCCATGTTATCCGCACCGGTAGTAAATATCCACTTACCCCCCTCTCCACACCCACATGCGTGTGCGCGCACGCACACACGCAATGTTATTTTTAAGTGTTAAAATATTATTATGTAATAAATATTGGCTTTTTCAACTTTTATTATGCTGAGATTGTTGTATTTTGCCGATGTGTTTCAGGTGACTTGAAGCCTGGGTCTGAAGTAAAGATTACAGGTCCAGTTGGGAAAGAAATGCTTATGCCCAAAGATCAAAATGCTACTATTATAATGGTAATCTTTTCAAAGTCAGTGTAATTTGATCAATCTAGTTTTCCTTGAAAATATTCATTTCATCCTTAAAATTTTATCATTCATCTTTTTATTATTGGATTGGCAGCTTGGAACAGGAACTGGAATTGCTCCTTTCCGCAGTTTCTTATGGAAAATGTTTTTCGAGAAGCATGAAGATTACAAGGTAATTATCGGAAAGTAACCGAAGATAGTGAAATTTCAAGAATTATGCTTGTGATAATCAACGTTTCATTTCATGAATTACCTAATATGTAAATATTCAAACAATATCAGGTATTTACTAATAATATCCACAATTTATGTATGCAGCATCTGTTTCATTTTTATTTCTCTTTTCAGAATTCAAAGCTTACCCATTATTGAATTCCACATGAAGATTAAGCTTATAACCTTGCTTTAAATTTACATGCAGTTCAATGGATTGGCATGGCTTTTCTTGGGAGTACCCACAAGTAGTTCATTGTTGTACAAGGAGGTAAGATTGTGAACCGTTCTTCACACCGTCTACATTTTCTTATTTATCCGAAGAAAACTCTCTTCATCGATTAGATGATGCATTATCGGCCTTACCCCATGCATATAGATTTAGAACCGAAGTTAATATATAAACAAAATGAACTTATCTTGCCGTGATTAGGAATTTGAGAAAATGAAAGAGAAGGCCCCCGACAACTTCAGATTAGACTTTGCCGTTAGCAGAGAGCAGACCAACGAAAAGGGCGAGAAAATGTACATCCAAACTCGAATGGCGCAATACGCCGAGGAATTATGGGAGCTTCTCAAGAAAGACAACACCTATGTGTACATGTGTGGATTGAAAGGAATGGAGAAGGGTATCGATGACATTATGGTCTCTTTGGCCGCTAAAGATGGTAAATATTTGTCGTCTTTAGAATTCTTGCGTTTTAAATATGATTTTCATTATGCATTAAAGCTTTCCATTTTCCTAATTCTTAACTTTTAATTATAGGCATTGATTGGATTACTTACAAGAAGGAGTTGAAGAAGGCAGAGCAATGGAATGTTGAAGTATACTGATTCATGCTTATTGTTCTTGCGTATTGGACTCCGCTCTTTTTATGTAGATAGGTTATTTCGGTTTTATGTTTAATGTAATTTATGTCCTGTAATAAGTGTTGTATATGGGGGGGGGGGGGGGGGGGGGATTATTCATACAATATTGTCATTTAAAATTTGAATACAATTGTTAAAATTATCAATTCTTATCATAGAAAATAGCCTGAAAGGTTGCTACTTGAAGCCATCAATTGCAATTGTAGAAAACAGAAAAGAGATAAAGTTGGCAGCTAAAGGCATATGTTTATTGACAAAGGAAACCGATTTTTTTTGTGGCGGCCGGGTAGATGGCAGTTTAATTTTACCTTTTATCATTTTAATGAAATTAATGGTTGAAGTTGCAAAATAAATATGTATATGGATTAATGAAAGGTGTATTCCAATATGTCTTGTCAATCTAGGAACTTTCTAGAATGACAATGTATATTCCGTTTTCTCTAATAGATAAAGAAAACAATAGGAATACATCTTATGTACTTAAATCAATAAGCAAAATGATTAGTTAAATTTTTATCTCTACTTCTAAAATGCAGACTCCAAAGATGTAGATCATGACGATCATGGCGCCTAGCACATGTCTCTCTTTTTTAGTAGAATTGAAGAAATTAGAAGAAGCTTCAAATCTATTATTGATGACGCTCATAAGTGAGAATTCTCCAGATCACGACACGTAGCGGATGACGTGTCATCCACGTACGTCCGCTAAATTCCTGGAGGCTACGGAGCTGAAATAAGTATGATACATTAGGGACATTCCTCGTCTCCGAGATTGCATTTGACCTTTTGGAGACCTTCTCAGAGTACTGTCCCTATGTGTCTAACGACCAGCTAACAGCTCGCTTCCGAGCAATCCTACAGCTGAGTTTTCTCGGCCTCCTCGCTCGACTATGAGCTATCCACCGAGCTGAGCTTCCTCAGCTTCCCTGTTCAACCGATAGCACGGAGCCCAAGCGTCCCCGTAACGGCTCCGTGTATCTCGCCAAATCGAGATCTCCGCCGCTCTACTTCCCGCATCCCACGCTAGTGCGTCTTTCCATTAATGGGCGTATCCCGCTATTAATGGACGTACCCTGCCATCAAGGAAAACGTGAGGCGGGGGCGTAACGAACGGCGAGAATCTCGTGCCGGTTCGCTCCAAGCGACCGCTATGTAAACCCTCTCTTCCAGACGACTCAGGTACCTTGAACTCATTTCCAATACACCACTACCCTGTCATTATTCTTCGGTACTTAGTTGATCGTCGGAGGGTCCCACGGTGGTTTCCCGCCCCGAAACTTCCCTTACAGATAGTCCGGCGTCAACAAAAACCAACAACCCATTGATATCTACACGCTCAGCCCTCCTCTCAAATCTCAACCGTCCGACACTGCTGGCCACAAGATCGACGGAGGACACCATTTGAGGGAGATTCCAACCTCCATCAATTGGCGCCGTCTGTGGGAAGCTACTTCTTCTCCTACCCCAAAAAGTTGATCTTCCGCCATCGATATAATGGCCAGCGATCCTCATTATGGAGATCCCAGCATGAGCCACTCCGCTCTCCACAACGGAGGCGGGGTCGGTCATACTCCATCCCCAACGTTATCGACGCCTTATCAGAACTGATCGACAGGCTCACGGCGATAGTGGACGCGCTCGCTCGTGTTCAAATGGCCGGACACGCCCGCCAAACCGCTGTCCCCACCCCCGGGACGACAACGTGCGTGTGTAACAACTCCAATTTTTGTATACATAAAATTGATTTAAATTTGAAGTATACTTGGGGTATTTAATGTTGTTGTTACCACTTTAAGTATTTATTTTCCCACAATAATTACAAGAAAGAGCTTGTAGCTCATTGGTAATTTGCACTGCTGAATCAAGCCATCAGAGTTCAAATCCCACACCCCACATTATTTTTAATATTATTTTTGTTTTTGATTTTTTAAGATACCAACGGTTACACGTGCGTTTCTCACAAATTTCCTACTACACATGAAAATGTAAATGCACCGGTAAGCACCACAGGAGACCCCCCACTTACCGACCCTTCGACTCGGCCCGACTCGGTCGAGTCGGCCGGCGCCGCCGGCCGGACTCGGCCGTCCAACATCGAAGTTGGGTATCTTTTGCTCCTGAAACCCCCTGCATGCTTCATTTAGTCAGATCGGTTACAGAAAACCTATTAACCCCCATTTACTCCATTTTTTAATGATTTATATATATTTTTTATATTTTTTAATTAAAAACTCTACACCTACCCTAACCCTAGCCTAACCTTATAAATACACCCCCTACTCTCTACCCTCTCATCCCAAATTTCTGAACCCACTCTCTCAAAATTCCAAGAGATCTTGTGTACTTTGAAAACGAGCGAAAGGCGAAGCTCCGACGAAATCTACGGCGAACTTCCGGTGATCGTGCTAGGAACTCGCGGCGACGAATCGACGTACCAGCGAACCCTCTTCTTCCTTATCACTCTCGTGTTGTCCAAACCCGTAAGTCCTATGCTAACCTCTCTCTTTTTCTATAAAAAAAAATACGAAATTGCAAAACCCGATGGAATCGGAACAAATCCGATTTCCGATTTGGTTTTCTATAAAATTTCACTTCTCACCAATACATTCATGCTTAAATATCTTTATGTTGACTATTAAACATTTAGCAAACCATTTGAACAAGTTTCGTCACATGAAATGATAGCGTTCCCAAATTATCGTATTTTTTACTTAAATACCACAATGTTTCGATTTCACAATTAATCCCATTAACTTGCTATATCTTTAAAGTAGATCATGAGGTAACGACCTACCTCCTCACACACTTACATACAACCTAACACGATACCATTGAAAAACTTAGAATACGATAAAATAATATTTTCATTTAAATACCATATTCTTAATAAAACCATTCCTAAAAGTTTTAGCTTGTTACACTTTTAAAATAAATATCTCTTATTAGAAAAATACGATAAGTTGTGAACATCGATCGTTTATCTAAACCTGATTTTGTGGTGTCTAGGCTAGGCAAGTGAGAAAAGGTAACTTTAAAAGGCCCGTCTCACGGTAATTCGTGAGCGGATCCCTCCTTTCCTCACTTGTACTTACCTGGCCACAATTGATGGTGAAGAGGCGATTTGAGACATTTAACAACTTGTCGTTTAGACCATTTAGAGATAGGCTAGTTGACTTAGGAAACCCTAGAATCTAAAATACGGAAAATTGACATTTTTACAAATAAATACCTTTTACTTTATAAAACGTTTTCTAAAGGATTTAGTAATTTACAATCTTTGGAAAGCGCCGCTACAACCCACTTTTGGGGAACCCATTCGGGATAGTACGGTTTATCGTGCACTCTCGGGCTTAGTAGTGCGGGATTCAGACCTCCGCAAGGAGCATTCGGTCTCGAAAGATTTAAAATACGACATCTTAAGAAAAATGAAATTTTTAGAATAAAATATTTATCGAAATTATTTTTGTATAAATATATGTATATTTATCATTAAAATATCTATTTTGTTATAATATAAATATTCCACTTTTTCTAAAAATCACAAGGATAAATTTTACATTAAAATACCATGAACTTCAAATAAATCAATATTACAGATAAATACCTTTATTTATAAAATTAGGATATTCTCACTAGAAATGTCACAATATAAAATCCACCCTCATTACAACTCTAAAGACGAGTAATAAATACTTGAGGTATATTTTGAAAAATATATGAAAGCGTTTTTATATAAAAAACCCTCAAGTTTTATAAATTACCCTGAGGACCCTATCAAATATAGGACTTCGATTTACATTTCTAACTGTCTGAATCGGGTTTGAGTCTGATCATTCTGACTTGAATATGATTCAAATCAATCTATAATCTACAAGATTCCAATTCAATATGAACACATGAACCCATGAATTCAATTATTAATTTATACAACTTAACTGAACCGAACCATGGATATATATTCCTTTTACATGATTCTCAGTTATTCTATTTACATGATCCTACGGTTATAACCGTTTCCTGATATCATGGTTTCAGTCAGTCAATCAATCTTACAATCAATACAATTTACAAGATAACAATACAAACAAGATATCGCGGGGCTTAAGGGGTAGATTGGTACGGAAGGTGTTAAAAGTGGCACGAGGTGGTCAGATTAAAACATCTAACCTATATTCTGTTGCTGTTGTACCGTGGCTTAACGGTTCCTTGTACATTCCGTTTGCCCTGGTCTCTAGCATATAGAGACATCTCTCGTATACACTGGCATTTTTCTGTACCAAGCTACAAACAACAGCGTTAACACAACATTACAACAATAATATACAACTTTAAAAGATATTTTCTTACTCTGTCTATTATACTTTCCTCTTACCTTTGGGACTTACCGAGCGACCTGTTCGCTGACGGCATTCTATTTCTTTCTTCTTTAAATGTCGTCAGGTGATTTGGATCCGGCAGAGATCGAGCCATCTCAAGAAGACTTGGAGCAGTTTGCCGAAGACCCTGCACTTTAGTTTCATTGTACACTTTTTCTTTCTGTACTTTTCATTTCCTGTTATGCCACTGTTTAGGCATCTTTTTATTTCAGTTGTATTTCCTTTCATGCATTGTATAAAGAATGTTAATAAATAAAAGTTGCTATTCTTTTTATTTCTTGTCTCTTGTGTATTTATTTTATATTGCTTAGATACGCTTAGCGTATGTACTTCTGAGTATATACGTAGCGGACCTCGTCGCGTACCCTTCGCCGTATACCGTGAAGCGGGGCGTGACAGGTTTTGTTGGTGGCCCATACAGGTCAGAGCTGTATGAAACCCTATCATGCAGTTCTGTTCTGCGTGAACAACCTAAGCAATACAACATAAGAACCAGCAACTAAAACATTCTTTACAATTCATGTCCCTTGAATCTTACAATTTCATATTCCTTGAATCTTATCATTTCATGTACTTGAATCTGTTCTAACCTAAATTTTTCTTCAAGGTTATGGATTCCCCGAACAACACCAGCACCAACGTCAACAACACACCTCCAGCACTACCTCTCACATCAGCTGTTCCTGCGCCACCCATCGAGCAAACCGTACTACTTGAGGCGATCCGCAGCCTTCTTGAGGGACAGCAACAATTCCTGAACTGTCCTGAGACCGACGCACCGGGGGTAAAGCAATTCAGGGCTTTACATCCCAAGCAGTTCTCCTGTCACGACCCGAAATTGGTACGTGACGGCCCTAATACTACGCAACGTCTACAGGCGTAACGCAGTAAAAGAAAGCCAAAACCCAGAAATCTAAACCATTAAAAGACAAGAAAAGATAAGAAACATTGTTTAAACCTTAAAAAAACAAGTATAAATTCTTTAAGTCCAATTTTCTTTCTTGAAAATTTCGGCAGCACCTCCTTTATAAAAACCAACCCCAAAAGTGGGTACAACATAAATATAAAGTAAAGCATCCCCAACGGGAGCAAATCCACGCCCAAAGACGGAAAACAACCACCACAACAAATATACGACGCCGTAGTGAAGAAATAGAAGACGATAGAAAGGAAACTGTATAAAAGACAACAAGTCACAACATAATATACAATATCGTCCTCACCAAGTCTCTAAGTCAATATGAAAATAGTAGATGGAGAGTACAGGGATACAACGAATATACAATACAACGAATAACCACAAAACCCACCTAAGCAAACCGCACACTGTGAGCTGATGCGGTATCCGTAGCAAAAGATGATAAGATGTGTGATAATAGCCTGCCTCTGACTATCCCGAGGAACACCTGCAAACACTGTGGCACAACGGGGGTGAGTTGCCAACTCGTGAATAGTAAATAACATATGCAGGTAATCGCGAGTATGCACGTACAGCGCGAATCTAACATAAGCATCTAAGCAATGAATGGTCATATGTAATGCAATAATCATGAAAAAGTACACTAACATGTACAATTTATACATGAAGCAATAATAATATGACAATCTGTATGTACAATCATGTAAGGTACTATATCGGTACTACTAATACATGAAGAAATGATATGAATAAAGGTATGTAAACGCAACAGTCATGGAAGGTACTCTAACAGGTACACTAATGCATGAAGCAGTGGATAAACAGTAAATGTAGAGTATGGAATGAAACATGTCATTTCCACGGAATCCTGACATCGTGGTAGGATCAAAATCCATCAAGACAATCCAAATCCCAATTTCCTCAAATCAGCCCCCAATTTGGCTATCATATCAAGTAAGTCTCGCATATCCTTAATGTACAACATCAAGTAGATCTCACATATCTCGTATGTACAATATCAAGTATATCTCGTATACCCCGAATGTACAATATCAAGTAGATCTCACATATATCCTGTAATCAATATCAAATAAATTCTTAAATGTCCTAAATCCAATGTCAATGAGTCCTTTACATTCTAGGTATATTCGCATGAATAAATATGATGATGTATATAATTTAATATCAATATATATATATTAGCGTCCCATTCCACTAATATTGGTGTAAGGGCATATATAACAGCGGCCTAAACCCCTGTTATATATACAAAGGAGTAAAAAGAAATATCATAAAACTAATATGTCAAGCATCGACACAGAAATGCAGGTCTATCAGGTGTTGTCACCACGACTGGCACCCTGATAGGTACGTATCATACGCTATCCCGAAAGCTCGAGTGCCTAGCTCTGACCCTCGCCTCTCGACGTATTTATACGTACATGACTCCCGTCGGTATCCACATGATAACCGCCGAGTCATTGGTAATGTCACCGGTAGGTACTTGCCCACCTTCCAGGCTCAATCGGTAAGGTCCATCGATCATCTTGCCGAGGGGAACCGTACCGGGCCCCTCCATGTACCCTCATACGGCACCCACTCCTCGTATGGAGTATATAATCAGAACCGATAAATCTCATGGTGGATGCTGAAATAACATACCAAGGGAAACCGGATTTTTCAAATAATGTATAATTTCATGAACTCCAACGGTCCCCAAATCGAAAAAATATCATGAAAAATTCATATCTCAATGTGAAAATCCATGAATATAATATACGCAACATAAACGGAAATGTGAGAATATAAAGGAAAAGCCGCTAATTAACTCCAACAAGTTAATATAAACATGCGGTTTCTAATTTTCTCCAATTCTAAAATAACATCAGGTAAAGGTAAACATGTAGCTATAACCAGATGTATGTGAAAACATAAAGGTATAGCAAAATATATGTATCTACCTATAACTAATGATGTAGTATACCCCCTGGGTATAAGTGAAATAGGTATGCAACGTATACCTGTAGCTATGTCATAAAGTGTGCATGTACATATCACTAATGGTACAATACTCTATAGGTATACAGGTAACTAGCATGTAAGTATGTCAGAGCATATATGTAAGCACGTAGGTATACATGTATGCTATAAGTCAATGCGTAAAGAAATATGAATCAAAGTCTCAATGTCCCTAACCAAGCAATATCATATCTATAAGTAGGTTGTGCATGACATGGCAATTATTGACGGTGTGTGTAGCATACAATCAGTGCTCGTGCAACATGAATCGTCAATAATATGTGCAGTGTCCTAAGGACACTAGTCCAAGCACAACAATATCTAAATAATAGGGTAAATGCGCAATTCTAAATATAACATAGAATATGCGATAGAAATAACATCTCTAGCCCAGACGCATAACGCCATACGGGCGATTCCCCTGTAGATGTTAAATCTACTCACCAACGCTCCTGGCTATGTGAAGCCTACCACCTGTTTTCCCTTGTCGTAGCGTCCGAAGTCCCCGCTTGTGAACCTAAAATTTCACAAACACATCACATAAGCAAATATCCTACATCGACGAAAAGACATCGAAACGCAAGAATAACGCCATGAAAATTGTACTGCGCACTTAGCGCATCTATCGCGCACGACATCGGCCAAAAACCCTAACTGGGGTCGCTAAACTACAAAACACCAAGTCTAGATCCCGATCGTCTCGATCGCGCAACGCAACATAAACAATTACGAGCAATAAAATAGATATAATCTCGCAACGATCAATCGAACCCACATCGGAAAAACCCCGAAACCTAGTAAGCAGCTTATCGCAATATTTCGCACTAGTTTCAAGCTAACGCATATCTAGCGATTACAAACACCTTATAATAGCTTAACTAAGCTATCTAAACCATTTCTAAATTTTTAACACTTGCTAATTAAATTTTAGCAAAAACCTAGTAAGCAAAATTGCATAATTAAACAAAGTGTTCAATAGAAAAAATTAACATTTTCTACTAGGTTAATCTTTTCCTAATCACAAATTAACACTTCAATAAAACATTAAACACATAAATCAAGTTTTACCCTAACTAGATTATCATAAAAATCAAGTCTTTAATTTCAAATATGAAATTAAAAGCTTAAATAAACAATTAATATGCTAAATAGAAATTTAGAAACAACAAAAAGGATTAGGGTTAGGGTTTTATACCTCCACAAAAGATCAAAACAAGAAACCAAACTCATTATCTTTTCCTCCAAAATGATGTTTTGAATGAAAATCCAAGCTAGCTTTGAATTCAAGAATGAAGGAAAATGAATATATTTGAGTTTCTATGAATTAATTTGGATTTTTCATGATTTATTTGATGCAAAATGAGTTGAAAATGGGTGTAAATGATGGAGGGTAGCAAGGGGAAGGGAAGGGCCGGCCAAGGAAAGTGAGGGGGTATTTTTGTGAATTTTTTTGTGAAGAAATTGTTAGGAAAAAGAGTAATAAATGCTAATAAATGCACCTTACCACCTTTACACATTTTCTTTTCTTTTTAAAATAAAACCTTTTGCACTCCAAAAAATATCTAGATATTTAAAAAGAAGTTTCCAAAATATTCTAGTGACAAAAAAATAAATTTATTCTCAAGAGAAGAAATTTCCCGATTTACGTGCATCAAATACCGCTTAAAATAATATTTTATTTGGGTAAAATTCTATCTGAACCAAAATCTCCCAAATACCCCTAAAGTTCGTACACAAGCTTTATTTTAGCTAAAAAAAGGTGTCGGTAAGTTTTTATGGAAGTTTGATCGAAATCGGGTTAAAATGGAAAATACCGACTATTTTGCCCTAAAACGGAAAAATTCGCAAAACGATTTCTGAAACGTTACAATCTTTCCCCCCTTAAAAAAATTCGGTTCCCGAATTAAAATTCATCTACGCGTACCTTCAAGAAGATGAGTACAAAACTCCCAAATCTCACTCGCAGCTTCCCAAGTGATCACCTCACTATACGGCTACGTCCAAGAAAACTCTTCACAAATGGCAAGACCCTTGACCGAAGTTCCTCCACCTGCCTAGCCATTAACATAATTGGCTGCCGGTGAACGAAACGATCGTGTCCAAGCCAAATGGTCTTGTGCCGAATCATGTGAGAAAGATCATGAAGGTAATTGCAAAGTATCAACACAAAGAAAACGGGATGAATAGTCAATAATCTGGGCGGAAGTGCCAAGTTATAGGCAATGGAACCAACTCGCTTTAAGGATCTCAAAAGGACCTACAATCCTTGGATACTTCCCAAAACTCAACACGTCATTCATCGGAAAATCCCGTAGGAATACATGATCTCCCACTGCGAACTTAAGTCTGCGACCACTACGGTCGGCATAAGACCTCTGTCTGCACTGGGCTACTCTCATCCTGACCTGAACCAACTGGACCATTTCCGAAGTCTCTAGACTAGCTGAGGTCCAAAAATCCCACTACGCAGAGTCAGAAAAACAGACTGGATAACGACACCACCTAACAAACAAAACCAAAAGGTTGCCAATTGGAGTGCCTCCTGATAACAGCTATCGAAGGAGAATCTGAACAATGGCAAGTGACGATCCCAACTGCTGAGAACAATTAATACGTACGCACAAGCATATCCTCCAGAGTCGGTATAGCTCGCTCTCACAAAACCATCATCCTGCGGATGGAAAAACGGAGCTAAAGCTCAACCAATACCCAAGGCTTCCTGAAGTTCCTGCCCCAGATGGTAAGCGAACAGGGTGCCTTATTTGGATACGACCCATGAAGGAACTCTATGCAATGCACAAACTTAACAAAGAACAACTGAGCAGACTGAGAAAAAAACGGACAACAAGCATCCGAATGGAGTCACACCCTGACTAAACCTGGGTAGACACCATAACGAATTTCATGGAGATCTGCTCCCATTCCCACTTCGGAACAGTTAAAGATTGCAACTCTCCAGCCGGTCTCAGATGCTCAATCTTAGCTCACAACAACACAGACACCTTGAAACGAAACCCGAAACTGCTCTTTACACCCCTGCCCACCCGTAACTATCTTACCAGTTACGTCAATTATTGGTGGAACTTGGATGTACACAGAGATTGGACAGATGCGCCTGCTCTAGGATATCGCGTCTCTACCCATCAACACCAGGTACACACAAACGCGTCCTTAAACGTAGCACACCCTAGTCACAAATCAAGGACTCCGAATCTTTACCCTGCCGAGTATGCTCGATAATCTCTGACGAACGAGCATCGGCGGGCAGTGCCTCGCGAAAACGATTAGGGAAAAGTAATCAGGCGCAGACATGAGCAAGCTGCCCCCCCAGTAGAGCCGAACACAAGCTGTACTCAACGATCGCACAAGAACTGTAAATCTGCAGAAGACTATCTCAACAATCTACACCCGCTGCAGGAAGATGTATATTAAGCACCGGTGGTCCGTGAAAATCTGACACAACTCTCGAACAAGTAGTGTCTCTAAATCTCCAACGCAAAACCACCACGGCCATCTCCAGATCATGAGTGGGATATCATGCTAGTACTTCCTCCAAGTGTAGGGAAGCAAAAGCGATAACTCTACAATGTCACCTCTGTACACACTCGAGCCCCACTCACGAAACATCACAGTTAAACAACAAAGTCGCCCGAACCAGAAAGCAAAGAAAGACTGATGCAGTTGTTAACCGAGTCTTCAACTGCCGAAAACTCTGCACAAATGCCTCAGTCCAAGGAAAAAGAACCTCCTTTCCGGTCAGTCCAGTCAACTGTGCAGCGATACACAGACAATCCTGCACGAAACGGCGGTAAAAACCGGCTAAGCCCAAAAATCTGCGGACTTCCGTCCCGTACACAAGTCTGGGCCAAAGCTGTATGGCCTCGATCTTCCTCGGAACCATACGAAAACCGTCTCCCATAACTAAAAGACCTAGGAGTCAACACAATCAAACCTGAAGGAACACTCCGAGAACCTAGCAAACCGCTGGGGCTCTCCCAATGTCTGCAAAACAAATCCTCAAGTGCTGCTCCTGTTCCTCATGACACATTAGAAAAGACTAGAATGTCCACAGTGACACAACAATAACCGGTCGAGGAACGGCCTGAAGAAATCTGGTTCATCATATCTACGAATGCTGCTAGGGCATTGGTGAGTCCGACGACACCACCAAAACACACAAAGCCCGCAGCACGCACAAGGCAGTCTTCGGAATGTCATTACTCCGAACCCGCAACAATGATGACCTGATCCCGAACAAACTTAGAAAATGTCTCGCACTCTGGAGCTGATCGAAGAAATCGTCAATGCGAGGTAAAGGATACCTATCCGCACCGTAAGCCAGTTCAATTGGCGATCCATCAATACACAACCTAAACTGCCGTCTTCCTCCTTGACGAACAGAAATAGGAGCTCCCTAATGTGAAACACTCAGACGCACAAGCCCCCCAACAAACAACTCTGCAGCTGATCCTTAAGCTCCCTAAGCTCCGCCGGCTCATCCGGAACAACGTCGAAAAACTCTCGCACGATAAGAACCCGGTCCAACAAACCCACTGTGGCTCCGGTATCACGAATGAACGCCAAGAATCCTCGACATCCTCTCCTCAAAATCCGACTAGCGAAAAAGGCTGAATTCAAGCTGTGAGAGGCGGCACCACTGTCCCCCTGCACAACAAGAACTGACTTGCCAGGAAAACAAACCTGACTGTTTCCTCGCGGTAGTCCACAGACGCCTAGCACATAACTAACCAGTCCGTGCCTAGGAGAATGTCAAATCCAACATCTCTAGAAGGATCAAGTGACAGATGAATCTCCTAACCGATTGGCATGCGACTGAAATACGTGTCGCGCAACAATAGAATCGCTGACAGAAGTTAACACAACAAACGGCTGATCTAGCTAACACGAATCCCCTCGTCCCAAACCTCTGCTACTCCCGTAACAGTCACGAAACCTATCTCGACGACTAGTCCTCTGTCTCTAGGTTGGTACACCGGTACGAGTCCTCCACTGTTCCGGAACTCTCAGAGTCTCTGGAATACGTGTCTTGTAAACTGGGGCTGCATCCACTGGTATTATATAGGTGACGGAATACTGTGTGCTGATCGCAAGGAACAACTGGGTAGCAGGGTTGAAAACCTCCTGTCGCCGCGCTCGAATGGCCTCAACCAATGAACTCATCGTCTGGCGCATGTCCTGCATCTCAGCCACAAGCCTAGCGATACTATCTGTCGAAGGCGGATCCGTCTACTCCTGTGCAACAAGCGTGCCATCCTGGTCAGTCCTTGACCCACCTGAGTCAACTCTGACTTCGGCCCTCGCTGCACCTCTCTGAGTCCCCATAGTCGTCGGCGGCAAAGGCTATAAATAGAGATAGGATTCGATATGAACACGGAAATCGAATCACAGGGATATGAATCATCAAGGAAAGAATTTCAAACAATTGTACTTAGGTCACTTTAGACGGAGTATCACATCATGAGTATGCTGCAGACATACACACACTACGTTACTCTGCTTAAGCTACCTACTCCATCATACCAAGGTCATTCTACACTCCGTAAGGTAAAAACCTGGCTCTGATACCAACTTTGTCACGACCCGAAATTGGTACGTGACGGCCCTAATACTACGCAACGTCTACAGGCGTAACGCAGTAAAAGAAAGCCAAAACCCAGAAATCTAAACCATTAAAAGACAAGAAAAGATAAGAAACATTGTTTAAACCTTAAAAAAACAAGTATAAATTCTTTAAGTCCAATTTTCTTTCTTGAAAATTTCGGCAGCACCTCCTTTATAAAAACCAACCCCAAAAGTGGGTACAACATAAATATAAAGTAAAGCATCCCCAACGGGAGCAAATCCACGCCCAAAGACGGAAAACAACCACCACAACAAATATACGACGCCGTAGTGAAGAAATAGAAGACGATAGAAAGGAAACTGTATAAAAGACAACAAGTCACAACATAATATACAACATCGTCCTCACCAAGTCTCTAAGTCAATATGAAAATAGTAGATGGAGAGTACAGGGATACAACGAATATACAATACAACGAATAACCACAAAACCCACCTAAGCAAACCGCACACTGTGAGCTGATGCGGTATCCGTAGCAAAAGATGATAAGATGTGTGATAATAGCCTGCCTCTGACTATCCTGAGGAACACCTGCAAACACTGTGGCACAACGGGGATGAGTTGCCAACTCGTGAATAGTAAATAACATATGCAGGTAATCGCGAGTATGCACGTACAGCGTGAATCTAACATAAGCATCTAAGCAATGAATGGTCATATGTAATGCAATAATCATGAAAAAGTACACTAGCAGGTACAATTTATACATGAAGTAATAATAATATGACAATCTGTATGTACAATCATGTAAGGTACTATATCGGTACTACTAATACATGAAGAAATGATATGAATAAAGGTATGTAAACGCAACAGTCATGGAAGGTACTTTAACAGGTACACTAATGCATGAAGCAGTGGATAAACAGTAAATGTAGAGTATAGAATGAAACATGTCATTTCCACGGAATCCTGAAATCGTGGTAGGATCAAAATCCATCAAGACAATCCAAATCCCAATTTCCTCAAATCAGCCCCCAATTTGGCTATCATATCAAGTAAGTCTCGCATATCCTTAATGTACAATATCAAGTAGATCTCGCATATCCCGTATGTACAATATCAAGTATATCTCGTATACCCCGAATGTACAATATCAAGTAGATCTCACATATATCCTGTAATCAATATCAAATAAATTCTCAAATGTCCTAAATCCAATGTCAATGAGTCCTTTACATTCTAGGTATATTCGCATGAATAAATATGATGATGTATATAATTTAATGTCAATATACATATATTAGCGTCCCATTCCACTAATATTGGTGTAAGGGCATATATAACAGCGGCCTAAACCCCTGTTATATATACAAAGGAGTAAAAAGAAATATCATGAAACCAATGTGTCAAGTATCGACACAGAAATGCAGGTCTATCAGGTGCTGTCACCACGACTGGCACCCTGATAGGTACGTATCATACGCTATCCCGAAAGCTCGAGTGCCTAGCTCTGACCCTCGCCTCTCGACGTATCTATACGTACATGACTCCCGTCGGTATCCACATAATAACCACCGAGTCATTGGTAATGTCACCGGTAGGTACTTGCCCACCTTCCAGGCTCAATCGGCAAGGTCCATCGATCATCTTACCTAGGGGAATGATTTGTATGTCAAAAACTATCTATTAACGGCAATCAAGAACGGCGTCGTTTGGTAGCTAGTCGGTGAGTACGGGTCGGTCCACATGGATTTTGTGAATTTCCTAATCACTCTTACGAGTTAATTCCAGACGGTGTGAATGGATCAATTAAATCTAAAAAACTAAATTAATCTATATCTAAATCTTGCTAGAGTTAGGTCTTGGTTAAGTTTGGAAAGTCTATAAATCTCACCGCTTTCTATACCCATATGAAGATCTAATTAGGTGTTATGGTAATTATTAATAAAAGGGATTAGAACCATTTGGAAAGATGTTTCTTCCTCTAGGTTCTTGTCCTTCCTTTAGAAATCCTTACCCTAACCTCCATGGAAAACCATCACAACCGGGCCTTTATACTACGGTATCACCGCTACCTCGATGGATAGGGTGCCGTAGGGAGCGGTATGTGCATGTATGCATGGAGTCCTATTAAATATATGACGGGTAAGAAAGGGGATTAGAGATTTTCGTCTCTCGAACCTTCCCCAGATCTAACCCTAACAAGCGAGGAGACTACTCACTCATTAGGGAATTAAAATACATTTATCTAGGGCATAGAATAAAAGATTAACTAGGGCAAGAATAGAAAATTAACCTAGGGCAGAAAATAAAGACTTACAAAAAAGTGATGCTCTCCAACGAATGCTGGAATTTATTAATGAAGGGAAGCATAAAGAAATACATTGATTAGAGTTCCTATTTATAGAGAATAGGAAACCCTAGGTTACATCTGATTTTCATGTCTACAATTACAAATATACCCCGAGGAAATCTTTCCAGCGCCGCATCGACGTTTTGGTAAAAAAAAAATTCTTTTGTCTTCTTCTGGCCGCGGAACCGCGGCAATGGTGGGCTTGGGCCGCGGTTCCGTGGCCCTTTGGTGAGCTTAGATGATTATTTTTTCTGGGCTGGTTCAGGTTTCTTTGGGCTTTTCATTTCTTCAGTTTTTTCTCCATTTGGGCTTCTACATTGATTCCAGATCTTCAGTGAACACTTGTAGCGATCTTTTAACCGTTTACCTTGATAATTTGGATCTTGCGTTGCCTTGTTAATTTTGAACTGTCTTTCGATGTAGGCTTGACTAAGATCCTCCTATTTGTTGGTCAAACTCCACTTTTGCATCGTCTTTTCATCGTTTTCACTGTTTTAGATCCAAGAACCTGTAACCTGTAACATGTAGCAGACATGCGTCAAAAGCACCTGTTTATTTATAAAAAGAATAAGAATGAGGAATATAATAATACAATATTCTGCTGTGAACAAATACCCCCAAACTTATCTTTTGCTCGTCCTCGAGTAAACTTATTTTTATTCACTAAAATCCTAACCGCACTTTCGCAGGGAAACGCGATTGCACTGAGCTCGTGCAACAAGCCGTTAAACCTCTCGGTGTCCCTAGTAGGAGAAGTGTTGTCTCCTGAGGGTTTTCAGCGGATACTACCCACAAAATCCTATCAATTTGGCCCATTGACTTTTGTTCTCCAATTAGGTTTTCTAACAAGGAATTCTATTATCTTTGACTTGCAAATTATCCACCCATATTCTTCACACTTCCTCATTATTTAACTTAAGATCATATATGTTCTGCAGACCTACTTAGCTTTCGGCATTTCCTAAGTTTTCCTTCTAGGGTTCCATCTCCACTTAGGAATTTTTATCAACTCTACCAAAGATACAAGTTCTATTCTTCATTCCTTTCTCTCATCTAAACTCCAATCATATATCCCTACGTGTGTGTGTAGATCACCCCTACACTTGGAAATTCAAATCAAGCAATCATACTCTCGTCCGTTGTCCAAAGTACTTATTAATAGGTGAATTTTTAAATGAATTTTGCTTACACATCCTTCATGCGACCGTTAATACTTCTTGAGGTACCAACAACCGATTACAAGATGTGTTTGCACATTAAAGCGTAATTCCTAGTCTTGCAACACCCAAGGCTTTTAGCAGTGACTCCCAAACCAGTTGGTCTAAGGCACTAGGTGATGAAGCACCCTCGCTAAATATTTTTCTATTTTTATAGCCTTAAGTAATCACAAAACCAGTGTCCATTTTTTTATTCTTTATTCACACTTATATATATTTTTTTTCATTTTCATTGTACTAAGGACTTTAAACAAGAGCATTTCAAGGTCTCTTCTACTATTCCAAGTTTCAAGGTGCGTGATTATGCAAATTGTAGGGTATACATTTTCAGAATCTAGACTTAAGTTAGGAATTATTTTTCAAACTTATACTCTAATAAGAACATCAATACTCTTCCCTTGTTTTGACTTAACCCAAGAAGTGAACCCAAAATTTGCCTATTTCTAAATAAACTACAAGACATATACTTTCTACCGTTAAACTTTAAGGAAGGTTATTTTTAGGGTTTTTAATTTACCAAGTCTAAGATCTAGTTGTTCCTAGCCAGTTAACCTATTTGTCAAACTCTAGTCAAATAAGCCAAAATTGAATACAATAATTTTTATAATTTTTGAAATTTTTCAATTTTTATGGGTTTTCAAATAAATATGCAAATGCAAAAATATGTACAAATGAATGCGAAGGAAGAAAACGTACCGAGCATACCCCCAAACTTGAACTTGACAGTGTCCTCACTGTCATGCTACACCAAGAGGGTCAAAATGTCGGCACTCCCCTGTTTATTTATTTACAATTTTTTTTTTTAATGTTTTGAATTTTTTTTAATTTTTTTTTAGAAAAAGAAAACAAAAATATATATACATATTTACAACAAGGCTCCTCCCAAACTTAAGCTTGGCCTTACACAAGCCAAAGGTGAGCACCAACCATTCAAAAATCATATCGTGGTAATGGTATAGTTGGTGCAAGAATGGGGTGGAAAGAAAAGAGATGAGAAACACCCGAGACCGTGTGGAAAGAAGGGTAGAATATGGTCTCGGTGGAGGAGAAGAAAGGCGGAAAAGAGAAAGAAGGATCGCGCGATCTTGAGGGTGTAAATCGAGTGAATAAATTAGCGCAATATGTGATGACCGATGTGTTAAAAGCGATTGCGCTAACCTATTAACCCGTCGAGAAATGGGGTCAAATCCCTCAATAGTCGCAAGAAAACATGGGTACGCCAAACTTGGTATAGGAGATGAAAGCGTAACGGTCACTTGTACGGTCGGAACGATAGGAAAGACGAAAGGGAGTGAATTAGGGATAGTCTCATTCTCACCGTAGTAAACTGTCTCGAATTGGAAAGATTCCAACAATGGTTCGAAACAACTGTAAGCAACCGAGTCTGATGGTTCAACTAACTCATCTGAAAATGTAAAGGACTCAAACTCGGGCGGTGAGTCATCAACATCGTCCGAAAAAGTGAAACACTCGTAAGTGTTAACGTCTGTGAGAACTGTGTCAGATTCAAAGGAAAAGTTTTCAAGCTCACAGTCGTCAAGCGTGGTCGGAACGATGGAAATGTGGGAGGGTGATATAACAGTTAAAGGTTCAGGAGGATGAATTGGAAAATCAGACACATCAAACAAAAATGATTCAACCTCAATATGATCCTCAAAACTCTCCTCAATACTATCCTTATAATTCTCCTCAAAATTCAACTCATCCATGCCATTATCATCAAAATCCAGACGCAAATGAAGTTCGGGAGAAACATCTAATGACTTGGGATGATGAGTTGAACATAAAATTTCAATCAAATCGACAGGTTCATCATCCGAAATATTCCCGGTGTCTATATTCTCAATCAAGTGAAAATCAATTTCTTTAGACACCTCATCAAAAGCATGGATATTTATCGATTTAGGTTCTAGATGGGAGGTGTAAAGATCGAAAGGATTAGGTGCGGTTTCACTCGAAAGGGGTTCCTCACAATTTGGCAAATCAAACACTACAAAATCACACAACTCGTTTTTATTTTGAACTTGTGAATCATTTAGGACATTCGATGGAAAACTGGAGTTGTGGGCTTCAATTGGGTAAGGGTAGGTTTGATTTGGAAATCCTCTCTCATTCTCACTCTGTCCAACCGCCTCCTTATACATTGAAAAATTTGAAGCTAGCGGGAAACTAGCTACCGGTTCAGTAGGTTGCATAAGGGCGGCCACAGACACTTCCACATTCCTAGTCATTTTGTTTGTTGCAGCAATATAAGCTTCCAACGACTCTTCCAAACTAGACTTAGATGGTAAGGGTGTTTCGGTAAAAGATTCGAAATTGTTTGGATATGTGAAACTCCCTAATGGCTGTGTAGAAACAGTGTCTAGTGAGGGTGGGAAGGTCGGGTAGGACTGATAGGAAGTGGGTGATTGGACAGGGGTAGGGTCAACATATGGATAACAAGGTGAATAATCATGTGGATCCCTAGAACTAGATGAGTGGAGAGATGTGAAAGATCGGCTGCGAGATTGAGCAATATGCTCAGCAATGGACATCGGCTTAGGAGTGACAGAAGGACTCGAAAAAGTGGTGTCAACATATGGAGGTGGTAAAGGTTGACTTGGTTGACACAAAATTGGTTGAAAAGTCGAACTGTTTCTCCTAGACGTCTCTATTTGATCTTTCAAAGATATTTTAGGCAAGGAAGGATCGTCTTTAAATTGACCAAACAAATTACCGTACGACGCAAAATTAGGTTCGGAATACCAAAGTTCGGCAAGTGATTTATTATGTGGGGTACCCATATTAGAAGAAGGGGAAAAGAAAGAAAGTTGGGTGGTGGTGCAAGGATTTATTTGCGGCAAAGATTTTGCAAGTTTTCTAATAAAAATTTCCATTTTCTTTTTATCTTAATTTGGAAATTGTTGCAAAAAGATTTTTAATTAAAGATATGCAACCAAAAAAAAATATTACTTGCAATCAGTTATTATTTTAAGCATATCACAAGAATCTTTATTTGGATAAAATTGTTGCAAAAAGATATTCGAGAAAAGATATGCAACAAAAAAGATTACTTGCAATCAATTTCTATTTTAAGCGGGGCCCAAAAATCCTGCACAAGATTGTTATTTGGAAGGGAATATATTTTATAGCTCACAGAATCCTGCAGGAATTTCCAGAAAAGATACGTCAAAAATTACAGAGGAGGAACCAGAGAAGCTTACAAAGGAAATTTCCTGCGCTGAATACACTGGATAACCGCGGAATCGCGGTCGTAGGCGGCTTGGCGCGGCGGAAGCGCGGTGGCGGAAGCGGCGCAGTTCCCGAGATCTCACCAGGGTGCCGCGGAAGGGCGGCAAAAAGCGATTGTTGCCGCGGAATCGCGGTCTAGTGGGCGGCTCACGTCTCGAGAATTTTTCTGTTGTTTCATTGTTGAATTCCTCTGCTGTTCAGATTGTTTGTTTTCTGTATTGCGCTCTGTAGATTTCCAGATCCGTCTCGATTGTTCTTGCAAAATTCACACAACAAAGTACCCTTTCCAAAAAAAAAAATAACAATTGATATATTTTTATAATTTTTGGATTTTTTAGATTTTTATGATTTTTTAATTTAAGATTAATCCGAAATTGCAAAAAGGAAATTTCTACGCCATCCCCGGCAACGGCGCCATTTGATTTGTATATCAAAAACTATCTATTAACCGCAATCAAGAACGGCGTCGCTTGGTAGCTAGCCGGTGAGTACGGGTCGGTCCACAGGGATTTTGTGAATTTTCTAATCACTCTTACGAGTTAATTCCAGACGGTGTGAATGGATCAATTAAATCTAAAAAACTAAATTAATCTATATCTAAATCTTGCTAGAGTTAGGTCTTGGTTAAGTTTGGAAAGTCTATAAATCTCACCGCTTTCTATACCCATATGAAGATCTAATTAGGTGTTATGGTAATTATTAATAAAAGGGATTAGAACCATTTGGAAAGATGTTTCTTCCTCTAGGTTCTTGTCCTTCCTTTAGAAATCCTTACCCTAACCTCCATGGAAAACCATCACAACCGGGCCTTTATACTACGGTATCACCGCTACCTCGATGGATAGGGTGCCGTAGGGAGCGGTATGTGCATGTATGCATGGAGTCCTATTAAATATATGACGGGCAAGAAAGGGGATGAGAGATCTTCGTCTCTCAAACCTTTCCCAGATCTAACCCTAACAAGCGAGGAGACTACTCACTCATTAGGGAATTAAAATACATTTATCTAGGATATAGAATAAAAGATTAACTAGGGCAAGAATAGAAAATTAACCTAGAGCAGAAAATAAAGACTTAACAAAAAAGTGATGCTCTCCAACGAATGCTGAAATTTATTAATGAAGGGAGGCATAAAAAAATACATTGATTAGAGTTCCTATTTATAGAGAATAGGAAACCCTAGATTACATCTGATTCGCATGTCTACAATTACAAATATACCCCTAGGAAATCTTTCCAGCGCCGCATCGACGTTTTGGTAAAAAAAAATTCTTTTGTCTTCTTCTGGCCACGGAACCGCGACAATGGTGGGCTTGGGCCGCGGTTCCGCGGCCCTTTGGTGAGCTTAGATGATTATTTTTTCTGGGCTGGTTCAGGTTTCTTTGGGCTTTTCGTTTCTTCAGTTTTTTCTCCATTTGGGCTTCTACATTGATTCCAGATCTTCAGTGAACACTTGTAGCGATCTTTTAACCGTTTGCCTTGATAATTTGGATCTTGCGTTGCCTTGTTAATTGTGAACTGTCTTTCGATGTAGGCTTGACTAAGATCCTCCTATTTGTTGGTCAAAGTCCACTTTTGCATCGTCTTTTCATCGTTTTCACTGTTTTAGATCCAAGAACCTGTAACATGTAGCAGACATGCGTCAAAAACACCTGTTTATTTATAAAAAGAATAAGAATGGGGAATATAATAATACAATATTCTGCTGTGAACAGGGAACCGTACCGGGCCCCTCCTTGTACCCTCATACGGCACCCACTTCTCGTATGGAGTATATAATCAGAACCGATAAATCTCATGGTGGATGCTGAAGTATCATACCAAGAGAAACCGGGTTTTTCAAATAATGCATAATTTCATGAACTCTAACGGTCCCCAAATCGAAAAAATATCATGAAAAATCCATATCTCAATGCGAAAATCCATAAATATAATATACACAACATAAACGGAAATGTGAGCATATAAAGGAAAAACCGCTAATTAACTCCAACAAATTAATATAAATATCATGCGGTTCCTAATTTTCTCCAATTCTAAAATAACATCAGGTAAAGGTAAACATGTAGCTATAACCAGATGTATGTGAAAACATAAAGGTATAGCAAGATATATGTATCTACCTATAAGTAATGATGTAGTATACCCCTGAGTATAAGTGAAATAGGTGTGCAAGGTATACCTGTAGCTATGTCATAAAGTGTGCATGTACCTATCACTAATGGTACAATACTCTATAGGTATACAGGTAACTAGCATGTAAGTATGTCAGAGCATATATGTAAGCACGTAGGTATACAGGTATGCTATAAGTCAATGCGTAAAGAAATATGAATCAAAGTCTCAATGTCCCTAACCAAGCAATATCATATCTATAAGTGGGTTGTGCGTGACATGGAAATTATTGACGGTGTGTGTAGCATACAATCAGTGCTCGTGCAACATGAATCGTCAATAATATGTGCAGTATCATAAGGATACTAGTCCAAGCACAACAATATCTAAATAATAGGGTAAATGCGCAATTCTAAATATGACATAAAATATGCGACAGAAATAACATCTCTAGCCCAGACGCATAACGCCATGCGGGCGATTCCCCTGTAGATGTTAAATCTACTCACCAACGCTCCTGGCTAAATGAAGCTTACCACCTGTTTTCCCTTGTCGTAGCGTCCGAAGTTCCCGCTTGCGAACCTAAAATTTCACAAACACATCACATATGCAAATATCCTACATCGACGAAAAAACATCGAAACGCAAGAATAACGCCGTGAAAATTGTACTGCGCACTTAGCGCATCTATCGCGCACGACATCGGCCAAAAACCCTAACTGGGGTCACTAAACTACAAAACACAAAGTCTAGACCCCGATCATCCCGATCGTGCAACACAACACAAACAATTACGAGCAATAAAATAGATATAACCTCGCAACGATCAATCGAACCCACATCGGAAAAACCCCGAAACCTAGTAAGCAGCTTATCGCAATATTTCGCACTAGTTTCAAGCTAACGCATATCTAGCGATTACAAACACCTTATAATAGCTTAACTAAGCTATCTAAACCATTTCTAAATTTTTAACACTTGCTAATTAAATTTTAGCAAAAACCTAGTAAGCAAAATTGCATAATTAAACAAAGTCCTCAATAGCAAAAATTAACATTTTCTACTAGGTTAATATTTTCCTAATCACAAATTAACACTTCAATAAAACATTAAACACATAAATCAAGTTTTACCCTAGCTAGATTATCATAAAAATCAAGTCTTTAATTTCAAACATGAAATTAAAAGCTTAAATAAACAATTAATATGCTAAATAGAAATTTAGAAACAACAAAAAGGATTAGGGTTAGGATTTTATACCTCCACAAAAGATCAAAACCAAGAAACCAAACTCATCATCTTTTCCTCCAAAATGATGTTTTGAATGAAGATCCAAGCTAGTTTTGAGTTCAAGAATGAAGGAAAATGAATATATTTGAGTTTCTATGAATTAATTTGGATTTTTCATGATTTATTTGATACAAAATGAGTTGAAAATGGGTGTAAATGATGGAGGGCAGCAAGGGGAAGGGAAGGGACGGCCAAGGGAAGTGAGGGGGTATTTTTGTGAATTTTTTTGTGAAGAAATTGCTAGGAAAAAGAGTAATAAATGCTAATAAATGCACCTTGCCACCTTTACACATTTTCTTTTCTTTTTAAAATAAAACCTTTTGCACTCCAAAAAATATCTAGATATTTAAAAAGAAGTTTCCAAAATATTCTAGTGACAAAAAAATAAATTTATTCTCAAGAGAAGAAATTTCCCGATTTACGTGCACCAAATACCGCTTAAAATAATATTTTATTTGGGTAAAATTCTATCTGAACCAAAACCTCCCAAATACCCCTAAAGTTCGCACACAAGCTTTATTTTAGCTTAAAAAGGTGTCGGTAAGTTTTTACGGAAGTTTGATCGAAATCGGGTTAAAATGGAAAATACCGACTATTTTGCCCTAAAACAGAAAACATCGCAAAACGATTTCTGAAACGTTACATCTCCGGAAAAGGAAGCCCTCTTGAAGCTGAAGAATGGACACAAAGCATAGAAGATGATCTGGCAGCAACACAAGTGCCAGACATAGCTTGGATCCGTGTGGCGTAACTACAGCTCACGGACAATGCTCGCAACTGGTGGAAGGCGGAAGAAAGCCGTCTGGTACAGCCTATTGAATGGAAGACTTTTCACGAGAAGTTTGATACGAAATACTTCCCTGTGACTGCCAGGTTTTCCATGGAGTAGCAGTTCATTCATCTACAACATGGTTCGATGTTGGACAAATCAGTAGATGAGTACGATACTGAATTCACCATGCTAAGCCGGTAAGATATGTCACAACAGTTCAATTTTTAAATCTCACATACTACACAGCTAACACAATCCTTAAACAGATTCGCGGTACATTTGATACCGACGGACGAGATCAGAGCCCGTCACTTTCAACAAGGTCTGGACATGGAGATTCAGGCTGCTCTAGCCACGGGAAAATTTCTGACTCATGAGGATGCTCTGGAAGCTGCCTGCAGTTATGAGGCAGTGATAAAAGCAAGGGGCAGACCTCAGTCTGCAGGAGTCAAGCGCCCTGCCAACCAGATGGCAGGTGGAGCCTCGTCCAGACCACCTTTTCGTGCCTGTAGGGTGTTTTTCGTCACCCCATTGAGATGGGAATACGCGTGCGCTCGTCAGGCGTACTACAGATTCCCCCTGCCTAGGGTAGGCCGGGGTTTAATGATTGTGGGGATCCGAATTTCCGGCAGCCGCAGACTAAACTGCCGTTAATTACCCCTCGCCGTTAGAGCGACGGAACCTCCGATTGACGGGTTAAACTGGTCATGCGAACTCAATGTGCAGTGTGCGTGTGATGTGTTTTTGAAAGAGGTTTTTTGGATATGTCGGGAGCCACGCAGAGTTTTTTACAGGGGTCCCGCTACCCGGATAGTGGGCTGGGGGTCAAGGGGGCTAGCAGCCCCCTTGCGGGATGCGGGGCAGCGCCCCGTTAGAATTTTTTTTCTAACAGGGACAGTGTCGTGGTGTATGTGTGTGCGCACATATGTATATATATATATATGTATATATATAAGAAAAAAAGGGAAGAAAAGGCATCCAAAGGATGCGTGGGGGCAGCACCTTGGGCGCTGTGCGCCCAGGTGCTGTGCGCTCAGGCGCTAGAGCGCTGGGCGCTCGAGCGCAAGCGCGCTACGTGTCGGAACCGGGACGACTTGCGCTCGAGCGCTCGCGCTCGAGCGCAAGCGCGCCACGTGTCGGCACCGGGGCGACTTGCACTCGAGCGCAAGCACGCCACGTGTCGGCACGCGGGCGCTTTGCGCTTGAACGTTGAGCGCTTGAGCGCAAGCGCGCCACGTGTCGGCACGCGGGCGCTCTGCGCTTGAGCGCCGGCGAGAAAAAGAGGCTTTTAGCCTAAAAAAATTTCTCGGAAGAGAAACCAGAGAAGAGTTGGACTCCTGAGTGTGTTTTCTTTTTTGGGTTTAGTGAAAGGGGTTCTTCTTCTTCCTCTTCTGTTAGCTGGATCTTGAAGAACAAGAGATGTGAGATCTCAAAATCTCTCCTTTTTGGGATCTAAAGACAGATCCAAGTTCTCCTTTGTGGGTTTGGTGGTGAAAAACTATTTTGGTTTTGAAAGGGAAGAGTAAAACTCTTGATTTAATTCAAAAGAAAGAAGAAGGTTTGTGACCTTTAGAAAAGGGAAAGAAATACAAACCCTAGGTTTTTGAGAGAATGAAAGTGTTCTTCTTTGTTTTATTCATCATGTTGCCTTTTATAGGCTTACATATTTACATATAGCCCCTTGGGCTTCACAAAATGGCATTTTGCTTATCCCATGGCTCATGTGCCATTTCATTTTTGCACATAAGCCATGGGCTTACAAAAATTTGGCTTTCTGCCCGTTTCATATACATTCATGTATAAAAATTATTTATTACATGGTCTATATTTTGGCATGGAGGAGGCTGGCCGCGGGCTCGACTTGGGCATGGGCCTGCTTGACCTGGGCTTGGGCCCACCTAGCTTGGGGGTTGACTTTGACTTTGACTCGGTCAACCGGGGTGTAAATTTTTACCCCAACAAAGTGCTCCCCATCAATAAATGCACACCGCACATTTGAGTTGTGTGCATGAAATTGATGGATCTTGAAGTTGGACTTCGAGGTAGAACATCATTCCAGGGGCGGAGCATCATCCCGGGGAGCATGATTTCCGGGGATCGGAGCATCATTCTGATTCGCGGAGCATAATTCCAGAGATCAGAGCATTGTTCCGAAGGGGCAGAGCATCATTCCGAAGCGCGGAGCATAATTCCAAGGATCCGAGGAGATCGGAGCATCATTCCGAAGCGCGGAGCATAATTCCAAGGATCCGAGGAGATCGGAGCATCATTCCGAAACGCAGAGCATAATTCCAAGGATCGGAGAAGATCGGAGCATCATTCCGAAGCGCAGAGCATAATTCCAAGGATCGGAGCATCATTCCGAAGGGCGGAGCATCATTCCAGAGATTGGAGCATCATTCCGAAGCACGGAGCATGATTCCAAGGGGTCGGAGCATCATTCCGAAGAGCGGAGCATGATTCCAGGGATCGGAGCATCATTCCGAAGAGCGGAGCATTATTCCAGAGATCGGAACATCATTCCGAAGCGGAGCATCATTCCAGGGATCGGAGCATCATTCCGAAGAGCGGAGCATAGTTCCAAGGATCGGAGCATCATTTCGAAGGGTGGAGCATGATTCCAAAAGGTCAGAGCATCATTCCGAAGAGCGGAGCATGATTCTAGGGATCGGAGCATCATTCCGAAGAGCGGAGCATTATTCCAGAGATCCGAGCATCATTCCGAAGAGCGGAGCATGATTCCAGGGATCGGAGCATCATTCCGAAGAGCGGAACATGATTCCAGGGGATCGGAGCATCATTCCGAAGAGTGGCAGACATTCTGACCGAAGCATAATTTCGATGCAGAGGTTGATTCCCAGGCGAAGCATAATTTCGACAAGGAAGGCAGATATTCCGAGGCGAAACATTGATTTCGACACGGGATACATTCTGAGACAGAGCATGATTCCGACGCAGAGCTTGTTGGCTGACTTGATTCCGAGACGAAGCATAATTTCGACAGGGAAGGCAGATACACCGAGGCGAAGCATGATTTCGATACGGGGTACACTCTGAGACGAAGTATGATTCCGACGCAGAGCACGTTGATTGACTTGATTCCGAGGCAGAGCTTAATTCCGACGAGGAGGACGTTGGTTGATTCCGAGCCGAAACATAATTCTGACAGAGAAGGCAGATACACCGAGGCGAAGCTTGATTTCGACGCAAGGTACACTCTGAGACGGAGCATATTCCGGCGCAGAGCTTGTTGGCAGACTTGATTCCGAGACGAAGCATAATTTCGACAGGGAAGGCAGATACACCTAGGTGAAGCTTAATTTCGACGCGGGGTAAATTCTGGGACAGAGCATGATTCCGCCGTAGAGGTTGTTGGTTTGATTTTATTTCGGTTGACATCAGCATCGCTATACTGGAATATGGTACCAGAAGCGAATCATCATTTGCCTTTGAGAGGACTTTGGGATTGGTTTTGGTTTGGCATCTGCATTGCTGCACTGGAATAATGCCAGGAGCAACTCATCATTTGCCCCGGGAGGACTTGGGAACTGGTTTTTTTTGTTTGGCATCAGCATCGCTATACTGGAATATGGTACCAGGAGCAAATTATCATTTGCGTTTGCTTATTAGGATACGATGGCTTAGGAGATAGGTTTTAGGTCCCTATCACCTAAGACTTTTCAGTTTTTGTGAGCCGTAAGGGCCTCACAAAGCATTTTCTCCCTACAGGTCGTAAGGATCCCGTAGGTGTATTTTTTCCTTAGGAGTCGTGGGGACTCCTAAGTGTGTTGCTCCTTTGTGAGTCATAAGGATCTTACGCGGGAATTTTCTCCTCACAAAATCGAGAGGACTTTGTGAGTGCATTTCATCTCTTTTTCACGAGTTTGCGCCCTTTCGGGTTTTCACAACTCGCCGGCAGTCCTTCTGTTTTACTCACGGAGCCCTTTCGGGTTTTCATCCGTGCCCATTTTGCTTGTGGACATACCTTTTTTTATTTTTTATTTTTATTTTATTATTTTTGGTGGGACTTTGAATGTGGTCTCACCGGTAGGACTCGGGAGAGATTGGGATTATTTTACGCTGGTGGATTGTATACGGTTTTGCAGGATGTATGATCCAGACCGTAGGGCCGGAAACATTTCGGGACTTTGTTAGCGTCTGCATTGCTGCACTGGAATATGGTACTATTGGGGAGCGATGGCTTAGGAGACAGGTTTGGATCCCTATCGCCTAAGGCTTTTCAATTTTATGGGCCGTATGGGTCCCATAAAGTATTTTCTCTCTACGAGTCGTAAGAATCCTGTAGCTGCATTTTCTCCTTGGGAGTCGTGGGGACTCCCAAGTGTGTTCTTCCTTTGTGAGTCGTAAGGATCCCACATAGGCTTGTTCTCCTCATGTATCGTGAGGACACATGAGTGGGTCTTCTCAATGGAGCATAATTCTAAAGGCGGAGACCGGCCGCGTAACTGGTGATTACGGTGGGGCATGAGTATGCTGAGAATTATTTGAGCCCGTGGATTGTATACGGTAGTCAATTTGGGGACTAACTGTAGGGCTGGGAGAATTTTGGAAATTTGAATTTTTTTCGGCGTCTGCATCGCTGCACTGGTATATGGTACCAGGAGCGACTCATCATTCGCCGTTTTTTTTGTTTTTGTTTTACCGCGATTGCTCTATCATTTCAGCTTTTCTTGTCGCGAAGATCGCGATTGCCCTATCATTTCGGCTTTTATTCGCGATTGCCCCATCATTTCGGCTTTATTTTCATCTTTATTTTACTCGCTGATTTTTATTGCGAGTTGCCCCATCACTTCGGGTTTTCTTTATTTTTCTTTTATTTACACATTTTTTTTATTTACACATATATATTTTTTATTTACATTCCCAGTTTAACGACTTAGAGGTCGACTGTTACCAGTTTAATGATGTGGTGGTCGATTGTTTTCAGAGAAAGGCAGATGTCTGAGAGAATCAGTTTCACGAAGAACTTCGGTCTCCGTTTGTATGAAATTGGCGGTCGCAACTGGACTGTTTGTTAACACGCCTTTAGACAGTTCTATCTCTCCTGCCTTGTATTGCTTTTCGACCCAATCTTTGAAGATGAAGCAGTCCTCAATGGCATGACCTATCACTCTGTGATAGGGGCAGTATTTGGGGTCGTCGGTCATATTCGCTTCCTGCGGTCTTTTTGACTCTGGCAGTTGTAAACCGTTTTTCAGGGCGTCTTTGAATATTTTACGGATTTTGTCCCTTCTGATGGAATAGACCTTATCCAGCTTCTCTTTTAGTGGAGATTCTCCTCCCACTCCGAACACTGGCTTCCGAGGCTGGTTGGCATTAGGCCCGCTCATCCCTTGCTTATTTCGGTTAGCCGAAGTGTTAAAAGATTCAGTATCGTCAGAACCTCCGCCTTTGTGATTTTCGTCCTTTCGGTTTCTCCAGGACCTATTGTTATTTTGGGAGTCAGAGGAGGACTCCTGCTTTGAGCGTTCTAACATCTGGACTTTTTTGGTCAGCTCTTGGAATGTTTTGAGACCCGCGGTACATAGAAACGGGGCCATCCAGTTGTTGAGATTTCCGACAAGGAGATTGACAGATTGGTCCTGCTCTATCGGTGGTTCGCATTTGACGGAGAGATTGCGCCATCGGGTTATAAAATCCGTGCTGCTTTCGTTGTTCTTGGGCCTGGTCCTTACGAGCTCGGCAATGGTGATCTTATCGCTGCCGCTCATGAACCTTTGTCGAAACAAAGATTCCATTTGGACGAAAATAGTAATGGAGCCATCCGGTATGCTTTCGTACCAGTCGAAAGCAACATCGGTCAAGCTATTAACGAACCGGCGGAGGAGAAGCACATTGTTGCCCCCAGTATTCCCGCATGAGGCTTCGAAGTGGGCGATGTGTTGAATCGCATTTCCCGTCCCATCAAATCTTCCGAATTTAGGGATGACATAGCCGCTAGGAAATTCTACCAGATCATATTGAGCAGGATATGGTCTCCCGCTACTGCTAACATCTTTTTGCGCTTAAGCTTCGGCTACCAGTGTTTTGACTTTGCTGGCAACCAAATCCATGATTTGATCTTGAGATAGCAGGCTACTGTCATCGGTAGCCAAGACATTTCCCGAGATAGGATGCGACTGATTTTCATGCGGTTCTCCCACTTTTGGATTTGAGGGAATAGGCATCGGCTGCGTTAGGACACCGTTTCCCGGTTCACGAGCAGAGCCCTGCGCTTGATTGGGCAGCTGAGAGGAAAGTCGGGCTGTGAGCTGCAAGACGACGTTCGTCATGTCGTCAATTTTGGAGTAAAGTTTGGCCATCTCCTTGTCTTTGCTTCTGAGCTGTTTTTGGAGCTCTTGGAGAAGTTGCTGCTCTGCATTCTTGGGACGGAAGATTGGCTCCTCTTCACTTTCCGAGCCCGACTCCTCATGGACCGAAGGGTCTTTCTGCTTATCAGCCTCACTGGGAAGGTCTTCATTACCTTCCAGAGGAGGCTGGCCTTGGGATGTGGCAGCCATATTCATGCCAGATTGGATTTGGGATGTGGTGGCCCCGTCCTTGCTCTTTCTACGTGTGCCTACCATTTAGACAGTGTGGACCTCATATCCAGTCGTCTCTTTCTCATTGGCGGGGAGCTTAAAGAAGACACCCGACCGAGCAGTGGTCAAGAGCACCGCTGGAGATTGCTCGGGACTCGGGTTAGAGTCTGACTAATTTGGACTTGAATATGATTCAAGTCAACCCATATTCTTTAATATTCCAACTCAATATGAATACATGAATCCCTGAATCCAGTTAACAATCTATTCAATTTTAACTGAATCAAACCATGGATATTCATCCATTATCCTGTTATTCCATTTACCTGATTATACAGTTACAACATGTTTACTGATATCATGGTTTTGGTCAGTCACCCAACTTACACAATACAGTACAACAATAATGTTAAAACACTACGGGGTTTAAGGGGTAGATTGGTACGGAAGGTGTTAAAGGTGGCACGAGGTGGTCAGATTAAGACACCTAACCTGAATCCTATTGATGTTGTACCGTGGCATAACGGTTCCTTGTACTTACCATTTGCCTTGGTCTCTAGCATATAGAGACCCCCCTCGTATACACTGGCATTCTTCTGTACCAAGCTACAAACAACAGCGATAACATAACATTATAACAATAGTTTACATTTTAAAAATATACCTTCTTATTCTGTCTTCTCTACTTCCCTCTTACCTTTGGGACTTACCGAGCGATCTGTTCGCTGATGACATTCTGTTTCTCTCTTCTTTGAATGTCGTCAGGTGACCCTGACCCGGCAGAAGTTGAGCCAACACAAGAAGACTTGGAGCAATTTGCCGAAGACCCTGCAGTATAATTTCATTGTACCTTGTTCTTTTCAGTATTTTCATTTCCTGTTATGCCACTGTTTAGGCATCTTTATTTCAGTTGTATTTTCCTTTCCATGTATTGTACAAAGAATGTTATTAATAAAAGTTGCTGTTATTTCTATATCATTTGTCTCTTGTGATTTACTTTATATTGCTTAGTTACGCTTAGCGTACGTACTTCTAAGTATATACGTAGCGGGCATCGTCGCGTCCACTTCACCGTACACTGGGAAGTGGGGCGTGACACCAGCTGGGGCCAAGAAAAGTCGTTCAGACACCGACTTGCGTTTGGGTTGGGGCGCCCTTGAGATCACCACATTTGGTCTCCTGCCTTTCGAGACCGGTTTGTCTGCCACCGGGGTTTGAGGAGCTGGGATGGCACCAACTGGCATGAACATAATAGAGCCGAATGGTAGCAGCGGCTCCTCCCATTGTCGTCCGAGACTGGCCGGAAGGACCGTCTTAGAGTCTATCCTCATCGTGTAGGAGACGGGAGCTGAGTTCATCATCGAAGACATCGTCGGAAGGTGATTGCTTGAAAATCTGCATGAAAAAGCATTATTTTTAGTATAAATACAGGTATGTATATTGATTGAGTTCGCATGAACGCTTAACCCGAAATATGGGAGGAGAGATTGGTCCCACCGGGCATGCCAGAATCTGTAGGGTGTTTTCGTCACCCCATTGAGATGGGAATACACGCACGCTCGTCAGGCGTACTACAGATTCCCCCTGTCTACGGTAGGCCGGGGTTTAATGATTGTGGGGATCCGAATCTCCGGCAGCCGCATTCTAAACTGCCGTTAATTACCCATCACTGTTAGAGCGAGAGAACCTTCGATTGACGGGTTAAACTGGTCATGCGAACTCAATGTGCAGTGTGCGTGCGATGTGTTTTTGAAAGGGTTTTTTTTGGATATGTCGGGAGCCACGCAGAGTTTTTTATGGGGGTCCCACTACCCGGATAGCGGGCTGGGGGTCAAGGGGCTAGCAGCCCCCTTACGGGGTGCAGGGCAGCGCCCCGTTAGAATTTTTTTTTCTAACAGGGACAGTGTCGTGGTGTATGTGTGTGTGCACATATGTATATATATGTATATGTATATATATGTATATATATAAGAAAAAAAGGGAAGAAAAGGCATCCAAAGGATGCGTGGGGCAGCACCTTGGGCACTGTGCGTCCAGGTGCTGTGCGCTCAGGCGCTAGAATGCCACGTGTTGGCACATGGGCGCTGGGCGCTTGAGCGCAAGCGCGCCACGTGTCAGCACATGGGTGCTTTGCGCTTCAGCGCCTGACGCTCGAGCGCAAGTGCGCCACGTGTCGGCACGGGGGCGACCTGCGCCTGAGCGCTTGCGCTAGCGCAAGCGCGCCACGTGTCGGCACCGGCGCGACTTGCGCTCGAGCGCTCGCGCTCGAGCGCAAGCACGCCACGTGTCGGCACGTGGGCGCTTTGCGCTTGAACGTTGAGCGCTTGAGCGCAAGCGCGCCATGTGTCGGCACGCGAGCGCTCTGCGCTTGAGCGCCGGCGAGAAAAAGAGGCTTTTAGCCTAAAAACTCGGAAGAGAAACCAGAGAGGAGTTGGACTCCTGAGTGTGTTTTCTTTTTTGGGTTTAGTGAAAGGGGTTCTTCTTCTTCCTCCTCTGTTAGCTGGATCTTGAAGATCAAGAGATGTGAGATCTCAAAATCTCTCCATTTTGGGATCTAAAGAGAGATCCAAGTTCCCCTTTGTGGGTTTGGTGGTGATAAACTATTTTGTTTTTGAAAGGGAAGAGTAAAACTCTTGATTTAATTCAGAAGAAAGAAGAAGGTTTGAGACCTTCAGAAAAGGGAAAGAAATACAAACCCTAGGTTTTTGAGAGAATGAAAGTGTTCTTCTTTGTTTTATTCATCATGTTGCCTTTTATAGGCTTACATATTTACATATAGCCCCTTGGGCTTCACAAAATGGCATTTTCCCTATCTCATGGCTCATGTGCCATTTCATTTTTGCACATAAGCCATGGGCTTACAAAAATTTGGCTTTCTGCCCGTTTCGTATACATTCATATATAAAATTATTTATTACATGGTCTATATTTTGGCATGGAGGAGGCTGGCCGCGGGCTCGACTTGGGCATGGGCCCGCTTGACCTGGGCTTGGGCCCACCTAGCTTGGGGGTTGACCTTGACTTTGACTCGGTCACAAAATGGCATTTTTCCTATCCCATAGCTCATGTGCCATTTTATTTTTGCACATAAGCCATGGGCTTACAAAAATTTGGCTTTCTGCCCGTTTCGTATACATTCATGTATAAAAATTATTTATTACATGGTCTATATTTTGGCATGGAGGAGGCTGTCCGCGGGTTCGACTTGGGCATGGGCCCGCTTGACCTGGACTTGGGCCCACCTAGCTTGGGGGTTGACCTTGACTTTAACTCGGTCAACCAGGGTGTAAATTTTTACCCCAACAGTGCCAAGGCGACCCGGAGTACCGAACCATCGTCCCAGCCCAGCCTTTTATACCTACTGCAAGAGAACTGGACATATGATGAAAGACTGCCATCGAGCCAACCGTCTTTGCTTAGTCTGCGGCTCAGCTACTCATGATATCGGGTCTTGTCCCCAAAGGCAAAACCCAGTTGCTGCACCCAGGCCAACAATTACCCACAGCGCCCAGCCATCCAAGCACCCGTTCCGAGACTTGCACTACCTGCACCACCCAGAGGACCACAAGCTACACCACCTCCTCGTCAGTTCCATCAAGCTCAAAGGAACGTTCCGAGGAATGCTCCTCAGGCCAGGAGGAATGTACTAAAGCGCCAGGCTTTCACGATGTCCGTGGAAGAAGTTGAGGCCACTGGCCAAGTCATCACCGGTAAACTTTCCTTCTCAAACTTATCTTTTAGTCTTGGTTATGTACACACTTTCCCTATACCTAAAACATATCCCACATACCTTAGGTACAATCCTAGTAGCCTCACTATCTGCACTTGCACTGTTTGATACTGGAGCATCCTACTGCTTTATGTCGCAACGGTTCGTCCGAACCCATGCGATTCCAGTCTCACCGCCTGTATCTAGCTGGAATGTCAGTTCCGAAAATGGCGTTCTAAAGGCAACTATGGGATACAGCTTGTGTCCAGTCGTCGTTTGCAGCAGAGAGTTTTATGTTGACTTCAAAGTACTGGACATACCGAACTTCGATGTGGTTCTAGGAATGGATTGGCTTGGAACTTGTTATGCTACCATCGACTGTCGTCAAAGGAGGGTAGTATTTGAGATTCCAGACCATCCGGTCTTCTATTTCAAGAGCGGAGACCGTACCCTGGAGCCAAGTACCTACAAAGCAAAGCCAAGAGAAGCAGTAGTTGCAGCAGCTCAAGCGGAAGAAAAATCAAGACCAGAGGTAGTTCGAGAGTTCGACGATGTATTTCCTGACGATATATCAGGTTTGCCTCCCGATCGAGCTCTTGAATTCAGTATTGATTTAGTACCAGGAGCACAACCGGTGATCAAAGCACCTTATAGATTAAGTCCGGAAAGTTTGAAGGAAGTTCGAACACAGTTGGATGAATTATTGGCGAAAGGATGGATTCGTCCCAACACTTCAAGTTGGGGAGCACCTGTACTACTGGTGAAGAAGAAGGAAGGTTCATACAGAATATGCATCGATTATAGAGCCTTGAATGAAGTCACTATAAAGAACAAGTATCCACTCCCGCGCATCGATGATTTATTCGATCGGCTAAGTGGATCTTGTGTTTTCTCTAAATTGGATCTTCGTTCAGGTTATCATCAAGTGAAGGTCAAGGAAGCTGATATTCACAAAACAGCTTTCAGAACTCGCTATGGACATTACGAATTTCTAGTAATGCCATTTGGAGTGACCAATGCACCAGCAATATTCATGAACCTAATGAATCAAGTTTTCCGGGAGTACTTAGGCAGGTTTGTTGTCATCTTCATCGACGACATCCTGGTGTATTCTAAGAGTCGGAAAGAGCATGCAGAACACTTACGAATTGTCCTGGAAACTCTTCGACAACATAAGCTCTATGCCAAGTACAGCAAGTGCGAGTTTTGGCTAAAGCAAGTTGGTTTTCTAGGACATATCGTATCAGGAGAAGAAATTTCTGTGGATCCAACAAAAGTTTCAGCAGTTAGCGAATGGCCTACACCAAAATCAGTGAAGGATATTTGGAGTTTCTTGGGTTTAGCTGGATATTACAGAAGGTTCATTGAAGGATTTTCAAAGATAGCAACACCCCTGACCAAGCTCACACGTAAAGATGAAGAATTTGTGTGGTCAGAAGCATACGAACAAGTTTTCGTAGAACTCAAGTCAAGATTGACATCTGCACCTATTCTCGTAATACCGTATTAATCTGGAGGATTCGAAGTGCATTATGATGCATCCGGTAAGGGATTAGGATGTGTTCTACATCAGCACGGTAAGGTTGTGGCTTATGCTTCAAGACAATTGAAGACTCATGAGCGCAATTATCCGACGCATGATCTGGAGTTGGCAGCCGTCATCTTTGCTCTCAAGATTTGGCGCCATTATCTACTTGGTGAACGAGTGAACATCTACAAAGATCATAAAAGTCTGAAGTATGTATTTACTCAGAAGGAGTTTAATATGCGACAGAGAAGATAGTTAGAACTCATGGCGGACTTTGACATCAACTTGCAATATCACCCAGGGAAGGTGAACGTAGTACCTGATGCTTTTAGTCGCCAACCATTATCGATGAATCTCACCGCTCAGTGGAAGCTTCAGCAAGACTTGTATCAGATGGAGATTGAAGTAGTCATGCCAGGTAATGCTTCAAGTTTGATGAATCTACAAGTTCAATCAACCATTGTCAATCAGATCAAAGCAGCTCAAGCAAATGATGCTAAGTTGCAAAAGATCAGAGAACAAGTGGAGAATGGACTCAGAACAGACTTCATCATCCATGAAGACGGATCTTTGAGATACGGCAGCAGATTGTGTGTACCAAAAGGTTCTGTTCGGGAAGAGTTAATGAAAGAAGCTCACAGCTCTCCCTACTCAGTACATCCTGGAGGTACCAAAATGTACAAAAATCTACGTCAGAATTATTGGTGGCATGGAATGAAGCGTGAAGTAGCCAGAAGCGTCGCAAAATGTTTGGTGTGTCAGCAAGTAAAGGCTGAACATCACAGAACAACTGGACTACTTCAACCGTTACCAATCCCAGGATGGAAGTGGCAACACATCACGATGGATTTTGTGACTGCTCTTCCTCGCAGCACAAAGGGTAACGATGCAATATGGGTCATTATGGATCGACTCACAAAGTCGGCTCACTTCATCCCATTTCGGGTTGGCCAATCAACTGAGACACTAGCAAAGAAGTACATGGAGGTAATAATCTATTTAAAGATTTAAACTCTTCATAATGTATTATCTCTGATACCCATGAACTCATACAGGAAATTGTGAGACTTCATGGAGTACTGGTCTGCATTGTCTCCGGTCGTGACACCAGGTTCCGATCGCAATTTTGGCAGAGTCTGCAAGCAAGCTTGGGAACAAGTCTGAACTTCAGCACGGCTTATCATCCACAAACAGATGGTCAGTCGGAATGAACTATTCAGATCTTGGAGGATATGCTCAGAGCGTGTATGTTAGACTTCAAAGGATCGTGGAAAGATCACCTACATCTTGTGGAGTTTTCGTACAACAACAGCTACCAAGCAAGCATAGGAATGGCACCTTTTGCAGCATTGTCTGGAAGGAAGTGTCGATCGCCATTAAGTTTGGACGACATCGGAGATAGGGAACTTCTTGGACCAAAGATGATAGTAGCGACTGTTGATGTGGTTCGTACTATCAGGGAAAGGATGCGCATAGCCCAAGATCGGCAGAAACACTGGGCTGATGCGAAGAGACGACACTTGGAGTTCCAGCCAGGAGATCATGTATTCTTGAAGATATCTCCGAACCGTGGAGTGATCCGATTTGGAAGACGGGAAAAGCTAAGTCCGAGATATATTGGACCGTTTGACATACTCGAACGAGTCGGTGAAGTGGCATACCGCTTAGCGCTTCCACCTTCATTGAAAGGAGTGCATAATGTGTTCCACATATCCCAACTCAGAAGGTATGTGAGTGACCCCAGCCATGTTCTCGATCATTCCGAGCTCACTATACAGCCCGATTTGTCTTGTGAGCAACAGCCTGTGGAGATCCTGGACAGGAAAGTGAAGACACTTCGGAACAAGGAAGTTAACTTGGTTCGAGTGATGTCGAGGAAAGACACTCCAGAAGAGTCCACTTGGGAAAGGGAGGATGAAATGCGTGCGAGATACCCTCACCTCTTTGTAAACTAGTCCTCAAATAAAAGTTGTAAATTTCGAGGACGAAATTTTTGTAAGGAGGGTAGATTGTAACAACTCCAATTTTTGTATACATAAAATTGATTTAAATTTGAAGTATACTTGGGGTATTTAATGTTGCTGTTACCACTTTAAGTATTTATTTTCCCACAATAATTACAAAAAAGAGCTTGTAGCTCATTGGTAATACCTTGCACTGCTGAACCAAACCACCAGAGTTCAAATCCCATGCCCCACATTATTTTTAATATTATTTTTGTTTTTGATTTTTTAGAATACCAACAGTTACACGTGCGTTTCTCACAAATTTCCTACTACACATGAAAATGTAAATGCACCAGTAAGCAACCCAGGAGACCCCCCACCCATCGACCCTCCGACTCGGCCCGACTCGGCCGAGTCGGCTGGCGGACCGGCTGACTAGGTCCGGCGCCGCCGGCCGGACTCGGCCGGACGGCCGAGTCCCCAACATCGAAGTTGGGTATCTTTTCCTCCTGAAACCCCCTGCATGCGTCATTTAGTCAGATCGGTTACAGAAAGCCCATTAACCCCCATTTACTCCATTTTTTAATGATTTTTATATATTTTTTTACAATTTTTAATTAAAAATCCTATACCTACCCTAACCCTAGCCTAACCCTATAAATACACCCCCTACTCTCTACCCTCTCATCCCAAATTTCTGAGCCCACTCTCTCAAAATTCCAAGAGATCTTGTGTACTTTGAAAACGAGCGAAAGGCGAAGCTCCGACGAAATCTACGGCGAACTTCCGGTGATCGTGCTAGGAACTCGCGGCGACGAATCGACGTACCGGCGAACCCTCTTCTTCCTTATCACTCTCGTGTTGTCCAAACTCGTAAGTCCCATGCTAACCTCTGTCTCTTTTTCTAAAAAAAATATGAAATTGCAAAACCCGACGGAATCGGAACAAATCCGATTTCCGATTCGGTTTTCTATAAAATTTCATTTTTCACCAATACATTCATGCTTAAACATCTTTATGTTGACTATTAAACATTTAGCAAACCATTTGAACAAGTTTCGTCACATGAAAGATAGCATTCCCAAATTATCGTATTTTTTACTTAAATACCACAATGTTTCGATTTCACAATTAATCCCATTAACTTGCTATACCTTTAAAGTAGATCATGAGGTAACGACCTACCTCCTCATACACTTACATACAACCTAACACGATACCATTGAAAAACTTAGAATACGATAAAACAATATTTTCATTTAAATACCATATTCTTAATAAAACCATTCCTAAAAGTTTTAGCTTGTTACACTTTTAAAATAAATACCTCTTATTAGGAAAACACGATAAGTTGTGGACATCGATCGTTTATCTAAACCTGACTTTGTGGTTTCTAAGCTAGGCAAGTAAGAAAAGGTAACTTTAAAAGGCCCGTCTCACGGTAATTCTTAAGCGGATCCCTCCTTTCCTCACTTGTACTTACCTGGCCACAATTGGCGGTGAAGAGGCGATTTGAGATATCTAACAAGTTGTCATTTAGACCATTTAGAGATAGGCTAGTTGACTTAGGAGAGACTTCTTACTCCAGCTGTTCCAAGAGTCTCTGGTAGTTGAACCGCGTCCAGTAGACGACCTCTTCCGCTCATCCCCTTCGTCAGCTGTTTGATCGGGTTTCAGTACAATCGAGAAAAGAAGTAAATGAAAAAGGCCTAAAATCTAAAATACGGAAAATTGACATTTTTACAAATAAATACTTTTTACTTTATAAAATCGTTTTCTAAAGGATTTAGTAATTTACAATCTTTGCAAAGTGCCGCTACAACCCACTTTTGGGAAACCCGTTCGGGATAGTATGGTTTATCGTGCACCCTCGGGCTTAGTAGTGCAGGATTGAGACCTCCGCAGGGAGCATTCGGTCTCGAAAGATTTAAAATACGACATCTTAAGAAAAATGAGATTTTTAGAATATAAAATATTTATCGAAATTATTTTTGTATAAATATATGTATATTTATCATTAAAACATCTATTTTGTTATAATATAAATATTCCACTTTTTCTAAAAATCACAAGGATAAATTTTACATTAAAATATCATGAATTTCAAATAAATCAATATTACAGATAAATACCTTTATTTATAAAGCTAGGATATTCTCAGTAGAAATGTCACAATATAAAATCCACCCTCACTACAATTATAAAGATGAGTAATAAATACTTGAGGTGTATTTTGAAAAATATATGAAAGCGTTTTTACATAAAACCCTCTCAAGTTTTATAAATTACCCTAAGGACCCTAGCAAATATAGGACTTCGATTTACATTTCTAACTGTCTGACTCGTGTTTGAGTCTGATCATTCTGACTTGAATATGATTCAAGTCAATCTATAATCTATAAGATTCCAATTCAATATGAACACATGAACCCATGAATTCAATTATTAATTTATACAACTTGACTGAACCGAACCATGCATATATATTCTTTTTACATGATTCTCAGTTATTCCATTTACATGACCCTACGGTTATAACCGTTTCCTGATATCATGGTTTCAGTCAGTCAATCAATCTTACAATCAATACAATTTATAAGATAATAATACAAACAAGATATCGCGGGGCTTAAGGGGTAGATTGGTACGGAAGGTGTTAAAGGTGGCACGAGGTGGTCAGATTAAGACACCTAACCTATATTCCGTTGCTGTTGTACCGTGGCTTAACGGTTCCTTGTACATTCTGTTTGCCCTGGTCTCTAGCATATAGAGACCCCTCTCGTATACACTGGCATCCTTTTGTACCAAGCTACAAACAACAGTGTTAACACAACATTACAACAATAATATACAACTTTAAAAGATATTTTCTTACTCTGTCTATTATACTTTCCTCTTACCTTTGGGATTTACCGAGCGACCTGTTCGCTGATGACATTCTATTTCTTTCTTCTTTGAATGTCGTTAGGTGATTTGAACCCGGCAGAGATCGAGCCATCTCAAGAAGACTTGGAGCAGTTTGCCGAAGACCATGCATTTTAGTTTCATTGTACACTTTTCCTTTCTGTACTTTTCATTTCCTGTTATGCCACTGTTTAGGCATCTTTTTATTTCAGTTGTATTTCCTTTCATGCATTGTATAAAGAATGTTAATAAATAAAAGTTGCTGTTCTTTTTATTTCTTGTCTCTTGTGTATTTATTTTATATTGCTTAGACACGCTTAGCGTATGTACTTCTGAGTATATACGTAGCGGACCTCGTCGCGTCTACTTCGCCGTATACCGGGAAGTGGGGCGTGACAGCGTGGGATGACGGAGGGGTGTGTTCGGGCCCCCGACCTCGCTCACGCCCATCTCGATATCACCAAACACCGGCGTGCCGATTCCGGCAGTCACGACCCACATACGAGGAATGATTCCATGACTCGTTGGGTGACAGATAGTTTAACAACAAAATCTCAGGAGAGACCGGGCTATCGCTTCGACGCCCGCCACGCTCTCTCGCCCTCTGAAAAGAAGTCGGCCAGGTCGCCTGATTCCAGGCAAGACCGACGCCACCACACTCATCGACATTGCGCACATAGCGAATGTCAGGGCCAGCCATGAAGGGTCCACCCCGAGGATCTGAAGAACGTGAAAGAGCGAAACTGAAACCGCTTCATCACGCAAGTCCGGAGCAGAGATAGCAGGCACTCCGACTGTGGCGAATTCTCGGGGTACCAATAGCGAATCAAGGTCCTCGAGAGGAAGATTGACGACATGCGGCTCGCCGCCCATTCGACCGGAGGAGTGGCAAAGTACTTCGCAGATTCGCACACGAGGCCCTTCACGGAGCAATTACTAGGTGAGCGGGTATCGTCTCGAAACAAACAGCCCAAGGTGGCCCTCTTCGACAGGAAGTCTGACCCGAAGGACCACTTGGATGCGTTTACACGATCTAAACAAGACCTGCCCCAAAGACAACTACCCACTCCCTTGTAACAACCCTAAACTTTTTGTACAATTTTTTCAAAAATACAGAAAGGGGTACTTGAGCCTGAGCACAAGTTATAAGTTTGATTTGCTTTTGAACAGTAATAAGGAGCTTGTAGTTCATTGGTAAGACCTTGCACTGCTGAACCAAAGCACTAGAGTTCAAATCCCATCAACCACACATTTTTTTAATTCAATTCTTTTAATCTTTTAGAAGCCCAAGAGTCTACACATGCACTACACGTAATAGGGTAAGTTGCAGAATAAACAAACACGACCACGAGACTAGACCAATCGTCAAGGATACATGGCGAAGAGACGCGCCCCGACTCGCCCAACTCGGGCCAGCGACTCGACTGACTCGGCCGGCGCCGACGGGTCAACTCGGCCCGATACCGATTTTCCTTGAACTCCTTGCAACCTTTGGCCTACCCCACTCCCCCTGCACTGTTTAAATTCTCTGCAATTAACCAGAGAATTAAAATACCCCCTTTTAATCCTTTTTAATGCAAATTTAAATACAATTTTTATCACACTCTTTCACTATCCTAAATCCTAGATTTTCCTATAAATACCACCCCTCAAATCACCCCCCTCACCCACAAATCCCTTCCCAAACTCTCAAGAAAATTCCCAAGACTTTTTGTGTGCAAGTGGAGTTAGCAAAGGGCGAAACTCCGACGAACTTCTGACAACGATCCGAGAAGATTCTGACGGCGAAACGACGCACCGTCACCTCCTACCTCTTCCTCCTTCTCTCTTCTAGTCTAATAACCTGTAAGTTCCTACTTCTCCTTCTTTTCTCTATTCTAAAAACATTTAAAACTAAAACCCGACGGAAGCGAAGTTAGTCCGACTTCCGATTCGATTTTTCCTTAAAATGTTCTATTTTTATTAAACACGATAATACCAAACTCTTATGTCATAACCATTAATCATTAGAAGATAATAGAATAAGTTTGACATCAAAATAATAACCGTAGCAAGTTTTATTCCATTTTTACATTAAAATACCTTCATATTTCATTTCGACATACTTGAACTTTTTAAACCGTGTTGCCTTAGAAAACTCACGAGGTAATGACTTACCTCCTCACAACACTCATATGTAACATAGCATGATGAAATTTGGGAAAATAGATTGGGGAAAAATAAGACTTTATACATAACTACCTACGACTTATAAAAACCTTTTTGTACAAGATGTGCATTTTAACAAATTTTTGCGATTGCGCCTCTACAACCCATTTTGGGGAACCCGTTCGGGATGGTGCGGATTATCGTTCATCCTCGGGTTTAGTAGAGTGTGATGCAGACCTCCGTAAGGAGCATACGATCTCGAAATATTTAAAATACAATTTTCTTTAGAAAATATGATTTTTATTATAAATAAAACTTATATTTTTAATAAATAAATATATATGTAATTAATATCAAAATATCTATTTTTAATATTTATAATATTCCACATTTCCAAAATTCAAGAAAAACATTCCATTTACAAGAAAATACCATACAATTCTAATATTACAAATAAATACCATATATTATGAAATTAGGTTTTATTCACTTGAAATGTCATATTGATAAAATATACATCCATGAAAACTCTACAGACGATAATAAATTACTTGAGGTGTATTTTGGAAATATAACAAAACTATTTTACATAAAACCCCCTCGAGTTATACTAAATTACAATAAGGACCCTAGTAAACATAGGTTTAAGCGGGATCCGTCTCTTGAGTCCCAGGGAGCCGGAGATATGGGTGTTGGCCTATTTAAGGTAGAAAACTTAACAAACGGTGTTATCAACAAGGTAATTGTCTTTGAAAAAGACACAAATTCTGTCGTCCATGTGCAGCAGTTACCGATAACACCATAACATAAATCAAGATTCAATTTCTTTTCTAATTGTCTGACTCAGACTGAGTCTCAATACAATCAATCTGACTTGAATATGATTCAAGTATGAAATTACAAAACTACAATTCAATATGAATCCATATATTCAATCTGTTCAATCTATTCAATCTATATTGACTGTACCGAACCATGGATATATTCCATCTACATGTTCATCCATTATATCCGTTCCATTACTGATATCAAGGTTTCGGCAAGTCATCCATCCATACAATTTACAATACAAAACAATACAACACAATACATTCCGTACAATCAATACATTCAATACAATAAACACTACGGGGTTATAAAGGGGTAAACTGGTACGAAATATATTAAAAGTAGCACGAGGTGGTCACTTAAGACGTAATTACATCCATGTTGTTGTTCCGTGGTATTATCGACGGAGCCTTGTACTACGGGTTACCAAATTCCACGGTGTAAGTTGGACTCCTCTCGTATACACTGGCATTTTCTGTACCAAGCTACAAACACTACGTTGACCTAACAATCAAACATCATACTAGATATACTCTCTTTTCTGTCTATTCCACTCCTCTAATTCTTTGGACTTACCGAGCGATTTGTTCGCTGACGACATTCTCTTTCTTTTTCTTTGGAATGTCGTCAGGTGATTCGGACTCACTGGAGATCGAGCCCACCAGCGAGGATTTGGACCAGCTAGCTTTCGATCCTGAGCTTTAGATTTTTTGTACATTTCATTTCAGTACTTTCCATTTCTGTTATGCCACTGTTTAGGCATTGCTTTTCATTCCATGTATTTACTTTTCAGATGTATTGTAAAAAGAATGTTAATAAATAAAATTGATGTTCAATTATATCTATTGTCTTTGTCTCTTGTGCATTTTACTTATATTGCTTAGATATTCTTAGCGTGTTTATTTCTGAGTAAATACGTAGCGTCCTCGTCGTGTCCTCTGCCCGTATACCGGAAAGCGGGGCGTGACAGATTTTGTTGTGGCCCATGCAGATCAGAGCTGTATGGAACCCTACCATGCAGTTTAGTTTTGCATGGACAACCTAAGCAATATAACACAAGAACCAACAACTGAAAACATTCTTTACAATTCATACTTCTTGAATCCCATCATTTCATATACTTTGAATCTGTCATAACCCAAATTTTTCTTTCAAGATTATGGATTCCCAAACAACACCAGCACGAATGTCAACAACACTCCCCCACCACTACCACTCACACCTGCCATCGCTACTCCGATCAACGAGTATACGGTTCTGCTTGAGGCAATTCGCAGCCTCCTGGAAGGACAGCAGCTGTCACGTCCCGCTTCCCAAAAGAAGGAGAAGGATGATATGGCATGGTCCGCAACCTAACTGTATTGAAGGTGGTCTATTCAGTACAATTACGTTAAGCGTATGAATATTTAATATGCAGGATGTGTACCAAAACAAAAATAATAAAAGCGAAAGGCATTTTATTTCCATTAACCAAACTTTATTACATCCCAAAAGAAAGAGTAAAATAAACGGAGTAGTTTAATTATATCAAAGGAGAAACAAAAAGCCCTAAACATGTGGGCAACAACAAAAATTAAAACTAGCTAATCTTCCATCGTCCAGTCTGCATAATTTTCATAAGTTGGCTTCACGCTTTGATCTTCGCTGTAATACTCATTCTTATCTGACAGACATTCCAAAGATAGAGGAAGAAAAGGAAGGTCCGTCAGCGAGTTATACTCGGGTAGGATTGCCTCATAAGAAAGTAAATGTATAGAAACGAACAGGTGTATATAATGAATATGATGTACATTTGTATAAATGTATGAGGTTATATACAAATTAGAAATGTGAATATGAGTAGGTTGTATATGTTTGGTAAAGGTTCAAGTCAAGTCAAACGGTTATTCAGTCTAAGAGTTGGATCAGATTAAACAAGGTGTGTATGGATGGAATTGACGGGTGAACATACTCGTATCCTTGAGGTATCCCATAACTAGCTGGAAGTATGTATGAGCTGGTGCTCGTGCCTGGGACGGCAACCAATGTGGTAGCGTGAACATCCCCGAAAGGTGTCCCATGACTACGATGGAGTTTTGTCTAACGTGAATATCACTCAAGTGCACAGGTATTACTACCCTTCAGTTCCATAATAAACGACAAGTCTAAACTGGCAAAATATCCACATCCAAGATACTGAATAACTCGTGTCTCATGAAGAAAGGTAGATAAGGTAACGGGTAGATATATCACAAGATATGGGTTTAGTGTTGAGTATCAATAGCTATTGTAAACGTTTTAGTTTGTTAAACAAGGATCCGGATACTCGCGATTATTCCGTTGTGGCCACGGAACAACAACTGGGGAAGTGAAATGTACCGTTTCACTTCCCGGGATCATGATCGAGTAGTAGGGGAATCCGAGTTCCGAATCTCCTTGCCTAATCAAACTACCCATCCCCGTGGTTCAGTATAAAGGTTTTGACGAATTAGAGTTAGTGCGTATACCTCTAGGCATGGAATTTCCACATTGTATAGTCGTCCACATTTTGGACTGTTCACCCGGAATATCGGGATCTTCATATTTGTATAGTCGTCCACACTTTGGACTGTTCACCCGGAATATCGGGATCTTCATATTTGTATAGTCGTCCACACTTTGGACTGTTTACCCTGCCTGCAGGGATTTCATAAAATATTCCATACCTAGGCCCGCGCATTCTAACCCTAACCGTATCATGTTTTGTATATGTCATGTTGTCATAAAGTGGGAAATTAAAAAGTATTGATCTCGTTTAATATGGCCTTCCACAACCACTCATTTTATTTTCTAGAATTTGTAAAGTACTTCGCGTTATCTTAGAGAAACCTTAGTAAAAGAATAATAGTGTTTAAATATCTTTTATTACTTCTAAGAAAAACCATGATATTTGGGTATTTATTATTTTGGAAAAACATAATGTTTTACGGAAAATATCCTTTCGATAAAAGATTGTGGTGTTTATTTGAAAATATTTTGCAAGAGGATTTTATTTGAAAATATAGACTGCTCCTAATATTCCAAAAGGACAAGTTATGAGGTCCTCAAATCGCCTATTCACCGCTAATTGTGGCCAGGTAAGCACAATTAAGGAAACGAGGGATCCGCTCACGAATCACCGTGAGACGGGCCTTTTAAAGTTATCTTTCTCACTTGTCTAGCCTAGGCACCACAAAATCTGGTTTAGATAAACGATCGATGTCTACAACCTTTCCTTTGTCCTAGATTGGTGTTATTTTAAAATTACCTTTTAATAAGATACTAAATATTCCTTTTTAAAAGATATCGTTATTTAAATTTAGTATTTTCTTCTTCAAAAAGGTTGAAGGGGGTTTAAAAATATTTGTAAGTAAAATATACGTATACTGTATCTAAAATATTTATTTCACATATCTTTATTTCTTATGGTTATTTAAACAAATATAATATTTTAATTAAACGAGGGTATCTTGTGGAAGTAACCTATTTCGAGATAATTTTTATAGTATGGGTAAGTGTGTGTATGTCAGAGGTGAAATGACAATTCATGGGTTATGACATTAAGTATATCAGATTCCAGGTATTTTGGGTGTGCAATATACTTTTGTGTACAAAGGAAATTTAAACACCGTTTTAAAATATGGATTAACATTATCATGATTGAGAGTACAAGGAAAAAGGGTATGCACAAATATTGTAACAACATTTTAAATGGGGGTTGATGATTAGAAGTTGGAACTAGGTTATTGAGATAGAAGAAGGTGACAGGAAAAGGGGAGAGAGGCGGATCCTACCTTTGTTTAGAGTTTGGACGTAAACGGTGGAAGACGTAGGCTGGTACAAACTCCGCAAAAGCTCCGCGTCCCGATTTTTCTTCAGCGATTAGGTGGAGCCGTAGCGTCAAAGTCGTCGACACGAAGGCATTGGTATTTTTTTCCAGAATTTTCGGAGTTCTGAGGTTTGAGAAATTTAGGTTTGAAGGTGTCTATTTATAGGGTTCAAACGGTAACAAGAAAATCCAAAAATTCGTTAAATCGCACGGAAAACACGCCGGACCATGATTGCGAATCATTCTGCCATGATTGCGCCCGCCGCCACAAATTCGTGGCCGTTGGATCTGCATCCAACGGCCCAGAACGCGCCGCTGAGCCGCCCGCCGCCCGCCGCCCGCCACATGTCACCACGCGACAGGCGCGCGTCAGCGAGTGGAGACCACGCGTTTTCTCGTGGTCCCCGCCACGTGGGTTCGCCGGTGTGATCTGGGCTGTTGGATTTTGGATCCAACGGTCCAGATCAAAGGGATTTTAAATTATTTTATTTTATTTTATTTTTTATATATAAAATAATATTCTGTTTATTATTTAAAAATTGGATTTGGCTTTAAAAAAATTGTTAAAAATAGTTAAAAACATGGGAAAATTATGGAAAAATTTCAAAAAATATATTTTATTATTATCTTTAGTATAAAAATAGTTTTGGGCTAAAACTAAGTAATATAACCGTTCCTATGGTTTTAACTAGTTACTAAAATTATAGAATATCTAGTTTATCCTTTAAAATATTTTTAATTACAAATTAATTACTTTTATTGATAATAAAAATATGTAGATTATTTTAAGGCGTTATAAAATCTTACTAAAACATTTTAAGCCTATAAAAACAATAAATAGATTTTAGAAATTTCCTTTAATCATATTTAATGCTTTGAAAATTATTAACATTGCTTTAAAAATTATTCTTCTATTAACGAAACAAATAAATAATTATTTGATAGTAGAAATTTAAATAAAATATATTTTATTAGGTATTTGAAAACACGGTCGTTACAACCTACCCTCCTTAAAATAATTTCGTCCTCGAAATTTCAGAAGGTAGGTCAAGAGAAGAAAGAAATCACTAAGAAGGGATTATCGTGGTTAAATATTTTGGGTCCTCGCTCTCTCTTCTCGTTTTCTCGCTTCCGTGTATGTCTGCCTAGTAGTTCTTCCTTCATATAGCTCTGGCCAGCTGGATTGTCTTGTCGCTCAAGATTTCATCTTTCTAGTATTTAGGCCGGTTGCTGCTCGTAGGTTATGCTAACCTTTTCGTGATCTCGGAACGATCAAAAGTATGGCTAGGGTTGCCAGCATACTCTCTTAGCTGTGAGGAATAAAAGCATTATGCACGCCCTCCAAGGAAAAATAGCAGAACTAGGTTATACACAAACCCACCGTCTCCTTCCGAGATGTTAAACGGCCGATGAGTCGTGGGCTAAGCTTTCCTCGCTCGCTGCATTGTATCACTATCTCCACCTTTTTTTTTCTCTACAATTATGTCAATCTTACAAATTCTCCATCTTCAGGGTCGTCCCAACCGATCGGCACTTCTCCCATATAAAACTTGACCTCTCTCATCCGCTTCATGTGTTTCATCCATCCGTGTTCCCATGTTCTCCTTAGAGTAGTGTTTCTATATCTTCAAGACGAAAATTTACCATTGCCAGTTCTAAATCTGAACATGATAATTGCGTCCACAAGTCATTAGTTGTCTCGACGCGTATGCGACTATATCGCCGCGCTGATACATCACATCACCAAGTCACTCCTCCGAAAATCATTGTGGATGTTTAAAACTTCTGGGTTTGCTAAGAATTGCAAGAATGGTTGTAATAGTTACGATCTACCCTCCTTAGAATAATTTCATACTTGAAATTTTCACAGGAGTGGTCACTACTAGGCACGGAAATCAGTAACGCTGTTAGGAATCCTCTTTGCTGCATGTGTCACTCCCGCGAGTTGGTGTATCACTTGATGCATGGAAAGTCTCTGAAGGGTTTAGGTACAAGAAATCGGAAAATGTAAAATCAGTAGTTGCTTCCCGATAGAAGAGTTTAGAAGTTGAATGGAGGTTGTGAATTGATGGAAAAACTTGCGAGATATAACATAAAGGCAACTAGTCGAAATTACGAAAACTAGAGAAATTATGGTGAGTTTAACTAAGATTTGCATCGAAGGATGGTTAAGCATGGTATCAAAGAAAAGTTGAGAAAAAGAAAGAGTACCTCTGTTGTCTTTCCACGTGGCATCAGCCTTCTCGGCCGTCATGGTGAAGGTCTGACGTTTGGGTCCATTCCTTTGCGCTTGCTGAAAAACACGCTCTTGTGATGGCAAGGGTGGTCCTTTTGGTGTTGCCCCTTGACCAGTTGGTTTAGTGGCGGAAAGTGACCGGTTTCCTTGTGTTGGTGCCCCATAATTAGCCGGCTTGTTGATGGGGCCTGATTGTCTCCCTCTCTGAGGACAGTCCCCAATAGCATGATCCGGAGACCCACAGACTATGCAAAGTTTGTTCAAAATGCGACAGTCTCTCATGTAGTGTCCGGTCCTACCACAATGGTTGCATACAACGGCTGGTTTTCCGAAGATAGTTGGTCCGGCTGGTCTCTTGGGTTGTTGTCTCCCGTTGAATCTGGAAGATGATCCCTCAAAAATTTGATTGGTTGGTCGTTTAATGCCAGACAAACGGTCATCCTTCCTTATGCGTCTCTGAAGGTCTTCAAAGTTTCGTGCCGCCTCTAAGATTTCATCATAAATTGATAAGGTAGCAGAAGACATGGAGGACTGCGTCTTCAGGTCCAATCCCTGTCGGAATCTTTTGGCATATAGCTCCGGGGTTGCCACCAGGTGATGCGCAAACTGACTTAATCTCACGAACTCCAAAGCGTACTCGTCCACCGATTTATCCCACATACTTCCCTGTTGGAACTGTATAAACTCCCGTTCCATTTTTAGGTGTGCTACGGCGGGGAAGTATTGAGTATCAAAACGCTGTTTGAACCTTTCCCAATTGATGGGCTCCTTCGATCTACTTTCCTCTGCCTCCCACCATATTCTGGCATTATCCGTAAGTTGTAGCTTAGCGATGTTCACCCACGCGTCCTTCAGAATTTGAGCGGCACTGAGATCATTGACTGTTCCCTTGAGCCATTCCTCAGCTTCTAAAGGAGTTTCCTTCCTTGAAAAAGTCTTAGGGTGGAGTGATCTGAACTATTTCACTCCCGCCGCTCCTTGAGGAACTGGGACCAGTGCCTTACTTAAACTCTCTGCTTGTTGCTGCCTACTTTCTCGTAGCTCCTGATGAAGGGCAGCTGTCTGCCACTGCTGTTGCTCCAATAGTCCTTGCATCATTTGTAGCATAGCTGCTTGCTGAGCAGCGACTTCATTGACTCCATGTCACGCCCCGCTTCCCAGTGTACGGCGAAGTGGACGCGACAAGGTCCGCTACGTATGTACTCAGAAGTACATACGCTAAGCGTAGCTAAGCAATATAAAATAAATCACAAGAGACAAAAGGTATAGAAATAACAGCAACTTTTATTAATAACATTCTTTGTACAATACATGAAAGGAAAATACATATGAAATGAAAAGCAATGCCTAAACAGTGGCATAACAGAAAATGAAAATACTGGAAAGAACAAGGTACAATATCTAAAGCTCGGGATCTTCGTGGAACTGCTCCAAATCTTCACCGGTGAGCTCGATCTCAGCTTGGTCCAACGCACCTGCCGACATTCAAAGAAGAAAGAAATAGAATGTCGTCAGCGAACAGGTCGCTCGGTAAGTCCCAAAGACAAGGGAGAAATAGACAGAGAGTAAAAGAGAGAGAGTGACTTTTACAGTTGTATTATATTGTTATATTATAGTAGTATGGTGTTAACGCTGTTGTTGTAGCTTGGTACAGAAGGATACCAGTGTATACGAGAGGGGTCTCAGTATGCTAGAGATCAGGGCAAATGGAAGTACAAGGCTCCGTTATACAACCCGGAACAACGGCAATTGGATTCAGGTTATGTAACACCCAGTCCCTTTTTATACCAATATCTGTATAGTTGTTATTTTTGAATTTTATTTGATTTATTTAAATTCTATTTCTTCTAAACCCTAAAAGCCAAAACCAAGATTTAATACCAAAATCCGTATTTTGTTACTCTAGATTCCGATTTATTCTTATTTAGAATTTTATCTATTTTTATATAATTATTTATTTATTTTAAAAGTTCCATTTATTCTATTTGAAAATGTAAACCCAATTTTCCCATTCTTTTCCCTCAATTAGATCCCTTTAGCCACCAAAAATTTTCCCTTAATAAGTTTTTCCTGGCTCAGCCCGTTCCATTTCTCTTTCTTTTTGATAAATCCCCGGCCTAACTCAGCCCGGCCCCATCCTCCTTCTAATTTACTTCCTGATTTTACTTGGCCCGGCCTGCCCGTCTCTTTTCCCCCCAAATAAATCTCTTTTTATAATTAAATCCTTGTTTTTCTAAGCTTGGCCCGGCCCTCCTTCCCTCTAATTCTTTTATTTAATTTTCCAGCCCAACTCACCCAGCAGGCCCGGCCTACATCCAACAGCCCACTCCCTTTTATTCTCCATTAAATTTTCTTTTAATCCTTAACCCCGGCCCAGCCCACCTTCCCTTTACACAAATTATTATTTTTCATTTCTTTTCTTCTCTGGCCCAGCTCACGGCCCACGCCCGCCTCTTGCTTCAGCCCACGCCCGACCACTGTTTATCTTCTTTAAAAATTTTCCCAACGGCTACTTCCCAACGTGCGCGAGCGACCCGCCTCCTCCGCCGTCGCCCACGCCCTCGTCGCGAGCCGTTACCCCACGTCGCGCACCCCCTCTAACCCCATGTCGCCTCTTTCCTCTTTCTCTGGACCTCCCTCCTCCTCCTCTCTCGCTCCCACCTTCTCACCCACTGCATCCCTCGCGACCCACGACTACTGCACCGTCGACATCGCCACCATCTCCACTCACTTCTCCTCCCCTATTCCCCACTGCCCGAGCGCCTTCGCCTGCACCCACTCCCCACCGACCAAATACCCTCTGCACACCCTCGCTCGAGCTTCGACTCCCTCGACTACCCCACTTCACCAAGCACCACCACAACCACCGCGACCCACCGGAGCCACCGTCATCGCCTTCTCCTTCCAAGCACACCGAGCTTTCCCCCAACGACGACACCTCTTCACCTCTCCTTCTCCTCCATTTTCGACCACCGCCTGACCCGAGCTCGACCATCCTTGCACACCACTCCCGCCGACGACGGTGACCTCAACTGCGACCGCCTCGTCCTCACCTCCCTTCACCCTCTCCTTCATCTCGCTGCCTCTCTCTCGATAACTCTCTCCCTCCCGATCACTCTCTCTCTCTCTGTCTTTCTCTCTCAAAATCTATCTCTCTGTCTCAAACTCGATCAACTCTCTCAGCTCTCTCTCTCAGTCTCCCACTCTCTCTCTCACTCTCTCAGTCTCTTCTCTCTGTGCATCTCTCATCTCTCTCTCTTTCCTTCACTGCTTTCCCTAACTATCTCACAAAAACCCACATAAAACACATTCCTTTACAAACACCCTCTGTACACGCTGCCGGAGCGACACCGTCGACCGTCGGCAACCCCAACACTTCTCAGGCGAACCAGAGAGCACCCCTTAACGTCCAGAGACTGTGCAACGACTTCGGACAACCCCGACGCGAGATCCGCATCTAGATCCAAGCTCGTGCGAATCGATTCCACGGCGTACAATGCGCGTTCGCGACATTGTTGCTGCCTTGCGACCCCGAGACTTCTTCCAGGCAAGTATTCTACTTGCTTACATGCTATTTATCTAGGTTACAGTTGTTAAATACATGAATTATAAGGTTACAAGTTTAAAACTATTATGTGCCGCAACTGTTCGATGCTTGTTCCCTTAGGAAAACATTATCAAATTTGACGGAACTCAATGGTGTAGGTTGGCCCGTAGGGCTATGAACATAGTGTGTGATTTTCGTTGGATAATTTGATCGTTAATGACTAAAACAACTGCCCCCAAGTCTAACCGTAAAAACTGAAATTCTACTGTACCTGAAAACCGTTAAATTCACCATAAATCATATACATAGTAGAATGGTGCGTTCGAGGGCTCGAATCGAAGATAACTCGACGAACTTTAACCCTATGATATTTTCCAGATATTCCTGTACTTAAATCGTGATGATAATTGTGTCTGAGTACGACTCTGGACTGCAGTCCAGAGCGACTCAATTTGTGCTTGCTGTTCCGTAATGGATACCATGGGTTTTACTTAACTCGTAAGTTGCGGAACTCCGCTGTTTATTATAGATAAACCTGTTATTTAGACAACACAATTGATTTCATCCTGTTTCGTTACCGTTTGATATTTAATCTGTAATTTAGTAGATCGGGACACATAACAGTCCCAGCAGAATCAGAATTGTCATGTTAATATTAAACAGATTATAACTCCTAACGTAAAGACGCGATTGAAGATCCGTTTGTTGCGTTGAAAACTTTACTGAAAACCCTAGAATTCATCCAACTGTAGCGTCGCTAAAATCTGATCTCAACTTGGATCAAAATGCGTTGCGAAATGGACTTCTGATTCTGAAATTGGAATTCCAGCCGCGAGCTCTTAAAATGAAATGGATATAACTAAGGATCCTGGAACCCGATTGGCTTGAAACAAAATTCTATGGATAGATAACTGAACATACTAATTACTACCCGTTTATCGTTTCGCTAAATTATATACGTACGTTTCATGATAAATCGTGCAAGTGATAGAATACTGTTTTTATGACATCTTGATCGTACTTCATATACTGTTTACGTATCATATCATGCCCATAACTTTGTAGTGATAACCTAGTGATATCGTGCATTTACCCAGTGTTAGTTTCTAGCGATGATTGTGGCAAGTACGTCAGTGTTCGTGTATCCGTGATTAAGTGAAAGTGATACGTACTTGTACACAATCAGTGACCCTATTATTCTATTGCATTGTCGACGTCTGTGGGATGCGTGTACGTGTGACTATAAGTGGTATGGGACACTTATGGGAGCGCTTGCACGGATGTCATAGATAAGGCATCCGACACTGCCATTTATCTTAGGTACTAGTCGGGACGTGCTTGATGGAGGTCCTACCTCCAATTCTCGCGCAGACTTGTCACGGATCGATTAGTATTTAGGGTTATGGTTAGCGTATGATGTAGACCACGGGGTGTGGGGTAGTTTAAGTGTGAGTTCAACAGAATCTCGGGAGTCCCATGCCGGCTTATATATTTAGGGAGTTATATGGAGATTTACAGGGTACGTGATATATACACCGTGACATTCTTTATACATGTTGGGCCCGTGGTCCCTTGCCCTTGGGTTCTACCCTTGGGTGGAGGACACTCGCGAGTGGTTGACTCTCACACTTGGACTGACGATAGGCTTAGTGACCTGTACAGTGAGACTTAGAGACTGATAGGGATACTGGCATTTTATTCATGATATACTGTGTGACATACGTGACATATCGTTATACAGCTTTACTGTTCCGCTGCATTGATTACTGTGCATTCATATTCTTGCTATCGTTGATTTACTGTTATTCATTTCCATTACCACTGTTAGACTTATCACTTTATTTTATATATATATTATTGCTATTGTGTCGCTCTGACGACCTGAGTATGCATGCTCAGTGTGAGGAGAAGATTTAGCTTGGATCAGAACTAGACGTACTTCACAGACTTCTTGACTTGCTACTCCGAGTTACTTTCGTCTGTTCCACTTCAGGTCAGTTTATATTATTGTATCTTTCAGTTACTGCATTTCTCATTACCTGCGCGCCGTTTACTGTTTACCATGATAAACTAGAAACCGAAGTGTGACTACGGCAGGACTTTTCCTTGACCGTAGGAGCATGGCTGGCCTTGTCTACCCCTCGTATCCCGTATTTTGGGAAGCGGGGCGTGACAGGTTAGGTGTCTTAATCTTACCATCTCATGCCACCTTTAACACCTTCCGTACCAATCTACCCCTTAAACCCCGCGATGTCTTGTTTGTATTGTTATCTTGTAAAATTGTATTGATTGCATGATTGACTGACCGACTGACCGAAACCATGATATCAAGAAACGGTTATAACCGTGGAGTCATGTAAATGGAATACTGGGAAACATGTAAAAAGAATATCCATGGTTCGGTTCAGTCAAGTTATATAGATTGTGAACTGGATTCTGGGATTCATGTATTCATCTTGAGTTGAAATATAAAGAATATAGATTGACTCGATTCATATTCAGATCAGAAATAGTCAGACTCTAACCCGAGTCAGACTAAAAGAAAGATAGTTTGAAGTTCTATATTTATTAGGGGCCTTATTGTAATTTATAAAACTTGAGGGGGTTTTATGTAAAAAGTACTATTGTATAGTTTTCATAATACACCTCAAGTATTTATTATTCGTCTTTATAGTTATAATGAGTATTAATTTTATTTGTGTTATTCTAGTGAATATATCCTAATGAAAGTATTAATTGATTTATTTGAAATTTCATAGTATTTTAATGTAACTTTTAATCTTGTAATTTTAGGAAAAAGTGGAAACTTTAGATTATGATAAAATAGGTGTTCAAATGTTAATTATATATATATTAACACATGAATAATTTTATATAAATATTTTATTTAGAGAAAGTCTCATTTTCCTTAAATATCGTATTTTAAACCTTTCGAGACCGAATGCTCCTTGCGGAGGTCTGAATCTCGCACTACTAGCCTGCGGGTGCACGATGAACCGTACTATTCCTAACAGGTTCCCCAAAAGTGGGTTGTAGCGGCACTTTGCTTAGGTTTTATAAACACTTCTCATTTAGGAAAACGGTTTTATAAATATAAGGTATTTATTTGCAAAAGAGTTTAGTTTTCCGTATTTTAGTTGTTAGGGTTACCTAAGCCAACTAGCCTACTTCTAAGGTCTAAACGATGAGTCATTAGAAGCCTCAAATCGCCTCTTCACCGTCAATTGCGGCCAGGTAAGTGCCAGGTAAGTGGGAAGGAACCACAGTCGTGGGCCTAATTAAAAACCACTAGCCTTAGACACACTTGCCTAGGCACCACAAGACAGTTTAGATAAACGATCGATGTCCATGACATATCGTGCTTTCATTTTTAAAAGATTTTATTTAGAATTGTGTAAAACTTAAAGCTTTCAAGAGAGGTTTATAAAGAATATGGTATTTTAGTGAAAAGTCCTGTATTTTCGTATTCTATATTTTGACGTTTATCAATTAGGGTTATATTTGTGTGTGTGTAGAGGTAGGTCATTACCTCGTGACTTATTTTAAGGTTTAATGAAGTTTTAGAGGTTAAATATGACATATTAAACTTGAAGGTATTAAAGCGCAAGAATACGGTATTCGAAAACGTTATCATTTTATGTGTGAAATTTCATTCAAATTGAGTTCTACAAGTTTTGTGATCAAGATAAACATTTTTAGGAGTGAGGTAATTGATTAAACTAAGAAAAATGAACTTCATGGTGTTTTTATGAAAAGAATACGGTTTTGCAAAGAAGCTATCATTTCATGTGAAATAGTTTGATTAAATTGGTTTATGGGTGATTAATAGTCAACATGAATATGGGTAGATAATATGTATTAGGTGACAAGTGGAAATTTATAGAAAAAACCGAATCGGAAATCGGTTCGTCCGATTTCCGTTGGGTTCCAAAAAGTCGTATTTTTACACTTATAGAAAAGAGAGATAGAAGGGATGGGACTTACGGTTTGGACAAGCTAATGAAGCTAATGGATGTGGTGGTTGCCGATTCGTCGAAAGCGTCGCGAAGGTTCTGATCCGGTCGCCGGAATCCGTCGTCGATTTCGGCAGCGCTTCGCTTCTTACTCTTCGTACTGAGTTCTCGAGAATTTGAGAGAGTAGACTTAGAGTGGTGAGGTGAAATGGTAGAGGGTAGGGGTCTTTATATAGGGCTAGGCTAGGGTTAGGGTTAGGATAAAAAATATTAAAAGAAAATATAAAAAACATTAAAAATTCATTAAAAATCATTAAACCTAGGAGTAAAAGGGATTTATTGGCCAAATCAAAACCGATCTAGGTATAATAAGTGTGCAAGAGGGTTGACCAAGTCAAGAGCCAACTTTTCTCAGTTGGTGACTCGGCCGTCCGTCCAAGTCCAGCCGGCGGAGCCGGACCGAGTCGGCCGATTCGCCGGCCGGCGGCGCCGAGTCGGGCCAAGTCAGGCTTCCAGTGGCCGGAGATTTTCTGGGGGTACAATTTGGTATATTTACTTTTTGTTGTCCAGTACATATTTTGGGAGTTATGGCCTTTTTACCGTTGACTTCCAAAAAAATTTAAAACAAAATAAATACAAAAATAATGTGGAGCATGGGATTTGAACTCCGGTGGCTTGGTTCAGCAGTGCAAGGTATTACCAATGAGCTACAAGCTCCTTCTTGTAATTATTGTGGTTTTTAATTACTTAAACTGATAGCAGCAAGAATAAATACTGCTAGTATACATTAAATTTAAAGTAATTTCTTGTACACTAAAAATGGAGTTATTTCATTCTTGTAGCTTGTAATTAAAAACAAAAATAATTACCTAAATCTTGTGCTCAGGCTAAAATACCCCTTTGTGGATTTTAAAAATATTTTGAAAAAATTTTGTATAGGAAAAAGTGTATAAGAAAATTAGGGTTGTTACACTCCATTTCCCCTTCGGTTGTGATGATGGTGTCGTCCAGCCATTGATGATCTGAAGCAGAATAGGTTAGGTTATAATCAGGCTGAGGGACGAGACAGGATAATAACTTGCATGGAAGAACAACAATTAATGCAAGAGAAAGACTAATAAGAAGAGCAAGAGACACAAGAGAGATTTTTGCTCGAAACTAAGATTTTATTATCCAACTACAATATGGAGAGTACAACAGGAAGTAAGGACATGCCCATACTATTCTTACATCATTTTATTCGGCCAAAGAAAGGAAAAAGACTTATTAGTCTCGATTACGGGAGTTCAATAAGTGGTGATATGTCCTCGAACTAAGAAAAGTACGACCATTCCCATGGTGCCTTGCGAGGACAACTGCCTGAGTTTCTTCGGCCTCGAGTTCCTCCTCACTCGAAGCTTCGTCCTTCGACTCATCCTTGGCAGGAGCCTCGCTCTCTGATTCCACCTCTATAGGGTTTTCTTCTTCTGCAGGAGCCTCCTTTTTCTGGCACATCCTTTATATGCTCCTTTTCCCTGAGATCTTCTTCTTCTTCGGAGTCGTTGGCCATCATAGACTCCGAGTTGCAGCATCGACTTCTTCGTCTTCCGAATCGCTGTCGGAAATAACCGCCTGAGAGTCTACGACTTCGTCGTCTGAATCTCCAGATGTAGCTTCAAAGTAATATTGGACATGTCATCCTCGTTGGAAAGATTTGCCATGACCAGAAGGAAATGTCACGGTCAGGGTACAGAATGTCAAGGAAGGGACAAGGAACATAGGAAAACTATGATATCGGTATAGATGGATGAGATTCACAAATATAATAAGTCAGTTAACGGTTTCATTTTAGTACACAAGAGGACCTGCATGGGCCACCACAAAAACCTGTCACGCCCCGCTTCCCAAAAGAAGGAGAAGGATGACGTGGTATGGTCCGCAACCTAACTGTATTGAAGGTGGTCTATTCAATACAGTTACGTTAAGCGTATGAATATTTAATATGCAGGATGTGTACCAAAACAAAAATAATGAAAGCTAAAGGCATTTTATTTCCATTAACCAAACTTTATTACATCCCAAAAGAAAGAGTAAAATAAACTGAGTAGTTTAATTACATCAAAGGAGAAACAAAAAGCCCTAAACATGTGGGCAACAACAAAAATTAAAACTAGCTAATCTTCCATCGTCCAGTCTGCATAATTTTCATAAGTTGGCTTCACACCTTGATTTTCGTTGTAATACTCATTCTTATCTGACGGACATTCCAAAGATAGAGGAAGAAAAGGAAGGTCCGTCAGCGAGTTATACTCGGGTAGGATTGCCTCATAAGAAAGTAAAGGTATAGAAACGAACAGGTAAATATAATGAATATGATGTACATGTGTATAAAGGTATGAGGTTATATACAAATTAGATATTTGAATATGAGTAGGTTGTATATGTTTGGTAAAGGTTCAAGTCAAGTCAAACGGATATTCAGTCTAAGAGTTGGATCAAGTTAAACAAGGTGTGTATGGATGGAATTGACGGGTGAACATACTCGTATCCTTGAGGTATCCCATAACTAGCTGGAAGTATGTATGAGCTGGTGCTCGTGCCTGGGACGGCAACCAATGTGGTAGCGTGAACATCCCCGAAAGGTGTTCCATGACTACGATGGAGCTTTGTCTAGCTTGAATATCACTCAAGTGCATAGGTATTACTACCCTTCAGTTCCATAATAAACGACAAGTCTAAACTGGCAAAATATCCACATCCAAGATACTGAATAACTCGTGTCTCATGAAGAAAGGTAGATAAGGTAACGGGTAGGTATATCACATGATGTGGGTTTAGTGTTGGGTATCAATAGCTATTGTAAACGTTTTAGTTTGTTAAACAAGGGTCCGGATACTCGCGATTATTCCGTTGTGGCCACGGAACAACAACTGGGGAAGTGAAATATACCGTTTCACTTTCCGGGATCATGATCGAGTAGTAGGGGAATCCGAGTTCCGAATCTCCTTGCCTAATCAAACTACCCATCCCCATGGTTCAGTATAAAGGTTTTGACGAATTAGAGTTGGTGCGTATACCTTTAGGCATGGAATTTCCACATTGTATAGTTGTCCACATTTTGGACTGTTCATCCGGAATATCGGGATCTTCATATTTGTATAGTCGTCCACACTTTGGACTGTTCACCCGGAATACCGGGATCTTCATATTTGTATAGTCGTCCACACTTTGGACTGTTCACCCTGCCTGCAGAGATCTTCATAAAGTATTCCATAGTTAGGTCCGCGCATTCTAACCCTAACCGTATCATATTTTGTATATGTCATGTTGTCATAAAGTGGGAAATTAAAAAGTATTGATCTCGTTTAATATGGCCTTCCACAACCTCTCATTTTATTTTCTAGAATTTGTAAAGTACTTCGCGTTATCTTAGAGAAAACTTAGTAAAAGAATAATAGTGTTTAAATATCTTTTATTACTTCTAAGAAAAACCATGATATTTGGGATATTTATTATTTTGGAAAAACATAATGTTTTACGGAAAATATCCTTTCGATAAAAGGTTGTGGTGTTTATTTGAAAATATTTTGCAAGAGGATTTTATTTGAAAATATAGACTGCTCCTAATATTCCAAAAGGACAAGTTATGAGGTCCTCAAATCGCCTCTTCACCGCCAATTGTGGCCATGTAAGCACAAGTAAGGAAAGGAGGGATCCACTCACGAATCACCGTGAGACGGGCCTTTTAAAGTTACCTTTCTCACTTGTCTAGCTTAGGCACCACAAAATCTGGTTTAGATAAACGATCGATGCCTACAGCCTTTCCTTTATCCTAGATTGGCGTTATTTTAAAATTACTTTTTAATATGATACTAAATATTCCTTTTTAAAAGATATCGTTATTTAAATTTAGTATTTTCTTCTTCAAAAAGGTTGAAGGGGGTTTAAAAATATTTGTAATTAAAATATACGTATACTGTATCTAAAATATTTATTTCACATATCTTTATTTCTTATGGTTATTTAAAAATATATAATATTTTAATTAAACGAGGGTATCTTGTGGAAGTAACCTATTTCGAGATCATTTTTATAGTATGGGTAAGTGTGGGTATGTCAGAGGTGAAATGACAATTCATGGGTTATGACATTAAGTATATCAGATTCCAGGTATTTTGGGTGTGAAATATACTTTTGTGTACAGAGGAAGTTTAAACACCGTTTTAAAATATGGATTAATATTATCATGATTGAGGGTACAAGGAAAAAGGGTATGCACAAATATTATAACAACATTTTAAATGGGGGTTGATGATTAGAAATTGGAACTAGGTTATTGAGATAGAAGAAGGTGACAGGAAAAGGGGAGAGAGGCGGATCCTACCTTTGTTTAGAGTTTGGACGTAGACGGTGGAAGACGTAGGCTGGTACAAAACTCCGCAAAACCTCTGCGTCCCGATTTTTCCTCGGCAATTGGGTAGAGCCGTAGCGTTGGCGTCGTCGACACGAAGGCACCGGTATATTTTTCAGAAATTTTGGAGTTCTGAGGTTTGAGAAATTTAGGTTTGAAGGTGTCTATTTATAGGGTTCAAATAGTAACAAGAAAATTCAAAAATTCGTTAAATCGCACGGAAAAACACGCCGGACCATGATTGCGAATCATTCTGCCATGATTGCGCCCGCAACCACAAATTCGTGGCCGTTGGATCTGCATCCAACGGCCCAGAACGCGCCGCTGAGCTGCCCGCCGCCCGCCACGTGTCGCCACGCAACAGGCGGGCGTCAGCGAGTGGAGACCATGCGTTTTCGCATGGTCCCCACCACGTGGGTGCGCCGGTGTGATCTGGGCCATTGGATCTTGGATCCAACGGTCCAGATCAAAGGGATTTTAAATTATTTTATTTTATTTATATATATATAATAATATTCTGTTTATTATTTAAAAATTGGATTTGGCTTTATAAAAATTGTTAAAAATAGTTTAAAACACGGGAAAATTATGGAAAAATTTTAGAAAATTAATTTTATTATTATCTTTAGTATAAAAATAGTTTTGGGCTAAAACTAAGCAATATAACCATTCCTATGGTTTTAGCTAGTTACTAAAATTATAGAATATCTAGTTTATCCTTTAAGATATTTTTAATTACGAATTAATTACTTTTATTGATAATAAAAATATGTAGATTATTTTAAGGCGTTATAAAATCTTACTAAAACATTTTAAGCCTATAAAAACAATAAATAGATTTTAGAAATTTTCTTTAATCATATTTAATGCTTTGAAAATTATTAACATTGCTTTAAAAATTATTCTTCTATTAACGAAACACATAAATAATTATTTGATAGTATAAATTTAAATAAAAATATATTTTATTAGGTATTTGAAAACACGGTCGTTACAGCAGCAGCTGACTGCTATCTTGATGAACCGACCAGAAGTAGAAGCACCTGGGGTGAAACAATTCAGGGCTTTGCAACCTAAACAGTTTGCAGGAAAAGCGAGCCCTCTAGAAGCTGAGGAATGGGCTCAAGGCATTGAAGATGATCTGGCAGCGGCACAAGTGCGAGAGATAGCTTGGGTTCGTGTTGCGAAGCTGCAGCTCACGGACAACGCACGGGTTTGGTGGAAAGCGGAAAAAAGCCGTCTTCATCAGCCTATCGAATGGAAGACTTTCCGTGATATGTTCGATGCAAAGTACTTCCCTGAGACTGCCCACTTTGATATGGAGAAGCAGTTCATACATCTGCAACAAGGTTCAATGCAGACCAATTCAGTAGATGAGTATGATGCTGAGTTTACCATGCTCAGCAGATTTGCGGCACACTTGATACCAACTGCTGAGATTCGGTCACGAAGATTTCAGCAAGGGTTGGACCAGGAAATCCAAGCTGCATTAGCTATAAGGGATTTCCAAACCCATGATTTGGCTTTGAAGGTTGCCCGACAATATGAGGCAGTGGTGAAGAGGAATGGCAGACCTCAATCTGCCGGAGTGAAGCGTCCTGCCACTCAGATGGCAGGAGGAGCCTCTTCAAGACCAACCGTTGAACCTAGGAGACTAGAAGAACCTAATAATCAGCCAAGTCCCGACTTTTGCTTCTATTGCAAGAGGGAAGGACACTTGTGGCATGACCGTAGGCGCGCAAAAGGCCTGTGCCAAGTTTCTGGCGCATCCAATCACGGAATTGGAAACTGTCCTTATAGACGCAACCCAGATCACACACCCACCAACTACCCGTAGCGGCCAGCTATCCAGGCTCCTGCACCTCACTTTACACTCCCTGCTCTACCACCTGCACAGCCTACTCGCCAATTCCATTAGGCACCGAGGAACATGCCTCGAGGGCAGAGAAACATGCCTCCAGGACAGAGGAATGTGCCCCCGGCTAGGAGAAATGAACCACGGCGTCAGGCTTTCCTTTTAGCGGCTGAAGAAGCAGAGGCCATAGACCAAGGTAACCCCGGTAATTTCCTCAATTCTCTTAAAATCTTTCGTTCTTTCACGTATTTTTCATACACTACCAATAGTTCTATCACCAAACTTTCCTTGAATCCGTTACACTTTCCTTTTACAAATTTTGAGGACGAATTTTTTTAAGGAGGGTAGAATGTAACAACCCTAAACTTTCTGTACAATTTTTTCAAAAATACAGAAAGGGGTACTTGAGCCTGAGCACAACTTATAAGTTTGATTTTCTTTTGAACAGCAAGAAAGAGCTTGTAGCTCATTGGTAAGACCTTGCACTGCTGAACCAAAGCACCAGAGTTCAAATCCCATCAACCACACATTTTTTTAATTAATTTCTTTTAATATTTTAGAAGCCCAAGAGTCTACACGTGCACTATACGTAATAGAGTAAGTTACAGAATAAACAAACGTGACCACGAGGCTAGACCAATCGTTAGGGACGCGTGGCGAAGAGACGCGCCCCGACTCGCCCAACTCGGGCCAGCGACTCGGATGACTCGGCAGGTGCCGCCGGGTTAACTCGGCCCGATCCCGATTTTTCTTGAACTCCCTGCAATCTTTGGCCTACCCCACTCTCCCTGCACTGTTTAAATTCTCTGCAATTAACCAGAGAATTAAAATACCCCATTTTAATCCTTTTTAATGCAAATTTAAATACAATTTTTGTCATACCCTTTCACTACCCTAAACCCTAGATTTTCCTATAAATACCACTCCTAAAATCACCACCCTCACTTACAAATCCCTGCCCAAACTCTCAAGAAAATTCCCAAGACTTTTTGTGTGCAAGTGGAGTTAGCAAAGGGCGAAGCTCCGACGAACTTCCGACGACGATCCGAGGAGATTCCGAAGACGAAACGACGCATCGACACCTCCTACCTCTTCCTCCTTCTCTCTTCTAGTCTAATAACCTGTAAGTACCTACTTCTCCCTCTTTTCTCTATTCTAAAACATTTAAAACTAAAACCCGACGGAAGCGGAGTTAGTCCGACTTCCGATTCGGTTTTTCCATAAAAAGTTCTATTTTTCTTAAACACAATAATACCAAACTCTTATGTCATGACCATTAAACATTAACGAAGACAAAAGAACAAGTTCGACATCAAAATAATAACCATAGCAAGTTTTATTCCATTTTTACATTAAAATACCTTCATGTTTCATTTCGACATACTTGAACTTTTTAAACCGTATCATCTTAGAAAACTCATGAGGTAATGACCTACCTCCTCACGACACTCATATGTAACTTATCATGATGAAATTTGGGAACATAGATTTGGGAAAAATTCGACTTTACACATAACTACCTCCGACTTATAAAAACCTTTTTCTACAAGATGTGTATTTTAACAAATATTTGCAATTACGCCTCTACAACCCATTTTGGGGAACCCATTCAGGATGGTGCGGATTATCGCACATTCTCAGGCTTAGTAGAGTGAGATGCAGACCTCCGCAAGGAGCATACGATCTCGAAAGATTTAAAATACAATTTTCTTTAGAAAATGTGATTTCTATTATAAATAAAACTTATATTTTTAATAAATAAATATATATGTAATTAATATCAAAATATTTATTTTTAATATTTATAATATTCCATATTTCCAAAATTCAAGAAAAACGTTCCATTTACAAGAAAATACCATACAATTCCAATATTACAAATAAATTCCATATATTATGAAATTAGGTTTTATTCACTAGAAATGTCAAATTGATAAAATATACATTCATAAAAACTCTAAAGATGATAATAAATTACTTGAGGTGTATTTTGAAAATATAACAAAACTATTTTACATAAAACCCCATCGAGTTATACTAAATTACAATAAGGACCCTAGTAAACATAGGTTTAAGCAGGATCAGTCTCTTGAGCCTCAGGGAGCCGGAGATATGGGTGCTTGCCTATTTAAGGTAGACAACTTAACAAACGGTGTTATCAACACGGTAATTGTCTTTGAAAAAGACACAAATCCTATTGTCCATGTGCAGCAGTTACCGATAGCACCAAAACATAAATCAGGATTCAATTTCTTTTCTAATTGTCTGACTCATACTGAGTCTTAGTATAATCAATCTGACTTGAATATGATTCAAGCATGAAATTACAAAACTACAATTCAATATGAATCCATATATTCAATCTGTTCAATCTATTCAATCTATATTGACTGTACCGAATCATGGATATATTCCATCGCATGTTCATCCATTATATCCGTTCCATTACTGAAATCATGTTTTCGGCAAGTCATCCATCCATAAATTTATAATACAAGACAATACAACACAATACATTCCGTACAATCAATACATTCAATACAGTAAACACTGCGGGGTTATAAAGGGATAGACTGGTACGGAATATGTTAAAGGTGGCACGAAGTGGTCACTTAAGACGTAATTAAATCCATACCGTTGTTCCGTGGAATTATCGACGGAGCCTTGTACTACGGGTTACCAAAGTCCACGGTGTAAGTTGGACACCTCTCGTATACACTGGCATCTTCTGTACCAAGCTACAAACACTACGTTGACCTAACAATCAAACATCATACTAGATATACTCTCTTTTCTGTCTATTCTACTTCTCTCATTTTTTGGGACTTACCGAGTGATTTGTTCGCTGACGACATTCTCTTTCTTCTTCTTTTGAATGTCGTCAGGTGATTCGGACTCACTAAAGATCGAGTCCACCAGCGAGGATTTGGACCAGCTAGCTTTCGATCCAGAGCTTTAGATTCCTTGTACATTTCATTTCAGTACTTTCCATTTCTATTATGTCACTGTTTAGGCATTGCTTTTCATTCCATGTATTTACTTTTAAGATGTATTGTAGAAAGAATGTTAATAAATAAAATTGTTCAATTATATCTATTGTCTTTGTCTCTTGTGCATTTTACTTATATTGCTTAGATACGCTTAGCGTGTTTAGTTCTGAGTAAATACGTAGTGGCCTCGTCGCGTCCTCTGCCCGTATACCGGGAAGCGGGGCATGACATCCCTTGAATAGATCAGTTAGTGGACTGCTCGGCCGGTCATGAGCTACTAAGCTTCATGGACACCTTCTCCGGTTATAATCAGATTCGGATGAATTCGGCCGACGAAGAACTAACTATCTTCACCACTGATCGGGGAGTCTACTGCTACAGGGTAATGTCTTTCAGCCTTAAAAACACCGGGGCCACACACCAGTGGCTGGTCAACAAGCTGTGCAAACCATAAATTAGGAGAAATATGGAAGTCTACGTTGACAACATGCTTGTGAAATCCACCCTATCGGCAGGGCACACAGCAGACCTCGGCGAGATATTCGACGTCTTGCGGAAGTATAAGATGAAGCTGAATCTAGCCAAATGCGCTTTCGGCGTCACAAGTGGGAAATTCCTTGGATTCATGGTCACCCATCGAGGAATTGAAGCGAACCCGGAGAAAATCAGGGCCATCATCAACATGGAGACACCCAAGAGCAATGTTGATATCATGCGACTCACAGGGAGGGTGGCTGCCTTGAGTCGCTTCATGTCCAGATCCGGAGAAAAGTGCCTGCCTTTCTTTAAAGTCTTAAGAAAGATCCCCAGGTTCGAATGGTCCAAGGATTTCCAAATCGCTTTCGAACAACTGAAGGGCACCTGGCGACCCCCCTTCTCACCCGACCAGTTGAGAGGGAAGAGCTGTTACTATATCTGGCCGTCTCCGACCAGGCTGTCGGCACCGTACTCATCAGAGAATTCGAAGGAGTACAAAGACCGGTCTACTACGTTAGCCACGTTTTCAAGGACGCGGAGACCAGATACCATGCTATAGAAAAATAGTCCTTACGCTTGTTGTCACCTCCAGGAAGCTGCGACACTATTTTCAGGCACACAAAATCATCGTCCTCACCGAACGACCCTTGGGGAATATCCTCAGTCCCCCGAATTGTCGGGACGCTTGGAGAAATGGAGATGGGAGTTGTCCCAATTCGACATCAAGTACCGGCCAAGACAAGCTATCAAGGCACATGCCCTAGCCGATTTTGTAGCTGAATGCACTATTCCCAATAAGGAAGGAGCTCCTGCGCGGGGCCTTGACCCACGATCCTCAGTTGAGGAGATGCTCGGCCCGATCCCGGACTGGGTACTCTATGTGGATGGATCCTCCACAGAGGAAGGGAGTGGGGCCGGTTTAATTATCCGTGGTCTGAATGAGGCAGAGATGGAGTATTCTCTGAGACTTGGCTTTAAGGCGTCGAACAACGCAGCAGAATACGATGTCTTATTAGCCGGGCTACGAATCGCCTCTGGCATAGGGCTAAAGATGATCAGGATCCGCAGCGACTCCGCGCTAGTCGTCAGCCAGGTAACCGGGCGTTACGAAGCCTGGGAACCACTAATGATGAAATACCTGGAGGAGGTAAAAAGACTTCGGAGAAATTTCAATGAGGTCTAAGTGGAGCAGATTCCCAGAAGTATGAGTGCTAAGGCCGACGAGCTAAGCAAACACGCCTCTTCCTATTCGGCCAATGATTGATGATGTTTTTGGAAAAGAAGTTTTGTAAGTAAAGTAACCGCAATCAGTAACGGTGTCGTTAGTAGCAAGCCGCGATGAGTATGGGTCGTTCTCAAGAAAACGTCAAACCTTTATCTTGCTTTAGACGAGTTGATTAAAAGAAGGGTGATTGGTTATAGATCTACGATATACGGATGTAGAAACTATAAAGAAGAGGCTTGTAGGGTTCATAGAATTTAGTAGTAATGGATGATTAATTAAAAATGACTCATTTTATGTTTTAATAGATTTAAAACTAGATCGATAGTGATGAATGAAGATTAGGGTTTTTGGAGAGAATAGGGTTCCCACTCTTAGCCCTTATCTTTTCATTGACCTCTATTCATGTCTAGCTTTTACCAAAACAATTGTTAATCTAATATCAAATCGCGGTCGAGATTATCAATAAATTGATAGCGCGCCCGATTAGAATGTTAACAATTACTTTGCTAAAGTTTATAAACTTTAAAAGTGTAAAATGAGTTAAGAGATTTTATCATCTATTGCTCTACCCTAATTCTACGAACCCTATCAAGCGAGGAATTACTCACGCATGGTTGAGATAGAAGAGAAGATGAAGAAGGATATCATAATGTAAATGCAGAATGTAAAATGTAAAGAACTAAACTAAAAATCTACCTTTATTAATCAACCTTAATATGTACAACTCCTTTGAAATTTAGAATACAAAGAAATCTCGTGTTGATCTCGATCTTTATCTCGTAGAAAGTAGACGTGCTTTTCACTTTCTAACTTTTATTATCAAAAAAAATTGTGCTTTTATTTAGTATAATGCAAAAAAAAATGATGCGTGAATAAGCACAAATCTCCCCCAAACCTATTTGCAGCAGTGTCCTCACTGATGTCATTTATTAAGCTTAAAACCTGTACGCTTGGGAGGAAAAGTTAGTAACGGAGATAAGAATTAATGACAGTGAAATCCTCCCCCAAACTTATGTTTGGCTCACAATTTTGTAAAAAATTGTTTTCTTTCAAAAGCCAAAATATTTTCTCCCCCCCCAAAGATCAACTAGATTAGCTGCTATCTATTATTGCTAAACAGGGAGAGTCGGTTTGAGTATTAAGCATTTAAAATTATGAGGGGGGTAAAGTTATTGGTCTATGCAAAGCTCTACAGAGACCAAAAGTTAACACCAACCATTCGAATATTTTATCAATGTAACACCATGGTTGGTGGAAGATCATAGATGTGCAGAAGTGGGGAGATAGGAGGTGGAATCGATTGGGTTTACGTCTCGGTTAGTAGAGACGAAACGGTGATGGTGCACTACTCGAATTCTCGTTCTTGATAAGAAAGGGTGACGGTTCGACTTCTTTGGGTAGTTGTTCATATCAGAATTTTGCATTATTATATTCCCCATTCTTAATCATATTACAAATAAATAGGTGCTTTTGATCCATGTCTACTAAATAGTTGCAGGTTACAGGTTCTCGGAACAATACAGTGAAAATGGTGAAAAGACGCTACAAATGTGAGACTACGACCAACAAAGAGATGAATCTACAAGATGCCTTCTACCAGTTTGAGAAACAAACGAAGATCAGCAAACAGTTCAATATACAAAGTACAAGGGCAGCACAAAGATTCAAGACTTCAACGCGAAGCTAACGGTAAAAGTCCACAACATTCTGTACTGTGGAAATCTGGAAGAAAATAAAAGATATTCTGAGAAACCAAGTAAAGAAAACAGAAGAAAATAGCAACATGAAGCAACCCAGAGAAAAAGAGCCAGAGACCCTTCAAGACGGCCGCGGAACCGCGGCCAAACAAGGCTTATGGCCGCGGTTCCGCGGCCATATAGAGCACGTGTCGGCGCGTGTCGGTGGAAGTCAGTGCATTGACCCGGTTTTCTAAGGGTAGTATTGTAATTTCAGATGTGGATCAGATGTAAACCCTAGGGTTTCTCCTATCTATAAATAGGAAAGCCTACAGCTCTTTTGGAGCATGCCACTTTTTATTCTAGATTAAATTTAATTCTTTTGTAATCGTTAAAGAGTGCATCAATAAAAGTAAGTTTTTATTTTGAATTTTTTCTTATCTGCAATTTTATTTCTCTGCAATTTTTACATGTCTTTATTTATCTGCAAGTTGATTAGGTTAATAAAAAAAATATAAAAATGAATTTTGTCACAAATTCTCTAATGAGTGAGTAGTTCCTCACTTGTTAGGGTTAGGATTGGGTATGTTTGAAAGATGGAAATCTCTCACTCTTTTCTTGCCCGTTCAATATTTTAAATTAGGACTCTATGCAAATCAAACACACACCGCTCGCTACGGCACGCTATCCCACGAGATAGCGGTGATTCCCTAGTTAGACCGGTTATGGTTGATTTACATAGATGTTAGGGCTAAGAGTTAAGAAAAGACGGAAAATGACCAAAAGGAAGAAACTATGTTTTTTCCTAGTCGTGCTAATCCTCTTTGTTAACTATTATCTTAACACCCAAGTTCTTAATTAGGGGAAAGGAAGCGGTGAGTAGAATTAATTTTCCAAACTAACCTAATCCTAATCCTAGCAAGGTTTTAATTCAAATCAAATTCAATTTCAGTTTTTATAAAAATCAAAACCTACCACAAATAGGAATTGACTCGTTAAAACAATTAGAAAAGAACACGTTTTCCCTGTGGACCGACCCGCACTCAATTGGCTAGCTACCAAGCGACACCGTTATTGATTGCGGTATATTCTTATTCTTTGATTTCAAAACGCACGCATATGCACAAAATACTAAACAATCAAATGGCGCCGTTGCCGGGGATAACGGTAGTTATTTTCTTTTTGTAATTTCGGGTTAGTTAAAATTGAAAAAAAAATCATAAAAAAACTGAAAAATATAAAAACATAAAAAATATATCATCTTGTTATTTTTTGAAGGGTGTGTGAATTGCGCAGGAAAGGAAGAATGACAGATTCAGATCTGGAGTAAGCTCGGTGAATAAATCCAGAAACAGGAGATCTGAACAGACAGAGGAGAACTACAACAGAAAACAGGAAAAGTTTGACGGCCTGATCCAACATAAGAACCACGGAACCGCCGCAATATCATGCATCTGACCGCGGATCCGCGGCTCATTGGTGACGTCAGCAGTCCAGAAATCTCTGTAAGTATTTCTTACCTTCTCTGTAACCCCCTGTGCTCCTCTAAAAAAATTTTCCTGCAGGGTTCTTTGCGCAAAAACTTCTTCCCCCTCTCCAATAATTAATCTTATGCACGATTCTTTGCGCCGCAATAAAAAAAAATTTGGCAAGTGTTTTAGATTTTTGTGTGTTTACTGCTTTGCATTTTTAAAAACGGACTTTTAAGGGGCTATAACACCAATCCAGATTGGATGGGGATTTCATTACCCTTCCTAGGACCCCAAAAATCACAAAAAACATTTGCATCAACCCTCGAATTAATTAATAAATATTTAGACTCAGCCAATAAGGACTGTCGCGCTCAATAAGATAAAGGAAGGTTATGAGCAATCGGTCGTTTATCTAAACCTGACATTGTGGTGCCTAGGCTAGACAAGTAGGAAAGGTAATTTTAAAAGGCCCGTCTCACGGTGATTCGTGAGCGGATCCCTCCTTTCTTTACTTGTGCTTATCTGGCCACAATTGGCGGTGAAGAGGCGATTCGAGGGATATATCTCACAACTTGTCATTTGGATCAGTTAGGAGCGGTCTAGTTGACTTAGGAGACCTTAGCTCTAGGCTTGATTGTGCATATTCAAATTGTGATTGCTTGAAAGTGTGTCGTAGTTCCGTATAAAATCCTTTGCAAAAATCTTTATAAAAAAAAAACCACAAAACAAAAATTTTTACAAAAACTTGCCATTTTGTCGCTAGAAATCCATTGCACCCAACTTGCACCCACATTCTATCATTGACGTTTTCTTACCCCCACCTTCTACTTTTTGACTACACTATACCTCGTTTGTGTATGTCCGGTTGGACTAGGGACACTAGCGCCCGTTTAGTCCGTGTCTCGTTAGTTCTTACTGACGACGCGTTCGACTCCGAAGTCGAAATTCCATCTACTTCTTTACCTTCATCTTCAAATTCACCATCTTCTAAAGAGATGTCAGGATTCAATCCTAACAACCCTTTACCGCCTGTTGAAGCGCCCCAACGAATCGCGCTCCAGGATCTTTTCTATCCCACCGGCACCGCACTTCCCACTTGTTTTTCACTTCCGCCGCCAAATGGGGACAACTTCGAAATTAAACCCCACTTCATCAATATGTTGCCCAAATTTCACGGGCTGGAATCCGAAGATGCCTACATCTTCATTAACAAATTCCAGAATGTTTGCGCAATGATGAAGACCACCCAACTTTCCGATGATGTTTTAAGGCTACGTGTTATTCCATTCACTTTATGTGACCTAGTTAAAAAGTGGCTATATAGTACAGCATCGCATTCCATAAAAAATTGGGAAGAGTTTGTTAAGGCTTTTCTTAAAAAGTTTTACCCACACCACAAAACCGCGAGAATTAGAAATGAAATTAATCAATTTTCCCAGCTTCTTTCCGAACCTTTTTGGAAGTGTTTCGAACGATTTAAGGACCTTCTTGTTCAGTATCCTCACCACGGTATCGAGAGATGGCAACTTTACCAAACTTTATACGAAGGACTGAACCCAGCAACTAAGCAGTTGTTGGAAACCATTTGTCAAGGTCACTTTCTTACAAAATCGAGCGAGGAAGCTTGGCAATTTCTCGACGATCTTGCTGAACAAACACTTCAGTGGAAAAGCACTAAGGACACTTCATCTACTTCATCAGGTCAGTCTAGGGCAGGCATACATCAACTTGATATGTCGATTGTAATGAAGGCCGAAATGGCCGCACTCACGAAAAACTATAGGCAATTAAGAGCAAATTCTCATCCCCTTCTCCTGCCCCAGCTTTACCCCCACACACTATTTGCGCTTGTTGTTCGGATCCGTCCCATTTAACCGAAGAGTGTTCTTACAACCCACCTGTTCAAGGACAAGATCAAGTCAATGCTGCCTTTCAGCAAAGACAAAGAAATGATCCATACTCTTCAACTTATATTCCTGGTTGGAGGAGCCACCCAAATTTTGCTTGGAATCAAAATCAACAACAATTCTAAGGTAATAACAATTTCCAGAGTTCTCCTCCACAACAACAAGCCCCTCAACAAACTCAATATCAGCAACCTTTCCAACCCCAACCTTACCAAAACCAGATGAACAATTTTGTACCAAACAACTCTTATCCTCAAAACAATTTTGTTCAGCCAAATAATGATAAGGTTTCCTCGCTAGAACGAAGTCTGGATGCGTTCTTAAAACAATCTACACAATCCTCAGCAAGCATCCAGTCTTCCATTCAGTCTTTGGTGCAACACACTGTTTCACATGATCAGAGCATCAAAACAATTGAAGCCCAAATTGTACAACTGAATGCTGCGTTAAGCGAGCGAGAAAGGGGACAGCTTCCGTCTCAACCATTGCCAAATCCCGGTCACACACACAACACACATGTTGCTCATGAACAACAAAATCATAATGTGAGTGCTGTGACTATTTTGAGATCTGGAAAGGTATTGCACAACAACGTTGGTAATAATGATGACACCCCGGCCGCCGCCGCTTCTTCTTCTTCTTCATCTTCTTCTTCATCTTCTTCAGAGCCTGTTCTTCATTCTTCATAAGGCTCTACTCCTTCTACTAATTCGAACGGACCCACATCTCACTCCACGAAAACACCAACACTGGGATCTGTTCCAACTCCGCAATCTACTCCACAAACATTGGACTCAACAAATTTTCAAAATATTCCATTTCTAAACAGGTTGAGATCCAATAAACTTACTCCACAAATGGAGAAAATTGTGGAGTTATTCAAACAGGTTAGCATTAACATACCTCTCTTGGATGCAATCCAACAAGTCCCTTCTTATGCTAAAATCTTGAAGGACTTATGCACCAAGAAGAGGAAATCTCAGGTACCTAAGAAAGTTTTTGTGGCTAGTGCAGTAAGTGATGCTCTTACCCAACCTTTACCCCAAAAACGCAAGGACCCTGGCTATCCTACAATTTCAATAACTATTGGGGATAAGAACATCAACCGCGCACTTTTAGATCTTGGTGTCAGTGTTAAGTTGCTTCCCTATTCAGTATATGAGCAATTAGGCGTTGGAGAGCTGAAACCCACACATTGTACTCTCCAAATGGCCGACCGATCCATCACCCATCATAGGGGTGGGTTAGAGGATGTGTTGATTAAAGTAGGGGAATTCATATTCTCTGTTGATTTCATTGTTATGGACACACAATCTGTAGCTAACCCCCGGAGTCAAATTCCGGTGATACTCGGTCGATCATTCCTTGCAACTTCTAATGCGGTAATCAATTGTCGTAATGGTTCGATGAACCTATCTTTTGGAAACATGACAATTGAGCTCAACATTTTTAAGTTGGGGAATCAGCCATCTGAACCTAATGCGAATATACTTGATGTTTGCTCGATCCAAGAGATCACCCAGGAGGATTGTGAGCTTGAAAAATTTCTGTTCGATCACAACGATTTTGACGCCACTAGTGCGTTCCTCCTTGAATCTGACACAGTTTTCACACCCGATAACGATTACGAGTGTTTCACTTTTTCGAACGATTTTGAAGAATCACCACCCGAGTTTGAGTCCTTTGAATTTTCGGATGAGTTAGCTGAACCATCCGACTCGGTTGCTTACACTCGCTTCGAACCCCTATTGGAATCCTTCGAGTTCGAGACAGTTTCACCAATTTTACCTTCAATTGTTTCGCCTCCAAAGCTCTAACTCAAGCTATTGCCGTCTCACTTTAAATACGCTTACTTGGGTGAGAATGAGACCCTTCCTGTTATCATCTCGGCCTCTCTAGCCACAGAGTAAGAGAATGCCCTTTTAATGGTCTTACAAAATAATCGGCAAGCTTTTAGCTGGACTATGGCGGACATCAAGGGGATTAGTCCCATAATAGTTGAACATCATATTAATATGATGGATGATGCCAAGCCAGCAAGGGATCCACAGAGACGCCTCAACCCTGTAATGAAGGAGGGTGTTAAAAAGGAGATTGTAAAATATCTTGATAGTGGTATCATTTACCCTATCTCTGATAGTCAGTGGGTTAGCCTCATTCATGTTGTTCCAAAGAAATCGGGCATAACGGTCATAACTAATGAGGTGAATGAGTTAATACCTACTCTCACCCAAACTGGGTGGCAAGTATGCATAGATTATAGAAAACTCAACGCCGCGACATGGAAAGACCACTTTCCATTACCTTTTATTGACCAAATGCTAGAACGATTGGCTGGGCATGAATTTTATTGCTTTTTGGATGGCTACTCTGGTTATAATCAAGTTCCCATCGCCGAAAAGGACCAAGACAAGACCACATTTACTTGTCCTTTCGGTCCATTCGCTTACCGTCGCATGCCCTTTGGGTTATGCAATGCACCCGCTACTTTCCAGCGGTGTATGATGGGAATTTTTTCAGACATGGTTGAAAAATTCTTGGAGATTTTTATGGATGATTTCTCCATTTTCGGCGACTCCTTTGACGAGTGTTTGCTACATTTAGACGCAGTTCTTACCTGATGTAGGGATAAGAACCTCACTTTAAATTGGGAGAAATGCCACTTTATGGTACGAGAAGGTATTGTCTTAGGACATATCATCTCGCAAAATGACATTGAGGTGGATAAAACTAAGATTGAAGTCATTTCCAATCTTCCTCCTCCCAAGTGCGTCAAAGACATCCGAGCCTTCCTTGGCCATGCCGGTTTCTATAGACGGTTCATTAAGGATTTTAGCAAGATAGCTAGATCCTTGACTCTTTGTTGGCCAAGGACACCATTTTTGATTTTGACTCAACCTGCATGAAGGCGTTCGAGTCATTGAAAAACTCACTGATTTTCGCTCCCATTCTTTCATCTCCTGACTGGTCGCATCCATTTGAGATTATGTGCGATGCATCTGATTTCGCCATTGGTGCAGTCCTTGGAAAGCACATTAATAAGATGTCGCATGTAATTTATTACGCTAGCCGAACCTTAAACGATGCCCAATTAAATTACACAACAACTGAAAAAGAATTCTTAGCCGTTGTGTTTGCACTAGAAAAGTTCATAACCTATTTAATCGGCTCTCCAGTCATCGTTTACACTGACCACTCAGCTTTTTGCCATCTTTTTGCGAAGAAGGATGCTAAATCTCGGTTTATACGTTGGATCCTCCTACTACAAGAGTTCAATCTTGTTATCAGAGACAAAAGAGGATACGAAAACGTAGTCGCCGACCACCTTTCACGCCTTCCTTCTTCGCCTACACATCAAATTCCTATTAAAGACGTTTTTCAAGATGAGCAGCTCTTAACTGTGTCATGCGAACCTTGGTTTGCAGATATCGTAAATTATTTGTCCACCGGACTGATACCAAACGAATGGTCGAAACAGGACAAACTCCGATTCCTATCTCAAGTAAAACATTTTTACTGGGATGAACCGTATCTCTTCAAATACTGTTCCGACCAAATCATTCGTCGGTGTGTCCCCGACAACGAGTTTAAGAGCGTGCTGTCTTTTTGCCACGATCAAGCGTGTGGCGGGCATTTTGGGCTCAAGAAAACAGCAGAAAAAATCTTGCAGTGTGGTTTCTACTGGCCACAACTTTTTAAAGACGCATATGAGTACTGCAAGACATGCTCCCGGTGCCAACACTTGGGCCGGATATCTCGGAGAAATGAAATGCCGCTCCAACCAATTTTGGTTGTTAAAATTTTTGATGTTTGGGGGATAGACTTTATGGGACCATTTCCCAATTCCTTTGGGAACATGTATATTCTACTTGCTGTTGACTGTGTTTCCAAATGGGTCGAGGCTGTGCCCTGCCGAACTAATGACAACAAAGTTGTCGTTAGATTTCTCAAAGAAAACATTTTTTCACGGTTTGGGCATCCTCGTGCGATTATCAGTGATAATGGATCTCACTTTTGTAATAGGACTTTTGAGTCCTTAATGCGGAAATACTCCATTACTCACAAGCTTTCAATGCCCTATCATCCCCAAACTTATGGGCTAGCCGAGATTTCGAATCGGCAGATTAAACATATATTGGAGAAAACGGTTTCCAAAAACCGTAAAGATTGGTCATCAAAACTGATTGATGCCCTTTGGGCATTCCGTACTGCCTATAAGACCGATCTTGGCATGTCTCCATATAGGCTTGTTTATGAAAAGGTTTGCCACCTTCCAGTTGAAATAGAGCATAAGGCATTTTGGGCAATTAAAGAGTTGAATCTATCTTTGGGAGATGCGGGCAGTAATAGAAAGTTGCAGATGAATGAATTAGACGAGCTGCAGGATGAAGCCTATGAGAACGCAGTAGTTGTTAAAAACCGAACGAAAGTGTTCCACGATAAACACCTTATGCGCAAGACGTTCAAACCTGGTCAACAGGTTTTACTTTACGATACTCGGTTACATTTCCATCCCTGCAAGCTCAGATCTTGGTGGAAATGGCCATTTATGATACGCACCGTATATTCGCACGATGCGGTCGATCTCGAAAATCCGGAGGACGGTTCACTGTTTAAAGTGAACGGACATCGACTTAAACCGTTCCTCACTGCGGACCCTTCGGAGGAGCTCCTGTTTTTACAGGAGCCAATTTATATTGACTGATCTTCCTCCATTTCCCCTAAATTTCAATTATCTAGTCGAAACACTGTTCCAAACAAGTTTGGGGGTATGTATCATTTGTAATTATATAAAAATAAAATAAAAAAATAAAAATTTGAAAATAAAAAAATTTTGGGGTATTTTTGTAAATTTCCAGTTTTAATAAAATAAAAATAAAAAATTTTATTTACAAATAATTTTCTTTTTTTAAGAGGGGTTTTTTGAAAATAACCAACACACTCCCCCTATAAATAAATCCTGACCCCTCTCTGTTTTCTTAACCCTAATTTTTCACCTCTCTGCAAACCCTAGTCGCCGCTCAAGATTTTCCAGCGAGATCTCTCTGCGCCGCCGCCCAACCGCCGCAGGAACCCTGATTCCGCCGCGCAACCGCCGCGTGTTGGAGTCTTCACCCTCTGATTTTTTCAGAGGAGGTTTGCTTTCTTAGATCCTCTCTGTTAAATTTTTCTTTTAGATCTGCACTTTCTGTGATGGCACCAAATATGCAATTAGAACGTGATTTCTCACAAATCTTTTCACACACAATTTATGGAAGTTATTTTCATGATGAAATCATACGGAGGGGGTGGAACTTTTTAATTTACAATCATCCCAATGCTTACGCCCTTCCAGATCTAGTCACTCGTTTTTACGAGTGCATGGAGGAAGGCTGCCTTACACAATACGGTTTTATTAAATTACTGTGGGGCAATAGGGAGATAATTATTGACAGGGAATTCATCAATGAAGTCATCTTAATTCCCAGATTACCTGTTCACGACCAACCGCTTCAATTTGAAGATTACATGCCCTTAATGGGTAATGACTGTTCGAGGGAACCTAGGAAGGGAATACAGGCTAGAACCCTCTTCGCCAATGTATTAACCGTGTGCCGGTGGGCACAAAACAACATTTTTGGCAGTTCACATAATACCACATTTTCACCCCGTCTCTTCATATCGTGCACACCCTAATGACTAGGAACCCTAGATTTGATATGTGCACGGTTTTGCTTAATTCAATTGGTGCTGGCAAAAGGGCCGCAAATTACCCATGCCCCATGTTAGTGACACAACTGTGTCGCCATTTCTTCCATGTGGAGGAATTTGAATTCTACATGCATGGAGGTATACCTATTAGACCTCTCATTGAGGGCGTATCCACGTCCTATAACCGCTTAACTGATGTATGGTCGCGAAAGGAACTGGCCGAACATGTACCAGCCAGAACACCCAGCTCCAGCTCGACCGCGAGCGAGAAAAAGCTTACCCCCATAGAACATGTACGTCTTCTTAGAAGAGCCATTAGGTGGATTGATAATTTGGTGGGGATGGTGACCAACTTGGATCGTCGTATGACTGAGATTGAACATGGGGTATCTACGCTGTTAGCGCGAAAGGAGCGTTCCCGTTCACGTTCAAGGGGACGGCGAGGGCCTGAGCAGTGAGGGCACTGCTTTTGGTAAGTTTAGGGGAGGAGGTGGTTTGTAAATAGTTATAATTGCATTGCATATTTTAATTTTTGTACATATTTTTTATCTTTTTTTTATCTTTCTTTGCATGTTTAATTCTGCATTGCATCGTTATAAAAATTTAAAAAAATGAAAATAATTTTTTTTAAATCAAATAAAAATTTGAAAATTTTTAAAAATTATAAAAATTGAAAAGTTCAATTTTGGCCATATTTGACTTAAGTTCAACATGACGGTTGACTGGTTAGGAAAAACTTGATCCTAAATTTAGTAAATTAAAAACCCTAAAAATAACCTTTCTTAAAGTTTAACTGTAGAAAATATATGTCCTTTTAGTTTATTTAGAAATAGGCAAATTTTGATTTCAGTTCTTGGGCTAAGTCAAAATAAAAGAAGAGTATTGAAATTTTTATTGAAGTGTAAGTCTGAAAAATAATTCCAAATCTTAAGTCTAAATTCTGAAAATATATACCCTACAACTTGCACAAACACGAATCTCGAAACTTGGAATAGTAAAGGATACCTTGAAATGCTCTTGTCTAAAATCCTTAGTATAAAGAAAAATAAAATAAAAGTACAAGTGTGAATAAAGAGATATAAAAAAATGAACACTGGTTTTGTAATTATTTGAGGCTGCATAAATATAAAAAAATATATAGCGATGGTGCTTTATCACCTAGTGCCTTAGACCAACAGATTTGGGAGTCACTGCTAAAGCCTTAGGTATTACAAGACGAGAAATTACGCCTTAATGTGCGAACACATTTTGTAATCGGTCGTTAGTACCTCAAGAAGTATTAACGGCCGCATGAAAGATGTGTGAGCAAATTTCATCTAAAATTCATCAATTAAAAGTACTTTGGACAATGGACAAGAGTATGATAGCTTGAACTGAATTTCCAAGTGTAGGGGTGATACATACACACACGTAGGGGTATATGATTGGGGTTTGGATGAGAGATATGAATGAAAAATAGGACTTATATCTTCAGTAGAGATGATAAAAATTCCTAAGTTGAGATAGAATCTTAGAAGGAAAACTCAAAAGATACTGAAAGCTAAGTAAATTTACAAAACATATACGATCTTAAGTTAAATGATAAGTGGGTGTGAAAAATACGGGTTGATAATTTCTAAGTTGAAGATAATAGAATTTCTTGCTAGAATACCGAATTGAAGAATGAAAAGTCAATGGGCCAAATTGATCGGATTTTGTGGGTAGTATCCGCTGAAAACCCTCAGGAGACAACACTCCTCCTACTAGGAACACCTAGAGGTTTAACGACTTGTTGCACGAGCTCAGTGCAATCGCGATTCCCTGTGAAACTGAGGTTAGGTTTTTTTTTTCGAGAATAAATTGGTTTTGCTTGCGACGAGCAAAAGATAAGTTTGGGGGTATTTGTTCATATCAGAATTTTCAATTATTATATTCCCCATTCTTAATCATATTGCAAATAAATAGGTGCTTTTGATCCATGTCTGCTAAATAGTTGCAGGTTACAGGTTCTCGGAACAATACAGTGAAAATGGTGAAAAGACGCTACAAATGTGAGACTACAACCAACAAAGAGATGAATCTGCAAGATGCCGTCTACCAGTTTGAGAAACAAACGAAGATCAGCAAACAGTTCAATATACAAAGTATAAGGGCAACACAAAGATTCAAGACTTCAACGCGAAGCTAACGGTAAAATTCCACAACATTCTGCACTGTGGAAATCTGGAAGAAAATAGAAGATATTCTGAGAAACCAAGTAAAGAAAACAGAAGAAAATAGCAACATGAAGCAACCCAGAGAAAAAGAGCCGGAGACCTTTCAAGACGGCTGCGGAACCGCGGCCAAACAAGGCTTATGTCCGCGGTTCCGCGGCCATATAGAGCACGTATCGGTGCGTGTCGGTGGGAGTCGGTGCATTGACCCGGTTTTCTTAGGGTAGTATTGTAATTTCAGATGTGGATCAGATGTAAACCCTAGGGTTTCTCCTATCTATAAATAGGAAAGCGTACAGCTCTTTTGGAGCATGTCTCTTTTTAATTCTAGATTAAATTTAATTCCCTTGTAATCATTAAAGAGTGCATCAATAAAAGTAAGTTTTTATTTTGAATTTTTTCTTATAAGCAATTTTATTTCTCTGCAATTTTTACCTGTCTTTATTTATCTGCAAGTTAATTAGGTTAATAAAAAAATATAAAAATGAATTTTGTCATAAATTCCCTAATGAGTGAGTAGGGTTCCTCACTTGTTAGGGTTAGGATTGGGTAGGTTTGAGAGATGGAAATCTCTCACTCCTTTCTTGCCCGTTCAATATTTTAAATTAGGACTCTATGCAAATCAAACACACACCGTTCACTACGGCATTCTATCCCACGAGATAACAGTGATTCTCTAGTTAGACCGGTTGTGGTTGATTTACATAGAGGTTAGGGCTAAGAGTTAAGAAAGGACGGAAAAAGACCAAAAGGAAGAAATTATGTTTCTTCCTAGTCGTGCTAATCCCCTTTGTTAACTATTACCTTAACACCTAAGTTCTTAATTAGGGCAAAGGAAGCGGTGAGTAGAATTAACTTTCCAAACTAATCTAATCCTAATCCTAGCAAGGTTTTAATCCAAATCAAATTCAATTTCAGTTTTTATAAAAATCAAAACCTACCACAAATAGGAATTGACTCGTTAGAACAATTAGAAAAGAACACGTTTTCCCTGTGGACCGACCCGTACTCAATTGGCTAGCTACCAAGCGACACCGTTATTGATTGCGGTATATTCTTATTCTTTGATTTCAAAACGCACGCATACGCACAAAATACTAAACAATCAGTGGTTGATTCATCAAAACTCCCATGTTTTCTAGGAATGCGAGTTCTTCAGCAAAAATATCTTCAAAACTTTCATCAAGATTCCGAATAATAATCTCATCAGAAAGGGAGTTATGAAACTCGGATAGCTCGAATAAATCATTCGGCAAGTAAAGGGTTTGGACTTAAGTGTGGACTTATCAACAGAAGGGTCTTCACGTGTATAATAAACAGTAGGATCAAACCCTAACGCACTAGTGGCGTCGAGATCAGAATCGTGAAGCTCCTCAAATTCGCAACTGTCGAAAGCTATCTTTTCGACAAAACAAAAATGAGCATAGGGTTCTGATGGTTGACTTCCTAGCTTGTAGATGTTAAACTCAATTGTCATCTTCCTAAAGAATAGGTTTATTGAACCGTTACGACAATTGATTATCGCGTTTGAAGTTGTTAGGAAAGGTTGACCTAGAATCACCAGAATTTGGTTCTGTGGGTTCACTACAGGCTATGTATCTATAACTATAAAGTCCACAGAGAATATAAATTCTCCGACTTTGATTAACGCATCCTCTAGCTCACCCCGAGGTTGGATAATAGATCGATCTTCCATCTGGAGAGTGCAATACGTAGGTTTCAACTCTCCTATCCCTAATTGCTCATAAACATAATACAGAAGTAAGTTAACACTAGCACCTAAATCGAGTAGAGCACGATTGATATTTTTACTTCCAATAGTTATAGATATTTTAGGATAACCGGGGTCCTTACATTTCGTGGGCACCAATTGGGTAAGAGAATTACTCATATTACTCGCTAAGAAAACCTTTTTAGGTACTTGAGTTTTCCTCTTCCTAGTGCACAAGTCCTTTAAAATTTTCGCATAGGACAGAACTTATTTGATAGCATCTAGGAGAAGGATATTTATGTTAACTTGCTTAAAATTTCCACAATCTTCTTCATTTGGGGACTTGGTTTGTTGGCCCTCAACCTATGTGGAAAAGAAGCTTTATCAATAAGAGTTGGTTCCAACTTAGGAAAAGGTTGTGGGGATGGAATGGATCCCAAAATTGGATTTGGGATGGTCGTAGATGGTAATTACTTCAAGGAAGTCGGATGAGGGTTCGAGCCTAGTGGGAAACAGAGAATAGGCTCGGAAGAAGATGGTGGACTAGACGAAATAGGATTAGAAGTAGTGGCCGGGGTTTCATCCGATTCATCCTCAACAACTTGTTTACCAACATTGTTATTCAGCACTCTTTCAGATCTCAACGTAGTTACGACACTCACATTATGATTTTGAAGGATGATATTCGCGCTTTGTGAGTGGCCGGGATTTAGTAGAGGTTGAGATGGAAGTCTCCCTTTCTCTCTCTCGCTCATCGCGGCATTTAACTGTGCAAATTGTGCTTCTATCGATTTTATGCTTTCACTGTGGGAAGCAGTGTGTTGCACTAATGTTTGGATAGAATACGTTAAATTAGCCATCGTTTGTGTGGATTGTTTAATGAACGTTTCTAAGTTACGTTCGAGCGCAGAGATTTTATTGGTACCAGCCGTTGAAATATTATTATAAGGATCAAAGTTGTTGGCCGGGTTTTGAAAAGATTGTGGTTGAAAGGGGTGCTGACTTTGTTGTGGTGGTTGCTGTTGCTGTGGGGGAAGCCTTTGATAGTTGCTTGGGAACTGGTTTTGATTTTGAGTTTGGTTTTGGTTCCAAGCAAATTAGGATGATTCCTCCATGCTTGATTGTATCTGGAAGAATAAGGATCGTTTCTAGATCATTGCTGAAAAGCAGCATTAGTTTGTTCTTGACCTTGAAACGGAGGATTTAAAGGATATTCTTCCGTTAAATGTGATGGGTCAGAATAGCAACCACACACGGTTTTGGAGAGCGTAACTTGATTTAGGGAGGCAGACGAGAAATTGTTTGCGATAGCGTCGAGTTTCTTTTGCATCGCGGCCATTTCGGTTTTCACTGCGATGGAAATATCGAGCTGATGAATACCTGCCCTAGATGAAATTGGTCTAACGCTTTCCCACTGTAAGGTTTGTTCGGCGAGATCTTCCAGGAATTTCCAAGCTTCACCATCCTCTTTAGACATGAAATGACATTGACAAATGGTTTCAAGCGTCTGTTTCGTGGCAAGATTAACACCCTCATATATAATTCGGCAAATTTATCATCTATCAATTTCGTGATGGGGGCATTGTAAAAGAAGATCCTTAAAACGCTCAAAGCATTTCCAGAATGGTTCGTTAGGAAGTTGGGTAAACTGGTTAATATCGTTTCAAACACGGGCGGTTTTGTAATTGGGATAAAATTTCTTAAGGAATGCTATAACGAATTCGTCCCATTTAGCGATAGAATGTGCGGCAGTGCTATAAATCCATTTTTCTGCTAGGTCGCATAAAGTAAAAAGGGAGAAGACGTAATCGCATAGCATCCTCTGAAAGTTGGGTTGTGCTCATCATTGCACATACGTTCTTGAATTTGGTTAAGAAAATGTATGCGTCTTCAGATTCAAGCCCATGAAATTTGGGCAATAAGTTGATGAAGTGGGGTTTAATTTTTAAATTATCCCCATTAACCGGTGGAATAGATAGACAAGTAGGAAGGGATCCACGCACGGGGTAGCATCTTTCTTGAAGAGAGATGTGCGTGGATTCTGTGCACCTATAAGTGGTGGCAGGGTGGTGTTGTGAAAATATGATGGAGAACCATCCATCTCGGTCGATGTGGTAGGTAGAGGGGAAATAGAAGATGAAGAAGTACCGACTTCGGAGTCGATAGCAAAGACGCGGACAAGACGGGCACTAGAATCCCGTGTCTAGCCGATCATGCACTAAGTGGGTTTAGTGCACGTGTCAGCATGTGTTGAGAATGATTTAAAAAGGTTTGTTTTGAAAAAGTGTCGGACATGAGGCTTGACTTCACAAATCACAAAAATTCACAATCAATCCCTAGAACTAGGGTCACCTAGATCAAGTCACTAGACCGCTCCTAGACTTTCAAAGGACAAATCGCAAAATCAATCCTCTACCGCCTTTTTATCGCTCTTGTGGCCAGGTAAGTGGGAGGTATCCACTGTACAAATCACCGATAATAGCGGCCTAATTAAGTAACCACTTTCCTTAGTCACACTTTCCTAGACACCATAAGAGATATGCGGATAAGCGATAGATTACCCACAACCCTCCTCTATCCTAATTGAGCGCGATGGTCCTTAGAGACTTGGTCTAGATATTTTTAAATTAATGTAGGGTGAAAGTATGCTCATTTTGTGATTTGTGGGGCCTACGAAGGGTGATGAAATCCCCACCTAATCCGGATTTGGGTTATTGCCCCTTAATGTCTGGTTCAGATATGCACAAACAAACCAATATCAAAACACGTAAAAAGATTTTTGAGCGGCGGTTTTTGCAAAGAATCCTGCAGAAAAATCAGATTATAAGATCTCAGAGGAGAGAGAAAGATCAAAGAAAGATACCAAAGGATTTTGGGGAAGCAACTCCTCCACATTGCCGCGGTTCCGCCGCAAAAATTACCCTATTGCCACAGTTCCGCCGCACTCTGGAGAGTTCTTTTGCTTGTTTTTCTTCAGTGCACTCCAATTCTCCTCTGGTCCTCTTTGAAAGTCTCTGAATCTCTTTTCTCTCGTTCCAGTGACTCCAGATTTCCTTACAAAATTCGCACACTAATCGTTAAATACACAATATGCGGTTTTGGTTCTCGTTTATAATATGTTTGCTAGATTTTATAAGAATTCAACCCGAATAACAAGAAAAAAATTACAACCGTCTCCCTGGCAACGACGCCATTTGATTGATCTGTATGCTAAAAAGTATTTTTGTATAAAGTAACCGCAATCAAGACGGTGTCGCTAGTAGCTAGCCGCGATGAGTACGGGTCGTCCGCAGGGAAACGTGAACCTTTTTCTTACTTTAGACGAGTTGATAGAAGAAGGGTGATTGGTTATAGTTACGGATATACTACGGATATAAGATTTATAAAGAGAAGGCTTGTAGGGTTCATAAGACTTAGTAGTAATGGATGACTAATTAAAAATAACTCATTTTATTTTTTAATAGTTTAAAACTAGATCGATAGTGATGAATCCAGATTAGGGTTCTTTTGGAAGAAACTAGAGTTTCCCTACTCCTAACCCTTGTCCTTGCATTGATCTCTATTCATGTCTAGCCCCTAACAAAACAAGTGTTAATCTAATATCAAATTGTGGTCGAAATTATCAATAAATTGGTAGCGCGCCCGATAAGGATATTAACATTTATTTTGTTAAAGTTTATAAACTTTAAAATGTATAAAAGAAGTTAAATGGTTTTATCATTTATTGATCTACCTTAACCTACGAACCCTAGCAAGCTAGGAATTACTCACGCATGGTTGGAGAAGAAAGGATGAAGAATGAAAACATGATTAAGATGCAGAAAGTAAGTGTAGAAAGTAAAATGCAAAGAGAATTAAAGCTAAAAATCTACCTTTTATTAGTCAAATATATCATGTACAAATCCTTTTAAAGTAGAGTACAAGAACCCTAGTTTTTACTCTCGATCTCTATCTTGTTGGAAGTAGATGAACAGATGCTGATCAACTCGGATGCGCGGATCGTCTTGGACGACTTGATCTCTTCGGTTGATGATCTTTCATGTGAAACTCTCGGTCTCTTATATAGTCACCATAGACAGAAACCCTAAATTCCATATAATACTATTTGCTGTTAAAATCCTATACAAAAAATCTCAAATCCTAAGCCCACAGAACTGCCGCGGATCCGTCGCATTTAGGGTAGTTTGGTCGCCCAACCACAGCGCCATAGTGGGATCATGGCTTGAAAATTCTTCTGCTGTTTGGTGTTGACATGTGGAGATCCTCTAGATATCTGAATTTTGAGAATATAACTCTCTGCCGTTGCTAGATCTTATGATTTGCTTCAATATTTCGGTAGATTTGATTCCGACATTTCGGATCTCTTTTCTCCAGACCTGAGCTAATATCTGCACAATATCTCCTGTCATAATGTTAGTAGTATTTGTTATTATTTTGAAATATTATCCTAACCATTTTATATGATTTAAATCTTAAGAATATTGATTAGAAATATTTGATATGATATGCATATTTTAATTACAAAGATTTTATATAAATATTATATGGATGTATTTTCCCTCATTATGTTAATTATAATGCAGAAACATATGATAATAAACTTTTTACACATAAACCCTCATATGTTCTATAATTACAATAAACACCTTTTAGAACATAACAATAGTGAGGAAAATAATCATTCAAATGTGCAATATTTCAGACTAATCAAGTCCACAGCGACAAGGATGTATCTGTGTCCGCCCGTGCCGGTAGGGAATTGGCCCACCATATCCATCCCCCATTGCGCAAACAGCCAAGGGAAACTGAGTGGCGTTAGTTCGGTGGCGGGGAGACGAGGTATGCTGCTGAAGAGTTGGCAGTTCTTGCATTTTCTGACCAACTTCTCAGCATCCTGGTGTAATCTAGGCCAATAGTACCTTTGGAGTAGTGTCTTCTGGACCAGGGTGCAGGCCCCTTGATGCGTTCCCCCGACCCCTTCGTGTATCTCTCGCAGAACGTAGTCTGCCTCATGGGGGTCGATGCTCCGAAGCAGAGGATGAGTGTATGACTTCTTGTACAAGTTTCCGTTGCTCCAGACGAAATGGCGTGCTTTGGCACGAAGCTGGCGAGCTTATCCTCGGTCTTCGGGGAGTACACCGTCTTTTAGGAATTCCACGAGGGACTTTCTCCAATCTCGTCTTTCTTCCCGCATTGTGTAGATCTGGAGCGTTACCTTTCCGTCTTCCACGCTGGGCCGTGGCAAGACTTCGAAGATGATATTTCTTTTATTAATGGCCAAATAGGAAAAAGCGAGCTTGCTCAAGGCGTCGGCCTGGGTGTTCAAGTTTCTGGGAATCTGCTCCACATGGACTTCGTCAAAATTTTTCCGAAGCCTTTTTACATCGGCCAGGTATTTTATCATGAGTGGCTCCCATGCCTCGAAATGCCCGGTTACTTGGCCGACGACTAGTGCGGAGTCGCTGCGAACCCTGATGGTCTTCAGCCCTATCCCGGAGGTGATTCGCAGTCTTGCCAACAAAACCTCGTATTCCGCGGCGTTGTTTAACGCTCTAAACCCGAGTTTTAAAGAGTATTCCATTTCCGCTTCATCCGGACGGCGGATGATCAGGCTAGCATCGCTCCCCTCTTCTGTGGAGGATCCATCTACGTAGAGCACCCAATCCAGGATGGGGTTGGGCACCTCCTCGACCGAGGGACATGGTTCGGGGCCCCATGCCGCCGTTTCTTCTTTTGTAGGGATGGTGCATTCGACAAAAAAATCCGCTACAACCTGTGTTTTGATGGCTTGTCGGGGGCGTTATTTGATATCGAATTGGGACAATTCCCACCTCTATTTCTTCAGACGACCTGAAGATTCGGGGGAGGCGAGAATAGACCCTAAAGGTCGCTCGGTGAGGATGAGGATTGTGTGCGCTTGGAAATAGTGTTGAAGTTTTCTGGAGGCGATGACAAACACCAGGACTATTTTCACTATGGCCGGGTATCTCATTTCCGCGTCCTTGAAAACATGGCTCACGTAGTAGACTGGTCTCTGTGTGCCTTCGAATTCTTTGACGAGCACTGAGCCTGCAGCTTGGTCGGAGATGGCTAGATATAGCAATAGCTCGTCACCCTCGACCGGTTGGGTGAGTAGCAGTGGGGTCGCCGGGTGTGCCTTAAGTTGGTCGAAAGCGCTCTGGCACTCTTCAGACCATTCGAACTTAGGAATTTTCCTTAGGGCCCTGAAAAACGGGAGGCACTTTTCTCCGAAGCTGGACATAAAGCGGCTCAAGGCAGCCACCCTCCCCATGCGCCTTATGATGTCAACATTGCTCTTAAGTGTTGCTATATTGAGGATGGCGCTGATCTTTTCAGGGTTCGCTTCGATTCCTCGGTGGGTAACCATGAACCCGAGAAACTTCCCACTGGTGACTCCGAAAGCACATTTAGCTGGATTCAGCTTCATTTTGTACTTGCGCAGGACGTCGAATGTCTCGCCGAGGTCTTTAGTGTGCCTAGCTGACGAGGTGGATTTTACGAGCATGTCGTCGACGTAGACTTCCATGTTTCTCCCAATCTGCGGCTTGAACAGCTTGTTGACAAGTCGCTGGTATGTGGCTCCGGCGTTCTTGAGTCCGAAGGGTATCACTTTGTAGCAGTAGACCCCCCGATCAGTGGTGAAGACGGTAAGTTCTTCGTCGGCCGGGTACATCTGGATCTGATTGTAACCGGAGAAAGCGTCCATAAAGCTCAGTAGTTCGTGGCCGGCCGAACTGTAAACTAGCTGGTCTATCCGAGAAAGCGGATAGTTGTCTTTGGGGCAAGCCTTGTTCAAGTCCATGAAATCGACGCACATGCGTCATTTCCCGTTTGCCTTCTTGACCATAACCACGTTTGCCAGCCAATCCGAGTAGTCCAGGTTTTTGATGAAGTTGGCGGCGAGCAATCGATCCACCTCGTCTTCTATCGTCTTTTGTTTAACCGGCGTGAAACTTCTCTTCTTCTGTTGGATGGGCCGGGCCTTCAGGTCGACCCCAATCTTGTGGGAGATTACTTCATGGTCGATTCCGGGCACGTCTGCTGGTGCCCAAGCGAATACGTCTGGGTTATCTCGGAGGAACCAGATCAGGCCTTCGCGGTGGTCCCCTGTCAAGAGTGAGCCAATCTGGACTGTCCGGCTATCGGTCCCCTCTACGAGGAGGACTTCTGTCAACGCTTCCACCGGGGCACTATGAACTTCCCTTTGGTCGTCATGTGTATCTAAAGATTCCTGGAAGTCATGCGTGTCTCCAAAATCGCCGCCCTGCTCTCCGGAAAGGCCCGTCGAGGAGAGGCAAATCTTGGCGATTTGCTGGTCCCCATAGACCCGGCCTATCCCCCTTGATCCAAAGGGAATTTGAGCGTGAGGTGATAGGTCGAGATCTGAGCCCGGAGGGCGTTCATGGTAGGACGTCCCAGGAGAACGTTATAGGACGATGGGACCTTAGCAACGAGGAAGTTCATCGGTATGGTCCGCGTCTTGCTCGCTTCCCTAATGTTGAGGAGGAGGGTGACCGATCCTTCTGTCGGGACAGAATGGTTGGTGAACCCGGAGAGGACATGGAAGGTCGGTTGAAGGTCGAATGAACCTAACCCCATACGTCGGAAACAGTCGTAGAACATGATGTCCGCTGAGCTTTCAGAATCGATCAATATTTTCTTGACCTCGTAACGGTGGACTCGGGCCGCTATCATAAGGGGGTCATTATGAGGAAGTGATATGCTGTGAAGGTCTTCGTCGGTGAATATGATCGGGTCATCCTTCTTGCATTTCTTGTGGGGCAGATTGCTTACCTCCTCGACTGGTAGGAGGTGGTGGCTCCCCCCACTCTCCCGAGCTGGGTCCTCGGTAACAACCATGATTTTCCCGATCGTTAATTTCCCGGGAGGGGTTTGGTCCTTGTTCTCCCGCTCCGCCTGCCATTTGTCCCGTAAGTACTTCACCAGGTGGCCGGAGCGGATCAACTTCTCTATATAGTCACAGAGCTATTTGCGGCTCTCAGTCGGGTGAACCTGTGACCTGTGATAGGCGCAGTACAGACCGTGGAGACACTTTCCCATTCTTTGGGTAGCTGGCGGGAACTTAAAGAACCTCTCGCCCTTAGTTTCCTCCAGTAGCTCGATCTGGGAAATGTTCAGAGGGGTGAACTCCTGGAACCTCGGGGAATAAGGTTTCAGGCGATCGACTTTCTTTTTCTCTTCCATGTCCCTCTTTTTTCGTTCTGCTTGGTTGCCTCGGGGCAGGTTGGTGTTCACCTTTGACTCGAGTTGGACCTCTCTCTCGGTCCATGCCTTCACTTCGGCCATGGTCTTAGGTTGCACCAATGCAAAAGAGCGGAGCCAATTTTTGTGCCTAAGACCCGACCTCAGCGTGGTGATAACCGTTCTGTTGCGGTGCTCGGGAACCTCCAGGAGGGTATTGTAGAAGCGAGTGACATACCCTTTGAAGGATTCATTGTCTCCGCTCTTGACGGTAAACAGGTAATCGACCGTTTTCTTCTGTCGTCGGTTTCCGACGAAATGACCGAGGAATTGGGTAGCCAGCTCGTCGAAGGTCGAGATGGAGCATGGCGCAAGCCCTCGGAACCAGTCCCGGATTAGGGTAGTAGGAAAAGATCGGTATTGAGCCGCGTCTGAGTTATTTTGGAAGCTCATGCCCGCTGTAAATGCGTCCAAGTGGTCTTTCGGGTCGGACTTCCCGTCGAAGAGGGCCACTTTAGGCGGCTTGTTCCTGGATGAGACGTACTCAGCCAGGAGCCTTTCTGTACAGGGCTTTGTAAGCGAATCAGTGGAGTACTTAGCCCCTTCGCCGGACATATGGCCATCTCGTCATATGCCTTCAATTTCCTTTTCGAGGGCTTTGATCCGGCGGTGGTACCCCGAGGATTCGGCACAGTCAGAGCGGCGGCTATCCCCGCTCCAGGTCTGCGTAAAGGTGCGGCTTCGATTCCGCTCTATCACATTTCTTAAATCCTCGGGCGAGGCCCATCTTGAGTAGTCCTGACGTTCGCCGTTCACGCGGCCTCAACGGTGGTGGGGGCGCCAGTCGCGTCTGGAAGCAGACGAACTGATCGACACCTCCTCTGGGGGAGTGAGTGTACGGCGGGCGTTGGAGCGACAGCCCGGTCTTTCATGAGATCGGGATGTAGAGCTATCCGGTGCCCAGGGTAAATATCTGAAAAGTTTAAACTTGACCCAACAGGGTAAATATCTGAAAAGTATTTTAGAAATTTTGTCAGGCCTATATATACTCCATTGGCCCCTTTTACTGTGAACAAAAGCAAGACAAAAATAAAGATATCATTTAATATATGAGCAATCAGGGGCTGCAACCCTACAGGACACGGCCTGCAGTGCCCTCATCCATTGCGGATGGGGCCAGAGGGGTATTTTGCGTTTAACCCTATGGACCCCACTCGCAATGGGTGAGGCCATCAGTGTCTGCACAGTCACTGCAACCCCCTTGTACCTTCATATTAAGTCATCAAACCAAGGGGGGGAGGGGGGGGGGGAGCGGGGTTGAGGCGGGATGGGAGAGGTCACTGCATATATTTCGTGTATATGTACATTAGGAGCATGTATGGATCATTTGATATGGCTTAGTATATTTGTTTATCTATGCCATGAAGATATACAAGCACTTGAATGCTGTAAAGCATGTATGGATCATTTTTGTTTTGCTTCGCTTCTTGTTGCTATCATAGTTGTTTGCATTTTACATTTTTCATACAACGATTGAATTATGCATATAAGATATTTGATATATTATTTGATTCAGGTTAGCCACCACACTATATACCTTTGTGCCTAGACACCAGGGAGGCAGGTCCAACTTAAACCATCACTTCATTTGCCCCACAAAATCTCCTCCACCCATTTAAATCTCCCTATCCTCACGCACTTCTCCTTGTTGTTTCCATTCCATCTTCTTCTCCCTCCCTCCCTCCCTCCCTCCCCCTCTCCCTCTCCCTCCCCCCTCAACTCAGCGAGATATCATCACCAACACTCACAATGGCTCCTGCAGCATTAACAACTCATGTCTCTGTTCTCTCTACCAAGTCCTCTTCTCATGCTCTCTCTTCAAGGGCTTCCATCTCCTCTCCTGAAAGAATCACCTTCAACAAGGTGAGAAAATTTTATTAACAGGCTTTAAAGTCACTGTGCCACTGCACCACAACTCTGAAGCCGCGATGAATATTGGAAAAAAGTAGTTTTTAGGTCTAACACGCTTCCACATGCTGAGGTTTCTGTTTCCACTTTCTATTCCGTAACATTCTTATGTCATAATTTAAATTTCGATGAAATCTTGTTGACTAGAGCAGCATTCGCTTTATCCACTGTCCAGGAAGAAGGAAAAATAAGAAAATTTGAGCATCTTGTTTGTGCGCTAAAACCTAGACTTTTGGGCAGCAGAATTTGAGAGACATACTTTTATATTCTAACATTAGAGGTGTTTATGGCTTGTTAATTGCAGATAAGCTTGAACCAAAGGAATGTTTCTACTTCTTCAAATGGGAAGTTGGTTAGTGTAAGAGTACAGGCTCCTGCTGAGGCTCCTGCAGCTAAGGTCGTGAAGATATCAAAGAAGGATGATGAGGGAGTTGTCACAGACAAATACAAGCCCGAGGAGCCATACACTGGAAGATGCCTCCTCAACACTAAGATCACTGGTGATGATGCCCCTGGAGAGACTTGGCACATGGTCCTCAGCACTGAGGGTATTAAATCATCTGCTTTAAATCTAGTTTAATGCTTATTTGATTCTTGAGATTGTGAATCCAACTTAGTTTAGGATGGATGGCGAGATACAAAATTCATCCCATCCATTAATGAAATGGATGGTGAGATGGATCTGCTCTATTATTTCTAGTGGAGACACCACAAACCCTTTTGCAGTCCCAGTTAGCATTGAGATGCTCTAGCACTTATGCTCTCTCAAGAGACTTGATAGCACAAACACCCTCTTTGGTCATCGATTAAACCCTTTGCAACACTCAAATTCTATTATAAACGACACGAAAACAAGTTTACAGGATTAGAATGTCGATATTTGCGCTAACAAGTCCGTTAATAATGAAGAAGAATCAAGATCATAAAAAACCCTAGGATTTGATACCTTTGCTAGAAAGTAAATATTAATTCTCTTCGTTGATTCTTTGACAATTGCATCCTTCAATACATACATTGAGCCTAGTAACCCATATATGTAGACCAAAAAAAAAAACCGGACTCGACCAATATAGGATCTCAATAATTCTTATTGTCGATGTATTGCATAATTATAATCTGAGCCATGTTCATAACCTCAGATGTCGAGTTGATTGGAGCTTAATTGTTTGATTATGTGTCTTCAGGGGAAATTCCATACAGAGAAGGTCAGTCAATTGGTGTAATCCCAGACGGGGTTGATAAAAACGGAAAACCTCACAAGTTGATGTTCTATTCAATTGCTAGCAGTGCTATGGGAGATTTTGGGGATTCGAAAACTGTGAGTCAGTGTTTGACTATCTTGTTTCTTTTTTTTTGCGCCTTCGAATTCATAGTTTTGTTGCAATCTTTTTTTTGAATAGAAGTTATTGGAATAAACATTTTTTTCCTGCAGGTTTCTCTTTGTGTGAAGAGGCAGGTCTATACCAATGACCAAGGGGAGATAGTTAAAGGGGTCTGCTCAAATTTCCTATGTAAGAATTTTTGCTTGAGTAATACTTTTCCTACCGGTGTGTTGGAATCCATATACTACATAGATTCTCATTGGATACAAGATGGGCCATGTTATCCACACCGGTAGTAAATATCCACTTACCCCCTCTCGGTGCACCCACACGCACAATGTTATTTTTAAGTGTTAAAATATTATTATGTAATAAATATTGGCTTTTTCAACTTTTATTATGCTGAGATTGTTGTATTTTGCCGATGTGTCTCAGGTGACTTGAAGCCTGGGTCTGAAGTAAAGATTACAGGTCCGGTTGGGAAAGAAATGCTTATGCCCAAAGATCAAAATGCTACTATTATAATGGTAATCTTTTCAAAGTCAAAGTAATTTGATCAATCTTGTTTGCCTTGAAAATATTCTTTTCATCCTTAAAATTTTATCATTCATCTTTTTATTATTGGATTGGCAGCTCGCAACAGGAACTGGAATTGCTCCTTTCCGCAGTTTCTTATGGAAAATGTTTTTCGAGAAGCATGAAGATTACAAGGTAATTATCGGAAACTGACAGAAGATAGTGAAATTTCATGAGTTATACTTGTGATAATCAACGTTTCATTTCATGAATTACCTAATATGTATATATTCAAACAATTATCAGATATTTACTAATAATATCCACAATTTATGAATGCAGCATCTGTTTCATTTTTATTTCTCTTTTCAGAATTCAAAGCTTACCCATTATTGAATTCTACTTGAAGATTAAGCTTATAACCTTGCCTTAAATTTAAATGCAGTTCAATGGATTGGCATGGCTTTTCTTTGGAGTACCCACAAGTAGTTCATTGTTGTACAAGGAGGTAAGATTGTGAACCGTTCTTCACATCGTCTGCGTTTTCTTATTTATCCGAAGAAAACTCTCTTCATCGATTAGATGATGCATTATCGGCCTTACCCCATGTATATAGATTTAGAACCGAAGTTAATATATAAACAAAACGAACTTATCTTGCCGTGATTAGGAATTTGAGAAAATGAAAGAGAAGGCCCCCGACAACTTCAGATTAGACTTTGCCGTTAGCAGAGAGCAGACCAACGAAAAGGGCGAGAAAATGTACATCCAAACTCGAATGGCGCAATACGCCGAGGAATTATGGGAGCTTCTCAAGAAAGACAACACCTATGTGTACATGTGTGGATCCAAAGGAATGGAGAAGGGAATCGATGACCTTATGGTCTCTTTGGCCGCTAAAGATGGTATATATTTGTTATCTTTAGAATTCTTGCGTTTTAAATATGATTTTCATTATGCATTAAAGCTTTCCATTTTCCTAATTCTTAACTTTTAATTATAGGCATTGATTGGATTACTTACAAGGAGGAGTTGAAGCAGGCAGAGCAATGGAATGCTGAAGTATACTGATTCATGCTTACTGTTCTTGCGTATGTAGATAGGTTATTTCTGTTTTATGTTTAATGTAATTTATGTCCTGTAATGAGTGTTATATATGGAGGAAAAATTATTCATACAATACAATGCCATTTAAAATTTGAATACATTAAAATTATCAATTCTTATCATAGAAAATAGCCTGAAAGGCTCCTACTCCAAGCCATCAATTGCAATTGTAGAAAACAGAAAAGAGAGAAAGTTGGCAGCTATAGGCATATGTTTATTGACAAAGGAAACCCATTTTTTTCTTGTGGTGGCCGGATACATGTCAGTTTATTTTTACCTTCTATCATTTTAATGAAATTAATGGTTGAAGTCGGAAAATAAATGTGTATATGGATTAATGAAAGGTGTATTCCAATGTGTCCTGTCAATCTCGGAAATTTCTACAATGACAATGTATATTCCGTTTTCTCTAATAGATAAAGAAAACAATAGGAATACCCCTTATGTACTTAAATCAATAAGCAAAACGATTAGTTAAATTTTTATCTCTACTTCTAAAATGCAGACTCCAAAGATGTAGATCATGGCGTTTATTACAGGTCTCTTTTTTTTAGGAGAATTGAAGAAATTAGAAGAAGCTTCCAATCCATTACCCAATTCAAGATATTTATGTCACTGTTTTATTAAAAAAAAATTGAATCTTTTAATTTTAATTTCAAACACTCTTATCTCTCTCAGTATTTAAACCGTGTAATAATATTGATTTTAACTATACAATATTATGCCTAGATGTCTGACATATGCAAAAAAAAAAACTAGTAAATATGTATAATGTATATTACGATGCCTAGGTGACTCACATATGCAAAAAAAAACTAGCAAATAAAATGCAAAGTCTGGTCAAATGTTTTGCTTCTAATGATTAATAGAGCCTTTCCGTGTATGGATAAGTAGGGCACAACAAGAACATTGAAGCTTATGTAAGCTCAACCTACAAATAGAAGCATCAAACCTACAAAAGTATAGTTTTTTTTTGGGGTGAATTGTCAAAAAGCCCCGGGCAAACTTGTGTTAAAATCCCTGGGCTTCTTGGCCTTGTTTAAAAAAAAAACCTAGACCCAATAAAAAAACCCGATATACAATTCCCCAGTTGTATTTTCGTATAAACCGCAAAATACCCATTGTCCATGTCGGCTGACAGTCATTTACAGTTGAATTTAAGACGGTCATAGTACATAGGAGTTGTCTGTAATATCTAAATACTTGCTAGTAATATCTGAAGACTCGCTTGTAACTTTTGGAGACTTGCATGCAATATCTATTATGTTTTCATTTTCGATCCCTTCCAAATATACCCTTTTCCCCACCAAAAATCTAATTTCCTAAAACAAATTACTTCTTTCTCCGGACTCTAAAATAACTTTGTAATAATTAAATCTCATTACTTATCATTTATGAAAAATAATAATAGGCCAACCATCATTTATAACATTTATGAATAATATAAATTTAATCTAATCTTCTGCATTAAAATACTATTAGCCATGAGCATTCTACACACAAAAAGGACTTGTATTTGTATAAGCTTATTTCAATATGGATGCCTAAACGCTATAAGCTTGGTATGTTTCTTAAGCCTGCATTAGTCCGTATGAATCTTAATCAATCGGAGCTTGATCCAAGCTCGATCCAAGCCCAAAACGAGCTGAGCTTGAATACGAGTCGAGCTTGAGCTTGTACAAGTTCGTATTCGTTCGTTTATTTCATTGAGCTTAGATTTATGATCAAGCTCGAGCTCATTTAGTTGTCAAACAAGCTTGAATGAGGTTTTAACGGGCTGATCTCGAGCCAAGCCTCGGGCTTTGAGCTTTTTCAACAACCCTGATTACAGGCAATTAACTCCTCTGTACTATACTAACCTAAATCCAGCTATAAATGACTGTCAGCCCACACGGACAAAGGCATTTTGGGTTATACAAAAATACAAATGAGGAATTATATACCAGGGGTTTTTATCGCGCAGAGGGTATTTTACACAAGTTCTAAGCGGGCCCGGGAATGTTTGACAATTCACCCTAATAGTTATAGTAGTATTTAAAATATATTTTCCGAGCAGAAACGACAAATTCCAAGCCAAACCAATACGATCTTATCCTTTAAATGCTTTGACCATCCATTGACCCTTTGATCAGTCTTCCCCCTTTGTCGTTTTCCTTCATCTCCGGTAGTATGCAGGCCGAGGGGATTTAATTTGCTTTTCTGATCCAACAGCTCAGATCCGCCTAATTACTCCACCCGACCCGTCGCTGGCGTGGCGGCCGATGCGATATGCTAGGTCCCACTCCCCCGTGTATAAACGCCGTTGGCTAACACCATCCCACCCAACTATAAGCTCAAAGGAGAGAGAAACTAAAAACAGCTCGAAGGTGATGATGCTCATAAGTAGGAACTCCCCAGATCATGACACGTGGCAGATGACGTGTCCTGGGGCTCACGCAAACAGGGCAAGTACTATGCGTTGGAGACTCTCTTCGGGTTATCGTCCCGAGGTGTGTCCCGACCTCTTGTGGGTCCCTGAACGCTCTTATGCACACCTTACAAATGACCGTGGGCTCGTCTCTGAGCCCCTCTACGCGCTGAGCATCCTAAGCCCTCCCAGCTCGTCTCCGAACTACCACTGAACCGAACTAGCTCGGCCTCCCGCCCTCTTTTAGGCCTCCCATCGAGCTAGAACTCCTCGGTTCTACCAAGTGTCCTAGGACGCAAAGCCCAAGCGCTTCCGCCACGGCTCTGCGTATCTCTCCAGAAGCAAGATATCCGCCACCAACATCCCGCGTTCCACGCCGCCGTATCCCTCTATTAACGAGCGTATCTCGTCATTAATGGGGGAATCCCGTCATTCACGCAGGCATAACGCCAGGGGCGTAACGGCCGGCAAAGATCTCCCGCCAGCTCGCTCCAAGCGACCACTATAAAAACCCCTCTCCCAGACGACTCAGGGAATACAATTTTAACCCAATAAGCCGCTACACTGCTTAAATACCTCGGCTAACTTGATCGTCGGAGGGTCCACGGTGGTACAACCACCTCGGGACTTCTTTTGCAGATAGCTTGGTTTCGCCTCAAAACAAGCCCACCGATATCCACACACTTAAGGAGGCAACCCTCAACACCAATCTCAGCTGTTCACTCACGCTCGTGACAGATCGACGGAGGACAACATCTGAAGGAGATCTTAACCTCCATCAGTTGGCGCCGTCTGTGGGAAGCTGAAAATTCCACTCATCGAAAGTTGATCCTCCGAACTCGAACTCATGGCGAATGAACACCGTGACGATCCAAGCACCAGCTGCCGCCTTCCCCACAACGGAGACGCGGACGAATCCACTCCTCCCCCTAACGTCGTTCATGCCCTCTCTTCTCGGATCGACAGGCTCGCATTCATAGTGGATGCCCTTGTCCGCGTCCAAAAGACGGGACAAGCCCCCCTGGTCACCGTTCCCCCACCCCGGGATCACGACCTCCATAGAGGGGGAGATGACGCTGCCCGCGCTGGCACCACTGAATAGCGTCTTGCTATCCCCGACGGCCACAGGTCCCCCGCAGTGACCGATTCAATGACCCGTTGGGCGCCTCAAAGTTCCATGCCGAGGTCTCGTGAAAAATCTCCCCCCCCAGGCCCATCGCGCTCCCATCCCTCCCGAGGAGGTGTCGGTCAGCTCGCCTGCTCTCAGGCATGGTCGACATCCTCTCCTTCGACAGGGTCGCACAAGCGACACTTGCCGCGATGACTCGAGAATGACCTCGCCAGGGGACTTGAGAAACCTGATAGAACGGAATTGGAGCCGCAGTCAGGCGCAGGCCGCCAGCAGGAAAGGCCATAACTCCGACTACGCCGAATCCTCGGGGTACCAAGACCGTCTCGACATCCTCGAAAAGAAAATCGAGGGTATACATCGAGAGGGTCATCCTTCAAACGAGGGGGCCGGGTATGCCACCGACTCGCTTACGAAGCCCTTCACTGAAGAGCTGCTCTATATCCGCGTCTCATTCAGAAACAAGCTTCTAAAAGGGGCCCTCTTTGATGGGAAGTTCGACCCGAAAGACCATCTGGACGCGTTTACGGCGGGCATGAGCTTCCAGGACAACTCCGACACTGCCTAATGCCGAGCGTTCCCCGCCACTTTCGTCCGGGCTGGACAAGACTGGTTCTGAGGACTCACGCCATGCTCCATCTCTACCTTTGATGAGCTGGCCACCCAGTTCCTCGGATATTTCGTTGGGAACAGACGACAAAAGCAGACCGTCGATTACCGCTTCACTATAAAGAGCGGGGACAAGGAATCCTTTAAAGGATACGTCACTCGCTTCTACAACACTCTTCTTGAAGTCCTTGAGCACCGGGATGAGACTGTAATCACAGCTCTGAGGTCAAGTCTTAGGCACAAGGAGTGGTTCCGCTCCTTTGCATTGGTGCAACCTAAGACCATGGCCGAGGTAAAAGCTTGGACCGCGTGGGAAATCCAACTCGAGTCCGAAGTAAACGCAAACCTACCCCGGGGCGACCAGGCCGACCAAAAGAAGAGGGGAAGAGAAGAAAAGAAGAAGGTCGACCGGCCAAAGCCATACCCCCTGCAGTTCCAGGAGTATACTCCACTCAACATCTCTCAAACCGAGCTATTGGAGGAAGCGAAGGGCGAGCGATTCTTCAAGCTCCCTCCGGTCACTAATAGAGCGGCCAAACAGACTTGAGGCTTGTACTGCGCCTTCCATAGGTCGCAGTGACACCTTACCGAGAACTGTAAACAACTGCGCGACTACATCAAGGAGTTGATTCGCTCGGGCCACCTGGAGAAGTGCCTGCGGGAAAAGCGACAGGCAGACCGGGAGCAGGAAAACCATCCCTCTCCCGGCGAATTAACGATTGTCCAAATCATGGTCGTCTCTTCGTGGAGTCCACATGGAGCCGGCGAGATTCGTCGCCTCCTACCAGTCGATGGGACCAACGGCCAACCCCGGAAGAAAAACTAAGTAGCCGAGTCCATCACCTTCACTGACGAAGACCTCCACGGAATATCCTTGCCTCACAACAATCCTCTCGTGATTACAGCACGGGTACACCGCTACGAAGTCCAAAGGATACTGGTCGACTTGGGAAACTCGGCGGACATCCTTTTCTATGACTGCTTCCTGCGTATGGGGATCGGCACGTCAGACCTGCGGCTAACCACCTACATTCTGTCGGGGTTTACTAACCACTACATCCGGGCAAAGGGGGTGGTTACCCACCTCTTTAACATTGGGCAAGCGGGCAGTACGAGAACCATACCGATGGAGTTCATCGTCGCCAGGATTCCCTTGTCCTACAATATCCTCCTGGGACGCCCGACGCTAAACTCCCTTCGGGCCCAAATCTCGACCTACCGCCTCGCGATCAAGTTTCCATAGGATCATGGGGGAATAGGCCGGGCCTACGGGAACCAGCAAATTGCTAAGATTTACTTCACAGAGACATCCACCTCCGAGGAGAGAGTTGACAACCTTGAAAGCGCGGGTGATTTTCAGGGGTCCTTGGATACTCATGACGAATTAAAAGAAATCTGAGAGGCCCTGGTGGAGGCGCTAACAGAGGCCCCCCTCGTCGAGGGGAACAATGAACGAACTGTCCAGATCGGATCCCTCTTAACGGGAGCCCGGCGTGAATACTTGATCCACTTTCTCCGAGGAAACTCAGACGTCTTCGCTTAGGCGCCTTCCGACATGCCTGGGATCGACCCCAAGGTAATCTCTCACAAGCTCGGGGTCGACCCGATGGCCCGACCCTTCAGGCAAAAGAAACGAAGCTTCACTCTGATCAAACAAAAGGCAATAGAAGACGAGGTCGATAGGTTGTTTGCAGCCAACTTCATTCGAAATGTGGCCTACTCGGAATGGCTAGCGAATGTAGTTATGGTTAAAAAGACAAGCGGGAAGTAGCGCATGTGCGTCGACTTCACAGATCTCAACAAGGCCTGCCCAAAAGACAACCATCCCTTCCCTCGGATAGATCAGCTTGTCGACAGCTCGGCAGGCCACGAATTGCTCAACTACATGGATGCTTTCTCCGGCTACAACCAGATCCGCATGAACCCGGCAGATGAAGAGCTTACCACGTTCACAATAGACCGGGGGGTATGCTGCTACGAAGTGATGCCCTTCAGCCTCAGAAACACCGGAGCTACATACCAGCGCCTGGTCAACAGAATGTTCAAACCGCAGATTGGGAGGAACATGGAGTTTTACGTCGACGACATTCTCGTAAAATCAAGCTCGTCGGACGAGCACGCCAAAGATCTTGGCGAGACATTCGACATCCTCCGTAAGTAAAAAATGAAGCTGAATCCCTCTATGTGTGCTTTCGGGGTCACTAGCGGGAAATTCCTCGGGTTCATGGTTACCCACCGAGGAATTGAGGCTAACCTGGAGAAGATCAGCGCTATCCTCAACATGGCCACGCCAAAGAGCAATATGGAGATCATGAGACTAACGGGGAGAGTGGCGGCCTTTAGTTGCTTCATGTTGAGGTCCAGGGAAAAGTGTCTCCCGTTCTTCAAATCCCTAAGGAAAATCCCAAAGTTCGAATGGTCGGTGGATTGTCAGAATGCTTTCGAGCAACTCAAGGTGCACCTGGCAACTCCCCCACTGCTCACCTGGCCTGTCGAGGGAGACGAGTTGTCACGTCCCGCTTCCCAAAATACGAAATACGAGGGGTTGACAAGTCCAGCCATGCTCCTACGGTCAAGGAAACATCCTGCCGTAGTCACACTTCGGCTTCTTGCTTTACGTGGTAATCAGTAATCAATGCACAGGTAATGAGAAATGCAGTCACTAAATCAAAATAGATATAAAACTAACCAGATAGAGTCAAAGAAAAGATAGCGCTGGCGTCGCTAATCTAGATGTCCGCAATATCCTCGAGGTACGTCAGGTGCTGATCCGAGCTAAGTCCACTTCTCACTCTGAGCATGCATACTCAGGTCGTCAGAGCGACACAATAGCAATATATATAAATGCAAAAGTAAACACGCGCAATGATGATGAACATGAAGCAGTAAATATAGAATGATGATGCACATAAAACAATCGATACAGGTAAACAGTAAAGTAGGTATATCAAATCAGTAAGCAATGCATATCAATGTCACTAACCCTATCAGTCTCTAAGTCTCACTGTCTAGGTCGCTAAATCTATCGTCAGTCCAAGTGTGAGAGTCAACCACGCAGGAGTATCCCCAACCCAAGGGTAAGGCCCCAGGGGCAAGGGAACACGGGCCCGAAACGCTCGCTAATAATCAGTAATATCACCCATATGACTCCCAGAATCGCTGTTTATGCCGGCAATGGGACTCTCGAGATTCCGTTGAACTCACACTCAAACTACTCCACACCCCGTGGTCTACATCAAATACCAACTATGAATCCAAATACTAGTCGGTCCATGACAAGTCTACGCGAGAACTGGAGACAGGATCTCCATCAAGCATGTCTCGACTGGTACCCGAGATAAATGGACAGCGTTTGATGCCTTACCTATGACACTAATATAAGTGCTTCCATAACTGTCCCATACCAGTTATAGTTACACTTACATATGCCCCATAGGCGTCGACAATGCAATAAATTAACTAGGTCCGCTGATTGTGTATAAGTACGTGTCACTTCACTTATTCATTCACGTTTTAATACTAATGTACTTGACACAATCCAAGTACTAATATCTATCACTGGGTAGTGTACACGATCACTAGGTTATCAATGCTTATGACTTCTACTTGATATGTTAAGAATGCAATAATTACGATATGAATAAAAATATCAGCAGTCAGTGTCCTACCGCTTGCATAATTTACTATAAATCATACGTGCAGAATTAAGCAAAACAATAAAAAAAAGGGATAAGCCGTATGTTTAATTATCTGTCCATCAAAAAAAATTTCTCGTTAATCGGATTTCAGGTTTACTAGTTATGGTCATTTCAATTTAAGTGCTCACTGCTGGAAATCCAGTTTCAGAACTGGAAGTCCGTTTCGTAACATGTTTTACTCCCAGTTGGAAGCATAGTTAGGCGACACTACAGTAAAATAATTGTATATTTTTCTGTTATGTTTCCAATGCATCAAACGGATTATCAGTAGCAGTTATGTATTAAAAGTTATGTACAGTTTAGTGTGACAGTGTAAGGAATATCACTGCAGAAACTGCAGGACACAGCGACACTATAAAATACCATTTAAATACCAAACGTCGGTGAAAATGCACGGGACCAGATTCATGTGATAGATAATTAAGTTATCTACACGACCATATGAGTCTCCATGCATTTTCAGTTTAAATATGGGGTATACAGGTGTTCCAAAGCCAGGTATCCAAAACGAACGCTGCCCCAGACTGCAGTTCAGGGCTGCGAATCGCCTCAGTATTCATTGTCATAATTTATCAAAATACAAGGTTGGACTATGGGGTGCTATAGGTTCATCTATCGGCTTCGATACGAGCCATATAACTCTAGGGTCCGATATATAAATAATTTATTATGATTTTATCCGTTCAGCTCGTCCGAGAAAACCAGCTTTCACAAGGGTTATTGGGTTGTCGTTTTAGGGGGTTAACCAAATTTATCTTACAGTCAAATTTATGTACGGTGTTCATTAACAACGCAGGGTTCCATTGATTACGAGTTCCACCACATTAAAATAGGTTTTGATTTAGGGTTTCACGCTGATCGATCTCGATTGTGCCTATTGGTGCATATAGTCTAATTAAACATTTATTTTGGTTTGTAAAATAGTAGCATGTAAACAAGTGAGGAATTCACTTGCTTTCGGTCGCTTGATATAGAAGCGACACCGCTGCAGAGTTTATCTCGACACACGAGACGGCGCGATGCTGGACACGGGCGAGATGCACGGTGATCCGGTACTGGACGCGGTGGCGACGCGGGCGTGATACGGTAGTAGACGTGGCGATGACACGGGCGCGACACGGTACTGGGCACAGTCTTGACTCGATGCATGGTTCGGGAGCGGCACAGCGCGTGCACTGGATTGGATACAGTGTGACACAGGGGCTGGCACGACGTGGCACGGGGACTGGGCATGGAACGCGACACGTCTGGGTACGTGATGGCACGGAGGCGGGCACTGGATCGGGCACAGTAGTGGGCACGATGTGGCACGGTGCCGGGCACGGAGTGGGTGCTGTCGTGGCACCTAGGTGGGCATGGCGCGACGCGAGAGTAGGCACGGGGACTGGCACAGCGGCAGCACAGACACGAGCACAGCATATTCCCGGCTGCGACGGCGGTGGTGCTCAGGAGACTCTGGTGCTCGGGCGCAAGGTGTATGAAGGCAATGAAGGTGAGGTGCGACAATAATGGGTCGGGTTCGAGGGCAGGCGATGGGTTCTCGTCGGGTTGCAGCGAGGGTTCGCACGAGAAAGGAGGTGGTTGAGGGGCTCCGGCAATGGCATGTAGGCGAGGGTGGCAGGCGGTTGGGTCGGTGCAGGGGATTCGTGGGGAAGTTTAGATGGTGGAGTGGGCGAGGGACCGTGGCAGCGACGTGGGGGTTGCAGAGGTGGTCGCTGGTGCTCTAGGAGAGAAAGTGGTGGCTGCACGGTCTCGTCGGAGGTGTTCTCGGTCGTTGAGGGGTGCGCCGGAGTTGAGTTGTTGATAGTGGTTAGCTCGGAGCTCCGTTGGAAGTAGCTGGGCTTGGGTAGCACGTCGTGAGGTGGGAGTGGCGTCAAGGCGGAAGGGGACGATGGGTTTTGGGTTCGACGGGGCGAGAGGAGTTCGGGTTGTGGTTGAAGGAAGGGATCGTCGATGGAGGGAGGCGACGGTGCAGAGTGATGAGAGGAGGCGACGTAGAGATCGACGGCGACGAGGAAAGGAGACGGGGCGATGCAGGGACTGTGAGGTCGAGGAGGTGGAGCTCGGAGGTTGTGGTGGTGATGGTGGAGAGAGGAGGTGAGGTGCAGTGGCTCGTCGGCGGAGCATTGCAGGGTGGCCCCGACGGTGAGAGGAGTTGGTGAGGAGCTCCGGTAGTGGGTTGTTGAGAGGAGAGAGAGAGAGAGAGAAAGAGTGAAAGAGAGAGTTTGAGAGAGGGGGGAAGAGAAAGAGAGAGTATCACGCCCCGCTTCCCAAAATACGGAAAATGAGGGATGACTAGGCCAGCCATGCTCCTACGGTCAAGGAATAATCCCGCCGTAGTCACACTTCGGTTTCTAGCATTACATGGTAATCAGTAAACAAATCACAGAAGTAAAGGAAATACATCACTAAATTATTACATCAACTTTCATTGTTCACAATTTATAATAAAATAAGGAAAAGAACTACTAACCAAGTTCGAATACAAGGTTTCTTTAGGGAAAGCAGTAAAAGTGAAGGAGGTACTCCCGACTAAATCTCCGCGAGCTCGAAGGGCAAGTCTGACTCCTGTACTGGTTCTTCCTCGAGGTCTGAGCATGCATACTCAGGTCGTCAGAACGACGTAATAGCAATATTATAATAGTGACAAGAAACAAGCAAAGAAGGTAATAACAGTGGAAGTAAAATGCAGGTAATCAATATGTCACTAACTGATGCAAAGTATGATCCGTGTCCCTATCAGTCTCTAATTCATCTTTGAAATCGAGTTGTGGAAAGGAGGATCATGTTTAACGAGGGTCTCGTGCATACCCGAGACAACGGCCCGCTATCGCTTGGGACATAACCCTATCAGCCGGACCGCTAGACCCAACCTAATATATATAAGAGCCGTTGTTCGAATGATCATCCTCTAAATCACTTTCCTCGCTAAATACAATGCTCTTTCCACTGCGATTTCCCTTTTCCCCCCAGATTTACACTATTTATGAGTATAGTCTAGTCGTGTACAAGTATGCACCAATAACACGGTTTTTCTCACTGTTCACTGTCACGAATCATTCACTTTTTCATTGGCGTGCTTGACACTCCTAAACCAATACCATTCACGCATGACAATGCATTGTACACTGAACAATAACGCACACTATCACTAGAAGTATGGCAATCGGGTAAAATGTGTGCATTTATGCAATTAACAAATCATGTGTAATACGAACTATTATGCACCTTATGAATTTATAAAAATTTCATTAAATCATACATTCAAAATTCAGTAAAATGATACAAAGGCGGTAGCAATTAAACTCAGTCGGCCGTTCAGCAAAATTTATTTCAGTGCAATCGAATTTTAGGTTTTCAAGTTACAGCCGTTTCATTTTAAGTGTTCGCTGCTGGAAATTCAGTTCCTGAACTGAATGTCCATTTCGCAACATAGTTTTCACCCTGTTGGGATCGGAATTAGGCGACGCTATAATTGAACGAAATTTAGTTTTATCAATAGGGTTTCCAACGCACTAGACAGATTCTCAATCGAGCCTCTACGTCAGAAGTTATGTACTGTACAACAATGGAGTATCAGTTCTGTTTCTGTTTGGGACTGCTATATATCCTGTTAATCTAAATTACAGTTTAAATAGTAAACGACAATGAAAAGGGGTGAAATCACTTTCATTAGTTAGATAACTGTTTCATCTTCGCTATAGTATATGGTTCCGCAATATAACAAGTTCAAGAAGCAAAGGGTAAGCATTACAAGATGGAAATCAACAGATAGAGCTGCTCTGGACTGCAGTCCAGAGCCGCTCTCCGAACCGGTTTCCATCATCTTTTCAGCATAGAAACAATTTAAAACTTTAATGGGGTTCTAGGTCGTTGAATCGGATTCAATTTGATCCCTCGAACGCATCATTCAAACTTATACACAATTAGTTATGATTTTTACAAGTTTCAGACGCGGGAAATTTTCAGTTTTAACGGGTGTAAATGGGGATGATCGATCACGTCAGTAACGACTGTATTTTTCAGCCAAATCTTAACACGATGTTCATTACTATGCGGGCCAACTTATGTGATCAATTTCCATCAGTTTAATAGGAGTTTTCCTCTCGGGTTTTGTGTCGAACACATACATTATATTAAGTCGCACGAAGTATATATACGGAATTTAACAGTATTTCTAATTTTAATAGAACAATTTAGCATGGAGCAAGTAGGGTACTTGCCAGATGACGCGTTGACGACGCACGGCAGCGGCAACGACGAGATTGCAATACAAACGGTGCGATTAGAGTTCACGGCCTCGGCTCGAGTTTGGGTTCTTGGCAGTGGGGCTTGGGTTTCTGGGCGAGGCGGCTGCGAGTGAGGGTGGGGGTGTCGGAGGCGTTCGGGCACTGGAAGGGAGGCAGCCGGGATGGATGAGGTGGTCGTCGATGAGGGTGCAGCAGCTCGGCGAGGGTCGCAGAGCGTTTGAGGCTCGGGGTCGACTCGGGTGCTTGGTGGCCGAGGAGAGAGGGAGGAAGCAGCGGGTGGTGCTCGGGTTGGTGAAGGTGGTGGGAGTTGGTCGTCGTCATCGTCGTGGGGGCTCAGCGGGGTGTACCGGCGGCGCGATGGGTTTGCAGGGGAGGCTTGGTGGTGAGGAGGGGGTTCTGGGTAGTTGGTGAAGAGGGTGATGGAAGCAACAGGGGGTGTTGGGTGAGGGAGGCTCGGTTTTGTGCGAGGGAGGGAGATGAGGTCGAGGGGTGAGTGGTCGCTCGCGGGGTCGTGCGCCAAGAAGTGGGGACATGGGGGTGAGGCGTGGGGGGAGCGGGAGAGTAAGGGGATGAGAGAGCGGGAAAACAAGAGTGAGAGGGAGAGAGTTAGAGATAGGCGCGCACGCAAGTTCGTGGTCGCGGTCGCGTTGGGGAGCGGTGAGGCGACGTGGGCGAAGGTGGCGACGTGGGAATGAGGTAAAAGAAAGGAGCGGGAAAAGAAGATGAGTGGGGAAGAAGGGTTAACGGTCGGGTCAGGTTTGGGCACGGGTTTGGGTGCAGGACATGGGTCGGGCTGGGTTTAATTATATATTTTGTTTTTATTTATTTGGACTTGGCTTGGGGAAAAAGAGGTTGGGCTGGGTTTGGTGTGTTTGCTTATTTAGTTTTGTAAAGGAATATAGGAGTAGGCTGGGTAAGTGAATTGGGTTTATTTATTTAATTAAAAAAAATTCTTGGGCTTTCTTTGTTTAGGAAAAATCAAATATTAAAAACCTAAGCAACCAATTTCATACAAAAAATACGAGGAAAAATAGGAAAACATTCGGGGGACTTGGAAAATATAGAAAAATTTTATTGAAGGAACCGAGAATTTACAAAGAGTGTAACGCGAGGGCGATGGGGTCAGTTGGCGTGGGCTTCGTCGTGGGAGCGAGTCAAGCGAGGGAGGGGCGAGACGTGGGCGAGGAAGATGGGGACGTGGTTGAGCGGGTCATGGAGGTTCGTTAGGCAAAGACGAGGTCGCGGGGGGGGGAGGGAGGGAGCGGGTTGAGCAGAGGAAGTTGCGAGGGGGCGAGGAGTGGCATGGGCGCGAGAAGCAGAGGCGAGGCAGGGGAAAACAAGCGGGAAAGAAAATGAATAGAAGAAGAAGAAGAGAGTGGAGAGAGGGTCGGGTGTGGGTGTCGGGTCGGGTTGGGGTCATGGGGATTGGTTTGGGCTGGGCTCGGGGAGAGAAAAGAAAAGAGGAGTTGGGGGATTTGGGTAGGAAAATTAAAACAAATTATAGGTTAGGGTTTTTTAGTTGGGTCATGGTCCAGGTTTTGGTTTGGGGGGGTGTTTAAATAGGTATTTTAAAGGGATTAGTAATTTTTTATTAGAAAAAATATAGGAAAATATTTATAGGAAATAATTAAATGGGAACAAAAATAGGGGAAATATATATTTAAAATACGGAAAGTATTTTCAATGGAACTGGGTATTACACGTGCTGCTGCAATACCTTGTGGTGTCCGATCATGCCGTCGGCTCGGTGCTCATCCGAGAAGTTGAAGGAGTACAGAAGCCGTTCTATTACGTGATCTATGTCTGTAAGGACGCGGAAACAAAGTACCCGGCCATTGAAAAGTTTTTCTTGGCGCTCATCGTGGCCTCAAGGAAGCTACAGCATTACTTCGAGGCACACACCATCCATGTTCTCACCGAGCATCTCCTAGGGGCTATTCTCACCTCTCCCGAATCTTCCGGTCGTCTTGAGAAATGGAGGTGGGAGTTATCTCAATTCGACATCAAATACCGCCCAAGGCAAGCTATCAAAGCACAAGTCCTGGCAGACTTCATTGTCGAATATACTATCCCCAACAAGGAGGCAGTGTCGGCGCCAGTCCCCAGGTCCCAACCCTCGGTCAAGGAGGGGCCCGACTCCATCCCTGATTGGATCCTCTACATCGATGGATCCTCTACCAAGGAGGGGAGCGGCGCCGATCTTATCATTCGAGGCTCGAACGAGGCAGAGATGGAGAACTTTTTGAAGCTCGGGTTCAAAACTTCAAACAACGCCGCGGAGTACGAGGCATTGCTAGATGGACTATGAATCGCCTCCGGAGTGGGGCTGAAGACAATACGAATTCGCAACGACTCCGCCCTAGTCATAGGCCAAGTGACCGGCCGTTTCGAGGCCCGGGAGCCTCTAATGGTGACGTATTTAGCCAAGGTAAAGAGACTACGAAAAAACTTCGACGAAGTTCAAGTAGAGCAGATTCCTCGGCACCTAAACGCCTAGGCCGACGCCCTGAGCAATCTACCCTCCTCCTATACGGCTAACAATAAGAGGAATATCCTCTTCGAGGTCTTGCCACGGCCCAGTATGGAAGACAGGGAGACAGCATTTCAAATATACACTTCTCAGGAGGAAGGCCAGGATTGGAGGAAGCCCCTCGTAGAGTTCCTGAAGGAGGGTACACTTCCAGAGGACTGAAGGGAAGCGTATCGCCTTCGAGCTAAAGCCCGCCACTTCGTCTGGAGCAATGGGAACATCTACAATAAGTCGTACACGCAACCCCTGCTCCGGTGCGTCGACCCCCATGAAGCCGACTACGTCCTGCGTGAGATACACGAAGGGATCGGTGGAGCACATCAAGGGGCCGCACCTTAGTCCAGAAGATGCTACTCCAAGGATACTATTGGCCAACGATTCATGAAGATGCTCAAAAGCTCGTCAGAAGATACAAAAGATGCCAACTCCAAGGTAGCATACCTCATCTTCCTGATACCGAGCAAACGGACCTGACCTTCCCCCTGGCCGTTTGCCCAGTGGGGGATGGACATGGTAGGACAACTCCTAACTGGCATGGGCGGCCACAAGTACATCCTCGTCGTGGTAGACTATTTTACGAAGGGGGTCGAGGCCGTCCCCATCAGGAAATCGGACGCCACCACGACCATCAAATTCCTGCAGAACAACATAATATCCCGATTTGGGATCCCAAGGTGTATTGTTACCGACCACGAGACGAATTTTGAAAACGACAAAGTCATAGGATTCTGCAATGAATACCACATACTAATGAAGTTTTCCACAGTCGCGCATCCCAATGTAACGGGCAAGACGAGGTTGCGAACTGAGACGTCATCCGAGGTCTTCTAACTCGCCTAGAAGGAAGACATGGCGGCTGGGTCGAGGAACTACCCCGAGTTTTATGGGCCTTACGCTCGTCGAAGAAGACCCCCATTGGAGAGACCCTCTTCAGTCTCTGCTACGGCACTGAGGCGATGGTTCCAGCAAAGATTGGACTGTCCAGTTACAGAGTCGAGCACTTCGACGACGAAGTAAACACCTCGGCGCTCCGGACTAATTTGGACATCTTGCTACAGAAGCGGGACCGGGCACATATCAAAGCCGCCGCTTATCAACAGCAAACTGCCCGCTACTACAACACACGAGTCAAGCATTGCGCTTTCAAAACGAGAGATTTGGTCCTAAGGGAACGAATTCATAAACCAAGGCATGATGCACAAGTTCTCCCCGAAGTGGGACGACCCATTTCTCATCTCCGAAGTATTGCCCGGAGGAGCCTATCGCTTATAAAATGCGGGGGGACGCAAGTTTCTGCGGCCTTACAACGCCGAGAAGCTCAAATTGTACAAGTGAATGTATTTTCAAATTTTGTATCAGTGAATATGTTTCCTTCTTTGTCGAAGCGATGTTATTTTTTTATTAAGTTTCTTGAATTAAAGGAATCTCCTTCGATATGTTTCTCTCTTCCTCGGTTCCAAGACCTCTGGGTTCATTTTTGTGAAAATACGCAAAAGCACAGAGAGAACAAAAAGGAGAAAAAAACACGTCAAAAAAGAGGAACTTTATTCATCAAAGGTATTATAGGCTCCCCAGCCTTACACAAAAATTATTATTACAATAAAGGGGGCCGGGGATGGAGGAAGCATTGTTGATGATACTCCAACGAAATCTCCGTCAGCCGAGTTCTAGCTTCCTCGGCCATCTCTAAAGCATCACCCACCGGACAAAAATCAATAATCAACCTCTTCTGGAAACACTCCATAAGAAGGCCAGCAGATCTATCCCGCCTGCTCTTCGAGATCAGGCCGAGGTGGTAAGGTGAGTGCAACTTCTCGATCGCCTTATCCCTCAACTGTGGAGACAAGGCGTTGTGTAGACTAGGAGACCTCCTCCAGATCATATAAATGAGCACTTGGAGGAGTGGAGATCGCCGGGGAAGAAGATGTCCAAAATGGGCCTCCACGCGGTCTATCACCGCCTCGTACGTCTGTTCGGACCGGTCGAGATTGTAGAGGTACACATCGTCTCGGAAAATCATCTCGCTGATAAGCACACACACGGACGTCCGACCATTTTCATAAACCCGACGCTGAAAGACACCAACACCCTTTCACTATTTATAGCCCCAACAGAATCCCAAAAGGCCGAAGCTTGCGCGTGCGGCAGCACGATTCACGGGGCCCTTTCAAAGTCCCCAATGCAGGGCTGCCGCGTGGCGATCATGCCCCCAAACGGCTAAATGGAAGTTGGGACGATGCACACTATGGGGAGCCATGCCTTCCCACGCGTCTCTGACATGTGTTGCTTTCGACGGTCTCTTTCCCCATATTTTACGGGCTAAGGGAGACGGACCGACACCAAAGAAGCCTCGTCAAGAGGCCGCCGAGCAGCTTCCCTGCTCGGTCAATCCTTAGCGGGTAACTTCCTACCCATCTATGCTAAGGATCGAAGCCCTCATCAAGAGGCCACTGAGCAGCTTCCTTGCTCGGTCAATCCTTAGCGGGTAGCTCCTACCCATCTACGCTAAGGATCAAAAGCCCTCACCAAAAGGCCACCAAGCAGCTTCTCTGCTCGGTCAATCCCTGGCGGGTAGCTCCTACCCATCTATGCCAAGGATCAAAGCCCTTACCAAAAGGCCACCGAGCACCTTCCTTGCTCAGTCAATCCTTAGCGGGTAGCTCCTATCCATCTATGCTAAGGATCGAAGCAATCATCAAGAGGCCACCGAGCGGCTTCCCTGCTCGGTCAATCCTTAATGGGTAGCTCCTACCCATCTACGCTAAGGATCGAAACCCTCATCGAGAGGCCACCGAGCAGCTTCCCTACTCGGACAATCCTTAGCAGGTAGCTCATACCCATCTACGCTAAGGATCGAAGCTCTCATCAAGAGGCCACCGAGCAGCTTCCCTGCTCGGTCAATCCTTAGTGTAACAACCCCAAATTTCCAATATAAGTTTTTTGCAAAAAAATTTCAAAATCCAAAAAGGGGTATTTATTGCCCGAGCACAAGATAAGTAATTAATTAGCAATTTAATTACAAGATGGAGCTTGTAGCTCATTGGTAATACCTTGCATTGCTGAACCAAGCCACCAGAGTTCAAATCCCATACCCCACATTATTTTTAATTTTATTTTGTTTTAAATTTTTTAGAAGTCCAACAGTCAACACGTGATAACTCCAAATTTTCCCACTACACCTGAAAAACTAAATATACCAGAGGTTACACCAGGCGACCCCCCACCTACCCATCCCCCGACTCGCGTCGGCGCCGCCAGCCGGACTCAGCCGGACGGCCGAGTACCTAACAGGAAAATTGTGACTCTTGGCCTCCCCTACCCCCATGTACACTCCATTTATTTGGATCGTTTACAGAGAGCCAATTAACCACCATTTACTCCATTTCTTAATGATTTTCAATACATTGTTACATTTTTAAATTAAAACCCTTCATCTACCCTAACCCTAGCCTAACCCTATAAATACCATCCCTACCCTCTACCCTCTCACCCCAAACTCTGAGCCAACTCTCAAAAATTTCCAACAAAGCCTGTGTACTTTGAAATCGAGCACGAGGTGAAGCTATGGCGAATTTTTTGGCGAACTTCTGACGATCATTCTAGGAGCTTCCGGCGACGAAGCGACGCACCGGCGACTCCTCCCATTCCACATCCCTCTCCTTGTTGTCCTAAACCCGTAAGTCCCCAAATTCTACCTCTCTTTTCTTTTCAAAAATACGGATTTACAAAACCCGACGGAATCGGAACCAATCCGATTTCCGATTCGGTTTTTTTATAAAACTTCACTTCTCGTTAATACAATTATGCTTAAACTCTGTCATGTTGACTATTAAATACCAATCAACCAAATTGATCAAGTTTCATATCACAAAATAATTACTATTTCATTTTACCGTATTTTTCATTTAAATACCACATAGTTTCAATTCTATATTTAACATCACAAAACTTGCTATACCTTTAAGTAGATCACGAGGTAACGACCTACCTCCTTACACACTCATATTCAACATAGCACGATACCCTCGGGAACTTAGAATACGGGAAAACGACACTTTTTCATTTAAATACCATAATTAATAAAACCGTTTTCCTTAATGATTAGTATTTATACAAATCTTTGCAAAGCACCGCTACAACCCATTTTGGGGAACCTGTTTGGGATGGTACGGATTATCGCACATTCTCGGGCTTACTAGTGCGAGATGCAGACCTCCGCAAGGAGTATTCGGTCTCGAAAGATTTAAATACGACATCTTAAGAAAAAATGAGATTTCTAGAATATAATAAATATATTAAAATTTATTTTCATATAAATATATGTATATGTAACTCAAAAATATCTAATTTGAATTATTATAAATATTCCATATTTTTCTAAAAATGTCACAAGAATCAGTTTACACTAAAATACCATGAATTCCATATAATCAATATTGCAAATAAATACCTTTATTTATGGAATTAGGTTATTCTCATTAGAAATATCACCAATATAAAATCTAAAATTATTACAACTCTAAAGACGATAATAAATACTTGGAGTGTATTTCGAAAACTATATAAAAGTATTTTTACATAAAACCCCCTCAAGTTCTATAAATTACCCTAAGGACCCTAGTAAATATAGGTTTAAGCGGGACCAATCTCTTGAGCCTCAGGGAGCCGGAGAAGTGGGCGCTTGCCTATCTAAGGTAGAAAATTAACAAACGGTGTTATCAACACGGTAATCGTTTTTAAAAAAGACACAAATCCTGCCGCCCATGTGCAGCGGTTACCGATAACATCAAAACAATCAGGACTTCAATTTACTTTTCTAATTGTCTGACTCAGTTTGAGTCTCTTTATAATCTGACTTGAATATGATTCAAGTACAATCTACAATCTACAATATTACAATTCAACATGAATCCATGAATCCAATTATCAATCTATCAACTTGATTTAACCGAACCATGGATATACATTCCATTTACATGATTCTCTAGTTACATCCATTTACATGATTCTACGGTTACATCCATTTACTGATATCATGGTTTCGTTCAGTCATCCAATTATACAATCAATACAATTTACAATAGAACAATACAATCAAGATAACACTACAGGGTTTAAGGGGCAGACTGGTACGGAATATGTTAAAGGTGGCACGAGGTGGTCACTTAAGACGTAATTATATCCATACCGTTGTTCCGTGGTATTATTGACGGAGCCTTGTACTACGGGTTACCAAAGTCTCCGGTGTAAGTGGGACTCCTCTCGTATACACTGGCATTTTCTGTACCAAGCTACAAACAACAGCGTTAACACTAAAACAATATAATACAACTTTAAAAGCTACCTTCTTATTCTGTCTATTCTGCTTCTCCCTTATCTTTGGGACTTACCGTGCGATCTGTTCGCTGACGACATTCTCTTCTTTCTTCTTTGAATGTCGTCAGGTGATCTGGACACGTCTGAGATCGAGCCTACTGCTGAAGACTTGGACCAGTTCAGTGAAGACCCCGAGCTCAAGTCATTGAACACTTTCCATTCAGTACTTTTCATTTCTGTTATGCCATTGTTTAGGCATTGCTTTACTTCAGTTGTATTTACTTTCCATGTATTGTACAGAAAGAATTTGAATAAATAAAGTTGTTGTTTATTGTATCCTGTCTCTTGTGCTTTACTTTTATATTGCTTAGATATGCTTAGTGTATTTACTTCACAGTAAATACGTAGCGGCCTCGTCGCGTCCTCTGCCCGTATACCGGGAAGCGGGGCGAGACACTTAGCGGGTAGCTCCTACCCATCAATGCTAAGGATCAAAAGCCCTCATCAAGAGGCCAACAAGCAGCTTCCCTGCTCGGACAATCCTTAGCGCGTAGATCCTACCTATCTACGCTAAGGATCAAAGCCTTCATCAAGAGGCCACCGAGCAGCTTTCCTGCTCGTTCAATCCTTAGCGGGTAACTCCTAACCATCAACGTTAAGGATCAAAAGCCTTCATCAAGAGGCCACCGAGCAGCTTCCATGCTCGGAAAATCCTTATCGGGTAGCTCCTACCCATTTACGCTAAGGATTGAAGCCCTCGTCAAGAGGCCACCGAGCAGCTTCCCTGCTCGGTTAATCCTTAGTGGGTAGCTCCTACCCATCAACGCTAAGGATCAAAAGCCCTCATCAAGAGGCCACCGAGCAGATTCCGTGCTCGGTCGATCCTTAGCGGGTAACTTCCTACCCAACTACGCTAAGGATCGAAGCCTTCATGAAGAGGCCACCGAGCATCTTCACTGCTTGGCCAACGCCGACCAATTCTAACTTGGCTGTTATTTAACTTACGCTAAAAGAAGTGGTTGCCAGTCTGACTCAAAGGAATGGGAAAATCTCGACCTACCCACGCTGAAGGACCACGCTGAAGGAACTCCCGATGTATTCTAAGCAAATGATCACCACCTTGACTCTGAGGGCGGGAGGGGACTGACCTTCCTGCACTTACCGATTAATTGGCTTACACTCGATGGGAGATCGCCATCTAAAAGACCGGTCATCGACCATGACCTGACTCCTGGGAGACCTATGGCCTGACTCCTGGGACGAGGAATACGCTAAAAAGCTCAATTGCCCGCACAAGAAAACATTGCCATGAAGAAAAATTAATAACAGTTTTATTTACGATCTGAGGGTCTTTACAAGGTACTATTTAGCCATACAAAAAGCACCCGAAGGCTTACGAAATTTATAAAAAGGAGAAAAGGCAGGAAGGCTCAGGCCTTGGGACTGGGGAGGATCTCGACCTGCTCAGCGCCGACGTCGGGAGTGTTAGTTGTATGTATGCCCTAGAGGCCAGTATTGTACAGATTATGTATATTATATTGGATGCTTGGACATATATAGATATGACTTTCTTGCTCGACATGATAGTATGCTATCTGGTTACTCTTTATCTTAACATGTACACTAGTCTCTTTATACTGTCTTATAGTTACATGTTGGTAAAGCCCTTAGGATTTGTACTTGACTACCTGGACTATGATGCAGATCATACTAGTGGGGACATGGTAGTCCATAAGTACATCCTTCAAGGTCCCTAGTCGTGGGTGTATCGAGACGGGGCATCGATATACCAGAGTAGACTAGCGTATACGCTTCTCGACCCATGTGATGGGCGATGGATGATCCCATATCCATTGGTGTTTGACATCAGAGATGGTATACGGGTGCTCAGTGGAGACTGGGTACACTGGACGGACTCGCCGAGAACTCCCAGATGGTATTATACCTCACGTCAGATGGCAGTTCTCAGGTGACACTTGTACAGGTTAGTCTGTAGACCCGAGATCGTCATAGAGTCTTGTGTGATTCCCACTGTGCTTTGATCTCCACCTTACCACGTCCATGAGGGCGTGCAAAACGGTGGTCTTTGGGCACAGTCCCGAGTCACATGGAGGCAATGAGCGATAGGAGGGGTTTCGTCTCTCCCGGTATTGGGGGTTGACGTTGCGCTGTGCTCGATTGGCCGTAACAGGGAAGTCCCTGGCCAGGGCTGATCAGAGATTTGCTGGTAAGTGTTACCAGTAGTTTCTCGACCCGTTATGAGCCTCACATCGGCACGACTTATCGGGTTATTGGGGTCTGACGTTTACCACCCCTAGACTTGATATGCGACGTATCTGACGAAGAGACCGGACTGTACGGTAAGTGTTACTGGTTGGATTCACAGGAGTGTGAGTGGGCTAGCTCGTCGATCTTCTGATCGCTCAATACCCGGGTGGCCGTTACGTTTAGCAGACCGCTTGTGGCTTGTGGGTGCTTGATATGATCATCATCTGCTACCGGCGTATTGACGAGTCTTTAGAGTCCTACACAGAGGTTTCCTGGCTCAAGCGAAACGAAATAGGAGCGCATATGAGATATGTGCAGGACCGAGAATGATGCGTGTATGTGATACCGCATTTCATTCTCGCGATATATGTTTCGATTGGTTATATTCGATATGACCTAGTTATCGAATCATTGATTCGATAAGCCGATACATTGAATACTAGTCGGCCATGTGCGACATGACCGGATCATTGAATCAAGTGTTGATTTAATGATTTAATGTATAATTATATATTTGATATATTGCTTTACATTAACTAGTATTGGTTCACTTTAAACGGATTTTTCTCACTTGGATTGCACATTGTATATGTGATATACTTTTGTGCACCTTTTTGTATCATGTTTGATGATACTTGATCATATGGTTAAGTGAATAGAATTAAACCATGGTTATTATGATAATTAGGGTTTTGCATATTTATTTATTCATTTATTTGTTAATTCATTTATTTGGATAAGTTTAAAATGGAGTGGTGGCTTTCTTTGTCTTTTTGTTGAAGCTTCATGAAGCTTTGACTCATGCTTAACCCTAACCCATCCATTAACCATGGTAAATTCTCTACACTTAACCCTAGTAAGAATTATGATAAGTATTCCATTTTCTTTTTATTTGAAAAAGACTTATCATATTTTTTCTTGAGCTCCATCTTCTTCTTCTTCTTCAAGCTTGCTACTCTAATGGCAACTTGAGATTTAGTGAGAGAAATCCAAATCTAAAGTGAACCCACCTCCTATTTCTTCATCCTCTACCTCTTGCCAAGTGGTTTTGGGTGTTTTCTTCACAAGTTTCACTACTTTGTGAAGTCGGAGCTTGAACTAGTGCAACCTCGACGTAGATCGTCTTTGACACGAAGCCGTCGAACTATTCTGCTCACTTCTCCGATGAAGCCGTCGCGAGAGTCCGAGGTTCGTGATGGACAGCGAGGGGACGACCACATGGAGCTAAGCAAGTGGATATCCGGATCTACAAAGGTTGTAGCATCTCAACTTCTAGTTAAATAGTTAACTAGTTTTGTATTTCGCCTAAACATCTAGTCTAAGATCCGTAGTCTAGGGTTTCTCGGCACCAATTTTTTTTAAATTGGCATGTTCGATGCCTTGTGAGACCTCACTAGAGTGCCTAGGAACCCTACAGGTTGGCGTGTCCCCGAGATGGAGTGTCTGTGTTGGACGTTTCCCAGAGACGGAGTGTCTGTTGTCAATGTGCCCCCCGGCACGGAGTGTCTGCTTGACGTTTCCCCGAGGCGGAGTATCGGCTGGTTGACGTGTCCCCGAGACGGAGTGTCTGTTGTCGATGTGCCCCCGGCACGGAGTGTCTGCTTGACGTTTCCCTGAGGCGGAGTATCGGCTGGTTGACGTGTCCCCGAGACGGAGTGTCTATGTTGTACATTTTCCCGAGATGGAGTGTCTGTTGTCGATGTGCCCCCCGGCACGGAGTGTCTGCTTGACGTTTCCCCGAGGCGGAGTATCAGCTGGTTGACGTATCCCCGAGACGGAGTGTCTGTTGTCGATGTGTCCCCGGCACGGAGTGTCTGCTTGACGTTTCCCCGAGGCGGAGTATTGGCTGGTTGATGTGTCCCCGAGACGGAGTGTCTGTTGTTGATGTGCCCCTGGCACGGAGTGTCTGCTTGACTTTTCCCCGAGGCGGAGTATCGGCGGGTTGACGTATCCCCGAGACGGAGTGTCTGTTGTCGATGTGCCCCCAGCACGGAGTGTCTGCTTGACATTTCCCCGAGGTGGAGTATCGGCTGGTTGACGTATCCCCGAGACGGAGTGTCTGTTGTCGATGTGCCCCCCGGCACGGAGTGTCTGCTTGACGTTTTCCCGAGGCGGAGTATCAGCTGGTTGACGTATCCCCAAGGCGGAGTATCAACTAGTTGACGTATCCCCGAGACGAAGTGTCTGTTGTCGATGTACCCCCGGCACGGAGTGTCTGCTTGACGTTTCCCCGAGGCCGAGTATCGTCTAGTTGACGTATCCCCGAGACGGAGTGTCTGTTTGTAACGTTTCCCCAAGATGGAGTGTCGCTGGTTGACGTGTCCCCGGTACGGAGTGTTGCTGGTGACGTTTCCCCGGTACGGAGTGTCTGTATTTGACGCAGAGGTCAATGTTGGGATTGGTTGGTTTGATTTGTTTGATTTGAGTTGGCATCAGCATCGCTACACTGGAATATGGTACCAGGAGCGAATCATCATCTGTCTTTGAGAGGATTTTGGGATTAGTTTCTTTTTTGTCGGCATTTGCATTGCTGTACTGGAATAATACCAGGAGCAACTCATCATTTGCCCCGGAAGGATTTGGGAATTTGTTTGGAATTTGGTTGGCGTCTGCATCGCTGCACTGGAACATGGTACCAGGAGTGACTCATCATTCGCCACTTGGGAATTTGAGTTTGAAATTTGGTTGGCGTCTGCATCGCTGTACTGGAATATGGTACCAGGAGTGACTCATCATTCGTCGCTTGGGGATTCGGAATTTGGTTGGCGTCTGCATCGCTGCACTGGAATATGGTACCAGGAGCGACTCATCATTCGCCATTTAGGGATTTGGAATTTGGTTGGCGTCTGCATCGCTGCACTGGAATATGGTACCAGGAGCGACTCATCATTCGCCGCTTGGGAATTTGAGTTTAGAATTTGGTTATTGTCTGCATCGCTGCACTGGAACATGGTACCAGGAGCGACTCATTATTCACCATTTAGGGATTTGGAATTTAGTTGGCGTCTGCATCGCTACACTGGAATATGATACCAGGAGCGACTCATCATTCGCCGCTTGGGAATTTGAGTTTGGAATTTGGTTGGCGTCTGCATCGCTGCACTGGAACATGGTACCAGGAGCGACTCATCATTCGCCACTTGAGGATTGGGGAGCGATGGCTTAGGAGACATATTTAGATCCCTATCGCCTAAGGCTTTTCAATTTTATGGGCCGTGAGGGTCCCATAAAAGCTTTTTCTTCCTACGAGTCGTAAGGATCCCGCAGGTATATTTTCTCCTTAGGAGTCGTGAGGACTCCTAAGTGTGTTTTTCCTTTATGAGTCGTAAGGATCCCACAAAGGTTTGTTCTCCTCATGTATCGTGAGGACACATGAGTGGGTCTTCTCAATGGAGCATAATTCCAAAGGCGGAGACCAGCCGCGTAACTGGTGATCACAGTGGGGCATGGATATGATGAGAATTATTTGAGCCCGTGGATTGTATACGGTAGTCAACTTAGGGACTAACCGTAGGGCCGGAAGAATTTTGGGAAACTGGATTAATTGGCGTCTGCATTGCTGCACTGGAATATGGTACCAGGAGCGACTCATCATTCGTCGTTTTTTTTACCGCGATTGCTCTATCATTTCATCTTTTCTTATCGCGAAGGTTGCCCCATCATTTCGGCTATTTATTCGCGGTTGCCCCATCATTTCGGCTTTATTTTCATCTTTATTTTACTCGCTGATTTTTATTGCGAGTTGCCTCATCATTTTGGCTTTTCTTTTTTTTCTTTTATTTACACATTTTTTTATTTACATACATTTTTTTACATTCCCAGTTTAACGACTTAGAGATCGATCATTCCCAGTTTAATGACGTGGTGGTCGATTATTCCCAGTTTAATGACATGGTGGTCGACTGTTCACAGTTTAACGACGTGGTGGTCAGCTTGCTTATCCCAGCTCCTTGAACTTTGATCTTGGCGGAGTTGTGTTATTGACCATAGCTCTGTGGCTCGCCAGTACATCTGACGACTGTGGGGCTTTCCCGAGTTTGTATTGGTTCTCCACCCAATCTTTAAAAACATAGCAGTCTTCAATGGTATGACTCACCATTCTGTGATATGGGCAGTATATGGGATTGCCGGTCATGTTCATTTCATGTGGCCTCTTTCGAACAGGCAGTTGCATGTCGTTGTTCAAGGCGTCCGCGAATATTTTGCGGACCTCATCCCTCCTGAAGGAGTATACCTTCTTCTTTCTCTCCAATGGAGCAGGTGCCCTTACTGATGCTGGACCCTGAGGACGACCAGTCTTTGGTTCTCCTACTGTCCGCTTACCACGTTCAGTGTACGCATCGGAGGGACTGGAGGCTGATCGCGTCCGTTTTTCACAAAGGTGTTCCGCTCTCGGGCTGGAGGGAGCATCGGTCGGCTGCTTCCGGATATTAATCCCCAGCTTACGAACCAAAATTTGATTTTGTTGTAATTGCAATCGGGCGACTTGGGTCGTGAGATCCGCCACGACATTTGCCAGCTCGTCGACTTTAGAATGGACCTTGGCCATCTTCTCATCCCTGTCCTGAAGTTGCCTTTGAAGCCATTGGAATAATGCTTGTTCTATAGTTCCGGGTATGACAACGGGGTCATCCCTACCGCCTGAACTTGATTCAGCATGAACCACAGGTTCCTTTGGCTCAATGGCCTGAGCGAGCTCTTCATCATTTGGATCGGGCCGATGTTGTATGGCAACAACCGCGTCATTGTCATGGTTATAAGGCGTAGGAGGACTTGTTCCTCTGAGCTCCATCATATAGACTGTATGGGTTGCGTACCCGTCTATTGCTTGTTCATTGGCAATGTTGCTCGCTTGGCTCTTAGCTTGTTGCCTTGGTCCGCTCTTTTTAGAAAAAGGCAGATGTCTGAGAGAATCAGGTCCCTGAAGGACTTCGGTCTCCATTTGTATGAAATCGGAGGTCGCAGCTTGATTGTTTGTTAATACACCAGGGGACAATGATATTTCTCCCACCTTGTATTGTTTCTCGACCCAATCCTTGAGGATGTAACAGTCTTCAATAGTGTGTCCCAGCACTCGGTGGTATGGGCAAAAGTTAGGATGATCGGTCATGTTCGCTTCACTTAGCCTTTTTGGTTCTGGTAGCCGCAGGCTATTCTTCAGAGCATCTTTAAAAATTTTATGGACCTTGTCCCTTCGGAACGAGTAGACCTTATTTCTTCTTTCCTCCAAAGTTGGCTATCGAGATTTATTAGTTTTTGCTCCGCCCGCTCTCTGCTTATTTAGAGAATCGGTGTTGTTAGAACTTCCGCCTTTTTGGTTGTCGTCCCTCCCAGGTTTCGGTCTGTTTGTGAACTGAAGATCCTGAGTGGACTCGGGCTTTGAGCGTTCCAACGTCTGGACCTTTTTGGTCAGCTCTTGGAATGTCTTAAGGCCTGCGGTGCATAGGAAAGGCTTCATCCAGTCCTTCAGATTTTCTATAAGAGGACTGACGGATTGGTCTTACTCTAATGGCGGTTCACATTTGACAGAGAGATTGCGCCATCGGACTATAAAATCCATGTTGCTTTCGTTGTTCTTTGGCTCTGGCCTTACGAGGTCGGCAATAGTGATTTTATCGCTGACACTCATGAACCTTTGCTTGAACATGGATTCTATTTGAGCGAACGTCGTGATCGAGTCATCTGGTATGCTTGCATACCAATCGAAAGCAACATCTGTCAAGCTATTAACAAACTGACGGAGAAGGAGCGCATCATTGCCCCCAGTATTTGCGCATGATGCTTTAAATTGGGCAATGTGTCGGTTCGCATTTCCCATCCCATCGAACCTTTCAAATTTGGGGACGACATAGCCAGTGGAAAACTCCACAAGATCGTACCGAGCAGGATATGGTCTCCCACTACAGCTGGCATCTTTTTGCTCTCCGGCTTCGGCTACCAATGTTTTGACTTTGTTGGCAACCAAATCCATGATTTGATCTTGAGTTAGCGGGTTACTGTCATCAACCGCCAAGACATTCCCCGAGATAGGTTGTGACTGGCCTTCATGCGGTCTGCCCACCTTTGGGTTTGGGGGAATGGGCGTCGGCTGTCTCGGGACACCGTTTCCCGGTTCATGAGCAGAGCCCTGCGCTTGATTGGGCAGCTGAGAGGAAAGTTGGGCCGTAAGCCGTAAGACGACATTTGTCAAGTCGTCGATCTTTGAGTAGAGCTTGGCCATCTCCTTGTCTTTGCTTCTGAGCTATTTTCGGAGCTCTTGGAGAAGTTGCTGCTCTGCGGTCTTAGGTCGGAAAGTTAGTGTAACAACCCTAATTTTCATATATATATTTTTCTATAAAATTTTTTTTTTAATTTTTTTCTTAATCCATAAAGAAGTATTTTAATCTGAGCACAAAATATATAATTAATTATTTTGTTTTTAAAGAAATTCATTTTTTAGTGTACATAAAATTGTTTTAAAAATTAAAGTGTACTTGGAATATTTATTACTGCTGATATCATTTTAAGTATCTATTTTTCTACAATAATTACAAGAAGGAGCTTATAGCTCATTGGTAATACCTTGCACTGCTGAACCAAGCCACCAGAGTTCGAATCCCATGCTCCACATAATTTTTATGTCATTTTGTTTTAATTTTTTGGGAAGTCAAACGGTCAAACAGCCATAACTCACAAATTAATGCAATTTATAAAAAATAAAGTATACTAAAATTCCCCCTTGAAGATTCCCCGTCCAACGAGACCCGACTCGGCCGGTCGGCCGAGTTGTCAACACGAAAAATCTTCGTGTTGACGTGGTCAACCCCCCTGTGTACTTTAATTTCCCAGTACTGTTACCAATTTTTCATTAAAACTCTTTTAATCCTAAATTTAATGAATTTTATATTTTTTTAAAATATTTTTTAATCCTAACCCTAACCCTAGCCTAGCCCTATATAAAGACCCCTACCCTCTACCTTTTCACCTCACAACTCTAAATCCACTCTCCCAAATTCTCGAGAACTCGGTACGAAGAGCGAGAAGCGAAGCGCTGCCGAAACCGACGACGGATTCCGGCGACCGGACTAGAACCTTCGCGACGTTCTCGACGCATCGACAACCACCATCTTCCTTAGCCTCATTAGCTTGTCCAAACCCGTAAGTCCCATCTCTTCTATCTCTCTTTTCTTTAATATAAAAATACGACTTTTTAGAACCCGACGGAAATCGGAACAAACCGATTTCCGATTCGTTTTTCTGTAAATTTCCACTTGTCACCTAATACATAATACCTACCCATATTCATGTTGACTATTAATCACCCATAAACTAATTTAAACAAACGTTCTCACCTGAAATGATAACTTCTTTGCAAAACCGTATTCTTTTCATAAAAATACCACGAAGTTTATTTTTCTTGTTCTAATTAATTCCTTCACTCCTAAATATGTTTATCTTGATCACTAAACTTGTAGAAATCAATTTGAATGAAATTTCACACATGAAATGATAACGTTTTCAAATACCGTATTCTTGCTCTTTAATACCTTTAAGTTTAATATGTCATGTTTCACCTCTAAACTTCATCAAAACTTAAAATAAGTCACGAGGTAATGACCTACCTCTACACACACTCAAATATAACCCTAACTGATAAACATCAAAATATAGAATACGACATTACAGGACTTTTCACTAAAATACCATATTCTTTATAACCTTTACTTGAAAGCTTTAAGTTGTATAAAATTTTAAATAAAATGAAAGCACGATAGGTCATGGACATCGATCGTTTATCTAAACTGTCTTGTGGTGTCTAGGCAAGTGTGTCGAGGCTAGTGGTTTTTAATTAGGCCCACGACTGTGGTTCCTTCCCACTTACCTGGCACTTACCTGGCCACAATTGACGGTGAAGAGGCGATTTGAGGCTTCTAATGACTCATCGTTTAGACCATAGAAATAGGCTAGTTGGCTTAGGAAACCCTAATAACTAAAATACGGAAAACTATACTCTTTTACAAATAAATACCCTATATTTATAAAACCGTTTTCCTAAATGAATAGTATTTATTAAACCTAAGCAAAGCGCCGCTACAACCCACTTCTGGGGAACCCGTTAGGGATAGTACGATTCATCGTGCACCCGCGGGCTAGTAGTGCGAGATTCAGACCTCCGCAAGGAGCATTCGGTCTCGAAGGGTTTAAAATACGGCATTTGAGAAAAATGTGATTTTTGGAAAAATAAAATAATTATTTAAAATTATTCTTGTAGTAAAATATATTTAATTATCATTTAAACACCTATTTTATTATAATATAAAGTTTTCACTTTTTCCTAAAATTCCAAGATTTAAAGTTACATTAAAATACCATGAAATTCTAATAAAACAATTAATACTTTTATTAGGATATAGTCACTAGAATAACACAAATAAAATTCACTCATTATAACTATAAAGACAAATATTAAATACTTGAGGTGTATTTTGAAAACTATACAATAGTACTTTTTACATAAAACCCCCTCAAGTTTTACAAATTACAAGAAGGCCCCTAACTAATATTGAACTTCAAATTACCTTTCTTTTAGTCTGACTCGGGTTAGAGTCTGACTATTTCTGACTTGAATATGATTCAAGTCAATCTACATTCTTTTATATTACAACACAATTTAAATACATAAATCCCTGAATCCAGTTAACAATATATTCATTTTGACTGAATCAAACCATGGATATTCATCCATTATCCTGATATTCCATTTACCTGATTATACAGTTACAACATGTTTACTGATATCATGGTTTTGGTCAGTCACCCAACTTACATATTCCAATACTACAATACTGTTAAAACATTACGGGGTTTAAGGGGTAGATTGGTACGGAAGGTGTTAAAGGTGGCACGAGGTGGTAAGATTAAGACACCTAACCTGAATCCAATTGCCATTGTTCCGGGTTGTATAACGGAGCCTTGTACCTCCATTTGCCCTCGTCTCTAGCATACTGAGACCCCTCTCGTATACACTGGCATCCTTCTGTACCAAGCTACAACAACAGCGTTAACACAATACTACAATATTATAACAACGTGATACAACTGTAACAGCCACTCTCTCCCTCTCTCTCTTACTCTTTATTTATTCTCCTTTTATCTTTGGGACTTACCGAGCGACTTGTTCGCTGACGACATTCTATTTCTTTCTTCTTTGAATGTCGTCGGGTGCGTTGGACCAAGCTGAGATCGAGCCCACCGGTGAAGATTTGGAGCAGTTCCAGGAAGATCCCGAGCTCTAGATACTGTACCTTGTTCTTTCCAGCATTTTCATTTTCTGTTATGCCACTGTTTAGGCATCGCTTTTCATTTCAGTTGTATTTTCTTTTTATGCATTATACAAAGAATGTTATTAATAAAAGTTGATGTTATTTCTTTATCATTTGTCTCTTGTGAATTACTTTATATTGCTTAGTTACGCTTAGCGTATATACTTCGGAGTATACACGTAGCGGGCATCATCGCGTCCACTTCGCCGTACACTGGGAAGCGGGGCGTGACAGTTGGCTCGTCTTCGCTTTCCGAGCCCGACTCCTTATGGACCGAAGGGTCTTTCCGCCTATCATCCTCATCGAGGGGGTTTTCATTACCCAGCGGAGGCGGCTGTTCTTGGGAAGCGGCAACCACATTCAAGCCAGATTGGATTTGAGATATGGTGGCCCCGTCCTTACTCTTGCTGCGCGTGCCCACCATGTAGACAGTGTGGACCACATATCCAGCCATTTCCTCATCTTTGACAGGGTAACCCTGTTCCTTGAACCTCATGAGGTTCAGCTTAGTAGGAGCCCTAGCCTTTTTGTTAGCTCTATACCTGAGCCTTTTCTGCCTTAGCTTCTCAATTTTAAGGGCTTGGCGGGCATCCATTTCCTGGGAAGCCACCGTGAGTCGATTAGCAGGGAGCTTAGAGAAGACACCCGATCGAGCAGTTGTTAAGGGCACTGCCGGAGCTCGCTCGAGAGGGCTTGTTGCTTTGTTGGTGTTGATGGCCTTACCCCCAGCTAGGGCTAAGGAGAGTCGTTCAAACATCGACTTGCGTTTGAGTTGGGGCGCCTTTGAGACCACCACATTTGGCCTCTTGCCTTTCGAGACCGGCTTGTCTGTTACCGGAGCTTGAGGTGCAGGGATGGCGTTAGCCGGCACGAATAGAATAGAGCCGAACTGTAGCAGCGGCTCCTCCCACTGTTACCCGAGACTGGCCAGAAGGACCGTCCTAGAGTCTATCTTCATCGTGTAGGAAACGGGAGCCGTGCTGAGAGCCGAGTTCATCTTTGGAGCCATTGTCGAAAAATGATTGCTTGAAAACCTGCATGAAAGAGTATTATTTCAGTATAAATATAGGTATGTATATTGATTGAGTTCGCATGAACGTTTAACCCGAAATATGGGAGGAGAGATTGGTCCCACCGGGCGTGCCAGAAAAGGATTCCTTCTCTCTGTGGATCGACCCGTACTCAACCGGCTAGCTACCAAGGGACATCGTCTTGATTGCGGTATTCTTAAATTTAAAATGCACAGAAATCTCTACATCAATCAGTCGCCAATTCCAAATCATGCATCGGATAGTTGCGCTCATGAATTTTCAGCTGTCTTGAAATATAAGCTACAACTTTACCGTGCTGATGTATAACACATCCTAATCCCTTACCGGATGCATCGTAATGCACTTCAAAACCTCCAGATTGGTCCGGTATAACGAGAATAGGTGCTGATGTCAATCTTGACTTGAGTTCTACGAAAGCTCGTTCGCATATTTCTGACCACACAAATTCTTCATCTTTACGTGTAAGCTTGGTCAAGGGCGTTGCAATCTTCGAAAATCCTTCAATGAACCTTCTGTAATATCCTGCTAAACCTAAGAAACTTCGAATGTCCTTCACTGACTTCGGTGTCAGCCATTCGCTTACTGCTGATACTTTAGCTGGATATACAGAGATTCCATTGCCTGATATGTTAGTTATATGTATGCCCTAGAGGCCATTACTATACATAGGATGTATATTGTAGTGGATGCTTGGACATATATAGGGAGGACTTTCTTGCTCGACATGATAGTATGCTATCTGGTTGCTCTTTACCTTAACGTGTACACTGATTGTCTCTTTGTTACATGTTGGTGAAGCCCTTAGGATGTGTACTTGACTACCGGGATTATGATGCGGATCATACTAGTGGGGACATGGTAGTCCATAAGTACATCCTTTAAGGTCCCTAGTCGTGGGAATATCGAGACGGGGTATCGATATACCAGAGTAGACTAGTGTCACGACCCGAAATTGGCACGTGACGGCCCTAATACTATGCAATGACTCCAGACGTAACGCAGTAAAAGAAAGCCAAAACCCAGAAATCTAAACCATAAAAATACGGAAAAGATAATAAAAGTTTTTGAAACATTTGAAATCACAACCCAAATTCTTTAAAAGAGTCCACTTTCTCTTTAAAATTTTGGCAACACCCCCTTTGTAAAAGAAGCCCCCAAAAAGGGTACAACATAAATATAAAGTAAAGCATCCCAATCGGGAGCAAAAATCCACGCCCAACGGCGGAAAACAACACCACAACAGATATACGACGCCGTAGCGAAGAAAAAGAGACAAAAGAAAGGAAACTGTATAAAAGGCACAAATCCACAATAATATACAATATCGTCCTCACCAAGTCTCTAAGTCACAACATACTAGTAGATGGAGAGTACAATATACAACGAATATACAACACAAAATACAGATAACCACCAAAACCCACCTATTCAACCGGCACACTGTGAGTCGATGCGGTATCTGTAGCAAAAGATGATGGATGAATAGCCTGCCTCGACTACTCAGGAGAAAACACCTGCAAACACTGTGGCACAACGGGGGTGAGTTGCCAACTCTTGAATAGTAAATAACATATGCAGGTAATCGCAAGAATGTACGTACAGCATGAATCTAAGATATGACATTTTTGCAGTAATAACATGTCATATGAATGCGAAATAATGGAAAGTACACTAACAAGTACTACCAATATATAAAGCAATAATGATATGACAACAGTATGCAATAATCATGCACTGGGGATATGAGAAAGTAAATGTGCAACACTCATGAAAGGCACACTCACAGGTACTCCTAATACATGGAACAGTGCACAAGTATATAAAGATGAGATATGGAGTGAAATATGTCATTTCCACGGAATCCTGATATCGTGGTAGGATCACAATCCATCAAGACAAATCAAATCCCAATTCCTCAAATCAGCCCCTAAATTGGCTTTCATATCATCTAAGTATTGCATCACCTCAATTTCACAATATTAAGTATATCTCGTATATCCCAAATGTACAACATCAAGTATATCTCACATATATCGAATGTACAATATCAAGTAGATCTCACATATCTCGTATGTACAATATCAGGTATATCTCACATATATCGAATGTACAACATCAAGTAGATCTCATATAAATCGAATGTACATCATCAAGTAGATCTCACATATCTAGTATATACAATATCAGGTATATCTCACATATATCAAATGTACAACATCAAGTGGATCTCACATATCTCGAATGTACAACAGCAAGTGGATCTCACATATCTCGTATGTACATTATCAGTATCCAATCCCAATGAATCTCTTATATCCTGAATCAAATCTTCAGCACAATTCTAACATCCTAATATAATGTCATAAATAAATATGATGAGGTCAATACACATATATTAGCGTCCCATTCCACTAATATTGGTGTAAGGGTATATATAACAGCGGCTCAATCCCCTGTTATATATACAAATGAGTAATTAGAAATATCATGAAACCAATGTGTCAAGCATCGACACAGAAATACTGATCCATCAGGTGCTGTCTCCATGACTGGCCCCCTGATAAGTACGTATCATACGCTATCCCGAAAGCTCGAGTGCCTAGCTCTGACCCTCGCCTCTCGACGTATCCATACGCACATGACTCCCGTCGGTATCCACTCGATAGCCGATGAGTTATTGGTCCTGTCACCGGAAAGTATGGTTCCCCTAAGCCTCATCGCCTAGCACCGCGATGTCGACTCACACTGCGACAACGTTCTTGCTTCAGGGCCCCACCGGGCCCCACCATGTACCCGTACACGGATCCCTCCTTTCCTCGTGTAGGGTATACACATCGTAAACGACAAATCTCATGGTGGCTGCTAAAATATCATATCAAGGAAACCGGGTTTTTCAATGTATGCATAATTTCATGAACAACCACGGTCCCCAAATCCAGAAAACATCATGAAAAATCCATATAACAATGCGATAATCCATGAATAAAGTATACGCAACATATAAACTGTAATGAAAGCGTATAAAGGAAAAGCATAGCTATCACCAGATATAAATGAACATATGAATGGTATAGCAGAAATATAGGTATCTACCTATATGATGAAGTGATATACCTATCAGGTATAAGTAAAGTATGAAATGCAAAGTACACCTGTAGCTATGTCCTTAGGTGTGTATGTACCTAACACTAATGGTACAATACCCTATAGGTAAACAGATAATTGTATGTCAATGTGATAAGAGATATGAATCAATGCCACAATGTCCCTAACCAAGCAATATAACATCTATAAGTGGTTATGTGTGTGACATGGTAATTATTGACGGTGTGTGTAGCATACAAACAGTGCTCGTGCAACATAAATCATCAATAATATGTGCAGTGTCCTACTACTACTAGTCCAGGCACACTACAATCTAACTAATAGGGTAAATGCGCAATTCTAAACATGACATAGAATATGCGACAAATGTAAATATTTCTAGCCCAGACGCATGACGCCATGCGGGCGATTTCTCTGTAGATGTTAAATCTACTCACCCACACTCCAAGCTAGATGAAGTCTACCACCTGTATCCCCCTGTGGCGGTGTCCGTAGTCTCCGCCTGCGAACCTGCAATATTAAAACAACAAACATATATATATTAATAATAAGTCTAAAACACGAATCAACTACACATAACAACCTCTTAAGTGTTCGTATTGTGGCTAACGTGCGTAGCGACACGACGAAACAACTTAAGAGCACAACCACACAAACTGCACGACCCGTGTCGTAACACGTATCGCGTGGACACAAAACACTAGAAACTACATAAGTGATCCCAGATTTTGCCTACTGTGAAAACTAAACAAACAAACAATACCAACAAAACCCAAACCACTGCAGACACCTACCCTAAAAAGACCAAACCCTAACTCCTCAGAGGAGTTGGCGTCGCCGGTTCGCCCTCTTGCTGTCGCCGGCCTTGGCCGGTGGCCTGGGTGTCGTCTCTTAGGTGGTGCTCCAGGGTCACAGGTACTTCACTAAAATTTTGTTTAATTTTTCAGTAACAATTCCGGGTCACAGCAGATCCTAGATACCACAAACCGACACAAAAATACGATATTCCGCAACAAACTTAACTTAAACATTCTAAACTGAATCTAATTAAATACAAAGCACAAAAACTAACTAAAGAAGAGATAAGGATCAATACCTAGCTAGAAGAACACAAGAATCCAAGCTTTATGCACTCCAAAGCAATCAAGAGGCAAAACAAGAAGAAAATGAGATTTTCCATGAACTTTGAATGAGAATTGAAGGATTTGTGAAGGATTTGAGAGGAAAAGAGATAGAGAAATGGATAAGGGCAGTAGAGAGAGAGGGAGCTCGGCCAAGGGGAGAGAGAGAGAGAGAGAAGGGAATTTCCAAGCAATTTCCAAGCATTTAATGCATTCACACACAATAATTCACATGCATGCATCTCTTTTTCTTTTCTTTTCTTTTCTTTTCAAGTTTAAACCAATAATCCTAGTCCACACAATGAACTAGATATTATGTGGTTAGGTTTACACAAGAATAAGAGAAGAAAAGATCATAAAGAGAAGATTTCCCAAAATGTGAATACCGCATTAAAATAACATTAAAATTAGGAAAAATTCAAATTGGACCAAAACGTCCCATATACTCCCAATGTTTGCGCACTAGCTTTATTTTAGCCAAACTAGGTGCTGGTAAGTCTATATGGCCGATTGATCACAGTCGGTATAAAACAGAAAATACCGACAAATTTCACCCAAAAACAGAAACATTCACAAAACGATTTCTAAAACGTTACAATCTCCCCACTATAAAAATTCGTCCCCGAATTTAAAATTTTCACCAAGCATACCTTCAAAGAGAAGAGTACAAAACTCCCAATTCTCGCTCGCAGCTTCCCAAGTGATCACCTCACTATACGGCTACGTCCAAGAAAACTCTCCACAGATGGCAAGACCCTTGACCGAAGTTTCTCCACCTGCCGAGCCACTAACACACATGGCTGCTGGTGAACGAAAAGATCGAGTCCAACTAATGGTCTATGTTAAGTCATGTAAGAATGTCATGAAGGTAATTGCAAAGTATCAACACAATGGAAACATGGTGAATAATCGATAATCTGGGCGGACGTGCCAATTTAAAGGCAACGAAAAAAAAACTCGCTTAAAGGATCTCGAAAGGACCTATAATCCTGGGATAACCTTCCCAAAACTCAACATGTCATTCATCGGAAAGTCCGTAGGAATACATGATCTTCCACTGCGAACTCAAGTCTGCGACCAACACGGTCGGCATAAGACCTCTGTCTGCACTGGGTTACTCATCCTGACCTGAACCAACTGGATCATTTCTGAAGTCTCTAGACCAGCTGAGGTCCAAAATCCTACTACGCAGAGTCAGAAAACAGACTGGTGATCGACACGACCTAACTAAACCTAAAGGTTGCCAATTGGAAAGTCTCCTGATAACAGTTATCAAAGAAGTATCCTAACAATGGCGAGTGACGATCCCAACTGCCGCAAACAATTAACACATACGCACAACAAGACAAACACCTTGAAACGAAACCTGAAATTTCTCTTCACATTCCTGTCCACCCGTAACTATTTCACAAGTCACGTCAATGTTGGCGGAACTTGAATGAACGTAGAGAGTTGACTGATGTGCTTGCTCTAGGATTTCATGTCTCTACCCGATAGCATCAGGTACACAAACGCATTCCTAACTTAGCACACCCTAGTCACAATCAAGGACTCCGAATCATTACCCAGCCGAGTATACTCAAGTATCTCAAACGAACGAGCGTCGGCGGGCAGTGTCACAACCACACACAATTGAGCCACTCTCGAAAAACATTACAATTAAACCACAAAGTCGCCCGAACCAAAGCAAAGAACTGATGCAGTTGCTAACCGAATCTCCAACTGCCGAAAACTCCGTACACATGCCTCAGTCCAAAGAAAAGAACCTCCTTTCAGTTCTGTCCAGTCAACGGTGCAACAATACTCTAGTAATCCTGCACGAAACAGCGGTAAAAACCTGCTAAGCCCAAAATCTGCGGATCTCCGTCCTGCACACAAGTCTGGGCCTAAACTGTACGGCCACGATCTCCCCCGGAACCATACAAAACCGTCTCCCGTAACTACAAGACCTAGGAGTCAACACAAACAAGCCTGAAGGAACACTCCAAGAATCTAGCAAACAGCTGGGGCTCTCCCAATGTCTGCAAAACAAATCCTCCAGTGCTGCTCCTGTTCCTCAAGACACAAAGTATAGACCAGAATGTCGTCACAACACAACAGCAACTGGTCGAGAAACGGCCTGAAGAAATCTGGTTCATCATATCAACGAATGCTGCTAAGGCATTGGCGAGTCCAAAGACACCACCAAAACACAAACTGCCCGTAGCACACACAAAAACAGCCTTCGGAATGCCATCACTCCGAACCCGCAACAATGATGACCTGATCCCAAACAAACTTAGAAAAAGTCTCGCACTCTGGAGCTGATCGAAGAAATCATCAAAGCGAGGTAAATGATACCTAACCGCACCGTAAGCCGGTTCAATTAACGATCTATCAATACACAACCGCAATCTGTCGTCTTTCACCTTGACGAACAGAATTTGGAGCTCCCAAAAGCGAAACACTCGGACACACAAACCTCCCAACAAACAACTCTGCAGCTGATCCTTAAGCTCCCTGAGTTTCGCTAGCTCTCCTGGAACATCGTTGGACAACTCTCGCACGATAGAAAACCGGTCCAACAAATCTACTGTGGCTCTGGTATCACGAATGAACGCCAAGAATCCACGACATCTCCTCCAAAGCTGACTAACGAAAAAGGCTGAATTCAAGCTGTGAGAGGCGGCACAACCATCCACCTACACAACAAGAACTGACTCGCCGGGAAAACAAATCCTGACTGTTTTCTCACGGTAGTCACAGACGCCTAACACGTAGCTAACCAATCCATGCCCAGAAGAACGTCAAATCCAACATCTCTAGAAGGATCCAATGACGGCAAAATCTCCTCACCGATTGGCATACGACTGAAATACGTGTCGCGCAACAAAAGAATCGCTGACAGAAGTTAACACAACAAAACGGCTGATCTAGCTAACACGATCCTTGTCCCAACTACGGTACAAAGTGAAAAACCAACAAATACATCAAAAGCACAAGTGAATTAAGGATACCTGAAAACCCTGCATTGGACGCCTGTGCGTCCCGATGAGTAGAAACAAACTCCCGTGTATGCCTTCTACCCGAAACTGTCAAAACTCTTCCTCTTCCAGACTGACCCCTCTGAGTGAACCTTCCACGTCCACGGCCTCTCTGAACTCTACCCTAACACGGCGCAAAGGAACAACCCCTGATGAGGTGGTGAGGGCTCCCACATCGATAACATCCAATATAACGCTGCTGACCCTCATGGGGATGATAGCTGAACGACTGTCCACGTCCTAAGCCTCTGCTACTCTCGCGACGGTCACGAAATCTGTCTCGACGACTAGGCCTCTGCCACTGGGATGATACACCGGTACGAGTCCTCCACTGTTCCGGAACTCTCAAAGTTTCTGGAATACGGGCCTCGTCGACTGGGGCTGTATCCACTGGTGCTACGTAGGTGACAGACTGCTGCATGCTGATCCCAAGGAACAATTGAGTAACTGGGGTGTCAATCTCCTGTCGCTGCGCTCGAATGGCATCAACCAATGATCTCATCGTCTGGCGCAAGTCCTGCATCTCTGCCACAAGCCTAGCGAGCTGCTCTGTCGAAGGCTGATCCGTCTGCACCTGTGCAACAAAAGTGCAATCCTGGTCAGTGCTCGTCTCACCCGAGCTAACTCTGATCTCGGCCCTCGCTGCATCACTCTGAGTCCCCATAGTCATCGGCGGCAAGGCTATAAATAGAGATAGGATTCGATAAGAACACGGAAATCGAATCACAAGGATATGAATCATCAAGGAAGGAATTCCAAACAATTTGTACTTAGGCACTTTAGGCGAAATACTGCATCGTGAGTATGCTGCAGACATACACACACTACGTTACTCCGCTTAGGTTACCTACTCTATCATACCAAGGTCATCCTACACTCCGAAAGGTAAAACCGCGCTCTGATACCAACTTTGTCACGACCCGAAATTGGCACGTAACGGCCCTAATACTACTCAACGCCTCCAGACGTAACGCAGTAAAAGAAAGCCAAAACCCAGAAATCTAAACCATAAAAATACGGAAAAGATAATAAAAGTTTTTGAAACATTTGAAATCACAACCCAAATTCTTTAAAAGAGTCCACTTTCTCTTTAAAATTTAGGCAGCACCCCTTTTGTAAAACAAGCCCCCAAAAAGGGTACAACATAAATATAAAGTAAAGCATCCCAATCGGGAGCAAAAATCCACGCCCAACGGCGGAAAACAACACCACAACAGATATACGACGCCGTAGCGAAGAAAAAGAGACAAAAGAAAGGAAACTGTATAAAAGGCACAAATCCACAATGATATACAATATCGTCCTCACCAAGTCTCTAAGTCACAACATACTAGTAGATGGAGAGTACATTATATAACGAATATACAACACAAAATACAGATAACCACCAAAACCCACCTAAGCAATCGGCACACTGTGAGTCGATGCGGTATCTGTAGCAAAAGATGATGGATGAATAGCCTGCCTCGACTACTCTGGGGAAAACACCTGCAAACACTGTGGCACAACGGGGGTGAGCTGCCAACTCGTGAATAGTAAATAACATATGCATGTAATCGCAAGAATGTACGTACAGCATGAATCTAAGATATGACATTTTTGCAGTAATAACATGTCATATGAATGCGAAATAATGGAAAGTACACTAACAAGTACTACCAATATATAAAGCAATAATGATATGACAACAGTATGCAATAATCATGCACTGGGGATATGAGAAAGTAAATGTGCAACACTCATGAAAGGTACACTCACAGGTACTCCTAATACATGGAACAGTGCACAAGTATATAAAGATGAGGTATGGAGTGAAATATATCATTTCCACGGAATCCTGACATCGTGGTAGGATCACAATCCATCAAGACAAATCAAATCCCGATTCCTCAAATCAGCCCCTAAATTGGCTTTCATATCATCTAAGTATTGCATCACCTCAATTTCACAATATTAAGTATATCTCGTATATCCCAAATGTACAACATCAAGTATATCTCACATATATCGAATGTACAACATCAAGTAGATCTCACATATCTCGTATGTACAATATCAGGTATATCTCACATATATCGAATGTACAACATCAAGTAGATCTCACATAAATTGAATGTACATCATCAAGTAGATCTCACATATCTAGTATGCACAATATCAGGTATATCTCACATATATCAAATGTACGACATCAAGTGGATCTCACATATCTCGAATGTACAACAGCAAGTGGATCTCACATATCTCGTATGTACATTATCAGTATCCAATCCCAATGAATCTCTTATATCCTGAATCAAATCTTCAGCACAATTCTAACATCCTAATATAATGTCATAAATAAATATGATGAGGTCAATACACATATATTAGCGCCCCATTCCACTAATATTGGTGTAAGGGTATATTTAACAGCGGCTCAATCCCCTGTTATATATATAAATGAGTAATTAGAAATATCATGAAACCAATGTGTCAAGCATCGACACAGAAATACTGATCCATCAGGTGATGTCTCCATGACTGGCCCCCTGATAAGTACGTATCATACGCTATCCCGAGAGCTCGAGTGCCTAGCTCTGACCCTCGCCTCTCGACGTATCCATACGCACATGACTCCTGTCGGTATCCACTCGATAGCCGATGAGTCATTGGTCCTGCCACCGGAAAGTATGGTTCTCCTAAGCCTCATCGCCTAGCACCGCGATGTCGACTTACACTGCGACAACGTTCTTGCTTCAGGGTACCTCCGGGCCCCACCATGTACCCATACATGGATCCCTCCTTTCCTCGCGTAGGGTATACACATCGTAAACGACAAATCTCATGGTGGCTGCTAAAATATCATATCAAGGAAACCGGGTTTTTCAATGTATGCATAATTTCATGAACTACCCCGGTCCCCAAATCCAGAAAACATCATGAAAAATCCATATAACAATGCAATAATCCACGAATAAAGTATACGCAACATATAAACTGTAATGAAAGCGTATAAAGGAAAAGGATAGCTATCACCAGATATAAATGAACATATGAATGGTATAGCAGAAATATAGGTATCTACCTATATGATGAAGTGATATACCTATCAGGTATAAGTAAAGTATGAAATGCAAAGTACACCTGTAGCTATGTCCTTAGGTGTGTATGTACCTAACACTAATGGTATAATACCCTATAGGTAAACAGATAACTGTATGTCAATGTGATAAGAAATATGAATCAATGTCACAATGTTCCTAACCAAGCAATATAACATCTATAAGTGGTTATGTGTGTGACATGGTAATTATTGACGGTGTGTGTAGCATACTAACAGTGCTCGTGTAACATAAATCGTCAATAATATGTGCAGTGTCCTACTACTACTAGTCCAGGCACACTACAATCTAACTAATAGGGTAAATGCGCAATTCTAAACATGACATAGAATATGCGACAAATGTAAATATTTCTAGCCCAGACGCATAACGCCATGCGGGCGATTCCCCTGTAGATGTTAAATCTACTCACCCACACTCCAAGCTAGATGAAGTCTACCACCTGTATCCCCCTTGTGGCAGTGTCCGTAGTCTCCGCCTGCGAACCTGCATCATTAAAACAACAAACATATATATATTAATAATAACTCTAAAGCACGAATCAACTACACATAACAACCTCTTAAGTGTTCGTATTGTGGCCAACGTGCGTAGCGACACGACGAAACAACTTAAGAGCAAAACCACACAAACTGCACGACCCGTGTTGTAACACGTATCGCGCGGACACAAAACACTAGAAACTACATAAGTGATCCCAGATTTTGCCTACTGTGAAAACTAAACAAACAAACAATACCAACAGAACCCAAACCACAGCAGACACCTACCCTAAAAAGACCAAACCCTAACTCCTCAGAGGAGTCGGCGTCGCCGGCCCGCCCTCTTGCTGTCGCCGGCCCTGGCCGGTGGCCTGGGTGTCGTCTCTCAGGTGGTGCTCCAGGGTCACAGGTACTTCACTAAAATTTTGTTTCATTTTTCAGTAACAATTCTGGGTCACAGCAGATCCTAGATACCACAAACCGACACAAAAATACGATATTCCGCAACAAACTTAACTTAAACATTCTAAACTGAATCTAATTAAATACAAAGCACAAAAACTAACTAAAGAAGAGATAAGGATCAATACCTAGCTAGAAGAACACAAGAATCCAAGCTTTATGCACTCCAAAGCAATCAAGAGGCAAAACAAGAAGAAAATGAGATTTTCCATGAACTTTGAATGAGAATTGAAGGATTTGTGAAGGATTTGAGAGGAAAAGAGATAGAGAAATGGATAAGGGCAGTAGAGAGAGAGGGAGCTCGGCCAAGGGGAGAGAGAGAGAGAGAAGGGAATTTCCAAGCAATTTCCAAGCATTTAATGCATTCACACATAATAATTCACATGCATGCATCTCTTTTTCTTTTCTTTTCTTTTCTTTTCAAGTTTAAACCAATAATCCTAGTCCACACAATGAACTAGATATTATGTGGTTAGGTTTACACAAGAATAAGAGAAGAAAAGATCGTAAAGAGAAGATTTCCCAAAATGTGAATACCGCATTAAAATAACATTAAAATTGGGAAAAATTCAAATTGGACCAAAACGTCCCATATACTCCCAATGTTTGCGCACTAGCTTTATTTTAGCCAAACTAGGTGCTGGCAAGTCTATATGGCCGATTGATCACAGTCGGTATAAAACAGAAAATACCGACAAATTTCACCCAAAAACAGAAACATTCACAAAACGATTTCTAAAACGTTACAACTAGCGTATACCTTCTCGACCCCATACAGATGGGCGATGGATGATCCCATATCCATTGATGTTTGACATCAGAGATGATATACGGGTGCTCAGTGGAGACTGGGTACACTGGACGGACTCGCCGAGAACTCCCAGATGGTATTATACCTTACGTCAGATGGCAGTTCTCTGGTGACACTGGTACAGGTTAGTCTGTAGACCCGAGATTGTCATAGAGTCTTGTGTGATTCCCACTGTGCTTTGATTTCCACCTCACCACGTCCAAGAGGGCATGCAAAACGGTGGTTTTTGGGTACAGTCCCGAATCACATGGAGGCAATGAGCGATAGGAGGGGATTCGTCTCTCCCGGTATAGGGAGTTGATGTTGCACTGTGTTCGATTGGCTATAACCGGAAATCCCTGGCCAGGGTTGCAGAGATTTGCTGGTAAGTGTTACCAGTAGTTTCTCGAACTGTTATAGACCTCATATCGACACGACTTATCGAGCTACTGGGGTCTGACGTTTACCACCCCTAGGCGAGATATGCGACATATCAGACGAACAGACCGGACTGTACGGTAAGTGTTACTGGTTGGATTCACAGGAGTGTGAGCGGGCTTGCTCGTCGATCTTCTGATCGGTCAATACTCGAGTGGCCGTTACGTTTAGCAGATCGCTTGCGGCTTGTGGGTGTTTGATATGATCATCACCTGCTGCCGGCGTATTGACGAGTCTTTAGAGTCCTACACAGAGGTTTCCTGGCTCAAGCGAAATGAAATAGGAGTGCATATGAGATATGTGCGGGACCGAGAATAATACCAGTATGTGATACTGTATTCGATTCTCGCGATTTGTGACATTGATCGGTTATATGCGATATAGCCGGATTATCGGATCAAGTGTTGATTCGATAAGTTGTTACTATTGATATTAGTCGGTTATATGCGATATGACCGGATCGTTAAATCAAGTATTGATTTAATGATTTAATGTATAATTATATATTTGATATATTACTTTACATTAACTAATATTGGTTCACTTAAGATGTTTTTCTCACTTGTTTGTGCACATTGTATATGTGATATATTTTTGTGCACAAGTTTGTATCATGTTTGATGATACATGTAAGCTTGGGTGTTTGTTTGGTTTAAACCATGGTTAGTCAATGATTAGGGTTTCATTTGCTTCATTTACTTATTCATTTATTTATTTATTCATTTGTGAAAGAAATAAAATTGTGGCAAACTTTGGATTTTCTTTGAAGCTTCATGAAGCTTTGAAAATGTTGACCATTTTGTTTCTTTCCTTAACCCTAACCATTCACTTAAACCTTGGTTTATTCTATACACTTAACCATGGTTGATAAAATGATAAGAATGACATTATTTCCATTTATTCATAATTCTTATCATATTATCTTCTACTTCTTCTTCTTCTTCAAGAAGAAAGAAGCTTGTTAGCTTCAATGGTGACTTGAGAAAAAGAGTGAGAAATCCAATTCTAAAGTGAACCCACTTCCTATTTCTTCATCCTCTACCACTTGCCAAGTAGTATAAGGTGTTTTCTTCACAAGTTTCTTGACTTGGTGAAGTTGGAGCTTGATCTTGAGTTGCCTCGACGTAGATCATCTTCGGCATCGTAGTCGACGACCTAGCCCGCCCATTTCTTCGATGAAGCCGACGCTAGAGTCCGGGATCCGATGATTGCAGCGAGGGGACTTTATCACGGAGCTATGGAGGTGGAGGACCGGATCTATAAAGGTTGTATTTCCGTTCACTTCTTAGTTAAGCTGTTAACTAGTTGCAAGTTTCGCCTTAAACTCTAGTCAACGATCGAATTAGGGTTTCTCGGCACCAGAATTTTTTGAATTTGGCCTGGTTGATACCTTGTGAGACCTCATTAGTGTGCCTAAGAACCCTACAGTGGTATCAGAGCCTAGCTAGAGTTTTAGGCGATGTGTAGACGAAGCTAGAAACCCGATCGAACCCGAAACCCTAACCCGAGACCACTCTCTGTACATTTTCTGAAAATGTGGTTTTTTCCAAATTAAAAATAGCTAAAAAATTCAGCAGGGTTTTCTAGGAATCACTATGAAATTCGTAGACCCAATTCGAGTAAACCACCGCGGAACCGCGGCCGTACCCTAGGTTGGGCGGCGGTTCCGCGGCAATACAGTGAGCTTGTTCACTTTTGTTTGCACAGTAATCTCTATCTTCAGTTACTGTATTTTATGGGAATTTTTAATTGATACTCAACAGTTGGGTTTTCTGGGGTGTATTGGGGACTCGGTGTTTCGATCGGAAAGTTTAACTCCGTCTATGTGTTTTTCGGATAATTTTTGAATATGTTAAAAAGTTCGACCGGATATAAATACCCACTTTTTCCCCTGTCGGGAAATTTCCAAGTGTTGGATCTTTCCGTAGTTTGATGACGTTCTAAGTAGTGCAAGTAACGCGATGGTCCCTCTAGAAGACAGCAACCTTAACTCGATTATGTGACCGTCTTGAACTGCCCTTTGAACCTTAGAGTTTGGGGCAGTACGGCGTGCCACATGTGAGGCGTTGGCTTGACCCTTCTACGGTTGGACCGTTGGTACTGAGGCATGAAATGGATGTCTTTGAACTTATTTCATGTGTTGAGCTGTTTCGGGAAAACTTGGGTGTTTGACTGTTCGATCGGAAAGTTTAACATTTTCCGATTATCTGGAATGTGATACAATAATTGGAATCTACAAGTAGTTATGAGATAACTGAATGATTGTTATAAACATAGCAGTTTAGTCTCAAATGATCGGTTGCCACGGAATTTTGATGTGATCAAAAGTCCGTCGCAATCACGTAGCGTACGCGGATACTCGCCGGGTAAACTTAATAGACAGCCTCACCCCATACCCCCGACTAAGTGACTGTAGGAGAACCCCGTCGCCGAAAGCATCCGTCCAGGTGCTCGCAGCAGCGGTGTTCCGCCTTGGTGCACTTCGTCGACGGTATCGGGGGTGCGGCCGCCTACTAAAGTTTGCGACGAGCATTCGATCAAAATGGCGGGAATCTTGTTGAATTGCCTGACTTGGTATTGAAAAGTGTTTTCGATTTTGAGACTAAAATGCGGGGTTTATAATTGTTAGGCATGCAATGTCTATGGAGGTTGCGAATTCCAACTGTTGTAGTTTTACACTTTCTTTTCTGTGACCGTAAGTGTAATATGTGATATCGCCGGTTTCGTTGTTATATGTCAACGACAATTGGGATGCGCATATTTACTTACGTTGATGACATGTGATGTTATGTGTTGCTGGATATGTTATATTGGATCGTCGTGTTTGAATAGCCGGGTTTTTTTATGTGAGATGAGTGTTTTTCATTTTCATTCATGTAAAAACTTGTATGTAATATTCTTTTATTGGGGCACTTCCAGGTTGCGGAAGATGTCACCGTTTGTATATTATTTACTTTTCCGCACTAGGATAGACCCAAGGAGGAGGGCATAAGTAACCGGGTTCTGGTGTCCAGTGGGAGACCAACTCGAGGAGTCGAGTCCGGGTCTCCTAACTCTAGAATTGGTAGGGTTGCTTGCCGCTCTCGTAAGGGTCTAGGGGTGTGGGTTTGGCTATTCATCGCGACCGTGGAATCCGTATTTTATACTGGCTCGTATTGAAAACACGGACGTCCTAGTATATCCAATATTTAATATATGTTTCTTCTGCTGCGATATCTGTGATGTGATCATTTGATGTTCTGTGATAAATACTGTATATAGTATATATGATATATTATATAGACGTTACTTATATTTTACACCCGTGCTAGCCCTGCCCCGCACTGCCGTTAGTCACCTAACCTAAAGGTGCACGAGGGGACATCGAAGCGAATGCGGATGGCATAAGTGTACGTCGTATTTATCTGTGATGTTTAGGTGCTTAAATGATGGGACTTCATTAATGCGATTAATGAAAATAAAAGAAACCTAAAGATGTTGTGGAATCGAATTTCAAAAATAAAAACAGGTAGCTACAGTTCTTGCTTTGCATCGCGGTGTTCCTTGTAGAACATCATGCACCTTATTCGATGAGGAAAGGGCTGAGATCTCTTCACCGGGAGTGACCCCTTTAGCAATAACTGGCAGATACTACACACTCGGTTTGTTTTTGATTGCTTCTATAGTTTCTGCTTTGCACAGTGATATATATGATATATCCCGCACCTCATTCGACGAGGAAAGGGCCGACGATCCCTTCACCGGGAGTGACCCCTTTAGCAAAACTAGAAAAGCCTAAAAAACACTCCATTTTAAAATTATTTGATTCTACAACGATATCAAGTTTATTACGCAATAGGTTTTCAGAAAAACCTGTCGTAGCCCTCCGTCATTTCAGATAAGTCCTACTTAGTATTCGTGCTACGTTTGTTGACCTCCGTCAAGGCGTAGTGAGCGGTAGCTAACTACTATTTATCTGCTTATGCATATGATGCAAATTGGATTAGGGTAGTCGTGCGACCTTGTTGACCTCCGTCAAGGGTCGTGCTGGTGGGTTTGATTCAATCAAGAAATGACGGGTTGAACTTGACTAGTAGCCTATGGTTTGTTGACCTCCGTCAAGGTCATAGGGTGCTAGGGGTAAAATTATCGGGAATTTCAAGTGTTGAAATTTGCAATGAGATTGTATACCTTCTATGAGATAGTTGGATCCCGATACCCGCTGCGAGTAAGAGTTACTCCTGGAAGAGTTTTACACATTACAATTAGCCGATCAAGTAGGTGTCTAGAAAGGTGTCAACGGGGTTACGCCTCTGGGAAAACGAGGTTTACTGTAATTAGGTCCGTGCGAAAGCACGGGGGACCTCCCTCAAAGTACCGACACTGGCCTGGCTGAAAGATTGGCGAACTTGTAGTGTGTAATTAATCCCGGCTAGTCTTTCCTTTTAGGGTTTGAAGGAAGATTTGATAAAAAGCAGTGGGAGCCATCCTGATTAGATAAAATATATAACCAATCTGATCCTGCAAGAGCATACGCTGAGTGTTTTCTTCTCTCTCTCTCCAGGTAGCGACCATATCACGCCTTAATCAAGATAATAAAACGGATATATATTGACCGAACCCGCTTGTTATACTGAGCTGGAGAACGTTGGTCCTGCTCCAACTTATAATTGTTATAAGACAGAGCAGGAATTGGGGAATACCAGATTTCCCGTGCCGCCCAAACGAAGAAAGTGCATGTAGATGCATCATCTTCGGGTGCGTTCGTTACAAAGAACTGTTTCTCTGTATCCTCTACGTCCTGGGTATTTGATACCGGATCAGGATCCCAGATATGTAATCTGTTGCATAGGGCTACAGAAAGGTAGAGAACTGAGAATGGGTGATAAGTTTCATGAGGCAGAAAACGGTGCAAGTGTTGTAGCCAAGTCTGTTGGTCACTGTCACCCTGTATTCCAAATACATTGATTCTGAACGAATGTTATTAGATACCGAACCTGATATACAAAATCATATCAGTCTCTTTTAGTAAAGAAATGATAAAATTTTATATTGTTGGATAATGTTTTGAACATTTCCTATATCAAATGTTGATCGGTTCAGGCATGTTATCTAAAAGCATTGATGTTCTAAATCAAACTACAGTTCTTAGTATACGGAACACACATAAGAGGAAGAGTTCAGAAATGAACGGATCCTTCTTGAGGTATTGTAGACTAGGTCATATCAATGTGACCCGACTAGCTTAAGTTACATTGTAGATGCATATTTAAATCAGTTTGAATTTACATCTTTTGAAACTTGCCAGTCATGTCACAGAGATAAGATGACCATAGCTCTGTTTATTGGAAACAGAGAAAGAGTTAGTGAACTCTTGGGATGATACATGTTGATGTATGAAGGTCCCCTGTCTGCACATGCCAGGACCGGTTCTTTATACTTCATTACATTCTCTGATGATCTTTCGAGATTCCGACCTATGTTCCTGTTGAAACACAAGTCCGAACCTTTTGAGATATTCACAGAATATAAGTTAGAAGTAGAGAACCAAAATACAGGCATAAGTATTATGTCCCATGATGAGATCAGGGAGGAGAATATTTGTGCATGGAATTCCTGGACTATTCTAAAGGAGAATGAGATTCTCTCTCAGAATTACTCCTCCGTATACACCATAGCACGATGGTATATCGGGGCGGAACAGATACACCCTGTTTGATATGGTGTGCTCTATGATGAGTATTGCTGAGTTACCTTTTTCCTTTTGGGAGTTATGCACTTAAGAAGCTGCATACCTATTGAATAGGGTTCAAATCAAATCAGTTGCCTACCACTTCATATATGATATGGAAAGGGAAGAGCCCATATCTTAAGTTTGTTAAGATTTGGGGTTGTCCGGCCTATGTCTAAAAAGCAAAATCCGGACAAGCTCGAGGCAAGGTCTGTTATGTAGAATTGGAAATGTTCCAGCTATACAAACTGCAGCTGATGATTTGATAGAACCAAAGGATTCAATAGATTCCAACGAACCCCAGCCTCTCCGCCGATCTAGTAGGGTTCCTCACCCACCTAAGAGTTACTTCGGTTTCTCTATAACAGTGGGAGCCAGGATTGCATCATGAGATGATGACCCACCTAGTTTCGAGCTGGCCATCAGGAGTGAGACTCTGTAAGAATGGCTGGATGTTTATCGATCTGAGATGGAATCCTTATACACCAACAAAGTATGGACTTTGGTTGCTATATATGAAGGGTTAAATCCCCATCAGGAGCAAGTATATCTTGAGAAGATTACTTGGTGTAGATGGAAAAGTTGAGACTTTCAAAGCTAGACTTGTTAAAGGTTTTCGTCATCGACCAGGCGTGGATAATAATGAAACCTTTTTCCAGTGGCTATGCTTAAGTCCATCCAGATCCTACTTGCCACGGCTACATACCATGACTACGATATCTGGCGGTTGGGTGCCATGACTGCTTTTCTAAATGATGTTTTAGAAGAGTGCGTCTATAAGTACACAGCCAGAGGGCCTAGTAGACAGTGGGAGCAGCGGAAACGTGTGCAAGATGTTTTATGTGATAAAGCAGGCATCGCGGAGTTGGAACATCTGTTTTGATGAGTTAGTCAAACAGTTTGACATCATCAAAATGGTAGATGAACCTTGTATATACAAAAAGGGTAGTAAGGAGTATGGTAGTGATCCTCGTAAAGTACGTGGATGACATACTCTTGATAGGGAAGGAGTTTCTTATGCTACGCTCGGCCAATCTCCGCTTATCACAATGATTCTCCAAATAGAATCAAAGTGATACCTACTAAAATCCTGGGTTTTGGATCTATGAGATAGATCTAATTGGATATTAGGATACTCACTAGTTGTAGTGAGATGGTATCAGTTGATCCTGGGGAGAATCACTGGAAAGGTTCCAGGGTGATAAAGACGACTGAATGTTAGTCACAGGCATTGTCTTTACCCTTAGTAGAAGGACGGTATGTTGGAAGAGTTCCAAGCTAGATACTGTGGCAAACTAGACGATAAAGGCTGGTTACATCGCTACTTAAGATGCTACCAAAGAGAAAGTCTGGGTGTATATTTGTTCATGAGATGAACTTTGTTCCTCCCATTGTGTGACAATGGAGTTGTGGCTTATGCCAGGAACCCCGGTCCCATCAGTGACCCAGACGTATTCTGAGGCAGCATCACCTGATCATGGAGATAGTTGATCTCCAGGGCGATCGAGGTTAGGAGAGCAGACTCAGAGGATAACATGGCGGATCCACTCACGAAGGCCTTTTCCCAGAGAGAGACTTTTAATGGGATGGTTGAGTATGAGATACTGCAACCACTGCTACAGATGGCCCTAGTGCAAGTGGAAGATTGTTAGTTATATGTATGCCCTAGAGGCCATTACTATACATAGGATGTATGTTGTAGTGGATGCTTGGACATATATAGGGGGGCTTTCTTGCTCGACATGATAGTATGCTATCTGGTTGCTCTTTACCTTAACGTGTACACTTATTGTCTCTCTGTTACATGTTGGTGAAGCCCTTAGGATGTGTACTTGACTATTTGGACTATGATGCGGATCATACTAGTGGGGACATGGTAGTCCATAAGTACATCCTTTAAGGTCCCTAGTCGTGGGTATATCGAGACGGAGCATCGATCTACCAGAGTAGACTAGCGTATACCTTCTCAACCCATACAGATGGGCGATGGATGATCCCATATCCATTGGTGTTTGACATCAGAGATGATATACGGGTGCTCAGTGGAGACTGGGTACACTGGACGGACTCGCCGAGAACTCCCAGATGGTATTATACCTTACGTCAGATGGCAGTTCTCTGGTGACACCGGTACAGGTTAGTCTGTAGACCCGAGATCGTCATAGAGTCTTGTGTGATTCCCACTGTGCTTTGATTTCCACCTTACCACGTCTAAGAGGGCATGCAAAACGGTGGTTTTTGGGTACAGTCTCGAATCACATGGAGGCAATGAGCGATAGGAGGGGATTCGTCTCTCCCGGTATAGGGAGTTGATGTTGCACTGTGTTCGATTGGCTATAACCGGAAATCCCTGGCCAGGGTTGCAGAGATTTGCTTGTAAGTGTTACCAGTAGTTTCTCGAACTGTTATAGACCTCATATCGACACGACTTATCGAGCTACTGGGGTCTGACGTTTTCCACCCCTAGGTGAGATATGCGACATATCAGACGAACAGACCGGACTGTACGGTAAGTGTTACTGGTTGGATTCACAGGAGTGTGAGCGGGCTTGCTCGTCGATCTTCTGATCGCTCAATACCCGGGTGGCCGTTACGTTTAGCAGATCGCTTGCGGCTTGTGGGTGTTTGATATGATCATCACCTGCTGCCGGCGTATTGACGAGTCTTTAGAGTCCTACACAGAGGTTTCCTGGCTCAAGCGAAATGAAATAGGAGCGCATATGAGATATGTGCGGGACCGAGAATAATACCAGTATGTGATACTGTATTCGATTCTCGCGATTTGTGACATTGATCGGTTATATGCGATATAGCCGGGTTATCGGATCAAGTGTTGATTCGATAAGTTGTTACTATTGATATTAGTCGGTTATATGTGATATGACCGGATCGTTAAATCAAGTATTGATTTAATGATTTAATGTATAATTATATATTTGATATATTACTTTACATTAACTAATATTGGTTCACTTAAGATGTTTTTCTCACTTGTTTGTGCACATTGTATATGTGATATATTTTTGTGCACAAGTTTGTATCATGTTTGATGATACATGCAAGCTTGGGTGTTTGTTTGGTTTAAACCATGGTTAGTCAATGATTAGGGTTTCATTTGCTTCATTTACTTATTCATTTATTTATTTATTCATTTGTGAAAGAAATAAAATGGTGGCAAACTTTGGATTTTCTTTGAAGCTTCATGAAGCTTTGAAAAGGTTGACCATTTTGTTTCTTTCCTTAACCCTAACCATTCACTTAAACCTTGGTTTATTCTCTACACTTAACCATGGTTGATAAAATGATAAGAATGACTTTATTTCCATTTATTCATAATTCTTATCATATTATCTTCTTCTTCTTCTTCTTCAAGAAGAAAGAAGCTTGTTAGCTTCAATGGTGACTTGAGAAAAAGAGTGAGAAATCCAATTCTAAAGTGAACCCACTTCCTATTTCTTCATCCTCTACCACTTGCCAAGTAGTATAGGGTGTTTTCTTCACAAGTTTCTTGACTTGGTGAAGTTGGAGCTTGATCTTGAGTTGCCTCGACGTAGATCATCTTCGGCATCGTAGTCGACGACCTAGCCCGCCCATTTCTCCGATGAAGCCGACGCTAGTGTCCGGGATCCGATGATCGCAGCGAGGGGACTTCATCACGGAGCTATGGAGGTGGAGGACTGGATCTACAAAGGTTGTATTTCCGTTCACTTCTTAGTTAAGCTGTTAACTAGTTGCAAGTTTCGCCTTAAACTCTAGTCAACGATCGCATTAGGGTTTCTCGGCACCGGAATTTTTTGAATTTGGCATGGTTGATGCCTTGTGAGACCTCATTAGTGTGCCTAGGAACCCTACATGATACAATATATCCGAGAAAACCGACTTGATCTAACCAAAACTCACACTTTCTGTACTTGGCGTAGAGTTGATGCTGTCGTAGAGTCTCCAGGACAATTCATAGGTACTCGGCATGTTCTTTCTAACTCTTAGAATACACCAGGATGTCGTCGATAGAGATGACAACAAACCTGTCTAGGTACTCTCGGAAAATTTGATTCATTAGGTTCATGAATATAGCTGGTGCGTTGGTCACTCTAAATAGCATCACAAGAAATTCGTAATGTCCATAACGAGTTCTGAATGGCGTTTTATGGATATTAGATCCTTTGACCTTCACCTGATGATAACCCGAACGAAAATCTAACTTGGAGAAAATGCAAGATCCACTTAGCTGATGAACAGGCCGTCGATGCGCGGTAGTGGATATTTGTTCTTTATAGTTACATCGTTTAGAGCTCTATAGTCAATGCACATTCGATATGAACCTTTCTTCTTCTTCACAAATAGAACTGGCGATCCCCAACTTGAAGTGCTAGGACGAATCCATCCTTTCGTCAATAATTCGTCCAACTGAGTACGTACTTCCTTCAAACCTTTAGGGCTTAACCGATACGGTGCTTTGATCACCGGTTATGCTCCAGGTACTAAATCAATGCTGAATTCAAGAGCTTGATCAGGATGCAAACCCGATATGTCTTCAAAAAATACATTCTCGAACTCTCGAACAATCTCTGGCTTCGATCCTTCCTCCGCTTGAAGTGTTGCAATCACTGTCTTCCTCGGTTTTGCCTTGTATGTGCTTGGCTCCAGGGTACGGTCTCCACTTTTGAAATAAAAGACCGGATGTTATGGAATCTCGAACACTACCCTCCTTTAACGACAGTCGATAGTAACGTAAAAAGTTCCGAGCCAATCCATACCCAAAACGACATCGAAATTCGGTATGTCCAGCACCTTGAAGTCAGCATAGAATTCTCTGCTGCAGACGGCCACTGGACACTGGTCGTATCCCATTATTGCTTTTAGAACGCTGTTCCTTGAACTGATATTCCAGCTAGATACAAGAGGTTTGACTGGAATCGCATGAGTTCGGACGAACCGTTGTGACATAATGTAATAAGACGCTCCAGTATCGAAGAGTGCTAGTGCAGGAAGTGAGGCTACTAAGATTGTACCTAAGTTATATGGGATAGGTTTTAGGTATAAGGAAAAATATATATAGGTATGTATATAGACTGAAAGAAAGTTTGAAAGGAAATTGTCACCAGTGATGACTTGGCCGGTGGCTTCAACTTCTTCCACAGTCATTGTAAAAGCTTGTCGCCTCGGTATATTCCTCCTTGCCGGAGAAGCATTCCTCTGCCCGTTCCTTTGTACTTGAGGTACGTTCGTTTGATCTTGATGGAACTGACGAGGAGGAGGTGCAGTCGGTCCACGAGGCGGTGGAGCAGGGAGAGCGAGTTGTGGAGTAGGTGTCTGGATGGTTGGACGCTGCTGATAAGGGATTGCTGGTCTGGGTGTAGCATTTGGGTTGTGTCTATGAGGACAAGACCCAATGTCATGAGTGGCTGAGCCGCAGACAAAGCAAAGGTGATTTGCAGGCCGACAGTCTTTCGCCAAATGTCTATCTCTCCTGCAGTAGGTACAAAAGGCTGGGTTAGGCCGGTTGTTCGGTACTCCCGGTCTTCTGGACACAAATTGTGGCCTTGAAGAGGCTCCTCCTGCCATCTGAGTGGAAGGGTGCTTCATCCCGGAAGATTGGGGTCTTCACTTCATCTTCACCACTTTCTCATATCGGCGGGCAGCTTTTAGGGGCAGCTCATGGGTTGGGAAATCCCCTGTAGCTAGGGCAGCTTGGATTTCCGGAACTAACCCTTGCTGAAATCTTCTGGATCTGATCTCAGCAGTTGGTATTAAATGTGCCGCGAACCTGTGAAGTTCTTGTGTTAGCTGTGTAATCTGTGATGTTTGAAAATCGAATATTGAGACATATCTTACCTACCGAGCATGGTAAACTCAACATCATACTCATCCACTGATTTGGTCCACATAGAACCCTATTGTAGGTGGATGAACTGCTGCTCCATATCAAATCGGGAAGTCTCTGGGAAGTATTTCGCGTCGAACATGTCGTGAAAAGTCTTCCATTCGATAGGTTGTTCAAGACGGCTTTCTTCTGCCTTCTACCAAACTCGCGTATTGTCAGTGAGTTACAGCTTTGCAATTCGAACACAAGCGATCTCTGGCACTTATGCCGCTGCCAAAATATCCTAAATACTTTAAGCCTATTCCTCCGGTTCCAGAGGACTCTCTTTTCCCGAAAATTGTTTTGGGTGCAATGCCCGGAATTGCTTCACTCCGGGCGCTTCCACTTCTGGACGGTTCATTAGAATAGCAGTCTGTTGCTGCTGTCCTTCCAGGAGGCTGCGGATTGCCTCAAGCAGTACCGTCTGTTCGTTGATCGGATCAGCAACGGTAGGCGTAAGTGGTAGAGGTGGTGGTGTATTGTTGAAGTTGGTGCTGTTGTTGTTTGAAGAATCCACAACCTTGAAAGAAAAATTTGGGTTAGGATAGATTCAATGTATATTAAATTGTAAGATTCAAGGAATATGAAATGTAAAGAATGTTTTTAGTTACTGATTCTTATGTTATATTGCTTAGGACTTCATGCAGAATTGACCCGCATGTCTATACAGAACTAAGCTGCATGGTAGGGTTCCATACAAAACTGACCTGCATGGGCCGCCAACAAAACCTGTCACGCCCCGCTTCCCGGTGTACGGTAAGGAGGCGCGACGAGGCCCACTACGTATTTACTCAGAAGTAAACACGCTAAGTGTATCTAAACAATATAAAGTAAATGTATACAAGAAAAATGACAATATATGTAATTGAACAGCAACTTTTATTTATTAACAATTCTTTACAAGTACAATTAGAAATGTAAATACATGAATGAAAAGCAATGCCTAAACAATGTCATAACTGAAATCAAAAAGTATGCACCAGTATCTAAAGCTCTGGGTCAAATAATAACTGCTCCAAATCTTCAGTGCTGGGCTCGATCTCTAGTAAGTCCGATCCACCTGACAATATTCTAAAGAAAGAAGAAAAGGAATGTCGTCAGCGAACAATCGCTCGGTAAGTCCCAAAGATGAGTAGAGATAGAATAGACAGAAAGAGGGTATAACTAGTAATATTTGATTATAATATTAACGCAGTTATTTGTAAGTTGGTACAAAATATGCCAGTGTATACGAGAGGAGTTCCACTATTCCGGAGACTAAGGTATACGGAGTACAAGGAACCGTTCAGCCACGGTACAACGGCAATGGATATTCAGGTTAGGTGTATTATGGTTACAGTCTCGTGCCACTTCTAACACATTTCGTACCAAACTATCCCTTTATAACCCAGCAATGTCTTTTGTATTGATTGTATTGTTTGTTATATAGATGGATGACTTGCCGAAACCATGATATCAGTAAACGGAATGGATATAAATGGATAGTCGTGTAAACAGAGTATATCCATGATTCGGTTCGATCAAAATAGATTGAATTCTGGTATTCACGGATTCATGTTGTATTGTAGTTTACACTTGAATCATATTCAAGTCAGATTGATTAATTGAGACTCAATCTGAGTCAGTCACTTAAAAATAAATTGAAGTCCTGAATTAGTTTTGATATTATCGGTAACTGCTGCACATGGACGGCGGGATTTGTGTTTTTTTCCAAGACAATTACCGTATTGATAACACCGTTGTTGGATTGTCTACCTTAGATAGTCAAGCACTCACATTCTCCGGCTCCCTGAGACTCAAGAAAATTGGTCCCGCTTAAACTTATATTTACTAGGGTCCTTATTGTAATTTAATATAACTTGACGGGGTTTTATATAAAAATAGTTTGATATATTTTTCAAAATACACCTCAAATATTTAATTATCGTCTTTAGGGTTTTCATAGATGTATATTTTATAAAAGTGAAATTTTCTAGTGAGTAGAACCTAATTTTCATTGTATATGGTATTTTAATGAAATGTTGGAATTTGTATTGAATTTGGATGGTAGTTTCATGTAATTGTGATTTCCTTGATTTAGAAAACTTGGAATATTTGTATAATATTTTTAAAATAGATCTTTTGATAATATTCATATATATATTTATATATTTAATAAAAATAAATTTTATTTACTTTGTAGAAATCTCATTTTCTTAAAAGTATTATTAAAAATTTCATCGAGATCGAATGCCCTTACGGAGGTCTGCATCTCGCTCTACTAGACTCGAGGACGTGCGATAACCCGCACCATCACGATCGGGGTTCCCCAAAACGGGTTGTAGAGGCACAATTGCAAGGAATTAATGAACACACTTTTTAAAGAAAACGATTTTGTAATAGTTTAGGGTATTTTATTGTAACTCGTAATATTCCCGTAAATATTGTCCAAAAGTAAATCGTGTTATGTCCAATATGTGTATTGTGATGAGGTAGGTCCTTACCTCGTGAGTTTTCTAAAGGTAATACGGTAAAAAGGGGATAACATTATCGTTTGTAAACATGTCGGTATTTTACTGTAAAAATGAAATAAAGATTGCAACATGATTTATTTTGATATGAAACTTGTTCTAATGTGTTTATTTATTTTTGTTAAACATTATGAAAGAATATCGTATTTTATAGTTTAAAATAGATTTTTTTAAAAGAAAAACGAATCGGAAATCGAATTAACTCCGCTTTCGACGAGATTTGAAAAATGAAAGTTTTAAAATAGTAGAAGAAGAGGGGAGAGGGGACTTACTAGCTATTAAGATAGAGGGGAGAAGGGAGAAGCTTAGGAAAGCGTTGGGGCGTCGTTTCATCGCCGGATTCTTCTTGGAACATCGCCGGAACTTTGCCTCTTGCTAACTCCACCTGCACAACTTGGGACATGGAAATTTTTGAGAGTTTTTCTAATGAAATTCTGAGTGAGGAGGGGTGAAATGGAGTGTGGTATTTATAGGGAAAATTAGGATTTTGAGGGTTAAAGAATGCATTAAAAATATGTATTAAAAATTGGATTAAAGGGTGATTTAATATTCTCTGGATGAATGCAGAGTAAACAAATAATATGGGGTTAGTGGGGTAGGCGAAGAGGTGCTAAGGTGAAAAAATGGGGACTATTCCCTATGGGGGGCCCGGCGGTGCCGGCTCTAGAATGAATCTCGCTGGTCAATCCCCGGTGGGGAGTGTTGGATCTTTGGCCACGTGTCTTTGTCGCCTCATATACCCTAGTGCACATGTTTTTTTATTCTGTAATCTTCATTTTACGTGTAGTGCACGTGTAAACCCTTGGGCTTCTAAAAGATTAAAAGAAAAATTAATAAAAAGATAATATAGCTTGGGGGATTCGATCACACGAGCTACGTCACAGCAGTGCAAAGCTTTACCAATGAGCTACAAGTGTTTTCTTCGCTGTTCAAAAGCAAAACAAATACTTATAGTGTACACAGGATTGCAAATACTCCATTTATACATTAACTTAAATAATTTTCTGTACATTGAAATTGGAGTTGTTACCGTTATGCACTAGAATCAGCTGCATATCTTTTAAAGAGGGTCCTTACTAAGTCAGTCCTACCACACCATATTAGATGTGGAGTGGGAAGAAACCTTATTTTAAGTATCTTAAGACATGGGGATGTCCAGCTTTTGTAAAAAAGCAGCATGCGGACAAATTTGAGGCACGCTCAGTACTGTGTAAGTTTGTGGGATACCCAAAGAACTCCAGGGGGTATCTTTTTTATTACGCGGAGGAACAAAAGGTCTTTGTTTCTCGACATGCCCATTTTTTGGAAACTCAATTTCTTGAAAAAGAAATAAGTGGGAATGCAATAGAACTGGAAGAAATTCCAAAACCTCAAGCTATTATTGAAAGCATGGTGGAACCAGAAGTTTCAAAAGAACCGGACATCCCCGCGCCACTTCACAGGACTAGTAGGTAGTCTCATCCGTCCGAGAGATACTACGGTTTTCTTATAGACGGGGATAGAGAAGATTGCATCATCGACGATGATGAGCCAACTAGCCTCCAGCAAGCCATTCAGAGCAGAGACTCGGTAAAATGGCTGGGTGCAATGCGGACCAAAATAGAGTCCATGTATGCCAACAAAGTATGGACTTTGGACATTGCTTCATAAGGGGTAAAACCCATAGGCTGAAAATGGATCTTCAGAAAGAAGATTGGTGTAGATGGACAGGTTGAAACCTATAAGGCTAGACTTGTTACAAAATATTATCGTCAAATACCTGGTTTGGACTATGATGAAACATTTTCTCCAGTGGCTATACTCAAATCCATTCGGATCCTTCTTGGCATTACTGCCTTCCATAATTATGAAATTTGGCAGATACACGTAAAGACCTCTTTTCTGAATGGAAATTTGGAAGAGTGTGTCTATATGGATCGGCTATAGGGTTTCATAGAAAGTGGAAGCAACGGAAGAGTGTGCAAGTTGCTTAAATACATTTATGGATTAAAGTAGGTATCGTGGAGTTGGAACATCTGTTTTGATGAGACGGTTAAAGAATTCGACTTTATCAAAAATCCAGATGAACCATGCATCTATAGTAAAATTGTAGCGAGAACTATGGTATTCCTCATCTTGTACGTGGATGATATTCTCCTGATAGAAAATGACATTCCTATGCTACAATCAGTAAAAAGATTCTTGTCACAAAGGTTCTCAATAAAGGACCTGGGTGATTGTTCACACCATAATATTGTATTATTATATTCCCCATTCTTATTCTTCTTATAAATAAACAGGTACTTTTGACGCATGTCTGCTACATATTACAGGTTACAGGTTCTTGGATCAAAAACAGTGAAAACAATGAAAAGACAATGCAAAAGTGAGACTACGAATGATAAATGATGAAATCTCGATCGCGCCCACATGTTGAGGAACAATGAACAACAGTTCACCGAGTATAAGGGCAGCAACACGAAGAAACAATAAAAGTCCACTACAATGTTCATTGGAAAGATCTGGAAGAGAACGAGAAAACAATCTGCAAAAAGACCTGAAGAAACAGGAATAAAAAGTCATCAGAAGCCAACAGAAGAATTTGCAGCAGACAAGCCATCTATATGACCGCGGAACCAAATATTTACAATAGGACTCCATGCATACACGCACATACCGCGCCCTACGGCATCCTACCCCTCGAGGTAACGATGACACTGTAGTGTAAAGGACCGGTTGTGCGTGTTTTCCATGGAGGTTAGGGTAAGGATCTCTAAAGGAAGGACAAGAACCTAGAGGAAGGAACACCTTCCCGAACGGATCTAATCCCCTTTATTGATAATTACCATAACTCCTCACAGATCTTCATTCGGGTATTGAAAGCGGTGAGATTTAATTACATTTTCAAACCATCCCTAAATCTAGCCCTAGCAAGAGTAGATCTAGATAATTGCCCTAGGTTAATTAGGTTTTTAGATTTAATAATTAATCCGAACACCCTTCGGAATTAACTCGTTAGAGCGAATCGGAAATTCACAACATCCCTGTGGATCGACCCGTACTCACCGGCTAGCTTCATGCGACGCCGTTCTTGATTGCGGTTAACATAATATTTTTGAACAAATCAAATGGCGCCGTTGCCGGGGATGGTGTAGAAATTTCCTTTTCGCAATTTCGGGTTAATCAAAATCATAAAAATCATAAAAATCCAAAAAAATATAAAAAATATATAATCTGTTATTTTTAGAGGGGATACTTTGTTATTTGAAATCTTGCAGGATCTACACAAAGACAGATCTGGAAATTTCCAGAAGGCAAATCAGAAAAGGGTACATCAGAACAGAGGGAGAGTACCATCAGAAAGCCGTACAATTTTTTTCAGGAGCTGATCCCGTCACCAGACCGCGAAACCGCGGCAAAAGTGGGCCCCAGACCGCTGAACCGCGGCGGTTAGGCTCCTCTCTGCGCGAAATTTGCTCAGTTTGATTTCTAATTCTCCCCTCTGCAAATCCCCATATATCTTTTCTGGAAATTCCTGCAAGATTCTGTGCACTTTAAAAATATATTCCCTTCTATATAACAGTCTTATGCAGGATTTTTTGGCCCCGCTTGAACTAAATTGATTGCAAGTAATATTTTGCTGTTGCATATCTTTTCTATAAAATATTTTGCTGTTGCATATCTTTTCTCTAAAATCTTTTTGCAACAAAATTTTTCCAAATAAAGAGAAAATAAAAATGAAAATAAAAAGGACAAATATTTTATAGAGCTTGCAAAATTTTTTTAGCCGCAAATAAATCCTTACACCACCCAACCTTCCTTCTTGTCACCTTTCTTCTTCTAACATGGGTACCCCACACAATAAATCATTAGCCGAACTTTGGTATCCCGAACCTAATTTTGCGTCGTATGTCAATTTGTTCGGTCAATTTAAAGACGATCCCTCCGTGCCAAAAATATCTTTGAATGATCAAATAGAGGCGTCTAGGAGAAATAGTTTGACTTTTCAACCCACATTTTGTCAACCGAGTCAACCTTTACCACCTACATATGTTGATACCATTTCTTCAAGTCCTTCTGTCACTCCTAGGCCGATGTCCATTGCTGAGCATATTGCTCAATCTCGCAGTCGATCTTTCACCCCTCTCCACTCATCCAGTTCTAGGGATCAACACGACGATTCACCTTTTTATCCATATGTTGACCCTACCCCTGCCCAACCACCCACTTCCTACCAATCTTACCCGACTTTCCCACCGTCGCTAGACCCTGTTTCTACACAGCCTTTTGGGAGTTTCACATATCCAAACAATTTTGAATCTTTTACCGAAACCCCCTCACCATCCAAGTCTAGTTTGGAAGAGTCGTTGGAGGCTTATATTGCTGCAACAAACAAAATGGTGAGGAATGTGGAAGCATCCATGGCCGCCCTTATGCAACCTTGTGAACCGGTAGCTAGTCTCCCACTAGCTTCAAATTTTTCAATGTATAAGGAGGCGGTTGGACAAAGTGAGAATGCGAGAGGATTTCCAAATCAAACCTACCCATACCCTATTGAATCCAACAACTCCAATTTTCAAACATGTGTCCAAAATGATGAGTTGTGTGATTTTGTAGTGCTTGATTTGCCAGATTGTGAAGAACCCCTTTCGAGTGAAACCGCACCTAATCCTTTCGATCTTTATACCTCCACTCTAGAACCTAAATCGATAGATATCCATGCTTTTGATGAGGTGTCTAAACAAATTGATTTTCACTTGATTGAGGATATAGACGCCGGGAATATTTCGGATGATGAACCTGTCGATTTGCTTGAAATTTTATGTTCAAATCATCATCCTGAGTTATTAAATGTTTCTCCCGAATCTCATATGCGTCTAGATTTTGATGATAATGGCATGGATGAGTTGAATATTGAGGATAGTATCGAGAAGAGTCTTGAGGATAATATTGAGGTTGAATCATTTTTGTTTGATATGTCTGATTTTCCAATTCATCCTCCTGAACCTTTGACTGTTATATCACCCTCCCTCCTTCCCATAGTTCCGACCCCGCTTGAAGACTATGAGCTTGAAAGATTTTCCTTTGAATCCGATACTGTTCTCACAGATGATAACACTTACGAGTGTTTCACTTTTTCGGACGATGTTGATGACTCACAGCCCGAGTTTGAGTCCTTTACATTTTCAGATGAGCCATCAAACTCGGTTGATTATAGTAGTTTCGAACCATTAATGGAATCTTTCAAGTTCGAAACAGTTTACTACGGTGAGAAAGATACTATCCCTAATTCACTCCCTTTCGTCTTTCCTATTGTCCCGACCGTACAAATGACCGTTACGCTTTCATCTCCGATACCAAGTTCGGCGTACCCATGTTTTCTTGCGAATCTTGAGGGATTTGATCCCATTTCTTGACGAGTAGATAGGTTAGCGCAATCGCTTATAACATATCGGTCATCACATATTGCGCTAATTTATTCACTCAATTTACACCCTCAAGATCGTACTCCACTTCCTTCTTCTTTTCGCCATTCTTCTCCCCCACCGAGACCATATTCTACCATTCTTTTTTCCACACGGTCTCGCATGCTTCTCATTTTCTTGCACCAACTATACCATTTCCACGATAAGATTTTTGAATGGTTGGTGCTAACTTTTGGCTTGTGCAAGGCCAAGCTTAAGTTTGGGGGAATCTTTGTATATATGTATATATTTTTTTGTTTTCTTTTCTATAAAAAAAAATTTTCAAAACATTAAAAATATAAAAAAAATTATAAATAAATAAACATGGGAGTGCCGGTATTTTGACCCTCTTGATTTAGCATGACAGTGAGGACACTGTCAAGTTCAAGTTTGGGGGTATGCTCGGTACGTCTTCTTCCTTCGCATTCATTTATACATATTTTTGCATTTGCATACTTATTTGAAAACCCGTAAAAATTGAAAAATTCAAAAAAAATTGTAAAAATTATCGTATTCAATTTTGGCTAATTGACTCGAGTTTGATAAATAGGTTAACTGGCTAGGAACAACTAGATCTTAGACTTAGTGAATTAAAAACCCTAAAGATAACATTCCTTAAAGTTTAGCGGTAGAAAGTATATGCCTTGTAGTTTATTTAGAAATAGGCAAATTTTAAGTTCACCTCTTGGGCTAAGTCGAAACAAGGGAAGAGTATTGATATTCTTATTAGAGTATAAGTTTGAAAAATAGTTCCTAGCTTAAGTCTAAATTCTGAAAATGTATACCCTACAATTTGCACAATCACGCACCTTGAAACTTGGAATAGTAGAAGAGACCTTGAAATGCTCTTGTCTAAAGTCCTTAGTACGAAGAGAAAAAAAGTGAATAAAGAATAAAAAAAATGGACACTGGTTTTTGTGATTACTTAAGGCTGTAAAAATAGAAAAATATTTAGCGAGGGTGCTTCATCACCTAGTGCCTTAGACCAACTGGTTTGGGAGTCACTGCTAAAGCCTTGGGGGTTGCAAGACTAGGAATTACGCTTTAAAGTGCAAACATATCTTGTAATCGGTTGTTGGTATCTCAAGAAGTATTAACGGTCGCATGAAGGATGTGTAAGCAAAATTCAATTAAAAATTCATCAATTAATAAGTACTTTGGACAACGGACAAGGGTATGATTGCTTGATTTGAATTTCCAAGTGTAGGGGTGATTTATACACACACGTGGGGATATGTGATTGGAGTTTAGATGAAACAAAGGAATGAAGAATAGAACTTGTATCTTTAGTAGAGTTGATAGAAATTCCTAAGTGGAGATGGAACTTTAGAAGGAAAACTCAAGAGATGCCGAAAGCTAAGTAGGTCTACATAACATATATAATCTTAAGTTAGATGATGAGGAAGTGTGAAGAATATGGGTGGATAATTTGCGAGTCAAAAGATAATAGAATTCCTTGTTAGAAAACCTAATTGAAGAACAAAAGTCAATGGGCCGAGTTGATAGGATTTTGTGGGTGTAATCCGCTGAAAACCCTCAGGAGACAACACTCCTCCTACTAGGGACACCTAGAGGTTTAACGGCTTATTGCACGTGCTCAGTGCAATCGCGTTTCCCTGCGAAAGTGCGGTTAGGATTTTAGTGAATAAAAATAAGTTTGCTCGAGGACGAGCAAAAGATAAGTTTGGGGGTATTTGTTCACACCATAATATTGCATTATTATATTCCCCATTCTTATTCTTCTTATAAATAAACAGGTACTTTTGACGCATGTCTGCTACATATTACAGGTTACAGGTTCTTGGATCAAAAACAGTGAAAACAATGAAAAGACAATGCAAAAGTGAGACTACGAATGATAAATGATGAAATCTCGATCGCGCCCACATGTTGAGAAACAATGAACAACAGTTCACCGAGTATAAGGGCAGCAACACGAAGAAACAGTAAAAGTCCACTACAATGTTCACTGGAAAGATCTGGAAGAGAACGAGAAAACAATCTGCAAAAAGACCTGAAGAAACAGGAATAAAAAGTCATCAGAAGCCAACAGAAGAATTTGCAGCAGACAAGCCATCTATATGGCCGCGGAACCACGGCCAAACCCTGGCTGCGGCCGCGGTTCCGCGGCCGTACTGCGCAATCTCGAGTTAAAAATTTTACCATAATTCTTTGGCGGCGTTGACTAGTCAACCTAGGGCTATTTTTGTAAATTTAGACATGCGGTTCAAGATGTAACCTAGGGTTTCTATTTCCTATAAATAGAACTCTAAAGCTTGTAATTCTTTATGCCTCCCTTTAATGAATAAAATTTAGAAATCTTTTGGAGAGCATCGGTGCCTCTTTTCACTTCATGAATTCAGATCTGACAACCCTGCGTTGATGTTTGGAGAGAGCCATCTGTAAGTAATTTAATTTCTTGCCCTAGTGTAGATTTCAATTCCTTGCCCTAGGTAGATTTAATTTCATGCCCTAGGAACTTGTTTAGGGTTTAGCTTTGAGGAAGGATTTTGAGAGATGAGATCTCTCATCCCTTTCTTACCCACCAAATATTTACAATAGGACTCCATGCATACACGCACATACCGCGTCCTACGGCATCCTACCCCTCGAGGTAACGATGACACTGTAGTGTAAAGGACCGGTTGCGCGTGTTTTCCATGGAGGTTAGGGTAAGGATCTCTAAAGAAAGGACAAGAACCTAGAGGAAGGAACACCTTCCCGAACGGATCTAATCCCCTTTATTGATAATTACCATAACTCCTCACAGATCTTCATTCGGGTATTGAAAGCGGTGAGATTTAATTACATTTCCAAACCATCCCTAAACCTAGCCCTAGCAAGAGTAGATCTAGATAATTGCCCTAGGTTAATTAGGTTTTTAGATTTAATAATTAATCCGAACACCCTTCGGAATTAACTTGTAAGCGCGATTAGGAGATTCACAAAATCCCTGTGGACCGACCCGTATTCACCGGCTAGCTACATGCGACACCGTTCTTAATTGCGGTAATAGATAGTTTTTGAGACAAATCAGTGATGCCTCCTACATTCTGAGGATCCAGATCTATCGTGATAGATCTAAATAGATGTTGGGACTTTCATGGTCAAGGTACATCGACACCGTACTGAAAAGATTTAGTATGGAAGATTCAAAACTCGGTAATCTACCGGCTTATCACGGAATCACCCTGTCCAAAGAGATGTCTCCTAAGACTGATTTGGAAAGGGGTTACATGACTATTATACCCTACGCTTCTGCGGTAGGCTCTATAATATATGCGATATTATGTACCAGACCAGATGTAGTTTACGCACTGAGCGTTGTAAGCAAGTATCATTCAAACCTTGGGGAGAAGCACTGGATAGCAGTGAAGAACATTCTCAAGTACCTGAGAAGGACTAAGGAGATGTTCTTCGTGTATGGCAGTGAAGACCTCCAGATCGAGGCCTTCGTCGACTCCAACTTCTAGAGTGACAAGGATGACTTCAAGTCCACGTCGGGTTATGTATTTACCCTTAATGGATGAGCGGTCTGTTGGAAGAGCTCCAAGCAGGACACCGTTGCTAACTCGACGATGGAAGCGGAATATATCGTTGCATGTAACGCCGTGAAAGAAGCAGTCTGGATCAGGAAGTTCATTACAGAACTTCAGGTGGTTCCGTCCATTGTTGATCCAATACCTCTGTATTGTGACAACAACGACGCTATAGCTTTAGTAAAGGAACCAAGGTCCCATCAAAGATCCAGACACATCTTGAGGCGGTTCCATCTGATCAGGAACATCGTTGATCGCCGGGAGATCGAGGTGCGGAAAGTAGAGACAGAGAAAAACAGCCATCCCTCAGACACAGTTCAAGAGGCTCGAGATGATAGGTATGCAATATGCCAATACATGGCCTTAGTGCAAGTGGGAGATTGTTAATGATATATGCCCTAGAGGCCATTATTTTATCATACTGGATTGTATACTACATATTGGAAGCTTGGGATATTCACAGTTATAATAATAGTCTTGCTCAAAATGGTAGTATGCTACTTGGTTTGATTCTATCTCAATATGTGCATATATTTCTTTTAGCATATCGCTTATACATATTAGTAGAGCCCTTAGAATCTTTGCTTGACTGCCAACGTTGTGATGGCAGTCATACTAGTGGGGGTTGGGTAGTCTATAATCACATCCTTATACATGTCCTTAGTCATAGGATTATCGAGCAGGGCACCGATACTCCAGAGTAGACTAGTGTATACGTTTCTCATCCCAGCAAAGGAGACGGTCTGTCCCACAGCCATTAGTACGTCATACTGGAGATAGTATACAGGCGCTTATTGGGTTATGAGTTACACTGGATGGACTCGTTGGGAACTGCTAGTTGGTATTATACCTATTGTCAGATAGCAGTTCCTGGATAGAATGAGTACAGGTTAGTCCGTTGACTTGACATCGCTATTCGTCTCGAGTATTTCCCACTGTACTTAGATTACTATCCTATTACGGCTCAAAGGAGTCACGTAAACAGGTAGTAGTTGGGTGCAGTCCCGAAGCACTTGGAGGCAATAGCGATTAGATAGGATTCGTCTCTCCCGGTACCGGGGATTGATATCGCGTTGTGTTCAGAAAGCCATTACACAAAGTCCCTGGTCAGGGCAACCGAGATTTACTGGTAGGTACTCCAGTAGTTTCTCAGGGTGTATTAGGCTCTACTCCGGCACGACTTATTGCGCTATTAGGGGTCTGACGTTTACTATCCCCCCAGGCCCGATATGCGAGTATCTTAGACGAACATACCGGACTGTATGGAGATTTTCATAGATAGGCTCAGTAGGAGTTCGGATGAGTTTGCTCATCGGCCTTTTTATCGACAAATACCTGGGTAGCTGTTACGTGCAGCTAGTACCCCTGATAGACTTGTGGTTAAACCCACTGCCAGCGTACTATCGAGTTTTTAGAGTACCACACAGAGGGTTTCCCTGCTTTGGGCGAAACTATGTAGAGACCGTATGGTTGTACGGCAGGGTTTCGATCATATACATGTACTAGTTACACGAATGTTGTTCGGACGGATAATACTAGTGGGCATTGGTTTAAGCCGGATCCTAGTATTAGATTATTGGATTATTTTTGTCTCTTGGTATTCGTGGTACGAATACGGGTATGTATATACGGTGAGGGGTATTCTTGTAATTTCATAATGATGCTTCTAGAAGAAGATACCTCATTTGTGTTTATTCCATTTATTTAAATGGATAAAGAGATGGAGAAATGAGGTGTTATTTGGACATGGTTGAAGCATGGCTGTAAATCTCCAGTTCTCGTATATATTTTTTTCGTATTTTTCGTATTTTTTCTCTTTTTATATATATTTTTATTATTTTTATTATTTTATTTATTAAATTGTTTCCTAATCTAAACTCAAAACAAAACCCTACCTAGCCCCCTTACCCGACCCACACCCGACCCGACCCGACTCCCTCTCCCCCTCCTTCTTCTTCTTCGCTCTTCTTTCTTTCCCGCCTTTTTCTTCCAACTTTTCCCCTTCGACTCGCGCCCACCTCCGTGAGACCCGCGCCCCACTCTCCAACTCCCCTGCGATTCCCTCCACCAAATCTTCTCCCTCCAACGGCTCCCCCTCTCGTCCTCGCCGCGAGACCCGCTCCCCTATGTCCTCGCCTCACCCACGTCTCGACCGATCCCCTCTCCCTTTTTCCCAGCTCGCTCCTTCTCCCTCGCCATCACTCTCTTCGTCCCCTCTAGCTTCCTCCTTCGACACCATCTCCTCCCTCTCCTTCCTAAGCTCCCCATCTCCACTACACCCAACACTACTCACCGCGACCAGCCATTACCCGCCGGAGCTTCCTCTTCTGTCGAGCTCCGAGCTCCACCTCACCGACGAGCCTTCTCCTCCAGAAATCCCCATCAGATCCTCCCCACATCCACTGCACCCGAACTTACTACCCACTGCACCCCCACTCCTTCGTCAACACTACCATCGTCACTACCCATCATCGACGAGCTTTTCCTCTACCTTCATAGCGGATGAGCTCCTCCTCCTTCAGTTCGAGCCCACCAACGCCACGAACCCATCACCACCTCACCGTCTCCATCGACCCACCGATCCCCTGCATCCATCGCCGTAGCCACCACTAGCTCCACCTCTTGACGAGCCCCGACCTACTCATCTCCTCAACTCCATTTCCATTAGCCGAGCTCCTCTTCGACAATCACCGCCACGCCATCATCGGAGCCGCCTCCTATACTCCCCAACACCGAGCCCAAGCCCACTTCCACACTCGCCACTGGGTCCACGATGTCGCTACACCTCACTGCCATTGTCACAGTACCTGTGCCCGCTACCATACCAGTGTCGAGCTTCCCCAAGTCCTCACCGGAGCCCCTGCCTATCGTGCATGTATCGTTCCGTGACGTCTCCGTGTCGTGGTCGTAGATCATTACGGTGCTGCTACTATTCGTCGTCACCATCCCAACTATCAAGCCCTCGCTAGGCAAGTGTAACCCTCTTCCCTTGCTTCCTCATGCTAATAATCATATTAGTTAATTGAAATAATACTGTTACAGAATATGGTGTATACGTGTCTATGGTTATAGCGATATCAATATTAATAATCAATTAGTTTTGTAGCAAACCACTTCGAGAGGTTACTATCCTATGTCAATATCTTTATAGCATTCATTTGAATAACCTTAGTTGGATCGATTAATGAGAACGGATGTTTCATTTGATACCTATACATAACCTGTGTATTTGACACGAAACCCTAGACGAAAACCCTATATAAAAATGGTGGAATTTATGGCCCATGAATCCCTTTAATGATAATAGATAACTTGTAAGAAATTCAAGGGAAAATATTGACTTCATTATTATGAATGATACATCCGCCTAGTTACGTCAAATCTGAAATTTTACCGCGCATGTTGCTTTATTAAAATCATTGTAAATCAAATACAAATAAAAACCCGATGTTCTAAGGTTCTTATAGAAGCCGACTCGATAATCTAGAACCCTCTGTAGTTTACCCTTAAATACCGATAGGCCACTGCAACGTGGATTGACTGGGAACGCGGCGCTGGACTGCAGTCCGGGACATCATTCTTTAAGGGTACCTGAATTTAAATACCTGTACATCCCTACATAAAACTGAAAATGCGCGGATCCCCATATAGACGCGTAGATAATTTAGTTAGCTAACACATGAATCTGGTTTTGTGCCGTTTCACAGTCTTTTGATATTTAGTTTGTATTTTAGAGTATCGACGTGTTCTGCAGTTTCTGCAGTGACATTTCTTACACCTTCACATTAAACAGGACATAACTCCTAGTACTGAAAGTCTATTATTAATCTGTTTGATGAGTTGGAAATCTAACAGATAGACCTAGTTTTTATTTAACTTGGACAACACTTGAATCTGAACACAATCCCAGTAAACCGCGCGCGAAGTTGGACTTCCAGTTCTGAAAATGGAATTCCGTAATTGATCGCTGATTTAAAATGATGATAAGTCTCTAACCCGAATTCCGTTTGACATGAAACAAATTTTACCGCGTAGATAATCAAGTATACTCTGTATTCCATCTATATTTTTTTAATCGATTCTACACGTGTGATTTATGATAAAATTTTCAAGTCATATGGCGTTGGGTGCTATAATTTAGTGAATATTTGTTCAGTGCATTTCTACTTGTTTTTGTGCTTGCTTTATACCTTCCGCATAGTGATTGTTTACATTAAGACCTAGCGACGTTTGTGCATTGTCGATATATAAGTTTTAGTGATTGTGTTGTGGCAAATACGAAAGTGATATTGATAAGTGAAAACGTAATTGAAAGTGAAAGCGATACGTATTAGCTCACAACCTATCTGATACTTGAATACATACTTTAACCTAGGGAATGGGGGAAATCAAGATGGAATTGAACTCGTATTTAGTAAGGTAAAGTGATTTAGAGAATGGTCATTCGATATTACACACGCACACACATTAGGTCGTGGGCCGAGCAGCACGGCTGCAGAGTTGTGTCCTGGGCATCAGTGGACCGTACTCTCGGGCATGCACGAGACCCTTGTTAAACACGAGCATCCTTTCCACCAATTGATTTAATTGACTTTGTGACTGACAAGTAGTGACATACACATTGTCTGGCTTGCTGACATGATACTTATATCGCACCGTTCATATTCAAATAATGATCATTACTTTCATGTTCTGTATTCTGTTGTGCCTTTCATATTTAATAGCATTGTACCCATCATATATATTTATTGTTATATGTATCGCTCTGACGACCTGAGTATGCATGCTCAGAGGACGAAATGGACCCAGCCCAGGAGCAGAATCTGCCATTCGAGCTCGCGGAGGTCTAGACCGCAATATCAGCGCCATTCCTTTTGCTTTAAGTACATTATGTTTCGTTGGTTAGTTATTTCATTCAGCAAAATAAATGTATCTCGAACTCTTTTATTGTGATATAATAAAGTTGTGAACTGTGATTTCCTTTACTCATGTACTGTTCACTGACTATCGTGTAATGCTAGAAACCGAAGTATGACTACGGCGGGATTATTCTCTGACCGTAAGAGCATGGCTGACCTAGTCACCCATCATATTCCTTATTTTGGGAAACGAGGCGTGACAATGGCTACTTTGATGACTCATTGTATTTGGATGACTATTGAGACATGGTGGCATTATGTTATTATTTGTGGAAAATGATTTGTTTCATAGTCATCAACACTTAGCCATTCTTTACATTACTCTCATCACAACACTCTCATCTCTTCTTTGCTCTCTTCTTCTTTCTCAAACCCTAAACACTCTCATGAGTTGAGAAACCCAGAGTTATCGAGACAAATTAAATTATAATCATTCTCTATATCTTATAGGCTACCTAGCTTAGCAATAGGTACCATAGTTATCTCGGTTTAGATGTTAGAGCTTGAAGTATAGACTCTCAGATGGATCATCTTCGACACGAGGAGGCCGACGATCAAGCGCGATCTGAATCCCTGAGGAGCTCAAGGAGAGGAGGAGAAGAAGACCCGAAGGACTTGTTAACATGGAGGTATAAAATCCTAACCGAGTAGTTAGAACCTCATAGTAGTATAGTTAGTTAAGGTTATCGTATTGATCCTGGTGTTAAAGTCGGTGTTACAAAGCTTTGATAAATCGTTTTTTGAAAATTCCGCCTCCCCGCGAACCCGCGGTGTGCGCGACATCGACTTACACGGGAAAGTGGAACAGTACATTTCACCTTCTCCAACCGTATTCCGTGGTTAGAACGGAATAATCTCGTGAACCCGCTACCATTGTCTAAAAAACTAAATGAACATATTACATGTAGTTGCCGCATACTGTATATCTTAATTTACCAAATACCTATAATACATCCATCATACCTCTGCATACATATAACATCATATACTACACACACTTGTTCTCTTTACCATTATTTTTTGTTGAGAAAATCCTACCCGAGTGTAACTCGCTGACGGACTTCCTTTCCCTTTCTTGATCCTTGAAATGTCCATTAGATGAGGACGGGGTTAATGAAGAAGGAGATGATGGAATGAAGACTACGCGGAGTTGACACAGAAGTATTAGGATGGCTCTTCTATTGCTCACCTGTTTAGGGCTTGCTTTCTTTTAATCAATATAATTAAACTACTTAATTTACTTTCAATACTTTGGGATGTAATAATTTTAGTTAATAGAAATAAAAACTTCTGCTTTTATTATCGATTTTGGTATATTGCTTGCATGATTTATGCGCTTAACGTAACTGTATCGAGAAAAGACCACTCTCGACACAGTTAGGTTGCGGACCTTGGCACGTCACTGTTTCCGTACTTTTGAGAAGCGGGGCGTGACAGCAACGGTTTGAACCGTTGCTATATCATTTGGTAATGGTTATCTAGGAGCCGATATCAGCTACATCATATAATGTTAACATCTATGGTGACGGTTTAAACCGTTACCAAATTACGGCTATCGTAACGGTTATAACAGTTACCATATCTATGGTACCGTTACCATATAGGTGGCCCCATTCTGATATGTTTCAGTTATCTGAACTCATATTGGTAATAGCGACCTATATGATAACGGTTTGAACCGTTACCATATTAAGTCTATCGTAACAGTTTTAACCATTACCAGGTTTCTGATGACGGGGTTTATCGTAACGGTTAGATTCGTTACCATATTGTGTTTTGGCAACGGTTCCTACCGTTACCAAATGCATACTCTATAGTAGCGTCACCGACGTGTAATTTTAATGTTATTAGTTTAGTTGAATTTCTGTATTACACACTTTATTAATTACCTAACCGGTGAATTCTTGGATGTCTTTGTACATATCTTTTGATGTGCGATAATTCCATCCTCTTGTTGCTGTGGAGTGCATTTTGGCCGTGTGTTGATGGAATTCCCAGAATGGCTATAACAAAAAAAATTGTGCAGTATTTGTGTGGTCTGATATTTGATGTTAAGTTTATCCAGCCAAATGAAAGATATTTCCTAGGCCATTTATAAACTTTCTCTTAATATTGTGTACCTGAAATTATGGATTGTAGTTAAAATTTTACTACCTCATCAAGAGCTGAGGGCGAAACATCAGATGTTGGCAAAATCGTATGCTTACCATCTATTTAAATCATGTCAAGAAATGTTGTATCCAAAAAAAAAAAAATAGCGATAAAATCTCTTTGAGTGCCAAAGCGACTTTGCAGACGCGAATCTATCTAACGTGTGTGAAATAGTTTTCAGATGGCATGGTTCAAACTTGTTCCTGCAAAATAAGTTTAGAGGCATACATCCTTCTTAAGTCGTCATGTATAAAATGTGTTTTTTTATATATATAGTCTTTTTGTTGGTTGTATATTCAACTTAATGAGTTTCCGATGTTTTTTTAGAATAAAATATCTCCATTCGGTTATGCTATTGCTGGATATCGTTGTTGTTATAGACATGTTAGCATGTTAGTTTAGATAAATTGTTAGAAATTATTTGTTATTAGCTTGTTTTCACAAAAAAAAATAGTATAAAATGAGATGGATCATAATTAATAAAAGCGGCCTGACTTGCTATGATTTTCAGAATCTAAAAGAGAGATTCTCATTGGCTATCAGCCTATGATCAACCTTCAAAATAAAGCAACATCCATCTCTCTTGTGAAGAAAAGAAAAGAACCCCCAAGTAAAAGTGAAGAAGGCTGAAAAGATCAATTTCTTTATTGCCCCCCCCACCCACCCTCACGCCTCAACCCCAACACCCTTATATAGGATGATGCATGTTATGTTGCTTTATCTCTGCACCGATGAGAGCTTGGCCTGCCCTATATCACCTAATAAATCTAGGGAAAATGTCAAAAAGTCCCCGGCCTGCTTTGGGCCATTTCTTTTGTTAAAAAACCCTGGCCCAATTAAAACCTCATTTATACTAGTTGGCAGTAATATCCAGACAGTTTTATGTAATGTCTAAAAATTTGTATGTAATATCTAAGCAGTTGGAGGGATTAAAGACCTAAATGAAATGCAGCCCGGGGTTTTTTTCTTAAGATTTTGGACAGTATCGAAAATGTCAAGGGTTTTTAGACAACTCCCGAGCAGGCCGGGGTTTTTTTGACAATTTACCCAAAAATCTATACTCTCTCATGAGATTCTTTTCCTCTTTCTAACAAATTAGCCACAGTTAAGGACAATTTCTTGTCTTTTCTCCTTCGAAGTCTTTAATGGACACAAAATTTTCACAACTTGCTACTTCTCTTATTATTCTTTTGAGAGTTAATTAACTAGAATTTCAAGTCATAAACCTATCCATTAACCTAGATTTAAAGTTTGGACCAGTATTGTTTTCATTACCCAAGTACTCTCTAGTAGCATTTGGAACAAGTAAAGCTAAGAGATGGCAGGCTCAATGCATTAGAATAGTTAGATTTTTGCACGTACCATGCACGCGTGCGTACATTAGGAAGTTGTGTATAATGAATAGAAAAGGTCTTGTTGTGTTACCCTTAATATTCCATATAGTTTATCGACTTAGTAATTGGATACAACACAGGAGAGCATTTAAGAGTTTTTCATAATTTTTTGGAAAAATATATGAAGACAGCACATCATCGATCCAGTTGGTTTGGGTTAAGCACTACAACAAAGCAATAATAATGATCCAAAAATGGGCAAAAAGGAATGAATAGAAAGACAAAGAAAGCCAACTGCCAGCAATCCCATAAAACTTACACATTGTGAAGAATCTCAACTGCAAAAAAAAAATAAAAAAATTACACACTACGACAAACAAAGATATAGGCAGACTTAATTAGTTTCAACTAGAACTAAACTTCAGTGCCAAAAAAAACTTGAACTAAACTTAAACTTCAAAACAAACAGCTACCAATCTCTCCCTTGACCACAATATGCCTCATTACCACTAATACTAACCAACACTAACCCTTCATCTAAAATTAACCAAAAGATGAATCCATTAATGCTCTTGATTTAGTCCATATTAATTCAATGGTGGTGATGATGGTGGTGTGAAGGAGATGGCGAAGGAGATGGAGAAAAGTTATAAGCATTGAAGCTAGACAATGGTGATGGGGCATTGGTGGTGGTGGAATTTGTCGGAAATGGGAGAGATTTAGATTGCGGCAATGGGCATTGGAAACATTTTGTGAAGAGGCCGAAAGTGTCTATTTGGTGCACAAAGTTGGTCATGCTTGCCCATCCCCCGAATCCAAATCCGACCACGAAGATCCAACCCACCACGAATGTGTTGATCGTGTACGCCCCGATCCATCGGCCGACGAACCTCGGTGGTGCTTCTACTGCATTCTGCATTTGTACACAAAAACATATATAAGTTCATCATTTTAGGGTTATAGGACTTTTTTTCATCCATTGTTAAGATTTGAAGTATACAAAATAAACAATAATTAATAATAATACAAATAAAATTAAACCATTACCTCTCTAGCAGAAGCAGACCTGAAAGTGATCATATGAGCCAAAGCCGGAATTATATAAACGGTAAAACTAACGAGCAGCGATCCGACGGCCGAATTAATAGGCCCGAAGAACGGAAATATGAGCGCCAGGAACCAAATCGGCACCACAACAGGCAGCCTCGCCGCCGCCCTTTTACACAAGCTCGGGCAATCGTGGAGCCCGATGAGCTTCTCCCATACAAAATACAGAGGCGTGCACGCGAACCCGAACGTAATAAATTGGTGAATCAACATTAGCACAACGGCCGCGTCGCGGTAAGGAGTCCGAGGAAGCAATGCAAAGGCATTGGAGTGGTTGAGGAGTTTGTCGCCGAACGCCCAGTACATGCTTATCGCCGACGGCAGGGTTAGGGTCATTACATAGGCTGTTGCTAGGAGGTAGATTGCCTTGAACTTCTGAGGTTTCCACATTGCATGCATGATTTCACTGTGTTCACAATGCAAATGGTACATATCATTAGTTTTTCAGCTTATTTATCTAAAGGACATGTTAGGACATGTTGTCAAAAATAATTATTTTCAAATGATCGAACTCTTTTTAACAATCAAACTAAACTTTCGATCCCGGGAAAGTGACCATAATTTAACGCTCTTAGGGCAAATTTGTGGGTCCTCCTCACAGTTATCATAGTTAGCTAGCTAAACTGTTTTAATCTACTGTCTTTACTTTCGAGAAGCAATGTACAGTCTTTTGATGAGTATAAATATCACAGTGTATCAAAATTTTACTGCTGCAAGATTTACTCTGAGACAAAAGAAGATGGGCCTTTATTTTTTCTATACTGAAGCGGAAAAAAAAGAGTCTTTGAATGCATCTGTCTTGATCTTTTGCAGGCTTGCATCAGTTTCAAACTCTCTGATGAAAACCAAAAACACCCACAGGAGCAATAAAGGAATGCTTGTTTGACTGCCCTAAGCCTAAGAAAATTTTCTCTCTTTTTCTTTCACTAATTTGTTTATAAGAAACAAACAAACAAAGAGAGAATCAGTTTACAAGACTTTGAACAAGCAAGCAGTACTTGTTTCAAGTCCCCACAATTTTACTAATTTGGTATAAAGAAGTTGAAACCAAAGAAGATAAAAGAGATCAGAATCACATCACATGGGCAAGTGAGCCCCCTGTTGCAAAATTATCTTTTTTGTAAACAAATTGGTATTTTTAAGGAAATAATAAAGATCATGAGTGGGTGTTGTCTCCTTACACTGTAACAGCATGGCCGCCAAACGTGTAAAGAATGTTCGTAGCCCCTGTAAAGTATAACACCACCTTTGTTGGCCCCGTGTGCTTCACTCCTTCGATCTAGCGACCATAAAATAAAATGGTTTTTGGCATGGTATCATAGACATTCAAAGCAAGCGGTTACTTATATTTCGAGTTGACTTTTACCTGGCCATTAAGGAGAGATGCAACAGTAAGATACCAAGAAGTGTAAGTGGTCATGACAAGTCCAAGAAAGGACCAAATCCTGTAGTTGTGGAAGGAAGGGATGAACACTGTGGTGGCACAACATGCACCAAATATATAAGTCCAAGTTCTCTTGTCCAAATTGTCATTTATATAGTATATGTTACTGCAACAAAAAAACAAATATATATATAAATATATTAGTTCTTGCTACTTGAATACTGAAGTAATAAACAAAAAAAAAATTAATGAATGTTACCTAGCACAAGCAATGAGTTGAATCACAGATCCAAAGAGTAAAAAAGTGCAGTTGAAGGCCAGCCCTACATTCCTCCAATGCTTGCCAAGCAACCCATCAAGCACTTCAAACCACTGTAATTAGTTGTGAAAGCAGTAAAAAGTTAAGCAAAAGTTGAGTTTTTCTAGCTCATCAAAACAGAGGAATTAATTTCATTTTTTTCATTTTTTACCTGAATGACATGGTTTCTGAAATCAACCTTGTCTCTTTCTTTCCTAGTTCTATACTCAACATACAAGATGCTTATCAAATAAGCAGTCCAACTCCCCAACAACCCATAAAACGCTTGAAATATTATTCCACTCAACATTCCAAGTTGTGAGAATGAGTATGGCAAAGTTAGCAAAACTTGGGCAACCTAATATTTAAAAAACCAAAATTTTAGACAAAACCCAAGTCAAAAAATAGCTTAAAGATTTGAAATTTTTAAGAGACGGGACCTGATTTGAGGCACAACTGAACCAAGCGTCATAAGATGAGCCACCATGCCAGAGGAAGCTGGAGAGCTTTGATTTCACTGTTTGGGATTCATCATCATCTCTCTCCATCTCAATGTAGCTGCCAACAATTACAGTTTCCACTGCTTTGACTTCATGCCCATTTGAAACAGAACCCATCTTTTCTTTTCTCAAAATTTTTTCCTTTTTTTTGGAGCTAAGTTTAGTATGGTGAGGGAGTTGAGAGAAGCTTTGGTTGGGTTTTATACTGGAAAAAGGTGGAGAAATAATGATGAGGGAACAGAGTCAAAATGGGTTCATGGGTTGCGGGTTCAGATAGAAACCGGCCGTTCATGGGTTGCGGGTTAGGGGTTGATTTTAAGTATAGAGATATTGAGTTAGCTCAGGGACTCGGAGGTTTATTTTTAGAAAAATCAATCTTTGAGCGTTGTATTTCAAAATCCAACATCTATGGTGTCTTATATGGAAAAAGGTTAAATTAGTTTTATATATAAAAGAAATGTTTTGGGTTTGATTTTTTAAATGTTTTGTAATTATTCGACCTGTAAATCCCTAACTTCCGTGTATTTATTTTCCGTATTTTTCAGATTTTACCATGAACTTTTACACATTTTAAAAATATTTTTATAATTTTATTTATTAAATTATCACCTAAAATCTAAACCCAAACCCGACCCGACCCGACCCACTCACACCCCACTACTTCTCCCTCGTCTCGCTCCTTTTCCCTCCCTCTTCTTCCCAACGTCCCACGCCCGCTCCTCGTGCATACGGCAACTTCTCGCGCCCATCTCCGCGACGACCGCGCCCTGCTAAAAACCTCTGCCTGACTCGCGCGTGGGATGACCCAGCCACCCACGTTCCCTCGCCTCCCCCAACGACTCTCTCCCTTCTAGCTCGCGCCGACGCCCTGCGGTGCCCGCTTCCCCAACGGCCACGACGACCTCGATCCCTCGCTCATCTCCCTCTACTTCACTCTCTCACTCATCCCTCTTCCTCTTCCTCCTCCTTCCTCACCTCACCATTCCTCCATCCCCGACAGCAAACCCAACACCCCGATGACCCAAGAAAGCCCATTGCCTCGTCGTTGTCGACCCCCCCACCGTCGTCTTCGTCCTCTCGCCCATCTCCTCCTCAACCTCACCTCTCTCCACTCTTCCCTTCATCACCACCATCTCCCTTAACCGAACCCAATCCAGAGCCCAGCCTCACCTGCGCACCCCTTGCATCCGAGCTCCCCTCACCGCCGACAGCACTCCGACCGTCACCACGTCGTCGCCGCCTTGACCACCACCTCACGCCGTCGTCATCTCAACCTCGACTTCCCCCAAGCACCATCGCCTACGTCTTATTGCCGCTAGAGCTCGCCTCGCCGTCGACACCGTCTCCATCGTTCACCGTAGCATCACCGGTCCATTAGTCCTTGCCGTATCGTCATCGATACGTCGTCAGGCAAGTTCAAATGCTTGCTACATGCTACAGTATATTCATTCTGGTTGTGAATCAAATATTAATATAAGTGCTCGATGCAAACCATAATTGAAAAAGCCCTCTTAAAATGATGGAATTTAAGCATAACAGATTACCCTAGCGATAACGAATACTGTGTTAAGAGTTGGCTTGAAAATACGGACTTTAACACCACGAAGCCATTTAGATCCGTCGAATCTGAAAATTTCCGTACCTGAATTTTTGTGAAAAATCATAATAAATTGGTTACACACCGGAATGTTGTGTTCGAGGGCTCATATCGAAGCCGAATCAACGAACTATAACCCCATATAAGTTATGATCTGTTTTTATTTTATAACAGTTACGGAAACTGGTCGGGAGTGCGGCTCTGGACTGCGGTCCAGAGCAGCACTGCTTGCCAACACTTGATTATAAATGCTTTTATGTCTCTGTTTGAAAATGGTATTATGCAGAATCCTATACCGTAGCGAAGATAAATCTTTTAGCTAACTATTGGAAGTGGTTTCGTTCATTTTTGCTATCGTTTTCTATTTTAATCACATTTTAAACCATCAGTATGTATTATAGTCCCAAGCAGGGACATAACGTATATCCCGATATTAAACAATATATAACTCCCAGTACACAGTGGATATTATCGATCCATCTAGAGCGTTGGTAACCTAACTGTTAAACCTAAATATTATCTAACTGTAGCGTCGCCTAATTTTGATTCCAACAGGGTGAAAATTGTGTTACGAAATGAACTTCCAGTTCAGGAACGGAACTTCCAGCAGGGGACACTTAAAATGAAACAGCTGTAATTTACGAAACCAAAACCTGATTGACTTGAACCAATTTCGTTAAACTGCTGACTGAGTTTACTTATTACCGCTTTTGTATTATTTTACTTAATTCTGAACATATGATTTAATACTATTTATATAAGTTCATTAGACGCATAATGACCAGTTTTGCATATAAATTGTTTAGCGACATGATTCACATTTTTACCCGACTATAATACCTCTAGTGATAGTGAACGTCCTTATAAATTTTCAGTGAATAGTACATTGTCGAACGTGAATAATATGGGTTTAGATGTGTATGGTGTTTTTCGTCATCCCATTGAGATGGGAATACGCGTGTGCTTGTCAGGCGCATTACAGATTCCCCCTGCCTAGGGTAGGCCGGGGTTTATTGATTGTGGGGATCCGAATCTCCGGCAGCCGCGGACTAAGCTGCCGTTAATTACCCCTCGCATTTGGAGCGAAGGAACCTCCGATTGACGGATTAAACTGGTCATGCGAACTCAATATGCGGTGCGTTGGTGTGTGTATTTTTTTTGGTTTTGTTCTACTTGTAAAAAAAAGATATATATACATATATATATTTTCTATATACAAAAATAAATAAATAAATATTTAGAGATTTTTTTTTAATTTTTTAAAAATTTATTATTATTTTTTTATTTTAAAATATTATTTATAATTTATTTATAATTTATTTAATATTTTTTAAATAAAAAAAGGGGATTAAATAAAGAAAAGAAGAAAAGAAAATAATTATGTTTTTTTTATTTTTAAAAATTATTTATAATTTATTTTTATTTATTTAATATTTATTTATTTTTATTTTAAAACAAAATATAAAAAAATAAGAAGAAGAAAAGAAGAAAAGAGAATGGGGTCACATGTTAGCATGTGACCCCTCATATGAGGGGGGTTCACATGTTAGCATGTGACATGGAGGGTCACATGTTAGCATGTGACCCCTCATGTGAGAGGGCTAGCATGTGACGTGGGGGGTCACATACTAGCATGTGACCCCTCACATGCTGTCACATGCTGAGCATGTGACCCGTCACATGCTCAGCATGTGACCCACATCACTTGTTAAGCATGTGACCCCGCCACATGCTTTGCATGTGACGCCCGCATGCACCTTTTTTTTTCTTTTTTTGAAACGTGGAGTTCAACTCCAAAAGAACTTTTGTATGGCTACAAAAAATATAACGTGGAGTTAAACTCCCCAAAAAAAGTATTTTTTTGTGGAGTTAAACTCCAAAAGAATTTATGTAGTGGAGTTAAACTCCAAAAGAATTTTATTTGTGGAGTTGAACTCCAAAGGAATTTTATTTGTGGAGTTGAACTCCAAAAGATTTTTACTGTGGAGTTAAACTCCAAAAGAATTTTTGTTGTGGAGTTAAGCTCCAAAATAATTTTCCTGGTGGTGGAGTTGAACTCCAAAAGAATTTTATTTGTGGAGTTGAACTCCAAAAGATTTTCTCCTTTCTCCTTTGAGAAGAAACCCAAAATGGGTTCTCTTGAAACTCCAAGATCTAGATCTTGGATGATAAAAAAAGAGACCCTTTTTCCTCTCTTGATGGAGTCTTGGGAGGTGGATTTATGGTAAAACTTTGTTTAGTTTTTAAAAAAAAGGAGAGCTAAGCTCTTGATTTATTTTGAAAATAAAATGGATGAGGAAGAACTTGAAGAAGAGAGAGTGGAGGCACAAACCCTAGTTTTTTGAGGGGATGAAAAAGTGTATATTTTATTCATCATCATGTTGCCTTATATAGGCTTACACATTTACATATAGCCCCTTGGGCTTTTCAAAATGGCTTTTTGCCTATCCCATGGCTCATGTACCATTTCATTTTTTGCACATAAGCCATGGGCTTACAAAATATTGGCTTTATGCCCATTTTGCATACATTCATGCATAAAAAATTATTTATTACATGATTTCATTTTTGGCATGGGGAGGGTCGGCCGCTTTATGTTTTGGACTCGACCTGGGCATAGGCCTACTTGACCTGGGCTTGGGCCCATCTGGCTTGGGGTTGACCTTGACTTTGACTCGGTCAACATGGGTGTAAATTTTTACCCTAACAAAGTGCCCCCCATCAATAAATGCACACCGCACATTTGAGTTGTGTGCATAAAATTGATGGATCTTGAAGCTGAACTTCGAGGTGGAACATCATTCCGGGGGCGGAGCATCATCCCGGGGAGCATGATTCCCGGGGATTGGAGTATCATTCTGATTCGCGGATCATAATTCCAGGATCGGAGTATCCCTCGGGGAGCATGATTCCCGGGGATCGGAGCATCATTCCGAAATGCAGAGCATGATTCCAGGGATCGGAGCATCATTCCGATGAGCGGAGCATGATTCTAGAGGATCGGAGCATCGTTCTGATTCGCGGAGCATAATTCCAAGGATCAGAGCATCATTCCGAAGGGCGGAGCATGATTCCAGGGTTCGGAGCATCGTTCCGAAGGGCGGAGCATGATTCCAGGGTTCGGAGCATCGTTCCGAAGGGCGGAGCATGATTCCAGGGTTCGGAGCATCATTCCGATGGGCGGAGCATGGTTCCAGGGATCGGAGCATCATTCCGAAGGGCGGAGCATGATTCCAAGGATCGGAGCATCATTCCGATGAGCGGAGCATAATTCCAGGGGATCGGAGCATCGTTCCGAAGGGCGGAGCATCATTCCAGGGATCGGAGCATCGTTCCGAAGGGCGGAGCATCATTCCAGGGATCGGAGCATCATTCCGATGGGCGGAGCATGGTTCCAGGGATCGGAGCATCATTCCGAAGGGCGGAGCATGATTCCAGGGGATCGGAGCATCATTCCGAAAGGCGGAGCATGATTCCAGGGGATCGGAGCATCATTCCGAAGAGCGGAGCATCATTCCAAGGGTCGGAGCATCATTCCGAAATGCAGAGCATGATTCCAGGGATCGGAGCATCATTCCGATGAGCGGAGCATGGTTCCAGGGATCGGAGCATCATTCCGATGAGAGGAGCATGAATCCAGGGAATCGGAGCATCATTCCGAAGAGCGGAGCATAATTCCAGGATTCGGAGCATCATTCTGAAAGGAGGAGCATGATTCCAAGGATCGGAGCATCATTCCGATGAGCGGAGCATAATTCCAAGGGTCGGAGCATCATTCCGAAATGCAGAGCATGATTCCAGAGATCGGAGCATCATTCCGATGATCGAAGCATGATTCCGGGATTCGGAGCATCATTCCGAAGAGGAGGTCGTTGGTTGATTCCGAGCCGAAGCATAATTCCGACAGGGAAGGCAGATATACCGAGGCGAAGCATCATTTCGACACGGGGTGCATATTCTGAGACGAAGCATGATTCCGACGCAGAGCTTGTTGGTTGACTTGATTCCGAGGCGGAGCATAATTCCGGCAGGGAAGGTAGATACACCGAGGCGAAGCATCATTTCGACACGGGGTGCATATTCTGAGATGAAGCATGATTCCGACGCAGAGCTTGTTGGTTGATTTGATTTCGAGGCGGAACATAATTCCGGCAGGGAAGGTAGATATCCCGAGGCAAAGCATAATTTTGACACGGGGTAAATTCTGGGACGGAGCATGATTCCGCCACAGAGGTTGGTTTGATTTGATTTGGGTTGACATCAGCATCGCTACACTGGAATATGGTACCAGGAGCGAATCATCATTTGTCGTGAGGGGATTTGGGAATTTTGGTTTTGGTCGGCGTCTGCATCGCTGCACTGGAATATGGTACCAGGAGCGACTCATCATTCGCCGCTTGGGAATTTGAGTTTGGAATTTGGTTGGCGTCTGCATCGCTGCACTGGAATATGGTACCAGGAGCAACTCATCATTCGCCATTTTGGGGTATGGGGAGCGATGGCTTAGGAGACAGGTTTAGATCCCTATCTCCCATAAAGGTATTTTCTCCCTGCGAGTCGTAAGGATCCCGCAGGTGTATGTTCTCCTTAGGAGTCGTGAGGACTCCTAAGTGTGCTTTTCCTTTGTGAGTCGTAAGGATCCCACAAAGGTTTGTTCTCCTCATGTATCGTGAGGACACATGAGTGGGTCTTCCCAAGGGAGCATAATTCCGAGGGCGGAGACCAACCGCTGGACTGGTGATTGCAGTGGGATATGGGTATGATGAGAATTTTTTTGAGCCCGTGGATTGTATACGGTAGTCAATTTGGGGACTAGCCATAGGGCCGGAAGAATTGAGAAATTGGATTTTGGTTGGCGTCTACATCGCTGCACTGGAATATGGTACCAGGAGCGACTCATCATTCGCCGTTGTTTTGTTTTTGTCTTTTTTGTTTTGTTTTTTTTTTGTTTTACCGCGATTGCTCCATCATTTCAGCTTTTCTTATCACGAAGGTCGCGATTGCCCTATCATTTCGGCTATTTATTCGCGGTTGCCCCATCATTTCGGCTTTATTTTCATTTTCATTTTTACTCGCCGATTTTTATTGCGAGTTGCCCCATCATTTCGGCTTTTCTTTATTTTTTTTTTATTTACACATTTTTTTTTTATATACACACATTTTTTTTACATTCCCAGTTTAACGACTTAGCGGTCGACTGTTCCCAGTTTAATGACGTGGTGGTCGATTGTTCCCAGTTTAATGACGTGGTGGTCGACTGATTCCAGTTTAACGACTTAGAGGTCATCTGTTACCAGTTTAACGACTTAGAGGTCATCTGTTTCCAGTTTAACGACGTAGAGGTCATCTGTTTCCAGTTTAACGACTTGGTGGTCATATGTTTCCAGTTTAAAGACGTAGAGGTCATCTGACGAGAAGCTTAGAGAAGATACCTGATCGAGCAGTTGTCGGGGGTACCGTTGGAGCTTGCATGAGATGCCTTATTATTTTGTCGGAGTTGATGGCCTTGCCCCCAGCTGGGGCCAAGAAAAACCGTTCAAATACCGACCTGCGTTCGAAGATGGCAATTGAAAATTGTTAACCTGCAAATAGAAACATTATTTCAGTATAGGCAATCGATATGTATATTGATTGAGTTCGCGTGAACATTTAACCCGAAATATAGGAGGAGAGATGGTCCCACCGGGCGTGCCAGAATCTGTAGGGTGTTTTTCGTCACCCCATTGAGATGGGAATACGCGCGCGCTTGTCAGGCGCATTACAGATTCCCCCTGCCTAGGGTAGGCCGGGGTTTATTGATTGTGGGGATCCGAATCTCCGGCAGCCGCGGACTAAGCTGCCGTTAATTACCCCTCGCATTTGGAGCGAAGGAACCTCCGATTGACGGATTAAACTGGTCATGCGAACTCAATATGCGGTGCGTTGGTGTGTGTATTTTTTTTGGTTTTGTTCTACTTGTAAAAAAAAAGATATATATACATATATATATTTTCTATATACAAAAATAAATAAATAAATATTTAGAGATTTTTTTTTAATTTTTTAAAAATTTATTATTATTTTTTTATTTTAAAATATTATTTATAATTTATTTAATATTTATTATATATTTTTTAAATAAAAAAAGGGGATTAAATAAAGAAAAGAAGAAAAGAAAATAATTATGTTTTTTTTATTTTTAAAAATTATTTATAATTTATTTTTATTTATTTAATATTTATTTATTTTTATTTTAAAATAAAATATAAAAAAATAGGAAGAAAAGAAGAAGAAAAGAGAATGGGGTCACATGTTAGCATGTGACCCCTCATGTGAGGGGGGGGTCACATGCTAGCATGTGACCCCTCACATGCTAAGGGGGAGTCACATGCTAGCATGTGACATGGGGGGTCACATGCATGTGACCCCTCACATGTTGTCACATGCTGAGCATGTGACCCGTCACATGCTCAGCATGTGACCCACATCACATGTTAAGCATGTGATGGGGCCGTCACATGCTTTGCATGTGACGCCCGCATGCACCTTTTTTTTTTTTTTTTTTGAAACGTGGAGTTCAACTCCAAAAGAACTTTTGTATGGCTAAAAAAAAATATAATGTGGAGTTAAACTCCCCAAAAAAAGTATTTTTTGTGGAGTTAAACTCCAAAAGAATTTATGTAGTGGAGTTAAACTCCAAAAGAATTTTATTTGTGGAGTTGAACTCCAAAGGAATTTTATTTGTGGAGTTGAACTCCAAAAGAATTTTTGTAGTGGAGTTAAGCTCCAAAATAATTTTCCTGGTGGTGGAGTTGAACTCCAAAAGAATTTTATTTGTGGAGTTGAACTCCAAAAGATTTTCTCTTTTCTCCTTTGAGAAGAAACCCAAAATGGGTTCTCTTGAAACTCCAATATCTAGATCTTGGATGATAAAAAAAGAGACCCTTTTTCCTCTCTTGATGGAGTCTTGGGAGGTGGATTTATGGTAAAACTTTGTTTAGTTTTAAAAAAAAAGGAGAGCTAAGCTCTTGATTTATTTTGAAAATAAAAAGGAAGAGGAAGAACTTGAAGAAGAGAGAGTGGAGGCACAAACCCTAGATTTTTGAGGGGATGAAAAAGTGTATATTTTATTCATCATCATGTTGCCTTATATAGGCTTACACATTTACATATAGCCCCTTGGACTTTTCAAAATGGCTTTTTGCCTATCCCATGGCTCATGTGCCATTTCAATTTTTGCACATAAACCATGGGCTTACAAAATATTGGCTTTATGCCCATTTTGCATACATTCATGCATAAAAAATTATTTATTACATGATTTCATTTTTGGTATGGGGAGGGTCGGCCGCTTTATGTTTTGGACTCGACCTGGGCATGGGCCCACTTGACCTGGGCTTGGGCCCATCTGGCTTGGGGTTGACCTTGACTTTGACTCGGTCAACAGGGGTGTAAATTTTTACCCCAACAAGATGTGTCGAGTACGCCAGTAAAAGTGAGTGATTCGTGATAGTGAGCAATATAGTGAATAGTGAATAAAATGGTGCTATTGATGCGTGCTTGTACACAACTAGCCCATGTTCATGGATAGTGAAATCTGGAGGAAAGGGGGAAATCGAAAAGGAAAGAAACTTGTATTTAGCGAGTTCAGTGTTTTAGGGGATGATTAATCGAAAAGGACTCTTATATATATTAGGTTTGGACCTAGCGATCCGGCTGACAGGATTATGTCTCGGGCAACAGTGGGTCGTAGTCTCGGGTATGTACGAGACCCTCGTTAAACATGATCATTCATTTCCACAACTCGATTTCAAAAGTGACTTAGATACCGATAGGGACACAGATCATATATTGTATTGTTTAATGGCATACTGATCACCTGTATTTATTGTCTCCACCATTATTACTTTATTTTCTTGCCTCTTTGTTATTATTATAATATTGCTATTGTGTCGTCCTGACGACCTGAGTGTGCATGCTCAGAGTTTGGAGAGGACCCAGTTCAGGAGTCACACCTATCATTCGAGCTCGCAGAGATCTAGACGGTCGTGGCTTCAGTACTTTTACCGCTTTCTATAAATCAACCTTGCATTCGCACTTGGTTAGTAGTTTCTTTTCTTTCATTCTATTGTAAACTGTGAACAATGAAAGTTGGTGTAATAAACTAGTGATGTGTTTCTTTTACTTCTGTGCCGTGCTTACTGATTTCCATGTGATGCTAGAAGCCGAAATATGATCGCGGCTGGATTATTTCTTGACTGTAGGAGCATGGCTGGCCTAGTCGCCTTCCGTATTCCGTATTTTGGGAAGCGGGGTGCGACACGACCGTTTTCCTGCTCATACGCACGAGCGGCTCGCTCGTTAGCAGGTTCGGATTAAAAAAAAGCGGACCGGATTAAAAAATTTGTTGCTATGGTGTTTGTTTGTTTGGCCAACACTTGTCGATTTGTTATTATGTTGGCTTGTTTATGTTGATTAAACCAGTGCATGTGAGGTTATAGTTACAACTAGTATTAATCACTTTTATTATTTTAACTTGCCTTGTAATGGATCCATTAAAAAGTTCCATTACTACCTTGGTGAGTTCCTTTTGTCTATCTTGGTAAAAAAAGGTGCAAGAAACTCTGATCTCTATGTCTAGTATTGAAATATGAACACACATGATATATAGTAGCAACTTATGTGTAATATCCAACACAATGCCATTTCTTAATCAATAAAATATAATAGTCGTATTGTGTAATTTGAAATAATCATTGGTGTAATGTAATTTGTTTTTGCCAAAAATATTCCTTCTATAGTAATATGTAAACATTAATGTCATTTCGTCAAAAATGAATCATCAGGTTTTTCGAAAGATTTATTGATTGATCAGATACAAATAGAGATTCGAAAAACTAGAATGTGACGATACACACACATTTATTTGAAAATTTTCACCATCTTTCTTTCAATTCACATAAAATGACACCATGTGCTTTGGTGAAAAACCAGCTAAGCTATTGACAAGGATCATTTTAAAGATAGGGTAAAATGAAAACACTAAGCAATGCCATTGGAGGCCTCCATTTCCAAAAAGGGAGATATGGAACTTTGGGATATTGAAAAAGGAGTAGTTTAAAACTTATAGAGATGAGGAATAATATTCAAAAGCAAAGGGGAGGAAGAAGACCACATGATTGCTTTCAGGCGAGCGTGTTAGCTTTATTTGAACACAAGAAGGGAAGAACACAAAGGGGCTTTTACCACATGGTGGGCCAACCCAACCAACCCAAAAAAGAAAATTTTGTAAATATGGGCTGTTTGGGGCCCACTGTGGCTTATGTCATGTGAGGGGCCCACAAGGGAGTCATGTGCCCTTGGGGAAGGCAGGCGACATTCTCTCTCATTCCCTTGTTGCTGTTCCCCATCTTTTGCTTTTGTCCAAATCAAGTGCCCTCAGCCTCAATTCACACGATACAATTCTTTTCTGTCCAAGACCACAGATACAAAAAACGGTTTTCTTTGAAGTTCATTTCGCATGTTCTGATCCCCGTGGATTTTTGGTTCGGACCGAGAACCCGCGAGGCGGATTCGGGATACCCCAGGGAGTTCCCGGGGGCCTTGGTTGGGTCGTTCGGACTATTTGTTTTGGCAAAAAGTTTTGTTTTTGGATGTTGCAGTGCACTCAATTTTCACCGTTTGGAATTTCGAGTGTGTGCTTCGCGGGCGATGGATTCTATGGTTATGGTTTTTCTATTTGTGATGTATATGTGTTGTTAAATGTCGTCTAATTGTTATACAATCGATTAAACGGGGTTGCACACTTGCTTGTGTTACTTGTTCTGTGATATATATATCTTGTTATGCTTTAGTCGGATTGCCGTGTCGAATAGCCTCTCGTACGATTTGGTTGTACAGTTTTAATTTATATTGTTATATATTCATTTGTTCGAGACGAGCTCCAACTTGTGGCCGCCGTTTCCAAATTATGCATATTTTTTTATGGGGGCACGACCAGAATGCGGTCGATGCCACATTTGTATATTTCTTTTCTATACTAGGATTACCCCGCGGAGAAGCGCACGAGTCACCGAATTCCAGAATTCAGAGGGCAGTCATCTTAAGGAGTTGAGATTGTGCTGCCTATTTCTAGAATTGGTAGGTTGCTTTCCGCACTCGTAGGGGTCTACGATCGACTTTGTACGGGCTATCCACACGACAGGGGAACGTCGCATCTCATGTGCGGCTCAGATGAAACACGAGATTCCAAATTTATCCGCTATTCCATATTATTTGTTGAATGCCTTTGATGATTATTATCTGCCTGTGATGACTATTATCTGCCTGCGATATTGATATATGTCATGCCCCGCTTCTCAGTAGATGGAAAATGTGACGTGGCAAGCCCGCGGTATATTTATTTAGAGAAGCTCATTTCCTAAATAAATATACTTAGCGTATTGAAACAATAATACACAATATAAGAATAAATGGAGACCGTAAAATTTTCAACAAACATTTTTATTTACATTTAACTTTCAATATTTACAAATACATGAGTTTATACTGAAAAGTAAATACAATAAAAAAAAATGTCTAAACAAGTGGCATATATAAACTGAAGAAAAAGTGAAACTGAGCTAGCTCTGAGTAGCGATCTAGTTGCAGTCCTTCTCTGTGACTTCAACTTCCTCCGTCTCGACCGTATCTAACGAACATTTCAAGAGAAGAAAAGTGGGTGGAATGCCCGTCAGCGAACTAGCGCTCGGTAAGTCCCAAAGATAGGTAAAACTAAAGAAAAATAACAAGAATAGAATATATATGACGAGTAAGAGTATATGTTCATGGATAAGTATATATTATAGGTCTCTATATAGTTATTATGTTAACGTTAAGTTCTAAGTGCGAATGTCAACGCAGTCGTAGAAGTATTCATGAGCTCAAGAGTGGGGCCTCAAGAGCAAGCAAAAACGGGCCCGTTTCACGTGTTAGCATCGTGGCTTTAGGATGTGGATGAGTCAACCCGACTGACATTCGAGTAAAATAATAAAAAAAGAGGTTAATACGGGACTCCTGAAGCTCCGTTGGATTCATACAAGAAAATATCCCAAGCACCCCGACTATAATATATATAACCGGTTAATATACTTAATTGATTTGATTAATTGATTAACATGTCTTGATCGAAACCATATATTGCAAAAGTTGTAGATTGTATTCGAGTGAGTCGAGTAATATGCGAGTCATGACAATTGCAATCTTGGTTCGAGTCAAGTTGGTTCGAGTAGTTTGGGTTCGAGTACATATTCAGTTTAGATTCGAATTAGGTTAGAGTTCGAGTTTGTGTTCGAATTTGAGTTCGAGTTTAGATTCGAGTTTGGATCCGAGTTCATGTCTTTTCATGGGAATTGATGTAAATAGTTAAAATCTTATGTTCGGGAGAAATCCGCAACTGCTGCACATGAACGGCAGGATTTGTATATTTTTCCAAGACAATTACCATTTGATAACTCTGTTAAGTTGTCTAATCTGAATAGGCAAACACTCACTTTCTCCGGTTTCCTGGGGCTCAAAAGAAATGATACCGCTTAAACCGATATTAATTTTAGAGTCCTTAAAATATTGTTTGCATATCTTGAGAGAGTTTTATGAAAAATATATATTAATATTGTTTTAAAAATAAGCTTGATGGTGATTTGTAATATTTAAGATTTTCATGAACATGTATTTTAATTATTGGGATATTTTAATGATAAAAACCCAGCTTTTAAAAGTTTATGGTATTTTTATGAAAACTGGGTCTTTTGGAAACTTGGTGGTGTTTTATTAAAAATTCTAATTTTTCATTTTTTAAAATATTGTTTCTTAATATGTTTTCATTGAAAATACGGATTCATAATTTTTATATAATTTTTAAAAATTAGTTTTGTTTAGAAAAGATGCTTTTTAAAAACCGTATTTTATTTCCTTTCGAGACTGAATACTCCGTGAAGAGTTCTGCGTCTCGCTCTACTGTCCCAAGAATATGCGATAATCCACACCATCCATTAGCGGGTCTCCTGACGAGAGTTGTAAAAGCGTAATTGCCAAGAATTTCAAAATACCGATTTAAAGAAACCCGTTTTAAAACGATGTGGTATTTTAATAAAAAAAGTTCTTCTTTAAATTTACTATAGCTCTAGAATACTGTGCTATAAAATCATAGTGTGCGTGTGGGGTAGGTCGTTACCCCGTGAATTTTTTTTAAAGGTATTTAAATTAATTATCGAGAAGTGTTATACTAAAGTTCATGGTATTTTAATGAAAAAGTTCATTATATGTTTGTTTCATATGAAATTTTGTTAAAGCTAAAAACTAAATGATGGGAAAAGGGCTAAGATTAGTATAGAATATTAGTTTGATCTAATTTGCTTATCAAGTGGATTACAAAAATTAAAATGAAGATTGAATCGGAGATAACTCCAATTTTGTCGATTGGTTTTAAAAAGTTGTTTTGAGATGGAAAAGAATAGAGATGAAGAGACTTACGTGTTTAGGTGGTTAGCAAGAGATCGAAGAAGCTCTCGGGGATCGTGGTTTCGTCGTAGATGCTCTGTTCGTTGAGTTTGGCTCGCTACTTCACTTGGGGGGCTTAAATCCACTTGGAACTTAGAGAGTTTGAGAGAATTTTCGCTAGAAATTTCAAAATGGTGAAGAGCTAGGGCATGGCGTGGTATTTATAGTGAAGAATTAGGGTTTGGTAATTAAAAATGTGGATTAAAATGCTTTAAAAATATGTTAAATAGTGAATTGAAGAGTCTCTGTTTGCTTGCAGGAAAATCAAACAGTGCAAGGGAGTTAAGAGAAGTCGAAGAGACAAGTGTGCAAAGCACGGAGGTATTTGGGCGCATCGGGACCGTCGGTAGCGTCCATAGAGCAAGAATGGGTGGTCAGATCTTGAGGCCTTGCCTCGAGATTCGTGTCACGTGTCATGTTGGGTGTGTACACCTCATTGCGCTTGTTTGATTTTTCAGAAACTTTTTGTTTCTCCATGTATTGCACATGCAACTCTTAGGCTTCCGAAAAATAAAAAATCTAAAAAATAGTTGGGTTTGATAGGATTCAAACACACAAGTTATATCATAACAGTGTGTTGGAGATAGTGCCCTCATAGTCAATTATTGGATCGCAGGTACGTGATTGCAATGATTGCGGAGGACCTATACCGGTAGGACAGTCTTACTCGAGATGATAGTATGCTATCTGGTTTGCCTTTATCAGTCGTGTACATGTTCAGGTGACTGATTACATGTTACACTTTGATAGAGCCCTTAGGATCTTGCTTTACCACCAACAGTATGATGGCGATCATATACGTGAGAGTTGGGTGGTTTATATGCATATCCTTAATTGTGGTCCCTAGTCGTGGGAGTTTCGAGACAGGACATCGATACTCCGGAGTAGACTAGTGTATACAGTCGAGACCCCGACGAGGGGCGGTGGCCGGTCTCACAAGCCACTGGTGTCAGTTGGATCACCTAAGATGTATACAGGTGCTCATTAGGTTATGAGTACACCGGACAGGACTCGCCGGGAATCTGCTAGTTGGTATTATACATATCGTCAGATAGCAGTTCCCTGGTGACATGTGTACATGTTAGTTCATCGACCTGAGGTCGTCATTTGTCTCGTGTGAGTTCCCACTGTGCTTTGATTTCTACCCTACCACGGCTCAAAGGAGTCGTGCAAACAGGTAGCTTTTGGGTACAGTCCCGAGCCATATGGAGGCACGTGAGCGGATCGGCAGGGGATTCGTCTCTCCCGGTATTGGGGGCGAGGTCGTGCTGTGTCTAGGAGAGCCATTACACAAAGTCCATGGCCATGGCAGGAGATTTACTGGTAGGTACTCCAGTAGTATCTCAGGGTGTTATTGGGCTACACTCCGACACGACTTATACTGCTATTGGGGGTCTGACGTTTCTAGCCCCCTAGACAGATATGCGATACTCATAGACGAACGGACCGGACTGTATATACATTGTCACTGTTAGGCTCAGTAGGGTTTTTGGATGAGTTCGCTCATCAGCCTCCCTTGAGGTCAGTCCATGGGCAGCCGTTACGCATAGCTAGTGCCGCTGACGGTTTGTGGTTAAACCCACTGCCAGGGTACTGACGAGTCATTAGAGTCCCCCAAAGACAGTTTCCCAAGTTCGGGAGAAACGTTGTAGAGGCAGTATGGTTTTATGGCAGGGTTCGGAAAATGCACGTGCGTTTACGCACGTGTTATTTTTCGAGCAGATGATACTGGTCGGCTTTGGATTAAGCCGGATCCGAGAATTATATTGAGTAGGTATAATATCTTTGTCTCAGTTGCATTTGTATTCGGTCGTAATACAAATGCGGGTATATTTACACAGTTACGGGGTTATCCTGAAAGTTGTTTCAGGATCACTTTTTGAAGTTGCCAGTTTCCAGTTTTCTATCAGCCGTCTTTTAACATTCGGTTAAAGACGGATTTATCTTTTCTTGGATGAGGGTGAGTCATGCTTCTAGAAGGTTCTAGAAAGGGTGACTTGACTTGGTGAGTCATTAGTGCTTTAATGGAGCCATTAATGCAATGGTGACTAGGTTAATGAATCACCATTTGCATTAATGAGGTTTTGTTTGCTTAAGGATATTTTTCTTGTGTTCACACATGATATTTCTTTCTTAAGGTCACCCTCTTCTCTCCTACACTCACCCCTTTCCCTATATATGGCCGGCCCCTCCTCTCTCTCATACTCACTTGATGTTTTCATTTAGTTACAAAAGATATGATAGATTTTGGGGTGTATGGAATTTCACAGCTCATTTCATTCCATCACCCGATTCCCACGGCAACTTCATTAACCGTTCGTCCATGGTTTTGGACGAAGCGAGACAAAGTCATCTACTCATTCTCTACATCATTCTTGGTCGTCTCTTTTAGCAAACTTGACGACCGAATTGCCTCAAGTCAGAGGCGGGAGCCCGTTTAAAAAATCGTTGACGTGGTGCCACCTGGACGAGCAGATCGGAGATCGACGAGATCGGAGCAGCCGCAACGGAGCGTGGGATGATGGTTAAAGAACGAAGGACTCGGATCGTTCGGTATAACCTTTCGACACTCTTTACAGTTTGTTAGTTTAGCAATAATGGCAGATCCGGGTTAAAGTATACGATAGCGCCAGTTAAAAAGTTTTTGTTCCGCATTTGGCGTCTGTAGACGGCCGGGGCGCTACCGTAGACTTACAGTGGTATCAGAGCCTCACCATTTTGCTATACTAACTTGTGCTAACGCGTTTAAAATATCGATCGAACCGGAAATCAAAAACCGCATTTTTCAATTTGACAGTTTCTGTTGATTTTAAATGGTGTCCTAAAAATATTCCACATATCACAGAAATCTGTGCAGGGTTTTATAAGAGCACCGACAAAATTTGGGCACGTGATTCCACCAAAGCGCCGCGGAAACGCGGCCAAACCCATGGTTTGGCCGCGCATCCGCGGCCATTTGGTAAGATCATGCTCCCAAATTTGTACAGTGTGTTCTCCTCTGGAAATTTGGGTTTTTGGTATATATCTTTTGGGCCCAGATTTTGTTACTGTTCAGCAGATTTGCGTGGGGCCCACTTTGTGATATTTTGTCGATCGAAATTTAAACATGTTAGTTTACAGTGCTTACATTATATCTCCGACCGGGAATGTCATTTGATCGGTAAACCGCGTCTGATTGCTATAGTTCTTTTAGACGGGTTTGCGAACGTGACATTCGCGTTGATGTTCTGTGTTGTGCTGTGATGTTGCGGATTTGTCGTGGTGGATAGCAGTGTGCAATGATAGTGCTGTTTGAGTTTATTTGTACATTTGATATTGCGGGGCGAGCGTCCAACTTGTGGACTGCCGTCACTGCCTGTTGTATAATATTCTTTTGGGGCACGACCAGGTTGCGGTCGATGTACCTGTTGTACTATTTTTCATTACTGTACTAGGTTTTTCCCCACGACGGAGTGCACGGATAGCCGGGTTCTGGAGGGCAACGGGTCCGCATCTCATGGCTTTGAGAGGCAGAGGGGTCCCACTCTAGAATTGGCAGACTATTCGCCGCACTCGTAGGGGGTACAGGTTGACCCAAGGAGGGGTGCTCAAGCTACCGGATTCCGTGAAGTGCCGGGTGGTCCATTCACTATGCTGTAAGGGGCTGCCTCGCTTCAGGTTTTGGCGGGTAACTTGCCGCACCCGTAGGGGTCTAGGTTTCATTGCACAGGCTATCCACACGACAGGGGAACGTCGGGTTTCAGCAGCGGCTCTGTGAAACTCGGGGATCCCAGATTATCTGTATTGTTCTGTGATGCTTATTACTTTTCTGTAATGTTGCATATTATCACGCCTGGAGCGATTATTGTATATTGGTTTATATACTATTAGATGTTGTATATGTTTTACACCCGCGCTAGTCCAGTCCCCGCTCTGTCGTTAGTTAAGTAACCTAACGGGTGATGACGGGACCCAGTGACGAATGCGGATGGCATATACGTACATTTTATTTTCGTTCTTTTCTGGTGTGATTATTGATGGGACTGCGTTGATTCTGATCAATGCAAAGTAAAACAAACCTGTTTTCAGTTGTTGGAACAAATTTAAAAAGGTGTTATTGCAAAGACGTTTCCTTTTGTTTTGCATAGCGGTATTCAGTGGAATATCCTGCACCTCATTCGACGGGGCAAGGGCCGATATCCCTTCACCGGGACTGACCCCTTGGGCAGAAGTTTGCGTCAGAGTAATAACTTCACTATAGTCGATTACATGTTGCTTTGCATCGCGGTATTCAGTGGAATATCCTGCACCTCATTCCACGAGGAAAGAGCCGAGATCCCTTCACCGGGAGTGACCTCTTTAGCAAAAGTTTTCGCCACTATATTTATAAAAAGCTATCAGGTTCCTTCAACGAGATCAAGTTCATTACATTAAAGGTTTTTCGCCAAAAACCAGCCGTAGCCCTCCGTCGTTTCTTATGGATGGTCAGTAATATTCAAGCTATGTTTGTTGGGTTTCGTCAAGGCATAGTGTTTGGTGGTTGCGGGGGTATTCATTTGTTGCATAGATAGATGTGTTGGTTTGGGACAGTTGTATTACCTTGTTGGCTTTCGTCAAGGGTATGTACGGGTGGGTTCAAATTAACAAGATAATGACGGGCAGAACTTGACATGTGACTTATGATTTGTTGACTTTCGCCAAGGTCATAAGAACATGGGGTAAAAATCATATCGGGAGTTTCTAAAGAAACTGAAACTTGCCAGGCATGCGCATACCTTCTGGAGTGTGATAACGCGAGTGGATTCCATCACGTTATCATGCGATGAGAGTTGGATCCCGATTCCCACTGATGAGTTGGTTTACTCTTCGGGTGATCCCGATTGATTCTTCTTTAGGTTTGGAGGAGAATTTGACAGGACAGTGGGAGGTTTCCGGATTAGATAAAGTGATAACCATTCTGATCTAGGTTAGAGTGCACGCAGAGTGTTTCTTTTCTCTCTCTCTTTGGCAGCGACCTTTGACCGACCCTAGACGATGACTCAGTGACCAGGTTGACCGAACCTTCTTAAAATACTGGCTTTTGGATTGTCTAAGTTGCATAAGTCATTGCCACTCCTTCTTTTACCCTTTGTATTTCTCACAACACCCGTATTAATACGGACATCCACTTCCATTGGATAGATCCATCGTATGATTATATACAAACTCGAAGGGACTTCTTCGAGGATGGATCAAGGTTCAGGAGAAATAGAATTGGTTTATTCAGTTGTCTTTTATTATCACCTTCTCTCAGGTTGCGAAAGCTCCTTGGTTTAGGAGAGTACACCTATTACGCTTATTGGGTAGTCTTATTCCAAACCATAGGCAGGTGCCGAAAGGTAGGGAATGAAGAAAACCAATTAGCCTAAGTAAGGTGTGCAGAAGGTAATATATAAAGACAAAATAAAGGGATTAGAAAGAGGGCAAAGTAAATTGCGACTGATATCATTCACGACCAAACCGCGTACTTCATCGCCACTCCTAATTCACCTTTAAAAGAATAAGGTATTATTCAGTTGTCTTTTATCATCACCTTCTCTCAAGATACGAGTACTCCTTGGTTTAGGAGGGTACACCTATTATGCTTACTGGATAGTCTTCTTCCAAACCATAGGCTGATGCCGAACGGTAGGGAAGGAAGAAAACCATTTAGCCTAACAATGGTGTACAGAAGGTAACGACTAAAGACAAATAAAGGGGTTTGGAGAGATGGCAATAAAATATACGGTTGAAGTCATAAATTGGATTATGGAAGAGGCATTACTATGAATACCAGGATACCCCTACGAAACATTTTCATGTTTCAGTGCATTGTTAAAAGAAAACTGTTTTCCCGATTAGATACTTACTCCAAGGGTATGTATTTACCAGGTTTCATTCTCATATCTGTATGGTTTTACAGATGATGAGTAGGAGTAAGTTATTGGGAATTAGGTGATTATCCTCATTATATCGGAATTCGTTGTAATTGGTGATATTTGTGGAAATCACCAGGGTACAGTTTTCAACCTACGACGCACAGGCTTTGAGTTGTTCAACTCAGCGGACTTATACAGAGTATTGTATGTTGTCCAAGTGTCCATCAGGACAAAGGGGTAGGTCCTCGTACTATGTTCTATTTACTTATAACTTCTCTAGTATTTAGACAAGTGTTTCGTAGAAATACAAGGTCTAAGTTTTGAGAAGTTGTGGGTATAAGAATAAAGTAGAGAACCAGGTATCACAAGTATCGGGATTCTTCAAAGAGATCGAAGATGTAGATTCTTGTGATTGGTATTCAGATGATAGTGATGGTTTTGAAACGTGTTTCTCTTTCGGGTTACTCATAATTGGATGGATTCCTAAGTTGAGTAATACTGATTAGCCTCTTTCCATTAAGTTGATATGCACTGGAGACAGCTGCATGATTTGAATATGGTTCCAATTAAATAAGTGCCAAAGTTTCTATATTGGATATAGAATAGTTCGTACCTTAAAAGATATTAAGGTACGGCGAGTTGTCCAGCTTATGCTTAAAACCCGACTCTGGATAACTCAGGGCACGTTTCTGTAATGGCTGTTTGTGGGTTGACCCTGGCTATGACGAGGGTTGATATTCTACCATTTGGAAGATCAATAGTGATATTGTTCTTGACTCGCCACAGTTTTAGTAAAATGGATCTTTTTCAGAAAACAGTAGTGGGAGTATGGTAGAACTGGAAATGATTCCAGAACCGCGAACGATTACAGAAAATTTAATAGGACCTATATATTCAATCAGGTTTGACATTCCAATAGCCACTCCGCAGATATGGTGGGTGACCTCAGACACCCGAGAGGTACTCTGGCAGCCTCAAGGACGGTGACAGGGAGGTTATTGTCTACCCAGACTTGACACTACTGTTGTTCCAGGATATGAGACCCGGTAGGAGGGTTGTCGTAGTCAGTGGGAGCAGCGGAAGTTTAGTGGGCAAGTAGCTTATGTCTATTTATAGACCTGAGCAGTTATAGCGGAGAAAGATCATCTATTTTTGATGTGACAGTCATGGGTTTGACTTCAATCAGAATAGGGGATGGATCTGTTAAGAAGGTAGTAGGGTGTGATGTCATGGTATATGGATGACATACACAGAGTGGGAAGTAAAATTCCTATACTACGATCGGTTGTACTGTGGTCGTCACACAGTTGTTTCTCCAGACAGGATATGGATATAATATTTGACATTCTGGTTTCTAGATCTATGGTTTTAGATCTGGAATTGGGTAGTTTCCCAATGTGGGTACTTTGACAGATATTCTAATGGTTTTTAGAATAGTTGACTCCTAGCATGGTGGTGTACCTGCAGGTGATGGAGTCACCCTCTCCAAAGGTGTCGTATAGACTAAAGGGGAGAGGGAAGTGCATGATTGGCAGATCACTTGCTTAGGCAATTGAGTCAATCATGAGATGTCAAGTACCACACCAGATGTTGTTTTTGCACTAGCTGCAATGAGTTTGTATTAATCCAATCCTGGAGAAACATAAGGAAGCAGTTTTAGAACATAAGTACATGTTCTACGGATTTGATGACGGCAGCCTCCTTCGGGAGACGATCATCATTCCAGGCTTCAAAGGTGACATGGATGACAGAGTGATTGTCAGAGTTACAGTTTTCCCTCTGACGAGGGACAGTATTATGGACAGGTGGTCCAAGAGGATACTGTGGGAGGCTTGGTGCAGGATACTGATTAAGTTCAGTGATCGGTACAGTCTAAGAAGTTTGGATTTGGAGTTCATTTATGAACTATGTCCCATCAGATATCCAGACATATTCTAAGACAGGTATTACTCAATTCGGGAGATGGCTTTCTCCGCGAACTTGAGATTAAGAGAGATATAGAAAGAAACATCTAGGCGGATCCACTCACTGAGGCTATTTCTCGAACACAATAGTTTTACAAACGGGCTTTGTGAAACTGATTAGTAGAGGAGTTGGATGTTCGGTTTCACACGGGCTGTGAGTAGTCGACATTGCAATAATTAGTCTTGAGTGCAAGTGGGAGATTGTTAGAGATAGTGCCCTCATAGTCAATTATTGGATCGCAGGTACGTGATTGCAATGATTGCGGAGGACCTATACCGGTAGGACAGTCTTACTCGAGATGATAGTATGCTATCTGGTTTGCCTTTATCAGTCGTGTACATGTTCAGGTGACTGATTACATGTTACACTTTGATAGAGCCCTTAGGATCTTGCTTTACCACCAACAGTATGATGGCGATCATATACGTGAGAGTTGGGTGGTTTATATGCATATCCTTAATTGTGGTCCCTAGTCGTGGGAGTTTCGAGACAGGGTATCGATACTCCGGAGTAGACTAGTGTATACAGTCGAGACCCCGACGAGGGGCGGTGGCCGGTCTCACAAGCCACTGGTGTCAGTTGGATCACCTAAGATATATACAGGTGCTCATTAGGTTATGAGTACACCGGACAGGACTCGCCGGGAACCTGCTAGTTGGTATTATACATATCGTCAGATAGCAGTTCCCTGATGACATGGGTACAGGTTAGTTCATCGACCTGAGGTCGTCATTTGTCTCGTGTGAGTTCCCACTGTGCTTTGATTTCTACCCTACCACGGCTCAAAGGAGTCGTGCAAACAGGTAGCTTTTGGGTACAGTCCCGAGCCATATGGAGGCACGTGAGCGGATCGGCAGGGGATTCGTCTCTCCCGGTATTGGGGGCGAGGTCGTGCTGTGTCTAGGAGAGCCATTACACAAAGTCCATGGCCATGGCAGGAGATTTACTGGTAGGTACTCCAGTAGTATCTCAGGGTGTTATTGGGCTACACTCCGACACGACTTATACTGCTATTGGGGGTCTGACGTTTCTAGCCCCCTAGGCAGATATGCGATACTCATAGACGAACGGACCGGACTGTATATACATTGTCACTGTTAGGCTCAGTAGGGTTTTTGGATGAGTTCGCTCATCAGCCTCCCTTGAGGTCAGTCCATGGGCAGCCGTTACGCATAGCTAGTGCCGCTGACGGTTTGTGGTTAAACCCACTGCCAGGGTACTGACGAGTCATTAGAGTCCCCCACAGACAGTTTCCCAAGTTCGGGCGAAACGTTGTAGAGGCCGTATGGTTTTATGGCAGGGTTCGGAAAATGCACGTGCGTTTACGCACGTGTTATTTTTCGGGCAGATGATACTGGTCGGCTTTGGTTTAAGCCGGATCTGAGTATTATATTGAGTAGGTATAATATCTTTGTCTCAGTTGCATTTGTATTCGGTCGTAATACAAATGCGGGTATATTTACACAGTTACGGGGTTATCCTGAAAGTTGTTTCAGGATTACTTTTTGAAGTTGCCAGTTTCCAGTTTTCTATCAGCCGTCTTTTAACATTCGGTTAAAGACGGATTTATCTTTTCTTGGATGAGGGTGAGTCATGCTTCTAGAAGGTTCTAGAAAGGGTGACTTGACTTGGTGAGTCATTAGTGCTTTAATGGAGCCATTAATGCAATGGTGACTAGGTTAATGAATCACCATTTGCATTAATGAGGTTTTGTTTGCTTAAGGATATTTTTCTTGTGTTCACACATGATATTTCTTTCTTAAGGTCACCCTCTTCTCTCCTACACTCACCCCCTTCCCTATATATGGCCGGCCCCTCCTCTCTTTCATACTCACTTGATGTTTTCATTTAGTTACAAAAGATATGATAGATTTTGGGGTGTATGGAATTTCACAGCTCATTTCATTCCATCACCCGATTCCCACGGCAACTTCATTAACCGTTCGTCCATGGTTTTGGACGAAGCGAGACAAAGTCATCTACTCATTCTCTACATCATTCTTGGTCGTCTCTTTTAGCAAACTTGACGACCGAGTTGCCTCAAGTCAGAGGCGGGAGCCCGTTTAAAGAATCGTTGACGTGGTGCCACCTGGACGAGCAGATCGGAGATCGACGAGATCGGAGCAGCCGCAACGGAGCGTGGGATGATGGTTAAAGAACGAAGGACTCGGATCGTTCGGTATAACCTTTCTACACTCTTTACAGTTTGTTAGTTTAGCAATAATGGCAGATCCGGGTTAAAGTATACGATAGCGCCAGTTAAAAAGTTTTTGTTCCGTATTTGGCGTCTGTAGACGGCCGGGACGCTACCGTAGACTTACACAGTGTAGAGACTTTACCAGTGAGTTACAAGTTGTTTCTTGCCTTTATTAAACAAAAATAACTTTCAACTCTTACACAAGCTGTAATACCCTTTTCTGTCCAATAAACAAGAAATTTTTGTACAGGGATTACAGAGTCGTTATAACACACACACACACTGGTGGATGCTTTTATATGTTTTGCATCCGCGCTAGCCCTGTCCCCGCCATGCTGTAAGTTAAGTAACTTTTGGTGAAGACCCGAAACCCGGTGGCGAATGTGGATGACATACAAAAGTATGTTATTTTAGTTGTTTTTGGTGTGGCTTAGAAACTTGTTTTGATGGGATCGCATTATATATTTAATGCAAGGAAAACAAATCTATATGATGTTGTCGGAACCAATTTTTAAAATTACTCGATTTTCTTCAAAACGATAGTCGTATTCTTTTACTTTACATAGAGATATTTGGTGAGGAATATTCTGCACCTCATTCTATAAGGAAAGAGCCTTGATCTCTTCACGGGGAGTTTGCTCTTAAGCAAAAGTTTATGCTACTCATTTTAAAAGCGGAGTCTAAACCACTCCTTTTTAAAGTCACTCGAGTTCTTTCAACGATATCAAGTTCATTACTTTAAAGTTTTTTCGCCAAAATCTTGTCGTAGCCCTCCATCATTTCATATTAGTATTGCTTAGTATTCGTGCTACGTGTTTTGGCCTTGTTAACGCGTAGTATTCGGTAGCTATGTAATTCTTTTCTATTGCATAGTATTGCGATTATCTAGGACAATCGCACGGTCAATTTGACCTGGTCAAGGGCACGTGTGGGTGGGTTTACATTAATCCAGGATAATGACGGGTTGAACTTGACTTGCGACTTATGATATTTTGAATTTGTTAAGGTTATAAGATGCTTAGGGAAAAAAACATATCGGAAGTTTCAAATATAAGGGAAACTTACAAAGTTTGCGCATATTTTTTGGAGTGTGGTGATTTTGGTCGGCTTCCGTCAAACTTATCACACAATAATAGTTGGGTTCTGATTCTCACAGATGAGTAGGTATTGGTCCTCAGGAGATTTTCACTTCATAATTAGCTAATCTATTAGGTGTCTAGAAAGTGTTAATGAGATTACGCCTCTGTGGAAACGGGATTATTTAATTGGGTCCGTGCGAAAGCACGGAAGATCTCTTTCTGAGTACCAACACTGATCTGGCTGAACGGTTAGCAAACTTGGAAGGTGTACTTGATCCCGACCAGTTCTCCTTTTAAGATTTGAAGGAGAATTCGAAAAAACGTTGGGAGCCATCCTGATTAGATGAAGTCATAACCAATCTAATCTTGGTAGAGTGCACGCTGATTGTTTCTTTTCTCCCTCTCTTTCACTGGTACAACGACCCATGACTTACCTTAAACCAAAACACATGAACCAAGTTAACTGAACCTTCTTACACACTTTGGTTTTGGATTGTCACGATTCAAGACAAAGTCACATATATCTCTGCTACTCCCACTTTCCTTTTTCTTTTCTCAAGAACACTCCGTATCACTACGATGATCCATATTGTTTAGAACGGCCATCGTATAGTTACATACGAATTCAAAAAAATTATTTCAGTCGAGAATGGCCGCTGATTCTGGAGAATTTGAATTGTATTATTCAGTTGTCTCTTCTCTTTAACTTCTCTTACGTTGAGAAAGCTCCGTGTATTAAGAGGGTACACTTATTACGCTTATTGGATAGTCTTCTTTCAAACCTTAGACTGGTGCCGAAAGTTAGTGAAGGAAGAAACTAATTAGTTTAAGTGCGGTGCACAGAAGGTAAAATGTAGAGACATATAAAGAGATTGAAGTGAGAGCAAAGAAAATTGCGACTACCATCATGAATCTAGATAATGTAAGAGGTATTACTGGGAATACCCGGCCACCCCTTGAAACAATTTTGTTTTAGAATTTCTGTGTACTTGTAAATGAGAACCGTTTTCCCAATTAATTCTGACTGCAGGGTATATATTTACCAGATTTGGATCTCACATCCGTACGGCTTTACAGATGCTGAGTAAGAGTAGAATATTGGGAAATAGGTAATTTGATCCTCAATATCGGAATTCATTGCGATTGGCGATATTGGATTAAATCGCATGGTTTTGCCTAACGACAAATATTTGGTTTTAAATAACCGTTGTTATGCTCCAGTTTTTAAGATAATATATTTGTATCTTTATTTTATAAAGTGAGATATAAATTTTGAAAATTGTGTTCCAAACATTTACCTTTATCAGTTGAGGATAAGTTAAGGTGCATTGAATAACGGTGTAAGACATTCTTGACCAAAATACAGTTATCAACTTATAACACACAAAATTTGAGTTAGTATACTCTTGGGGTTTATACATGAAAATGTATGTTGTCCAGTGTCCTTCGGGACAAGGGGTTGATACTCTTACTTTATTCAAGTTTACCTATGAGTTTTCTGGTTTTAAACACGCATTCGTTGTAGTGCAAGGTCCAAACATTTTGAGAAGTTTATAAGTATAAGAATAAAGTAGGGAACCATATGTTGAAAATATCAGGATTCTTCGAAGTGATCGAAGATGTAAATACTTATGCTAGAAATTCCGTCGTAGTAATATTTAGAACTTGATTCTCTCTCAGGTTACTCATCCGCGGGTGCGCTCTATGATGAGTAATGATGTATGGCCTTTTCCTATTTGGATATGCACTAGAAACAACTGCATGACATTTGAATCCGGTTCCATCTAAATTAGTGCTTTTGATTCTATATGGACATAGATTGGTTGCATATCTTGAGATTTTTAAGATCTGGAGTTATCCGATTTCTATTTAAAAGCAGAATCCGGACAAACTCAAGGCACGAATCGGAAATGGCTATTTGTGGGTTATCCTAAGTATTCGCTAGGGTTTTGTTTTTACCATTTTCAAGATCAATAGGTACATTGTTCTTGACTCGTCGCCTTTTTACAAAAGGAATCTTTTTTCAAAAGAAACTGGTGAGAATAAGATAGAACTGGAAGTGATTTCAGAAGCACAAACGATTACTGAAAATTTAGTAGAACCTGGAGATTCAATTGAACTCGACAAACCTTAGTCACTCCGCAGATTTAGTAGGTGACCTCAGCCACCCGAAAGATACTTCGGTTTTCTTTTAGACGGTGACAGGGAGGTCAGCATCACGATGATGATAGCCTTACTAGTTATCAGCAGGTCATAGGAAGTAGTAACTTCCAGATGACCATATGCTTTATATCCAAGTTGGACTCTACACACTTCAGCAAATTATGGATTTTTGACTTTGCTGGGAGTTCTTGAAGGGGTAAAACCCATAAGGAGCAAGTAGATCTTTCGAGATCTATGCATGTGGAAAGGTATTAACCATATAAAGCTAAACTTATTGTAAAGATTCTCATCAAATACCCGTTGTAGATTATGACGAGACTTTTGCTTCAGTGTCTACGCTAAAGTTCATATGGATATGACTTGGCACTGCTGCTGTTCTAAACTATGATATCTGGCAGGAGGATGACTATAACGTCTTTCTAAATGGGAATTTGGAAATGCATGTGTATATGAATCTGCCATAGGGTTATCGTAGTTAGTGGGAGCAGCGCAAGGTATGCAAGTTGCTTATGTCTATTCATAGACTAAAGCATTGATAGCAGAGACGGGTCATCTGTTTTGATGTGACAGTCAAGGTGATTGACTTCATCAAAATAATAGATGAGCCTAATAAGAAGAGAGTACGGAGTACTGTCCTGGTATTTGGATGATATACTTCTGATAGAAAGTGATGTTCATATACTACAATCGGTCGAACTTTGGTTACGACAGGTGTTTCTCCATATAGGATCTGGAGAATATATCAAGGATTCTGCTGACTATATCTATGATTTTAAATCTAGATTTGGGAGATGTCCCAATCTGTGTATTTAGACTGCATTCTAAAAGTATTTTAGAATGGACGACTCCTGACATGGTAATGTACCCGCAGGTGATGGAGTCTCCCTCTCTAAAGATATATCTTCTAGACTGATGAGGAGAGAGACTGGCATGAATGACATATGATTTGCTTAGGCAATTGAGTCAATCATGCAATTTCTTGTACAAAACCAGATGTTGCTTCTGTGCTTGCTGTACTAAGCAGATATTAATCCAATCCTAAAGAAACAAAAGGAAGCAGTTATGAACATAATGTTCTTGATATATGATAACCGCAGCCTCCTCAAGGAGGCAGTTATCGGTTCAGGCTTCCAATGTGACCTGAATGACAGAGATGTCAGAGTTTTGAGTTTAGGCCCTTTTGAGGAGCAGTATATTGGATAGGGTTCTAATAGGAATACTGAGGTAGATATGGTGCAGGATGCTAGTTATGACTCAACAGAGAATATAGCCCAAGAAATTTGTTGGATAAAATTGTTCATTTATGAACTTGGTCCCATCATGTATCAAGACAAATTCTTGAAGCAGGGTATCACTCAGTTTGGGAGATTGTTGATCTCCGCAAAATTGAGATATAGAGAGAGAAAGTTGAAACATTATAGCGGACCACTCACTAAGGTTATTTCTCGAACATGGATGATTCTCAAACTAGCTTTGCGAAACTAATTAGTAAAGAAATTGGGTATTTTGTAGCACACGGGGTGTGGATATGCGATACCGCAATAATTAGCCTTAAGTTCAAGTGGGAGATTGTTAGATATAGCACCCTCAAGGCAATTATTGTAATTGCAGGTAGGTAATTATGATAATTGAAGGAGGGCCTATACAAGTAGAACAATTTTATTTGAGATGATAGTATGCTATCTGGTTTGTCTTTATCATTGATGTGTCTACGTTTTACTTGTTATTACGTGTCGCTAATACATAATGATAAAGTCTGTAAGATTCTTTCTTGACTACCAGTATTATGATGGTGATCATATACGTGAGAGCTGGGTAGTCTATAAGAACATCCTTAAATGTCCATAGTCGTGAGAGTATCGAGACTGGATATCGATATTCCAGAGTAGACTAATGTATACGTTTCGAGACCCCGATAAGGGGCGGTGGCCGGTCTCACAAGCCATTGGTGTTATGTCATCTAAGATAGTATACAGGTGCTCACTGGAGGTGAGTACACTGGACGGTCTCGCAGAGAATTTCCAGATGGTATTATATCTACTATCGAATGGAAGTTCTCTAGTAGTATGAGTACAGGTTAGTATTTTGACCTGATATCGTCATTTGTCTTGTGTGAGTTCCCACTATACTTTGATTACTACCCTACCATGGCTCAAAAGAAGTCGTGCAAACAGGTTTTAGTTGGGTACAGTTCCGAGCCACATGGAAGCAGTAAGCGATTTTCAGGGATTCGACTCTCCTGGTATTAGGAGTCGATGTCGTGTTGTGTTCGGTTGGCCATCACTCTAAATCCGTGGCCATGGTGGATAAAATTTACAGGTATGAGTTCAACAGTTTCTCGATTGGTGATGATCTTGACTCCGACACGACTTATCGGGTTATTAGGGGTCTGGCGTTTTCCACCCCGTAAACCCGGTATGCGATACTCTTAGACGAAGTGACCAGACTGTATGGAGATTATCACATTCAAGTTCAGTAAGGCACGAACGAACTTAATTGCCAACCTCCCTTTCGGCATATACCTAGGTAGCCGTTACGTACAACTAGTGTCCCTAACGTTGTTACACCCTAGCACGACATACGATATTAGTTAGTATTTCGGATTTTATTTTATTATTTGGATTGTGATTGGTTTGAATAGTAGAAGTGTTTATCCGACCTGACCTGCTTGTGTGCAACCCGTTATGGTGCTAGATTATATTTTGTTTAATATTTATCCGTAAACTAAATCCTCCTGAATCTAATGTAACAGATATATTTAATATTTGAATAGTACGTATATATTTTCTAGTAATCATACGTTAATGATATGCTATATATTTTAACTCTCAACACGTTACTTAAGCATCCCATGATTTTATACCGACATTTATCTATTATGCCTAAATCTCAAATAACTTTGATACCAGATAGTTATTAGATTTAAATATATCAAAATCCTTTTAAATCTTAAATAAAGGGTATAAGATATTTAAAGTATATTCTTTTCTAACCATTGCATTATGGTTAAATAGGCGACGCGCGTGTGTGTGTTATTTCCAATATATTTTCCGTGAGAGTTAGTAGAGACGGATCAGAGTTTTGTAGTATCTTTTATATATTGTTGGTTATATATATAAACTATATACATATATACATATTGTAATGACTCTGAAATCGCAGTACAAATGTAATTTATTCAAATGTATATAAAGGGTATTTCAACCTGATTAGGAATTATAAGTTATTTTTATTCAATAAAAGAAAGAAGCAACTTGTAGCTCACTGGTAAATCCTCTACACTGTTGTTACATATCTTGTGTGTTCGAATCCCATTAGTACTAATTATTTTTTATATTTTTCTTTTTAACTTTTCGGAAGCTCAAGAGCTGCACGTGCAATACACGGAGAATCGAAAAGCTTTAGAAAAATCAAACAGGATAAATGAGGAGTTAACACAGAATATAGTACGTGGCACGAATCTCGAGACAGATGGATTAAATCCAACTGTCCAAATCCTCGTTTTGGTTGCCACCGACGGTCCATCTAGCCCCAATCGCCACGATTCTTTGCCCGTGCGTCCATTTGACTCACCACTACTCCACTGTATCGTTTGATTACTATCACGCCCCGCTTCCCAGTATACGGAGATGGAGACATGGTAGGCATACGGCGTATTTACTCAGAAATAAATACGTTAAGCATAAATAAGCAATATATTAAATGCACAAGAAATGACAATAGATAAAATGAACAGCAACTTTTATTAATATTCATCTTTACAATACAACTAATTTGAAAAGGAAAAGTACAATGATAAAAGCAATGCTTAAACAGTGGCATACAAACCGGAAGATAAGTACAAGTAAAAGCTAGAAGTCCTGCTGCTCAGTGAACGGGTCCACGTCCTCCTGGCTAGGCTCGATCTCGAGAGAGTCTGGTCCTCCTAACGAACATTCCAAAGAAAGAAAAGACAGGAATGTCGTCAGCGAACTAGCGCTCGGTAATTTCCAAAAGAAAGAGAGGAATATAGCAACTATTGTGGAAGGAAACTGTTAAATTATACATGTATCAGTTTATTATTCTAACGTAGTTGTTTGTAGTTTGGTACAGAAGGTATCAGTGTATATGAGAGGAGTCCAACTTGCTCCATGTGCTCCATCAAAACCCACGGGACAACGACACGAGAGTTCATATAGGTGTCTTTTAGTGACCATTTCGTTCCACTTCTAATACATTCCGTACCAATCTACCTCGTTAACCCCGTGTAATGTTTTATATAGATTATACTTATCAGACTTGCCAAGACTATGGATGCAAGTTGTTCATGTAATCAGGTTTAGGATGTAAACAAGTAGTCATGTAATCAAGTCAAGTTATAGCCATGGTTCGGTCAAGTCAAGACCTGTTTGCATATTGATATTGTTCTGGTATTCAGGTTCAGGTTCAAGTATACATGTTAGAATTTGGATTCATGTTTGAATTGGATTCTGGTTTGAGTTTGGATTCAAGTTTGATGTAGACTCAGACTTGAGTCAGACACTTATAACTGATTTGGATCCTGAATTAGATTCTGGGGTTATCGGTGACTGCTGCACATGGACGGCAGGATTTGTGTCTTTTTCCAAGACAATTACCATTGATAACACCATTATGTTTTTCTACCTTAAATAGGCAAGCACTCACTTTCTCCGGCTCCTTGAAGCTCAAGAGAATTGATCTCGCTTAAACCCATATTTACTAAAGTCCTTAAATGTAATTTTATATAACTCGATAGGGTTTTAAGGAAATTTTTTTTAAGATATAGTTCAAAATAACCTCGAGAAATTATTTAGATTATTTAGGGTTGTCATGAATGTGAATTTTAAGAATTGAAGAATTTTAGTGATAATAGTTTAACCTGAATAGTTCATGGTATTTTACTGTAAAGCTTGACCTTCGTTGGTATCTTGATGAAATTTGTAATTCTTTCCCTTGAAAAAATATAATGTTATTTTATTTTGAAAATATATGGATTTTATAATATTTATATAATTATTAAAAATTAATTTTATTATTAAGTAGAAAATTGCGTTTTTGTTAAAAATCGTATTAAAAACCTTTCGAGACCGAATGTTCCGTGAGTAGGTTTGTATCTCGCTCTACTAGCCCAAGGATGTGCGATAATCTACACCATCCAATAGTGGGTCCCCTAAAAAGGGTTGTAGAGGTATATTTACAAGGGGCTTTGAAATACAATTCAAAAGAAAAACCGTTTTTTTATAGTAGATGGTATTTCAATGGAAATATATTGTATTCGCCACAAAAATATGTTCAAAGAGAATCGGGCTATGGAACCATGTGTGTTTATGAGGGGTAAGTCATTACCCCATGAATTTTCTGAAGGTATGTGTTTCCCCAATCAGAGCAAAGCTCTGTTCAAATTTTGAAATTTGAAAAAAAATAAGCAGCGCTTCATAGCAGCGCCAGCGCTGAGAGTCAAAGACTCTGAGGCAGCGCTCATGTGCAAAGCACATGAGCGCTAGCGCTAAGAGCGCTGCACTCTAAGCAGCCCACCACGTGCAAAGCACGTGAGCGCTAGCGCTAAGAGGGCTGCACTCTAAGTAACGCACCATGTGCAAAGCACGTGAGCGATAGCGATAGAACAAAATGTTCTCGGCCCTTAAATCAAAAATCCAACGAACGTGATTAAAAATCATCAATTGACCAGAATAAAATTCTGCTAAGGAAACATTTCTCAGAATCTTTCCAAACAGGAAAGATTATGCTCCGAAAATCAGAGCACCGTTGGATCAATGATCCAATAGTGATTAAAAATCACCAAAATAAAGAATAAATTCTGTATGGGAAAAGATTTCCCAATATTGTTAAAAACAAGAAGATTGCTTTCTGTGAAACAGAAGCCCTAGAATCAAATATCCAACGGTGGGGAAATTCCCAAATCAATTAGAGAAAAGATCTCTTCAACCGATTCAACAAATCAGTCTACCCTATATAAAGGCCCCAAGACTTCAAGTCTCACATAGAGGAACCCCCCCCCATAAACTTTGAGATTTTTCAGAGAGAAGAGTAAGCTCTCAGCAGAAGAAGAATTTCTTCAAGGTAAAATAAAGAGATCAAAGTATCTCATCAGAAGAAAAAAACTTAGTTCTTATGCTCGATCATAGATCTTTAAGACAAATTGTCTTTCACAAAAGAGATCATAACATCTCATTATAAAAGGGAGGAGAATAATTCAATTCTCTCAGGATCAAAGATCATAAAAGCAAATTCTTTCACAAAAAATATAAGAGATTGAAACATCTCCTATAAAATAAGAACTTTGTTCTTAGATCCACGAGACAAAGTCTCTTATAAGAGAGAATTTAATTCTCAGAGCGCAAAACTGCCTAAAAAGAGCCTTAACGCTCCAATTAAAATGAGCGCCTCAGCGCTTCAAATTTAGCGCACAGCGCTGCAGAGCCTTAGCGCTCCAAGTTTAAAGAAGCACCTCAGCGCTTCGAGTCTGGCGCTCAGCGCCAAGCGTGCCACGTGCTCCTTACGTGTGCGCTACTTAACAGAAGCGCTCTGCGCTCATTGTCTGGCGCTCAGCGCCAAGCGCGCCACGTGCTCCTCACGTGTGCGCTATTTAAACAGAAGCGCTCTGCGCTCATTGACAGGCGCACAGCGCCAAGCGTGCCACGTGCTCCTCACGTGTGCGCTACTTAAACAGAAGCGCTATGCGCTCATTGACTGGCGCTCAGCGCCAAGCGCGCCACGTACTCCTCACATGTGCGCTGAGAGAACATAAATTGTTGTTTAAACGATAAAGCCCATAGCCATAATGAGTGTTCAGCACTCAATAAAAGACAAAAACAATTGTCAGAACCCAAACCAATACTCCGCATTGTTAAATGAAAAAGGACTGAGCTTAATTAAATGTCTAACATTTTAAATGAATGGAACGAGCCCAAGTTGGCCACAGATCCCTGATTCAGATTAATTGAGCCCATATGCTCATAATCTTTGATCTTAGTCCCAAATTGGACTACAGATCTCCCAACCAATATTGGTTCAAGGGTACATCTCTTCACTCCTCTGATATTTGTCGTTGTAATTCTTCAACGTCTTCAGAGAGGTGACGGGTCCCAACAACCAGACATTCCATGGACTGTGGGGTCCTTAAACTCATGGACTATGATGTCCTTAAACCTTACGGACTGTGGGGTCCTTAAACTCATGGACTATGATGTCCTTAAATTTTACAGACTATGATGTCTCTAAACTACCATGGACCGTGAGGTCTTTAAACTCATAGACTATGATGCCTTTAAACTTTATAGACTATGACGTCTTTAAACTAGACCGCAAAGTCCCTAAACTAAAACAATAGAGTCCAAATGCTCTTTTGTTGGACCTAAATGATCCTGTTAAGTTGATCTTAGTCTAAAATTAGACTAATGTGTCCTTAACAAACGTTAAGTTGATCTTAGTCTAAAATTAGACCAACGTATCATTAACAAACATTTAAGTTGATCTTAGTCTCAAATGAGATTAACGATCCTTAAACCCAACACAAAACCAAATCTAAGAAAATACGGATTTGGACTAATCCACGCCCTACGGGAGACAACATAAATTAGTCTCCGTATACAATCCACGGGCAACAAAAAACAAAACAAACACACACGACACGAAGTGATCATCTGGAGAAGGAGAAAGTGGTTGCTACGATGCAGTAGCGTAATTAACTGCAGGGGCTTGCGCCTGCAGGGAAGAGCGTCCCCACAATTAAAAACCCCTCACAATGAGGGGGGATCTGACGAAGTCTGCTACACCGACCGCATCCGTCTAAACCTCCGATATGCAAAGCAGTGCCACTCGTGCCAGATTCATGGGGACTTTATCCACCAGCATCCAAATCCGCTACATCCAACGGTGGCTAGCTGGCCGTTCGAAATGTGGGGAACTGACATAATCGAGTCCATTGAACCAGTATCGTCCAGAGGACATCGGTTCATACTCGCGACGACTGATTACTTCTCCAAGTGGGCAGAAACAGTACCACTAAGAGAAGTGAAGACGGAGAATATCCTCCATTTATTCAAGACACGCGTCATCTATCGGTTCGGCACTCCGCGACGGATTATCTCCGATAACGGGCCGGCCTACAGAAGTCACAAAATCAGCCGCTTTGCACAGCAGCATAATATAGACTAGAGATACTCTTCGGTTTATAATCCTCGAGCTAATGGTCTAGCTAAGGCTTTCAACAAGACCTTGACGAAGATCATAAAAAAGACGGTGTCTCGAAATAGGAAGGACTGGCACGAGAAACTGCATGAAGCTCTCTGGGCGTATCGAACCACGTTCAAAACGGCCACAAACACAACGCCATATGCATTGGTATTCGGCACTGAAGCAGTACTCCCCTTGGAGATAAAGCTACCCTCCTTACAACTGGTGGTTCATTACGAACTAACGGACGAAGACAATGCTCATCTTCGGCTTGAGGAGCTTGACGCCCTTGACGAAACTCGGCTCATGGAGCAGCAAAACTTGGAAGCTTACAAAGCAAAGATGACGCGCTCATATGAGAGATTGACTAGGCCGAGAACATTTCGCCAAGGTGAACTCGTGCTAGTGGTCAAGAGACCTATGATCCCCAATCATGCCAAACGGGGGAAATTCGAGCCAAACTATGAAGGCCCGTATATCATAGACAAAATCTACCAGGGTGGGGCTTACTTACTCATGGATATGCATGGAAAAAGACCCTTCAGGCCAATAAACGGCCGTTTCTTGAAGAAATACTACGCCTGACCGAGACGTCTATAAACTACTACGGACCGCAGCATCCCAAGGCTGACGCAAAAAAAAGTCCATAAGCAAAATGGGCACGGATGAAAACCCGAAAGGGCTCAGTAAGTAAAAACAGCAGGGCTATCGGCGAGTTTGTGAAAACCCGAGAGGGCGCAAGCTCGTAAAAAAATTCGTGCACACTTGCGAGGTCCTCTCGACCTTGTAAGGAGAAAACACCTGTGTGAGATCCTTACGACTCACAAGGGAGCAACACACTTAGGGATCCCTACGATTCCTAAGGAGAAACACACATACGAGATCCTCATGACTCGTAAGGAGAATTCTCCTTTGAGACCCTCACGGCTCATAGGATTCAAAAGCCTTGAGTTACTTGGATCTGAACCTGTTCTTAAGCCGTCATACATCCCAATTTTTCCCTACAAGCGGTTCAATATTGACCCTTGTATACAATCCACGGGCACAAATAAACGTCTCCCCCACCAAGTTCCGCCAATGGCGCGAAATGTCTTCATGTGGTGAACGACACTTGTAATTCCTCTCGACTTATAAGGAGAAAACGCTATTGTAAGATCCTTACGACTTATAAGAAAACACACACTAAAGAATCCTCACAATTCCTAAGCAGAAAACACACCTACGAGATCTTCACGACTCATAGGGAGAAACACCTTTATGAGACTCGTACGTCTCATGAAGTCAAAAGCCTTAGTTGACAGGATCCTGACCCTGTTTGCTAAGCCACCTTTGTTCGAATCAATAAAGGCAAATGATGATTCGCTCCTGGCAATATTCCAGTAATAGCGATGTTGATGCCTAAATCGGTATCAAATTCCAAGCCCTTTCACGACAAATGATGATTCGCTCCTGGCAATATTCCAGTCGTAGCGATGCTGATGCTGAGATTGGCACCAGATTCCAAGTTCCACACTCGTGATAAAAATTCAGCGAGCCAAAAATACATATGAAATAGCCGAAATGATGGGGCAACTTGCAACAAAATCAGCAAGTAAAAATATATGCATACAAAATAGCCGAAATGATTGGGCAACTCGCAGTAAAAAACAGCGAGTAAAAAACAAAAATAGCCGAAATGATTGGGCACCGCGAAAAAATAGCCGAAATGATTGGGCAATCGCGACTTTCGCGATATAAAAAGTTGAAATGATAGAGCATCGCGGAAAAAAATAAAAAAATGAAAGAATGAAACTTTTGCCCTACAAGCAGTCCATAATGACCCCTGTATACAATCCATGGGTATAAACGAAAAGGGAACCACATGTCCCCCACCAGATCCTGTCAAAAGGGAAAGTAAGATCTCAACAGTAACATCTGCATCCCAGAAGATCAACAACGGCGTTCCTTCTTATGCCAGCAGGGCACGGAAGCGACACAATGAAACGGAGCCATGGCAAAGTCCCTAGTTCCAAATATTAACGGCAACGTCTACAGCCTAAAAATCAGCAATGGAGATCCTCCTCATTCCAACAGGATTCGGACGCAACATCACCAAACGGAGCCACGGCAGATTCCCTAGTTCCAAGACCCTACGGTCCACAGACAACCTAGAGACCACCTCGACATTCGCCTCGTTACAGCAGACGCAACGTCAGCAAATGACCCCATCATGGAAATACATCAGCCAATGACCCCATCACGGAAATACGTCAGCCAATGACCCCGTCGCGGAAACACGTCAGCCAATGACCCCGTCGCGGAAATATGTCATCCAATGACCCCGTCGCAGAAATACGTCATCCAATGACCCCGTCGCAGAAATACGTCAGCCAGCCAATGACCCCGTCGCGGAAATACGTTAGCCAATGACCCCGTCACGGAAATACGTCAGCAAATGACCCCGTCACGGAAACACGTCATCCAAATGACCCCGTCGCAGAAACACGTCATCCAATGACCCCGTCGCGGAAATACGTCAGCAAACGACCCCGTCGTGGAAACACGTCATCCAATGACCCTGTCGCGAAAACACGTCATCCAATGACCCTGTCGCGGAAATACGTCAGCAAATGACCCCGTTGCGGAAATGCGTCGGCCAATGACCCTGTCGCGGAAATACGTCAGCAAATGACCCCATCGCGGAAATACGTCAGCAAATGACCCCGTCTAGGAAATACGTCATCAAACGACCCCATCTCGGAAATACGTCAGCAAATGACCCCATTTCAGAAATACGTCGGCCAATGACCCCGTCGCGGAAATACGTCAATCCTGACCCCGTATGGCTAAAGTCAATCTTGACCCCATATGGCCAAAGTCAACCCCTGACCTTGTGGAAAACGGCCAAAGTTAACCCTCGACCTTCCCCATCGAAGCAATGCTTTCACTTGGGAGCAGGTCAGCTCATCAGCCACTTACGAGTCCTCTCGATTTGTAAGGAAGAAAATTCTCTTGTGAGATTTTTACGACTCCCAAGAGAAAACGCACTTAGGAGTCCTCACGACTCCTGAGGAGAAAATACACCTATGAGATCCTCTCGACTTGTAGTGAGAAAAATCTTTATAAGACCCTCACGGCTCATAAAGTTGAAAAGTCTTAGGCGACAGATCTAAACCTGTCTCCTAAGCCATCGCTGGCCTACAAAGAGTTTAAGATGAACTGTTATCTATCGTCCACAAGTTACATTTGCCAAAATTACATACCAGAGAACTGAAGGTGCTACTTAAGAGTGCATAAACTGCACTGCGTCAAATCGAAATGAAAAGGCGTAACCTACGGACGTCAACCACATACTATGAATGACAGTAAGAAGAACATTTGATTTGCATCCAGATAAGCGTTCGAAGCGTACCCATTTATGTATGTGCGGAAAAAGTTTAGTGCATAAAATAAATACGCGAAAACAAAAATTGTCTATTCATACTTCAGAAAATTCTTAAAATGATGAAAACGGTAAACAAAAACATCATTAAAATGTTTACAATGGCAAGACATCAAATCCAGGACATGAATTGAGAAATTCAAAAGTTAGGCCATCTAAAATGTTTCGGGTCTCTCGGACCATTCTTGTATGCTTCCTCTCATGGTCACAAGCGTCAGGGTCCTCACTGATGTCCTCCGCCCTTCGATAGGCAGCGATTATCGTCGCCTGTTGAAAAGTTTGATGCAGAATATCAACAAGATTGTCTCGCCTTTTCTTTGAGATTAGGCCCATTAGATACACTGAGTGTACCTTATCTTCGGCGTCATCCAATGCTTTAAGCGGCATGCCGTCATATAATAAAGGAAGTGCTTCCCAGATCGCTCTTACAATGAGCTTCAAAAGAGCGGAACGACGAGAAAGCAGTCGACCATTGTATTCATCAAAGCGACGCATGATTTCGGCGCACTGAGCATTTATAAACTCCTGGTTCTGGCAGCGGCCTAGTGCGCGAATGTCTCCATAAGAAATAATCTCGTCGAGATCATACAGATGAGCGGCCATAACGTCTGAAAAGAAAAATCAGTGAGAATTTAGTGGGCATACTGATTAAGAAAAAGCTTATTGAAACAGCCACGGGGATTTACACAACTCTTGATATTCTCATGGAGAAAATAAGTTCTGATTAAAAGACCCAACAAATTCAGATTTGTACAAATAAAGGAGGAATCCTAAAAAAAGAAAAGATTCTCATTTAATGAGAGACTTCTCGGGTCAAGGAGTTAAACTCCTCGAGAGTAACGCTCTGCAGATAGGAGTGACACCTGTCAAAATCAATAAAATTCCCCAAAAATTCTAAAGAGCAATGCTTTGTGAAGATGATAGAATAACCTATCAGAAAACTTAAAGAAAAGATTTTAATGAATTAAAAATTCCGAGATCCTCAAGATCTATGAACAAACTCTAAGAGTTCTTCATAAAAGATTAACAAATTTACATGATTTGAAAGAGCAAAGATCTGATGATGGGTTAAGAGACCCTAAGAAAGATCTCTTTAGATCTACGGGAACAAAACTCTGTTAACAAAACCCTAAAAAAGTTTTCTTAGATCTATGATCTGAAAAGAGCAGGGCTCTGTTAATGGGTGAAACCCTAGATTATTAACTAATCCCTTTAAAGATTTAATTTTTACCAAAATTTTTGACAGAGTTTTGTCCCTAAGGAAGTTCTTAAGAAAAAGAGCTATACTCTGAAGGAGAATTAATACTCAGAAAACAAGAAAGAAGATGAACAGAGATTATCTTAAGGGCCAAAGGCCCTATTTATAGGTACTGAGAGCTGTTTCAACTTCTGAGTTGATCCAATGGCATAGATGCTGCCACCGCTCCACTCACGTGTAGGCCACGTGAGCGCAATGGTGAGGGGGCATTTGTTTTCCCAATCAGAGCAAAACTCTGTTCAAATTTTGAAATTTGAAAACAAAGAAGCAGCGCTTCATAGCAGCGCTAGCTCTGAGAGTCAAAGACTCTGAGGCAGCGCTCATGTGCAAAGCACATGAGCGCTAGCGCTCAGAGCGCTGCACTCTAAGCAGCGCACCATGTGCAAAGCATGTGAGCGCTAGCGCTAAGAGTGCTGCACTCTAACCAGCGCACCATGTGCAAAGTACGTGAGCGCTAGCGATAGAACAAAATGTTCTCGGCCCTTAGATCAAAGATCCAACGAACATGATTAAAACTCATCAATTGACCAGAATAAAATTCTGTTAAGGAAACATTCCTCAGAATCTTTCCAAACAGGAAAGATTATGCTCCGAAAATCAGAGCACCGTTGGATCAATGATCCAATGGTGATTAAAAATTACCAAAATAAGGAATAAATTCTGTATGGAAAAAGATTTCCCAATCTTGTTAAAAATAAGAAGATTGCCTTCCGTGAAACAGAAGCCCTAGGATCAAAGATCCAACGGTGGGGAAATTCCTAAATCAATTAGAGAAAAGTTTTCTTCAACCGATTCAACAAATCAGTCTACCCTATATAAAGGCCTCAAGACTTCAAGTCTTATATAGAGGACCCCTCCATAAACTTTGAGATTTTCCAGAGAGAAGAGCAAGCTCTCAGCAGAAGATGAATTTCTTCCAGGTAAAATAAAGAGATCAAAGTATCTCATCAGAAAAAGAACTTAGTTATTATACTAGATCATAGATCTTTAAAACAAATTGTCTTTCACAAAAGAGATCATAACATCTCATTATAAAAGAGGGGAGAATAATTCAATTCTTTTAGGATCACGGATCCATAAAAGCAAATTCTTTCGCCAAAAATATAAGAGATTGAAACATCTCCTATAAAATAAGAACTTTGTTCTTAGATCCACGAGTCAAAGTCTCTTATAAGAGAGAATTTAATTCTCAGAGCGCAAAACTACCTAAAAAGAGCCTTAGCGCTCCAATTAAAAGGAGCGTCTCAGCGCTCCAAATCTAGCGCACAGCGCTGCAGAGCCTTAGTGCTCCAAGTTTAAAGAAGCACCTCAGCGCTTCAAGTCTGGTGCTCAGCGCCAAGAGCGCCACGTGCTCCTCATGTGTGCGTTACTTAACAGAAGCGCTCTGCGCTCATTGTCTGGCGCTCAGCGCCAAGCGCGCCACATGCTCCTCACGTGTGCGCTATTTAAACAGAAGCGCTTTGCGCTCATTGACTGGCGCACAGCGCCAAGCGCGCCACATGCTCCTCACGTGTGCGCTACTTAAACAGAAGCGCTCTGTGATCATTGACTGGCGCTCAGTGCCAAGCACGCCACGTGCTCCTCACGTGTACGCTGAGAGAACATAAATTGTTGTTTAAATGATAAAGCCCAGCGCCATAATGAGTGTTCAGCACTCAATAAAAGACAAAAACAATTGTCAGAACCCAAACCAATGCTCCGCATTGTTAAATGAAAAAGGACCGAGCCTAATTAAATGTCTAACATTTTAAATGAATAGGCCGAGCCCAAGTTGGCCACAGATCCCTGATTCAGATTAATTGAGCCCATATACTCATAAATCTTTGATCTTAGTCCCAAATTGGACTACAGATCTTCCAACCAATATTGGTTCAAGGGTACATCTCTTCACTCCTCTGATATTTGTCGTTTTAATGAGGTGACGGGTCCCAACAACCAGACATTCTATGGACAGTGGGGTCCTTAAACTCATGGACTATGATGTCCTTAAACCTTACGGATTGTGGGGACCTTAAACTCATGGACCATGATGTCCTTAAACTTTACAGATTATGATGTCTCTAAACTACTATGGATGTGAGGTCCTTAAACTCATAGACTATGATGTCTTTAAACTTTACAGACTATGACATCTTTAAACTAGACCGCAAAGTCCCTAAACTAAAACAATAGAGTCTAAATGCTCTTTTGTTGAGTCTAAATGATCCTGTTAAGTTGATCTTAGTCTAAAATTAGACTAACGTGTCATTAACAAACGTTAAGTTGATCTTAGTCTAAAATTAGACTAACGTATCCTTAACAAACGTTTAAGTTGATCTTAGTCTCAAATGAGATTAACGGTCTTTAAACACAACCCAAAACCAAATCTAAGAAAATATGGATTTGGACTAATCCACGCCCTACGGACGACAACATAAATTAGTCTCCATATACAATCAACGGGCAACCAAAAACAAAACAAATACACACGACACGAAATGACCATCTGGAGAAGGAGAAAGTGGTTACCGCGATGCAGTAGCGTAATTAACTGTAGGGGCTTGCCCCTGCAGGGAAGAGCGTCCCCATAATCAAAAACCCCTCACAATGAGGGGGAATCTGACGAAGTCTGCTATATCGGCTGCATCCGTCTAAAATTCCGATATACGGTGCCATAAATCAACTTGTCATCTTCGGAGATATGGCCGGATAAAACCAAATAGCATCTGCCCCCAAATTCAGGCAAGACGACCTACACGGTTCTGTCTCTATGTTCGGCGGAGAACAGTATGATTAACAAAAAAAATACTAAAAGAGATATATGTGAAGTTCATAGTATTTTAATGTAAAAGTTAAATTAAGATTATGTTTCATGATATTTTTGAGTGAAAGTTTGTTCTTACCATTAGTTATATGATTACAAATATGGTGTAAGAATATGGATGAAAAATATGTAAGAAAAGAGAACTTTTTAGGGTTCAGAATAAAAGGTCGGTATTAACTCCACTTACCGACACATTTTTAAAAATAGAACTTTTCAAGAAGAAAGAGAGGGATAGAGAGGGACTTACTAGCTAATAATTCTAAGGAAAGGAAGACGAGAGAGTGTTGATCTTCGTGACGTCGCGGGGTCGCCGGAACTTGCTTCGATTCTCGCCGGAACTTGATTTCTTGGTAACTCCACTTATACTCTTCTTGTACTTAGAAAACTTTGAGAATTTTGGCTATAATTTTCAGAATGAGGAAGGGCTAAGGTATGGAATAGTATTTATAGTGTGGAATTAGGGTTTTAGAATTAAAAGAGTAAATTAAAACGCATTAAAAAGGTGATAAATGGGAAATTAAGGAGTCTCTGTTTGATTGCAGAGTAATCAAACAGTACAGGGGAGTTAGGGGTAGGCCAAAGGACTTGTGTACAAAGCTCGGGCATCATTGCCTATGGGGGGCCCGTCGGTGCCGACCAAAAGACCAATCTCGCCGGTCGAAATGTACGGTTAGGCCGGTGGATTTTGGACACGTGTGCATCTCTGTATTTAAACCATTTTCCACATGTTTATTTTTCCAGACTTTTCATTTTTATGTGCATTGCACGTGTAAACTTTTGGGCTTCCAAAAAGTTTAAAAGAAAAATTAGAAAAAATATAAAGTGTCTGATGAGGTTCGAACACAGGGACTACGTCATAGCAGTGCAAGGCTTTACCAGTGAGCTACAAATTGTTTCTTGCTGTTCTTAAACAAAAATTAACTTTTAAATTATACTCAGGCTTGTAAACTCCTTTCTGTACATTAAATTGAAAAAAATTCCTACAGTAATTTCAGAGTCGTTACATTCTACCCTTCTTATAAAAATTTCGTTCTCGAAATTTACAATTATATAAGGACTAATTTACAAATAAGTGAGGATATTTTGCACGCATGTCATCTTCTCGTTTCCACGTTGATTCTCCTGCCGAATCTTTTCTCCACATCACTCGAATCAAGTTTACTTCCTTGTTCCGCGGTTTCTTCACTTTCTGTCCAGATCTCAATGGGTTGTTGCTCGCAAGTCAGGTCAGTCTGTACAGTGAGCTTGTAGTGATCTAGGATGTGGCTGGGGTCGCTCACATATCTTCGGAGCTAGGATATATGGAACACGTTGTGCACTCCTTCCAATGAGGGTGGTAGTGCTAAACGGTATGCCACTTCTCTGATTCATTCGAGAATGTCGAACGGTCCTATATATCTCGGACTAAGCTTACCCCTCTTGCCAAAACGGATTACTTCTCGGTTTGGAGAGATTTTTAAAAAAACATGATCTCCAGGTTGGAACTCCTGGTGTCGACGCTTTGCATCAACCCGGTACTTCTGTCGGTCTTAGGCTATGCACATTCTTTCCCTGATCGTGCGAACTACGTCCACAGTTGCCACGATCATCTCTGGTCCTAGGAGTTCACGATCTTCAACATCGTCCCAACTTAGTGGTGAACGACACTTCTTTCCATAAAGAGCTGCAAATGGTGTCATTCCAATGCTTGCCTGATAGTTGTTGTTGTATGAAAACTCCATAAAGTGTAGGTGATCTTCTCACGAACCTCTAAAGTCTAACATACAAGCTCTTAGCATGTCCTCCAGAATCTGAATTGTTCGCTCAGACTGTCCATCCATTTATGGATGGTAAGCTGTGCTGATGTTCAAACTCGTTCCCAGGCTAGCTTGCAGACTCTGTCAAAACTGTGATCGGAATCTGGTGTCATGATCGGAGAAGATGAAAACTAGTACTCCATATAATCTCACAATCTCCTGCATGAGTTCATGGGTATAAAAAATAGTACACTTTGAGGTTAAATTTTACTTTAGATTCATGCTTACCTCCATGTACTTCTTTGCTAACGTCTCGGTGGATTGGCCAACTCGAAACCAAATAAAGTGAGCCGACTTGGTGAGTCGATCCACAATAACCCATACTGCGTCGTTACCCTTCGTGCTACGGAAGGACAGTTACGAAGTCCATGGTAATGTGCTGCCATTTTCATTTTGGAATAGGTAACGGCTGAAGTAGACCAGCAGTTCTGTGATGTTCAGTATTTAGTTGTTGATACACCAAACACTTGGCTACGCTTCTGAATACTTCACGCTTCATTCTATACCACCAGTAGTGTTGCCGTAGATCCTTGTATATTTTGGTACCACTGGGGTGTGAGTAAGGAGAGCTGTGAGTTTTTTCATCAACTCTTCTCGAACAGGACCTTGTGGTACACACAATCTACTTTCGTATCTCAAGAATTCATCTTCGTAGATGATGAAGTCTGTTCGAAGTCCACTTTCTACCTGTTCTCAGATCATTTGTGGCTTAAGATCATTTGCTTGAGCTGCCTTGATCTGATTGACAATAGTAGACTGCACTTGTAAGTTCATTAACTCTGATGCACTACCTGACATAACTATCTCGATCTCCATCCCATGCAATTACTGTTGTAGCTTCCACTGAGCGGTGATATTCAATGATAATGGCTGGCGGCTAAGTGCATCAGGAACTATATTCACCTTCCCTGAATGATACTGTAGGTTGATGTCGAAGACCGCCATGAGTTCTAGCCATCTTCTCTGCCGCATGTTCAATTCCTTCTGAGTAAATACATACTTCAGACTCTTATGATCAGTGTATATATCCACTCGTTCTTCCAGAAATAGTGGCGATAAATCTTAAGTGCAAAGATAATGGTGTTCCCGCCAAAAATTTCTGCGCAAAAGAGGCCAAGGTATTAAATGGCAGCGATACGCTTAAGAAAATGCAAATCAGTATTTTCTGGGCTGTACTTTGACAAACTCCTGAATGAGAATCAGCTAAATTCTAATGGTATCAAAAGTGTCTTGAAAAAACCTTCGATTTGATATATTATGGGCCTCATAATTTATCCGGAATCAAAAGTTACGAGCAAATTTGCTATGCACGTGTAATCTAAGTAATGCTCTACTACATGGAGGATACTTTTTTAGTCCCGCGTCGGGAAAAAGAGAAATTCTTTCTCTACCACTCCCATATAAATAAGAGGGCATATTTCTTAGAAAAAATAGGATTCAATCCTCAAAGGAGCTTAGTTCCCCAAAGGAGCTTAGTTCTTCAAGTTAGGGCCTTAGCTACCTTCCCATAATGCGCATATACGCAAGCGCTATGTGCGCCACGTACAACGCACGTGCGCCCGCCATGAGAGGATTCAATCCTCAAAGGAGCTTAGTTCTCCAAGTTAGGGCCTTAGTTGCCCCCCATAATGCTCATATGCGCAAGCGCCAGCCACGTGCATCGCACGTGCGCCCGCCGTGCGAGGATTCAATCCTCAAAGGTGCTTAGTTCTCCAAGTTAGGGCCTTACATGCCCCCATAATGCGCATATGCGCAAGCGCCATGTGCTCCTCGTGCAACGTACGTGCGCCCACCGTGCGAGAATTCAATTCTCAAAGAAGTTTAGTTCTCCAAATTAGGGCCTTAGCTACCCCCACATAATACGCATATGCGCCCGCGCCACGTGCGACGCACGTGCGCTCTTTGCATGTGCGCCCGCCGCGTGCGACGCACGTGCGCTCGCCGTGCGAGGATTCATTTCTTAAAGGAGCTTAGTTTTCCAAGTTAGGGCCTTAGCTGCCCCCATGATTGTTGGGGTAAAAATTTACACCCCCGTTGACCGAGTCAAAGTCAAGGTCAACCCCAAGCCAGGTGGGCCCAAGCCCAGGTCAAGCGGGCCCAGGCCCAAGTCGAGCCCGCGGCCAGCCTCCTCCATGCTAAAATATAGATCATGTAATAAATAATTTTTATGTAATTTTTTATACATGAATGTATGAAAAATGGGCATAAAGCTAATATTTTGTAAGACCATGACTTATGTGCAAAAATGAAATGACACATGAGCCATGGGATGGCTAAAATGCCATTTTTGTAAAGCCCAAAGGGCTATATGTAAATATGTAAGCCTATAAAAGGCAACATGATGAATAAAAAAAGAGACAACTTTTCATTCTCTCCACAAAAAATTTTTAGATCTGAGATCTTTTGTGCCTCCTGCTCCTTCTACAAGGTTCTAAACCTTCTCATTTCTCTTGAATTAAATCAAGAGTTTTACTCTTTCTTTTCAAAAACTAAGAAGTCTTCCACCACAAAACCCACAAAGGGGAACTTGGATCTACCATTAGATCTCAGAAAGGAGAGATTTTTAGATCTCACATCTCTTGATCATCAAGATCCAGCCAACAGAGGAGGAAGAGGAAGAACCCCTTTCATCAACCAAAACATTTTAGGAGTTTAACTCCATATATTTACATACATATATATATATATATATATAATAAATATTTCCTTTCTGAAGCATAGCTTCTGGTTTTGGGACTAAAAGCCCCCCTTTGTCTCACCAGCGCCCAGCGCTCGAGCGCAAAGCGTCCACGTGCCGACACGTGGCGCGCTTGCGCTCAGGCGCACTGCGCTCGAGCGCAAAGCGCCCACGTGCCGACACGTGGCGCGCTTGCGCTCAGGAGCACTGCGCTCGAGCGCAAAGCGCCCACATGCCGACACGTGGCGTGCTGCGCTCAGGCGCACTGCGCTCGAGCGCAAAGCGCCCACATGCCGACATGTGGCGCGCTTGCGCTCAGGCGCACTGCGCTCGAGCGCAAAACGCCCACGTGCCGACACGTGGCGCGCTTGCGCCTGAGCGCACAGCGCTCAAGGCGCTGGCTCCACGCATCCCTTGGATGCCTTTTCCCTCTCTTTTTATGTACATACATATATATATACATATGTATAAATATTTACACACACATGTACCCCACGACACTGTCCCTGTTAGAAAAAAATTTCTAACGGGGCGCTGCCCCGCACCCCGCAAGGGGGCTGCTAGCCCCCTTGACCCCTAGCCCACTATCCGGGTAGCGGGACCCCCGTAAAAACTCTGCGTGGCTCCCGATATATCCAAAACCCCCCTTTCAAAACACAACACACATACACTGCACATTGAGTTCGCATGACCAGTTTAACCCGTTAATCGGAGGTTCCCTCGCCCCAAAGGCGAGGGGTAATTAACGGCAGCTTAGTCCGCGGCTGCCGGAGATTCGGATCCCCATAATCAATAAACCCCGGCATATCCTAGGCAGGGGGAATCTGTAGTACGCCTGACAAGCGCGCGCGTATTCCCATCTCAATGGGGTGACGAAAAACACCCTACAGATTTTGGCACGCCCGGTGGGACCAATCTCTCCTCCCATATTTCGGGTTAAGCGTTCATGCGAACTCAATCAATATACATACCTGTATTTATACTAAAAATAATGCTTTTTCATGCAGATTTTCAAGCAATCACCTTCCGACGATGTCTTCGATGATGAACTCGGCTCCCGTCTCCTACACGATGAGGATAGACTCTAGGACGGTCCTTCCAGCCAGTCTCGGGAGACAATGGGAGGAGCCGCTGCTATCATTCGGCTCTATCATGTTCATGCCAGTGGGCGCCATCCCAGCTCCTCAAGCCCCGGTGGCAGACAAACCGGTCTCGAAAGGCAAGAGGCCAAACGTGGTGATCGCGAGGGCACCTCAGCCCAAGCGCCAGTCCGTTTCCGAACGACTCTCCGTGGCCCCAGCTGGGGGCAAGGCCATCGATACCAACAAAGCGACAGGGCATCTCGCGCAAGCTCCGGCGGTGCCCCTGACAACTGCTCGATCGGGTGTCTTCTCTAAGCTCCCCGCTAATCAACTCACAATGGCTTCCCGAATAACGGATGCCCGCCAAGCCTTCAAAATCGAGAAGCTGAGGAAGAAAAGGCTCAGATATAGAGCCAACAAAAGGGCTAGGGCTCCTGCCAGGCTGAACCTCATAAGGTTCGAAGAACAGGGTTACCCCGCCGAAGATGAGGAAATGGCTGGGTATGTGGTCCACACTGTCTACACGGTGGGCACACGCAGCAAGAGCAAGGACGGGGCTACCACATCTCAAACCCAATCTGGCTTGAATGTGGTGGCCGCTTCCCAAGAACAGCCGCCTCTGCTGGGTGATGAAAACCCTCTCGATGAGGATGATAGGCAGAAAGACCCTTCGGTCCATGAGGAATCGGGCTCGGAAAGCGAAGAAGAGCCGACTTTCCGCCCCAGGACCGCGGAGCAAGAACTGCTTCAAGAGCTCCGGAAGCAGCTCAGAAACAAAGACAAGGAGATGGCCAAGCTCTACTCAAAAATTGACGACTTGACAAATATCGTCCTGCAGCTCACGGCCCAACTTGCCTCTCAGCCGCCCAATCAAGCACAGGGCTCTGCTCATGAACCGGGAAACGTTGTCCCGAGACAGCCGGTGCCTATTCCCTCAAATCCAAAGGTGGGCGGACTGCATGAAAGTCAATCGCATCCTATCTCAGGGAATGTCTTGGCTACTGCTGACAGTAGCCCGCTAACTCAAGATCAAATCATGGATTTGGTTGCCAGCAAAGTCAAAACATTGGTGGCCGAAGCCGAAGCGCAAAAAGATATCAGCAGTAGTGGGAGACCATATCCTGCTCAGTATGATCTGGTAGAATTTCCTAGCGGCTATGTCATCCCTAAATTCGGAAAATTCGATGGGACGGGAAATGCGAATCAACACATCGCCCACTTCAAAGCCTCTTGCGGGAATACTGGGGGCAACGATGCGCTTCTTCTCCGCCAGTTCGTTAATAGCTTGACCGATGTTGCTTTCGACTGGTACGCAAGCATACCGGATGGCTCCGTTACTACTTTCGTCCAAATGGAATCTTTGTTTCGACAAAGGTTCATGAGCGTCAGCGATAAGATCACCATTGCCGAGCTCGTAAGGACCAAGCCCAAGAGCAACGAAAGCAATACGGATTTTATAACCCAATGGCGCAATCTCTCCGTCAAATGCGAACCGCCGATAGAGCAGGACCAATCTGTCAGTCTCCTCGTCGGAAATCTCAACAATTGGATGGCCCCATTTCTATGCACCGCGGGTCTCAAAACATTCCAAGAGCTGACCAGGAAGGTTCAAATGCTGGAGCGCTCAAAGCAGGAGTCCTCCTCTGACTCCCAAAATAACAATAGGTCCTGGAGAAACCGAAAGGACGATAATCGCAAAGGCGGAAACTCCGATGATTCTGAATCTTTCAACACTTCGGCTAACCAAAATAAGCAAGGGATGAGCGGGCCTAGCGCCAACCAGCCTCGGAAGCCAATGTTCGGAGAGGGAGGAGAATCTCCACTCAAAGAGAAGCTAGATAAGGTCTATTCCTTCAGAAGGGACAAAATCCGTAAAATATTCAAAGACGCCCTCAAGAACGGTCTACAGCTGCCAGAATCAAAAAGACCGCAGGAAGCAAATAGGACCGACGACCCCAAATACTGCCCCTATCACAGAGTGATAGGTCACGCCATTGAAGACTGCTTCGTCTTCAAAGATTGGGTCGAAAAGCAATACAATGCAGGAGAGATAGAACTGTCCAAAGGCGTGTTAGTAAACAGTCAAGATGCGACAGCCAATTTCATACAAACGGAGACCGAAGTTCTTCGTGAAACTGATTCTCTCAGACATCTGCCTTTCTCTGAAAACAATCGACCACCACGTCATTAAACTGGGAACAATTGACCACCATGTAACTAAACTGGGAATAATCGACCTCTAAGTCGTTAAACTGGGAATGTAAAGAAAAATGTAAATAAACAAAAAATGCGTAAAAAAATGAAAATAAAGCCGAAATGATGGGGCAACCGTGAATAAATAGCCGAAATGATAGGGCAATCGCGACCTTCGCGATAAGAAAAGCTGAAATGATAGAGCAATCACGGTAAAACAAAAACAAAAGAAAAAAAAACAACAAAACAAAAAAAACAGCGGCCAATGATGAGTCGCTCCTGGTACCATATTCCAGTGCAGCGATGCAGACGCCAACCAAATTCCAATTTTTCAAAATTCTCCCAGCCCTACGGCCAGTCCCCAAATTGACTGCCGTATACAATCCACGGGCTCAAATAATTCTCAGCATACCCATGCCCCACCGCAATCACCAGTTACGCGGCTGGTCTCCGCCTGTGGAATTATGCTCCATCGAGAAGACCCACTCATGTGTCCTCACGATACATGAGGAGAACAAACCTTTGTGGAATCCTTACGACTCACGAAGGAAAAACACACTTAGGAGTCCTCACGACTCCTAAGGAGAAAATACACCTACGGGATCCTTACGACCCGTAGGGAGAAAATGCTTTTATGGGACCCTTACGGCCCATAAAATTGAAAAGCCTTAGGCGATAGGGATCTAAACCTGTCTCCTAAGCCATCGCTCCCCAACCCCCAAGTGGCGAATGATGAGTCGCTCCTGGTACCATATTCCAGTGCAGCGATACAGACGCCAACCAAATTCCAAATCCCATACCCCAACGGCGAATGATGAGTCGCTCTTGGTAACATATTCCAGTGCAACGATGCAGAAGGCAACAAAGTCCCAAAATTTTTTATGGCCCTACGGTCTGGATCATACATCCTGCAAAACCGTATACAATCCACGGGCGAAAAACAATCCCAATCTCTCCAAAAAAAATAATAAAATAAAAAAAAATGTATGTCCACAAGCAAAATGGGCACGGATGAAAACCCGAAAGGGCTCCGTGAGTAAAAACAGCAGGACTGCCGGCGAGTTTGTGAAAACCCGAAAGGGCGCAAACTCGTGAGAAAGAGATGGAATGCACTCACAAAGTCCTCTCGACTTTGTGAGGAAAAAATTCCCGCGTGAGATCCTTACGACTCACAAAGGAGCAACACACTTAGGAGTCCCAACGACTCCTAAGGAGAAAATACACCTACGGGATCCTTACGACCTGTAGGGAGAAAACGCTTTGTGAGACCCTTACGGCTCACAAAGTTGAAAAGTCTTAGGCGATAGGGACTTAAAACCTGTCTCCTAAGCCATCGTTTCCTAATAAGCAAACGCAAATGATGATTCGCTCCTGGTACCATATTCCAGTGTAGCGATGCTGATGCCAAAAAAAAAAAAAAAAAACAATCCCCAAATCCTCTTATGACAAATAATGATTCGCTCCTGGTACCATATTCCAGTGTAGCGATGCCGATGTCAACCCAAATCAAATCAAACCAACAACCTCTACGGCGGAATCATGCTCCGTCCCAGAATTTACCCCATGTCGAAATCATGCTTCGCCTCGGGATCAAGTCAACCGACAAGCTCTGCGCCGGAATCATCCTCCGTCTCAGAATGTACCCCATGTCGAAATCATGCTTCGCCTCGGAGTATTTGCCTTCTCTGTCAGAATTATGCTTCGCCTGGGAATCAACCTCCGCATCGAAATTATGCTTCGGTAAGAATGTCTGTCACCCTTCGGAATGATGCTCCGAATCCTAGAATTATGCTCCGCTCATCGGAATGATGCTCCGATCCTTGGAATCACGCTCCGCAAATTGGAATGATGCTCCGATCCTTGGAATCATGCTCCGCAAATCGGAATGATGCTTCGAATCCTGGAATTATGCTCCGCTCATCGGAATGATGCTCCGATCCTTGGAATCATGCTCCGCTCTTCGGAAAGATGCTCCGAACCCTTGGAATCATGCTCCACCCTTCGGAATGATGCTCCGAACCCCTGGAATCATGCTCCGCTCTTCGGAATTATGCTCCGAATCCTTGGAATCATGGTCCGCTCTTCGGAAAGATGCTCCGAACCCTTGGAATCATGCTCCACCCTTCGGAATGATGCTCCGAACCCCTGGAATCATGCTCCGCTCTTCGGAATTATGCTCCGAACCCCTGGAATCATGCTCCGCTCTTCGGAATGATGCTCCGAATCCTGGAATGATGCTCCGCTCATTGGAATGATGCTCCGCTCTTCGAAATGATGCTCCGAATCCTGGAATGATGCTCCGCTCATTGGAATGATGCTCCGCTCATCGGAATGACACTCCGATCACTGGAATCATGCTCCGCCCTTCGGAATGATGCTCTGATCCCCTGGAATCATGCTCCGCTCATCGGAATGATGCTCCGATCCTGGGAATTATGCTCCGCAAACTGGAATTATGCTCCGCTCTTCGGAATGATGCTCCGAATCCAGGAATTATGCTCCGCTCATCGGAATGATGCTTCGATCCCTGGAATCATGCTCCGCTCTTCGGAATGATGCTCCGAACCCTGGAATGATGCTCCGCTTCGGAATGATGCTCCGATCCCCCGGAATGATGCTTCGCTCCTCGGAATGATGCTCCGACCTCTTGGAATCATGCTCCGTGCTTCGGAATGATGCTCCGATCTCTGGAATGATGCTCCGCTCTTTGGAATCATGCTCCGCTCTTTGAAATGATGCTCCGACCCCTTCGGAATAATGCTCCGATCCTTGGAATCATGCTCCGCTCTTCGGAATGATGCTCCGAACCCTGGAATGATGCTCCGATTTCTGGAATTATGCTCCGCTCTTCGGAATGATGATCTGAATCCTGGAATTATGCTCCGCTCTTCGGAATGATTCTCCGATCCTTGGAATCATGCTCCGCTCTTCGGAATGATGCTCCAAACCCTGGAATCATGCTCCGCTCATCAGAATGATGCTCCGATCCCCTGGAATCATGCTCCGCTCATCGGAATGATGCTTCGATCCTTGGAATTATACTCCGCAAATCGGAATGATGCTCCGATCCCTGGAATTATGCTCCACAAATCGGAATGATGCTCCGATCCCCGGGAATCATGCTTCCCAGGATGATGCTTCGCCTCCGGAATGATGTTCCACCTCGTAGTTCAGCTTCAAGATCCATCAATTTCATGCACACAACTCAAATGTGCGGTGTGCATTTATTGATGGGGGGCACTTTGTTGGGGTAAAAATTTACACCCCCGTTGACCGAGTCAAAGTCAAGATCAACCCCAAGCCAGGTGGGCCCAAGCCCAGGTCAAGCGGGCCCAGGCCCAAGTCGAGCCCGCGGCCAGCCTCCTCCATGCTAAAATATAGATCATGTAATAAATAATTTTTATGTAATTTTTTATACATGAATGTATGCAAAATGGGCATAAAGCCAATATTTTGTAAGACCATGACTTATGTGCAAAAATGAAATGACACATGAGCCATGGGATGGCTAAAATGCCATTTTTGTAAAGCCCAAAGGGCTATATGTAAATATGTAAGCCTATAAAAGGCAACATGATGAATAAAAAAAGAGACAACTTTTCATTCTCTCCACAAAAATTTTTTAGATCTGAGACCTTTTGTGCCTCCTGCTCTTTCTACAAGGTTCTAAACCTTCTCATTTCTCTTGAATTAAATCAAGAGTTTTACTCTTTCTTTTCAAAAACTAAGAAGTCTTCCACCACAAAACCCACAAAGGGGAACTTGGATCTACCATTAGATCTCAGAAAGGAGAGATTTTTAGATCTCACATCTCTTAATCATCAAGATCCAGCCAACAGAGGAGGAAGAGGAAGAACCCCTTTCATCAACCAAAACATTTTAGGAGTTTAACTCCATATATTTACATATATATATATATATATATAATAAATATTTCCTTTCTGAAGCATAGCTTCTGGTTCTGGGACTAAAAGCCCCCCTTTGTCTCGCCAGCGCCCAGCGCTCGAGCGCACTGCGCTCAGGCGCACTGCGCTCGAGCGCAAAGCGCCCACGTGCCGACACGTGGCGCGCTTGCGCTCGAGCGCACTGCGCTCGAGCGCAAAGCGCCCATATGCCGACACGTGGCGTGCTGCGCTCAGGCGCACTGCGCTCGAGCGCAAAGCGCCCACGTGCCGACACGTGGCGCGCTTGCGCTCAGACGCACTGTGCTCGAGCGCAAAACGCCCACGTGCTGACACGTGGCGCGCTTGCGCCTGAGCGCACAGCGCTCAAGGCGCTGGCTCCACGCATCCCTTGGATGCCTTTTTTCCCTCTTTTTATGTACATACATATATATATACATATGTATAAATATTTACACACACATGTACCCCACGACACTGTCCCAAAAAATTTCTAACGGGGGGCTGCCCCGCACCCCGCAAGGGGGCTGCTAGCCCCCTTGACCCCCAGCCCGCTATCCGGGTAGCGGGACCCCCGTAAAAACTCTGCGTGGCTCCCGATATATCCAAAACCCCCCTTTCAAAACACAACACACATACACTGCACATTGAGTTCGCATGACCAGTTTAACCCGTTAATCGGAGGTTCCCTCGCCCCAAAGGCGAGGGGTAATTAACGGCAGCTTAGTCCGCGGCTGCCGGAGATTTGGATCCCTACAATCAATAAACCCCGGCATACCCTAGGCAGGGGGAATCTGTAGTACGCCTGACAAGCGCGCACGTATTCCCATCTCAATTGGGTGACGAAAAACACCCTACAATGATGTGCAAGCGCCACGTGCGATGCACGTGCGCCCAACACGTGCGCACCACGTGCAACGCATGTGCGCCCAACACGTGTGACGCACGTGCGCGAACGCAAAGAAACCTTTTTCAAGCAGCCAGAAGTTTAAGCTCCAACCTATTCTTCCTCCTGATGAATGGGACATGGTTCAAAGGGTACATCCCTCCACACTTTCGATACATGGCGCTGTAATCCCTCAGCGTCGTCGGAGAGGTGGTGGGTCCCAACGACCAATGATCTCTCTTTTCAAATTAAGAGAGGAAACCCCCATAAATTCGTCTCTGCTTGGTCAAAGAGCGACAATCAATGCTCTTAAAGGAGCACGTATCTGCCTGAATTGTCGAGAAAAACAAAGCAGAAAGCTTCAAAAAGGAAGAAAGAAGAAGATCTCCCTTCTCAGAAAAAACTGTAGGTAAATAAAAAAGAAGAGAGATAAAAGTATCTCGTTTAACTTTTGAAGGGTTTAACCCTTTTTAAAAAAAGAACTTAGTTCTTTCTCTGGATCTGAGATCCACAAGACAAGTCTCCCATAAGTTGAGAATTTAATTCTCATTGGGACGAACTTGTTCTTGGAGATCAAAGATTCATAAAAGAATAAGGAAATTGAACTCCTCAGAATAAAATATACAAGGAAAAATCAGCGCCCAGCGCCCCACGTGCCCCTCACGCGGGCGCCTCAATAATAAGGAGTGCTTAGCACTCAGCGACTGGCGCTCAGCGTCCAACGGCCCACGCGCCTCTTACATGGGCGCTACAAAATAAAGGAGTGCTTAGCACTCAATATGCGGCGCCTAGCGCCAGCGCCTCACGTGCCCCTCATATGAGTGCCACAAAATATAAAAGTGCTTGACACTCAGCAGGCAGCGCCTAGTGCCTCACGTGCTTCGCATGTGGGCGCCATAAAGAGTGCTCAACACTCCATAAAGAGACAAAAAAGTAAGGTGTTTAACACTTACTAGGCAAATACCCATGACTGAAAACCCTACATGGTTATGTATGAGCGTCAGAATTTACATAAGTGCTCAGCACTTTTTGCACACAAAAAAGGACTGGACCCAAACAAGTGCTTACCACTTCTTTTCAAATAAAAAGACCGAGTTGGTTAGGTCCCTAATTCAGATCAACCGAGCCCATGTGCTCACTACTTTCCAAATTGATCTTAGTCTAAAAAATGACTACCGATCGTCTAATTGATGATATCCCAAAAAGATATTCGCCCCACATTCCCCGAGGAAATCTTAGTCTCAAAATACGACTAATGATTTCTGGGTTTACCATTAATCCCTTTTCCCTCAAATACGGGAATTGGCTCAAGGGTACATTTCTCTACACCTCTGATACATGTCGTTGTAATTTCTCACCGTCTTCAGAGAGGTAGCGGGTCTAGACAGCCAACTGCTTTTTGGTGCACTTTCTAAACTGACGTGCACATTCCAGATCAAACCACATCCCAAACTGGATGTATCCCATATCATCGTTGCTCATCCCGACACGTAACAAATACACGTGCACGCAAGGTGATCTATGGACCGAAACGTCCTTAAACTAACAACGGACCGAAAAGTCCTTAAACTATAACGGACCGAAACGTCCTTAAACTAAAAGCTCATCTCAAAAATGGTGATCAACGGACCCTAACGTCCTTAAACTAAAAGCTCACCTCAAAAATGGTGATTTACACACCGAAATGTCCCCGAACTACAACGTTGCCTCCAAAATGGCGATGACGGACCGAAACGTCCTTAAACTACAATGGACAGTAACGTCCTCAAACTACTACGGACCGTAACGTCCTTAAACTAAAACCCTCACCTCAAAAATGGTTACCTACGGACCGTAACGTTCTCAAACTACTACGGACCGTAACGTCCTCAAACTACTACGGACCGAAACATCCTTAAACTAAACCCTCACCTCAAAAAGGGTGTTCTACGTACCGTAACGTTCTCAAACTATTACGGATCGAAACGTTCTTAAACTAAACCCTCACCTCAAAAAGGGTGATCTATGAACCGTAACATCCTCAAACTACAACGGACCGCAACGTCCTTAAATTAGAACCCTCACCTCAAAAATGGTGACCTACGGACCGTAACATTCTCAAACTACTACGGACCGAAACGTTCTTAAACTAAACCCTCACCTCAAAAAGGGTAATCTACGGACCGTAACGTACTCAAACTACTACGGACCATAACATCCTTAAACTAAAACCCTCATCTCAAAAATGGTGACCTACGGACGGTAACGTTCTCAAACTTCTACGAACCGTAATGTCCTCAAACTACTACGGACCATAATGTCCTTAAACTAAAACCCTCATCTCAAAAATGGTGACCTATGGACCGTAACGTTCTCAAACTACTACGGACCGTAACGTCCTTAAACTAAAGTCCTAACCTCGAAAATGGTGATCTACGGACCGAAACGTCCTTAAACTAACAACGGACCGTAACGTCCTTAAACTAAAACAATAAAGTCCAAATGCTCTTTTGTTGGATCTGAATGATTCTAAAACTCTGTTAAGTAGATCTTAGTCTCAAATTGGACTGACGTATCCTTAACAAAAATTTAAGTTGATCTTAATCTTAAACGAGATTAATGATCCTTAAATCAACCCATACCCAAATCTAAGATATACAGATTTGGACTAATTCACGCCCTATAGGCGACAACATAAATTAGTCTCCATATACAATTCACGGGCAACCAAAAATAAAACAAATACACACGACACGAAGTGATCTTCTAGAGCAGGAGAAAGTGGTTACCGCGATGCGGTAATGTAATTAACTGCATGGGGCTTGCACCTGCAGGGAAAAGCATCCCCACAATCAAAAACCCCTCACAAACGAGGGGGACTCTGACGAAGTCTGCTACAACGGCCGCATCCATCCAAACCTCCGATATATGGTGCCATAAATCAACTTAGCATCTTCAGAGAGGTGGACGGATAAATCCAAATAACATCTGCCCCCAAATTCAGGTAAGACGACCCATCCCGGTTCGTCTCTGTTTTCGACGGTAAACAAACGGCCGCCAACTCCAGATCATGTATTGGATAGTTGCGCTCATGGACTTTCGGTTGTCTTGATGCAAAAACTACAACCTTTCCATGCTGTTGTAGAACACATACTAATCCCTTACCGGACGCATCGCAGTGTACAACGAAACATCCGGATTGATCCAGTATTACGAGAATAGGAGCGGATGTCAATCTTGACTTGAGTTCTACAAAATCTATTTCACATGTTTTTGACCACACGGATGCTTCATCTTTATGTGTGAGCTTGGTCAGAGGTGTTGCAATTTTTGAAAAACCTTCAATGAATCTTTGGTAGTATCCTGCTAATCCCAATAAACTTCGAATGTCCTTCACCGTCTTTGGTGTTGGCCATTTGCTGACAGCTGACACCTTAGCTGGATCTACTGAGATTCCTTTGCCTGAAACGATATGCCCGAGAAATCCGACTTGATCTAGCCAAAATTCACACTTGCTGTACTTGGCATAGAGTTGATGTTGTCGCAATATTTCCAGGACAATCCGTAAATGCTCAGCATGCTCTTTCCGATTCTTTGAATACACTAGAATGTCGTCGATGAAAATAACAACGAACCTGTCTAAGTACTCTCGGAAAACTTAGTTCATCAGATTCATGAATATAGAAGGTGCATTGGTCACTCCAAATGGCATCACATGATATTCGTAATCACTATAGCGAGTCCTGAACGCCGTTTTAGGAATATCAGACTCTTTAACTTTCACTTGATGATAATTCGAACGAAGATCTAGCTTTGAGAATACACAAGACCACTTAGCTGATCGAAAAGATCATCGATGCGCGGTAGTGGATACTTGTTCTTTATCGTCACTTCATTCAAAGCTCGCTAATTTACACACATTCTGTATGAACCTTCTTTCTTCTTCACAAGTAATACCGGAAATCCCCAGCTTGAAGTACTGGGACGAATCCATCATTTCTTCAGGAGTTCGTCCAACTGAATGCGGATCTCCTTCAATTATTCTGGACTTAGCCGATACGGAGCTTTGATTACCGGTTGTGCACCAGGTAGTAAATCAATGCAGAATTCAAGAGATCGATCGGGAGGCAAACCTGTTATATCTTCAGGGAACACATTTTCGAACTCTCAAATTACCTCTGGCTTTTCTTCCTCCACCGGTAGAGTAAACACTTATGCATTCTTTGGTTTAGCATGGAAGATTACTGGCTCCAACGTTCTATCTCCACTCTTGAAGTAAAAGACTGGGTGATCTGGTATCTCAAATACTACTCTTCTTTGACGGCAGTCAATCATAGCATAGAAAACTCTCAGCCAGTCCATTCCCAACACAACATCGAAGATTGGGATGTCCAGCACTTTGAAATTCACGTAGAATTCTCGTCCGCAAACTACAACTGGACACCGATCCAATCCCATAGTTGCCTTCAATACTCCATTCCTAGAACTGACATTCCAGCTAGAAATGCGTTACTTCATGGGAATCGCATGTGTTCTCACAAATCGTTGCGATATGAAGTAGTGTGGCGCTCCAGTGTCGAACAGTACTAATGCAGGAAGGGTGGCTACTAGTATAGTACCTAAGTTGTGTGATGTTGGTTTAGATATAGGGAAAAATATAAAGATATACAAGGATTGAAAAGATAAAAGGATTGGGAATTTCAGTGGCCTCGGCTTCCTCAACAGTCATGGTGAAAGCCTGACGTCGGGGTACATTCCTCCTTACTGGAGGCACATTCCTCTGTCCCTGGGGCATGTTCCTTTTCCCTTGAGGCTTGTTCCTTTGTGCTTGATGGAATTGACAAGGAGGCTGTGCAGGAGGTTCACGTGGAGGTGGAGCAGGTAGGGCTAAACGAGGTGCAGGAGACTGAATAGTTGGCCGCTGCAGAACAGTGATTGCGGGTTTAGGTGCAAGAGCTGGGTTGAGACGATATGGACAAACTCCGATGGCGTGAGTAGATGCACTACAAACTAAACACGGGCTATTTGCATGCCTGCAGTTTTTCGCCAGGTGTCTGTTCCTCTTGTAGAAGAAGCAAAAGTCTGGACTGGGCCAGTTAAAGGTTATTCCCGGTCTTCTGGGTGCAAAAGTTGGCTTGGAAGAGGCTCCTCCTGCCATCTGAGTTGCAGGACGTTTCACACCGGCAGTCTGAGTTCTGCCCTTCTTCTTCACAACTGCCTTATAGCGCCAGGCAGTCTTCGGAGCAAGATCATGGGTTAGGAAATCCCCTGTTACTAGTGCAGCTTGGATTTCTGGGTCCAACCCTTGCTGAAATCATCGTGCCTGGATCTCAGCAGTCGGGATCAGGTATGCCGCGAACCTGTTACGACCTTGTGTTAGCAGTGTAGTATGTGATATCAGGAAATTGGATATTGAGACATATCTTACCTGCTAAGCATGTTAAACTCAGCATCATATTCATCCACAGATTTGCTCCATATTGAGCCTCGCTATAAGTGGATGAACTGCTGTTCCATGTCGAAACAGGCAGTCTCAGGGAAGTATTTCGCGTCGAACATATCGCGAAATGTCCTCCATTTAATCGGTTAGGCGAGTCGGCTTTTTTCAGCCTTCAACCAGACTCTGGCGTTATCTGCTAGTTGCAGTTTCGCAAGTCTCACCCAAGCAATTTCTGGCACTTGTGCTGCTGCCGGGTCGTTTTCGATAGACTGAGCCCATTCCTCTACCTCTAGTGGGCTCTCTTTCTCAGAGAAATGTTTCGAGTGCAGTGCCCAGAATTGCTTGATTCCGGATGCCTCGACCTCTGGGCGGTTGATGAGGATAGCAGTCTACTGCTGCTGACCCTCCAAGAGGCTCTTGATCGCCTTAAGCAATACCGTTTGCTCGTTGATGGGAGCTGCAACAGTAGGTGGTGGTGATAGAGTATGTGGTGGGATGTTGCCATTAACGTTCGTGCTTGTGTTATTGGGAGAATCCATGACCTTGATAGAAAAAAAAGGTTAGGATAGATTCAAAGAATTTAAAATGTAAAGAATGTATAGTTGTTGATTCTTATTATTCTTATGATATATTGCTTTGGATTCCATGCAGAACTGACCTGCATGGGCCGCCAACCAAACCCGTCATGCCCCGCTTCTCGGTATACGGAGACGGAGACGTGGCAGGTATGCAACGTATTTACTCAGAAATAAATACGTTAAGCGTAAATAAGCAATATATGAAATGCACAAGAAATGACAAGAAATAAAATGAATAGCAAGTTTTATTAATATTAATCTTTACAATACAACTGATTTGAAAAGGAAAAGTACAATGATAAAAACTATGCTTAAACAGTGGCATACAAACTGGAAGATAAGTACAAGTAAAAGTTAGAAGTCCTACTGCTCAGTGAACTGGTCCACGTCCTCTTGGCTAGGCTCGATCTCGAGAGAGTCTGGTCCTCCTGACGAACATTCCAAAGAAAGAAAAGACAGGAATGTTGTCAGTAAACTAGCGCTTGGTAAGTTCCAAAAGAAAGTGTGGAATATAGCACGTATTGTGGAAGGAAACTGTTAAGTTATACAGGTATCAGTTTATTATTCTAACGTAGTTGTTTGTAGTTTGGTACAGAAAGTATCAGTGTATACGAAAGGAGTCCAACTTGCTCCATGGACTATGGTAACAGGTGTAGGGTGTTTTTCGTCATCCCATTGAGATGGGAATGCGCGTGCGCTTGTCAGGCGCATTATAGACTCCCCCTGCTTAGGGTAGGCTGGGGTTTATTGGTTGCGGGGATCCAAGTCTCCGGCAACCGTGGACTAAGCTGCCGTTAATTACCCCTCGCCTTTGGAGCGAGAGAACTTCCAATTAACGGGTCAAACAGGTCATGCGAACTCAATGTGCAGTGTATGTGTGTTGTGTTTTGAAAGGGGTTTTTGGATATATCGGGGGCCTCGCAGAGTTTTTACAGGGGTCCCGCTACCCGGATAGTGGGCTAGGGATCAAGGGGGCTAACAGCCCCCTTACGGGATGCGGGGCAGCTCCCCGTTAGAAATTGTTTTCTAACAGGGATAGTGTCGTGGAGTATGTGTGTGTGTATGTATATATACATATATGTAAAAAAAAGGAAAGGGTATCCAAAGGATGCGTCAGAAAAAGCGCCAGCGCTTTGGGTGCTAGCGCTTTGGGTACTAGCGCCCCACATGCCAGGCACATGGGCGCTCGGGCGCTAGCGCTTTGGGTGCTAGCGCTCTGAGTGCCAGAGCGCTAGCGCCCCACGTACCAGGCACATGGGCGCTCAGGCGCTAGCGCTCTTAGCGCAAGAGCGCTAGCGCTTTGAGCGCTAGCGTCTCACGTGCCAGACACGTGAGCGCTCGGGCGCTAGCGCTCTGAGCGCGAGAGCGCTAGCACTCTGAGCATAAGAGCGCTAGCACTTTGAGCGCTAGCGCCCCACGTGCTAGGCACGTGGGCGCTCGGGCACTAGCGCCCAAAGCGCTAGCGCTCTGAGCGTAAGAGTGCTAGAGTTTTGAGTGCTAGCGCTCCACGTGCCAGACAAGTGGACGCTCGGGTGCTAGCGCTCTGAGCGCAATGGCGCTAGCGCCTCACGTGTCAGGCATGTGGGCGCTCGGGAGGCAAAAGGAATTTGGTCCCTGCAATAGAAGTTGTACTCCCAGAAAGGAGCACTTATTATTTTGTATATATGTATATATATGAGGAGTTAAACTCCTAAGATATTTTGAAGCTGATGAAGGGGGCTTCTCCCCTTGAGCCCTGGATCTTCCCCAAAGTGGGGTTTCTGGAGATGGGCATCCTTCTTCTTCCTTTGTTGGCCGGATCTTGAAGATCAAGAAGTATGAGATTTTAAAAATCTCTCCTTTCTGAGATCTGATGGAAGATCTGAGTTCCCTTTTATGGGTTTTGTGGTGAAAAACTATTTAGTTTTATAAAAGGAAAAGTAAAACTCTTGATTTAATTCAAAAGAAAGAAGAAGGTTTTAGAACCTTGAGGAAGGAGAAGATCACAGATCTTGAAGCTTTTTTTAGGAGAGAGAAAAAAAAGTTGTTGGGATATTTTCATTATCCTTGCCTTTATAGGCTATACACTTTACATATAGCCTCTTGGGTTCTACAAAAATGGCATTTTGCTCATCTCATGGCTCATTTGCCATTTCTTTTTGTACATAAGCCATGAGCTTTACAAAAATTTGGCTTTATGCCCATTTTTCTTACATTCATTCATAAAATAGAATAAAAGTAATATACCAAAATTATTTATTACAAAATTTTTATCTTGGCATGGGGGGAGGCCATCCGCTCCCTGTTCGGGCTCGACCCGGGCGTTGGCCCACTTGACCTGGGTTTGGGCCCACTTGGCTTAGGGTTGACTTTGATTTTGATTCGGTCAACCGGGGTGTAAATTTCGACCCCAACAAATTGCCCCCATCAATATGTGCACACCACATATGTGGGTTGTGTGCGCGAAATTGATGGATCTTCTTTCGCGTGGAGGTCGACTTGATTTGGTTCCCATTTTAACGACGTGGAGGTCGATGCTGCCATTTTAGCGACTTGGCCGGTCGGTGCGGCCCTTTTTGTGACTTGGACGGTCGGTGCTACCCTTTTAGCGAAGTGGACGGTCGATTCTGCCCTTTTTGCGACTTGGACGGTCGGTTCTGCCCTTTCTGCGACTTGGACGGTCAGTGCTGCCCTTTTTGCGACTTGGACGGTCGGTTCTGCCCTTTTTGCGACTTGGACGGTCGGTGCTGCCCTTTTAGCGATGTGGACGGTCGGTTCTGCCCTTTTTGTGACTTGGACGGTCGGTGCTGCCCTTTTAGCGACATGGAAGGTCGGTGCTGCCCTTTTAGCGACGTGGATGGTTGGTTATGCCCTTTTTATGACTTGGACGGTCAGTGCTGCCCTTTTAGCGACGTAGACAGTTGGTTCTACCCTTTTTGCGACTTGGACGGTCGGTGCTGCTCTTTTAGCGACATGGACGGTCGGTGCTGCCCTTTTAGCAACGTGGACAGTCGGTTCTGCCATTTTTGCGACTTGGACGGTCGATGTTGCCCTTTTAGCGACGTGGATGGTTGGTTCTGCCCTTTTTGCGACTTGGACGGTCGGTGCTGCCCTTTTAGCGACGTGGACAATCGGTTCTGCCCTTTTTGCGACTTGGACGGTCGGTGCTTGATTTGACTTGCTCCGCTTCTTGCGGTGTCAGGGTTGAAGTTGACTTGCTGATTCGATGTGATTTGGGTTGACATCAGCACCGCTGCACTGGAATATGGTACCAGGAGCGAATCATCATTTTTCATGAGGCGATTTCCCTCATTACCAGTTTAACGACTTAGGGGTCATCTGTTCCCAGTTTAACGACTTAGAGGTCATATGTTCCCAGTTTAAAGACTTAAGGGTCTATTGGATTGGAGTTTTGGGATTTTGGGGTTAGGGTAGGCATCAGCGTTTTTAACACTGAAGCACACGTGCCAGGAGCAATTCATCATTTGCCTTTTCCTGTTGGGGAGCGATGGCTTAGGAGACAGGTTTAGATCCCTATCACCAAAGGCTTTTCAATTTTATGAGCCGTAAGGGTCCCATAAAAGCATTTTCTCCCTACGAGTCCAGAGGATCTCCCAGGTGTATGTTCTCCTTAGGAATCGTAGGGATTCCTAAGTGTGTTGCTCCTTTGTGAGTCGTAAGGATCCCACGCAGGGGTTTTCTCCTCACAAGGTCGAGAGGACTTTGCGAGTGTATTTTATCTCTTTTCACGAGTTTGCACCCTTTCGGGTTTTCACAAACTCGCCGGCAGTCCTGCTGTTTTTATTCACGGAGCCCTTTCGGGTTTTCATCCGTGCCCGTTTTGCTCGTGGACATACCTTTTTTTTGCACTGGTGGGACTTTGAAAGTAGTCTTACCGGCAGGACTTAGGAGAGATGGGGGTTGTTTACGCCCGTGGATTGTATACGGTTTTACAGGATGTATGATCTAGACCGTAGGGCTGGTGTGCTCAATTCGCCTGCGACTTGGAGCATTCACGCATAATATTTCTTGAGATATCGGCCATTGATGGGTGGCATGAGCCTTTCTCTCTCGGTATTTATCAGTTGGTAGGATCCTCCGTCAAACACTTTCTCAATGACATATGGTCCTTCCCAGTTTGGCTCGAATTTTCTCTTGGCATGTCGATTGGGGATGATCGGTCTTTTGAGGACCAACACCAATTCACTTTTCTTGAAAGCACGGAGACGGGTTATCTTGTCATAGGCCCGTGACATTTGGGCTCGGTATAGCTCCAGATTTTGCTGCAACGCGAGCCTCTTTTCTTCGAGGGCGTCGAGCTCTTCAAGCCGAAGGAACACGTTTTCTTCCTCCGTCAACTCGTGCTGAATGGCCATTCTTAACTTCGACTTCGAGGGGGAGGACCGCCTCCACTCCGAAGAGCAATGAGTATAGAGTGGACTGGGTTGGAGTACGGTGCGTGGTACGATATGCCCACAACTCCTCGTGAAGCTTGAGATTCCAGTCTCTCTTGTTGGCTGATGCATTTCTTCTCAGGAGCTTGTATAGAGTCTTATTGAAGGGTTCGGCTAGCCCATTGGCTCTTGGATTATAGATGGAGGAATATCTCCAGTCTATCTTGTATTGAGTAGCGAATCTTGAGACTTTGAAGCTCTTGAAAGAAGGCCCATTGTCAGAAATGATTCTTCTTGGTGTACCGAAGCGGTATAAAATATTATGCCGGAAGAACGTAAGAATATTTTCTGTCTTGATTTCTTTTAGCGAGACAACTTCAGCCCATCTGGAGAAATAGTCAGTTGCGGCCAATATGAACCGGTGGCCTCTGGATGACGGAGGATCAATTTGGCCAACTATGTCGGTCCCCCAGACTTCGAAGGGCTACGACGCCACCGTACGATGCAACGGATTGGGATTCTTGTGAATGAAATCACCGTGAGTTTGGCAGATATGAAATTTCTTTGCATGCTCTCCGCAATCCTGTATCATGTGGGCCAGTAATACCCAAGCCGTTTAATTTGAAGTCGCATCTTGGGGCCAGATTGGTGAGCACCGCAAACGCCCGAGTGAAGTTCTTTCATGACTTTCTGGACTTCGACCGATGACAGACATCTGAGCCAGAGTTGGACATATGACCTGCGGTATAGCGTGTCATTCACAAACACGTATCGGAGAGCTCTCTTCTTTAGCTGAATTCTTGCAGATTTTCCTTCGGGCAGCTTGTCGTATCGGAGGTATGCTATGAAGGGTTCTCTCCAATCGGGCTCGTCTTGGATGATCGAAGCTTCTACGGCAGGACTGCTCTTCTGTTCCGCGCTTTCCTCTTCTCATAGAGAGACTGGGGGTAGAATTTGCTGGCTCCTGTGATCAGAATTTCTTCCATGTTAGGATTAGCCGGCTCCTTGGCTAGGCGAGCGAGTATGTCAGCCTTTCCATTCAACGCTCTAAGGACTCTCATTAGCTCAAAATGAGTGAACCGTTTCATGAGTTCCACCACTCGACCTCTGTACCGAGCTAACTCAGATTTGTATATCTTATAGTCGCCGCTTACTTGGTTGATGATAAGCTGGGAGTCACCGTAAACCCATAGCCGAAGGATTTCCATTTCTATGGCGAGCTCCAGACCAGCTATCAGAGCTTCATACTCAGCCTCGTTGTTTATGCAAGGCTCTGTGAGAGCAAAAGAACGACGTAGGTTTCCTATCAATGGCGTGATGAACACCAATCCTATCCCTGCTTTTATCTTCAGGACGCTTGATTTACTGGAGGTCCTTATCGATGAGGCCCCATCGAAGTAGAGCTCCCAACATAGCTCGTCATTCTCGAGGTGCAGCACTTGTTCTTCGGGTAACTCGCAATTGAGCGGTGACCCCTATGGTATGGGATGAGCAGCGAGAAAGTCCGCAAGAGCTTGCCCTTTTACTGCTTTCCGAGGAGTATAAACTATGTCAAACTTAAGTAGCATGACAACCCATCTTGCCATTCTGCCGGCTAGGCTTGCTTTGGTCATCAAGTGTTTGAGCGGGTCGACCTTGGAAATCAGCATAACTCGATGAGCGAGCAGATAGTGCCTCAGCTTCTTCACAGCAAATATCAGAGCCAGACATTACTTTTCGATTGGGGAATAGTTGTGTTCCGCCCCGACTAGAGTTCGACTGAGATAGTAGAGGGCATTTTCTTTTCCCTCCTCGTTGTTCTGGGCAAGGAGCGCACCGAGTGACTCATCTAGCTCGGCAGTGTAGAGAATCAGCGGTTTATTTGAAACGGGAGCGGCCAGCACTGGAGGATGCAACAAGTACTGTTTGATACTTTCAAACGCTTCTTGACATTCGGCATCCCAGAAAAAAAGAGCTCCTTTCTTCATGAGCTTTGAGAAGGGCCTACATCTCCCCGATAAATTTGAGATAAACCTCTGTATATAAGCAAGCTTGCCTTGAAAAGATCTTATCCGCGTCAGACTCTTCGGAGGGGCATCTCCATGATGGCCTTTATCTTGGATGGGTCAATTTCAATCCCTCGATGTCGGATTATGAAGCCCAGGAATTTTCCCAATGACACGCCAAAAGCGCACTTCAGAAGATTCATTTTCAGATCATACCCCCTCAATCTTGTGAGAACGGTCCTAAGATCTTGGATGTGATCGGCCTTGGCTTTAGACTTGACAACCAGGTTATCAACATAGCATTCGACGACTTTATGGATTAGGTCATCAAAGATATTGGTCATTGCCCTTTGATATGTAGCACTTGCGTTCTTCAGTCCGAACGGCATCACTTTGTAGCAGTATATTCCGATCGGGGTTCGAAATGCTATGTTTTTCTCATCCTCAGGCGACATCTTAATCTGATTATATCTAGACGAGCCATCCATAAAGGTGAAAAGCACGTAATTTAAGGTGTCATCGACCATCATTTCCATGACCGGTAGTAGGAAGTCGTCTTTAGGATATGCCTTGTTGAGGTCCCTGAAATTGACACAAACTCGGATCTGCCTATTTTTCTTCTTCACTGGACTACGCATGCGATCCAGTCCGCATATTTTTCTTCTCTGATGAAGCCAGCATTGATAAGTTTCTTAGTTTCCTCGATGACCTTTTCTTCTAGCTCTCTTCTCATTCTTCGAGGAGCTTATTTGACTGGCTTAGCATCAGGAGATATAGCCAGCTTATGCACAGCCACTTCAGGGGAGAGTCCAGGCATTTCTTTATACGTCCACACGAAGCAGTCGACGAACTCGTGCAGCAGGGCGATTATCTGTGCTTTCATTTCCTCTGACAAGAGTGAGCTGATGTAGGTCGGCCTTGGATTATCGGGCGTTCCTAAGTCAATCTCGTCTAGCTTGTCGAAGGTTGCTTGTCCGCCATCTTCGAGCTCTTGAGGAGCTTCTTCTGGCTCGGCTATCTCGTCATCATCATTTGATCTTTTGCTGGCTTCACCAATATGGATCATGTAGCACGCTTTGGAATCAGGTTGAATGAAGCCATGCCCCGTCTGTCTGGAATTCGTCCATCGATGAGTGCTCGGACCTGGGTCGGATGTCATAGCCCTTCATAAAACTTTGCTTCGGACTCCATTTGATATAACCGGCATCCGTACTTTTTGAAATATTCCCGCATCTCGGGTGCATAGTATCTGGGATTGAGGACGGCTCTTATGTCTCTCTCATAGGGAAGACATGCGACAGACAAATCGTCCGAGTGCACAACGGGGTTTGACCCATAAAACAGGATGCCCTTCTGTCCATTTTTCCTTCCGGGAACGTAGAAAGTTTTCAGCTGGTCCACGGTGGAGACTGACAATGCATCGAGCTCTTTGCACATCTGCTCCGGCACCCTTATGACAGCTAGGGGCCCTTCTGCAATTTCGAAGGTCTCTCATAGTTTTGTTTGTTGCATAGGGGTCCAATCTGCACAGCTATTGCACGGCAGGTCCTCTTCCTCCGCTCTTCAGTGTCGTTGCCAAGATGAGGGCGGACTTTGCTGCTAGATGGGGCTTCAGTAACAGATTCGTCCATATCGCTACCGAAACGAGAGCGAGTTTTACGGAAGGACGGACTTCCAGCGTCGGACTCATCAGTGTCGCTACCGAAATGCGGGAGCACTTGGGCATTTTTGCTTTTGAAAGTGACAGCCGGCTCAGGTTTGCTTTTGAGTCTTGGGGCCGCTCTATCCTCAGTCAATTGTGACTTAGCATTTTGGTGGTTCATAAAGTACCGAGAATCGTCATATCGGACTTCATGCACACCGAACAGCTGGATGTATCCGTCAATGCGTCTTTCTTCACCATTTTTAGTATACTTCATGCATTGATGGAGATTTGGGTGAACGATACCATAATCGTGGAGCCACGGCCGTCCCAAGAGAATCTTATAAGACGTGTCAGCGTCGATCACGTATATCTTAGCTTCAGTTTGCAGATCCCCGAATTTAATTGGCAAAGCTATAGACCTCAGAACTTGCTGGCAGTTTTGATTGAAGCCTTGAATGACAATCCTTTCTCTTGACAGATGTCGGTCGTCCATTGACAAACTCTTCAGTGTCCGCAAGTTCATGATGTTCACTGAGGACCCCGGATCAATCAATATGCAATTAATCCAATCTTCGTCGCTGTACCCGGTCACGTAAAGCGGCCGATTATGCTCAGCCGTTCCTAATAGCAAGTCTTCATCCTTAAACGTGACTACGGCGGCTTGCAAAGTGTATTGAGCTTCTTTCATATTAATTTCCGCAAAGCGAGTCTAATACCGCTCAGGGTTTTGTAGAGCATGAATGAGAACATCTCTAAGCTCTTGAGATAGAATCAAGGTATCATAGATGCTAAGGAGAGACGGAAGCTTTCGGAGGTGAGCCAAGACATTATAGTCTACTGGGGAAGGACTCAAATCTTCTTGAGCAAGTTCTCTGCCATCTTCATCATTAGCGACTTGTTTTCCTTTCCTTTTGGGGCGTTGCCCTGATTTGGCGGTAGAGCCATGCCGCTTCTAAGATGGATTTGGTTGGCCGTTGTGGCGAGCTCCTCGTCCTCTTCGGGAAAATAGAGTTCCTCTTCAGATTCGCTACCCAGGTGGTTGGCGTAGCAGGTCACTATAGGGATCTCTTCATTGGAGTCTTCTTCTAACTCCTTCAGAATCTCAGCCGCTCGTATAGAGAGGAACTCCTTCAATTGAATCAAAGTTCTTTCTTTCTGTTCATATTCTTCGAGAGAATCAATATATTTTTTAATGGTCGATCTCCCTGCAGATTCCCTTTCACGTCGAGCTGTACTTTTCTTCTTCTTGAGCTTTTTGGATTTTGAGCTTGATGGAGCAGTTTTGGCAGCTGGAAAGGTAGGCATCTTCTGCCCTTCCCATTCCGTCCTGGGCTCTTTCCGAAGTAGTTTTATCATCTTCTTCGTCTTATTAGATATGTGCGTACTCCACGGAGGCCGCGGTGAGTCCGTTTCATTTCTCAGGGCAGCGGGTTCGGCTGTCTGCTCCCAGAAGGCTTCATTTTCTGTCTGTATAAAGTTGGTGGTTGCAACTTGATTATTCACCAACACACTTTTGGACAGCTCGATCTCTCTAGCCTTGTAATGCTTCTCGACCCAGTCCTTGAAGATATAGCAATCTTCGATCTCATGGCTCACTACTCAGTGGTACGGGCAATACAGGGGATTGACGGTCATTTTTGCTTTTTAAGGTCTTTTCGACTCCGACAATTGTAGACCATTGTTCAAGGCATCTTTAAATATCTTGCGGACCTTGTCCCTTCTGAAAGAGTAAACCTTGTTCTTTTTCTCCTCTAGGGAAGGCCCCTCTCCTCCCAGCACTGGCTTTCGAGACCGGTTGGTTTTGGATTCGCTCGCCCTTCGCCTGTCTTCATTGTCGGACGCATTAAAGACATTGGTACTGCTGGAACTCCCGCTTCTACGGTTGTCGTCCCGCTTGCTTTTCCAAGTCTTGTCTCTCTGAGAGTCCGGGGTAGGCTCTTGCTTCTAGCGTTCTAGCATTTGTACTTTCTTGGTTAGATCTTGAAACGTCTTGAGGCCTGCTGTACATAAGAATAGGAACATCCAATTCTTGAGGTTCCCAATGAGAAGGCTGACGGAATGGTCCTGCTCCAGTGGCTGTTCACACTTGACTGTGAGATTACGCCATCGGGCGATAAATTCGGTGTTGCTTTCATTCTTCCCTGTCTTGGTCCTCACAAGGTCAGCAATGGAGATTTTATCACTGACACTCATGAACCTTTGCCGAAACAGAGACTCCATTTGGGCAAAGGTAATGACGGACCAGTTTGGTATACTCGCGTACCAGTCAAAAGCGACACTGGTCAGGCTGTTGACAAACTGACGAAGAAAGAGCGCATCATTGCCCCCTGTATTTCCGCACGATACTTTAAAGTGGGCGACGTGCTGATTTGCATTTCCCGTCCAGTCAAATCTTCCGAACTTAGGAATGACGTAGCCGCTCGGGAACTCGATCAGATCGTACTGTGCGGGATATGGCCGTCCACTACTGCCAATTTCTTTCTGAGCTTCAGCTTTGGCCACCAATGTTTTAACCTTGCAGGTGACCAAATCCATTATCCGATCTTGTGTTAGCGGGATAGTGCTATCTGGGGCCAAGGCGTCCCCAGAAGCGGAATGTGGCCTACTTTCGTGCGGCTCAACCAATCTTGGACCCAAAGGGACAGGCATCGGCCTCTTCGGATTGTCATCATTCGGCTCCTGAGTAGCAACTTGTGCTTGATTGGGAGGCACTCGAGCAATTTGAGTCGTAAGCTGCATCACAACGTTCGTTAGGTCGTCGATTTTCGAATAGAGCTTGGCCATCTCTTTATCTTTGCTCTTAAGCTGTTTTTGAAGCTCTTGAAGCATCTCTTGCTCCGCGGTCCTGGGGCGGAAAGTCGGCTCTTCCTCGCTGTCCGAGCTTGACTCTGCCTAGACCGAAGGGTCCTTCTGCCTATCGTCCTCATCGAGAGGTTTTTCATCATCCAGCGGAGGCAGCTGTTCTTGGGAAGTGGCAACCACATTCAAGCCAGATTGGGCTTGAGATGTGATGGCCCCATCCCTGCTTTTGCTGCGAAGGTTGTCGCTAGGGTGCCTGCCCGCCTTATAGACCGTATGGATGATATATCCAGCCGTATTTTATTATCGGCGGCTGATTTCACGTATCGCTGTCTTGATCCCCTGTTTCAGTAACGGGCAATCGATTGAAGGCGGCTGGCCTGGCCGGATTCTTGAATGGTGCTGACGCTTCCTTTTTGGTTTTGTTCCGCTATTTTCGCACGGCACAGAGCGCCTTATAGACTCTTGAAGAGACAGTGTCATACTTTTTCTGTTGAGGCCGGGACACGTCCCTTCGTAGCAACGTTCGGACCGTTGTTTTCTTGATTCTGGCAGTCATAGCATTTTTCTGAACCCACCTCAGAGGTTCAAAGGAATTGCTGATTTTTACGGCCGACTCAGCCGTCGTCGCGGAGTAACCATGCTCTTGGAACCTTACAAGATTCCACTTGGCCGAAGTCCTGGCCCTCTTGTTGGCTCGATACCTGAGCCGCTTCTGCCTTAACTTTTCTGTTTTAAGCACTTGGCGTACTTTGGCTCTTCGGGAAGACGCCGTAGACCGGGCGATGGAGGATTTTGGAGATACGCTCGATTGCGCATTTGTTGGAGTCATCGCCTGAGCTCATCCGCAACATTTGCTGTTGCCCTTTATACCGGAAGTCTTACCCCCAGCTGGAGCGCCAGAGAGTCGTTCAGACACCGTATTAAGCTTCGGTTGTGGTGCCTTAGCGATCACAACATTCGGCCTCTTACCCCTTGAGACCGGCTTGGCCACCTGTTTTGCCGGGATTTCTGCCAGATGAGCGCTTCCAGCAGGGTAGATGATGACGGAACCAAACTGGCGGGGCAGTTCCTCCCACTGTCGACTGAGGCTTGCGGGGAGAACCACACGAGCATTGATCTTGACCACGTACGAGGTCGGGGTCGCGTTGGAAGCTGAATTTGTCTTAGGAGACATTGTCATTGAAAGTTGATTGCTGTACGGAAAAAAAATTATTTCAGTACAAACATCGGTATATATGTTAAATGAGTTCACATGAACACTTGACCCGAGATATAGGAGGAGAGAAATGTCCCACCGGGCATGCCAGAATCTGTAAGGTGTTTTTCGTCACTCCATTGAGATGGGAATGCGCGTGGGCTTGTCAGGCGCATTACAGACTCCCCCTGCCTAGGGTAGGCTGGGGTTTATTGGTTAAGGGGATCCAAGTCTCCGGCAGCTGTGGACTAAGCTGTCGTTAATAACCCATCGCCTTTGGAGCGAGGGAACCTCTGATTAACGGGTCAAACACGTCATGCGAACTCAATGTGCAGTGTATGTGTGTTGTATTTTGAAAGGGGGTTTTGGATATATCGGGGGCCCCGCAGAGTTTTTACGGGGGTCCCGCTATCCGGATAGCGGGCTGGCGGTCAAGAGGGCTAGCAGCCCCCTTGTGGGGTGCGGGGCAGCGCCCGTTAGAAATTTTTTTCTAACAGGGACAGTGTCGTAGAGTATGTGTGTGTGTGTGTGTATGTATATATACATATATGTAAAAAAAAAAGGAAAGGGCATCCAAAAGATGCATGGGAAAATGAGCCAGCGCTTTGGGTGCTAGCGCTTTGAGCGCAAGGGCGCTAGCGCCCCACGTACCAGGCACGTGGGCGCTCGGGCGCTAGCGCTTTGGGCGCTAGCGCTCTGAATGCCAGAGCGCTAGCGCCCCATGTGCCAGGCACGTGGGCGCTCGGGCGCTAGCGCTTTGGGCGCTAGCGCTCTGAGCGCTAGCGCCCCACGTGCCAAGCACGTGGACGCTCGTGCGCTAGCGATCTGGGCGCTAGCGCTCTGAGCGCAAGGGCGCTAGCGCTTTGGGCGCTAGCGCCGCACGTGCCAGGCACATGGATGCTCGGGCACTAGCGCTTTAAGCGCTAGCGCCTCACGTGTCAGACACGTGGGCGCTCGGAAGGCAAAAGGGACTTGGTCCCTGCAATGAGAGTTGTACTTCCAGAAAAGAGCACTTATTATTTTGTATATATGTATATATATGAGGAGTTAAAATCCTAAGATATTTTGAAGCTGATGAAGTGGGCTTCTCCCCTTGAGCCCTGGATCTTCCCCAAAGTGGGGTTTCTGAAGATGGGTCTCCTTCTTCTTCCTTTGTTGGCCGGATCTTGAAGATCAAGAAGTATGAGATTTTAAAAATCTCTCATTTCTGGGATCTGATGGAAGATCTGAGTTCCCCTTTGTGGTTTTTGTGGTAAAAAACTATTTAGTTTTATAAAAGGAAGAGTAAAACTCTTGATTTAATTCAAAAGAAAGAAGACGGTTTTAGAACCTTGAGGAAGGAGAAGATCACAGATCTTGATGCTTTTTTTAGGAGAGAGAAAAAAGTTGTTGGGATATTTTCATTATCCATACCTTTATAGGCTATACACTTTACATATAGCCCCTTGGGCTCTACAAAAATGGCATTTTGCCCATCTCATGGGTCATGTGTCATTTCTTTTTGCACATAAGCCATGGGCTTTACAAAAATTTGGCTTTATACCCATTTTTCTTATATTCATTCATAAAATAGAATAAAAGTAATACACCAAAATTATTTAATACAAAATTTTTATCTTGGAATGGGGGGAGGCCGGCCGCTCCCTGTTCCGGCTCGACCCAGGCGTTGGCCTACTTGACCTGGGCTTGGTCCTACTTGGCTTGGGGTTTACTTTGATTTTGACTTGGTCAACCGGGGTATAAATTTTGACCCCAACAACAGGTACTACAAGACCCCATCAAAACCCATGGGACAACGACACGAGATTTCATATAGGTGTCTTTTAGTGACCATCTCGTTCCACTTCTAATACATTCCGTACCAATCTACCCCGTTAACCCCGTGTAATGTTTTATATAGATTATACTTATCAGACTTTACGAGACCATGGATGCAAGTTGTTCATTTAATCAGGTTCAGGATGTAAACAAGTAGTCATGTAATCAAGTTAAGTTATAGCCATGGTTCAGTCAAGTCAAGTCATGTTTGCATGTTGATATTGTTCTTGTATTCAGGTTCAGGTTCAAGTATACATGTTAGAGTTTGGATTTATATTTGAATTGGATTCTGGTTTGAGTTTGGATTCAAGTTTGATTTAGACTTAGACTTGAGTCAGACACTTATAACTGATTTGGATCTTGAATTAGATTCTGGGGTTATCGGTAACTGCTGCACATGGACGGCAGGATTTGTGTTTTTTTCCAAGACAATTACCATTGATAACACCATTAGGTTTTTCAACCTTAAATAGACAAGCACTCACTTTCTCCGGATCCTTGAGGCACAAGAGAATTGATCTCGCTTAAACCCATATTAACTAAAGTCCTTAAATATAATTTTATATAACTCAAGAGAGTTTTATGAAAAAAAATTAATATATAGTTTAAAATAACCTCGAGAAATTATTTATATTATTTAGGGTTTCTATGAATGCGAATTTTAAGAATTGAAGTATTTTAGTGATAATAGCTTAACTTGAATAGTTCATGGTATTTTACTGTAAAGCTTGACTTTCGTTTGTATCTTGATGGTATTTTGATGAAATTTGTAATTCTTTGCTTTGAAAAAATATAATGTTATTTTATTTTGAAAATATATGGATTTTACAATATTTATATAATTATTAAAAATTAATTTTATTATTAAGTATAAAATTGTGGTTTCCTTAAAAATCGTATTAAAAAACTTTCGAGACCGAATGCTCCATGAGAAGATCTGCATCTCGCTATACTGGCCCAAGCATGTGCTATAATCCGGACCATCCAATAGTGGGTCTCCTAAAAAGGGTTGTAGAGATATATTTGCAAAGGGTTTTGAAATACAATTCAAAAGAAAACCATTTTTTATAGTAGATGGCATTTTAATGAAATATATTGTATTCGCCATAAAAATAGGTTCAAAGAGAATCGTGCTATGGAACCATATGTGTTTGTGAGGGGTATGTTATTACCCCAGGAATTTTCTAAAGGTATGATTAACAAAAAAAATACTAAAAGCGATATATGTGGAGTTCATGATATTTTAATGTAAAAGTTAAATTAAGATTATGTTTCAAGATATTTTTGAGTGAAAACTTGTTCTAACTATTAGTTATATGATTACAAAAATGGTGTAAGAATACAGATGAAAAATATGTAAGAAAAGTGAACTTTTTAGGGTTTAGAATAACAAGTCAGTATTAACTCCACTTACCGACATATTTTGAAAAAGAGAATTTTTCAAGAAGAAAGAGAGGGATAGGGAGGGACTTACTAGATAGTAATTCTGAGGAAAGGCAGACGAAGGAGTGTTGATCTTCGTGGCATCACGGGGTCGTCGAAACTTGCTTCGATTCTCGCCGGAACTCAATTTCTTGCTAACTCCATTTTTACTTCTTGTACTTAGAAAACTTTGAGAATTTTGGCTATAATTTTCAGAATGAGGAAGGGATAGGGTTTGTGATAGTATTTATAGTGTGGAATTAGAGTTTTGGAATTAAAAGAGTGAATTAAAATGCATTAAAAAAGTAATAAATGGGAAGTTATGGGGTCTCTGTTTGATTGCAGAGTAATCAAACAGTGCAGGGGAGTTAGGGGTAGGCCAAGGGACTTGTGTGCAAAGCCTGGGCATCATTGCCTACGGGGGGCCTGTTGGTGCCGACCAAAAGGCCAATCTCGCCGGTCGAAATGTAGGGTTAGGCCAGTGGATTTTGGACACGTGTACATCTCTGTATTTAAACCCTTTTCCACATGTTTATTTTTCCAGACTTTTCATTTTTATGTGTATTGCACGTGTAAACTTTTGGGCTTCCAAAAAGTTTAAAAGAAAAATAAAAAAAAATATAATGTGCCTGATGGAGTTCGAACACAGGGGCTACGTCACAGCAATGCAAGGCTTTACCAGTGAGCTACAAGTTATTTCTTGTTGTTCTTAAACAAAAATTAACTTTTAAATTATACTCAGGCTTGTAAACTCCTTTCTGTATATTAAATTGAAAAAATTTCGTACAGTAATTTCAGAGTCGTTACAATTACTCTTCATTTATCTAGAGACCTTTCATTTCACCATTAATCCTTGTCACGCCCCGCATCCCAGTGTACGGGGAAGTAGACGTGGCGGGTCACGACGTATTTACTCAGAAGTAAACGCGTTAAGCGTAAATAAGTAATATAAATGTAAAGCTCAAGAATGACAAGGGATGTAATAAAACAATATTTTTTATTGATAATCATTCTTTACATACAACTGAAATGTAAAGTACAATGATAGAAATCGATGACTAAACAATGGCTTATGAACTGAAAAGAAAAATAGTACAAATAAGGCCTAAAAGTCTGCCTCCTCTGTAAACTGCTCCAAATCGTCCTGGCTGGGCTTGATCTCCTGAGATTCGGATCCTCCTGACCACATTCCAAAGAAAGAAGTGACATGAATGTCGTCAGCGAACTAGCGCCCAGTAAATCCTAAAAGATAGAATGTAATAGATAGATAAAGATAATAGAATATGTAAGGTATATATTTGTTATGCTAACGTAGTTGTTTGTAACTTGATACAGAATGTGTCAGTGTATACGAGAGGAGTCCAACTTGCTCTATGGATTAAGGTAATATGTAAGTACAAGGCTCCGTCAAAACCCACGGGACTACGGCACAGGATGTTCATATAGGTTTCTTTTAGTGACCATCATCGTGCCATTTTTAACACATTCCATACCAATCTATCCCGTTAAAACCCTGTAGTGTATATTATATTGATTTGTAGTTATCATACTTGCCGAGACCATGGTATAAGTTGTTCACATAAACTGATTCAGGATGTAAGCGATATTCATGTAGTCAAGTTCAAGATATAGCCATAGTTCGGTCAAATCAAGTTGATATTGTTCTGGTATTCATGTTCAAGTATTCATATTTGGTATATTGGATACATATTAAACTGAGACTCAGATTGAGTCAAACACTTAAACATATTTGGATCCTGAATTAGATTTTGGTGTTATCGGTAACTGCTGCCCATGGACGGCAGGATTTGTGTCTTTTTCCAAGACAATTACCATTGATAACCCCGTTTTAGTTTTCTACCTTAAATAAGCAAGCACTCACTTTTCCCGGCTCCCTGAGGCTAAAGAGAATTGGACCTGCTTAAACCTATATTTACTAGGGTCTTTATTGTAATTTAATATAACTTGAGGGGGTTTTATAAAAATATTTTTAGTATACTTTCAAAATAAACCTCAAGTATTTATTTGTGTTATTTAGGGTTTTTATGGATATAAATTTTTAAAGAATGAAGTATATTAGTGAAACTTAAATAGTTCAAGGTATTTTAGTGTAAAGTTTGACTTGTATTGATTCTTGATAGTGTTTTCATGAAACTTGTAATTTTTTTATTTTGTTTAGAAAACATGGAATTTAATAATATCTTAAAAATATATGGTTTGATAATATTTATATAATTATTAAAAATAAATTTTTATTATTAAATAGAAATGCTCATTTTTCTTAAAAATTGTATTAAAATTCCATCGAGATCGTATGCTCCGTGAGAAGGTCTGCATCTCGCTCGACTACTCCCGAGGATGTGCAATAATCCGCACCATCCAATAGCGTGTTCCCCAAAATGGGTTGTAGAGGTATAATCACAAAGAATTAAGTAACATAATTTTTTTAAAATCCTGTTTTTAATAGTTTAAGGTATTTTGATGAAAAGTTGTATTTTGCCACAAAAATATTGTTCAAGAGAAATATGCTAAGTCGAGATGTGTGTATGTGAGAGGTAGGTCATTAGATCGTGAGCTTTTCTAAAGGTATGCTAAGTAAAAATAATTAAAGATGTCATATGTAAAGTATGTGATATTTAAACGAAAAACGCAATTTAAAGTTACATAACATGATATTTTAAGATGAAAATTGTTCGAATTATTTGTTCCATGATTAATGAGTAAGATATAGTGATATGGATGAGTGATTCCCAAGAGAAATTGTAATTTTAAAGCTTATAAAATCGAATGCCGGTATAACTCCACTTACCGACAAGTTTTGAAAAGAAGAATTTTTATAGTAGAAATAGAAGAGGGAATATGGGACTTACTTGCTAAAAGAATAGAAGGGGGTAGAGAAAGAGAATGGTAGCCTTCGCGCAGTCGTGGAGTCGCCGGAAACGTCTCCAATCCTCGCCGGAAATTGACCTAGGGCTAACTCCACTTGTACTTCTTGGACTTAGAAATTTTGAGAATTTTGGCAATAGATTTCAGAATGAAGAGGTTAAGCAATGGGGTTATATTTATAGGATGAAATTAGGGTTTGGGAATTGAAGAACAAATTAAAAATGCATTAAAATTTGGATTTAAAACTTCATTTTAATTCTCTGGATAATTGCAGGAAAAATAAACAGAATAGGGATAGTGGGGTAGGCCAAGGGTCAAATGTGCAAAGAACGGGGACCATTCCCTATGGTGGGGCCTGGCGGTTCCGGCCAAACGGAGGATCTCGCCGGTTGAGTTGAAGGGGTGGGGGATTAGATTGATGCCACGTGTTCTCGTCTGTTCATACAATATTGTGCACATGTTTATTTTTCTGTCTTTTCATTTCTTACGTGTATTGCACTCGTAAAATTTTGGACTTCCAAAAAGTTTAAAATAAAAATTAGTAAAAAATATTTGTTGCTGATGGGATTCGAATACAGGGGCTACGCCACTGCAATGCAAGGCTTTACCAGTGGGCTACAAGTTGTTTCTAATTGTTCTTAAGCAAATTTAATTTATAACTTGTACTCAGATTAGCAAAATCCATTCTGTACATTAACTTTAAAAAAAATTTGGTACCGTGAAATTAGAGTCGTTACAATCCTATTTTAATTTATTTTAATTCCAATTCTTTAACTCATACACCCTCATCCCTACACTATAAATACATCACATCCCCTAGCTCTCCCCATTCTGAAAAATCTCTATCAAAATTCTCCTAAACTTTTCTTAGTGCAAGTGGAGTCAAATGGAGTTAGCAACCAAGTTCTTTTTGTTAAATATAGGAGTTGTTCCCGGAGCTACCGCGACACCACGAAGACTTCTCCCTCTTCCTTACTCTTTTCTCAATACTCTAAAACCGTAAGTCACTTTATCTCTCTTTCGTTTCGACTCAAACCATCTTCTTAAAATAATAATCGAAAAGTGAAGTTGACTTGTAATCTTTTCCTTTTAAATAATTTTTTATCACCTTTGATATGTTAATATTTCACTTTAACCCTCAAATCTCACCTTGAAATATTAATCAACTCATTGACCTTTTTATGTAATTAAAATTTCATGCGCAATAAACACATATTGAATTTTTTTCATATAAATACCATGAACTTTAAATACAACCTTTTAACCGATAACTAGCATACATATCTCTAGAACCTTCACGGGGTAATGACCTACCCCCCCTCCCCCCCCACACTTTTGATTCATAGCATGATGTTTAATTAGAATTTTTCATCTAAATGAATCAATTTGCAAAAAAATACCATCATTTTATAAAAATACGTTTTAATCGATATTTGAAAAATCTTTTGCAACTACACCTCTACAACCCTCTTTAGAGGACCCGCCCTATGGATGGTGTGAATTATCGCACGTCCTTGAGATAGTAGAGCGAGATGCAGAGCTCTTCACGGATAATTCTGTTTCGAAAGGAATGAAAATACGATTTAAAAGAAATACGATTATTTTTTTAAAACAAATTAAACTTTAGAAAATTATATAAAAATTATAAAACTGTATTTTCAATAAAAGCAAATTGTAAAACTAAATTTTAAAATGAAAGGTTGAAATTTTAATAAAATACCACCAAATTTACAAAAGAAATAGTTTTCATTAAAATAGCATAAACTTTTAAAAAACTAGGTTTCATCACTAAAACACCATCTAAATTAAAATACATATTCATAAAAACTTTAAATAACATAAATCACCTCGAGATTTATTTTTAAACAATATTAAAGTATTTTTCATAAAGCCCCCTCGAGATATGCAAACAATATAAATACAAAATAAATAACAATAATAAATATTAAAGACTCTGCATTAATATAGGTTTAAGCGGTATCATTTCTCTTGAGTCCCAGCGAGCCGGAGAAAGTGAGTGCTTGCCTAATTATGTTAGACAAATTAACGAAGTTATTAATGGCAATTGTCTCAGAAAAAAACACAAATTCTGCCATCTATGTGCAGCTGTTGTCCGATTACTCCCGAACTTAAGAAATTTAAGAGCTAAATTTTTTCATAAGATACTGTCACGCCCCGCTTCCCAGTATACGGAATCAGTGACGTGACAGGCCGCAACGTATTTACTAAAAAATAAATACGTTAAGCGTAATTAAGCAATATATATATAAAATCATAAGAATGACAAGTGATATAAAAATATAAACAGCTACTTTTATTTACATTCACTTTATATACAACTGTTTGAAAATGAAAAGATATAATGATATAAACAGTGCCTAAACAGTGGCATACAAACTGAAAGTAAATACAAGGAGAGCTAGAGGTCCGGCTAGGCAATGTGCTAGTCCAAATCCTCCTGGCTAGGATCGATCTCTGGAGAGTCCGGTCCTCCTGACGAACATTCCAAAGAAAGAAAAGACAGAAATGTCGTCAGCGAACTAGTGCTCTGTAAGTCCCTAAAGAAATAATGGAATAGAACAGGTAACGTAAAATGAAACTGTAAATTGTACATGTATATGATTGTTATTCTAACGTAGTTGTTTGTAGCTTGGTACAGAAGGTATTTGTGTATATGAGAGGAGTTCATCTTACCCCGTGGACTATCTTAACATGTAGTACAAGGCCCCGTCATAACCCACGGGACTGTAAGTCGATGTCGCGCACCCGGCGAGTTCGCGAGGAGGCGGAATATGCAAAAAACGATTTTTACAAGCTTCGCAACACAAACTAAACTCCAGGATCTTTACTTGAACCTTAACTAAGAAAACTACTATGAGGTTTAACTACTCGGAAGAAAGTTATACCTCCTAGTATCAAGTCCTTCGGGTCTGTAGGGTGTTTTTCGTCACCCCATTGAGATGGGAATGCGCGCGTGCTTGTCAGGCGCATTACAGATTCCCCCTGCCTAGGATAGTCCGGGGTTTAATGATTGTGGGGATCCGAATCTCTGGCAGCCGCGGACTAAGCTGCCGTTAATTACCCCTCGCCTTTGGAGCGAGAGAACCTCCGATTAACGGGTTAAACTGGTCATGCGAACTCAATGTGCAGTGTTGTGTTTTGAAGGGGGGTTTGGATATATCGGTGGCCCCGCAGAGTTTTCATGGGGGTCCCGCTATCCGAATAGCGGGCTGGGGGTCAAGGGGGCTAGCAGCCCCCTTGCGGGATGCGGGACAGCGTCCAGTTAGAAAAAATTTTCTAACAGGGGAGGTATTTTTAGTATGGAGTATGTGTGTGTGTGTGGGTGTGGTGTTATATATATATAAGGGAAAAAGGGTATCCAAAGGATGCGTGGGAGAAAGCGCTCGGGCGCTAGCGCTGGCGCTAGGACGCTAGCCTAGCGCTAGCGCTTTGGGTGCTAGCTCTTTGAGCACTAGGGTGCAAGCGCTTTGGGTGCTCGGGCACTTGCGATTGGGGCGCTAGCGCTTTAGGTGCAAGCGCCCCACGTGCAAGGTACGTGGGCGCTCGGGCGCTAGCGCTTTGGGCGCTAGCGCTCTGAGCGCAAGTGAGCGCTAACGCCCTATGTGCCAGGTACGTGGATGAGCGCTAGCGCTCTGAGAGGCAAAAAGGACTTTGTCCCTACAATGGGAGTTGTACTCCCAGAAAGGAACACTTATTATTTTTTGTGTATATATATATATGAGGAGTTAAACTCCTAGGATATTTTGAGGCTGATGAAGGGGCATCTCCCCTTGAGCCCTGAATCTTCCCCAAAGTGGGGTTTCTGGAGATGGGTCTCCTTCTTCTTCTTGTCGTTCGACCGGATCTTGGAAAAAGGGGTGAGACTTAAAAATCTCCCCTTTTTGAGATCTAATGGAAAATCCAAGTTCCCCTTTGTGGGTTTTGTGGTGAAAAACTATTTAGTTTTGGAAAAATAAGAGTAAAACTCTTGATTTAATTCAAAAGAAAGAAGAAGGTTTTAGAATCTTGAGAAAGGAGAAAGAGACACAGGCCCTAATTTTTGGGGAGTGAAAAGATCTTTTTTTTATTCATCATCATATATAGGCTTACACATTTACATATAGCCCCTCAGGCTTTACAAAATGGCATTTTGCCCATCTCATGTCTCATGTGCTATTTCTTTTTGCACATAAGCCATGGGCTTTACAAAAATTTGGCTTTATGCCCATTTTGCTTACATTCATGCATAAAAAATTACATAAAAATTATTTATTACATGATTTTTATTTTGGCAGGGAGGAGGGCCAGCCGCTTCATGTTCGGACTCGACCTGGGCATGGGCCCACTTGATCTGGGATCGGGCTCACTTGGTTTGGGGTTGACCTTGACCTTGACTTTGACTTAGTCAACCGGGTTGGCGAATGCGGATGGCATAAGCGTACGTTCTATTTTCTTTTCTTTTCTGTGATGGCTTAAGGACTTAAATGATGGGACTACATTAATGAGATTAATGTAAAGAAAAATGAACCTAAAAGATGTTGTAGAATCGGATTTGAAACATACTCGGCTTTTATGAAAAAGCAAGTTTTCAAAATACGGAGCTTAAGCCACTCTTTTTAAAACCATTGGATTCTACAACGATATCAAGTTCAAAGCATTAAAGGTTTTCTTAAAAACTATTCGCATCCCTCCGTCATTTTAAGAAGTAGAGTACTTAGTATTCGTGCTATGTATATTGACTTTAGCCAGGGCGTAGTGTACGGTAGCTACGTGATGTATTCCTACACAGCATATGATGCGATTAATTAGGACAGTCACATGATTATGTTGACTATAACCAAGGGTCATGTGGGTGGGTCTAATTAATCATGAAATGACGGGTAGAACTTGACTAGTACTTATGATATGTTGACCATAGCTAAGGTCATAAGTACTAGGGGTAAAAACCACATCGGGAGTTTCAAGGGTTGAAATTTGCAATGAGATTGCATACCTTCTATGTGATAGTAGGATCCCGATCCCACTGTGACCAAGAGTTTCTCCCAGGAGATTTTTGCACTTTACAATTAGCTAACCTATTAGCTAGAAAGGTGTCAACGGGGCTACGCCTCTGGGAAAACAAGGTTTACTTTAATTAGGTCTGTACGAAAGCACGGGGAACCTCCCTCAAAGTACCGGCACTGGTCTGGCTGAACGATTAGCGAAGTTTTAGAATGTAATTAATCCTGGCTAGTTTTCTTTTTAAGGTTTGAAAGAAAATTTGATAAAAGCAGTGGGAGATATCGATTAGACAAGGTAATAACCAATATGATCTTTGCAAGAGTTTTCGCTGAGTGTATTCTTTTCTCTCTCTTAATGGCAGATACCAATGACATGCCTTAAGCTTTTACTAGATAAAAACAAGCTGACCAGACCGAACTATAAAGACTGGTTGAGGAACATTAACATTGATCTCACATATGATAAGGTAACATATGTCCTTACTACCACAGCCCCGCCCAGCCTAGGTCCTGAATCTTCTGTTGCGGATAAGGAGATCCGCAAAACGTGGGATATTGACTGTGTTACTGCCAAATGCCTCGCGCTTGCATAGATGGACACTACACATCAAAAGCAACACGAGCAGATGGATGTTCAATCCATATTTCTCCATACAAAAGAGTTGTATGGGGAGCAATCTCGGACCCTGAGATACGAAGCATCTCAAAAGTTATTTCAGATGCGGATGGCTCCTGGCACACCAGTAAACGATCACGTTTTGAAGATGATAGCTCTTATTGAAGAGCTTGAGAACCTCAGATGGACAATGGATAACGAACAGTATACTGATATTGTTCTTCAGTCTCTTCTCTCTGCCTTTGCTCCATTCATAGTGAACTTCAACATGCATAACATGGAGAAGTCACTACCTGAACTTCTCAATATGTTAAGGAGTGCGGAGAGCACGCTTAAGGCAAAGTCCCCGTCTCTGATTGTTGGACAATCTTCCTATTCCGTCCCAAAAGCTAAGGCCAAGGGAAATAATAAGAAGAAATTCACCAAACCAAGAGGTGGAATCAAGAAAGCAAAGGGGAAAGACAAATCCAAAACCGCAGAGTCGGGAAAAGGAGAATGTTTCTATTGCAAGAAGTCAGGGCACTGGAAGCGAAATTGTACTGAGTACTTGGATCTCAAGAAAAAGAAGCCTGGTGATGCTTCCGCTTCAGGTGTGTTTGTAACTGAAAACTGTTTCTTTATTAACTCTGCTTCCTAGGTATTGGATACCGGATCGGGTTCTCATATCTGCAATTCTGTGCAGGGTCTGAGAAATAGCAGAGTTTTGAAGACCGGTGATCATACTCTCCGAGTTGGAAATAGTTCCAATGTACATGCAGTTTCAGTGGGAGAGTATCACCTAGGGTTGCCTTTGGGTTGTATATTGGTTTTGAACCCATGTTATTTTGTACCAAACATGCTATGTAATATAATATCCGTTTCTTTGTTAGACATTGAAGGATATCATTTTATATTGCAGCACAATATTATGAACATTAAACTAAATCAAGAGTTGATTGGTTGTGGTACACTTAATAACGGGATATACGTCCTAAATCAACACACAGTTTTCAACATACAACACACAAATAAAAGAAAATTTTCAGATATGAATGAAGCTTTTCTTTGGCGTTGTAGACTTGGTCATATTAATGAAATAAGACTAAATAAGTTTCATAAAGATGGATATTTAAATCCTTTTGAGTATAAATCTTATGCGACTTGTCAGTCTTGTATCAAAGGAAAAATGACCAAAACTCCGTTAACTGGACACGGAGAAAGAGTTACAGAACTCTTGGGCCTCATACATAGTGATGTATGTGGGCCAATGTCTACACATGCGAGAGGCGGTTTTTCTTACTTCATAACTTTTACTGATGATTTCTCAAGATTCGGTCATGTGTTTTTATTAAAGCATAAGTCTGAAGCTTTCGAGAAATTCACGGAGTACAAACTTAAAGTAGAAAAACAAACAGGAATGAGTATCAAGATACTTCGATCAGATCGAGGTGGAGAGTATCTTAGTACTGAGTTTTTGAACTTCCTAAAAGAGAATGGGATTCTCTCTCAGCTCACTCTCCCTTACACACCACAGCACAACGGTGTGTCAGAACGGCGGAATCGTACCCTATTAGATATGGTACGATCCATGATGAGTGACACCGAGTTACCTTTCTTCATTTGGGGGCATGCATTGGAGACTGTAGCTTTTCTGTTGAATAAAATTCCAACCAAGACCGTGTCTACCACTCCATATGAGATTTGGTATGGAAAGAGACCATCTCTTAAGCTAGTTAAGATTTGGGGTTGTCCGGCTTTTGTCAAAAAGCAGAATCCAGACAAACTCGAGACATGATCGGTCAAATGTATATTTGTGTGATATCCAAAACATTCGTTTGGATATCTTTTCAACCACAAGGAGGAACAAAAGGTATTTGTTTCTCTACATGCCACATTTTTAGAAAATGAGATTTTTCCAAATGATACTAATGGCAATGTGGTAGATCTAGAAGAGGTTCTAGAGACACAAGTTACAAATGACGACTTGGTTGAATCTGATGTTGCAACAGAATCTTATAAACCTCAGCCACTCCATAGATCTGGTAGGACTTCTCGCCCACCGGAGAGATACTACGGTTTTCTCATTGATGGTGATAGAGAAGATTGCATCATGGATGATGATGACCCTGCCAGCTTTCAACAAGCTATCACGAGTGGTGACACTATGAAGTGGCTGGATGCCATGAGATTCGAAATGGAGTCTCTGTACACCAATAAAGTCTGGACTTTGGAGGATGTGCCCTCTGGGATAAAACTCGTAGGGTGCAAATGGATCTTTAAAAGAAAGATCAGTGTAGATGGGCAGGTGGAGACCTATAAGGCAAGGTTGGTAGCGAAAAGCTTTCGTCAGAGGCCAGGACTGGACTATGACGAGACTTTCTCTCCGGTAGCCATGCTTAAATCCATTCGGATCCTACTTGCTATTGCCGCTCACTACGACTATGAAATCTGGCAGATGGACGTTAAAACTGCATTTCTAAATGGTGATTTAGAATAATGCGTTTATATGGATCAGCCAGAGGGCTTCATTGACAGTGGGAGCAGCGGGAAAGCATGTAGGTTGCTTAAATCCATTTATGGATTAAAGCAGGCATCACGGAGTTGGAACATCTGTTTTGATGATGTTATCAAAGAGTTTGATTTCGTCAAAAATCCAGATAAATCTTGTGTTTATAAGAAGACTGTAGGGAGAACTGTTGCATTCCTCGTATTGTACGTGGATGACATTCTTCTGATAAGAAATGACATTCCTATGCTACAGTTGGTCAAATCATTCTTATCACAAAGGTTCTCTTGAAGGACCTGGGTGATGCCACGTACATATTGGGCATACGGATCTATAGGGATAGATCCAAACGGTTATTGGGATTGTCCCAAAGCAGGTACATCAACACCATCCTAAAGAGATTTAGTATGGAAGACTCCAAGCGGGGTGCCTTACCCGTTTGCCATGGAGTCACTCTCTCCAAGGACTTTTGCCCAAAGTCTGATGAAGAGAGAGCTTGCATGAGCATTATTCCCTACGCTTCAGCCATAGGATCAATATAATGTATGCGATGTTGTGTACACGCCCTGATGTAGCTTATGTACTGGGTGTAGTAAGCAGGTATCAGTAAAACCCAGGAGAGAATCACTGGCCTGCTGTGGAGAACATTCTTAAGTACTTGCGAAGGACTAAAGAATTGTTTTTGGTGTATGGTAACGGGGATCTCCAAATGGAAGCTTTTACCGATTCGAGCTTCCAGAGTGATAAGGATGACATCAAGTCTATCTCAGGGTTTGCATTCACCCTCAACGAAGGGACGGTGAGTTAGAAGAGTTCCAAACAGTATACCGTTGCAGACTCTATGATGAAAGCTGAGTACATTGTTGCAAATGATGCTGCCAAAGAAGCCGTCTGGATGAGAAAGTTCATCTCGGAGCTAGGAGTAGTTCCAACCATTATTGATCCAATACCATTGTATTGCGATAATAATGGGGTTGTGGCATTGGCCAAATAGCCCAGGTCCCATCAGAAGTCCAGACATATCCTGAGACGATATCATTTGATCCGGGAGATAGTTGATCGCCACAAGATCGAGATTAGGAGAGTAGATACAAAGAATAACACTGCGGATCCACTCACCAAGGCCCTCCCTCAGCCGCAGCATAAGCAGCTTTTTGAGATGTTGGGTATGAGATACGCCAATAATTGGCCTTAGTACAAGTGGGAGATTGTTGGATATATGTATGCCCTAGATGCCATTATATGATAGTGTATGTACCGGTACGTGTGTATGTATATATATATATTCAGAGGACATTCTTGCTCGACATAATAGTATGCTATCTGGTTACTCTTTATCTTGAAATGTTCACTTGATCATGCTTTTACTCATTTGGTACATATTGATAAAGCCCTTAGGATATTTGCTTGACTACTGGGATTATGATGTGGATTATACTAATGGGACATATGTAGTTTATAAGCATATCCTTGAAATATTCCTGGTCGTGGGTGTATCGAAACGGGGTATCGATATTTCAGAGTAGACTAGCGTATACGGTTCTTGTCCCATATGATGGACGATGGATGTCCCATATCGATTTGGTGTGGTGACACCAAATACTATATACAGGTGCTCAGTGGAGACTGGGTACACTGAACGGACTCGCCGAGAACTCTTATATGATATTATATCTATCGTCGGATAGCAGTTCTCAGGTGACACTGGTACAGATTAGTCTGTAGACCCGAGATCGTCATAGAGTCTTGTGTGTCCTCCCACTGTACTTTGATCTCCACCCTACCACGGTTCTACTGAGTCATGCAAACAGGTGGATTTTGGGTACAGTCCCGAGGCACATCAAGGCAATGAGTGATAGAAGGGGTTTCGTCTCTTCCGGTATTGGGGGTTGATGTTGCACTATGTTCGATTGGCTATAACAGGAAGTCCCTGGTCAGGGCTAATGAGATTTACTGATAAGAGTTATCATTTGTTTCTCGATCTGTTATGAGCCATACACTGGAATGATTTATTGAGTTATTGGGATCGACGATTCCATCCCTATACTCGATATGCAGCATATCTGACGAAGAGACCGGACTGTACGGTAAGTGTTGCCAGTTGGCTCGACGGGAGTTTTGACAGGTTCGCTTGTTTTCTTCTGATCACTCAATACACGGATGGCCGTTACGTTTAGCTGACCGCTTGCGGATTTTGGGTATTTGATGTGATCATCACCTACTGCCGGCATATTGACGAGTCTTAGAGTCCCACACAAGAGTTTCCTAGCTCAGGCGGAACGATGTGGTGTGCATATGAGATATGCGCGGGAGCTCGATTAAATGCATGTATATGATACCGTATTTTAATCGGGCATTTTTCTATTGGTCGGGTCGTATGTGATATGACCGGTTTATTAAATCTAGTGTTGATTTAATATAGACTTTTAGCTCACTTTTACAAAACCTTTTCTATTTGGATATATGCATGAATGTATGCATATACACATGTTGATGTGAATGCACACATACATGCATACATGTGTGTCATGGTTGTTGATACATAGAAGATGGCAATGCAAGACTCACATGGAATAAATATACATATATATATTTATTATTGAGAAAAAGAAAAGGGATTAAATCATGGTTGAATTTTCTACTACACTATTCTTTACTTGACCAAAGTAAGACCAAGGTTTAATTTTCTTTGTTCTTTAACTCAATGATGAAAATATCTAGATATTTATTGACCATGGTTACTAGTGAGAAGGTCTCTCATATATATTTTCTTTTCTCATTTTATTTTGAGATTTATCCAAAAACAAAAGAGCTCAAGCTAACTATCTTCTTCTTCCTCCTCCTTCATGCTCTCTTGAGTTTCCATTGAGTGAGGAACTTAAAAAGAAAGGGTTTTTAAGTGAGAATACAAATCACATCATCAATCTATACAACTCTAGCCCATTAATATTGGTTGCTTTCTCCACTTCTTCAAAAATCAAATGAAGCTAGGAGCTTGAGCAAAGGGACTCCGGGTAGATCGTTGTGGACTTGGATGGATTCTAGCGAGCCGGTTCAAACTCTAGGAGATCCAAGGAGTCACTTAAGGAGGTCTACAAAGGTTTGTTAGTGTTAGACACTACTTAGTATGTGATACCTTGTGCTGTTATTCTAACTTTCTAGTTCGATTCCTAGGTTTGTTTGTTTAGCACCCCCAAAAGTTTTAATATGTGATGCAACCCAAAGCCTAGGCAAGGTGCTAAAGAAACCCTACAGGCCGCGGAGTCACGGCGAAACGCACTATTTTGCCGCGCTTTTGCGGTGGTTTTGGCAAGTTAAGATTTCGTTTTTCTTCTGTGTTCTTATAAAACCCTGCTTATAATTGTAAGACCTCTGAAATAATTTTTAGATCAGATTTTAAAAACGACAACAAGCTAGGTTTTTGAAGTTGCGATTCGGGTTTTTACGACGATCGAAGTTCTAACTACTTGCTAACTAGCTAGTTAAGATTTAGTAGGCTTTGATACCACTGTAAGTCGATGTCGCGCACCCCGCGGGTTCACGGGGAGGCAAAATATGCAAAAAAACGATTTTTACAAGCTTCGCAACACCGACTAAACTCCAGGATCTTTACCTGAACCTTAACTAACAAAACTACTATGAGGTTTAACTACTCGGAAGAAAGTTATACCTCCTAGTATTAAGTCCTTCGGATCATCTTGTTCTCCTCCTCCTCGTCTTAAGCTCCTTGAAGTGTACGGATCGCGCTTGATCGTTAGCCTCCTTATGTCAAAGACGATCCACCCGAGAGTCTATAGTTCGAGCTCTAACCTCAATATCGAGGTAACTAGGATACATAATTCGCTAAACTAGATAGCCTAGAGCATGTAGAGAGTGATGATGGATTGATTTGTCTCAAAATACCCTAGGATTCTCAACACATGAGACTTTTAGGATTGAGGAAGAAGAAGGAAGCTTAAGGAGATGAGAGTGTGGTGATAGCATTGTGAATGAACATGGCTAAGTGTTGTGAATAATGAAGCATACATTCACAAAGAATCAAGCATGCCTCAATAGTCACAAAAAGCATAAGTCACCCCATGAGTCACCAAGTAGCCATGCTTCATTTAATGATAATCCACACCCCATACCTCCACCTCATTAACCATTTAAAAAAATGGTTAAACAAGAAATGAGGTGTCTTCTTCTAGAAGCACCCTTGTATAATTACAAGAATACCCCTCACCGTATATACATACCCGTATCCTTATTCTGAAAAATACGAATACAAAGAGACGAAAATAATCCAAGAATATAATACTAGGATCTAGCTTAAACCAAAGCCCACTAGTATTATACGACCGAACATCATCCATGTACAAGTACACGCATGTGATCGAAGCCCCGCCGTAAAACCATATGACCTCTACATCTATTGCTCGATGCAGGGATACCCTCTGTGTGGGACTCTAAAGACTCAATAGTACGCTGGCGGCGGGTTTAACCACAAGCACGTCAGCGGTACTAGCTGCACGTAACGGCTACCCAGGTATCTGTCGATAAGAAGGCCGATGAGCAAACTCATCTAAACTCCTACTGAGCCTATCTGTGACAATCTCCAAACAGTCTAGTCTGTTCGTCTAAGAGTATCGCATATCGGGCCTACAGGACAGTAACCGTCAGACCCCTAATAGCGCAATAAGTCATGTCGGAGTAGAGCCCAAAACACCCTGAGAAACTATCGGAGTACCTACCAATAAATCTCGCTTTTCCTGGCCAGGGACTTTGTGTAATGGTTTTCCAAACACAGTGCGATATCAACTCCCAATACCGAGAGAGACGAATCCTATCTAACCACTACTACCTCCCAGTGTTTCGGGACTACACCTAACTACTACCTATTTGCATGACTCCTTTGAGCAATGGTAGGGTAGTGATCTAAGTGCAGTGGGAACACACTCGAGGCGAAGTAGCGATGTCAAGTCAACGGACTAAGCTGTACTCATGTCACCTGGAAACTGCTATCTCACGATAGGTATAGTACCAAACAGCAGTTCCCTACGAGTCCTGTCCAATGTAACTCATAACACAATAAGCACCTGCATACTATCTCCAATACGACATACTAATGGCTGTGGGACAGACCACCTCCCCTGCTGGGATGAGAAGCGTATACACTAGTCTACTCTGGAGTATCGATGCCCCGTCTTGATAATCCTATGAATAGGGACCTACATAAGGATGTGCTTAGACTACCCAGCCCCGATTAGTGTGACTGCCATCACAATGCTGGTAGTCAAGTAAAGATCCTAAAAGCTCTATCAATATATATTAGCGATACGTTAAAAGAAACATATACACATATTAAGATAGAATCAAACCAAGTAGCAACTACCATATTGAGTAAGACTGTTATTATATCAATGTATATCCCAAGCTTCCAAAATGTAATATGCATACCAGTACTATACAATAATGGCCTCTAGGGCGTATATCACTAACAAGGATAATGGCATGAGAGTTCATATAGGTGTCTTTTTAGTGACCATCTCGTGCCACGCTATACGTTCCGTACCAATCTATCCCGTTATCCCCGCGTAATGTATTGGATAGAGTATATTTACAAGTCTTACCGAAACATGGATACAAATGTTCAAGTAGTCAGGTTCAGGATGTAATTTTGTATTCAAGCAGTCATGTCAAGTTATAAGCATGGTTCGGTCAAATCAAGTCAAGTATTCATGTTTGATATTGATGTTTGAATTTAGATATTCAGGTTCATGTTCAAGTATTCATGTTTGACTTTGAATTCAGGTTTGAAATAGACTCTGACCGAGTCAGACACTTATAACTGATTTAGATCTTGAATTAGGTTCGGGAGTTATCGGTAACTGCTGCACATGGACGGCGGGATTTTTGTCTATTTTCAAGACAATTACCCTTGATAACTCCATTATGTTTCCAATTTTAAATAGGCAAGCACTCACCTTCTCCGGCTCCTAGAATTGATCCCGCTTAAACATATATTTACTAAAGTCCTTAAATATTGTTTTATATAACTCGAGAGCGTTTTATGAAAAATATTTTTAATAAAATTTCAAAATAAACCTCGAGAATTTATTTATATTATTTAGGATTTTCATGGATATGAATTTTAAGGATTTGAGGTATTTTAGTGATAATTGCTTAGCTTGGAAAGTTCATGATATTTTATTGTAATACTTGTTTTTTGTTGGTATCTTAATGGTATTTTAGTAAAACTTGTAAATCTTTCATTTTAAAAAATTTAAGTTTATTATATTTTGAATATATATGGATTTGTAATTTTTATATAATAATTAAAAATAAAATTTTATTTAATTATAAAAATGCGTTTTTCTTAAACCCCGTATTTAAAACCTTTCGAGACCGAATGCTCTATGAGGAGGTCTACATCTCGCTCTACTAATCCAAGAATGTGCGATAATCCACACCATCTATTAGTGGGTCCCCTAACAAGGGTTGCATAGGCATAATCATAAAGGAGTTTAAAACACCGTTTAAAAGAAATCCGGTTTTTATAGTAAGTGGTATTTTCTTATAATAATGTCTTCGCAATGAAAAATACATTCAAAGAGTATCGTGCTATAAAACCAAGTGTGTATGTGAGATGTGGGTCGTTATCTCGTGAAATTTTCCTAAAGGCATGTTTGTAACAAAAACTAAAAGAGGTGATATTTAAAGTTCATGGTATTTAAATGAAAAGGTGCTACTATTGTTATTTCACATGAGAATTTTATGAAAATTTGATTCTAAATATTAGGGTTTAAGGTTTCAAGTATTGTATAAAAATTTGTTTGACCAAAGATAAAAGGAATTGGAGTTATAGGATTTAGAAAAAGTAATATCAGTATTAACTCCACTTACCGATATATGTTTTAAAATGAATTTTTAAAGAAGAGAAATGAAGATTAGAAAGGAATTAAAAGTTAGGAGGCTTAAAGAAAGGTTGAAGAAGGGGGGATGAGTTTTTTAGCGTCTCAGGAGCGCCGGAATTGCTTCGATTTTTTGCCGGAAGTTAACCGCTTGCTAACTCCTCTTTACTCCACTTGTACTTAGAGAATTTTTGAGAGTTTTGGCTAGAAATTTTAGAATGAAGCTGAGCCAAATTATAGGGTGGTATTTATAGTGGAGAATTAGGGTTTTGGAATTAAAAATTTGGATTAAAAAGAATTAAAAATTGGTTTAATGGTGAAATGAATCGTCTCTATTTGATTGCATGGAAATCAAACAGAGTAGGGGAGTTAGGAGTAGGTCAAGAGTCAAGTGTGCCCAGGCCTCATTGGCCTCGGTTGAACCATCGGTGCTGGCCTATTCTCTATTTCCGTCGGCCAATCTAGGGCTTCGTGCCTCTGGATTTGTGCCACTGTACAACTCAGTGTTTACTCCATTTTCTACATGTTTGATTTTTCTGACTTTTCATTTTTCTATATATTGTACGTGTAAACTTTTGGGCTTCCAGAAAGTTAAAAAGAAAAATCAGAAAAAAATAATGTGTCTGATGGGGATCGAACACAAGGGCTACGCCATAGCAGTGCAAGGGTTTTACCAATGAGCTACAAGTTGTTTCTTAGTGTTATTTAACAAAATTTACTTATAACTGAAACTCAGGCTGTATAACTCATTTTCTGTACATTAAACTGGAAAATTCCGTACAGTAAATTCAGAGTCGTTACAGATACCGATTCCAACTTGAATCCAACTCAAACCAGAATCCAAAATCAAACACAAACTTGGATACTTGATTATGAACCTGAACACTCGAATTCAAATATCAAACTTGAACTTGAACGCTTGACTCGAGTTGACCGAACCATGGATATAACTTGACATGAACTTGAAATGAGTACCTGAATACATGATTACATCTTGAATATGAACCTATACTTTTTTTTATATATATTCATGGATTCGGTCAAGACCTTTAAATTATATAATACAATACGTGGGGATAAAGGGGTAAATTGGTACGAAACATATATCATGGCATGAAAGGCCACTTTAAAAAACACCTACATGAATTTATGTGCTGTTGTCCCATGGGTTAGAACGGGGCTTTCTACTACATGTTACTATAGTCTACAGGGTAAGATGGACCCCTCTCGTATACATGAATATCTTGCTTATCAAACTACAAACAACTACGTTAGAATAACTATCTTATACATGTAAATAATCATGCTTAAATGCTCGCTTCTATAATCTTACTGTTCCTGCCAAAAATTTCTACGCAAAGGAGTCCAAGGTATCAAATGGCAGTGACACGCTTAAAGAAATGCGAAGCAGTATCTTCCGGCCTATATTTTGACAAACTCCCGAAGGAGGAACTATTAAATTCTGATTGTATTGGAAGCATCTCGAAAAACCCTTCGATTCGAAATATTATGGGCCTCATAATTCATCCGGGATCAAAAGTTATGAGGTATCACGTGTTCACACGTGATGGACCTTTAAGAACCCGCTGGAGGAGTTAAAAGATATAATAAAAACTCAGAAAAGATCCCAATGGGGCATCACGTGCTCACACGTGACCATGGGTCATGTGCAGACACGTGATGGGCTCTTAAGGCCTCTAAAATAATGAATAGAATTAAATTCTAAAATCTGTTCCCTGATTAAAAATCAGAAGATGCCTCAATGAGGTATCACGTGCTCGCACGTGACCAATGGTCACGTGTTGACACGTGATGGTTAAAACTGAAGCATAAATAAACGCTGAGAAAAGGACTCAATTGGGGGTCACGTGCTCCCACGTGACCAAGGGTCACGTGCCAGCACGTGACAGTCTTTGAAAGCCTTACAGTTTAATAGAATTAAAATTCTAAATTTCTCTAAAATCTTTCGAAATAGAATTAAAATTCTAAATTTCTCTAAATCTTTCCAAATGGAAAAGGATTATGGGGACCATTGGATTAAAAATCCAATGGTGATTAAAGATCACCGATTTATGGAAAGATTTGATACAAGGAAAGATTTCCCTAAAATCTCACCGAAAATAACAAACAGAATATCTTTGGATTTAAAATCCAACGGTGAATAAAATTCACTGAATGATCTAAAGGATCATCTTAATGATGAAAACAAATCAAATCTTTCAATGAAAGATTTATTAAACAAATTGCTTCTTTTCTTTCTCCTATAAATAGGAGCCAAGAAGAGAATGAAGGGATCTACTTTTTGGAGAGAGAAACAGAGTGAGGAGAATTTAATTCACAAGAGAAAAAAGAAAAGAGAGGAGAATTTAATTCTCTGCAAAAGAAAAACCCTAGGTAAGAAAAGAGAGGCTTCAAAGAGAATTTAATTCTCAAAAGAGTTTAACTCTTATATATAAAAAAAAAAAAGAACTTAGTTCTTCTTCTGGTTGAAGATCTGCACAGAGCACATCTCCCCATAAGTTGAGAATTTAATTCTCATCGGATCGAGATCCTGCCATGCAGATCCTAAACTTAGAAGGGGAATTGAGTTTTGAGAATTTAATTCTCCCAGACTCACAGGAATTTAATTCCTCCTAAAATGAAACTGGGGTTTAACCCTAATCAAGAATCTAATTCTTTTATATATCTGGGAATTTAATTCCTTTAAAAAGAAATCAGGGTTTTATCCTAAATAAGAATTTAATTCTTTCACAATAGGAATTTAATTCCTCCAAAATTATAATTAGGGTTTAACCCTACAGAGAATTCAATCTTAAAAGATCTCTGTTCATGAAAAAAAACTAGGGTCACGTGCCCCCACGTGACCCTTGAAAAGATCCCTAAAGAAAAGAAGTTTTGAGGCAATGCCCCACGTGCTCCGACGTGACTCCCAAAACACAGAAAGAAAAAGCAATGGAAATGAAAGCTTTGGGCGCTCTCACGTGTTATCACGTGACCCCTCAGCAAATGCTTTAACAATTGGCGCACAGATCCCCATCACGTGCCAACACGTGATGCTCTAAAATAAAAATAAAAGTGTTTAACACTTATTTGCATATTTGAGGATAAAACAAAAGGAGACCTGGCTCCACATTTAGGGCGCCCTCACGTGTCCCTACGTGACCCCTAACAAATCCCTTTAATATCCAACGGATGGATGCTTATCACGTGCCCACACGTGATGGCCAGGAAATGAAAAGTGTTTTAACACTTAATTGCAGAACGAAGAAAAGGGATCTGGTCCCCTTTTTGGGCGCTCTCACGTGTCCACACGTGACCCCTCTGTCTTTAGTGTTTAACACTAATTTGGGGATTATATTTCCAGTGTTTAACACTGATTGTTTCTAGTGTTTAACACTAAATTAAAGATTATATTTCCAGTGTTTAACACTGTTGTTCTTTAGTGTTTAACACTACTTTTAGCCAAATTGGCTAGTTCTCCAGAGGCAAAAGTTCTTCCTCCAAATGAATCTCAAAATTGAGGAAATCAAAGACAAGATGTTGTCAGAGCCCCCAAACCTCTGTTTAGCACTGCTGAATGATTAGGGGCTGAACCCAAACAAATGTCTAATGGTCCAAAGGGCCAATATTTCAAACATAATTGGACTTAGCCCAAACTGGCCATAAGTCCTCAAATCATCTTGAACTGAGCACATCTGCTCTTTCAACCAACTCATTGGTTCAAGGGTGCATCTCTGAACTCCTCTGATATTTGTCGTTGTAATCCTTCAACGTCGTCAGAGAGGTGATGGGTCCCGACAACCACACATTAATACGGACTGTGGGGTCCTTAAACTCATGGACTAATGCGTCCTTAAACTAACATTTGTCCCCAAAATGGGAAAGATGGACCACCATGTCTCTAAACTGGAGGTGGACCCCCATGTCCCTAAATTGGCAATGGACCACCATGTCCCTAAACTGGAACAATAGAGCCCCCAAATGCTCTTTTGTCGGATCTAAACGATCCCGTTTAAGTTGATCTTAGCCTCAAATATGGCTAACGCATCCTTAAACCTTCAAACAGACTTTAGTCCCAAATTGGACTATAGATCCCCCCAATCAACTTTGGTTTAAGGGTAGATCTCTGAACTCCTCTGACATCTGTCGTTGTGATCCTTCAACGTCGTCAGAGAGGTGATGGGTCCCGACGGCCATACATACAATGGACCACTATGTCCTTAAACTGGAACAATAGAGCCCCCAAATGCTCTTTTGTCGGATCTAAACGATCCAGTTAAGTCGATCTTAGTCTCAATTGGACTAACGTATCCTTAACAAACGTTTGAGTTGATCTTAGCCTCAAATATGGCTAACGTATCCTCAAACCAAAACCCCAAACCCAAATCTAAGAAAATACGGATTTGGACTAATCCACGTCCTACAGGCGACGACATAACTCAGTCTCCGTATACAATCCACGAGCAACCAAACACAAAACAAACACCCACGACACGAAGTGATCATCTGGAGAAGGAGAAAGTTGTTACCGCAATGCGGTAGCGTAATTAACTGCAGAGGCTTGCGCCTGCAAGGAAGAGCGTCCCTACAATCAAAAACCCCTCAAGCGAGGGGGAATCTGACGAAGTCTGCTACATCGGACACATCCGTTTAAACCTTCGATACATGGTGCCATAAATCAACTTGGCATCTTCGGAGAGGTAGACGGATAGCACCAATTAGCATCTGTCCCGAATCTCAGGCAAGACGTCATGTCGCGTTGTCTTTCGGAGGGGAACAGATTCTGGCACGCCCGGTGGGACCTTTTCCTCTTTCCACTCCACACTTCGTGTGTCGTGTTCGCGAACGAATCGCGGTTTGCTGTGGTTGCTTGTGGATTCGAGGTACTAAGATTTGGTGTCTTGTTCCATGCAGAAAACTGAAGATCAATGGCTTCAAACTGCACTGCCTGCAACTGCAACTCTCGCTCCGTCCTTGCTGGAGGAGTGACTTATGGGCCCCAAGCGGCCTCCCTTTTCAAGATGCCAGTGGAGCAAGTAACTCAAGCCACCACTGGATTATTCTTCGGGACCATGCTCCCACCTTTGAGCTTCAATGCCACAACGACGTTGCAGGAAACCCCAAATAAGTCGGTCTTTGATCGGCTTACCACTGCCGCGACCCCTCTCAAAGGGTCGCCCAACTTCAATACCTCAGTTTTCAACAGACTGGGCCAGAACGTCTACAAGCCCGCGATACCCGAAGCTGCCATCCCAAAGCGGATAGCCATCCCGGCTCAAGCGGACGAAATCATTGGAAAGGCTCCTCCTTCTAAGAAGTCAGCTTTTACAAGGCTGGCCATTCCGGATGCTGCTCCAGGCGAGGTCATCAAAGCTGCCCAGAGGGGGCATGAAGAAGCTTATCCAATAACGGAGGTGATCTCATCTGCACAACATGCTCGACGTAGCCTCTGGCGCCGAGTGAGGAAAGCTGGGGCCAATTCCCCTTCTGGACTGACTCCGTCGGCTTCAGCGATGGAAGTTGACGCTACTGTTCCAACCGGAAACAGCTTTGAACCGCTAAGAAAGGTGCGCAGGAACTCTCCTACTGCAGTGCCGAAGAAATCTCCTCCACCCATGGAAAATGCACCGAAGGCGAAGCCGGAGCAGCCCCCTCAGCGGCTTTCCTCTAAAATTTACAAGGTCTGGCGTCAAGTCCAGGACTCCGTAGTGGATCAAGACTATCTCCGCCGACAGAAAAAGATGAAGGTTCGGCAGGAGAAGGATTACTCTGTCAAGCCACAAAGGACAACAGCTACTTGGGTTCCCACTGCAACGGCCCCCTCGATTTCAATTGCTCAAAAGGGGAGGAAGCCAAAGCCCCTGTGACTGCGGCAAATCGTAAAGACGCTGAGTCCAAACGCCCTAAGTCTGGGGGCATGGTGGTGCATACCGTCTACATGGCATCCGGGAAAGAGGATAGCCGCGCTTCTGCGGGCCACCGACCACTCACCCGATCCATCACGAGGGCTCAAGAACAGCAACAGCAGAAGCTTCAGGAAATGATGACTGCAATGGCCGCACTTACCGGGCCGAAAGAAAGCTCGGAAGTATCATCAGAGCAGCATCATGAACAAGAAACTGACGCTGACTTCCTACGCAGAGTCCTCGAAAAGAAGGACAGAAAAGCAGCAGAACAAGCGGCTAATATAAAATAAATGGCGCTTCTCTTCCAAGATATGGTAGGAATGAAGTTACAGCAGGATCCTCCAGCTGAAGACCCTCCGACCATTACTGAAGACGATAGAGGGGAGACATCCAATCCTCCTCTGGCTCTTTCAGCAGCCAAGGAGGAAACCATTTCCAAGGCCGCACTGGACGACTATATAGCTCAACAAATACGAGCTTATCAGGCGAATGAAGTGGCTGGGCAAATTGTTAAAACTGGACGACCCTATCCGAGCTGGTATGACCAAATCAGTTACCCGCCGGGACATACAATCCCTAAGTTCCATGTATATAAAGGGACGGGGAATCCACATCAGCATGTCACTCAATTCAGGGCTCTTTGCGGCAACACTGGAGGCGATGATAAACTGTTGCTTCGCCAGTTCATTGGCAGCTTAGCGGAGACGGCGTTCGAGTGGTACTCTGAACTCCTAAATGACTCTGTCAAGACATTCGCAGAGATGGAGTTGCTATTCACCCAGCGTTTTGCAAGCGCTAGCGAACGCACCCCAATCACGGCATTGATCAATGCCAGGGTGAAGCCTGCAGAAACTTGGGTCCAGTATGCGATACGGTGGCGTAATCTATGGTCAAAGTGCGAGCAGCGCATCGAAGAAGCTCCTGCCGTGGGCATGTTCGTGGGTACTCTCGACCCTCAAGCGACCATCTCCCAATTCATGATGTTGTTTAAGCCGACCACCTTCCAGGCCTTGATTGACAAGCTGGCCCAAATAGACCAGGTGGGCCATAAACCATCTCCTTCAAAGACAAAGCCTTGGAATGAAAAGGGCAAAGGGAAAGCAACCTTTGTTGCCAATACTCAACAACGGCCGAGCAACTTAAAGCCGGTTGTTCGCCAAAACAACGTGTGTCTACGCCCATCCCTCGAGGAAAGACTGAGACGTCCTTACTCGTTTCCTCAGGATAAAACGAGGAGACTGTTCGAGCTGGCCGTGCGCAACAGACTCATCAATCTGCCAAGTCCAAAACGTCCGTTGCAGCCAGGCGATGTCAACGATCCCAATTATTGCCTTTATCACCAAGCGGTAAGCCATCCAATCGAAGATTGCTTCGTCTTTAAGGGATGGATTGAGGATCAATACCTACAAGCCAAGTTTGCGCTGTCCGAGAAGTGGAAGGTAAACCCACCACAGCCGCACACTCCTAAGAAGATGGACACACCGGGGGCAACTTGTTCTTTCATTGAAGAAGCTCCGTGGGAAATCATGCTTTCAGCAAAGACCAAAAGAACGCTGAATGAGCTTCAGACATGCCCGGCGATCAGGTGGAAGAACCCGCTGGAACCTCAAATCATTGAAGGGATGCTGAAGTCGCGCCCAACTCCAAAGATCGGTGGTGATGGCCCAAGTACTCACACCCAGCCGTCGAAATCTTCAAAGAAGAAGAAGAAGAGGTCCAAAAAGCCCATGAAGCCTGGCGACAAGCGCACAGACTTACAGAAACAAATTGACGCGCTGGAAGAGTACAATCAAAAGGCGCGGACTCCCATCACACTCCAAGAGTTCCTCAACCACGTCTTTCAGGAGGAAGATGATGGAGAAAGCTCGTCGGATGAATCCGAAGGATACGTGGCGAGTTGTCATGTGATCTCCCACTCATTTACGGACGATGAAAAAACTCCTTGCACTGAGAAACTGGGGTCAGAGCCTGAGCCGGAATTCATGTGGCCGTCAGACGAAATGATCGACGCTTTTCTAGATGAGATTCGTCTAAAAAGTAAAGTTGATCGGGAGCGCGAGATGGCCATATTTGAAAAGGCCAAACGCCGGCGACTGGACAAAAGGGTCGAAACACTCCCACCAGATCAAAGTACATACGCCGTAAATGAAAGCAGGATCAAGACAAAGAAACGATTCGCCAAAGCCATATCAATGGGGATGAGGCTGCCCTCTTTCAGAGAAAATTCTCCTGGTGGTATACATTTTGATGAAACGGACGTACACTCTAACTTTTGCTTATATCATCAGAGGATCGCACATCCTACTGAAGACTGCAACTCCTTTAAGTGTTGGTGGCAAGGATATGTCGCTCATAGACAACATGTCAATAGAATAAAGCGGGAAGCTCGTAGACAGCGAAAAAATACGACAGATGGGCATAAAAGAGTTGCCGGCAATTGTCATAGGGACGAGCCCGGGGGATCACGAGTTCTCGCCTTTGGAAGTGATTCTGACGAAGAAGCCGCCCTCAACCCTCTCTTCAAGGAATTCATTTCTAAAACAAAAGAATTGGAGAGTTGCGAGAACGTTCAGCCGTACAATCTCACGCTATCCGGAAAGAATCTCGGACCCGCAAACGACGGAGCAAACGAAATGAGAAAGGAAAAGGAAAACGGCTTTTGTTGCCAACACTCAACAACAGTCGAGTAACCCGAGACCGTTTTGTCGTCAAAACAACAAGCCGCGATACCTCAATGAGAAGTTGAAACGTCCTTACTCGTTTCCCAAAGATAAAACAAAGAGATTGTTCGAGCTAGCAGTGCGCAGCGGGCTCATCACTCTGCCAGATCCAAAACGTCCATTGCAACCAGGTTACGTTAACAATCCTAACTATTTTCCCTACCACGGAGTAATGGGTCACCCACTCGAAAATTGCTACGTCTTCAAAAACTGGGTTGAAGACCAATACCAACAGGGCAAGTTCACGCTGCCCGAAAAGTGGAAAGTAAACCCGCCGCAACAACATGCTCCGAAAAAGGTGGATATGCCGGGGGCATCATGCTCATTCATAGGGAAAGCCCCATAGATCAAAAAGTCAGTAAACTAGAGATGCGTCTCAAATACAGCGACGGCGGACCGAAACGTCCTTAAACTAACGGCGGACCGTAATGTCCTAAAACTTGTAAATGACCGAAACGTCGTTAAACTACTCCCAACCCGCGGCATCTTCAGGCTGACGTGCCAAAAAAAAAAGGTACGTCCATAAGCAAAATGGGCACGGATGAAAATCCGAAAGGGCTCTGTGAGTAAAAACAGCAGGGCTACCGACGAGTGTTCGTGAAAACCCGAAAGGGCGCGACCTCGTTTTAAAAAAAAAGAGAGGAAAGAAAAAAAAAGAAAAAAGAAAAAAAAAAGGAATAAAAAAAAGAATAAAAAAAACGGTATGTCCACAAGCAAAATGGGCACGGATGAAAACCCGAAAGGGCTCCGTGAGTAAAAACAGCAGGGCTACCGGCGAGTGTTTGTGAAAACCCGAAAGGGCGCAACCTCGTTAAAACACACTTACAGGATCCTCTCAATCTTGTAAGGAGAAACCATCTGCATGAGATCCTTATGACTCACAAGGGAGCAACACACTTAGGGATCCTCACGATTCCTAAGGAGAAATTACACATGCGAGATCCTCACGAATCGTAAGGAGAACTCTCTTATGAGACCCTCACGGCTCATAAGATTTGAAAGTCTTAAGTTACAGAGACCTGAACCTGTTCTTAAGCAACCCCTACACCCTCCGATATGGCCCTACAAGCGGCTTAATACAGACCCTTGTATACAATCCACGGGCGCGAATAAACATTTCCCTAACCAAGTCCCACCCGTGACTGGGGATATGTCCATACGGTGAACAAACACTTGTAGGTCCTCTCGACTTATAAGGAGAAAACCCTTTTGTAAGATCCTTACGACTTACAGGGGAACATACACTTAGGAATCCTCACGATCCCTAAGGAGAAAACACACCTACGAGATCCTCATGACTTGTAGGGAGAAATACCTTTGTGAGACCCTTACGGCTCATGAAGTCAAAAGCCTTAGTCGACAGAATCCTAACCCTGTTTACTAAGCCACCTTTGTTCGACATCGACAGAGGCAAATGATGATTCGCTCCTGGCAATATTCCAGTTGTAGCGATGCTGATGCCTAAACCGGTATCAAATCCCAAGCCCTTTCACGGCAAATGATGATTCGCTCTTGGCAATATCCCAGTTGCAGCGATGCTGATGCCTAAACCGATATCAAATTCCAAGCCCTTTCAAGGCAAATGATGATTCGCTCATGACAATATCCCAGTTGTAGCGATGCTGATGCCGAGATTGGCATCAGATTCCAAGTTTCACACTCGCGATAAGAAAAATCAGCGGGCCACAAATGCATATGACACAGCCGAAATGATGGGGCAACTTGCAACAAAATCAGCAAGTAAAAATATATGCATGCAAAATAGCCGAAATGATTGGGCAACTCGCAATAAAAAGCAGTGAGTAAAAATAAAACAACTAGCCGAAATGATTGGGCACCGCGAAAAATAGCCGAAATGATTGGGCAATCGCGACCTTCGCGATATAAAAAGCTGAAATGATAGAGCATCGCGGAAAGAATAAAAGAAATGATGGAAAAATGAAACCTTTTTGCCCTACAGGTGATGCTACATCAATCCCTGTATACAATCCAGGGGCGCAAACAAAGAAAGAGTCGCACTCCTCCTCCCCAGGTTTCATTAGAAGAAAAAGCCGAATCTCGATGGGCCACAAATAACCTAGAGATCATCTCAACACTCGTTTCATCACAGCGGACACATCATCAAGCAAAGCGGAACAGCAGCAACTCCCAGTTCCATGACTCGACGATGTACTCCCACAGAGAGTCAAATCCCAACTCCGTGAAATGCGGATATAATCAACAAAATTCCTGGTCACGTGGAACACGGATAACGTCACTCTTTGACCCCGTGGAAAACGTCCAGAGCGGATCCTGGTCCTCGCAGAGCACGGCAGTGAACCCGTGTGAAGCATCCAGAGTGGAGCCTAGTCCTCGCCTAACGCGGCAGTGAACCCGTGTGAAGCATCTAGTGCAAAATTCCTGGTCACGTGGAACGCGGATAACGTCACTCTTTGACACCGTGGAAAACGTCCAGAGCGGATCCTGGTCCTCGCAGAACACGTCAGTGAACCCGTGTGAAGCATCCAGAGCGGAGCCTAGTCCTCGCCTAACGCGGCAGTGAACCCGTATGAAGCATCTAGAGCAAAATTCCTGGTCACGTGGAACACGGATAACGTCACTCTTCGACCCCGTGGAAAACGTCCAGAGCGGATCCTGGTCCTTGCAGAACACGGCAGTGAACCCGTGCGAAGCATCCAGAGCGGAGCCTAGTCCTTGCCTAACGCGGCAGTGAACCCGTGTGAAGCATCTAGTGCAAAATTCCTGGTCACGTGGAATGCGGATAACGTCACTCTTTGACCCTGTGGAAAACGTCCAGAGCGGATCCTGGTCCTCACAGAGCACGGCAGTGAACCCGTGCGAAGCATCCAGAGCGGACCCTAGTCCTCGCCTAACACGGCAGTGAACCCGTGTGAAGCATCTAGAGCAAAATTCCTGGTCACGTGGAACGCGGATAACATCACTCTTCGACCCCGTGGGAAACGTCCAGAGCGGATCCTGGTCCTCACACCAACATGGAGTGATCACCACCGCGACATTCGTCTCGATACAGAGGACGCAATGCCAGCAAACGAAGCGAAGGCCAAATTCCTAGCTTCAACGTCTTGACGGTAACTCATATAAAACCGGAAAGACAATCAGAGATCATCCCACATAGAGTGGTCACCACCACGACATTCGTCTCGATACAGCAGACGAGATGTCAACAACAACGCTCTTCCTCCAACAGGATTAGGACACACCAAAGCAAACGAAGCGAAGGCCAAATTCCTAGCTTCAAAGTCTTGACGGTAATTCATATAAAACCGGAAAGACAATCAGAGACCATCCCACATGAAGTGGTCACCACCACAACATTCGTCTCAATACAGCGGATGCATTGCCAGCAAACGAAGCGAAGGCCAAATTCCTAGCTTCAGGGTCTTAACGGCAAGTCATATAAAGCCTGAAAGACAATCGGAGATTATCTCGCACCAGTGCGGAGTGGTCACCACCTCGACGTTCGTCTCGATACAGCAGACGCAACATCACCAAAAGGAGCCATGGCAAAATCCCTAGTTCCAAACCTTGACGGTTCACCAGCAACCTAGAGACAACCGCGACATTCGTCTCGATACAGAGGACGCAATGCCAGCAAACGAAGCAAAGGCCAAATTCCTAGCTTCAGGGTCTTAACGGCAAGTCATATAAAGCCTGAAAGACTATCGGAGATCATCCCACACCAGCGCGGGTGGTTATGACTCATCGGGGCTCTCCAAAATGAGCCTAACCTCAAATAAAAAGCAGCATGGCAAATTCCTAACGCTTGTTCTTCCGACGGTCAAACTGCCTAGGAGGATTGCTTGAAGACGTCTTGTCCAGCCCCCGAAGGGATCAGAGACACGGCAGTCGCAGGGCTACTCGAACAGCACGATTGCCTATCGAGGGATACATCAGCCAATGCGACGGTACGACGGCCAAAACCCTAAGTACCACATACCCTAACGGACTTCTGTCGCAAAGAGCAGAGGTTAACTGTGACATTAGGATATTCTTGCGAGATCTGCTCGATCCGTTTCGACTCGTAAGGAAATTGATGTCTTTGCGAGAACTTCTCGATTCGTCTATACTCGTGAGATAAAGCCTTAGGCAGTGGGGATTAAAAAACCTGTTTCCTAAGCACTGGGATCCTGCAAGTCGGCCCAAAACGGTCTCTTGCATACTATCCACGGGTCACACTCTCCAAAGTCGATTCTCGACAAGGAGGGAAACAGACGCTTACGGGTCCTCTCGACTCGTAAGAGGGAAAACTCTCTTATAGGATCCTTACGACTCATAAGAGAAAACACACTTAGGAATCCTCACGACTCCTAAGGAGAAAATACATCTATGAGATCCTCACGACTCGTAGGGAGAAATGTCTTTATGAGACCCTCACGGCTCGTAAAGTTGAAAAGTCTTAGGTGGCAGATCCTACCCCTTTCTCCCAAGCCATCACAGCCCTGCAAAGAGGTCAAGATGGACCATCTATGAGCCACACATGCCAAAGCTACATGCCACTGAAATGGAGAAGCTACTCATGAGCATATAAACTACTTCACGCCAGAGTAAGACATACAGAAATGGAAGGGTGCGGCTCATGGAGTTAAGGGTTTGGAACTATATCCCTTAAGAGTTGAAATTTGAGTCAATGATAAATGACGACGCCTGTGTCCACTCGTTATCTTCTCAGATCAAAATTCTGAAAGTGATACACCAACCCGAAACTGGTCATACGCCATGCATAACTCTGCACTACTTCACCCACGTACATACTTACATGGACAAAGTAGGGGGGGCATTTGTTCCCGCCAAAAATTTCTACGCAAAGGAGTCCAAGGTATCAAATGGCAGTGACACGCTTAAAGAAATGCGAACCAGTATCTTCTGGCCTATATTTTGACAAACTCCCGAAGGAGGAACTATTAAATTCTGATTGTATTGGAAGCATCTCGAAAAACACTTCAATTTGATATATTATGGGCTTCATAATTCATCCGGGATCAAAAGTTATGAGGTATAACGTGTTCACACGTGATGGACCTTTAAGAACCCGCTGGAGGAGTTAAAAGATATAATAAAAACTCAGAAAAGACCCCAATGGGGCATCACGTGCTCACACGTGACCATGGGTCATGTGCAGACACGTGATGGGCTCTTAAGGCCTCTAAAATAATGAATAGAATTAAATTCTAAAATCTGTTCCCTGATTAAAAATCAGAAGATGCCTCAATGAGGTATCACGTGCTCACACGTGACCAATGGTCACGTGTTGACACGTGATGGTTAAAACTGAAGCATAAATAAACGCTGAGAAAAGGACTCAATTGGGGGTCACGTGCTCACACGTGACCAAGGGTCACGTGCTCACACGTGACCAAGGGTCACGTGCCAGCACGTGACAGGCTTTGAAAGCCTTACAGTTTAATAGAATTAAAATTCTAAATTTCTCTAAAATCTTTCGAAATAGAATTAAAATTCTAAATTTCTCTAAATCTTTCCAAATGGAAAAGGATTATGGGGACCGTTGGATTAAAAATCCAATGGTGATTAAAGATCACCGATTTATGGAAAGATTTGATACAAGGAAAGATTTCCCTAAAATCTCACCGAAAATAATAAACAGAATATCTTTGGATTTAAAATCCAACGGTGAATAAAATTCACTGAATGATCTAAAGGATCATATTAATGATGAAAACAAATCAAATCTTTCAATAAAAGATTTATTAAACAAATTGCTTCTTTTCTTTCTCCTATAAATAGGAGCCAAGAAGAGAAGGAGGGGATCTACTTTTTGGAGAGAGAAACAGAGGGAGGAGAATTTAATTCACAAGAGAAAAAATAAAAGAGAGGAGAATTTAATTCTCTGCAAAAGAAAAACCCTAGGTAAGAAAAGAGAGGCTTCAAAGAGAATTTAATTCTCAAAAGAGTTTAACTCTTATATAAAAAAAGAAGAAGAACTTAATTCTTCTTCTGGTTGAAGATCTGCACGGAGCACATCTCCCCATAAGTTGAGAATTTAATTCTCATCGGGTCAAGATCCTGCCATGCAGATCCTAAACTTAGAAGGAGAATTGAGTTTTGAGAATTTAATTCTCCCAGACTCACAAGAATTTAATTCCTCCTAAAATGAAACTGGGGTTTAACCCTAATCAAGAATCTAATTCTTTTATATATCTGGGAATTTAATTCCTTTAAAAAGAAATCAGGGTTTTATCCTAAATAAGAATTTAATTCTTTCACAATAGGAATTTAATTCCTCCAAAATTATAATTAGGGTTTAACCCTACAGAGAATTCAATCTTAAAAGATCTCTGTTCATGAAAAAAAAACTAGGGTCACGTGCCTCCACGTGACCCTTGAAAAGATCCCTAAAGAAAAGAAGTTTTGAGGCAATGCCCCACGTGCTCCCACATGACTCCCAAAACGCAGAAAGAAAAAGCAAAGGAAATGAAAGCTTTGGGCGCTCTCACGTGTTATCACGTGACCCCTCAGTAAATGCTTTAACAATTGGCGCACAGATCCCCATCACGTGCCAACACGTGATGCTCTAAAATAAAAATAAAAGTGTTTAACACTTATTTGCATATTTGAGGATAAAACAAAAGGAGACATGGCTCCACATTTAGGGCGCCCTCACGTGTCCCCACGTGACCCCTAACAAATCCCTTTAATATCCAACGGATGGATGCTTATCACGTGCCCACACGTGATGGCCAGGAAATGAAAAGTGTTTTAACACTTAATTGCAGAACGAAGAAAAGGGATCTGGTCCCCCTTTTGGGCGCTCTCACGTGTCCACACGTGACCCCTCTGTCTTTAGTGTTTAACACTAATTTGGGGATTATATTTCCAGTGTTTAACACTGATTGTTTCTAGTATTTAACACTAAATTAAAGATTATATTTCCAGTGTTTAACACTGTTGTTCTTTAGTGTTTAACACTACTTTTAGCCAAATTGGCTAGTTCTCCAGAGGCAAAAGTTCTTCCTCCAAATGAATCTCAAAATTGAGGAAATCAAAGACAAGATGTTGTCAGAGCCCCCAAACCTCTGTTTAGCACTGCTGAATGATTAGGGGCTGAACCCAGACAAATGTCTAATGGTCCAAAGGGCCAATATTTCAAACATAATTGGACTTAGCCCAAACTGGCCATAAGTCCTCAAATCATCTTGAACTGAGCACATCTGCTCTTTCAACCAACTCATTGGTTCAAGGGTGCATCTCTGAACTCCTCTGATATTTGTCGTTGTAATCCTTTAATGTCGTCAGAGAGGTGATGGGTCCCGACAACCACACATTAATACGGACTGTGGGGTCCTTAAACTCATGGACTAATGCGTCCTTAAACTAACATTTGTCCCCAAAATGGGAAAGATGGACCACCATGTCCCTAAACTGGAGGTGGACCCCCATGTCCCTAAACTGGCAATGGACCACCATGTCCCTAAACTGGAACAATAGAGCCCCCAAATGCTCTTTTGTCGGATCTAAACGATCCCGTTTAAGTTGATCTTAACCTCAAATATGGCTAACGCATCCTTAAACCTTCAAACAGACTTTAGTCCCAAATTGGACTATAGATCCCCCCCAATCGACTTTGGTTCAAGGGTACATCTCTGAACTCCTCTGACATCTGTCGTTGTAATCCTTCAACGTCGTCAGAGAGGTGATGGGTCCCGACGGCCATACATGCAATGGACCACTATGTCCTTAAACTGGAACAATAGAGCCCCCAAATGCTCTTTTGTCGGATCTAAACGATCCAGTTAAGTCGATCTTAGTCTCAAATTGGACTAACGTATCCTTAACAAACGTTTGAGTTGATCTTAGCCTCAAATATGGCTAACGTATCCTCAAACCAAAACCCCAAACCCAAATCTAAGAAAATACGGATTTGGACTAATCCACGTCCTACGGGCGACGACATAACTCAGTCTCCGTATACAATCCACGGGCAACCGAACACAAAACAAACACCCACGACACGAAGTGATCATCTGGAGAAGGAGAAAGTTGTTACCGCAATGCGGTAGCGTAATTAACTGCAGAGGCTTGCGCCTGCAGGGAAGAGCGTCCCTACAATCAAAAACCCCTCAAGCGAGGGGGAATCTGACGAAGTCTGCTACATCGGACGCATCCATTTAAACCATCGATACATGGTGCCATAAATCAACTTGACATCTTCGGAGAGGTAGACGGATAGCACCAATTAGCATCTGCCCCGAATCTCAGGCAAGACGTCATGTCGCGCCGTCTTTCAGAGGGGAACACTTACATGTTAAGATTACTTGGTTTCTATTCACTTTATATATCATTAAGTCATTTTCCTTTATTTCTTTCAGGGAATTACCGAGTGCTAGTTTGCTGACGACATTCCTCTATGTTTCTTTTATTTGGAATGTTCGTCAGGAGGATCAGACTCTGAGGGTATAGAGCCGAGTCAGGAGAACTTGGACCAGTTCGCTACTCAGCCTGACTATTAGCTCCTGCTTGTATTTACTTCCAGTATGCCATTATTTAGGCATTTGCTTTATCATTTGTATCTTTTTATTACAACAGTTGTATGTAAATCTGAATATAAATAAAGTTGATATTTTTTTTATTACTCCTGTCTTTCTTGCACATTGTTATATTACTTAATTACGCTTTGTTGAGATTCCTAGCGCCCTGGCCGTCGACCGCTGCCGTTGCGGAACGAAAAATTTTGGTTTTTAAAAAACTTGGCACTAAAAACAACTACCTGGAATCGAAACCAAATATGAAACTAGCAATCTACAAAGATATTATCTACTGTGATAGAGTTGTTATACCGAATGAATCGTGTCCTTCGGTCTTCTACCATCTTCCTTAGCTCCTAGAGGTCCTTTGGATCGAGCTTGATCACCGGTCTTCCTCCGTCGAAGATGATCCACCCGAGTGATGTAGCTCATGGCTCTAGCTCCACACTAAGAGTCTAATAGAGCAATTAGAGACTTTAGATTGCTAATCTAAAGTGTCTAGGATGTAGTGAAGTGTTCAATGTGTGTATCTATTTCACCCCCTCTCTTAATTCTCAACACATGAGATTGTAGAGAGAAGGTTGAAGATGAAGGTGGAGGAGCTCATGAAAAGAAGTAAGGAGATTGAACCTAATGGTGAGAATGAGAAATCATGCAAGAATGAACCATCAATCAAAGAGAGCAAACCATGAAGCATGGTTTTGTATATTTCAATTTTTCAATTTTAAAATCCAACCATGCTTGAATAGTTTGCATAAATGAATTGTTAATTCATTTGTGCAACACTATTGAAGTATGGCTCTCACCATACTCCCCTCTCTTCTTTTACACCTCATTTTCCATTTAATATTGTAACAGCTATAAACTTTCTGTACAATTTTTTTCAAAATACAGAAAAGGAGTACCTAAGTCGGAGCACAAGTTATAAAGTTGTTTTGCTTTTGAACAGCAAGAAAGCACTTGTACCTCATTGGTAAAGCCTTACACTGCTGTGACGTAGCCCCTGTGATCGAATCCTCCCTGCCACACATATTTTTAATTGATTTTTCTTTTAATCTTTTAGAAGCTCAAAGCTTTGCACGTGCACAACACGTAAAATAAAAAGTCACAACAAAAACAAACATGTGCAAAATGTTGTATACACTGAACATGACACGTGGCAAGAATCCAGACTCAACCCACCCAAATTGGACCGGTGAGATCGTGATTTGGGCCGGCACCATCGGTCCAAACCGTACAAAATGCTCCCAAAATTTAACCCTAGCACCCCTTGGCCTACCCCATTACCCCCATGTTGTTTGATTTCTTTGCATTTATCCAGAGAATGATAAATTCTCTTTTTAATCCATTTTAAATGCACATTTTAATTCTATTCTTCATTACCCTAAACCCTAATTTTCCCTATAAATACCACACCATATTTCACCCCTCCTCACTCAGAATTCTATTACAAAAAACGGCTACCCAGATATTGAGCGAAAGGAAGGCCGACGAGCAAACTCATCCGAACCCTACTGAGCTTGTCAGTGACAATCTTCATACATTCCGGTCTGTTCGTCTAAGAGTATCGCATATCGAGTCTAGGGGGGTGGATAAAGTCAGACCCTTAATAATGTAATATTTCGTGTCGATATGAAACCCATCACTAACTGAGAAACTACTGATCCAAATCAATAATTCTCGTCCACCTTCGCCAAGGATTTCTGGTGATAGCCACCTGTGCACCGCGCGACATCAACCCCTAATACCGGGAGAGGCAAATCCCCGACGATCCGCTCACTGCCTACATGTGGCTCGGGACTGTACCCAACTAAAACCTATTTGCATGACTCCTTTGAGCCGTGGTAGGGTAGTAATCAAAGCAATAGGATCTCACACGAGACAAATGAAGATCTCAGGTCGACAGACTAACCTGTACTCATGTCACCTGGGAACTGCTATCTGACAATAGGTATAATACCATCTAGCATGTTCCCGGCGAGTCTGTCCAGTGTAACTCATAACCCAATAAACACCTGTATACTATCTTAGGTGACTAACTGACACCAATGGAGTGTGAGACCAGCCACCGCCCCTCGTCGGGGTCTCAAAAAGTATACACTAGCCTACTCTGGGGTATCGATGCCCAGTCTCGATACTCGCTCGACTAGGAACATTTAAGGATGTGCTTATAGACCACCCAGCTCTCACGTATATGATCGCCATCATAATACTGGTAGTCAAGCAAGAATCCTATGGGCTCTATCAACATGTAATAGTGATCTGTAATAACACATAATGCATGTACATGATGATAAAGACAAACCAGATAACAGACTATCATTTTGAGTAAGACGGTTCTACCCGTATAGGTCATCCCTCAATCATCACAATCACGTGCCTGCGATTACAATAATTGACTCGAGAACACTATAGCCAACAATATCCCACTTGCACTTAAGACAAATTATTGCGGTATCATATATTCACGGCCCGTGTGATACCAAATACCCAACTTCTCTACTAATCAGTCTCGCAAAGCCCATTTATGAAACTATTTCGTTCGACAAATAGCCTCAGTGAGTGGATCCGCTCCAATATTTCCATCTTTATCTTTCTATATCTCAACTTCGCGGAGAAGGACTATCTTCCGAAAATGAGCGATACCTGTCTTAGAATTTGTCTGGATATCTGATGGGACCCAGTTCACAAATGAACTCCAAATCCGACAAACTTCTTAGACCGTATCTTCCAATGAATTTAATCAGTATCCTGCGCCATGCCTTCCTTAGTATTCGCTTGAACCACCTGTCCAACATACCGCTCCTTAAAAAAAGAAGGAAAACTATAACTCTGACAACCACTCTGTTATCCAGGTCACCTTGGAAGCCAGAAATGATAACCGCCTCCTAAAGGAGGCTGCCGTTACCATATACCAAGAACATCCACTTATGTTTATTACTGCTTCCCAATATTTCTCCAGGATTGGATTAATATATACGCTTATTGCAGCCAGTGCAAAAGCAATATCTGGTGTAGTACTTGACATTTCATGATTTACTCAATTGCCTAAGAAAGTGATATGCCAATCATGCAAATCTCTCTCCTCATAAGTCTAGAAGACATCTCTTTAGAGAGGGTGACTCCATCACCTGCGGGTACACCATCACGTCAGGAGTCGTCCATTCTAAAACACTTTAGAATAGTGCCAAAGTACACAAATTAGGACACTTCCCAAATCTAGATCTAAAACCATAGATCTAGTGACCAGAATCCCTGATATTTTATCCGATCCTATGTGGAGAAACACCTTGTGACAACCATAGTATAACCGATCATAATATAGGAAGATCACTTTCTATCAAGAGCATGTCATCCAAATACCAGGATATCACTCCATACTACCTTCTTATCAGGTCCATCTATTGTTCTGATGAAATCAAACTCTATGACCGTCACATCAAAACTAGATGATCTATCTCCGCTATACTTACCGCTACTCCCACTGACTACAACAACCCTCTGGCAGAGTCATATATACGTGCACTTCTAAAGATAATTTAGAATGATGTTATACTCATCCTCCTACCAGATCTCATAGTCTAGAACAGCAGTAGTGGCAAGTTTGGGTCATCAAAAACCTCCCTGTCACCGTCTTTGAGGAGACCGAAGTATTTCTCGGGTGATTGAGGTTACCCACCAAATTTGCGGAGTGGCTAATTGATTGTCGAATCCAATTGAATATTTAGGTTCTACTAAATTTTCAGCAATCGTTTGTGGTTCTGGAATCACTTCCAGTTCTACCATACTCCCACTAATGTTTTCTAAAAAGAATTCATTTTACTAAAAATGTGGCTAGTCAAGAACAATATAACTATTGATCTTCCAAATGGTAGAATGTTAACCCTCGTCAAAGCCCGAGAAATCCCACAAACTGCTATTACTAAAACGTGCCTAGAGTTTATCCGAATTCCGGTTTTAAGCATAAGCCGGACAAATCCATATACCTTAACATCTTTAAGATATGAATCCATTCTATATCCAATATAAAAACAAAGGCACTAATTTGATTGGAACCAGATTCAAAAATCATGCAGCTGTTTCCAATGCATATCGACTAAATGGAAGGAGGCCAAGCAGTATTACTCAACAAGGAGCGCACTCATTGATGAGTAACCTGAGAGAGAAGCAAGTTCTCAAATATATTACTTACAACAGAATACTTAGCATAAGTATCTACATCTTTGATCACCTCGAAGAATCCTGATACTTGCAACATATGGTTCTCTTCTTTATTCTTATATCTATAACTTCTCAAAATTTGCAGCTTGTATTTCAACGAAATACTTGTCTAAAACCAGAGAAATCATAAGTAAACGGAATATAGTACAAGTACAAACCACTTTGTCCTAATGGATATCGGACAACATACAATACTTTTTATAAGTCCTCTGAGTGTAATAACTCAAACCCTTTGCGTTGTAGGTTGAAAACTGTGCTGTGGTTAAGAAGAATTACACCGCTGTTGAATGCTTCTTACCTAACCATCAACTGATATAAGTAAATATCGCAGACATAATTTCAAAAAATTATATCTCACTTTATAAATAAACGTACAGATATATCGGTTTGAAATTGATGCACAACAATGGATATTCAAAACTAAATATTTGTCGTTAGGCAAAAACTAGGTGATTTCCTCAAATATCACCAATTACAAAGAATTCTGATATATTGAGGATTTAATCACCCAATTCCCAATCCACTCAGCATCTATAACGCTATATACATGTGAGAATCAAGTGTGGTAAATACATACCCTTGAATCAGAATCTAATTGGGAAAACTGTTTTCAATTAACACCGCACAGTAAAACTGAACATGAAAATGTTTCGAAGGGGTGGCCAGGTATTCCTAGTATGCCTCTTCCACTATCCAGATTCATGACAGTAACTGTGTATTTCCTTGCCCTCACTCCAATCCCTTTATATGTATTTACTTCTTACCTTTTGTACACCTTACTTAGGCTAATTGGTTTTCTTCCTTCCCTACCTTTCGGCACCTGCCTATGGTTTGAAAGAAGACTATCCAATAAGCGTAATAGGTGTACTCTCCTAATACTAGGAGCCCTCGCAACCTGAGAGAAAGTAAGGAGAAAAGACAACCGAATAATCCTATTCAATTTCTCCAGAACCGGAATCCATCCTCGAACAGAAATAAGTTTCTTCGAGTTCGTATGTCACTATACGATGGAATATCCAAGCAATATGGATCTTCGTAGTGATATATGCAACTATGACAATCCAAAAGCCAAAGTGTTTTAAGAAGGTTCGGTTAACTTGTTTCATGAGTTTTAATTTAGGGTCGGGACATAGTCGCTGCCAAAGAGAGAGATAGAAAAGAAACACTCAGCGTGCACTCTAACCTAAATTAGATTGGTTAATCATTTTATCTAATCAGGATAGCTCCCACTGTTTCTTCGAATTCTCCTTCAAACTCTAAAAGGAGAATTAGTCAGGATCATCTGAAAATCACCCGAGAAGTAACACGTACTCATCAGTGGGAATCGGAATCCAACTATCATCGCATGATAACTTGATGGAAGTCACTCAAGTCACCACACTCCAGAAGATATGTGCATGCCTGGCAAGTTTCCTTTATGTTTGAAACTCCCGATGTAGTTTTTACCCCTAACGACTTATAACCTTAATAAGGTCAACAAATCATGAGTCGGTAGTCAAGTTCAACCAGTCATTATCTTGATTATCCTAGACCCACCCACATAAGCCCTTGATAAGTTCAACAAGGCAATGTGATTGTCCTAATTAATCGCATCATATGCTACAAACAAGCACCACTCAGCTACCGTACACTACGTCTTAACAAGGTCAACAAATGCAACACGAATACTAAGTACTACTCATAGGAAATGACAGAGGGTGTTCAGTCGAAAATATCGCACGTTTGATATAAAATTTTCCTTACTTTTCTTAAATATCTAAAAGTGTTTATTATAAATATAGAACATATTTGGGTTTATCTGAAAAATACTATTTATCTTATGTTTATATATTATAATTAACATTATGGAGGAAAATGTATGCATATAATTTTTATATAATATTTTGATAATTTAAATATGCATATCATATCAAATATCCTTAATCAATATTCTTAAAATATAATATCATATAAAATGTTTAGGATAATATCTTAAAAATACCAAATATTACTAACATTATTTAATGAGATATTGTGAATGAGTTGGCTCAGATCAGGAGATCAAGATATTGAGATGTCGGGAATCAAAAATCTGCTGACGAAGTTAAATAAAATCGAAGAATCAATACTGGCAGAGACTCAGAAAATATTTTCGAGTTCCAGACATCAACTAAATCTCCATGTGTCACTATGAAGAGGCCCCAGACTTTTAAAACCATGATCACACCAAACGGACGCGGTTCCGCGGCCAAACCAAGCATGATGCAGCGGATCCGCGGCCGATTTACTGAGTCAGGATTTGGGATTTTTAGTTGTGATTTTCAACAACAAACCCTAATTCTTGGGATCTTTAATTTCTGGCTTTGGGGCTATATAAAGGACCGAGGGCTAAACTTAGAAACAATCAACCTTTTTCACAAAGCAAATCACCGTCAAAGAACAAGTGATCCACGACAGGTCCACGATTCGACGTGATAATACGACGTGAGATTCGATGGAGCATCTATTTCCTACAAGGCAGAGATCGAGAGCAACTTCTTTTTTCTCTTGTAATCTAAACTTGAAGGCATTGTACTTGTGAAGTTGATTAATAAAGGTAGACCGTTAGATTAATTAGTTTGCATTTATTTTCTGTATTTACATCATGATCATTATCCGTTCTTCTTCTATCTCCATCATGCACGAGTAATTCTCCGCTTGATAGGGTTCGTAGGACTAGGGTAGAACAATAGATGAGAAAATATTTTAACTTTTTTTAAATCTTATGAAGTTTATAAACTTTAGCAAAATAATCGTTAACATCCTTATCGGGCGCACCATCGATTTATTGATAGTCCTAACCGCGATTTGAGATTAGATTAACAATTGTTTTGTTAAGGGCTAGACATGAATAGAGATCAATGAAAGGACAAGGGTCAATAGTGTGGAAACCCTAGTTTCTTCCAAGAACCCTAATCCTCATCATCACGATCAATCTAGTTTTAAATCTATCAATAGATAAAATGTGCAATCTTTATTATTCATCCATGACTACTAAATCCGAATGAACCCTATAAGCCTTCTTCTTATAAAATCTACATCCGTATTTAAACTAGATCTATATTCTACATCCGTGTCTAACATAGATTTAGAAACTATTCTCCACTATTCTTTATTCTTCTATTCTTCCACTTTTCAATCAACACGTCTAAAGTAAGATTAAAAGATTACACATATTCCTGAGGACGACCCGTACTCATCTCGGCTAGCCACACGCGACACCGTTATTGATTGCGGTTACTACTACACATCTTTAGATCATCAATCAGAGGGCTACGGCTGGTTTTTGGCGAAAAACCTTTAACGTAATGAACTTGATATCGTTGAATGAACTGTGTGGTTTTACAAATATATAGTGGCGTAAACTTTTGCTAAAAAGGACACTTCCTGTGAAGGGATCTCGGCTCTTTCCTCATCGAATGAGTTGCAGGATATTCCTAATTGAATACTATGATGCAAAGCAAAAGAATCAACTATAGTGAAGTTATTACAATGACACAAACTTTTACCCAAGAGGTCACTCCTTATGAAGGGATCTCGGCTCTTGCCTCGTAGAATGAGGTGCTGGATATTCATAATCGAATACCGCTGTGCAAAGCAAAAAAGAAACGTTTATAATAACAGTTTTTAAAAATTGGTTCCAACAACATCATATAGGTTTGTTTTTTCTTGCATTAATCAAAATTAACGCGGTCCCATCAATTAATCCATATCATGCCAAAAAAGAACGAAAATACAATATACGTATATGCCATCCGCATTCACCACGAGCCCCGTCATGCACCGTTAGGTTACTTAACTAACGGCAGAGCAGGGGCTGGACTAGCACGGATGCAAAACATATACAGCATCTACTAGTGTCTCTCTCTCTCTCTCTCTCTCTCTATATATATATATATATATATATATAACATTCGTCCCAGGCATGATATAAGCAATATCACAGAAAAGCAATAAGCAACACGGAATAACAGATAATCTAGGAGCCCCGGGTTTCGTTTGAGCCGCAAATAAAACCAGACGTTCTCCGGTCGTATGGATAGCCTATGCAATGTATAACCAAGACCCCTACGAGTGTGGCAAGTTACCCGCAAATCCCAGATGTGAGGCAACCCCAATCAACAAAGTGAATGGGCCACCCAGCACTTCAAGGAATTCGATAGCTTGAGCACCCCTTCGTGGGTCAACCAATACCCCCTACGAGTGCGGCGAATAGCCTGCCAATTCTAGAGTAAGGCCCCCTCCGTCTCATTGCCATGAGATGCGGGCCCGTTGCCCTCTAGAACCCGGCTACTCGAGCACTCCACAGCGGGGTAATCCTAGTACAGAAAAGAAAAGTATATATACAATGGTGATATCGACCTCAACCCGGTCGTGCCCCAATAAAAAAAATACAATCTAGCGAAATCGGCAGTCCACATGTCAAACGCTCGCCCCGCAATAACGAATATATAAATGAATCTAAACTGTACAACTACCATTGCACTAGAGGCTATCCCACACGACAATCTGAACATAGCCATCACAGATATCAACATCATAATAGTATAAGCAAGTATGTGCAACCCCGTCTAAACGACATATAGCAAATAGACGACGTTTGAAAAACACATATACCATATCATAGATATCGACGATGCAAAATTTTAACTTTTGAAACTTTCCAAGTTGGCCCCAAGCAAAGATAACACTAAGTGAAATCTAAGGCAAATTAGACAAGACCAAAAATACCAATTTACAAAATCCCAGACATAAGATGAAAATGAGGTAAATGGGTGAATAGTGAACCGGCCAGGCCGGTTTTTTTAGTAGTTTGGCCAGCCAAACTTACATGGAATTTCCTCGTTTTCGTTGTGTGTCATATTCATGTCAATACTAAGTCTATGCACTTGTTTAAAAAAAATTCAGAGATCAAAAAAATTTCAGAACAGAGAGTGGGTTTTGAAATCGGAATTTTTCGGTTTTGAAACTAATGCATCGTCTACTACTAGTTTCTAATATTTGGGTGGCTCTGATACCATGTTGGGATTCCTAGCGCCCTAGCCGTCGACCGCGGCCGTTGTGGAACGAAAAATTTTGGTATTTAAAAAACTTGGTGCTAGAAACAACTATCTAGAATCGAAACCAAACATGAAACTAGCAATCTACACAGATGTTATCTGTTGTGATAGAGTTGTTATACCAAATGAATCGTGTCCTTCGGTCTTATACCATCTTCCTTAGCTCCTAAAGGTTCTTTGGATCGAGCTTGATCACCGGTCTTCCTCTCCGTCGAAGGTGATCCACCCGAGAGATGTAGCTCATGGCTCTAGCTCCACACTAAGAGTCTAATGGAGCAACTAGATATTTTAAATTGCTAATCTAAAGTGTCTAGAATGTAGTGAAGTGTTCAATGTGTGTATCTATCTCACCTCCTCTCTTAATTCTCAACACATGAGATTGTAGAGAGGAGGTTGAAGATGAAGGTGGAGGAGCTTAAGAAAAGAAGTGAGGAGGAGGGAGCTAATGGTGAGAATTAGAAATCATGCAAGAATGAACCATCCATCAAAGAGAGCAAACCATGAAGCATGGTTTTGTATATCTCATTTTTTCAATTTTAAAATCCAACCATGCTTGAATTGTTTGCACAAATGAATTGTTAATTCATTTGTGCAACACTATTGAAGTATGGCTCTCACCATATTCCCCTCTCTTCTTTTACACCTCATTTTTCATTTAATATAAATGGAAAATCCAAAATGAGGTTTCCACCTTCTAAAATGTTTTCCATATAAATACAGATTACACTCTACTGTATATACATACCTGTATTGGCACCGAAATACGAATACCCAAAGAGATAGAATAACACAAATAACATAATACTAAAATATACATATCGAAATATATATACGTAAATTATTAAATCAATACCTGATTTAATAATCCGGCTCAAACCCGAGCCAACTAGTATTATCAACCGTCCGATCGAATGTCCGGGTAACTAGTACAATCATTCGATCGGAACCCTGCACGTATCCAATATAGATACTACATCATTTCGCCAGAACCAGGAAAGCCCTCTGTGTGAGACTCTAAAGACTCATCAATACGCTGGCAGTGGGTTTAACCACAAGTATGTCAGCGGCACCAGTTGTACGTAACGGCTACTCAGGTATTGAAAGAAAGGAAGGCCGACGAGCAAACTCATCCGAACCCCTACTGAGCCTGTCAGTGATAATCTACATACAGTCTGGTCTGTTCGTCTAAGAGTATCTCATATCGAGTCTAGGAGGGTGGATAAAGTTAGACGTCTAATGACGCGATATTTCGTGTCGGTATGAAACCCATCACTAACTGAGAAACTACTAATCCAAATATGTAATTCTTGTCTACCTTGGCCAAGGATTTCTGTGATAGCCATCCGTGCACCGCGCGACATCAACCCCCAATACCGGGAGAGACGAATCCCCGACGATCCGCTCACTGCCTCCATATTGCTCGGGACTGTACCCAACTAAAACTTGTTTGCACTACTCCTTTGAGCCATGGTAAGATAGTAATCAAAGCACAGTGGGAACTCACACGAGACAAATAACGATCTCAGGTGGAAAGACTAACCTGTACTCATGTCACCTGGGAACTGCTACCTGAAAATAAGTATAATACCACCTAGCATATTCCCGGCGAGTCCGTCCAGTGTAACTCATAACCCAATGAGCACCTATATACTATCTTAGGTGACTAACTGACACCAATGGCTTGTAAGACCGGCCACCGCCCCTTGTCAGAGTCACGAAAAGTATACACTAGTCTACTTCGGAGTATCGATGTCCGATCTCGATACTCCCTTGACTAGGGACATTTAAGGATGTGCTTATAGACCACCCAGCTCCACGTATATGATTGCCATCATAATACTGGTAGTCAAGCAAAAATCCTATGGGCTCTATCAATATGTAATAGTGATATATAATACCACATAATGCATGTACATGATGATAAAGACAAACAAGATAGCATACTATCATTTTGAGTAAGACCGTTCTACCCGTATAGGTTCTCGCTCAATCATCACAATAGCGTGTCTGCGATTACAATAATTGACTTAATGGCACTATAACCAACACGCTTAACGTATTCTCATAGTAAATACATTGCGGGCTTGCCACGTCACCGTTTCCGTCTACTAGGAAGCGAGGCATGACATATATATATATATTATTTAATATATATAAATTTATATTTTTCCTTTATAAAACTATCTCTTTCTCCCTGTTCACAAATCTCGCTCTCTCTCCCCCGCATCTCCTCTCTCTGCTTCTCTCTCCTACTCTCTCTACCTCTCCGTACTCTCTTCCTCGTAGCCGTCACAATCTTCTTCCCATCTCCGATCACCTTGCCCTCAACTCCTTACCACCGACATCCTCTCCTCCTCGCCGATTCCTTCTCCATGAGACCTCGTCGCCATCTCCCGTCATCGATCATCATCTCCTCGCCGTCGTCACCACCCTCACACCTGAGCACCCATCACCAACACCATCGTCTCCTGCCCATCGCCTGCATCGTACAACCGAGCACCCCTCGGTATCATCACCTTCAGCTTCGCCCGTCGACCGAACCCAACTCCTCACTCTCGTTGCCAACCAACTCATCTCGCCTCCACCCCTTGACTCATCCTCGCCAGCGACCAAGACCCTCCACGACGTCGTCTTCATCTTCCTCCTTCATCCCATGACCTTAGCGACCACTTCGACATGAGAACCCAACTTGGCTGTGACCATCACCATCGTCGTGGTCATCCCCTCTGCAACCTTCGACCAATCAACTCGAAGTCGAGATTATAGCGCCAACCACTTCTTCTCTTCTTCCTCGCTCTCGGGTTCTCCGGTGAACCCATCTCCCGCCTTCATCATCATAGTCATCTTCATCTTCTCTATCTTGCAACCATCAACCAAGCAACATCCCAACTCCATCGAACCCACCTCCATCAAACAAAATCCACAGCCACCACCATTGTTTCCTTCCACCTCGCCTGCACTCGCCTCCTTCGACCGTCAATGCTTCCCAAGCACCGCACACCCATCTCCTTGACTTCAACCGAGACCTCGACAAGAACCCGTCGTCGTCGCTGCAGAGAGTCAAGATTCTGCATTCATCATCGTTGAGATCATCGTCTCCATCTGGAGCAAGCATCTAGCCAAGCAAACTCTAGTCGTCGCATCATCTCTTTGTCTTCGTGATCGTCTTCTTCTTGAACTTGGTTGATCCTATACTCGAACACTACTACTGGGCCGTAGCATCCTACCCAAAGTCCAAAGCTTCAATCTTTCATTATATGGTGTTCACATCTTTGTGTTGTCGTGGTTCCGTGTTCATCTCTTGGCAAGTTTATAACTTGCTACATGCTAGTTTACTTATATATATTTATATTGTCGTAATTTATTTTAAATATACAGTTTTATATAGATAATCTGTATTTCATGACTTAGTTAACAATAGCACGTATATAATTACAGTTTATAAAGTTATGCAACATCACATTTATAACTAGAACTTATACGAACTATCTAGTTGATTAATCAAAGAATATGAATTAATACAGTTTAATTTATAATACATAATAATCGTGAAACGCTATTTTAAATACGGTTATATATATATACAAGTAATAATGGACACATCAATTTAGTTACTAGCAGTATCACAGCTAGATAACTGTGACAATAATAATCTTGTTATTTATTATGATTTGTTTGTCTAATTAAATACTTCACCAGTTTAGTATACAATACCTGACATGCTTGCAACCTGCTATCTTGCTACTGCTATTACTATATTGCTCATACCTGTTACCGTATTATTTACCGATACCAACAATCCTGACTTATTGTCCTAATGGACGTGACATGTTGTCTAGATAGATATAACATGTACCTGCATGTTCCTGTATTGGCATTAGGTAAATATTATATTCATACCTGACTTGGAAAACGAAACCTGGGGAAATGGGGAAATCACAGGTGTAACTGAAGTGTAACTTAAAAGAATATTATTTGATTCGTGGTTCCGGGGGGTAACAGAACAGAATCATTCGTAATTCTTATTACTTGATCCGTGGTTCCGGGAGGTAACGGAACAGAGTCACTCATGATTCTTATTACTTGATTCGTGGTTCCGGAAGGTAAAGGAACAAAATCGTTCTTGATTCATATATCTTGATCCGTGGTCCTATGGGGGTAACAGGATATATATTTTTGAGTTACATGGAGGAATATATTCATTGGTTTCAAATACCTGTAGGATGGTTAACATAAAAATTCAGATTTTAGGATACACGTGACATGCCTATAGCATACTATTATAACATCTTTGATTGTTTGTTTATACTCATACCTTATTTTTCACATGACATTCTATATAGCACACTATTCAGTTTATTATTATTAGTATGATATTTATGACGCACTGACGTTAGGGTTTTGCATGGCCCAGATCTTTAACCTTAGTACTGGAAGACGGTGATTACTTCGACGGGTTTGCCGATCAGTGAGAGGCATCCCACTGATCTAGTTCTTATTGATGGTTTAGGTATTCTTCTTTTTCCATGGATCTTTATTGCTTTTGCTGCTGTCTTCTGTTATCGTTTATGACTATTGGACATGTTTAGAGATAAATAAGTATATTATTGTTCTTGATTACTGATTCATAGCCATAATGTGACTCCAGGAGGATATTTCTTTACCGTAGATAGTATGGTTGGTGTCATGTTTTGAATTTACATTTTTATGAAGCGGGGCATGACAGACGTGCTTGTGATTATGAATTTATTCAGTAATCACTGCCAGCGTATTGTCGAGTTTTTAGAGTCCCACACAGAGAGTTTTTCCGGTTCAGGCGATATGATGTAGATGATGTATGTTGGTACATACAGGTGTCTGATTAAATATGTGTACATTCTACACGGACTTTAATCGGACGGTTGATAATACTAGCGGCTTAGGATTAAGCCGGATTATTAAATCAAGTTTTGATTTCATAATTTATATATATATATATATAAGTTTTGATTTCATAATTTATATATATATAAGTTTTGATTTCATAATTTATATATATATATATATATATATATATATATATGTATGTATGTATGCATGCATGTATTCTAGTATTATTGTTCACTATTCATTTTCTCTCTCTTGGCTACTCGTATTTTTATACGGATACACGTTATATATTTCGATATGTATACTGGGCTTTATTCCGTATTTATACGAAATTCGTTCTAGAAGATGAACACCACATTTGTTGAGTTTTCTTTACAAAGAAAATAAAAAATGAGATAGAAGATGAGGTGTGATGGAGCATGGTTGTGGACATGTAGAGAGGATTAAGCTTTCATTTGTTTATTAACAAATTGGTTATGATATTTTTGTGGTGAAAAAATATGAAGCCATTCTTTTCTGCATTCACTCTCTTCATGCCAACGCTTAGCCGTTTTTTTTCTTGTGATGGCTACCTCCTCTTCACCTCCTTCTCCTCCTACTTCACTTACTCTCTTGAGCATTAGATTAGAGAGAAAAGGATAGTGAAAAATTTCTGCATCCCCACTCTCCATTCGTAGCGAGTTTGGAGCGTCGGTTGCTTCACTGGGTGAAATTGGAGTTTAGAACGGTTTCCTCGGGTGGATCATCTTCGACATAGGCGGTCGCCATTCAAGTTTTTTCTTGACGACCTACAAGAAGCTTAGAGGGGTCTTGCACGATTGGGTGGACACACGTCAAAGATTGTAGTCTCTACGAATCTTGTATGTTAGTTGCTAGTTTTAGTGTATAGTTTGAATCATTTGGTATTGTGTTTTGTACTTGCTTAAAAAATCATTTTTTTTCTTTCGTCTTGACCGCGGCTTCCGCAGTGCGGACACAACAGACTAACATGGTCAGTGTTGCTACCACGTCTGTATTCAAGATTCAAACAGAATAAATTTAATTTTGCGGCATAAATGGCGATATTATATCCGGTGGTCTTTTAAAAAGAGACCTAGACTAGCGTCAGAATCACTAACAATTTCCGAGATACAAAAAACGATTTTCTTTATGTTCATTTTGGTTGAGTCCGTTTTGTTGCATCCGTATTTAAAACAACAACAAATTAAATTTAACTTAGCACTATAAATGATGATATTATGCTTGATGGTTGCCCCTACGGATTTATCCGTAGGAGCAAACCACTGCCCCTACGGATATATCCGTAGAGAAATTACCCTGTAGGTGCAAACGCCGTAGGTGCAAGTCTTAGCCTTGAACATGCCCCTACGGTCAAAAACTTGCCCCTACAGCGTAATGTGTAGGTCCAGTTGTCCCTACGGATTAGGCTGTAGGGACAAAAAACTTATTTAATTTATCGGTTTATAAAATAAATTAGTTGTTCCTACGGACGTATCCGTATGGCCAAATAGTTGTCCCTACGGATACGTGCGTAGATCCGGATGTGTAGGGACAAAATATCAGGTATCCTGATATTTCGTCCCTACGGATACCTATGTAGGGGCATTTGTTTGCCCCTACGGACAACTCCGTAGGGACAAGTATAACCCCTACTACTGAGATCATAGGGGCAAAATATCAGGTATCCTGATATTTTTCCCCTCTGGATAAATCAGTAGGGGCAAAGAAGGTCCCTACGGATTAATTCGTAGGGGCAATGTTGGGCCCTACGGATTAATCCGTAGGTACATATTATCAGGGTTTTTTTTAAAAAGGGCTGCCTATTTTTTTCTCGTCCTATGCACAATAATATATACATCATATACAAAATTAATCAACACGCAAAATATATATCTCAGTATTCATAATCACATCTCACGCATAATATACAAAAGAAATCAACAAGTAGAATATGATATCAATATAAACACGCAAACACCACCAATATCAATATCGTCCAAAATATATACAATATGTATCATATAAATAAATACATGTTTAAAATTCGACCGTCTCTACGGCTCAGCGAGTCAGCCAAAAAGCTACCCTAGCTTGGTCCAGCTCCACCTCTGATAAACGCCATAATCTGGCGCGCCTGCTCCTCGGATATACCCTGAGTCAATAAATCATGCAATGCGGAGTGTGCGGGAATCTGAGCGGGCTGTGGAGCTGTAGGAGTGGTCTGTGCAACCGCCGCCGAGGTAGTGGCTTGCGGAGCCGCAGCTGCGGGAGTCTGAGCGGGTAGTGGAGCTATAGGAGCTGTCTGCGGAACCGCAGCCGAGGTAGTGGCTTGCGGAGCCACAGCCGAAGGAGATGCATGTGGAGGCTCGGCCGATGTACCCTGTCGCGTCTGGACCTACGAGTGTAATAAACGAGTAAGAACCGTGTATTAGTCGAATTCGTATCATTATCAAGTGATTGCGAAACCCCAATCTATATATACTTAGGGACTTAGGTCTCGTTTGGATATCTAGTTTGGAAAACCGTAGTTTATTTTAATTAGATATGTATGTATGATTAATCAAAGCTAAGTCTACAACCAAATAAGCTCAAGCTACGTACTAATATTGGATATGTTGCTATCTATAATATGACATAATATTTTACTATTAAGTAGTATACATACCAATATCTCCTTCAACTCCTGAACGGTGGCCTTCAAGCTGTCCAGTTCTTGCTGGAAACGTCGCTCACTGGAGACGGAGGAAGTAACCGCCGGAGTGGAGTCCAACCTCATATGGGCCCTGCTAGGGCCCAGTCCCCGGCCTCTCTCCCAACCTCCGTGGTGCCCTCCGTGTGTGGCGTCCAAGACTGGGGTCAGCAGCATCGGATCGTTCTGTCCAGTAAAATCGATCCCCGATGCCTCGGCCTGCTCAACCACCCGCTCTTACACCCACATTAACCAGTAAAATATAAGTATATCATTTAAATTTGAACATTTCAAAACTAAAATTTCAAATAGGGGTTGAATAAATATTAACACTTACGCAATACTCCTGGGTAGCAGCATCGGGGTATCGAAGCTCGCCCGTGGCGGGATCTGTCGAGGTGCCGTGGACGGCAAGATACGCGGACAGCACGCTCGGTATACCACCCTGCGCCAGGGTCTGAGCTCTCTGCAATATTAGAAAATAACTCTTAATATTAGATATATTAGAAAATAACTCTTAATATTACATTATATTACAAAGGCCGGTCTATTGTAATTTACCAATAACTCCATGGCACGAGTAATATTCCTCGAGCCAGCTATATAAGTGGGGCAACCCCTCTTCGCCGACTTCCTATTCTCTTTATTTTGATCGGCCTGTTTCTGCACAACACATTCACATTTAGTTTTCTAATTAAGCAACACAAAAAATAAATTATATACTAAACAATGAATTACATTTAAAATACATACCTGTTTGCGATGAGAGTCGAAATATTCGCACAATAGAGGCCATGTATCTACGTCGACTCTCACAAAGGCCGGAGTAGATAGGAGGGCCGCTCTCTCTACCTCGGGGGTCTCCATCCACAGGGAATAGCAGTCGGTCTTCAGCTCATTCCTGTTGTATCAGACCTTCATCTGCATGTTCTTCATCAGGCCATTATACAGAGCGTGAAGATCGAGCACCCTCCTAAGGTTATCAGGGTCGGGTACAGGCTGAAAATCGTAATCCAACTGAAAATACAAAAAAAATATTGTTATTAGATTGCAAGTGTTAATAATAAATATATTGGATAAATCAAATGAAAATATATATTAATACCCGAGCCTGATCCCAGAAGAGGGCGAATGAGCGCCGGTGCTGGTCGCCCCACTCAACGTGAAGTGGATAGTTCTTCACGAGCCGGCTCTCATCCCCCATATACCGGCCGAACCTCTCGGCATGATCGCCGGTATAGAGATAATCAGGGGTAAAAAAGAGGGGGAATGCTGTCTCCCCCTAGCTCTGTAGGGCCTTAGCCTGTGGGACTGATTCGGGCCTCGAGTCCCCCTCTCGGGATGGGGAGGCCCTGCGCCTACAAGAAATATCAAGACAATCAATATTAAGACAAAGTTGTATTAAGAAATCAAGATTTAACGAAAATTGAAGTGTGATATATACCTCCGGTGACTAAAGCACGAGCCTGGGCCCGAGCAGCAGCACGAGCAGGACGATAGTTCCTCCGGTAAGGAACAGCCGGTGACCCGGACGTGGACGCATCTCCAACTAGAAAATAAACATCGATAAAATTATATGGAGTTCATGTTTATTCTTAAAGGATATGTAAAATGAATAAATATTTTATATTTATTCATACAAATCTGCAGACTGAGCGGAGGGAATGGAAGTGACGGGAGTGGCCCCTGCACCAGACGAGGATGCACCACCGATAATTAGACAATCAAGTATCAACTATATAAGTAATTGAAAAAAGAATGCGTATATTAATAATATAACACTCTAAATCAACATGTATACACTATAGAATATATAAACATACCCGCAGGTATATGATATATAAATATACCTGGAGGTGCGGGAGTGGCCTCTGTCCCTGATGTAAGTACGTAAGAGCAAAAAGAATGTATATATATTTATGATATAGCATTCTAAATCAATATACATGCACTATATGATATATAAACATACCTGGAGGTGCGGGAGTGGCCTCTGTCCCTGATGTGGACGCATTACCAACAGCTAGACAATCAAACATTGACAATATAAGTAATTTTGACATGAACATACATGTATATCTATAATATTACATTCAAAATGAATATGCGTGCAATATACTTAGAGGTGTGGCAAAATCCACACGGAAGGAGGCATCCGAAGGGGTCTCTGATCGGGGTGTAAGACCGGCCCTCTGAAGCTCCCTACGCAGCTCTCTGGGCGGCAGAACCGCTCTACCTCTGCCTCTGCTTCTGCCGGTGCCGCGGCTGGAGCTCCTGCCGCCCCTCGCTGCTCCCGTCATCGTCATCAAATCTAGATAAACGGTTTGTGGACGCATTAGACAATCATTACAAGTATTGACTATATATGTATAGATCGTAAAATGTGAAGTAATAATATAACATTGCTGATAACCTTTTTCGTTTCGTGGGCGCATTAGACATATCTACTTGGATTTCGTTATCGATATCATTTCTAACCCACGTAACTTCATGATCAGCCGAAGACAACCCGTCTTTCAAAACAGACGGTCGGAGCACTCTAAGTCTTATCTTTTCTTCATCCTCATCGTTGTTCTCAAATTCTGGGACATCGTAGACATCCCTGGGTTTCCAACGGCATACGACACTCCATCCCAGATGCTTCAAACACTGTGAGTAGTATACTTGGAACGCTTGGTTCAGAAAGATAAACGGATCTTCCTGACCGTAAAATCGAAGTGTGTTCACACTGGTCAATCCATATTCATCTTTCCAAGTCCCAAGATTGCTTCTCCACTTATCTGTATCGGTTCGCGTATCGTATCAAGTACACTGGAATATATAAAAGGGTTCTGATCGTCCGGGATAGTGGATGCCAAGTATACAATTTAAGTATCCATAATAAATCACACCATCCGATCCTACCGTCGCAATCCCACTATTCTGAGTGGTTCAAGATATTTCTATGTCCTTAACTTCGAATTTGTATCCAAGGACACCGAATCCTTTATAATATACAACATCCATACTAGGAAATTGAGCTAAACATCTTGAATCACTTTCAAATGATGCAGACAAGTTCGGATCGTGGATCTAACAAAATAAATTTTACGACAAATACATAACGATATAAGTTTAGATTAAAACTGATAGCAATAACATGTTATTCGAATAACTTACATGATCTGCAACCCAATCGCAAAAATTATCCTGATGATATTTTTCTAATTGTTCATCGTTTCAATCAGGATGCCCCTTACGTACCTCGTTAAAATGAATTCTGTTTTCGACAATAAATTATGACATTAATATTATATCATTTCATACACACAAAAACACAAATATAACAATTAATCCAAAAAAACTTACTCTCTACTTTTTTCAAGACATGCGCAATTAAGCAAGATAAACCAGTATATCTTGTTGATAAACATAGTGTCTACCCTCTTATAATCGGTTTTACCATATGGCCCGTCTTGAACTCTTCGAGGCCGGTTAAGTCTTATCTCAATGTTCTCGTCCAGATAGCGGAAACAAAATGTGGTTACTTCATCAAGAAGATAATCTTGCATGATAGAACCCTCTGGTCGATTTCTATTGCGTATATACTTTTTAAGAGTGTAGAGGTACCTAAACAAAATATGTTGAATAAATAAATACGGGCATACAGGACAACAATAATTTTAAAAATTGCGCGAAACGAAAAATTCCTAGTACCTCTCGACGGGATACATCCATCGATATTGTACCGGTCCGGCTAACTTAGCCTCAGTTACAAGATGAACCGTCAGGTGTATTATGATATCGAAGAATGACGGTAGGAAAATACGCTCAAACTTGTAAAGTATCAACGCAATAGAATTTTCTAGTTTATCCAGCGTCACAACATCCAGTGGTTTAGCACACAACTCTTTGAAAAAACAACATAGGTCGTTGATTACTAGACCAACCGATTCGGGGAGAGAAGTCCTGAGGGCTAATAGAAGAAGGTGCTCCACGATAATATGGTGATCATGACTTTTCAACCTATCGATTTTGCTTTTCACAATTTTTATCTTCTTGCTGAATGATCCTGAGAAACCTGTGGGAACTTTCAAATCATGCAACACCTGCAGGAATCTTTTATTCTCCGGTTGTGACATATGATAAGCGGCATTGGGAAGTAAAAACTTGCCTGGTTTACCCGCTACCGGTTTAGGGTGCAATTCACTTCTTATTTCCCAGCCCTGTAAATCCATCCGAGTATTCAGGTTGTCTTTCGATTTCCCGTCTTTATAAACAAGTAAGTTGAGTGTGTGCTCTGATACTCCCTTCTCTATATGCATGACGTCCATACAATGACGCACTAAATTTGTTGACCAGTACGGAAGCTCGAAGAAAATGCTTAACTTGTTCCAAAATGGTGGTTTGACCTGTTTTGTCGGATCTATCCCGAATGTCACATTATTGTAACCATCCCACTGAGCAGTCACGTCCTCTCCGGACAATGGGGCTGGAGGTCCAAAAAGCTCCTGATGACCATCAAAGTGAACAGCGTCTAACCTGTAGGGGTGGTCTAGAGACAGGAAACGTCGATGGACACAATAACAAACCTTCCTTCTAAAATTCAAGAATTTCGATATTGTATGTTGATGGCAATGAAGACATGCTTTGTGACCATATACGGACCAACCTGATAGCATTCCATACGCAGGAAAGTCATTAATTGTCCACATTAAATCCGCACGCAGTATGGAGGTTGTATTTGTGTTTGCATCGTAAGTCTCTATACCATCAATGAACAAAGATTTTAACTCCTCGATCAGAGGTCGGAGATAGACGTCGATATTGTTTCCTGGTGAATTTGGTCCGTCGATAAGAAGAGACATCATAAAATATGATTGGTCCATGGCCAATAAAGGCGACAGATTATAAATTATCATTACAACAGGCCATGTGCTGTGACTTCCAGCCATATAGTTGAATGGGCAGAAGCCATCACTAGCCAGTCCGAGCCTGACATTGCAAGGATCGCTACTGAATATTGCGTGCCTCCTATCGAAATCCTTCCATGCCGGTGAATCTCTTGGATGGCTTATTTTTCCATCTTCACTTGGAGGAGCACGATAATGCCAAATCATTGCATCGGCTGTTTTCTTGCACCTGAATAGCCTCTGCAGCCTCCGTGTTATGGGAAAGTATCGTGCTATCTTGACAGGTATATCATGCTTCTTATTAGAATCTTTCGGCTTATACCTGGCCTCTCCGCATGTTGGACACTCTTTCAAATCTGAATTCTCTTTCCGGTACAATACGCAATTTTTAGGACATGCTTGAATCTTCTCACACTTCAGACCCAAATCAGACATCATCTTCTGGGCTCCGTACCAGCTGTCGGGCACGTTATTTCCCGGGGGCATAGAATCTTTCAAGAACGAAAGAAGCATTGTGAATGACTTATTGCTCCATCCATTTAGGCACTTAATCTGGAAAAGTTGAACGAACCATGAGAGGGTGGAATACTTTGCATTCTCATAAATTGGTTTTCTAGCATTATTCATGAAATTTTCATATTTATCCACACGCGATCCTTGACCGGAAGGAATGTCATCTTCGGTACGAATAGATTCACCTAGAGCAGCCTCTACCATATCCTCCATTTCTTTTGATGGAAAGAAATTACCGTCTTCTTCTTCTGTCGCATTACCGTCTTCTCCTTCTTCTCCTACCGCATTATCGTCTTCTCCTTCTTCTTCTGCCGCATTACTGCATTCTTCTCCTTCCCCGTGATATTTCCAAGTTGTATAAAGTCTAGTAAAATCATATTTTACGATATGAAGCTCTGCCAATTCTATCTTCTGCCAGTACTTATTCCCACATCTATCGCATGGGCAGAGAATCTTCTCTATCACGATCTTATTATGTGCGCGTGCAAATTCAATAAAAGCAGCAACTCCTGTGACAAACTTAGGTTGCATACGTCGTTGCCAATCCACATACATCCGGTCCTTAACTCTGACGTACTCATGAGCCCTGTTAGACTGTATAACATATAAATTGTAGGTTATGATTAATATATTGAGAAATCTAAGAATGGGATGGTTACTGACAAAGGAGAAAATCCGTGTATATGCTTTGTGTGTACGTTTGTCGTTGAAAAGAATAAATTATCGATAATCAAAGTTAGATTTGAGGATACTCATGTATGAGAATATGAAAGTTTCATATTATTATCGAATATCATATATTGGTTTTAACTTGAACATCTTGAATCACTCTCTAATGATGCGTTTGTTGTGTATTCTTGTTATATATGTGTGTTTCAGCTGTCAGGGGTAAGGCTTCTATCCTATTAAGAATATATAGAGCGAACACCCATTCGCTTGTGCTTTCAACCGTTTCGAGTAAATTTCGGCAGCACCTCCCCGCTGTTCTCCGAATACACTGTAATAGAATAGATAATCATTTCAAAGTTATGAAACAACGTTGAAATGAACATCTAATCTATCTTTGTACACGGAGAACCAGCGGAAAGGTACCGACGAAATATCTCGAAACGGATGAAAACACAAGTGAATAAAGGTGTTTGTTTTATACATTCCTAACTTGTCCACACGGGACAAATCTATCGGTTATCATACGCTTGAATATTCTCGTCACATAGACTACACGACGATTGTTAGTATCGAGCTATATCGTCCGATATTTAACAACCTTCGTATAGTTCTATGTCACGACGAATATCGAATGTATGTTAACCGATAGACGGGAACTAAGTGGCGCTTTGAGTTTCATATATGAGTATCGATGAGAATATGAAAGTTTTATCTTATCATCGAGTATCATATATTGGTTTTAACTTAAACATCTTAAATCACTCTCTAATGATGCGTTTGTTGTGTATTCTTGTTATATGTGTGTGTTTCGGCTTCGGGGGTAAGATTTCTATCCCATTAAGAATGTATAGAGCGAACACCCATTCGCTTGTGCTTTCAACCGTTTCGAGTAAATTTCGGCAGTATCTCCCCGCTGTTCTCCGAGTACACTGTAATAGAATAGATAATCATTTCAAAGCTGTGAAACAACGTTGAAATGAACATCTAATCTATCTTTGTATACGGAGAACCAGCGGAAAGGTACCGACGAAATATCTCGAAATGGATGAAAACACAAGTGAATGAAGGTGTTTGCTTTATACATTCCTAACTTGTCTACACGGGACAAATCTATCGGTTATCATACGATTGAATCTTCTCGTCACATAGACTACACGACGGTTGTTAGTATCGAGCTATACCGTCCAATATTTAATAACTTTCGTATAGTTTTATGTCACGACGAATATCGAACATATATTAACCGATAGACGGGGACTAAGTGGCGCTTTGAGTTTCATATATGAGTATCGATGAGAATATGAAAGTTTCATATTATCATCGAGTATCATATATTGGTTTTAACTTGAATATCTTGAATCACTCTCTAATGATGCGTTTGTTGTGTATTGTTGTTGTATGTGTGTGTTTCGACTGTCGGGGGTAAGGCTTCTATCCCATTAAGAATGTATAGAGCGAACACCCATTCGCTTGTACTTTCAACCGTTTCGAGTAAATTTCGGCAGCACCTCCCCGCTGTTCTCCGAGTACACTGTAATAGAATAGATAATTATTTCAAAGCTGTGAAACAACTTTGAAATGAACATCTAATCTATCTTTGTACACAGAGAACCAGCGGAAAGGTACCGACGAAATATCTCGAAACGGATGAAAACACAAGTGAATGAACGTGTTTGCTTTATACATTCCTAACTTGTCCACACGGGACAAATCTATCGGTTATCATACGATTGAATCTTCTCGTCACATAGACTACACGACGGTTGTTAGTATCGAGCTATACCGTCCAATATTTAACAACCTTCGTATAGTTCTATGTCACGACGAATATCGAACGTATGTTAACCGATAGACGGGGACTAAGTGACGCTTTGAGTTTCATATATGAGTATCGATGAGAATATGAAAGTTTCATATTATCATCGAGTATCATATATTGGTTTTAACTTAAATATCTTGAATCATTCTCTAATAATGCGTTTGTTGTGTATTCTTATTGTATGTGTGTGTTTCGGCTGTCGAGGGTAAGGCTTCTATCCCATTAAGAATGTATAGAGCGAACACCCACTCGCTTGTGCTTTCAACCATTTCGAGTAAATTTCGGCAGCACCTCCACGCTGTTCTCCGAGTACACTGTAATAAAATAGATAATCATTTCAAAGCTGTGAAACAACGTTGAAATGAACATCTAATCTATCTTTGTACACGGAGAACCAGCGGAAAGGTACTGACAAAATATCTCGAAACGGATGAAAACACAAGTGAATGAAGGTGTTTGCTTTATACATTCCTAACTTGTCCACACGGGTCAAATCTATCGGTTATCATACGATTGAATCTTCTCGTCACATAGACTATACGACGGTTGTTAGTATCGAACTATACCGTCTGATATTTAATAATCTTCGTATAGTTCTATGTCACGACGAATATCGAACGTATGTTAACCGATAGACGGGGACTAAGTGGCGCTTTGAGTTTCATATATGAGTATCGATGAGAATATGAAATTTTCATATTATCATCGAATATCATATATTGGTTTTAACTTGAAAAACGTGCCGTTGAAACAAATTATTGTTCACCACCTTACACTCTCTTAACAATGGTACATGCATTAAATAACATGTAAGAGTATCTATAACAACTCTAAACTTTCACCTATTGGGTTCAACAAAAAGGTTTTTGATATAACAAACACAACCTTTCTCAATTTTTTTGGAGACATAAATCAAGGAAAAAATAGATTTCATATGGTGATAAAAATACCAAATTCTTTCATTGTTGGGTTAATGTCAGAAGATGTCAAAACAAAATTACAAAGTTGCAAAATGTAGAAAGGATTTGTTTTGAGGAGCATAAACAGATTATTCATATGACAGCTTCTCATTTTGAAAAAGCTTTTACTTCACAAAATATAAATGCAGAATTTGATTGCAGACATATCATTTCTAATATGATTTCAGACATATCAGGTTTAAGGTTAGAGCCTAGGGTTAATTTGGGTTAATTAGAAGTTGGGGTTAATTTTGGTTAATTATTGATAATTTGAAAGGGTTAGGATGTTGGTTAGGGTTAATTAGGTTAATTTGGGTAAGTTTACTTGAAACAGCGCATTCTGCCTATATGAATGATTAAATTTGTATAATCTTCACACACGTGTATTCATGTATGCTGGCCATCTTGAGGGTGCATGTAATATTTTTATTTTCCTCTCAAATTGTAATTTGCATATATCATGAAATCTTGCCCCTGGGTAAATATTTAGGTTTAGGGTTAGAGTCCAGTATCCACTCCAGTTTATTGCAAAACCAAGCAAAATTGTTGAATCAAGACTTGCACTACATACTCACCATTTTGACTCTTCCGCTCTCACATCTATAGGCACACCTTTTTTCAACCTAATAATAACTTAGCAGCCAACACGTCGACATTCGCTCTAGTTAGAGTTTTCCGATAGCATCTCACTCCTCGCTCCATGGCCAATATTCCTGTCATACATCAATCCATGGCCCACGCCCATAAACAAAGTGGGGGCACAGAGAAATGATGCTCTATATAGACTTACAAAGGGATTGATATGTACAGGGTCACCATGCATTATGCAAAGCTTTTCCCTAAAGTTAGGAAATATTTTTTCAAACATAAAGAGGTGCCCAAGACTGTTAATTCTACTCTTGTTTGCCTTATTCCTAAAAAGGCAAACTGTCGCTCCATCATCGATTATAGGCCTATAAACCTTTGTAATTTTCTATACAAAATTTTCATTTTCCCCAATCCTAGCCCCAGCCCTAGCCCCAGCCGAACCCCAACCCCAACCCTAACCCTAACCCCAGCCCCAGCCCCAGCCCCAGCCGAACCCCAACCCCAACCGCAACCCCAGCCGAACCCCAACCCCAACACCAAACCCCAACCGAACCCTAACCCTAACCCTAACCCCAACCGATGCCTAACCCTAACCCTCATCGGTACCCAAACCCTGAACCCTATCCCTAAAATCATCAAAATTATGTTTAATTGGAGATTTACTAACCTGTAGGCGGTGGAGTAAACAACGGAGACGCTCGATCGGTGGTCGACAACGCGCGCAATCGGCGACGAGAAAGAACGAGGGCGGTGGCGACGACGAACGGAGGGCGGTGGCGACGATGAGAATGGCGACGAGAAAACTGCGACGAGGTGGGAACGAGAAATTTGGGGATTTTGGGAATTTTGGGAGTTAACGCGCGAGAGAGATGAAGTGTAGGGCATTTTTGTACCTTTTTAATTAAGTTCCCATTTACGGATTAGTCCATAGGTCATTGGTTTGCGGCTCCGTAGGGGCAAACAACAAATTATGATTTAATATTTTTAAATTAAAACGTCGGACACCGTAGTGACAACCGTCGGACCAAAATAAATCTGCCCCTACGGATTTCATTATCCGTAGGGGCAACCTCTATTGTAGTAGTGTTACTCTCTTGAGCATTAGATTAGAGAGAAAAAGATAGTGAAAATTTTCTGCATCCCCACTCTCCATTCGTAACGTGTTTGGAGCGTCGGTTGCTTCACTAGATGAAACTGGAGTTTGGAACGGGTTTCTCGGGTGGATCATCTTCGACAAGGGCGGTCGCCATTCAAGTTTTTTCTCGACGACCTACAAGAAGCTTGAAAGGGTCTTGCACGATTGGATGGACATGCGTCAAAGGTTGTAGTCTCTACGAATTTTGTATGTTAGTTGCTAATTTTGGTGTATGGTTTGAATCATTGGGTATTGTGTTTTGTACTTGCTTAAAAAATCATTTTTTTTCCTTTCGTTTTGGCCGTGGCTTCCGCGGCGCGGGGACAACAGACTAACATGGTCAGTGTCGCTACCACGTCTGTATTCAAGATTCAAACAGAATAAATTTAATTTTGCGGCATAAACGGCGATATTATATCCGGTGGTCTTTTAAAAAGAGACCTAGACTAGCGTCAGAATCACCAACAAGTTCCGAGATACAAAAAACGATTTTCTTTATGTTCATTTTGGTTGAGTCTGTGTTGTTGCATCCGTATTTAAAACAACAACCAATTAAATTTAACTTAGCGCCATAAATGATAATATTATGCTTGATGTTCTCTGAAAAGACATATAGACTAGCGCCAGAACCATGATTAACTTCATCATGTAAAAATCTCAAATCCATTTCAAACGCATCATCATAGAGACGAGAGAGAAATGTATGTAAACTTCTAGTGAAAGGAAACGGAAATAGAAATTCCGACATGATACCAGTAAAGTAAAATTAAAATTTTCATGTTTATAATTAGTAATTTGGTTTGCTATTTCCTTATGATTTCATGCAACTCATTTCAAATAAACTCCTTTTAAAACCATTTTCACTAGCAACACTCCATTTTAATTCCAAAAGAGGAAAAACATTTTATTCCAAATGAAGAAAACGTTAATGATTTTTCTCAACAAATAGTAGGGAGCCCAGCTGGATTTGCTGCTTTCTAAGAGGCATGCTTTATAATTAAGCCCACAGAGGCCTATTCATTACCGGTATTTTTGTAAGTGTGATGTATGCGTGTATATGTCAGATATAACGGACAAATCTGTGAAAAAATATTTTTCTTCAAATATGAAAAGGGAAGTTTAACTCCTATGAAAGCACTTTATGAAGTGTCTCGTAATTTGGATGTGAAAAGAAAGATTTAAGGGAGCAAAGCATAAAAATTTAAAAACTCATGACTGTCAATATATTTTATCTTTTTGTGTGAGTAAAGAGAGAGTGATGAGATGACAATTCTCGAATTAAGAAAGTAACGAAGTATTTATATATATTTTTAGAGTTTTTATGTGAAAAATATGAAGATGTTTGTTCTTGTTATTATAATAGAGATTAATTCATGATGTATTTAGACCGTAAATTTTCTTAATTTTCTCGAGTTATAGAAAGGAAATGCTCAGATTTTGGAGTTCTCCTTAGCTGGATAGGCTTGTGAAACACAAGAACCAGCTCTTTTCTGAACATCACAATTGCTGCCTCCTCTATCGTTAGCTGCTAAATGATAGCGTTTTCTTCAACTTAGAACACTTAGTAGAGTTGGAAGTTGTTTGAACTCTATTTGATTATCCGAAAACATTAATAATCTCAGTTCATTTCCAGGGCTATTTTTTAATTTTATCAGTGAGGAGCTCTAAAAAAGTTAGCTCAGCTGCTTCTAATTTTTCCTAGCTAGGTACTCCGAAATTTCGCCTTTCTAAACATTTATTTTAATTTTATTTCATTTGAGTGATAGTTATCTTAATTCTGACGCAGATAGTTCCACGGCCTACCTTCGCCGGTTTCGCCTTTCTAAACATTAATTTTAATTTTATTTTATTCGAGTGATGGTAAATTTAAAACATATATTTTGAGGAAATTATATTAGAATTAAACTATTTATATTTGCAATTATTCCCAATTAAACCAACAAATTACTTATATAGTGATCCAGTGCAAATAGGGCTGAATATTCATTATTCATTTCCCCCTCTTTTTTTCGTTTTTAAACATTAATTTTAATTTTAATTTATTTGAGTGATAGTAAATTTAAAACATATATTTTGACAAAATTATATTAGAATTAAACTATTTGTATTTGCAATTATTCGCAGTTAAACTTAAACCGACTAATTGCTTATATATTGATCTAGAGCAAATCGGGCTGAATAAATCTCAAGTATATAGGTCTTCATATCTCTCGATCGGGACCATTTCACTTGCTTCCGAAACTAAACCATGCTAAAAGTTGGCCAGCATGCAGCTGAACCTTTAATCAACTTTGGTTTCAAAGAATTGGAACTGCGTGGTTTCAGGTTCATATTTCTTCGGGGGCAAGTATTATAACACACATATCCACAAGTATATATGAGAGGGTAGAAATAAAATCACCTGTAGCAGAAAACAAAAAGAAATTCTTTGTACAATCATCATAAAGAATATTTCTACTATTATAACTAGAAATCCTAGATGATGTAATTAGTCAACAAAATAAAAAATAGAAAAAATTACAAAATTCTAATAGCCCTGCTTGAGAACAGGAGATGTCCATTTCATCTACCACAAGAAACAAAAATAAAAAATGAAAAGTCAACAACCCCCTTTTCTCTCTCTCATGATTTTATTTATTACACTTTCTCTCTCATGCTCAAAATGCCAAAAATCGATATACCTTACAAATTTATTCACAAGTAGGTATATCTTTATTATTTTGTATAATGCATAAGTTCTTGATTCTAATATTACCACCATATTACCACCGCATTCACTTAATTTAAATTTAGAAAAACTATAAATACCTTTAAAAATTTTCTCATAACGTCCGTGATAAAAAATAAAATCCACACATGTGTTCACCATATATATTTTTTTTAGACATTACACCGTGTGTATCGCACGGGAGAATTTATAGTTGGCCAGTGCAGCATATATATCAAAATAATGGCATGCAACTTGTTTGAGGAAGACCAAATTCCAAGTGAGTGGAGTCGCACCATAATGAGTGAGCATGAAATGAGTCGCTGTGAGTGAGTAAAAGGCTCTTTAATTATAAAGAGCCTTTTGCCATTGATTGCCAAACATTTTCTCAGAGAGCTAATGAATAGTTTGCAGGGGGGTAGGAATGATGAACAATACTCGTTATATGCACGATACTGGATTCTCAGATAGCTAAATTTCAACTTGCTATCATAAACTATAGATACTTTTTCCAAATAATACCATGAATTTTCAAGATGGTGGATTAATATCATGAACTTTCAAAGGTATCAAAATACCCACCTATCGGCATTAACAGGATATTATAAAATTATCAAAATACCCTTCTCATATAATAAAAAAGACCATACTTGCAAAAAAAATGAGGGGTATTTTGGTAATTTTTTAATTTCCCGTTAATGTCATCAGGTGGGTATTTTGATACCTTTGAAAGTTCATGGTATCAATCCATCATTTTAAAAATTCATGGTATCATTTAGGAAAAGTGCATGTAGTTCATGGTAGCAGCTTGAAGTTTAGCCTTATAGTATATGAGGATAATGGTGAAAAGGTGCCGTAGGAGGGCGTCGAAAAAATACGCCCTCTGTGATTTTTTTCGACGATCGATATCTCTTATCTCCATCTTTATCATCTAAGATGTGGATACATAAAATTTCATGTGATTCCATCACTATTTCACCGTTGATTTAGTGGTTGCAAAATTAACTGTTTGCCGACAATAGAACTTTTTACATTACTAATTCAACGGTGAAAAGTGGTGGAATCACATGAAATTTGGTGTATCCGCGTCTTAGATGGTAAAGATGATGATGATAGATGTCGATCGTCGAAAAAAATCGTAGAGGGTGTATTTTTTTGACGTCACCTAATTAAAATGCCTTTTAGAGTCTTTTTTTTCTTCCTTTCATTATTCTCATAATATATATATATTATAGCCACAGGGAATATTTTATATTACTATTACTGGTACTAGTAAATATCTATGTGATGAAAATAAGCAACAAAATCTGTCACTTTGCCTATGAAATGGCATGCACAGTATGATTGCATCTCACGTCATCTCCGGTACAAACTCACATCATGTTGTCTTCCTTAAAGGTGGGCTACCTCCTTTAACCGACCCACCCAACTATGCTTAATCGCACTATGGTATGCGGGCCAGTATTGAAAAAATATACAGCATATCAGTTATATGTGTTCGGTCATGGAAGAGAAAGAGACAGAACCATAAGTCCCATCAAACTAGTTGAAAGATGTCTGTCTGAAAAGTTACATATTTTTATCTATCCTAACGGGTTGCATTGCACCTATAGGAATACAGAATAATTTCTGAGAATGTAACCTTTTGTTTTAGGTTGAATGTAAGGAGATTTTTCTTTTTGTCTAGTCATTTGAATAAAGGATCACGACTCATAGATCTGATCGGTCATAACCACGTATTAGATTTATTATGTTTTAAGTGGAAATGAACACGGCAAGCTTTCTATCTTTTGTCCTTCTCATACCATCATTTGGAATCGTGAGTTGTTAAACCAAACAAATCCGCACATGCACTTATCAACTCTATAGGACTTTGCATACAATCTCATCACCCTTGGTTGATGCAATGAAACTAGTTTAATTAGCCATGGCATATGACTTGACAATTAGATACAGAGCTCTATCTTCAATCTAGCATGATGTACTAATGGATATCCATGGTAACTGATGGAGGTTGGGATCTCCTTCAGATGCTGTCCTCCATCGATCCTGTGATGGTGGCCTTGGACGGTCGTGACTTGGTTTGGGAGTTGTTGAGAGGTTTGAGCGTGTGGATCTCAATGGGTTGGTGTTGCGCCGAGCTACCTGCAAAGGAAGTCCCGGGGTGGCTGTACCACCGGGGACCTTCCGACGATCAAGTTAGTGCCAGGGAATATTGGCAGAGTAGCGGCGTATTGGAGTCAATTCGTCTTACCTAAGTCGTCTGGGAGAGGGATTTTTATAGTGGTCGCATGGAGCGAACCGGTGCGAGATCCTCGCCGTCAGTTACGCCCTTACCTTACATCCGCGTTAGTAGCGGGATCTGCTCATTAATGGGGGAAAGAGCCTGTGTGAGACGCGGAGCGTGGGGCAACGGATATCTCGCTTTGGCGAGATGCGCGGAGCTGTTGCGGAGGCGCTGGGGCTCCGCGTTCTCGGTTGATCGGGAGAGCCGAGGGGGCTCGGCATGTCAAGGGCTCGGAGACGAGCTGGAGGCCGAAGAGGCTCGACATGTCGGGAGTCTCGGAAACGAGCTGGAGAGCCGAGGAAGCTCGTACGTCGGGAAGCTTGGAGACGAGCTGGAGGCTGTTCGTTAGGAGAGTATGGAAGTACTCGGGGAGGTCTCCTGGAAGGTCGGGTGTGTCCTCGGAGACGAGGCACCGAGGTACATCCCCAAAGCATCATATTTATTCCTACTCCGTATCCTTCGGGACACGTCATCTGCTACGTGTCATGAGCTGGGGAAATACCATTTCTAAGCATCATCATTAGCCCCCCCTCTCGTTCCGACCTATTCATGGGTCGGATCGAGAGTGGCCTACTCGGTTTTTCTTCTGCTCGGTTTGGCACTGAGAATCATGATGTCGATTGCCCGGAAACGACATGGTTTTTAGCGGTTGCGTAGTTTCGATCCTCGAGTCCTCGTGGCATCTCACCGTGCGTCTTAATTTTCGCGCGTATCCCTGATGACGTCAGCGCCATAATAGAGACGTCGCTACGTCTGTTCGGGCCGGCTATCGACCGAACTCGAGCTTTTTTTACCTGGGCCATGTTAGGAGTTTGCCTTCTTCGGGTACATGCGCCGGGCAGAGGCTTGCCAGCTGGTTTAATGTGAAGCTCGGGGATCCACTGTTGAGACCGAGCATGAATATATCTGGCGGTCTCGTGACGAGGGCTTTTGATCTATCTCTTTGTAGGGCAGGAGCCGCTCGTAGTGGATGAACCGAGCAGGAGGCTGCCCGGTCGCCTTGTGATGAGGGCTTTCAATCCTTAGCGTCGTAGGGTAGGAAGCTACCCGATAGGGACGAACCGGGCAGGAAGCTGCCCGATCGCCTCGTGATGAGGGCTTTTGATCCGCAACGTTGTGGGGAAGAAAGCTACCCACTGTAGATGGGCCAGCAGGAAATTGCTCGGCCGCCTCGTGATGAGGGCTTTTGATCCTTACCGTCGTGGGGGTAGGAAGCTACCTGCTAGGGATGAACCAAGCAGGAGGCTGCCCGGTCGCCTCGTGATGAGGGCTTTTGATCCACAACGTTGTGGGGTAGGAAGCTACCCGCTGTAAATGGGCCAGCAGGAAATTGCTCGGCCGCCTCGTGATGAGGGCTTTTGATCCTTAGCGTCGTGGGGTAGGAAGCTACTCGCCAGGGATGTACCGAGCGGGAGGCTGCCCGGTTGCCTCGTGACGAGGGCTTTCGATCCGCATCATTGCGGGGTAGAAGCTACCTGCTGCAGATGGGCCAGCAGGAAATTGCTCGACCGCCTCATGATGAGGGCTTTTGATCCTTAGCGTTGTGGGGTAGGAAGCTACCCTCTAAGGATGAACCGAGCAGGAGGTTGTCCGGTCGTCTCGTGATGAGGGCTTTTGATCCGCAACGTTGTGGGGTAGGAAGCTACCCGCTGCAGATGGGCCAGTAGGAAATTGTTCGGCCGCCTCATGATGAGCATTTTTTATCCTTAGCGTCGTGGGGTAGGAAGCTGCCCGCTAGGGATGAACCGAGTAGGAGGCTGTCCGATCGTCTCATGATGAGGGTTTTCGATCCGCAGCGTTGCGGGGCAGGAAGCTACCCGCTGCAGATGGGCCAGCAGGAAATTGCTCGGCCGCCTCGTGATGAGGGCTTTTGATCATTAGCATTGTGGGGTAGGAAGCTGCCTGCTAGGGATGAACCGAGCAGGAGGCTGTCCGGTCGCCTCGTGATGAGGGATTTCGATCCTTAGCGTCGCGGGGTAGGAAGCTACTCGGTCGCCTCGTGATGCGGGCTTTCGATCCTTAGCGTAGTTGGGTAGGAAGCTACCTGCTAGGGATTGGCCAGCAGAAAATATCGAACATATGTTAACCGATAGACGGGGACTAAGTGGCGCTTTGAGTTTCATATATAAGTATCGATGAGAATATGAAAGTTTCATATTATCATCGAGTATCATATATTGGTTTTAACTTGAACATCTTGAATCACTCTCTAATGATGTGTTTGTTGTGTATTCTTGTTGTATGTGTGTGTTTCGGCTGTCGGGGGTAAGGCTTCTATCCCATTAAGAATGTATAGAGCGAACACCCATTCGCTTGTGCTTTCAACCGTTTCGAGTAAATTTCGGCAGCACCTTCCCGCTGTTCTCCGAGTACACTGTAATAGAATAGATAATTATTTCAAAGCTGTGAAACAACTTTGAAATGAACATCTAATCTATCTTTGTATACGGAGAACCAGCGGAAAGGTACCGACGCAATATCTCGAAACGGATGAAAACACAAGTGAATGAAGGTGTTTGCTTTATACATTCCTAACTTGTCCATACGGGACAAATCTATCGGTTATCATACGATTGAATCTTCTCGTTACATAGACTACACGACGGTTGTCAGTATCGAGCTATACCGTCCGATATTTAACAAGCTTCGTATAGTTCTATATCAAGACGAACGTCGAACGCATGTTAACCGATAGACGGGGACTAAGTGACGCTTTGAGTTTCATATATGAGTATCGATGAGGATATGAAAGTTTCATATTATTATCGAGTATCATATATTGGTTTTAACTTAAACATCTTGAATCATTCTCTAATGATGCGTTTGTTGTGTATTCTTGTTGTATGTGTGTGTTTCGGCTGTCGGGGGTAAGGCTTCTATCCCATTAAGAATGTATAGAGCGAACACCCACTCGCTTGTGCTTTCAACCATTTCGAGTAAATTTCAGCAGCACCTCCCCGCTGTTCTCCGAGTACACTATATAATACAATAGATAATCATTTCAAAGCTGTGAAACAACGTTGAAATGAACATCCAATATATCTTTGTACACGGAGAACCAGCGGAAAGGTACTGACGAAATATCTCAAAACGGATGAAAACACAAGTGAATGAAGGTGTTTGCTTTATACATTCCTAACTTGTCCACACGGGTAAAATCTATCGGTTATCATACGATTGAATCTTCTCGTCACATAGACCATACGACGGTTGTTAGTATCGAGCTATACCGTCTGATATTTAATAAGCTTCGTATAGTTCTATGTCACGACGAACATCGAACGTATGTTAACCGATAGACGGGGACTAAGTTGCGCTTTGAGTTTCATATATGAGTATCGATGAGAATATGAAAGTTTCATATTATCATCGAATATCATATATTGGTTTTAACTTGAAAAACGTGCCGTTGAAAAAAATTATTGTTCTCCACCTTGCACTCTCTTAACAATGGTACATGCATTAAATAACATGTAAGAGCTATCTATAACAACTCTAAAGTTTCACCTGTTGGGTTCAATAAAAAGGTTTTTGATATAACAAACACAACCTTTCTCAATTTTTTTGGAGACATAAATCAAGGAAAAAATAGATTTCAGATGGTGATAAAAATACCAAATTCTTTCATTGTTGGGTTAATGTCAAAAGATGTCAAAACAGAATTACAAAGTTGCAAAATGTAGAAAGCATTTGTTTTGAGGAGCAAAAACAGATTGTTCATATGACAGCTTCTCATTTTGAAAAAGCTTTTATTTCACAAAATATAAATGCAGAATTTGATTGCAGACATATCATTTCTAATATGATTTCAGACATATCAGGTTTAGGGTTAGAGCCTAGGGTTAATTTGGGTTAATTAGAAGCTAGGGTTAATTTTGGTTAATTATTGATAATTTGAAAAGGTTAGGGTGTTGGTTAGGGTTAATTAGGTTAATTTGGGTAAGTTTACTTGAAACAGCGCATTCTGCCTATATGAATGATTAAGTTTGTATAATCTTCACACACGTGTTTTCATGTATGCCGGCCATCTTGAGGGTGCATGTAATATTTTTATTTTCCTCTCAAATTGTAATTTGCATATATCATGAAATCTTGCCCCTGGGTAAATATTTAGGTTTAGGGTTAGAGTCCAGTATCCACTCCAGTTTATTGCAGAACCAAACAAAATTGTTGAATCGAGACTTGCACTGCACACTCACTATTTTGACTCTTCCACTCTCACATCTATAGGCACACCTTTTTTCAACCTAATAATAACTTAGCAGCCAACACGTCGACATTCGCTCTAGTTAGAGTTTTTCGATAGTATCTCACTCCTCGCTCCATGGCCAATATTCCTGTCATACATCAATCCATGGCCCACACCCATAAACAAAGTAGGGGCACAGAGAAATGATGCTCTATATAAACTTACAAAGGGATTGATATGTACAGGGTCAACATGCATTATGCAAAGCTTTTCCCTAAAGTTAGGAAATATTTTTTCAAACATAAAGAGGTGCCCAAGGCCGTTAATTCTACTCTTGTTTGCCTTATTCCTAAAAAGGCAAACTTTCGCTCCATAATCGATTATAGGCCTATAAACCTTTGTAATTTTCTATACAAAATTTTCATTTTCCCCAACCCTAGCCCCAGCCCTAGCCCTAGCCGAACCCCAACCCCAACCCTAACCCCAACCCCAGCCCCAGCCGAACCCCAACCCCAACCCCAGCCCCAACCCCAGCCCCAGCCGAACCCCAACCCTAACCCTAACCCCAACCCCAACCCCAGCCGAATCCCAACCCCAACACCAAACCCCAACCCTAACCCTAACCCCAACCGATGCCTAACCCTAACCCTCATCGGTACCCAAACACTGAACCCTAACCCTAAAATCATCAAAATTATGTTTAATTGGAGATTTACTAACCTGTAGGCGGTGAAGGAGACGACGGAGACGCTCGATCGGTGGTCAACAACGCGCGCAATCGGCGACGAGAAAGAACAAGGGCGGTGGCGACGACGAAACGGAGGACGGTGGCGACGACAAGAACGGCTACGAGAAAACTGCGACGAGGCGGGAACGAGAAATTTGGGGATTTTGGGAATTTTGGGAGTTAACGCGCGAGAGAGACGAGACGTAGGACAATTCTGTACCTTTTTAATTAAGTTCCCATTTAGATGTCCCGACGGATTAGTCCATAGGTCATTGGTTTGCGGCTCCGTAGGGGCAAACAACAAATTATGATTTAATATTTTAAAATTAAAACGTCGGGCACCGTAGGGATAACCGTCGGGCCCTACGGATTAGTCCGTAGGGCCAAAATAAATCTGCCCCTACGGATTTCATTATCCGTAGGGGCAACCCCTATTGTAGTAGTGTTACTCTCTTGAGCATTAGATTAGAGAGAAAAAGATAGTGAAAATTTTCTGCATCCCCACTCTCCATTCGTAGCGCGTTTGGAGCGTCGGTTGCTTCACTAGGTGAAACTGGAGTTTGGAACGGTTTCCTCGGGTGGATCATCTTCGACAAGGGTGGTCGCCATTCAAGTTTTTTCTCGACGACCTACAAGAAGCTTGGAGGGGTCTTGCACGATTGGGTGGACATGCGTCAAAGATTGTAGTCTCTACGAATCTTGTATGTTAGTTGCTAATTTTGATGTATGGTTTGAATCGTTGGGTATTGTGTTTTGTACTTGCTTAAAAAATCATTTTTTTTCTTTCGTTTTGGCCGCGGCTTCCGCGGCGCGGGCACAACAGACTAACATGGTCAGTGTTGCTACCACGTCTCTGTTCTAGATTCAAATAGAATAAAATTAATTTTGCGGCATAAATGGCTATATTATATCCTGTGGTCTTTTAAAAAGAGACCTAGACTAGCGTCAGAATCACCAACAAGTTCCGAGATACAAAAAACGATTTTCTTTATGTTCATTTTGGTTGAGTCTGTGTTGTTGCATCCGTATTTAAAACAACAACAAATTAAATTTAACTTAGCGCCATAAATGATAATATTATGCTTGATGTTCTTTGAAAAGACATATAGACTTGCGCCAGAATCATGATTAACTTCAGCATGTAAAAATCTCAAATCCATTTCAAACGCATCGTAGAGACGACAGAGAAATGTATGTGAACTTCTAGTGAAAAGAAACGGAAATAGAAATTCCGACATGATACCAGTAAGGTAAAATTAAAATTTTCATGTTTATAATTAGCAATTTGGTTTGCTATTTCCTTATGATTTCATGCAACTCATTTCAAATAAACTCCTTTTAAAACCATTTTCACTAGCAACACTCCATTTTATTTCCAAAAGAGGAAAAACATTTTATTCCAAATGAAGAAAACGTTAATGATTTTTCTCAACAAATAGTAGGCAGCCCAGCTGGATTTGCTGCTTTCAAAGAGGCATGCTTTATAATTAGGCCCACGGAGGCCTATTCATTACCTGTATTTTTGCAAGTGTGATGTATGTGTGTATGTGTCAGATATAACGGACAATTCTGTGAAAAAATATTTTTCTTCAAATATGAAAAGGGAAGTTTAACTCCTATGAAAGCACTTTATGAAGCGTCTCATGATTTGGATGTGAAAAGAAAGATTTAAGGGAGCAAAGCATAAAAATTTAAAAACGCATGACCGTCTTTATATTTTATCTTTTTGTGTGAGTGAAGAGAGAGTGATGAGATGACAATTCTCGAATTAAGAAAGTAACGAAGTATTTATATATATTTTTTGAGTTTTTATATGAAAAATAAGAAGATGTTTGTTCTTGTTATTATAATAGAGATTAATTCATGATGTATTTAGACCGTAAATTTTCTTAATTTTCTCGAGTTATAGAAAGGAAATGCTCAGATTTTGGAGTTCTCCTTAGCTGGATAGGCTTGTGAAACACAAGAACCAGCTCTTTTCTGAACATCACAATTGCTGCCTCCTCTATCGTTAGCTGCTAAATGATAGCGTTTTCTTCAACTTAGAACACTTAGTAGAGTTGGAAGTTGTTTGAACTCTATTTGATTATCCGAAAACATTAATAATCTCAGTTCATTTCCAGGGCTATTTTTTAATTTTATCAGTGAGGAGCTCTAAAAAAGTTAGCTCAGCTGCTTCTAATTTTTCCTAGCTAGGTACTCCGAAATTTCGCCTTTCTAAACATTTATTTTAATTTTATTTCATTTGAGTGATAGTTATCTTAATTCTGACGCAGATAGTTCCACGGCCTACCTTCGCCGGTTTCGCCTTTCTAAACATTAATTTTAATTTTATTTTATTCGAGTGATGGTAAATTTAAAACATATATTTTGAGGAAATTATATTAGAATTAAACTATTTATATTTGCAATTATTCCCAATTAAACCAACAAATTACTTATATAGTGATCCAGTGCAAATAGGGCTGAATATTCATTATTCATTTCCCCCTCTTTTTTTCATTTTTAAACATTAATTTTAATTTTAATTTTAATTTATTTGAGTGATAGTAAATTTAAAACATATATTTTGACAAAATTATATTAGAATTAAACTATTTCTATTTGCAATTATTCTCAGTTAAACTTAAACCGACTAATTACTTATATATTGATCTAGAGCAAATAGGGCTGAATAAATCTCAAGTATATAGGTCTTCATATCTCTCGATCGGAACCATTTCACTTGCTTCCGAAACTAAACCATGCTAAAAGTTGGCCAGCATGCAGCTGAACCTTTAATCAACTTTGGTTTCAAAGAATTGGAACTGCGTCGGTTTCAGGTTCATATTTCTTCGGGGGCAAGTATTATAGGGTAGAAATAGAATCACCTGTAGCAGAAAACAAAAAGAAATTCTTTCGTACAATCATCATAAAGAATATCTCTACTATTATAACTAGCAATCCTAAATGAGGTAATTAGTCAACAAAATCAAAAATAGAAAAGATTACAAAATTCTAATAGCCATGTTTGAGAACTGGAGATGTCCATCTCATCTACCACAATAAACAAAAATAAGAAATGAAAAGTCAACAATCCCCTTTTCTCTCTCTCATGATTTTATTCATTACACTTTCTCTCTCATGCTCAAAATGCCAAAAATCGATATACCTTACAAATTTATTCACAAGTACGCATATCTTTATTATTTTGTATAATGCATAAGTTCTTGATTCTAATATTACCACCGCATTCACTTAATTTAAATTTAGAAAAACTATAAATACCTTTTGAAATTTTCTCATAAGGATCCGTGATAAAAAATAAAATCTACACATGTGTTCACCATATATATGTTTTTTTAGACATTACACCGTGTGTATCGCTCGGGAGAATTTATAGTTGGCCAGTGCAGGCATATATATCAAAATAATGGCATGCAACTTGTTTGAGGAGACCAAATTCCAAGTGAGTGGAGTCGCACCATAATGAGTGAGCATGAAATGAGTCGCTGTGAGTGAGTAAAAGGCTCTTTAATTATAAAGAGCCTTTTGCCATTGATTGCCAAACATTTTCTCAGAGAGCTAATGAATAGTTTGCAAAAGAGGGGGGGGGGGGGGGGGGGGAGGGGGGACATTTTCTCAGAGAGCTAATGAATAGTTTGCAGGGGGGGATGATGAACAATACTCGTTATATGCACAATACTAGATTCTCAGAGAGCTAAATTTCAACTTATTATCATAAACTATAGATACTTTTTCCAAATGATACCATGAATTTTCAAGATGATGGATTGATATAATGAACTTTCAAAGGTATCAAAATACCCACCTATCGGCATTAACAGGATATTATAAAATTATCAAAATACCCTTCTCATATAATAAAAAAGACCATATTTGCAAAAAAAAATGAGGGGTATTTTGGTAATTTTTTAATTTCCCGTTAATGTCATCATGTGGGTATTTTGATACCTTTGAAAGTTCATGGTATCAATCCATCATTTTAAAAATTCATGGTATCATTTAGGAAAAGTGCATGTAGTTCATGGTAGCAGGTTGAAGTTTAGCCTTATAATATATGAGGATAATGGTGAAAAGGTGCCGTAGAAGGGCGTCGAAAAAATACGCCCTCTATGATTTTTTTCGACGATCGACATCTATTATCTCTATCTTTATCATTTAAGATGTGGATACATAAAATTTCATGTGATTCCATCACTATTTCACCGTTGATTTAGTGGTTGCAAAATTAACTGTTTGCCGACAATAGAACTTTTTACATTACTAATTCAACGGTGAAAAAGTGGTGGAATCACATGAAATTTGGTGTATCCGTGTCTTAGATGGTAAAGATGATGATGATAGATGTCGATCGTCGAGAAAAATCGTGGAGGGTGTATTTTTTTGACGCCACCTAACTAAAATGCTTTTAGAGTCTTTTTTTTCTTCCTTTCATTATTCTCATAATATATATATATATATATATATATATTATAGCCACAGGGAATATTTTATATTACTATTGCTGGTACTAGTAAATATCTATGTGATGAAAATAAGCAACAAAATCTGTCACTTTGCCTATGAAATGGCATGCACAGTATGATTGCATCTCACCTCCTGTACAAACTCACATCATGTTGTCTTCCTTAAAGGTGGGCTACCTCCTTTAACCGACCCACCCAACTATGCTTAATGCCACTATGGTATGCGGGCCACGTATTGAAAAAATATACAGCATATCAGTTATATGTGTTCGGTCATGAAAGAGAAAGAGACAGAACCATAAGTCCCATCAAACTAGTTGAAAGATGTCTGTCCGAAAAGTTACATATTTTTATCTATCCTAACGGGTTGCATTGCACCTATAGGAATACAGAATAATTTCTGAGAATGGAACCTTTTGTTTTAGGTTGAATGTAAGGTGATTTTTCTATTTGTCTAGTCATTTGAATAAAGGATCACGGCTCATAGATCTGATCAGTCAGAACCACATATTAGATTTATTATGTTTTAAGTGGAAATGAACACGGCAAGCTTTCTATCTTTGTCCTTCTCATACCATCATTTGGAATGTGAGTTGTTAAACCAAACAAATCCGCACATGCACTTATCAACTCTTTGCATACAATCTTATCACCCTTGGTTGATGCAATGAACTAGTTTAATTAGCCATGGCATATGACTTGACAATTAGATATAGAGCTCTATCTTCAATCTAGCATGATGTCTTAATGGATATCCATGGTAGCTGATGGAGGTTGGGATCTCCTTCAGATGCTGTCCTCCGTCGATCCTATGATGGCGGTCTCGGACGGTCGCGACTTGGTCTGGAAGTTGTTGAGGTTTGAGCGTATGGATCTCAATGGGTTGGTGTTGCGCCGAGCTACCTGCAAAGGCAGTCCCGGGGTGGCTGTACCACCAGGGACCTTCCGACGATCAAGTTAGTGTCAGGGAATATTGGCAGAGTAGCGGCGTATTGGAGTCAATTCGTCTTACCTAAGTCGTCTGGGAGAGGGATTTTTATAGTGGTCGCATGGAGTGAAACCGGTGTGAGATCCTCGCCGTCAGTTACGCCCTTACGTTACACCCGCGTTAGTAGCGGGATCTGCTCATTAATGGAGGAAAGAGCCTGCGTGAGACGCGGAGCGTGGGGCAGTGGATATCTCGCTTTGGCGAGATGCGCGGAGCTGTTGCGGAGACGCTGGGGCTCCGCGTTCTCGGTTGATCGGGAGAGCCGAGGGGGCTCGGCATGTCAGGGGCTCGGAGACGAGCTGGAGGCCGAAGAGGCTCGACACGTCGGGAGGCTCGGAGACGAGCTGGAGAGCCGAGGAAGCTCGTACGTCGGGAAGCTTGGAGACGAGCTGGAGGCTGTTCGTTAGGAGAGTATGGAAGTACTCGGGGAGGTCTCCTGGAAGGTCGGGTGTGTCCTTGGAGACGAGGTACCGAGGTACATCCCCAAAGCATCATATTTATTCCTGCTCCGTAACCTTCGGGACACGTCATCTGCTATGTGTCATGAGCTGGAGAAATACCACTGTTCCCGCCGAAAATTTCTGCGCGAAAGAGCCCAAGGTATCAAATGGCGGCGATACGCTTAAGAAAATGGGAACCAGTATCTTCCGGGCTGTTTTTTGATAAACTCCCGAATGAGAAACAGATAAATTCTGATGGTATCGAAAGCGGCTCGAAAAACCCTTCGATTTGATATATTATGGGCCTCTTAATTCATCCGGGATCAAAAGTTATGAGGAATTACGTGTCCACACGTGATGGGCTTTTAAAAACCCGCTGGAGGAGTTAAAAAATATAATAAAAACTCAGAAAAGACCCCAATGGGGCATCACGTGCTCACACGTGACCATGGGTCACGTGCAGACACGTGATGGGCTTTTAAAGCCTCTAAAATAATGAATAGAATTTAATTCTAAAAGTCAGAAAATACTTCAACGAGGTATCACGTGCTTACACGTGACCAATGGTCACGTGTTGACACGTGATGGTTAAAACTGAAACATAAATAAGCGGCTGAGAAAGGAACCTAATTGGGGGGTCACGTGCTCACACGTGACCAAAGGTCACGTGCCAGCACGTGACTGGCTTTAAAAGCATTATAATTTAATAGAATTAAATTCTAAAAGTTTCTGAATCTTTCCAAATGGAAAAGGGTCATGGGGAACCGTTGGATTAAAAATCCAAGGGTGATTAAAAATCACCAATTATGGAAAAACCTTGGACAAGGAGAGATTTCCCTGAAAATCTCACCAGGATAACAAATAGAATATCTTTTGGATTTAAAATCCACGGTGAATAAAATTCACTGAATGATCTAAAGGCCCAGATTAATGATAAATATAAATCAAATCTCTCAACATACAAATCAAATCTCTTAATGAGAGATTTGCTAAACAAATTGATTCTCTTCCTTCTCCTATAAATAGGAGCCAAGAAGAGAAGAGAAGGGATCTACTTTTTGGAGAGAAGAAACATAGGGAGGAGAATTTAATTCTCAAGAGAAAAAAGAAACAGAGAGAGGAGAATTTAATTCTCTGCAAAAGAAAAACCCTAGGTAAGAAAAAAGAGGCTTCAAAAGAGAATTTAATTCTCAAAAGAGTTTAACTCTTACATAAAAAAAAGAACTTAGTTCTTTCTCTGGTTGAGGATCTGCAAAGTGCACATCTCCCCATTAATTGAGAATTTAATTCTCGTTGGGTTGAGATCCTGCCATGCAGATCTAAAACACAGAGGAGGAATTGAGTTTTGAGAATTAATTCTCCTAAAACAAAACTAGGGTTTAACCCTAATCAAGAATTTAATTCTTTTACATATCTGGGAATTTAATTCCTTTGAAAAGAAATCAGGGTTTCATCCTAAATAAGAATTCAATTCTTTCACGATAGGAATTTAATTCCTCCAAAATCATAATTAGGGTTTAACCCTACAAAGAATTCAATTCTTAAAAGATCTCTGTTCATGAAAAGAACTAGGGTCACGTGCCCCCACGTGACCCTTGAAAAGATCCCCTGCAAAGAACTTTGAAGCATCACCTCACGTGCTCCCACGTGACTCCCAGGACGCAGAAAGAAAAAGCAAAGGGAATGAAAGCTTTGGGCGCTCTCACGTGTTATCACGTGACCCCTCAGCAAATGCTTTAACAATTGGCGCACAGATCCCCATCACGTGCCAACACGTGATGCTCTAAAATAAAAATGAAAGTGTTTAACACTTAATGGCAAAACAAAAGAAAAGAAGCTTTGGGCGCTCTCACGTGTCCCCACGTGACCCCTCAGCAAGTGCTGTAATATTCGATGCATAAACCCCCATCACGTGCCAACACGTGATGCTCTAAAATAAAGATGAAAAGTGTTTAACACTTATTCGCAGATTTGAAGATAAAACAAAGGAGATCTGGCTTCACATTTAGGGCGCCCTCACGTGTCCCCACGTGACCCCTAACGAATCCCTTTAATATCGAATGGATGGATGCCTATCACGTGCCCACACGTGATGGCTAGGAAATTAAAGGTGTTAAATACTTACCTGCTGAATAAAATAAGGGAAATCAGGGCGCTCTCACGTGTTCGCACGTGACCCCTCCCTCCTTAGTGTTTAACACTAATTGGAAAACTCTATTTGCAGTGCTTAACACTGATTATCTTTTAGTGTTTAACACTAATTTGCTAATCTTATTCCCAGTGTTCAACACTGTTGGTCTGTAGTGTTTAACACTAGCTTTAGCCCAATTGGCTAAGTTTTTAGAGGCAAAGCCTCTCCTTCAATGGACCAACAGAGGGCCAATATTTCAAACATAACTGGACTTAGCCCAAACTGGCCATAAGTCCTCAAATCATCTTGAACTGAGCACATCTGCTTTTTCGACCAACTCATTGGTTTATGGTACATCTCTGAACTCCTCTGATATTTGTCGTTGTAATCCTTCAACGTCTTCAGAGAGGTGACGGGTCCCGACAACCACACATCAGCACGGACTGTGGGGTCCTTAAACTCATGGACTTATGCGTCCTTAAACCAAGATACGGACTGTGGGGTCCTTAAACCCGCGGACTTATGCGTCCTTAAACTAACGGACTAATGCGTCCTTAAACACGCCCATATGGACTGTGGGGTCCTTAAACCCATGGACTTATGCGTCCTTAAACTACCAATGGACCACCACGTCCCTAAACTGGCAATGGACCACCATGTCCCTAAACTGGAGGTGGACCCCCATGTCCCTAAACTGGTAATGGACCACTAGGTCCCTAAACTGGAACATTAGAGCCAATTGCTCTTTTGTCGGATCTAAACGATCCCGTTAAGTCGATCTTAGTCCCAAACTGGACTAACGTATCCTTAACAACCGTTTAAGTTGATCTTAGCCTCAAAAATGGCTAACGTATCCTTAAACTTTCAAACAGACTCTAGTCCCAAATCGGACTATAAACCCCCTAATCAACTCTGGCTCAAGGGTACATCTCTGAACTTCTCTGACATCTGTCGTTGTAATCCTTCAACGTCGTCAGAGAGGTGGCGGGTCCCGACGGCCATACATTTAATGGACCACTAGGTCCCTAAACTGGAACATTAGAGCCAATTGCTCTTTTGTCGGATCTAAACGATCCCGTTAAGTTGATCTTAGTCTCAAACTGGACTAACGTATCCTTAACAAACGTTTGAGTTGATCTTAGCCTCAAATATGGCTAACGTATCCTCAAACCAAAACCCCAAACCCAAATCTAAGAAAACACGGATTTGGACTAATCCACGTCCTACGGGCGACGACATAAATCAGTCTCCGTATACAATCCACGGGCAACCACAAACAAAACAAACACCCACGACACGAAGTGACCAGCTGGAGAAGGAGAAAGTTGTTACCGCGATGCGGTAGCGTAATTAACTGCAGGGGCTTGCGCCTGCAGGGAAGAGCGTCCCCACAATCAAAAAAACCCCTCAAGCGAGGGGGAATCTGACGAAGTCTGCTACATCGGCCGCATTCGTCTAAACCTCCAATACACGGTGCCATAAATCAACTTGGCATCTTCGGAGAGGTGGACGGATAGCACCTATTAGCATCTGCCCCGAACCTCAGACAAGACGTCATGTCTCGGCCGCCGTTTGGAGGGGAACAGATTCTGGCACGCCCGGTGGGACCTTTTCCTCTTTCCACTCCACACTTCGTGTGTCGTGTTCGCGAACGAATCGCGGTTTACTGTGGTTGCCTGTGGATTCAAGGTACTAAGATTTGGTGTCTTGCTCCGTACAGAAAACAGAAGATCAATGGCTTCAAACTGCACTGCCTGCAACTGCAACTCTCGCTCGTTCCTTGCTGGAGGAGTGACTTATGGGCCCCAAGCGGCCTCCCTTTTCAAGATGCCAGTGGAGCAGGTAACTCAGGCCACCACTGGATTATTCTTCGGGACCATGCTCCCACCGTTGAGCTTCAATACCACAATGACGTCGCAAGAAGCCCCAAAGAAGTTGGTCTTTGATCAGCTTACCACTGCCGCGACCCCTCTTAACGGGTCGGCCAGCTTCAATACCTCAGTTTTCAACAGACTGGGCCAGAACGTCTGCAAACACGCGATACCCGAAGCTGCCATCCCAAAGCGGATAGCTATCCCGGCTCAAGCGGACGAAATCAAAGGAAAGGCATCTCCTTCCAAGAAGTCAGTTTTTACGAGGCTGGCCATTCCGGTTGCTGCTCCAGGCGAGGTCCTCAAAGCTGCTTCCCCTGCTCAGAGGGGGCATGAAGAAGCTTATCCAACAGCGGAGGTGATCTCATCCGCACGACATGCCCGATGTCGCCACTGGCGCCGAGTGAGGAAGGCTGGGGGCAATTCCCCCTCTAAGATAACTCCGCCAGCTCCAACGGAGTGGATCGATGCTGCTGTTCCAACCGGGAACAGCTTTGAATTGCTGAACACGGTGCGCAGAAACTCTTCTACCGCCGTACTAAAAAGATCCCCTCCTTTCCGATGGGAAACGTTGCGGAAGCCAAGCCAGAACAGTTCTCTCAGCGGCTGTCCTCTAAAATCTACAAGGTCTGGCGCCAAGTCCAAGACTCGGTGATTGATCGAAATTTTTCCCGCCGGCAGAAGAAGCTGAAGGTCCAGCAGGAAGAAAACCGTCCTGTTAAGCCACAAAAAGCAACGGCTACTTGGGTGCCCACTACAACGGCCCCCTCAACTTCAACCACTCAAGAGAAAAGGAGGCCGCAAAAAGCCCCTGTGAACATGGTGAACCGTAAACGCGCTGAGCACAAACACCCCAAGTCTGGGGGCATGGTGGTGCACACTGTTTATATGGCTTCTGGAAAGGAGGAAAGCCGTGCTTCGACGGGTCACCGACCACTCACCCGATCCGTGACGAAAACCCAGGAGCAGCAACAGAAGCTTCAGGAGATGATGACTGCAATGGCCGCACTTACCGGGCCAAAAGAAAGCTCGGGGGCATCATCAGAGCAGCGTCATGAACAAGAAACTGACGCTGACTACCTACGCAGAGTCCTCGAAAAGAAGGACAGAGAAGCCGCAGAGCAAGCGGCTAACATAAAGCAAATGGCGCTCCTCTTCTAAGATATGGTAGGGATGATGCTACAGCCGGACCCTCCAGTTGAAGACCCTCCGATCATTACTGAAGACGATAGAGGAGAGACACTCCTCCGACTCTTTCAATAGCTAAAGATGAAACCATCTCCAAGGCTGCGCTGGATGACTATATAGCTCATCAAATACGGGCTCATCAAGTGAATGAAGTGGCTGGGCAAATTGCTACAACCGGACGACCCTATCCGGGCTGGTATGACCAAATCAGTTACCCGCCGGGATGTACGATCCTTAAGTTCCATGCATACAAGGGGACGGGAAATCCGCATCAGCACGTCGCTCAATTCAGAGCCTTATGTGGCAACACTGGAGGCGACGACAAACTGTTGCTTCGCCAATTCGTCGGCAGCTTAGCAGAAACAGCCTTTGAATGGTACTCGGAGCTTCCCAACGACTCTGTCAAAACATTTGCAGAGATGGAGCTGCTGTTTACACAAAGATTCGCGAGTGCTAGCGGACGCACCCCGATCACGGCACTGATTAATGCCAGGGTAAGGCCAGGCGAGACGTGGGTTCAATACGCGACACGATGGCGGAATCTATGGTCGAAGTGCGAACAATGCATCGAAGAAGCACCTGCGGTAGGCATGTTCGTAGGCACTCTTGATCCGCAAGCGACCATCTCGCAATTCATGATGTTCTTCAAGCCAACTACTTTCCAGGCTTTGATTGACAAGTTGGCCCAAATGGATCAGATGGATCATAGATCATCTCCTTCAAAGACGGACCCTCGGAATGAAAAGGGCAAAGGGAAAGCAACTTTCATCGCCAATACTCAACAACAGCCGAGCAACTTAAAGCCGGTTGTCCGCCAAAGCAACGTACGTCCACGCCCATCCCTCGAGGAGAGACTGGGACGTCTTTATTCGTTTCCTCAGGATAAAACAAGGAGACTGTTCGAGCTGGCAGTGCGCAACAGACTCATCCATCTGCCGAATCCAAAACGTCTATTGTAGACAGGCGATGTCAACGATCTTAATTACTGCCCTTACCACCAAGCGGTAAGCCATCCAATCGAAGATTGCTTCGTCTTTAAGGGATGGATCGAAGATCAGTAACAACAAGGTAAGTTCGCATTATCCGAAAACTGGAAGGTGAACCCGCCACAGCCTCACACTCCTAAGAAGACAAACACACTGGGGGCAACATGCTCTTTTGTTGAGGAAGCTCCATGGGAGGTGGCTCTTTCGGCCAAGACCAAAAGGATGCTAAATGATCTCCAGACGTGCCCGGCGATTAGATGGAAGAACCCGTTGGAACCTGAGATCATCAAGGGGATGCTGAAGCTGCACCCAATTCCAAATATTGGTGGTGATAGCCAAAGCATTCACACCCAGCCGTCGAAATCTTCGAAAAAGAAGGAGAAATCCAAGAAGCCCGTGAAGCCTGGCGACAAGCGCACGGATTTGCAGAAACAGATTGACACGCTGGAAGAGTATAACCAGAAGGCGCGGATTCCAATCACGCTCCAAGAGTTTCTCAGCCACGTCCTCGAGGATGAAAACGATGGAGAAGACTCATCAGATGAATCTGAGGACTACGCAGCAAGTTGTCATGTGATCTCTCACTCCTTGATAGATGATAAAGAGGCTCCTTGCACCGAGAAACCGAGGGCGGATCCTGAACCAGAACTTCTGTGGCTGTCAGATGAGATGATCGATGCCTTCCTGAATGAGATTCGTCTGAAAAGTAAAGCCTGACCGGGAACGTGAGATGGCCATATTTGAAAAAGCCAAACGTCGGCGACTGACAAAAGGGTCGAAACACTCCCACCAGATCAAAGTACATCCGCCGCAAATGAAAGCAGGATCAAGACAAGGAAACGATTCGCCAAAGCCATATCAATGGGGATGAGGCCGCTCTCTTTCAGAGAAAATTCTCCTGGTGGTATACATTTTGATGAAACGGACGTACACCCTAACTTCTGCTTATATCATCAGAGAATCGCACATCCTACTGAAGACTGCAACTCCTTTAAGTGTTGGTAGCAAGGATATGTCGCTCATAGACAACACGTCAATAGAATAAAGCGGGAAGCTCGTAGACAGCGAAAAAATATGACAGATGAGCATAAAAGAGTTGCCGGCAATTGTCATAGGGACGAGCCCGGGGGATCACGAGTTCTCAGCTTTAGAAGCGATTCTGACGAAGAAGCTGACCTCAACCCTCTCTTCAAGAAATTCATTTCTAAAAAAAAAGAATTGGAGAGTTGCGAGAACGTTCAGCAGTACAATCTCACGCTACCCGGAAAGAATCTCGGACCCGCAAACGACGGAGCAAACGAAATGAGAAAGGAAAAGGAAAAAACGGCCTTTGTTGCCAACACTCAACAACAGCCGAGTAACCCGAGACCGTTTTGTCGTCAAAACAACAAGCCGCGATATCTTAATGAGAAGTTGAAACGTCCTTACTCGTTTCCCAAAGATAAAACAAAGAGATTGTTCGAGCTAGCAGTGCGCAGCGGGCTCATCACTCTGCCAGATCCAAAACGTCCATTGCAACCAGGTGACGTTAACAATTCTAACTATTGTCCCTACCACAGAGTAATGGGTCACCCACTCAAAAATTGCTACGTCTTCAAAAACTGGGTTGAAGACCAATACCAATAAGGCAAGTTCGCGCTGCCCGAAAAGTGGAAAATAAACCCGCCGCAACAACATGCTCCGAAAAAGGTGGATATACCGGGGGCATCATGCTCATTCATAGGGAAAGCCCCATAGACCGAAAAGTCAGTAAACTAGAAATTCGCCTCAAATACGGCGACGGTAGACCGAAATGTCGTTAAACTAACGATGGACCACTATGTCCTAAAACTGGCGTCGGACCGAAACGTCCTTAAACTAACGGCGGACCGTAATGTCCTAAAACTTGCAAATGACCGAAACGTCGTTAAACTACTCCCAACCCGCAGCATCTTCAGGCTGACGTGGTAAAATAAATAAAAAAAATAAAAAAAACAAAAAAAAAAACGGTACGTCCACAAGCAAAATGGGCACGGATGAAAACCCAAAAAGGCTCCGTGAGTAAAAACAGCAGGGCTGCCGGCGAGTGTTCGTGAAAACCCGAAAGGGCGCGACCTCGTTTATAAAAAAAAGGAATAAAAAAAAAGAAAAAAAAGAAAAAAAAAACGGTATGTCAACAAGCAAAATGGGCACGGATGAAAACCCGAAAGGGCTCCGTGAGTAAAAACAGCAGGGCTACCGGCAAGTGTTTGTGAAAACCCGAAAGGGCGCAACCTCGTTAAAAGACACTTATGGGGTCCTCTCGACCTTGTAAGGAGAAACCACCTGCGTGAGATCCTTACGACTCATAGGGAAGCAACACACTTAGGGATCCTCACGATTCCTAAGGAGAAATAACACTTGCGAGATCCTCACGACTCGTAAGGAGAACTCTCTTATGGGAGCCTCACGGCTCATAAGATTTGAAAGTCTTAAGTTACAGAGACCTGAACCTGTTCTTAAGCAACCCCCACAACCTTCGATATTGCCCTACAAGGGGCTCAATACTGACTCTTGTATACAATCCACGGGCGCGAATAAACATTTCCTTAACAAAGTCCCATCCGTGACTAGGGATATGCTTGTACAGCAAACAACACTTGTAAGTACTCTCGACTTATAAGGAGAAAACCCTTTTGTAAGATCCTTACGACTTACAAGAGAACATACACTTAGGAATCCTCACGATTCCCAAGGAGAAAACACACCTACAAGATCCTCACGACTTGTAGGGAGAAATACCTTTGTGAGACCCTTACGGCTCATGAAGTCAAAAGCCTTAGCCGACAGGACCCTTAATCCTGTTTACTAAGCCACCTTTGTTCAATATCGACAGAGGCAAATGATGATTCGCTCCTGGCAATATCCCAGTTGCAGCGATGCTGATGCCTAAATCGGTATCAAATTCCAAGTCCTTTCATGGCAAATGATGATTCGCTCCTGGCAATATTCCAGTCGTAGCGATGCTGATGCCGAGATTGGCATCATATTCTAAGTTTCACACTCGCGATAAGAAAAATCAGCGGGCCACGAATGCATATGACATAGCCGAAATGATGGGGCAACTTGCAACAAAATCAGCAAGTAAAAAAATATATGCATGCAAAATAGCCGAAATGATTGGGCAACTCGCAATAAAAAGCAGGGAGTAAAAATAAAACAAATAGCCGAAATGATTGGGCACCGCGAAAAATAGCCGAAATGATTGGGCAATCGCGATTTTCGCGATATAAAAAGCTGAAATGATAGAGCATCGCGGAAAGAATAAAAAAAATGATGATGAAAGAATGAAACTTTTTGCCCTACAGGTGATGCTACATCAATCCCTGTATACAATCCAGGGGCGCAAACAAAGAAGGAGTCGCACTCCTCCTCCCCCAGGTTTCATCAGAAGAGGAAGCCAAGTCTCGACGGGCCAAAGGAGACCTGGAGATCGTTTCAACACTAGTCTTGTAACAACGGACACAACGCTAAGCTAAGTGGAATAGCGGCAACTCCCAGTTCCATAGCTCGGTGGTATACATATCGCCAACAGTCAAACCTCCATCCCGTGAAATGCGGATACAATCAGCAAAATTCCTGGTTACGTGGAACGCGGATAACGTCACTCTTTGACCCCGTGGAAAACGTCCAGAGCGGATCCTGGTCCTCGCAGAGCACGGCAGTGAACCCGTGTGAAGCATCCAGAGCGGAGCCTAGTCCTCGCCGAACACGGCAGTGAACCCGTGTGAAGCATCTAGTGCAAAATTACTGGTTACGTGGAACGCGGATAACGTCACTCTTTGACCCCGTGGAAAACGTCCAGAGCGGATCCTGGTCCTCGCAGAGCACGGCATGTGAACCCGTGTAAAGCATCCAGAGCGGAGCCTAGTCCTCGCCGAACACAGCAGTGAACCCGTGTGAAGCATCTAGTGCAAAATTCCTGGTTACGTGGAACGCGGATAACGTCACTCTTTGACCCCATGGAAAACGTCCAGAGCGGATCCTGGTCCTCGCAGAACACGGCAGTGAACCCGTACGAAGCATCCAGAGCGGAGCCTAGTCCTCGCCTAACGCGGCAGTGAAACCGTGTGAAGCATCTAGTGCAAAATTCCTGGTTACGTGGAACGCGGATAACGTCACTCTTTGACCTCGTGGAAAACGTCCAGAGTGGATCCTGGTCCTCGCAGAGCACGGCAGTGAACCCGTGCGAAGCATCCAGAGCGGAGCCTAGTCCTCGCCTAACACGGCAGTGAACCCGTGTGAAGCATCTAGAGCAAAATTCCTGGTCACGTGGAACGCGAACAACGTCGCTCTTCGATCCCGTGGGAAACGTCCAGAGCGGATCCTGGTCCTCACACCAACATGGAGTGATCACCACCGCGACGTTCGTCTCGATACAGCAGACGAAATGTCACCCCAGCATTCTTCCCCTAGCAGGATTCGGACGCGCCAAAGCAAACGAAGTGAAGGCCAAATTCCTAGCTTCATGCGTCATAATGGCAAGTCATATAAAGCCTGAAAGACCACCGGAGATCATCCCACATGGAGTGGTCACAACCTCGACGTTCGTCTCGATACAGCAAATGAAATGTCACCCCAGCGTTCTTCCCCCAGCAGGATTCGGAAGCGACAAAGCAAACGAAGCGAAGGCCAAATTCCTAGCTTCAACGTCTTGACGGTAAGTCATATAAAACCGGAAAGACAAACAGAGATCATCCCACATGGAGTGGTCACCACTACGACATTCGTCTCGATACAGCAGACGAAATGTCACTACAGCGTCCTTCCTCCAACAGGATCCGGACACACCAAAGAAAACGAAGCGAAGGCCAAATTCCTAGCTTCAGGGTCTTAACGGTAAGTCATATAAAACCGGAAAGACAATCAGAGATCATCTCATACCAACATGGAGTGATCACCACCTCGACGTTCGTCTCGACACATCAGACGCAACATCACCAAAAGGAGTCACGGCAAAATCCCTGGTTCCAGAGCTCGACGGTTCACCAGCAACCTAGAGACAACCATGACATTTGTCTCGATACAGAGGACGCGATGCCAGCAAACGAAGCAAAGGCCAAATTCCTAGCTTCAGGGTCTTAACGGTAAGTCATATAAAACCGGAAAGACAATCAGAGATCATCTCACACCAACATGGAGTGGTCACCGCCTCGACGTTCGTCTCGATACAGCAGACGAGATGTCACAACAACGTTCTTCCTCCAACAGGATTCGCACATGACAAAGCAAATGAAGCGAAGGCCAAATTCCTAGCTTCAGGGTCTTAACGGCAAGTCATATAAAGCCTGAAAGACCACCGGAGATCATCCCACATGGAGTGGTCACCACCTCGACGTTCGTCTCGATACAGCAGACGCAACATCACCAAAAGGAGCCACGGCAAAATCCCTAGTTCCAAATCTCGACGGTTCACCAGCAACCTAGAGACATCCATGACATTCGTCTCGATATAGAGGACGCGATGCCAGCAAACGAAGCAAAGGCCAAATTCCTAGCTTCAGGGTCTTAACGGCAAGTCATATAAAGCCTGAAAGACTATCGGAGATCATCCCACACCAGCGCGGAGTGGTTATGACTCATCGGGGCTCTCCAAAATGAGCATAACCTCAAGTAAAAAGCGGCATGGCAAATTCCTAGCGCTTGCTCTTCCGACGGTCAAACTGCCAAGGAGGATTGCTTGAAGACGTCTTGTCCAGCCCCCGAAGGGATCAGAGACACGGCAGTCGCAGGGCTACTCGAACAGCACGATTGCCTATCGAGGAATACATCAGCTCATGCGACGGTACGACGGCCAAAACCCTAAGTACCACAGACCCTAACGGACTTCTGTTGTAAAGAGCAGAGGTTAACTGTGACGTTAGGATATTCTTGCGAGATCTGCTCGATTCGTTTCGACTCGTGAGGAAAATGATGTCTTTGCGAGAACTTCTCGATTCGTCTCGACTCGTGAGATAAAGCCTTAGGCAGTAGAGATTAAAAAACCTGTTTCCTAAGCACTGGGATCCTGCAAGTCGGCCCAAAATGGTCTCTTGCATACTATCCACGGATCTCACTCTCCGAAGTCGAATTTCGACAAGGAGGGGAACAGCCGCTTACGGGTCCTCTCGACTCGTAAGAGGGAAAAATTCTCTCATAAGATCCTTACGACTTATAAGAGAAAACACACTTAGGAATCCTCACGACTCCTAAGGAGAAAATACACCTACGAGATCCTCTCGATCCGTAGGGAGAAAAGTCTTTATGAGACCCTCACGGCTCATAAAGTTGAAAAGTCTTAGGTGGCAGATCCTAACCCTGTCTCCTAAGCCATCACTGCCCTGCAAAGAGGTCAAGATGGACCGTCTATGAGCCACACTCGCCAAAGCTACATGCCACTGAAAAGGAAAAGCTACTCATGAGCATATAAACTACTTCACTCCAGAGTAAGATATAAAGAGATAGAAGGGTGCGGCTCATGGAGTTAAGGGTTTGGATCTATATCTTTTAAGAGTCGAGATTTGAGTCAATGATAAAAGACGACGCTTGTGTCCGCTCGTTATCTTCTCAGATCAAGATTCTGAAAGTAATATACCAACCCGAAATTGGTCATACGCTATGCATTACTTTGCACTACTTCACCCACGTATATACTTACGTGGGCAAAGTAGTGGGGGGCATTTGTTCCCGCCGAAAATTTCTGCGCGAAAGAGCCCAAGGTATCAAATGGTGGCGATACGCTTAAGAAAATGGGAACCAGTATCTTCCGGGCTGTTTTTTGATAAACTCCCGAATGAGAAACAGATAAATTCTGATGGTATCGAAAGCGGCTCGAAAAACCCTTCGATTTGATATATTATGGGGCCTCTTAATTCATCGAGATCAAAAGTTATGAGGAATTACGTGTCCACACGTGATGGGCTTTTAAAAACCCGCTGGAGGAGTTAAAAAATATAATAAAAACTCAGAAAAGACCCCAATGGGGCATCACGTGCTCACACATGACCATGGGTCACGTGCAGACACGTGATGGGCTTTTAAAGCCTCTAAAATAATGAATAGAATTTAATTCTAAAAGTCAGAAAATACTTCAACGAGGTATCACGTGCTTACACGTGACCAATGGTCACGTGTTGACACGTGATGGTTAAAACTGAAACATAAATAAGCGGCTGAGAAAGGAACCAATTGGGGGTCACGTGCTCACACGTGACCAAAGGTCACGTGCCAGCACGTGACTGGCTTTAAAAGCATTATAATTTAATAGAATTAAATTCTAAAAGTTTCTGAATCTTTCCAAATGGAAAAGGGTCATGGGGAACCGTTGGATTAAAAATCCAAGGGTGATTAAAATCACCAATTTATGGAAAAACCTTGGACAAGGAGAGATTTCCCTGAAAATCTCACCAGGATAACAAATAGAATATCTTTTGGATTTAAAATCCACGGTGAATAAAATTCACTGAATGATCTAAAGGCCCAGATTAATGATAAATATAAATCAAATCTCTCAACATACAAATCAAATCTCTCAATGAGAGATTTGCTAACAAATTGATTCTCTTCCTTCTCCTATAAATAGGAGCCAAGAAGAGAGAGAAGGGATATACTTTTTGGAGAGAAGAAACAGAGGGAGGAGAATTTAATTCTCAAGAGAAAAAGAAACAGGGAGAGGAGAATTTAATTCTCTGCAAAAGAAAAACCCTAGGTAAGAAAAAAGAGGCTTCAAAAGAGAATTTAATTCTCAAAAGAGTTTAACTCTTACATAAAGAAAAGAACTTAGTTCTTTCTCTGGTTGAGGATCTGCAAAGTGCACATCTCCCCATTAATTGAGAATTTAATTCTCGTTGGGTTGAGATCCTGCCATGCAGATCTAAAACATAGAGGAGGAATTGAGTTTTGAGAATTAATTCTCCTAAAACAAAACTAGGGTTTAACCCTAATCAAGAATTTAATTCTTTTACATATCTGGGAATTTAATTCCTTTGAAAAGAAATCAGGGTTTCATCCTAAATAAGAATTCAATTCTTTCACGATAGGAATTTAATTCCTCCAAAATCATAATTAGGGTTTAACCCTATAAAGAATTCAATTCTTAAAAGATCTCTGTTCATGAAAAGAACTAGGGTCACGTGCCCCCACGTGACCCTTGAAAAGATCCCCTGCAAAGAATTTTGAAGCATCACCTCACGTGCTCCCACGTGACTCCCAGGACGCAGAAAGAAAAAGCAAAGGGAATGAAAGCTTTGGGCGCTCTCATGTGTTATCACGTGACCCCTCAGCAAATGCTTTAACAATTGGCGCACAGATCCCTATCACGTGCCAACACGTGATGCTCTAAAATAAAAATGAAAGTGTTTAACACTTAATGGCAAAACAAAAGAAAAGAAGCTTTGGGCGCTCTCACGTGTCCCCACGTGACCCCTCAGCAAGTGCTGTAATATTCGATGCATAAACCCCCATCACGTGCCAACACGTGATGCTCTAAAATAAAGATGAAAGTGTTTAACACTTATTCGCAGATTTGAAGATAAAACAAAGGAGATCTGGCTTCACATTAGGGCGCCCTCACGTGTCCCCACGTGACCCCTAACGAATCCCTTTAATATCGATTGGATGGATGCCTATCACGTGCCCACACGTGATGGCTAGGAAATTAAAGGTGTTAAATACTTACCTGCTGAATAAAATAAGGGAAATCAGGGCGCTCTCACGTGTTCGCACGTGACCCCTCCCTCCTTAGTGTTTAACACTAATTGGAAAAACTCTATTTGCAGTGCTTAACACTGATTATCTTTTAGTGTTTAACACTAATTTGCTAATCTTATTCCCAGTGTTCAACACTGTTGGTCTGTAGTGTTTAACACTAGCTTTAGCCCAATTGGCTAAGTTTTTAGAGGCAAAGCCTCTCCTTCAATGGACCAACAGAGGGCCAATATTTCAAACATAACTGGACTTAGCCCAAACTGGCCATAAGTCCTCAAATCATCTTGAACTGAGCACATCTGCTTTTTCGACCAACTCATTGGTTTATGGTACATCTCTGAACTCCTCTGATATTTGTCGTTGTAATCCTTCAACGTCTTCAGAGAGGTGACGGGTCCCGACAACCACACATCAGCACGGACTGTGGGATCCTTAAACTCATGGACTTATGCGTCCTTAAACCAAGATACGGACTGTGGGGTCCTTAAACCCGCGGACTTATGCGTCCTTAAACTAACGGACTAATGCGTCCTTAAACACGCCCATATGGACTGTGGGGTCCTTAAACCCATGGACTTATGCGTCCTTAAACTACCAATGGACCACCACGTCCCTAAACTGGCAATGGACCACCATGTCCCTAAACTGGAGGTGGACCCCCATGTCCCTAAACTGGTAATGGACCACTAGGTCCCTAAACTGGAACATTAGAGCCAATTGCTCTTTTGTCGGATCTAAACGATCCCGTTAAGTCGATCTTAGTCCCAAACTGGACTAACGTATCCTTAACAACCGTTTAAGTTGATCTTAGCCTCAAAAATGGCTAACGTATCCTTAAACTTTCAAACAGGACTCTAGTCCCAAATCGGACTATAAACCCCCTACTCAACTCTGGCTCAAGGGTACATCTCTGAACTCCTCTGACATCTGTCGTTGTAATCCTTCAACGTCGTCAGAGAGGTGGCGGGTCCCGACGGCCATACATTTAATGGACCACTAGGTCCCTAAACTGGAACATTAGAGCCAATTGCTCTTTTGTCGGATCTAAACGATCCCGTTAAGTTGATCTTAGTCTCAAACTGGACTAACGTATCCTTAACAAACGTTTGAGTTGATCTTAGCCTCAAATATGGCTAACGTATCCTCAAACCAAAACCCAAACCCAAATCTAAGAAAACACGGATTTGGACTAATCCACGTCCTACGGGCGACGACATAAATCAGTCTCCGTATACAATCCACGGGCAACACAAACAAAACAAACACCCACGACACGAAGTGACCAGCTGGAGAAGGAGAAAGTTGTTACCGCGATGCGGTAGCGTAATTAACTGCAGGGGCTTGCGCCTGCAGGGAAGAGCGTCCCCACAATCAAAAAAACCCCTCAAGCGAGGGGGAATCTGACGAAGTCTGCTACATCGGCCGCATCCGTCTAAACCTCCGATACACGGTGCCATAAATCAACTTGGCATCTTCGGAGAGGTGGACGGATAGCACCTATTAGCATCTGCCCCGAACCTCAGGCAAGACGTCATGTCTCGGCCGCCGTTCGGAGGGGAACAACCACTTCTGAGCATCATCATTAGCCCCCCCACTCTCGTTCCGACCTATTCATGGGTCGGATCGAGAGTGGCCTACTCGGTTTTTCTTCTGCCCGGTTTGGCACTGAGAATCATGATGTCAATTGCCCGGAAACGACATGGTTTGTAGCGGTTGCGTAGTTTCGATCCTAGAGTCCTCGTGGCGTCTCACTGTGCGTCTTAATTTTCACGCGTATCCCTGATGACGTCAGCGCCATAATGGAGACGTCGCTATGTCTGTTCGGGCCGGCTATCGACCGAACTCGAGCTTTTTTTACTTGGGCCATGTTAGGAGTTTGCCTTCTTCGGGTACATGCGCCAGGCAGAGGCTTGCCAGCTGGTTTAATGTGAAGCTCGGGGATCCACTGTTGAGACCGAGCATGAATATATCTGGCGGTCTCGTGACGAGGGATTTTGATCTATCTCTTTATAGGGCAGGAGCTGCCCGTAGTGGATGAACCGAGCAGGAGGCTGCCCGGTCGCCTTGTGATGGAGGCTTTCAATCCTTAGCGTCGTGGGGTAGGAAGCTACCCGATAGGGACGAACCGGGCAGGAGGCTGCCCGATCGCCTCGTGATGAGGGCTTTTGATCCTCAATGTTATGGGGTAGAAAGCTACCCACTGTAGATGGGCCAGCAGAAAATTTCTCGGCCGCCTCGTGATGAGGGCTTTTGATCCTTACCGTCGTGGGGTAGGAAGCTACCTGCTAGGGATGAACCGAGCAGGAGGCTGCCCGGTCGCCTCGTGATGAGGGCTTTTGATCCACAGCGTTGTGGGGTAGGAAGCTACCCGCTGTAGATGGGCCAGCAGGAAATTGCTCGGCCGCCTCGTGATAAGGGCTTTTGATCCTTAGCGCCGTGGGGTAGGAAGCTACCCGCCAGGGATGTACCGACCAGGAGGCTGCCCGGTTGCCTCGTGACGAGGGCTTTCGATCCGCATCATTCCGGGGTAGAAGCTACCTACTGCAGATGGGCCAGCAGGAAATTGCTCGGCCGCCTCATGATGAGGGCTTTTGATCCTTAGCGTCGTGGGGTAGGAAGCTACCCGCTAGGGATGAACTGAGCAGGAGGCTGCCCGGTTATCTCGTGATGAGGGCTTTTGATCCGCAGCGTTGTGGGGTAGAAAGCTACCCGCTGCAGATGGGCCAGCAGGAAATTGCTCGGCCGCCTCGTGATGAGCATTTTTTATCCTTAGCGTCGTGGAGTAGGAAGCTGCCCACTAGGGATGAACCGAGTAGGAGGCTGTCCGGTCGTCTCGTGATGAGGGTTTTCGATCCGCAGTGTTGCGGGGCAGGAAGCTACCCGCTGCAGATGGGCCAGCAGGAAATTGCTCGGCCGCCTCGTGATGAGGGCTTTTGATCCTTAGCATTGTGGGGTAGGAAGCTGCCTGCTAGGAATGAACCGAGCAGGAGGCTGCCCGATCGCCTCGTGATGAGGGATTTCGATCCTTAGCGTCGCGGGGTAGGAAGCTACTCGGTCGTCTCATGATGAGGGCTTTCGATCCTTAGCGTAGTTGGGTAGGAAGCTACCTGCTAGGGATTGGCCAGCAGAAAATTGCTAGGAGGCCTCGTAATGAGGGCTTCAATCCACAGCGTTTTTTGGGTAGGAAGGTACCCTCTGCGGATGAACCAAGCAGGAAGCTACTCGGTCGCCTCGTGGAGAGGGCTTTCGATCCTTAGCATAGTTGGGTAAGAAGCTACCCGCTAGGGATCTGCCAGCAGAAAATTGCTAGGCGCCCTCGTGATGAGGGTTTTGATCCACAGCGTTATTGGGCAGGAATATACCCGCTGTGGATGAACCGAGCAGGAAGTCATTCGTCGGCCCTGCACGGAGTTTTAGCATGGAAACAAAGAGAAGCAATTCAGATTGCAGGGAAGAAAGAATCTTTATTATTAAACAAAATACAAATTATGTGATTTAGTTTAGATTCTCCTGTATTGAGTAACTGGAATTGGCAAGTGTCCTTATTGCTCGGACTTGGGTCAGTCGGTGACGACTATGATCTGTCCGATCGTCAGCTCTGCGTCTTTAATTTGACCGGCTTGCCCTCTATCTGCTTGACGTTTATCTCGCAGGTACTTTGCCAAGTGACCGGATCGGATCAACTCCTCGATGTAGTCGCGCAGCTGTTTACAATCCTCGGTCGGATGTCCTTGCGCTCGATGATAGGCGCAATACGGGCCTCGATGCCATTTGCCTGACCATCGGGTAGCGGGCGGGAGCCTGAAGAATTCTTCGCTCTTAGCTTCCTCCAGCAGCTCGGTCTAAGAAATGCTTAGAGGAGTGTACTCCTGAAACATCAGGGAGTAAGGTTTCAGGCGATCATCTTTCCTTTCCTCTTCCCTGTCCCTTTTCTTCCGATCTGCTTGGTCGCCCCCGGGCATGTTGGAGTTCACTTCGGACTCGAGTTGGATCTCCCACTTGGTCTACGCTTTCACTTCGGTCATGGTCTAAGGTTGCGCCAATGCAAAAGAGCGGAGCCACTCTTTGTGCCTAAGACTCGACCTCAACGCGGTGATGACCGTTTCGTCGCGATGCTCGGGCACCTCCAGGAGGGCGTTGTAGAAGCGGGTGACATACCCTTTGAAGGATTCTCTTTCTCGGCACTTGACGGTGAATACGTAGTCGACTGTCTTCATCTGCCGTCGGTTGCCGACGAAATGGTCGAGAAATTGGGTAGCCATCTTGTCGAAGGTGGAGATGGAGCGTGGCACAAGCCTCCGGAACCAGGCCCAGCCAGCTTGGATTAGCATAGCGGGGAAAGCTAGGCATTGAGCTGCATCCGAGTTATCTTGGAAGCTCATGCCCGCCGTAAATGCGTCTAAGTGGTCCTTCGGGTCGGATTTCTCATCGAAGAGGGCCACTTTGGGCGGCTAGTTCCTGGATGAGACATGCTCGGCTATCAGCTCTTCTGTGAAGGGCTTCGTGAGCGAATCCGCGGAATACCGGGCTTCTTCGCCGGACATGTGGCTGTCTCGTCGTATGCTTTCGATTTTCTTCTCGAGGGCTGCGAGTCGGTAGTGGCACCCCGAGGATTCTGCACAGTTGGATTGGTGGCTATCCCCGCTCCTGGTCTTCACGGCAGTGCGGCTTCGATTATGTTCTATCAGGTTTCTTAAATCCTTGGGCGAAATCTTTCTTGAGTAGCCCCGACGTTCACCGTTAGCACGGCCTTGGCGAGAGTGGGTGTCACGCCCCGCTTCCCAAAATACGGAATACGAGGAGTAGACAAGGCCAGCCATGCTCCTACGGTCAAGGAAATGTCCTGCCGTAGTCACACTTCGGCTTCTAGTTTTTCATGGTAAACTGTGAATGATGCGCAGGTAATGAGAAATGCAGTAACTGAAAGAAACAATGTAAAGACTGACCTTAAGTGGAACAAACGAATGTAACTCGGAATGGCAAGTCAAGAAGTCTGTGATGCACGTCTAGTTCTGGTCCAGGTTAAATCTTCTCCTCATGCTGAGCATGCATACTCAGGTCGTCAGAGCGACACAATAGCAATATAATATATATAAAATCAAGTGACAGTTCTAACAGTGGTAATAGATATGAATAACAATAAATCAATGACAGCATGGATATGAATGTGCAGAAATCAATGTAGCGGAGCAGTAAAGCAGTAGAACGATAAGTCACGTATGTCAACACAGTATATAAGGTATATAAATGCCCGTATCCCTATAAGTCTTTAAGTCTCACTGTACAGGTCACTAAGCCTATCGTCAGTCCAAGTGTGAGAGTCAACCACTCGTGAGTGTCCTCCACCTAAGGGTAGAACCCAAGGGCAAGGGACCACGGGCCCAACATGTAACATGTATATCACGGTGAATATCACATACCCTGTAAATCTCCATATATCTCCCTAAATATATAAGCCGGCATGGGACTCCCGAGATTCTGTTGAACTCACACTTAAACTACCCCACACCCCGTGGTCTACATCAAACGCTAACCATAACCCTAAATACTAATCGATCCGTGACAAGTCTGCGCGAGAACTGGAGGCAGGACTTCCATCAAGCATGTCCCGACTAATACCTAAGATAAATGGCAGTGTCGGATGCCTTATCTGTGACACCCGTGCAAGCGCTTCCATAAGTGTTCCATACCACTTATAGTCACACGTACACGCATCCCACAGACGTCGACAATGCAATAGAATAATAGGGTCACTGATTGTGTACAAGTACGTATCACTTTCACTTATTCACGGATACACGAACACTGACGTACTTGCCACAATCATCACTAAAATCTAACACTGGGTAAATGCACGATATCACTATGTTATCAATGCAATGATATGGGTATGATATGATGCGTAAACAGTATATGAAGCATGATTAAGGTGTCATAAAGTAGTATTCTATCACTTGCACGATTTATCATGAAACGTACGTGTATAATTTAGTGAAACGATAAACAGGTGATGATTAGTATGTTCAGTTATCTATTCACCGAATTTAGTTTCATACCAATCGGATTCCAGGATCGCTAATTATAGCCATTTCATTTTAAACGTTCGCGGCTGGAAATCCGGTTTCAGAATCGGAAGTCCGTTTCGCAACGCATTTTAATCCCAATTGGGATCAGATTTTAGCAACGCTACAGTTGGATGAATTTTAGGGTTTTCAGTAAGGTTTTCAACGTAACAGACAGATCGTCAATCGCATCTGTACGTCAGGAGTTATACACTGTTTAACACTAATATGTCAGTTCTGATTCTGCTGGGACTGTCATGCGTCCCGATCTATTAAATTACAGATTAAATATCAAACGGTAACGAAACAGAATGAAACCAATTGTTTTGCCTAGCTAACAGATTTACCTATAATAAGCAGTGGAGTTCCGCAATCTACAAGTTAAGGAGGTCTTTTGGTACCCATTACGGAGCAGCAAGCAACAATTGGAGTCGCTCTGGACTGCAGTCCAGAGTCGCACTCCGATCCAAATATCATCATAATTTAAGTACAGGAATGCCAGGAAACCAGTATAGGGTTAAAGTTCGTCGAGTATTCTTCGATTTGAGCCCTAGAGCGCATCAATCCAGTGTGCATATGATTTATGGTGAATTTAACGGTTTTCAGGTACAATAAAATTACAGTTTTACGATTAAACTTGGGGGTAGTTGTTTTAGTCGTTAACGGCCATATTTTCCAGCGAAACTTGCACAAGGTATTCATCACAGCCAGGGCCAAAGTAATTAATCCAGTTCCGTTAATTTAGGAAAGTATTTTCTTTGGGAACACGCGTCGAACAGGTATGGTACATAATTGATCTAAACTTGCAACTTTATGATATATGTAATTAAAGATCATAACTTAGGTAAATAACATGTAAGCAAGTAAAATACTTGCATGGACACATCTCGGGGATGTACGGTGACGGTGACGTCACGAACGCGTGACACACGCGCGGCACGGCAACTTGATTTGGCTCGAACTCGAGTCTCGGCAGCGGCGGCTTGGTTACTGGGGTCTTATCGGCGAGGGTGGTGGTCGTTGACGTGGAGTTGCTCGCTGTGGTGGACGGTAGACCGGGTGTTAGAGAGAGAGAAAAGATTGAGGGAGATTTGAGAGAGAGGAAGCGAGAGTTGGAGTGAGAGAGAACACAGAGATTAGAGGGAGAGAGATCACAGGGATTGGGAAAGAGGGAGAGAGAGAGTGAGAAAGAGAGAAATGAGATGCGGGGAGAGAGAGAAAACCGTGAAAGAGGAAGAGAGCACAGAGAGCTTGAGAGGGTGAATGAGATAGATACAGAGAGAAAGAGGTAGGGAGAGGGGAAAGAGATCAGAGAGAGAGGTAAGAGAGAAAGCAAGCATAGAAAGAGATAGAGGGAGGGATGTGAGGAGAGAGAGAGATTTGAGAGAGAAATAAAGGAAGGGGAGAGTGCAGGTAGAGAGAGAGAGCACAGAGGGAATGAGATAGCAGAGGAAAGAGAGAGATGATGCCGCCGCCGACGACAATGATGGTGATGATGCTGCGGGGGGGGGAGGGGAAATCGACGAGACGTAGTGGGGCTCACCGGCGAGAGCGCGGGTGGAAGGTCGAGATGGGTGCAGGGATCGGGGTTCTGTGGTGGGGGTGATGGCGACAGAGGAGGGAAGGTAGTTAGGGCGTGGAGGCAGATGAAGAGATGAAGTGGTCGGTGATGGGTGCAGTGGAGAGCTTGCCGGCGTCGCGGGTGCGGGAGTTGGAGCTTGGTGTGCAGGGGCCGTCTCGAGCTCAGGTGATGGAGGGTGGTGGTCGACGCCGTGAAGTGATGAGGGACTCAGTCGGTGGAGGAGGAAGGGAACGGACTTGCCGTTGTCGTTGTCGACGGCGAGGGTGGCGGTGCTCGTTATGAGGGGACGGGTGGTAGTGGCTTCGTGAGGGATTGCGAGGATGAGGATTGAGGGAAAGACGATGGGAGTGAGGGAGAGAGGAATGGAGACGAGGCGTGCGTTGATGATAACGCTCGCGAGTGGGGCGACAAGAGCGCGAGCGTGGGCGAGGAAGGCGGCGGAGAAGGTGGATCGCGCGCGAGATTGGCGAGAGAGCCGTTGGGAAGAAGATGTTGTAGGGAGCGGGTCGGGTCGAAGCGGGTGAGGGAAAGTAGGCCGGAGGTTTAAAGAAAAGAAATTGGGGAAAAAGAGAAACGGGCCGCAGCAATTTAAATAGAAAATAAAGGGAATGTGTGGACCGGGCTGAGAGCTGGGCCGATGGAGAAGGCTGGGAGACAAGGAAAAGAAAATTAATCAGAAAAATAGGAATGGGCCTGAGGCGAGTTTGGGCTAGGGGAATTAAAGAAAATTAGATGAAAATAAAATGAGTGGGCTTAAGGAATTCATTTGGTTTTAGGGTTTAGTTTTAAGTAAATAAAAGAAATGGTTGAAGGGGAAAAATTTGGGTTTTGGTCTAATAAAAGGGAATGGGCTTTAAGAGAAATAAAATTTATAATTAAAATTATAAAATGACACAATACGGATTTTGGTATAAAAGGGGCCGGGTATTACATCATACCACCCTTACAAAAATTTCATCCTCGAAATTTAAAAGAAACAACTAGCTATAAATAATACGCGAATAATTATCATATCGAAAACTAATACATGTTGATTTACTTAAAAACGGGTAGACAAAGTTTTGAAGGTACATACATATATATAAGAAACACATACAAAAGTTAGGCCAAAAAGGCATAATGCAGGAACACTATACGGGCAACTACAAATATATGTGCATATAGGTAACAATTAACGAATAGTATTAATCAAAGTGTGCTCGGTAAAAGTCGAAACCAAATGTGTGCACATCTAAGTATATCAAAATAGCAAACAGAAATAATAAGTATAAGGCTCAACCACTTATAATAGTAAGCAAATGCATAATACTAGAAATAAGGTAACGATAATAAAGTAGTGAAAGATTTGTCGGTAGTTTAAAACATTTTAGGATGATGTATCGATCAAATAGTTTTGGATCAACTTAGAAAACTCACATAACGAAAACGGGGAACATGGAACAATATATTCGCAGTGTAAGTTTGTGCTACTGAAAACGAGATTAATAATAGTGTACTTAAAATACATGAGACAGAGTAATCAATAACACACTCTCTTTGATAAATTCAAAATACTGAAAACTAAATTTTTGAATAACAGCGTCCCTAAATATAATTAGGGTAATAGGAAGAACACAAATAGGTATGGGGCTAGATAGGGTAATGATTATAAGGAAGTGAGGCTCAATCAGAAGGTTGGAGTGTGGCGGCTTTAGGCTGAAGATCAAGAAGATTGGGATCGGGTCAGCACAGAAAATAAGGGTGAGCAACAAAGGACTACAGGGGAAACAGTATGGGGAGGATAACTTTCGGTACATCATATGGATCAAGAATTTGAAGGGTTAGCTAACTCGAGGGTTTCACTATGAACTTCTCCTCCCAGAAGGATCTCAATCGAGGCACAGACGAAGGATGGATGGTGGCTCATTCCAAGAATCAGGGTGTGGTACTTTCTAATCGAAACGAGGGGGAAAACTAAACAATGAGTAGGGGTGGATAGTCAGGGAACTCAGCAGAAAAATAAATGGATATGGGCAATAAACAAGTATCAAGCGAACCAATAATCAAAAGGTTTACGAATTCAGAAGATTTATTTCATTCGAGAAAGTTTGAAACAAGGCATTCCCAAAGGCGAAAAGTGGCCCTAAACTATACACATTTTATTTGGCCAGAAAGACAACATCAAAAGAAATTCCGTCAGTCGCGGTTGTGGGGATTCAGTAGGTTGCGGTAGGCTCGCATACTCAGGTAGGGGCGTCCATTTCCATATCGCCTCGCAGGCATCGCCACTGGAAGTTCTTCCACAGCAGGGTCTTGATCTTCTGGTCCTTCTTTCTCGGATGGAGCTTCTTCATCGAGGTCCGATTCCATGTGATTCTCTTCTTCTGGATTTTCTTCCACGGGATTTTCCTCAACTGGATTTTCTTCTATCGGGTCTTCATCGGGATCTTCCTCTATCGGGCCTTCCTCTATAGGGTTCTCTTCAGGATCTCCTTCTTCTTCGTCGGAATCAGCTATCACGTTAAACTCTGGGGCGGCTACTCTTTCGTCCTCTGGATCGTGGTTTCCGAAATTGACTTGGGGACCGTTGATCTCATCGTCAGAACTCATCAGCGTGCGGTCTAAGGAAACACAAGACTGTGCATCCTCGTCTAGATGCGGCGCTGCTCCAGGGTGGGCCATGGTCTGAAAGAAAAGAGTCATGATTAGACAATGGAATGCATCAGGAAAATGGCCAAGTGTACGAAGTATGGAAAGATATGCGGTGGCAGGAATTGAAAAATCAAGATTAAAATGTTATGCTAATGAATAGTATGAACAAGGGAAATGACAAGAGAATGATGCATATATTACAATTCAAATTTTATTTCATTCAACTAAGAGTTCGACAGATACAAAGATTCAAATGGAAAGAAATGTTTATAAGAGGATGGCAACATAATACTGAAATTAGAAAACATGAAAATTTCTCCTGGATTGCTAGACCGCTGCATTTTCGTCACGCGAGTTGATTCCTGGGCTGGATCCGCCTTATCCTCGAAGTTTGAACCACGCAGTAATCGTCACTCGGCAGAAGTGGGGAGTGTGGACGAATCTCCTCCTTGTACCTCCTTTCTTTCTGGGCAACCGTTGATGAGATGTTTGTTGGAACCGCATATCAGACATTTCCCTTGGGCACGGCGACAATCCCTCTGAAGGTGTCCTGGCCTCTTACAGTACCCATAACATGGGGTCTTCTACTTCTTCTGTCGCGGGGGAACAAATTGGCGCTTCATCATTTTCTCTTTTCCTCGTCTATCGGGGATCCCTTTATGATTGGAGACTCCCGCTGGTGCCTGATCTATCTGTCTTCTCAGTCCTTCAGCCAACAAGTCGTTTGTTCGCTCCTGGGCTTCCTTTAGACCTTGCAGTGCACTCAGAATTTCAATGGTCTGATTCTGGGGAGCGGATATAGATGAAGAGTCGTTGGAAGATATGATCCTGAGACAACAATTTTGAAGATGATATAGGGCACAGGCTATAAGAATCAATATATAATATGGATTGGACAAAGATTCAAGAATACTAGAGATGATGAATTTATTACAAGTGGAGAATCAACTGTATGACTTTAAGTCACTTAAACAGAGTATGATGGTGTAATCGTGATGTAGTTCACAATTACAACCACGAAACCTGCCAAGTCACCTAAAGCCCTAGTGGATGGACAGCAGAACGCTCAATGCGAATATGGATCAAGAATATCAAGTTTACAATCTAGACTGAGGGATGTCTTAGATTGTCAAGCTATACACGGAAAACTGCAATCCCAATCGATGCAAAACCTGGCTCTGATACCAACTAAACCATGTCACGCCCCGCTTCCCAAAATACGGAATACGAGGAGTAGACAAGGCCAGCCATGCTCCTACGGTCAAGGAAATGTCCTGCCGTAGTCACACTTCGGCTTCTAGTTTTTCATGGTAAACAGTGAATGATGTGTGATCAGTCGAAAATAATGTATTTTTAACACGGCAATTTCCCTGTCTGTTGCACTCATTTAGAAGTGTTCGGTATTCATATTTCACATATTAGCAAATCAGTCGTTAAATATCAGATTTCATGTGTTAGACTTTTAAACCGACATTTTAAAGGAAATTAACCGCATTTCATGGCATCGCATCATTTCTGTATTTGCGCAACACTTGTCTTGAGTCTGTGCAGGAAAATACGGAAGAAAAACCAAAGAGCTGATCAAAATTACGCCAACTCCATGATTTCAGATCTGGTAGCAATTCAAAAGGAGATATTAAATTCAACATATACAATAAAGGCCCATATGTTAGCCCAAGTTCAGCACAGAAGAACCGAGCCATGAAGACTCCAAAGAGCCGCGGAACCGCGGCAGGAGCCGGCTTGCGCCGCGGTTCCGCGGCGGTTTGGCCACGTCATCCGTCCAATTTCAGTGCAAAATTCTCAGCTTTTGGCCTACATTCATTTCTGATACGTCAAATTCCAGAATTATCTCGAAGGTTCTACCAGATCAGCAAAGATCATTAAGCAAGGCTAATCCTAATTAAGCTCCTAACTAACCTCTTCTAGAAGCTCCCTTCTAACTAATCACATCTAGAAGCTTCTCCTCTAACTAACTTTTGGAGGGAAATTCAAATTTCCTCAACAAACTTTAGGAGGGAAACTTAGAATTTGAAATCTTAGATCTAGGGTTTAGTTATCTATAAATAGGAGCCTAGATCTAAGGGTTGAGGTTAATCTTCTATATTCCTAAAATTCTAATTCTTCATCTTCTTCCACAAGTCTAGTGACAAGGCTTGTGCGAAACCCTAACCCTAATTCCATTCCAAATTCAAGATCTTGAGTACCAATCAAGCGAGAAGCCTTCAACCTTTTAGGAGCCGAGCCGATCTTCAATCGGGCAAGTGATCCAAGCCGATCCGCGACCCACGGAGACGAGCGAAGCCAAATCGACGATCGAGTTCTTCCTCTTGTAGTTCTTGAGCGAATGTAATGAAATTGTTGATATAAATAAAAGGTGAAATTCTTTAATCTTGCTTTCTTTTAATTCTTGCATCATGATTAGATCTCAATTTGTGATTGTGGTTCTTGTTGTGATGTTTGAGTAAAACTCCGCTCGTAAAGGAGTCGAGACGATTGTAGAATGATGATGTAACAAATCTTAATACGATTCTTGAGTCCTACAAGTTTTGTAAACCCTAGCAAGTTCAAGAATCGATGACCTAGTTTCGTTGCGATGCTTTCTTGATTGTGATCGCTCGAAATTAGGGATCTACGATCGTTTCTTGAAATTACTAGAGGCTAGAATGTGAATGATATCGACGAAGAAACAAGGGATAAGATGAAACCCTAGTTTCACTAGAAATCCCTAATTCTCGATCGATCATCATCGATCTAGTATCAATTCATCGAAGGATAAGAATACGTAATTGTAAAATTACATCACATCTATAGATCCGATCGATTCCTACGAGCCTCATTTCGATTCTTGATATTTGGTTTGGAAAAATCAACAAACTATCAATTCTTGATTCTATCTTTTTCTTGTTATTAGATCTAGATTTTCTAATTCTTGAACTTCAACTATAAATCTTGAATTGTTTTGTTTTCTTTCATTAAAGTTTCGACTCATCTCATTCAAAAGACGAACGATTACACTTTCCCTGTGGACGATCCGCACTCACTTACAATCTACATCCGACATCGTTATTGATTGCGGTCAAATATTTTTGGTTGTGATTTCTATACTATTTTCTACATTACACAATCCGGAAAATCGTTTCAATCAAATGGCGCCGTTGCCGGGGATCATTTGAATTGATACTTTTACATCCAATCAAGAAATCTTTTCAATCAAATGGCGCCGTTGCCGGGGATAGTGCGCTAATTATTCGTATTTTGAAATTTGAATTGAAAAATTTATTCCATTATAATTTTTAGATCTAAACTCGCACAAACCCTAATACGTGTGTTGTGATTTGATTGCGAGGAAATCTGGAACTTGTGGAGCTGTGGAAAAAAATTTCTGCAAACTCCAGAGAGCTGTGTAAGTGAACAGGAGCTTGTGCACAAAATTTTGTGCAGTGATCCCACTACATCACCGCGATTCCGCGGCATTAGCCTGCAAACGCGGCGGTTCCGCCGCAAGTCTACTTCATCACTGCACCAAACTTTCTCTGCAAGCTTCTAACTTTCTTATCTCTCCCCTCATCTGCTCTAAATAACAATTTCTTGCAGGTTTCTTTGCAAATAATCGCAGCGCGCAAAAAGCAAATTAAAATTGTGCGTGTTTTTGATTCTTGGTTGTTTGCATAATTAATACGGAAATTAAGGGGCACGACCAAATCCAGATTAGGTGGGGAGTTCATTACCCTTCCTAAGCCCCAAAAATCACATACTTGCATCCACATTTACCCTCATTAATTAAAAGAAATCTAGAGATGACTCTAAGGACCGTCGCGCTCAATTAGGACAAGAGAAGGCCGTGGGTAATTCATTGCTTATCCGCGTTTTCTTGTGGTGTCTAATGCGAGTGTGTCTAAGGCTAGTGGTTTTTAATTAGGCCCACTACTTACGTAGTGGAGTACCTTCCCACTTACCTGGCACTTATCCGGCCACAGGGGGACAAAGAGGCAGTGGAGGATTCTATCCTGCGACTTGTCTTTTGGCAGTTAGGAGCGGTCTAGAGCCGGACCTAGGTGACCACTAGATTCTAGGGTTTTGTGTGTTGCATTTGTTGTGTTGCATCATTTTTTCAAAAGTCCGTATCAATTTTTAAAACAAACACCGCATTCATCATTTCCCCTAATTATAAATTCACGCTGCCACTTGTACTAACCCTTTTTAGTGCAAGATAGGCTGGACAACAGAATTCTAGTGCCTGTTTTGTCCGCGTCCCCCGATCGACCCTAAAGTCGGTATTTCTACATTTACCCTTTCTTTTACCCACCACCACACCCACATCGATGGATCCATCTCCATCGAACTTCTTTTCCACTACTCTGCCGCCGTCCGTTGGTGCGCAGAATCCACCTCGCATCTCTCTCCAAGAGAGATGTTATCCTACACGAAGCCCCCTTTCCACCTGTCTTTCCATTCCACCAGCCAACGGGAATTTTTTTTAAATAAAACCCCAATACATCAACCTTCTACCAAAATTTCACGGTCTCGAGTCTGAAGACGCATACGTGTTTATCACCAAATTTGAAAATGTATGCGCAATGATGGGTACTTCACAGCTTTCTGTGGATGCTTTCCGTCTTCGTCTTCTCCCATTCACATTGTGCGATATAGCCGAGAAGTGGCTAAATAACACTACCGCACATTCCATTTCAAATTGGGACGAATTCGTCAAAGCATTCCTTAAGAAATTTTACCCACATCAAAAGACAGCTCGAGTCCGTAGCGAAATCTATCAATTCACCCAGCTTCCAAATGAAACATTTTCAAAGTGTTTTGAACGTTTCAAGGATCTGTTAGTCCAATGTCCACATCACGGCATCCCGAGATGGGAACTGTGCCGAATCATTTATGAGGGCATTACTCCTTACACGAGACAGACCCTTGAATCCATGTGTCAAGGCAATTTTATGACCAAAGATGATAGGGAAGCCTGGGAATTCCTAGAAGATTTCGCTGAAAAATCTTTACAGTGGGAGGGTGTGAGTCAATCGTCTAGGGATGGCAATGATATTTCCATAGGAATTAGAGCTGAAATTTTAGCTTTACACAAGAAATTTGACACTATGGAAGACAAATTTTTAGCTGCCGCCCTAAGTCAAATGTCACTCTCCAAAACTGTATGTGGATGTTGTTCTGATCCGTCTCACTTGACAGAAGAATGTCCATTTCAAGGTCATGAGCATACCAATGCCGCATTTCAAAGACCTAAAAACAATCCATCTTCCTCCACATATGATCAGGGTTGGAGGAATCACCCTAACTTTGCTTGGAACCAATCACAATCTCAAAACACGGTTCCAACCCAAAACAATTTCCAAAGGGTCCCTTCACCACAACAGCACCCACAACTTCTATTGAGTCAGCACCCCTTTCAATCACAAAACTTCCAAAATCCGGCCAACACTTTCGCACCGTCTAGTCCTTTGCAATTGGCCGGTACAGATAATACCTCTGCACTAGCACAAACCTTGGATACTTTCATGAAACAATCCATCCAAGGGACGGCAAGTTTGCAATCTTCCATCGAGAATGTGATGAAGATCATTGTCTCTCAAAATGATAATATCAAATCGATGGAAGCACAAATTGCACAACTAAAAGCCGAAATGAGTGCAAGAGAGAAAGGGAAACTTCCAGCTCAACCTTTACCCAATTCTAGCTATTCACATCTTGTGAATGCAACCACGTTGAGATCTGGAAGAGTGCTTGACAATCACCTTGGGGAAGAGTTTGATGATACTGAAAAATCAATCAATAACACCCCGGCTGAGACCTTTCCTCACACACACACTTCTAATTGTGACCCCAGTTTCTTCTACCCCACCACCTTCTTCCGAGCCTATTCTTCGTTTCTCAAAAGTCTCGCCACTTCAGCCCACCTCTTTTACCCCTCCACGGACGATCCCCACTTCTATTATGGGATCGGTTCCACACACACTTACTTCTCCTATGATGGACCCAGCGCTTATTGCTAAAGCACCTTATCCTAATCGATTAAGGGCTAACACACCAAGTCCACATATGGAGAAGATTATGAACATTTTTAAGCAAGTTAACACCAACATCCCTCTCCTAGATGCCATCCAACAAGTTCCGTCCTATGCGAAAACTCTTAAGAACTTGTGCACTAGGAAGAGGAAGACTCAAGTGCCTAAGAAGATTTTCATGGAAAAGACAGTAGACACAGCCTTTCCCCAGCAATTACCGAGGAAACGTAAGGATCCTGGATATCCTATGATTTCCATTTCTATCGGGGAAAAACACATTAACCGTGCTCTACTAGACCTTAGCGCTAGTGTTAACTTGCTTCCATATTCTGTTTATGAGCAACTAGGTATTGGAGAGTTGAAGCCAACCCATTGCACTCTCCAGATGGCTGACCGATCTATCACCAAACCTAGGGGTGAACTGGAGGATGTGTTAATAAAAATCAGGGAATTCATATTCCCTGTGGACTTTATTGTAATTGATACACAGCCTGTAGCGAACCCACGGAATCAAATTCCGGTGATTTTAGGTCGCCCATTTTTGGCCACTTCCAATGCTATTATCAACTGTCGTAATGGTTCTATGACCCTATCTTTCGGGAATAGGTCAATAGAGCTGAACATTTACAAGTTGGGAAGTGTACCCTCCGAACCTACTGCTCAGGTATGTTCTGTCGACTTAATGGATGTCGACAGCAGCGAATTTGATGATCCTCTTGATACTGATCTTGACTCTTTTCATATGTTGTTGTTCGACCCAACTATGTATCATAAACATACGGACTCTTCCACCAAGATGTCCGGGTCAACAATTAACACGGATTATGAATTGTTTTTAGAGTCTGAAGATCACCCCGCACTTTGTGATGACATTATTCATCGGGGCATTGATGGAACTTTTGAGGAGATCTTTGCTGATGAACTCGCATTTTTGAATGACACGGGTGTTGAGATGAATCATGTCCTACTCAATGAAATTGAACCTCCACCCCTTCTTTTGACTTGTAAAAAGAATGCGAGTAATCCATCACATTCACTGCATCGTCTCTCCAAAATGAGACGCACACATATTCTATTCCACCACTTACCATTTCCCCACTTCTTCTTCCACCAACCAGAGCACTGCATTGATAAAAATTTTGAATGGTTGGTGTTAACATTCGGTCTTTGCAAAGCTTGGTATCGACCATTGATTTTTGACCCCCTCATATGATTTTCAAAGCTTAACATTGCATAACTCAAGTTTGGGGGGTACATTTTTTCTGGCTCTTGAAAAGAAATTTTTACAAAATATTGAGCCAAAAATAAGTTTGGGGGAGGTTCTTCACTTAAATATTTTGCCCCCACTAATAAATTCCTCCCAAGCTTACAGGTTTTTCGATATATAGCGGAAGGCAACAGTGAGGACACTGTTGAAAACAAGTTTAGGGGAGGTTTGTGCTTATTTTCGCATCATTTGCATATCACTTTGCATAAGCACAAAACATTATTTTGAAAACCTATAAAAATTTATAAAAAAAAAAATTTCAAAATATAAAAATATTTTTTGTACATAAATAAGATAATAAAAGATTAGATAGTGAAAAATTACATCCATGAGATTAGAAAAATTTAAGAAAACTAAGAAAATTAGAAGTTTTCTTATACAAACTAGTAATAAGTAGTTATGAGCCGTTGTCCCAAGGGTTAGTAAGATGAAGGACGTCACTAATCTGAGTATAAAAATAAGTCTGAAAAATAGTTTCTATTCTGGATGCCAAACATTTTGAACGTTGATACCCTGCTATTCGCACTTACACACGTCTTAAAGCCTGGGATAGTAGAGGATACCTTGAAATGCTCTTGTCTTAAAACCAAAAGTATGAAGGAAATAAAAAAAAAATGAAGAAAATATAAAGTGGTGAGAAAAATGGACACTGGTTTTGTTATCACCGAGGGCAATAAAAAATATATAGCGAGGGTGCTTCTTCACCTAGTGCCCTAAGGCCAACTGGTCTGGGAGTCACTGCTATGCCTGAGGTGGTGCAAGACGAGGAAAATACACCAAATAAGCAAGCACATGAGTAATCGGTCGGTTAGTACCTCAAGAAGTATTAACGGTCGCATGAAAGTGTGTGAGCAATCTCATCTAAATATTCATTAATTAAAAAGTACCGAGGCTGATGGGCAAGAGTATAATAGCTTGAATTGAATTCTCCGGGTGTAGGGATGTCCTTTATACACACGCAGGGTTATATGATCGATGTTTGGAAGAAAGATAGGAATGAAGAATAAGACGATGTTTTATTGAGGGAGGACGTGATTTCTGACATCTTTTCATGACCATTAAGATAGGGCTCATGACAACCGAAAAGCTAGCTTAGTTGAAAACCCTAATTTTCAAGGCTTTTCTTTTACAATTCTTGTCTTTAAATGTAATATTCATGATCTTCCTTTTATTATTGGATTTTGTGGGTGCAATCCGCTGAAAACCCTCAGGAGACAACACTCCTCCTACTAGGGACACCTAGAGGTTTAAAGGCTTGTTGCACGTGCTCAGTGCAATCGTGTTGCCTACGAAAGTGTGCTAGTTAATTTTTCTCTTTCTTTATTTTCTCCTTCTCCTTTTAATAAAACATTCGCTCGAGACGATTGAAATTAAGTTTGGGAGTATTTAATCAGTCGAAAATAATGTATTTTTAACACGGCAATTTCCCTGTCTGTTGCACTCATTTAGAAGTGTTCGGTATTCATATTTCACATATTAGCAAATCAGTCGTTAAATATCAGATTTCATGTGTTAGACTTTTAAACCGACATTTTAAAGGAAAGTAACCGCATTTCATGGCATCGCATCATTTCTGTATTTGCGCAACACTTGTCTTGAGTCTGTGCAGGAAAATACGAAAGAAAAACCAAAGAGCTGATCAAAATTACGCCAACTCCATGATTTCAGATCTGGTAGCAATTCAAAAGGAGATATTAAATTCAACATATACAATAAAGGCCCATATGTTAGCCCAAGTTCAGCACAGAAGAACCGAGCCATGAAGACTCCAAAGAGCCGCGGAACCGCGGCAGGAGCCGGCTTGCGCCGCGGTTCCGCGGCGGTTTGGCCACGTCATCCGTCCAATTTTAGTGCAAAATTCTCAGCTTTTGGCCTACATTCATTTCTGATACGTCAAATTCCAGAATTATCTCGAAGGTTCTACCAGATCAGCAAAGATCATTAAGCAAGGCTAATCCTAATTAAGCTCCTAACTAACCTCTTCTAGAAGCTCCCTTCTAACTAATCACATCTAGAAACTTCTCCTCTAACTAACTTTTGGAGGGAAATTCAAATTTCCTCAACAAACTTTAGGAGGGAAACTTAGAATTTGAAATCTTAGATCTAGGGTTTAGTTATCTATAAATAGGAGCCTAGATCTAAGGGTTGAGGTTAATCTTCTATATTCCTAAAATTCTAATTCTTCATCTTCTTCCACAAGTCTAGTGACAAGGCTTGTGCGAAACCCTAACCCTAATTCCACTCCAAATTCAAGATCTTGAGTACCAATCAAGCGAGAAGCCTTCAACCTTTTAGGAGCCGAGCCGATCTTCAATCGGGCAAGTGATCCAAGCCGATCCGCGACCCACGGAGACGAGCGAAGCCAAATCGACGATCGAGTTCTTCCTCTTGTAGTTCTTGAGCGAATGTAATGAAATTGTTGATATAAATAAAAGGTGAAATTCTTTAATCTTGCTTTCTTTTAATTCTTGCATCATGATTAGATCTCAATTTGTGATTGTGGTTCTTGTTGTGATGTTTGAGTAAAACTCCGCTCGTAAAAGAGTCGAGACGATTGTAGAATGATGATGTAACAAATCTTAATACGATTCTTGAGTCCTACGAGTTTTGTAAACCCTAGCAAGTTCAAGAATCGATGACCTAGTTTCGTTGCGATGCTTTCTTGATTGTGATCACTCAAAATTAGGGATCTACGATCGTTTCTTGAAATTACTAGAGGCTAGAATGTGAATGATATCGACGAAGGAACAAGGGATAAGATGAAACCCTAGTTTCACTAGAAATCCCTAATTCTCGATCGATCATCATCGATCTAGTATCAATTCATCGAAGGATAAGAATACGTAATTGTAAGATTACATCACATCTATAGATCCGATCGATTCCTACGAGCCTCATTTCGATTCTTGATATTTGGTTTGGAAAAATCAACAAACTATCAATTCTTGATTCTATCTTTTTCTTGTTATTAGATCTAGATTTTCTAATTCTTGAACTTCAACTATAAATCTTGAATTGTTTTGTTTTCTTTCATTAAAGTTTCGACTCATCTCATTCAAAAGACGAACGATTACACTTTCCCTGTGGACGATCCGCACTCGCTTACAATCTACATCCGACACCGTTATTGATTGCGGTCAAATATTTTTGGTTGTGATTTCTATACTATTTTCTACATTACACAATCCGGAAAATCGTTTCAATCAAATGGCGCCGTTGCCGGAGATCATTTGAATTGATACTTTTACATCCAATCAAGAAATCTTTTCAATCAAATGTGGTGAAGATCATTGTCTCTCAAAATGATAATATCAAATCGATGGAAGAACTGGGGTCACAATTAGAAGTGTGTGTGTGAGGAAAGATCTTTTCAACAAATTCTTTGTTCCTCCCCTCTCTCTCAACACATCTAAAGTAAAAGTAAAAGGTTCCACGTTTCCCAGAGGACGACCCGTACTCATCTCGGTCTAGCTACACACGACACCGTTATTGATTGCGGTTAACTACAAACAAACACTCTTTCACATCAATCAAATATAGCGAGGCACTGGTTTTATTATCATTTTGAGAGACAATGATCTTCATCACATTCTCGATGGAAGATCATTGTCTCTCAAAAAGAAAAAAAATGAACACTGGTTTTGTTATCGCCAAGGCAGCAATAAAAAAATATAGCGAGGGTGCCTCTTCACCTAGTGCCGTAAGGCCAACTGGTCTAGGAGTCACTGCTAAGCCTTAGGTAGTGCAAGACGAGGAAAATATTATCACCGAATCTGCAAGCACATGAGTAATCGGTCGGTTAGTACCTCAAGAAGTATTAACGGTCGCATGAAAAGGTGTGAGCAAACCTAAGTATTCATAAAATTAAAAAGTACTGAGGTAGATGGACAAGAGTATGATAGCTTGAATTGAATTCTTCGAGTGTAGGGATGTTCTTTACACACACGTGGGGTTATATGATCAATATTTGGATGAAAGGTAGGAATGAAGAATAAAGACGATGTTTTATTGAGGGATGATGTGATGTCTAACATTTTTTCATGACTATTAAGATAGGGCTCATGACAACTGAAAAGCTAGTATAGTTGGAAACTCTTCTTTTCAAGGCCTTTCTTTTATGGTTCTTATCTTTATATGTAAATTTCACCATCTTTCTTTTGTTATAGGATTTTGTGGGTGTAATCCGCTGAAAACCCTCAGGAGACAACATTCCTCCTACTAGGGACACCTAGAGGTTTAACGGCTTGTTGCACGTGCTCAGTGCAATCGTGTCTGCCTACGAAAGTGTGCTTAGTTTTCTCCTTTCTTTTTCTCCTCTTAAATAAACTAGTTTGCTCGGGACGATCAAAGATAAGTTTGGGGGTATTTGTTCAGTCGATAAAACTGCACATTTGTAGTACATTTTTCCTACCATTTTTATATTAAAAAAGGACTTTAATATGATATATTATACATATGAGGGTTTATGTGTAAAAACATTATTTTCCATGTGTTAATATATTTTTATTATCATTTGGTAGGAAAATGTATGCAAATAATATTATTGACCTAATCCTAGTAGAACAAAGTCTACTAAAATCTTATTTGAGTTGTTGTGCAGAATATTTCCAAGTTGTGCAGAATTTTCCAAGGCTAGAATCAAGCAAATCAAGTTGTTGAAGAAATCTTGCCAAATTAAGAAGCAAACTTGGAGACCAAGTCTGGAAGCAACCGAGAGAAGATTTCTGAATTCTAAAGGTGCCTAGGATTGCCAAATGTCACAATCAGAGAGCCCAAGAAAAACGACAAAGAGATCTCACCCCTTGAGCGCGGATCCGCGGCCCTAGCCACCATTTGCCGCGGATCCGTCGCACTTCTATGGAGTTGGGGGCCTAGATTTTCCAGGGTGAATCTTTACTATATTTTACCAAGTTTCCAACCTAAATATTCTGGCTTTGCACTATAAAAAGGCACCGAGAGCCTCTTGGAAAAGCTATCAAGCCGAAGAGATCACAAAGTCCAAGACGGCTCACGCATCCAGGCTGATCATCAACGGTTCATCTACCTCCTTAGAAGAGATCGAGAAGCAAACTAGGTTTTTGTAATCATTTTCTAAGGAATCAAAGTGTACTTGATATTGTTGATTAATAAAGGTAGATTTCTTCTTCTTATTCTATTTCTTAGTAGTTTAATTATTCAATTTCTTTCCATCTCTTTTTCTCCCAACATGCGCGAGTAATTCTCCGCTTATTAGGGTTCGTAGGATTAGGGTAGGCTAATGCACGATGAAAATAACTAAACCCTTTTTAAGTCCTATAAAGTTTAGGAACTTTATCAAAAGAATCATTAATATCCTAATCGGGCGCGCTAGCAATTCTTTGCTAGTTCCGACCGCGATTAGAGATTAGATTAATGATTGTTTTGGTAAGGGCTAGATAATGAACGGAGTTCCGTGTCGAGATAAGGGTTAAGAGTGGGATTCCTTTTCCCTCCAGAAACCCTAATCTACACGCATCACCGTCGTTCTAGTTCTATATCTATTAATGGATAAAAATGGTAACTTTTAATTAATCGTTCATAACTACTAAATCCTAACGAACCCTACAAGCCCTCTCATTATATTAATTACATCTTTAAAATAATCTAGATCTATATTTTACATTCTTGTTTAACGTAGATCTAGAAACCATTCAACAAATTCTTTCTTCCTCCCCTCTCTCTCAACACATCTAAAGTAAAAGTAAAAGGTTCCACGTTTCCTAGAGGACGACCCGTACTCATCTCGGTCTAGCTACACGCGACACCGTTATTGATTGCGGTTAACTACAAACAAACACTCTTTCACATCAATCAAATGGCGCCGTTGCCGGGGATACGTGCGTAATTTTTATTTTTACTATTTGTGTTGAATTCTTAGACGATTCATATCATTATTAACACAAAACTGCAAATTGCATATTTAACGATTTGTGCGTGAATCTTGCGAGGAAATCTGGAGTCACAGAATTAAGGAAAACAGGAAACAGAGACATTTTTAGAGATCCAGAGGAGCAAAGGAGGCCACTGAAAAATTTTCATCAACTGTTCTCTCCACATTGCGGCGGAACCGCGGCACAAAGGTACCTTTTGCGGCGGAAACGCGGCAGTTTAGAAGGGTTAGGGCTACAAAGCTCTCGGTGCCTAGCTATATTTGATTGATGTGAAAGAGTGTTTGTTTGTAGTTAACCGCAATCAATAACGGTGTCGCGTGTAGCTAGACCGAGATGAGTACGGGTCGTCCTCTGGGAAATGTGGAACATTTTACTTTTACTTTAGATGTGTTGAGAGAGAGGGGAGGAAGAAAGAATTTGTTGAATGGTTTCTAGATCTACGTTAAACAAGAATGTAAAATATAGATCTAGATTATTTTAAAGATGTAATTAATATAATGAGAGGGCTTGTAGGGTTCGTTAGGATTTAGTAGTTATGAACGATTAATTAAAAGTTACCCTTTTTATCCATTAATAGATATAGAACTAGAACGACGGTGATGCGTGTAGATTAGGGTTTCTGGAGGGAAAAGGAATCCCACTCTTAACCCTTATCTCGACACGGAACTCCGTTCATTATCTAGCCCTTACCAAAACAATCATTAATCTAATCTCTAATCGCGGTCGGAACTAGCAAAGAATTGCTAGCGCGCCCGATTAGGATATTAATGATTCTTTTGATAAAGTTCCTAAACTTTATAGGACTTAAAAAGGGTTTAGTTATTTTCATCGTGCATTAGCCTACCCTAATCCTACGAACCCTAATAAGCGGAGAATTACTCGCGCATGTTGGGAGAAAAAGAGATGGAAAGAAATTGAATAATTAAACTACTAAGAAATAGAATAAGAAGAAGAAATCTACCTTTATTAATCAACAATATCAAGTACACTTTGATTCCTTAGAAAATGATTACAAAAACCTAGTTTGCTTCTCGATCTCTTCTAAGGAGGTAGATGAACCGTTGATGATCAGCCTGGATGCGTGAGCCGTCTTGGACTTTGTGATCTCTTCGGCTTGATAGCTTTTCCAAGAGGCTCTCGGTGCCTTTTTATAGTGCAAAGCCAGAATATTTAGGTTGGAAACTTGGTAAAATATAGTAAAGATTCACCCTGGAAAATCTAGGCCCCCAACTCCATAGAAGTGCGACGGATCCGCGGCAAATGGTGGCTAGGGCCGCGGATCCGCGCTCAAGGGGTGAGATCTCTTTGTCGTTTTTCTTGGGCTCTCTGATTGTGACATTTGGCAATCCTAGGCACCTTTAGAATTCAGAAATCTTCTCTCGGTTGCTTCCAGACTTGGTCTCCAAGTTTGCTTCTTAATTTGGCAAGATTTCTTCAACAACTTGATTTGCTTGATTCTAGCCTTGGAAAATTCTGCACAACTTGGAAATATTCTGCACAACAACTCAAATAAGATTTTAGTAGACTTTGTTCTACTAGGATTAGGTCAATAATATTATTTGCATACATTTTCCTACCAAATGATAATAAAAATATATTAACACATGGAAAATAATGTTTTTACACATAAACCCTCATATGTATAATATATCATATTAAAGTCCTTTTTTAATATAAAAATGGTAGGAAAAATGTACTACAAATGTGCAGTTTTATCGACTGAACAATGCGCAGGTAATGAGAAATGCAGTAACTGAAAGAAACAATGTAAAGACTGACCTGAAGTGGAACAAACGAATGTAACTCGGAATGGCAAGTCAAGAAGTCTGTGATGCACGTCTAGTTCTGGTCCAGGTTAAATCTTCTCCTCACGCTGAGCATGCATACTCAGGTCGTCAGAGCGACACAATAGCAATATAATATATATAAAATCAAGTGACAGTTCTAACAGTGGTAATAGATATGAATAACAATAAATCAATGACAGCATGGATATGAATGTGCAGAAATCAATGCAGCGGAGCAGTAAAGCAGTAGAACGATATGTCACGTATGTCAATAAAGTATATAAGGTATATAAATGCCCGTATCCCTATCAGTCTCTAAGTCTCACTGTACAGGTCACTAAGCCTATCGTCAGTCCAAGTGTGAGAGTCAACCACTCGTGAGTGTCCTCCACCCAAGGGTAGAACCCAAGGGCAAGGGACCACGGGCCCAACATGTAACATGTATATCACGGTGAATATCACATACCCTGTAAATCTCCATATATCTCCCTAAATATATAAGTCGGCATGGGACTCCCGAGATTCTGTTGAACTCACACTTAAACTACCCCACACCCCGTGGTCTATATCAAACGCTAACCATAACCCTAAATACTAATCGATCCGTGACAAGTCTGCGCGAGAACTGGAGGCAGGACCTCCATCAAGCACGTCCCGACTAATACCTAAGATAAATGGCAGTGTCGGATGCCTTATCTGTGACACCCGTGCAAGCGCTTCCATAAGTGTCCCATACCACTTATAGTCACACGTACACGCATCCCACAGACGTCGACAATGCAATAGAATAATAGGATCACTGATTGTGTACAAGTACGTATCACTTTAACTTATTCACGGATACACGAACACTGACGTACTTGTCACAATCATCACTAAAATCTAACGCTGGGTAAATGCACGATATCACTATGTTATCAATGCAATGATATGGGTATGATATGATGCGTAAACAGTATATGAAGCATGATTAAGGTGTCATAAAGTAGTATTCTATCACTTGCACGATTTATCATGAAATGTACGTGTATAATTTAGTGAAACGATAAACAGGTGATGATTAGTATGTTCAGTTATCTATTCACCGAATTTAGTTTCATACCAATCGGATTCCAGGATCGCTAATTATAGCCATTTCATTTTAAACGTTCGCGGCTGGAAATCCGGTTTCAGAATCGGAAGTCCGTTTCGCAACGCATTTTAATCCCAATTGAGATCAGATTTTAGCGACGCTATAGTTGGATGAATTTTAGGGTTTTCAGTAAGATTTTCAAAGTAATAGACGGATCGTCAATCGCATCTGTACGTCAGGAGTTATACACTGTTTAACACTAATATGTCAGTTCTGATTCTGCTGGGACTGTCATGCGTCCCGATCTATTAAATTACAGATTAAATATCAAACGGTAACGAAACAGAATGAAACCAATTGTTTTGTCTAGGTAACAGATTTACCTATAATAAGCAGTGGAGTTCCGCAATCTACAAGTTAAGGAGGTCTTGTGGTACCCATTACGGAGCAGCAAGCAACAATTGGAGTCGCTCTGGACTGCAGTCCAGAGTCGCACTCCGATCCAAATATCATCACAATTTAAGTACAGGAATGCCAGGAAACCAGTATAGGGTTAAAGTTCGTCGAGTCTTCTTCGATTTGAGCCCTAGAGCGCATCAATCCAGTGTGCATATGATTTATGGTGAATTTAACGGTTTTCAGGTACAATAAAATTACAGTTTTACGATTAAACTTGGGGGTAGTTGTTTTAGTCGTTAACGGTCATATTTTCCAGCGAAACTTGCACAAGGTATTCATCGCAGCCAGGGCCAAAGTAATTAATCCAGTTCCGTCAATTTAGGAAAGTATTTTCTTTGGGAACACGCGTCGAACAGGTATGGTACATAATTGATCTAAACTTGCAACTTTATGATATATGTAATTAAAGATCGTAACTTAGGTAAATAGCATGTAAGCAAGTAAAATACTTTCCTGGACACGTCTCGGGGATGTACGGTGACGGTGACGTCATGAACGCGCGACACACGCGCGGCACGGCAACTTGATTTGGCTCGAACTCGAGTCTCGGCAGCGGCGGCTTGGTTACTGGGGTCTTATCGGCGAGGGTGGTGGTCGTTGACGTGGAGTTGCTCGCTGTGGTGGACGGTAGAGCGGGTGTTAGAAAGAGAGAGAGAAAAGATTGAGGGAGATTTGAGAGAGAGGAAGTGAGAGTTAGAGTGAGAGAGAACACAGAGATTAGAGGGAGAGAGATCACAGGGATTAGGAAAGGGGGAGAGAGAGAGTAAGAAAGAGAGAAATGAGATGCGGGGAGAGAGAGAAAACCGTGAAAGAGGAAGAGAGCACAGAGAGCTTGAGAGGGTGAATGAGATAGATACAGAGAGAAAGAGGTAGGGAGAGGGGAAAGAGATCAGAGAGAGAGGTAAGAGAGAAAGCAAGCATAGAGAGAGATAGAGGGAGGGATGTGAGGAGAGAGAGAGAGATTTGAGAGAGAAATAAAGGAAGGGGAGAGTGCAGGTAGAGAAAGAGAGCACAGAGGGAATGAGATAGCAGAGGAAAGAGAGAGATGATGCCGACGACGACGACGATGATGGTGATGATGCTGCGGGGGGGGGGGAATCGACGAGACGTAGAGGGGCTCGCCGGCGAGAGCGCGGGTGGAAGGTCGAGATGGGTGCAGGGATCGGGGTTCTGTGGTGGGGGTGATGGCAACACAGGAGGGAAGGTAGTTAGGGCGTGGAGGCGGATGAAGAGATGAAGTGGTCGGTGATGGGTGCAGTGGAGAGCTTGCCGGCGTCGCGGGTGCGGGAGTTGGAGCTGGGTGTGCAGGGGCCGTCTCGAGCTCAGGTGATGGAGGGTGGTGGTCGACGCCGTGAAGTGATGAGGGACTCAGTCGGTGGAGGAGGAAGGGAACGGACTTGCCGTTGTCGTTGTCGACGGAGAGGGTGGCGGTGCTCGGTATGAGGGGACGGGTGGTAGTGGCTTCGTGAGGGATTGCGAGGATGAGAATTGAGGGAAAGACGATGGGAGTGAGGGAGAGAGGAATGGAGACGAGGCGTGCGTTGATGATAACGCTCGCGAGTGGGGCGACAAGAGCGCGAGCGTGGACGAGGAAGGCGGCGGAGATGGTGGATCGCGCGCGAGATTGGCGGGAGAGCCGTTGGGAAGAAGATGCTGTAGGGAGCGGGTCGGGTCGAAGCGGGTGAGGGAAAGTGGGCCGGAGGTTTAAAGAAAAGAAATTGGGGAAAAAGAGAAACGGGCCGCAGCAATTTAAATAGAAAATAAAGGGAAAGTGTGGACCGGGCTGAGGCTGGGCCGATGGAGAAGGCTGGGAGACAAGGAAAAGAAAATTAATCAGAAAAATAGGAATGGGCCTGAGGCGAGTTTGGGCTAGGGTAATTAAAGAAAATTAGATGAAAATAAAATGAGTGGGCTTAAGGAATTCATTTGGTTTTAGGGTTTAGTTTTATGTAAATAAAGGAAATGGTTGAAGGGGAAAAATTTGGGTTTTGGTCTAATAAAAGGGAATGGGCTTTAAGAGAAATAAAATTTATAATTAAAATTATAAAGTGACACAATACGGATTTTGGTATAAAAGGGGCTGGGTATTACATCGGGAGCGTCGGTCATGCCTCGAGGAAGGCGAGCTGACAGACACCTCCTTAGGGGGAGAGAACGTGCGGCTGGCATCGGAGCGGCGGCCCGGTCTTTCCTGGGAGCAGGGCGTGGACCTGTCCGGCGCCCAGCGGGTCATGTAATCAATCGCCGCATACGGGTCACGATGGCAGGAGTTAGCATGCCGGCGCTCGGTGACGCTGAGACGAGCGTGAGCGGGATTGGAGGCCCGAGCTTGCCCGTTTGCCCTTTTGCGGGCGTCGTTATCCCAGAGAGTGGGAACTGCAGTCTGGTGGGTAGAGCCCACCGCTTGAACGCGGACGAGTGCATCCACCAGCTATGTGAGCCTGTCTATCCAAGAAGATAAGGCGTTGATGACGTTAGAAGGGGAAGACGAGTCGCTCCCATCTCCTTTGTGGCGGCTCGTATTCGAACCGTTGCGGTCGTCGCTTGCCATTGGGTCGTGGGCGGAAGATCAATTTTTATGGTGGAACAAAAAAGTCTTTGGTTCCCACAAACGGCGCCAACTGATGGAGGTCCGGATCTCCTTCAGATGTTGTTCTTCATCGATCCTGTGATGGCGGTCTCGGATGATCGTGACTTGGTCTAGAAGTTGTTGAGGTTTCAGCGTATGGATCTCAATGGGTTGGTGTTGCATCGAGCTACCTGCAAAAAAAGTCCCGGGATGGTTGTACCACCGGAGACCCTCCAACGATCAAGTTAGTGCCGGGGAATATTTGCAGAGTAGCGGCGTATTGGAATCAATTCGCCTTTCCTGAGTCGTCTGGGAGAGGGGGTTTTATAGTGGTCGCATGGAGCGAGCCTGTGCGAGATCCTCGCCGTCAGTTACGCCCTTACGTTACGCCTGCGTTAATGGCGGGATCCGCTCATTAATGGGGGAACGAGTCTGCGTGGGACGCGGAGCATGAGGCGGTGGATATCTCACTTTGGTGAGATGCGCGGAGCCGTTGCGGAGACGCTGGGGCTCCGCGTTCTCGGTTGATCGGGAAAGCCGAGAAGGCTCGGCATGTTAGGGACTCGGAGATGAGCTGGAGGCCGAGGAAGCTCGGCACGTCGGGTGGCTCGGAGACGAGCTGGAGGCCGAGGAGGCTCGGCACGTTGGGAGGCTCGGAGACGAGCTGGAGAGCCGAGGAAGCTCGGTATGTCGGAAGGCTCGGAGACGAGCTGGAGGCTGTTCGTTAGGCAAGTATGGAAGTACTCAGGGAGGTCTCCTGGAAGGTCGGGTGTGTCCTCGGAGACGAGGTACTGAGATACGTCCCCAAAGCATCATATTTACTCCTGCTCCGTAGCTTTCGGGACACGTCATCTGCTACGTGTCGTGATCTGGGGAAATACCACTTCTAAGCATCATCAGTAACATTCAATATTTGCCTGTGGTAAAGATACGTCTGAACCATATAGACTAATGCTGGAGAGTGACGAACCAACAAAAGTAACTAGGCTTACATAGGACATGAAACCTAAATGACTTGAAAGAAAGATTTGCAATTGAAACTTTTTAGATCCAAACGAAATATTGTTTATAAAATCCACTCACTAATTTGTACGTAGTTCAAATGCAAAGCTAGCCCACCCCCTCAATCATGCTTAAGAGAATCTATGGTCAAATTAATGATCATCAATCTCTAGTCTCGATGCTACGTGCCCTGCCTTCAATCATGCTTAATTAAGAGAGTGAATTTAGTGCGTGGCAGTAATTTTTGTTAATTTGACCAATTGGCAGTCAATGAGAATGAGAGATTACATCAGCATGGGACCCACAGTGGGGGTCATGAGCCCTATCACACATGGAACAATCTAATCTGAAACTAAAGCTAACAAAATATATACCATGGCATTTGTCACAAACTTTGCCTACGAAAAGAGAGGACTTCATGAATGAAAACCATGTGAGGCAGGCATGAAGTTAGGCGTGCCAAAATGGCTTGCTATCATCTTTGGCGTGGGAATTTTGCCTGTACAAAAATGTACAATTTGGCATTATGATATGTGCATCTGTATAGGTATTCAACATTCTGGGTTTGGATTTGTTAGAGACGGGGCAACCAGTTTCTTAGCAAATACCAATGCGGCATAGCTCATACGGTATTTCTTTCGAAGTAAGAGCTCACCGGTTTAATTCCAACAGAGGATCACTGCATTGGGAAAGATACTTCGATGATTTAGCCTATTTTGTACCAGATGTTAGACCAGAGCAATTCACACTTCCCGCTAATTATGTTTGGAATATTAACTCCGAACACAATGTGTCAAAAGCAGGGCCATAGAAGAGGCGGCGGAAGTAGGGTAAGAAGTCGGATTCTGATTCTTCTATAAGACTAATATAATCCCAAAATTGAATTTATATCGATTTGAGTCTGAGTTCAGATTATATAAAAAATGACAAATTCTTTCATTCAAAGGTTCTAAGTTCATATTAAAGTTGACAAACCATAAATACTACAAAAGAAGGTTGAGGTTTTCCTTCAAGCCTCCTGTATTTATTTAATTTTTCTTATTAAAACTTAATTTTTGTACATATATGTTTTTAATGTAATTAATTTAATTCGACGGATTAGGTTTCATTTCTTAAGCCTAAATATGACCCGTATTTCTATCGATACGTAACATTGAGGTGCACGTGAACGCCACTGTTGTAGCCCAACGGTAAGTCCATATGCAATAACCTAATATTTAAATAAAGCAACACATGATCACTTTCAAAAAAGGATTCTCAGGGCAAAAGGAGAATATATTCCTTGGTACGAATAGGCTTACCCAATAAACACTTATTACCACCCTTCAGCATGGGGCTTGTATTTTATATTCATGTGCATCTATTATCATTCCTAATGTACGATTATTTTAACACTTCTTATTTCGCAACTGGGATATTCCAACACACAATAGCCATAAATTGTGGTCACCGGCATATAAACGTCCACACATGGTACCCAACGTCCCAGCGCATGTTATCCTGGCAAGACCGACACGTTTCAACCAAAAAATCTAATACCGCGAAGGACATCATTTCGGCCTCATGATTTTCAATAGCCGTATTTTGGTCTAAACAATTCTACCCATAAGTACCACAGTCACGAGCTAAAATGGGCAGGTCTATATGGACCCTAAATCGAGTTTGGGCCAAACCGCACAGACAGTAAACAATCATCTATCAAGGAAGCTAGGCCCAAACCAAACAAATCCAAATGCTTCAATCATTTGTTTTTTTTCTTTTTTGTTCTCATCTCTTCTTCTTCTTCGAAAACCCACCCTAAAATCAATTCCTTGTTCTCAATTCCCCATTCTCAAGGTTCTGAGACCCCACGCTCTGCTTCTCCCCAATGAAGAAACCCTCCAAAGAGAACAGCAGCAACGACTCTTCACAAAACGAGTACCGTAACGAACAGAAAGAGAAAGGCACACCACGTGTTTGATGGATTGCCTCTTTGAAATTTCCTACTTTTTTGACGAAGCTGATGTCGTTGCAGGACTGTGGCGCTTGACGAAGAGGGTGTTTGACGCGCTCATGCCGGTGAAGGTGAGCATGGTCTTCTGTCGGGTATGTGTTTTGTTTTTTTTTATTAAATTTTTTAAATTGGGTCTTGTGTTGTTGTTGTTGTTGTTGTAGAGATTGGTAGCTGATGGTTGTGAAGGGAAGAGTCAGTTTAATTCGGTGTTCTAAAAAACGGCCTAGACGGCCGGCCGCCTAGGTGGAAACGGTGCTAAGCTGCTCCGATTCCGTCCTAGGCAGTTTAATTAAATGATTTAAGCGCTTAAGCCACTTAGTCCGCTTAAGCCGGTGCCTAAGTAGATCTAGCCCACTTAATGTACTAAAATTTAGTCATTTTTGAAGCATCATGGTCGGGTTTGTTCTGTTTTCACCGTAGCTAACCCAAGCCCATACTTAATAAATAAAAGTTAGTCAATTTTGTCCATTTTTTGAGATAATTTTTGAATTATATAGCTCGAAATGCTGACTTTCACTGTTAAAACATCAAATGTTACTGGATATTATGCTGAGTTATCAATATATTTCTATTTCTACTGCTGAAATTTCAATATATTGTTGTTGTCTAGGCTGAAGTGTCAATATACTGCTGAAATTCCTATATGTATATATATTAAATATAATTTTAGCTAAAATTAAAAAAAAACCGACTAGGCAGCGGCTACGCGGTATCCTAACTAAGGTTCGAGAACTCGGTTTCTCATAATTTTATTAGTTTCGCTGGGTTTCGGCTTGTTTTGCTAATCTCGGTTCGGAGTTCGGTTTCGACGGTAATACAACATACATAAGTGTAGATATATTAAATACTTAAATTTATATTTCTATATTACAAGACAATGATCCTAGTATTTAAAAATCCAGCCATGATGCAAAATATATTGAAAAATGTATTTAGATAAGTATTAATATAGGGGTTGGGTTCACTTTTTTGCGGTTTTTTAACAACGAAGAACTACAATGATCATAATGCCAGTAAAAATGGTATAAAAAATATGTTTTTAAAGGTTTTGGCCGAAACGATATTGTATGGTTAGTTTCGTATCGGTCTCCACCGAAACCGATACGAAAGCACTACGTATCGGCGGTTTCAACCGAAACCTCGAACCTAGATCCCAACCGTTTAGCTCCGCCTATCGCTTTTTACAACCTTGGTTTAATTTTATCAGTATATTGATCTTTCGATTTCCATGCCATTGAGTTTGGAAAGAATGTTTTTGCATGATTTGTTGCCGCACTTATTTATATAGACTCGTTTATTGAAAATTTTTGGGAGCAATTTCAAGAATTTGATGCTTACAAAATCAATGCTGATACACACAGACTAGTGATTCCGCCCAATCCAATTGACATTTTGTTTTCTGTAAGAATGACGGGAGATTAACACGAGTGACACATTAGGAGAAGTATTTAAAAATTGTTGTGACAATTGATCTCATCTTAACTGGGTGATCTGGGTTACAAAACCTAGTTTGAGTTAATATAAGATGCTTCCAATTGACAAGGGGTTGTTTTAAACTAACTATGCTACAAATTTATGGATTGATGCAATGATATTAAATATATCATATGATACAGGTTGCGTATCTTACCATATGATGCATTTTATGGTGCATGAGATCTTATGTTATGCTGAATAAAATTCTAAACTGGTTTTAATCCTATTCAGAAATCATTTTAGGTTTAATTACAGTTTGTAGGTCTTACAACTGACCTATGATATAAACAAGTACAGAACTTCCATTATGTTTTGATTTCTTTTATCTGCTCAGTGCTAGAAGTGCAATCTTTCCCTAAATCATATTTCAATCCCGCAAACAGCTAGATCCTCACTTTACAATAAGACATATTTAACTTTATGTAGAAAGTCAATCACAAAAAGATGCATTCCCTTTTCTTTTTTTTAAAAACAATATACAAAGTTTTTTTAATCTCCTATAAATATGTCATTTTTTATTTTATATTAGTCAATGAGACGATTAATAACACTTTGGATATTTTAGTTATTCTAGATGTTCTCTCTCTTATCCTAAATGTAATTCCAGTTAAGAAAATGGAATATATATTTAAATAAAGGAATAAGTTTTTCTCGGGTTATATAACGCCTGATAAAATCAACCGCGATTGATGATTCTCGTAAGTGGGAATTTCTCAGATCACGACACGTAGTAGATGACGTGTCATCCACGTAAGCCCGCTAGATTCTTGGGGGCTACGGAGCTGAAATAAGTATGATGCATCGGGGACATTCCTCGACACCTCGCCTCCGAGATTGTGCTTGACCTTTCAGATGACCTCCTCGGAGCACGTTTCCCGTTCGGCTGACCGCCACCCAATAGCTTGTCTCCGAGCTATTCTATAGCTGAGACTCCTCAGCTCACTTGCTCGTCTCCGAGATATCCTATAACTGAGACTTCTCGCTCACTTGCTCATCTCCGAGCTATTCTATATCTGAGGTTCCTTAGCGTACCTGTTTGGTCGGAGCTAGAAGCCCAAGCGTCTCTGTAACGGTTCCGTATATCTCGCCACGATGAGATCTCCACCGCTCCACATTCCGCATCCCACGCTAGCATATATCGTCATTAATGGGTGTATCCTGCCATCAACGCGAACATGACGCAGGGGCGTAACGGACGGCGAGGATCTCGTATCGGCTCGCTCCATGCGACCGCTATATAAACCCCTTTTCCAGACGACTCAGGCATCTTGAACTCTTTCTAATATGCCGCTACTCTGCCCTAATATTTCTTGATACTTACTTGATCGTCGGAGCGTCCTACGGTGGTTTCTCACCCCGGGACTTCCCTTGCGGGTAGTCCGACGTCAAAAACAACCAACAGCCTATTGAGATCCACACGCTCAACCATAATCTCAAATTTTAATCGTTCGGCACCGCTGGCAGCAAGATCGACGGTAGACAACATCTGAGAGAGATTCAAGCCTCCATTAGTTGGCGCCGTTTGTGGGAAACTAGTAACTCTTTTCCACCTAAAAAAGTTGATCTTCTGTCTTCGATTCAATGCCGACGATCATCGTAACGAAGATCACGGCACAAGCCATCCCGTCTTCCGCAACGGAGGTATGGATGGTTCTACTCCGCCTCCCAACGTCGTTGAGGCCTTATCCGCACGAATCGACAGACTCACGATGATAATGGACACGTTTGCTCGTGTCCAAACGGCCGGCCATGTCCGCCAAACCGCCGCCCCTGCTCTCCGGAACGACGGCGTGCACGAGACTGCAGAGGGGCGCGTTCAAGTCCTCAGCCTTGCTCGCGCCAATCTCGATGTCACGGAACACTGACTTGCCGTTTCTGGCAGTCACGACCCCCATACGAGAAATGATTCCATGACTTATTGGATGTCGAACAGTTCGACACCGAGGTCTCGGGAGCGACCAAATTATCGCTTCAACGCTCGCCGCGCTCTCTCGGCCCCTGAAGAGACGTCGATCAGGTTGCCTGATTTCGAGGAAGATCGACGTCACCACACTCATTGAGGACGCGCACATGACGCACGTCGAGACAAGCCACAAAGGGTTCACCTTAGGATCTGAGGAACGTGATACAGCGAAACCGAAGCCGCTCCACCACGTAAATCCGAAGTCGAGACAACATGCACTCCGACTGTGGAGAATCCTTGGGGTACCAACAGCGAATCGAGATCCTCAAGAAGAAGATTGAGGATATGCGGCTCGCCACCCGTTCGTCTGGAGGATCAGCAAAATACTCAGCGGATTCTCTCATAAGGCCCTTTATAGAGCAATTACTAAATGAGCGGGTCTCGTCTCGGAACAAACCGTCTAAGGTGACCCTTTTTGACGGGAAGTTCGACCCAAAAGACAACTTGGACGCGTTTACGGCGGGCATGAGCTTCCTAGATAACTCGGACGCGGTTCAATGTCGAGCCTTCCCCACCACTCTCATCCGGACTGGGCGAGATTGGTTCTATAGTTTTACCTTGCGTTCAATCTCTACCTTCGACTAGCTGGGTACTCAGTTCCTCGGTTATTTCGTCGGCAACCGACGACAGAAGAGAACGGTCGACTACCTGTTTACCATCAAGAGCGAGAACATGGAATCTTTCAAGAGCTACGTCACCCGGTTCTATAATGCCCTCCTGGAGGTATCTGAACACCGGGACGAGACGGTCATCACCGTCTTGAGATCTGGTCCTAGATGGTACCATAGCTATCGTCAGATAACAGTTTTCTGGTGACACTTGTACATGTTAGTCTGTAGACCCGAAATCGTCATAGTGTCTTGTATGGCTCCCACTGTGCTTTTGATTTCCTCCCTACCACGGCTCAAAGGAGTCGTGCAAACAGGTGGATTTTGGGTACAGTCCCGAGTCACATGGAGGCAGTGAGCGATAGGAGGGGTTTCGTCTCTCGCGGTATTGGAAGTTGATGTTGTGCTATACTCGATTGGCTATAACAACAAGTATTTGGTCATGGCTGATGAGATTTACTGATAAGTGTTATCAATAGTTTCTCGAAAGGTTATAGGCCGTACATCAGCATGACTTATCAAGTTATTGGGGTTTGACGATTCCACCCCCATACTCGATATGCGATATATCAGACGAAGAGACCGGACTGTACCGTAAGCGTTGCGTATAGGCTCTATAGGAGTTTGGACACGTTTGCTTGTTGATCTTCTATTTGTTCAATATCTGGGTAGCCGTTAGATCCAGGTAGTACCGCTGACGGTTTGTGGGTATCTGATGTGATCATTACCCACTGCTGGCGTATTGACGAGTCTTTAGAGTCCCATACAGAGGTTTCCTAGCTCAAGCGAAACGAAGTAGGGCACATATGAAGATATGTGTGGGAGCTTGATTGAATACGAGTATGTGATACCGTATTCTAATCTAGCGATATTTGATATCCGTCAGGTTATATGTGATATAACCGGATTATTAAATCAAGTGTTGATTTAATGATTTATGTATATGTTGTACATATATATTTGATATTAGCCGGATTATATTTGATATAGCCGGATTATTAAATCAAGTGTTAATTTAATAATTTGATATATATATCTATGTGTGTGTGTGTTATATATATTAACTAATATTGAATATTTTCTGGTTGTATGTGAAATAACCGGATTATTAAATCAAGTGTTGATTTAATAATGTGATATACATATATATATGATATTAGTCGGTTATATATGATACAACCGGATTATTGAATAAAGTGTTGATTTAATAATTTGATATATATTTATATATTTGATATATATATATATATATATTAACAAATATTTAGCTTACTAAAGATTTCTTCTTTTGTGTGTGTGTGTATGTATATATGTGATATATATATATATATATATATTTATATTTATATACAAGGTTAATGGAGGAAAGGTGCTACAGGAGGGAATTTCCTCCTTTGGCGTCGGAAAAATGCACCCTCCATGATTTTTTCAACGATCGGCATACATCACTTCCAGCTTTATCATCTAAGATATGGATACACCAAATTTCATGTGATTATACCATTTTTTCCTCGTTGATTTAGTTGGTGCAAAATTAATGGTTTACCGACAATAGAACTTTTTACATTGCTAATTCAACGGTAAAAAAGTGGTGGAATCACATGAAATTTGGTGTATGCACATCTTAGATGATAACGATGATGATGATTGATGCCGATCGTCGGAAAAAATGGTGGAGGTTGTATTTTTTCGACGCCATAGGAGGAAATCCCTTCCTATGGCCAATTTCCTCTATTATTCTCTTTATATATATACTTTGTATCATGGTTGATGATACATAGAACTAGCATGTATGAGAATCACACATGAGGTTGAGATGAGATGATAATGGATTGATTTATGAATTAAAGAAAATAAAGGAAATGAGTCATTTTCTTAGATGTTTGTGGAAGTCTTGAGAAGCCATGACTCACCACTTGTTCTTTGTTTTTATTCATAAATATTTTCCACTAATCTCATCACTCACCTCATGGTTCACTCTCTCTCATCCAAGTTCATCTTACATCTTCTTCAACTTCTCTCTAGAATTTTCTTAAGGTGAGAAAATAAAATAAAAATAAAAATAAGTGAGCAAAATTCCTATTTCTTCAACATACACTAATCTAGCCCATTAGTTTATGTTGTTTACTTCACTAATACATTGATTAGTGAAGAGTGAGCTTGAGTGAGAGAGATATAAAAGTGAATCATCTTCGGCATCAAAGACAACAAGCAAGCTCGATCCTTTCTCAAGTGGAGTCAAAGAAGAGTTCTAAGGACTACTACTTGGAGTTTTAGAAGTGAAGGACCGGTCTACAAAGGTTGTAAACTTTCATTACTTAGTTTAGAACTTATTTGCTTACATTAAAACCCTAATTCTCTAGTTTGATTCTAGGTTAGTATACTTAGACCTCTAGATTTTTTTTAAAATTGCATACTTGATACTTGTTGAAACCTAATAGAGATGCTAAAACGTACTTTCACCTACCAGCTCCAAGATTCCTTGGGGCGCAACTTTCCGCGGCCGTATAACGCCGAAAAGCTTAAATTGTATAAATGAACTTGTACTCTCTTAAATAATGAGATTCCTCTTTTTCTGTCATTAAGTTTGTTTTAGTTTCCGAGTTAAGCCCTCACGCGAGTAGGTTCCTGCTCGGTTTTGAGGCCGGCGGACAGCCTCCTGTTCATCGTAACCGGGTAACTTCTTGCTCGGCTCGTACACAGCGGGTAGCTTCCTGCCCAACAACGTCGTGGATCCAAAAGCCCTCTCCACGAGGCATCCGGGTAGCTTTCTTCCTGGCCCAACCACAGCGGGCGGCTTCCTGCCCGGCCAAAGAGGTGAATCCTAAGCCCTCTCATGAGCCTGCGGGCTGCCTCTCCAGCCCGGCTCGTAGGCAAGCGAAGTACCCCGAACCAACCCTTCACTCATATGAATAAAACGTAGGCACGTCTGTAGGTAGCCGACCTAAGTACCGCTCTGCCCGCCTTACCTCGACTCCGGGGAATGAGGGAGGGAGGAACACCAATCTACATGCACTTGATAAGAAAAACGAAAGTTTTCAACGATCGACACACAGAGCGAGGAGAAATTCGTAAGCAAAGGATAATTTATTTTGATAAGAGGTATTCTCAGCTTTTCAGCCTTACAAAAATGCCCGGGGGCTCGCAAAGAAAAAAAGAGAGAATATACTCCTTAACTATTACAGCAAAAGGGGAAGGGGGTCCTGAAAGCATTGATCGTGGTATTCGAAGCAGAGATCCTCCAACTAAGCTCAGGCGACATATCATCGCTCCCTTTGCCTATGCCCATGGACCCGAGCAACCATGGTTCTGTCAGGGACTCCTGCCGTCGAACATGAAGTTATGATCAACTTCTGTTGGAAAGCTCGGTGAAGGATTTCTATCGAACGGTGTCGCCTACTCTTCGAGATCAGGCCTACTCGTAGGCTGTACGCATGTTGTTGACGGCCTCGTCCAGTGCTAGTTGGGACAATACCCCGAAAAGGCCGAGAGAAGACCTACAGATCGTGTAGATAAGCACCTGTAGGAGAGAAGATCGGCGCGGGAGTAACCGCCTATAGTAACGCTCCAGACGACTTATCACGGCTTCGTATGTCGCCTCGGAACCATTAAAGTTGAATGGTAGACGTCGTTGTATGTCACGATGTCTCGAATGTTGTATGTATTGCCGACCATCAGGAAACAATAAACTACGGAGATCGGCCAAAAAAGGGAAAGAGGCGAAGACGACCAAGAGCAAATCGATAGAAGTGCCTGAGAGGGGGTTGAGGCTTCCCTATTTATAACCTCAATAAAAATTCCCAAACGGTCGAGATTCTTTCCCACCAAGGAGCGAATCACGGAGTATCATCATACGTATCACACCCCTCGATACGGCGCTGCCACACGGCGCTCGGCTATTTGCCCCCTCCCGAGATACCTACCTTTCATATGGATCCGGGAAGATTGAACGACGTCTTCAGAAAATTCGTATGGATCTCGAGATACCCGCCACACGTCACGTGGCACCAGGAATCGGGGATGCGCAAATATTGGCGTCATGACAATCCCACCATCTATTGACCAATCAACACGAATGAATTCCTGATCGGAAGGTCCTCTTCACGAGGCCCCCGAGTAAATTCTTGTCCGGCCCATCCACAACGGGCAGGTTTCTGTCCTATAATGCCGTGGATCCAAAGCCCTCTTCACAAGGCGGCCGGGTAGATTCCCGTCTGGTCCATCCATAGCTGGTAGCTTCCTATCCAACGACGCCGTGGATCTAAAGCCCTCTTCACGAGGTAGCCTGGTAGATTCCTGCCCGGTCCATCCACAGAAGGCAGCTTCCTACCAGACGATACTGTGGATTCAAAGCTCTCTTCACGAGGCAGCCGGATAGACTCCTGTCTGGGCCATCCACAATGGGTAGCTTCCGGCCCAACGACGCCGTGGATCCAAAGCCCTCTTTGCGAGACAGCCGTGTAGATTCCTGTCCGGCCTATCCATAGCGGGCAGCTTCCTATCCAATGACGTCGTGGATCCAAAGCTCTCTTCACGAGGCAGTCGTGTAGCTTCTTGCTCGGCCCCAAAGATGGAACCTAAGGCCCCGCGTTAAAACCAGCAGGCCGACCTTTACCCGGCGCACGTACATGAATTAGGCAAACTCCTAACATGACCTAAGTAAATAAAGTTCGGGTCTGTCGATAGCCGGCCCAACTCCAACCTAACTCGAATCCGAAGTAGTGATAGCACCGAGCTCTACTAAGGTCGCTCGACTCATGCCGCCCCTCATTTCCGGGATGAAGGGGTACCGGTCTACCTAAACTTGGTGGTCGCTCGTCTCACGTCGACTCCGGGGTGAGGAGGGATACCGGTCTACCTATACTTGATGTTCGCTCGTCTCACGTTACCTTGACTTCGGGATGAGGCGGGACACCGGTTTACCTATACTTGGCGTTCGCTCGTCTCACGTCATCTCGACTCCGGAGTGAGACGGGACACCGGTTTATCTATACTCGGTGTTCGCTTGTCTCACGTCACCTCGACTCCGGATGAGGAGGGACATCGGTCTACCTGTACTTGGTGTTCGCACGTCTCACGTCACCTCGACTCCGGGATGAGGAGGGACACCAGTCTATCCACACTTGAAAAATGAAGGCTTACGAAAACATTCCAGTCAGACACATCAAAGACGAGCTAAAAATACTTAATTAAAATTCCAAATTATATATAAGGTATTATAAGCTCCTTGGCTTTACAAAATGGCTACAAAATGCCTGAAGGCTTACAAAAACAAGAAAAAAAAGAGGGAGAAGGGGAAAGATAAACAGCAGGGAGAGCGGCGGCTTCAAATCACCTTCTCGACCAAGCCCTCCCCGCCGTTTGCTTGCTCGGCGCCTTCGTCAGCGTGCTCGCATCCACCCGCTAGCCCGGTGCTACCGCCGTAGGGTCCTTCCTCCGCTAGGGGATACCTCGCGCGAAGCTCCCCGTCGTCGCACCCGGGCATCGCCTCCTTGACGGTGCCGAGGGGGTTGTGCCACCCGACATCCGCAGAAGTAAGGTCGACGTAGAATTGGTCGGACGCCTTGTAGTCTTCCACGGCCTTTTCCGCCCTATCTTCGGCTCGCTTCGCTGCCTCGTGGGCCGTCCGGGCATCCCTTTGAACGAGTCTCTCTGCGTCCTCATGGCTTAGAAGAGCTCGTTAATCTTACCGACCTGGGCCTGGAAAGCCCAGTTAGACTCGATCAGGGCCCGGTGAGACTCCTTCAGTCTCGTAGCCTTCACGCCCGCCGAAACCAGCCTCGACTCAAGGGAGGCAACATTGTCCCCGGCCTCCTTCAATTTGGCGAGGAGTTCTTCTTCATGCGAGGATGTCTCTCCGGCCTTTTTCATTGCTGGAGCCACTTCCTCGGTCTCCAGAGCAACGCGAACAACATTCGTCAGAAACTAAACAACAACAACAACTGAGCTTTCTATCCCAAGCATATAGGGTAGGCTACATGAACCAACATGAGAATCACGCCGGGTCCAGCACATGAATTCTCCGTCTCCATTCACTCCTATCGAACAATATACTTTCATTGAGGCCTTTGGCAACTATATCGTTTCGTATCACCTCCATCCATATTTTCTTCGGTCTCCCTTTTGCCCTTTTGCCATTGCCCATATCGAGAGTATCTATTCGTCGAACCGGTGCTTCCATAGGTCTGCGTCACATATGACCAAACCATCTTAGCCGGTTTTCCCGCATCTTCTTCTCCACAGGTGCTATACCAACTTTTGCATGAATATCCTCATTTCGCACCTTATCTTTTCTAATGTTACCGCACATCCAACGAAGTATGCATATCTCCGCTACGTGCATCTTCTGTGTATGATGCTTCTTAGGAGCCCAGCATTCTGTACCATATAATAAGGCAGGCCGAATAGCGCTCCGATAAAACTTCGCTTTCAATTTTAACGGAAAGTTACGATCACACAAAATCCCTGTTGCACTCCTCCATTTCAACCAACCGGCTTGGATTCTTTGATTAACATCACTATCGATCTCCCCATCCTTTTGGATGATAGAACCTAGATATCTAAACTGATCGCTCAGTGATATCTCTTGCCCTTCCAATGTTATACCAATATGGTTTTGACTTCTCTGTTTACTAAATTTGCAATGCATATATGCTGTCTTGGACCTGCTCAATCTGAACCCCCGAGGTTCCAATGTTTCCATCCATAATTCCAATTTAGCATTAACCACCGCTTTCGTCTCATTTACTAGAACAATATCATCAGCGAATAGCATACATCAAGGTACCTCATCTTGGATAGTTCTAGTAAGTTCATCCATCACGATGGTAAACAGGAATGGACTTAATGTACATCCTTGATGTAAACCAATTGTAATCGGAAAATCACTCGTTAGGCCTCCGCAAGTTCTGATATTTATCACTACTCCATCGTACATATCCTTAATTATGTCAATATATTTGACGGGGACCCCCTTCTTCATCATTCGTCAGAAACTAAAACAGAGGAAAAATCACTTGGAAAATTTAAGGAAAGATCACCAAGCTGGACGGCCTCCTGAGCTATTGCCACGACTTGGGTTTTCATGGTGCCCCGGGGAATCTTGGCCCCCGCCGTCTTCTCCATGTCCGCCGGCAGGCTATCGGCCACGAAAAGCCCCGACGGCATCTCGATGCAGAAGTCGCCCTCCTGCATTTGTATCCCAGATGGGAGCGGCTGGGAAACCACCTTCTTGAGTCTCTTGGCCGCCTCCGGTCTCATCTGGAGAGCCTATTCCCGGGCATGTTTTTGCCTTCCACTCCTGCACTCCTCCAGGACGGGAGGAACGATGGCGACCTTGATGGGAGGATCCTGCCGGGGCCCTACGCCCGGTGTGGATTTGGACGAACTACCGCCCCGCCCTTCCTTCAATGACCTTGGCGGCCAGGACGGTCATGATTTTCGATCGATCCATGGGCTCTGTGAAAGAAAACGAAAGAAAGGGTTAGCAACAGGAATGACAAATTATGCTAAGTCTAAAGTAATTGGCGAAGTCCTCCTTACCCTGAAGCACGCGCGACACACTGGATTGGCTCCCACCGCGACATGACCCCTGCCTCTGGGGTGGTTGACTGCTTGGCTTTCGGGTAATCTGCCATGTGCCACTTTGTGGGCACTAGCCATTCCTCTTCTTTCGGAAGGCCGACGAATACAAACTTCTCCTTCCACTCATGGATGGAAGAAGAGACAACCACTACCCTGACCCGACCGTTCTACCTTTATGCTTTTTAAAAAAGAAATAAACCCAACTCGGCTCATCCTTATGAGTACCTCGGTGATTCTTGTAGCAGAGAAAGGAAAAGAGAAGACCTAGTTGAAGAGAATCCGATCAATTTTCAGCCAGACCAGGAACCCAAGGAGAATCCTCCACGAATGCGGTGCTAGCTGGCCCAGGACAAGTTGGAAGCAATGAAGGACATCGCAAATCTTAGGTGAAAAGGGCAGACGTATTTCTGCTTGGAACGCTTCCAAGTACAGAGCAATCTCATTGCCCTGTACCTGGTCTGTCCGTACACCCTTCCTGGCCAGACGGAGCGAGTAGCCAAGAGATATAGAAATGAGCCCGGATATCAGAAAGCTCGTTTGACCCGTTCAATATTGTAACGACTCTGAATTTACTGTACGGAATTTTCTAGTTTAATATACAGAAATGAGTTTACAAGCCTGGGTTTGAGTTAAAAGTTAATTTTGTTAAATAACAGCAAGAAGTAACTTATAGCTCACTGGTAAATCCTCTACACTGCTATGACGTAGCCTTGTGTTCGATTCCTATCAGACACATTATATTTTTTCTGATTTTTCTTTTAACTTTTTGGAAGCCCAAAAGATTGCACTTGCAATACACAAAAAAATGAAAAGACAGAAAAATTAAACATGTGGAAAATGGAGTAAACATGCCTTTAATCATCTGGCATGAATCTCGATACCTGATGCCTCAAATCGACCGGCGGATCCCCCCATATGGCTAGCGGGGACGGTTGATCTGAGCCCAATTGTCCCCGGGTTTTGCATACTAACCCTTTCACCTACCCCTAACTTCCCTGCACTGTTTGATTACGCTGCAATCAAACAGAGACCCTTCAATTCACAATTTATCATAATTTTAAAACTTTTTAATTCACCATTACAATTCCCAAACTCTAATTCTCCATTATAAATACCACCACACACTTTGGTTCAGCATCATTCTGAAATCTCTAGCCAAAACTCTCAAAATTTTTCTAAGTACAAGTGAAGTAAAGAGGAGTTAGCAAGCGGTCAATTTCCGGCGAAGAATCGAAGCAATATCCGGAGCTCCCGCGACACCATGACAACATTCTCCTCTTCTTCTATCTTTTCTTAGCATAATCAAATAGTAAGTCCCTTCCATACCCCCTTTCTATTGTTTGATTTTCTTTTTAATCAAAATCGAAAAATGAAAAGACAGAAAAATCAAACATGTGGAAAATGGATTAAACATGCCTTTAATCATCTAGCACGAATCTCGATACCTGATGCCTCAAATCGACCGGCGGATCCCCCCATATGGCTAGCGGGGACGGTTGATCTGAGCCCAATTGTCCCCGGGTTTTGCACACTAACCCTTTCACCTACCCCTAACTTCCCTGCACTGTTTGATTACGCTGCAATCAAACAGAGACCCTTCAATTCACAATTTATCACAATTTTAATACTTTTTAATTCACCATTTTAATTCCCAAACTCTAATTCTCCATTATAAATACCACCACACATTTTGGCTCAGCATCATTCTGAAATCTCTAGCCAAAACTCTCAAAAATTTTCTAAGCACAAGTGAAGTAAAGAGGAGTTCGCAAGCGGTCAACTTCCGGTGAAGAATCGAAACAACATCCGGAGCTCCCGCGACACCACGACAACATTCTCCTCTTCTTTTATCTTTTCTTAGCATAATCAAATAGTAAGTCCCTTCCATACCCCTTTTCTATTGTTTGATTTTCTTTTTAATCAAAATCGGTAAAAATGGAGTTAATACCGATATCTTTTTCTAAACTCTAGAAACTCCACTTTTTCTTATATATTGTTCATTCAAATTCTTACACAATACTTGTAATCTTAATACCAATATTTATAATAAATTTTAGCCTATCATGTAAAATAACTTTAAATTAACTTTTTCGTTAAAATACCATGAACTTTGATATCGCTTCTTTTAGTTTCGTTAAAACAATACCTATAAGAAAAACTTCACGGGGTAACGACCTATCCTTTACGTACACTTTTGTTCCATAGCACGATAACTCTTTTGTATGAATATGTGTTTCGAGAAAATCATACAATAAAATAACACATACTTTAAAAACCGGATTTCTTTTAAAGCGATATTTCATATCCTTTGCAATTATGCATCTATAACTCTCTTCAGGGGACCCGCTAATGGATAGTGCAGATTATCGCACATGCTTGGGCTATTAGAGCGAGATGCAGACCTCCTCATGGAGCATTCGGTCTCGAAAGAATTTAAATACGGTTTTTAAGAAATACGAATTTTCTAAATAAAATTAAATTATTTTTCAAAATTAAAAATATATAAAATTATAAATCCATATTTTCAAAATATAATAAAACCATGTTTTTTCAAAAAAAAAATGAAATGAAAAGATTAACGAATGACAATAAAATACTATCAAGATACCAAAAGGCAAGTTTTACAATAAAAATTCCAGGAACTTTCCAAGCTAAGTAATTATCACTAAAATACCCCAAACACTTAAAATCCATGCTCATGACAACCCTAAATAATACCAAACACCTTTGAGGTTTACTTCATGACTATATTAAAATATTTTTCATAAACCCGCTCGAGTTATATAAAACAATATTTAAGAACTTTAGTAAATATAGGTTTAAGCGGGATCAATTCTCTTGAGCCCCAGGGAGCCGGAGAAAGTGAGTGTTTGCCTATTTAAGGTAGAAAACTTAACGGAGTTATCAATGGTAATTGTCTTGGAAAAAAACACAAATCCCGCCATTCATGTACAACAGTTACCGATAACGCCGTTCAAATCTGAATCCAAAACCAAACACAAATACTTGATCATGAATAAGAATACTCGAATCCAAACATCAATATCAAATATGTTTACTTGACTTGACCGAACCATGGTTATAACTTGACTTGAATACTTGACTACATTCTGAACATGACTACTTGAACAGTTTGTATGCATGGTCTTGGCAAGTCTGATAATTATAATCTATACAATACAATACGCGGAGATAAATGGGTAGATTGGTAAGGAATGTATATCGTGGCATGAGAGGTCACTTAAAAGACACCTACATGAACTCTCATGCCGTTGTCCCGTGGGTTATGACCGAACCTTATACTACATATTACCATAGTCCACGGGGTAAGATAGACTACTCTCGTATACACGAATACCTTCTGTATCAAGCTACAAACAATCATGTTATAATAATCATCATATACCGGTAATCAATCATACACGCCTTATCTGTTCTTTTCACATTACTTGCTATATTCTCTTTTTCTTTTGGGACTTACCGAGTGCTAGTTTGCTGACGACATTCCTTCTATTTTTTTCTTTGGAATGTTCGTCAGGAGGATCGGACTCTTAGGAGATCGAGCCTAGCCAAGAGGATTTGGATCAACTCACCGCTCAGCCGGACTACTAGCTCTTCTTGTACTTACTTTTATTTTGTATGCCACTGTTTAGGCACTGCTTTATTCATTGTATCTTTCCTTTTCAAAACAGTTGTATGTAAAGTTGAATGTAAATAAAAGTTGCTGTTTATTTTATATCTTGTCATTCTTGTACATTTTTATATATTGCTTAATTACGCTTAACGTATTTATTTCGTAGTAAATACGTTGCGGCCTGCCACGTCACCGTTTTCGTTTATTGGGAAACGGGACGCGACAGGTTTTGTTGGTGGCCCATGCAGGTCAGTTCTGCATGGAATCTTAAGCAATATATTACAAGAATTATAAGAATCAGCAACTATACATTCCTTACATTTTAAATTTCTTGAATCTATTCTAACCATTCCTTTCTATCAAGCTCATGGATTCTCCCAACAACATCAGCACGAACGTCAATGGCAACACTCCACCTCCTACTCTACCACCACCACCTACTATTGCAACTCCCATCAATGAACAAACGGTACTGCTTGAGGCGATTAAGAACCTCTTGGAGGGTCAGCAGCAGCAGACTGCTATCCTCATGCACCGCTCCGAAGCCGAGACACCCGGAGTCAAACAATTCCGGGCACTGCATCCGAAACATTTCTCAGGAAAAGAGAGCCCACTGGAGGCAGAAGAATGGGCTCAATCGATTGAAAATGATCTGGCAGTAGCTCAAGTGCCAGACATTGCCTGAGTGAGAGTTGCGAAGCTGCAACTAACAAACAATGCTAGAGTCTAGTGGAAGGCTGAAGAAAGCCGTCTCATCCAACCGATTGAATGGAAGTCATTTCGCGATCTGTTCGATGCGAAGTACTTCCCGGAGATTGCCTGTTTTGACATGAAGCAGCAATTCATTCATCTACAACAAGGCACGATGTGGGTCAAGTCTGTGGATGAATACGATCCTGAGTTTACCATGCTTAGCAGGCAAGATATTGTCTTAAATTCAAATTCCTAATTTCACTTATTACACTGCTAACACAAGGTCGTTACAGGTTCGCTGCACACCTGATTCCTACTGCTGAGATCCGGGCATGACGATTTCAGCAAGGTTTGGACCCGGAAATCCAAGCTGCACTTGCTACAGAGGATTTCCCAACCCATGATCTTGCTCTGAAGGCTGCCTGACGCTATAAGGCAGTTGTGAAGAAGAAGGGCAGACCACAGACTGCCGGTGTGAAACGCCCTGCAATTCAAATGACAGGAGGAGCTTCTTCTAGGCCAACATTTGCACCCAGGAGAACGGAAGGATCGTTTAACCGGCCAGTCCAGACTTTTGCTTCTATTGCAAGTGGACGGGACACCTGGCGAAGGACTGCAGGCGTGCAAATGGCTTGTGTCTGGTTTGTGGCGCATCTGCTCACTCTATCGGAGTATGTCCATATCGTTTCAATACAGCTCCAATACCCAGACCCGCAATCACGTTTCTGCAGCGGCCAGCCATTCAGGCTCCTCCACCCCGACTAACTCTTTCAGCTCCAGCTCCACGTGGACCTCCTACACAGCCTCAACGTCAATTCCATTAGGCACAAGGGAACATGCCTCAAGGGCAGAGAAATATGTCCCAAGGACAGAGGAATGTGTTTCCAACAAGGAGGAATGTATCCCCGACATCAAGCTTTTACAATAACGGTCGAGGAGGCCGAAGCCACAGGCCAAGTCATCACTGGTAATTCCCAATCCTTTCAAATCCTTTCAATCCTTGCATATCAATATACTTTTTCCTATATCTAAACCCAACTCACACAATTTAGGTACTATACTAGTAGCCACCCTTCCTGCACTCGCACTTTTCGACACTGGAGCGTCACACTGCTTTATGTTCCAACGATTCGTGAGAACGCATGCGATTCCCGTGAAGCCACTCATTTTAAACTGGATTGTCAGTTCTGGGAATGGAGTTCTGAAAGCAACTATGGGGTTTGATCAGTGTCTAGTTGTAGTTTGCGGACAAGAATTCTACGCGAATTTCAAAGTACTGGGCATCCCAAATTTCGATGTTGTGTTGGGAATGGATTGGCTGAGAGTATTCTATGCTACGATTGACTACCGTTAAAGGAGGATAGTATTTGAGATACCAGATCACCCAGTCTTCTATTTCAAAAGTGGAGATCGAACTTTGGAGCCAGAAAAATACCGGGCTAAATCGAAGGAGGCAGAAGTTTTCTCGCTACTAGCAAAACAAGAAAAGCCCGATGTAGTTCGAGAGTTCGTGGATGTATTCCCTGAAGATATATCAAGTTTGCTTCCCGATCGAGCTCTTGAATTCAGCATTGATTTACTACCTGGTGCACAACCTGTAATCAAAGCTCCGTACCGGTTAAGTCCACAAGGATTGAAAGAGATCCGCATTCAGTTGGACGAACTCTTGAAGAAAGGTTGGATTCGTCCCAGTATTCAAGCTGGGGATCTCCGGTATTACTGGTGAAGAAGAAAGATGGTTCATACAGGATGTGTGTGGATTATCTAGCTCTGAACGAAGTGACGATCAAGAACAAGTATCCACTACCGTACATCGATGATCTTTTCGACCAGCTAAGTTGGTCTTGTGTATTTTCGAAGCTAGATCTTCGTTCGGGTCATCATCAGGTGAAGGTCAAAAGGTCCGATATTCCTAAGACGGCGTTTAGAACTCGTTATGATCATTATGAATATCTCGTAATGCCATTTGGAGTGACCAATGCACCTGCCATCTTCATGAATCTGATGAACCAAGTTTTCCATGAGTACTTAGACAGGTTCGATGTCATATTCATCGACGACATCCTGGTGTATTCAGAGAATCGGAAAGAGCACGCCGAGCATTTACGGATTGTCCTGAAGACATTGTGACAGTATCAGCTCTACGCCAAGTACAACAAGTATGAATTTTGGTTAGATCAAGTCGGATTTCTCGGACAATTTGTTTCAGGCGAAGGAATCTCAGTAGATCCAGCTAAGATGTCAGCTGTCAGCGAATGGCTGACACCAAAGACGGTGAAAGATATACGAAGTTTCTTGGAATTAGCAGGATACTACCGACGATTCATTGAAGGCTTTTCGAAGATTGCAGCACTCCTGACCAAGCTCACGCGTAAAGATGAAGTATCCGTGTAGTCAGAAGCATGTGAAAACGCTTTTGTAGAACTCAGGTCAAGATTAACTTCTGCTCCTATTCTCGTAATACCGGATCAATCTGGAGGATTTGTTGTGCATTGCGATGCGTCCGGTAAGAGATTATGATGTGTTCTACACCAGCATGGAAATGTTGTAGTTTTTGCATCAAGACAGCTAAAAGTTCATGAGTGCAACTATCGAACACATGATCTGGAGTTGGCAGCCGTTATTTTTACACTTAAGATTTGGCGCTACTATCTTCTGGGAGAACGAGTAGATATATACATTGACCACAAGAGTCTAAAGTATGTATTTACGCAGAAAAATTTAAACATGCGGCAGACAAGATGGCTAGAACTCATGGCGGATTTCGACATCAACCTATAGTATCATCCTGAAAGGTGAACGTAGTTCCTGATGCACTTAGCCGCCAACTATTAGCAATGAATCTCACCGCTCAGTGGAAGCTACGACGGGAATTGCACGGATTGGCGATCGAAGTAGTTATGCTAGGGAACGCTTCGTATTTGATGAACTTACAAGTCCAGTCTACTCTTGTCAATCAGATCAAGGCAGCTCAAACAAATGATACCAAGTTACAAAAGATCCTAGAACAAATAGAAAGTGGACGTCGAACTGACTGCATCATCCACGAAGACGGATCCTTAAGATATGGAAGTCGATTATGTGTACCAAACGGCCCAGTTCGAGAAGAGTTGATGAAAGAAGCTCACAGCTCTCCTTATTCTATACACCCCGGTGGTACGAAAATGTACAAAGATCTACGACAACACTACTTGTGGCATGGAATGAAGCGCGAAGTAGTAAGGAGTGTAGCCAAGTGTTTGGTGTGTCAGCAAGTGAAGGCTGAACATCACAACACTATTGATTTTTTTCAGCCGTTACCAATACCAGAATGGAAATGGCAGCACATTACTATGGACTTCATGACTGTCCTTTCTCGCAGCATGAAAGGTAACGACGCAGTATGTGTTATTATAGATCGACTCACCAAGTCGGCTCACTTTATTCTATTTCGAGTTGGCCAATCTACCGATACGTTAGCAAAGAAGTACATGGAGGATATCGTGAGATTACATGGAGTAGCTGTTTGCATCGTCTCCGATCGTGATATAAGATTCCGATCACAATTTTGGCAGAGTCTGCAAGCTAGCCTGGGAACGAATCTGAACTTCAGCACGGCTTACTATCCATAAACGGACGGACAGTCCGAGCGAACAATTCAGATTCTGGAGGACATACTAAGAGCTTGCATGTTAGATTTTGGAGATTCGTAGGAAGATCACCTACACCTTGTGGAGTTTTCATACAACAGCTATCAGGCAAGAATTGGAATGACATCATTCGCAGCACTCTATAGACAAAAGTGTTGTTCACCACTAAGTTGGGACGGCGTTGGAGATCGTGAACTTCTTAGACCAGAGATGATCGTGGCAACTGTGGACGTAGTTCGCACGATCAGGGAAAGAATCGCATAGCCCAAGACAAACAGAAACATTGGGCAGATGCAAAGCGTCGACATCTGGAGTTCCAACCTGAAGACCATGTTTTCTTAAAAAAATTTCCAAACTGAGGAGTGACCACCATTAGCAAGAGGGGTAAGTTAAGTCCAAAATACATAGGACCGTTCGACATACTCGAACGAGTTGGAGAAGTGACATACCGTTTAGCACTTCCACCCTCATTAGAAGAAGTGCACAACGCGTTCCACATATCCCAGCTACGACAATATGTGAGCGATCCCAGCCACATACTCGATCACTTAGAGCTCACAGTACAAACGGATCTAACTTGCGAGCAACAACCCGTTGAGATCCTGGATCGAAAGATAAAGACACTGCGGAACAAGAAAGTAAACTTGGTCCGAATGATATGGAGAAAAGATTCACCAGGAGAATCAACATGGTAACGAGAAGAAAACATGCGTGCACGACACCCTTACTTATTTGAAAATTAGTCTCTATGTAAATGTAAATTTCGAGGACGAAATTTTTATAAGAAGGGTAGAATGTAACGACTCTGTTTTACTGTACGGAATTTTCTAATTTAATGTACAGAAACGAGTTTACAAGCCCGAGTTTGAGTTATAAGTTAATTTTGTTAAATAACAGCAAGAAGCAATTTATAGCTCACTGGTAAAGCTTCTATACTGCCGTGACGTAGCGCCTGTGTTCGATTCCCATCAGATACATTATATTTTTTCTGATTTTTCTTTTAACTTTTTGGAAGCCCAAAAGATTGCATGTGCAATACACAGAAAAATGAAAAGACAGAAAAATCAAACATGTGGAAAATGGAGTAAATGGGGCTTTAGTCATCTGGCACGGATCTCGATGCCAGATGCCTCAAATCGACCCACGGATCTCCCCATATGTCCGGCGGGGACGGTTGATCTGAGCCCAATTGTTCCCGGGCTTTGCACACTAACCCTTTCACCTAGCCCTAACTCCCCTGCACTGTTTAATTTCCCTGCAATCAAACAGAGATCCTTCAATTCACAATTTATCACAATTTTAATGCTTTTTAATCCACCATTTTAATTCCAAAACCCTAATTCTCCACTATAAATACCATCCTACACTTTGGCTCAGCATTATTCTGAAATTTATAGTCAAAACTCTCAAAAATTTTCTAAGTACAAGTGGAGTAAAGAGAAGTTAGCAAGCGATCAACTTCCGATGAAGAATCGAAGTAACATCCGGAGCTCCCGCGATACCACGATAACACTCTACTCTTCTTCTACCTTTTCTTAGCATAATCAAATAGTAAGTTCCTCCCAAACCCTCTTTCCATTCTTTGAATTTCTTTTTAATCAAAATCGGTAAAAGTGAAGTTAATAACGATATATTTTTTTCTAAACTCTAGAAACTCCACTTTTTCTTATATACCGTTCATCCAAATTCTTACACAATACTTGTAATTTTAATACCAATATTTAGAATAAATTTTAGCCTAGAATATCATGTAAAATAACTTTAAATTAACCTTTTCATTAAAATACCATGAACTTTGATATCGCTTCTTTTAGTTTCGTTAAAACAATACGTTTAGGAAAAACTTTACAGGGTAACGACCTATCTCTCACGTACACTCTTATTCCATAGCACGATGACTCTTTTGTATGAATGTGTTACGAGGAAAATCTTACAATAAAATACCATCTACTTTAAAAACCGGATTTCTTTTAAAATGTTATTTCATATTCTTTGCGATTATACATTTACAACCCTCTTTAGGGGACTCGTTAATAGATGGTGCGGATTATCGCACATCCTTGGGCTAGTAGAGCGAGATACAGACTTCCTCACGGAGCATTCGGTCTCGAAAGGATTTAAATAATGTTTTTAAGAAATACAAATTTTCTAAATAAAATAAAATTATTTTTTAAAATTAAAAATATATAAAATTATAAATCCATATTTTCAAAATATAATAAAACTATGTTTTAAAAAAAAGAAATGAAAAGATTAACAAATGATAATAAAATACTATCAAGATACCTAAAAGGCAAGTTTTACAATAAAATTCCAGAAACTTTCCAAGCTAAGTAATTATTACTAAAATACCCCAAACACTTAAAATCCATGCTCATGACAACCTTAAATAATACTAAACACCCTCGAGGTTTACTTTGTAACTATATTAAAATATTTTTCATAAAACCCTCTCGAGTTATATAAAATAATATTTAAGGATTTTAGTAAATATAAATTTAAGAAGGATCAATTCTCTTGAGCCCCAGAGAGCCGGAGAAAGTGAGTGCTTGCCTATTTAAGATAGAAAACTTAACGGAGTTATCAATGGTAATTGTCTTGGAAAAAAACAAATCCTGCCATCCATGTGCAGCAGCAGTTACCGATAACTTCCGAACCTAATTCAAGATTTAAATCAGTTTACAAGTGTCCGACTCAAGTATGAGTCCGGTCTCAAACCTGAATCCAAACTCAAGCCTGAGTCCAATTCAAATCTGAATCCAAAACCAAACACAAATACTTGATCATGAACAAGAATACTCGAATCCAAACATCAATATCAAACATGTTTACTTGACTTGACTGAATCATGGTTATAACTTGACCTGACCACTTGAATATTTGACTACATCCTGAACATGACTACTTGAATAATTTGTATGCATAGTCTCGACAAGTCTGATAATTATATTCTATACAATACAATATGCGGGGATAAAGGGGTAGATAGGTACGGAATGTATATCGTGGCATGATAGATCACTTAAAAGACACCTATATGAGCTCTCATACCGTTATCCCGTGGATTATGACGCGGTCTTGTACTACATGTTACCATAGTCCACGGGGTAAGATGGACTTCTCTCGTATACACGAATACCTTCTGTATCAAGATACAAACAACCACGTTAATAATCATCATATACCGGTAATCAATCGTACACACCTTACCTGTTCTTTTCACATTACTTGCTATATTCTCTTCTTCTTTTGGGACTTACCGAGCGCTAGTTCGCTGACGACATTCCTTCTATTTCTTTCTGTGGAATGTTCGTCAGGAGGACTGGACTCTTAGGAGATCGAGCCTAGCTAGGAGAATTTGGATCAGCTTACCGCTCAGCCGGACTACTAGCTTTTCTTGTACTTACTTTTATTTTGTATGCCACCATTTAGACACTGATTTATTCATTGTATCTTTCCTTTTCAAAACAGTTGTATGTAAAGATGAATGTAAATAAAAGTTGCTGTTTATTTTACATCTATTGTCATTCTTGTACATTTTTATATATTGCTTAATTACGCTTAACGTATTTATTTCGTAATAAATACGTTGCGGCCTGCCACATTACCGTTTCCGTTTACTGGGAAGCGGGACGTGACAAACATCGAGAGCGCATCACGAGTATTCTCGATACGCACTGAAGGCCTTTTTGGCCCCCCGACGACGAAGAATAAGGATATCATCACTCCTTGGAGATGAACCCGACGCAGAAGACGAACTTTCTCGGCTATCGGAAGCCGAGGAAGAGGAGGATGACCCGCTGGACTCGGTTTCAGAGGCTGAAGCCTCATCGCTTGACTCAACCTTAACTACATCTACTAAAACATCAGAGGAAAACATCTGACCTGATTCAAGGGAAGAGTAGCTGAGGGTGGATTTTGACTAGGGATCCAACCTAAAGGATGAAGTGCCAAGCAATTTTCAGATGACAGGAGTCAAGCGAAGCAAAGGTACTTCTTAGGGATAGGCCTCTCCTATTTATACACTCAGTAAAAGCCATCCGACAGCCTAAGTCCACCCCCGCCAGAACGAAGCGTCTCGCCCCACGGTCCTGATGACACCACGCGGTAGCCAACCATTGGGCGTTTCCCCCTCGCGCGGATCCAACTGGCTGAAGCAACGTCTCACAATCCGCCACCCAATTATGGCCACGTGGCACAAGATCGACGGCTTGAACAAGCAAAACGACGTCTCCATTATGGCGCCACCCTTTCACTGATCCGCTGACGTCATCGAGAATACACGTGAAAATTAAGGCGCGCTATAAAACCCACGTGGAATCGGAGATCGAAGAGACACGGTCGCCAAACGCCATGTCGTTCCACTGCGAAGAATTCTCGGCGCCAAGCTGAATAGAGAAAACCGAGCAGACCACTCTCGACCCGATCCATAAATAAGTCGAAACGAGAATGAGGGGCTAATAATGATGCTCATAAGTGAGAATTCTCCAGATCATGACACGTAGTGGATGACGTGTCATCCGCGTAAACCCGCTAGATTCTTGGTGGTTTCGGAGCTGGAATAAGTATGATACATGCGGGACATTCCTTGGCACTTCGCTTCCGAGATTGCGCCTGACCTTTCAGATGACCTCCTCGGAGCACGTTCCCCCTTCGGCTGACCGCCAGCCAATAGCTCGTCTCTAAGCTATCCTATAGCTGAGACTCCTCAGCTCACTTGCTCGTTTTCGAGCTATCCTATAACCGAGACTGCTCAGCTCATTTGCTCGTTCTGAGCTATCCTATATCTGAAGTTTCTCAGCGTCCCTGTTTGGCCGGAAGTATGGAGCCCGGGCGTCCCCGTAATGGCTCCGTGTATCTTGCCATGACGAAATCTCCGCCGCTCCACGTCCCGCATCCCATGCTAGCATATCTCGTCATTAATGGGCGTATCCCGCCATCAACGCGAATGTGACGCAGGTACGAAACGGACGGCGAGAATCTCGCATCGGCTCGCTCCATGTGACCGCTATATAAACCGCTCTTCCAGACGACTTAGTATCTCGAACTCATTCCAATACGCCGCTACTCTGCTTTAATATTTATCGGTACTTGATCGTCGGAGATTCCTACGGTGGTTTCCGACCCCGGAACTTCCCTTGCAGATAGCTCGGCTTCAAAAACAACCAACAGCCCATTAAGATTCACACGCTCAACCCTCATCTTAAATCTCAATCGTTCGACAGCGCTGGCAGCAAGATTGACGAAGGACAATATCGGAGAGATATTCAGGCCTCCATCAGCGACAAATTATAAAGGTATGGACAGTTCCTTTTTGGGCAAGTTCTTGTGTGAAATTTGAACTTAAAGTTGTAATTTATGTGTCTCTGCTTTGATTTTTTAATTTTATATTAAAGCAAAAAACGGTACTGAATAGAATTTACGATAAAGTGTATTATTATAAACGACTGTTTTGGATTTTAATGTGGAGTTTGGATGTATGCTTAAGTGGAAATTTGCCACAAGGTAATTGTTGTTTTATTTATTATTTCAAAATTTTCTCGATTTTAACTTTCCAATTTTCCAAATAATCTCCTTCAGTACTACTTTCCTGTCTTTTCATTGGATACTAGATTATTGTTCGTCCACCATCCCCCGTCACCACCGCAGCAACCCCTCGGTATTAACTTTTGCATCCAAAAGAAAAAGAAAACGTTTACATTTTAGCAATTGATGAAGCAAAGGTTAGGGGTCTTATTAGAGTTCATGGATGGAATTCTCTATAATGTTTTTTTGAGATAAAAATTCTCTATAATGTTGCAGCTGAAAGCATGCACACTAGGTTCTTTTGTTAGATGTAACGGAGAAATATTGAACTCTTAAACCAACATTGAACTCAAATTATAAGTAAACACTACCAAGCCTTAGTAAATTGCATGTGTAAACCTAGTAGGACTCAAAATCAAATCTGACACCACTAAAGCTAATAAAATACTATTTTAGAAAGTAAATTAAGTCTATCATAATAATTGACCAAATCTTCTCATAAACCTTCCTCAATCCACAGCTCAATCCGAAGCCGTAACTTTTCTTATATCAGTCTCCTCTTTTTGGATTGAACTCATGCGTGAATTCTATCTTGATAGTTAAGTAGCTTCGTAGGCTGGTGAAAGTATGTGAACAATTTTCTCGATTTTGGTATCGAAATATAGGGACGGTAGATAACTTTCTTTTCTAAATTCAATTTGAACAAGAAAACCGGTTACAAATAGAAATATCACCTAAAAAATTCGGTGCCTATCTTTAGGACTGACATAATATAAACAAAATTTCTTTAATAAGTATGCAATTATTCCTTTAGCATATTCATATGCTACGACATTCACCTTTCTATTCAGAACTAACCTCTCTATTCTTCATCGTCATTAGATTTTCCTAATCCTTTTCTCGTATCTTCCACTGCACAATCATGCCGGAGAAGATCACTGCCGTTTGGATATATCTCAATATCGTTATCACTGGCTTCAAAATTATTTTTTATGAGCTTGTTTTTGCATGTTTGATCGACATGGGCAACAACTTCTACTTCCTCATTTTTTGCTTAGTTTCATGTCCATGCATACGGCTTATCATCACCAACAATTTTAATTGTTCGGACATCTATTTCGACGGTGCTTCAAACTAGCTATTCCATATTGTTTTGAATCTTCTCCATCATCTATTTAACCTATTCCGTCCTTGTTTTATGGAGTTTGCATTGACTCCGTTTCTAGCAGCCATCAGATCAAGGTTCTGACACCATTTGATGCAGGACGGCTATAGGCAATGATAGAACCGAAAGCTTTATAGAAGGGTTCTTCTGAATTCCACTGAAACGTTGGGAAAATTAGAATCCATCAATGGGGTTGAATACTTTTATTAGCTAAAAGTCCAAATGCGAAGTTACAATAAGACCTTTTATTTAGCGAAATACTCCTAAACCTAATAGAGTTCAACTAAAATCAAATCTATTATAATTATAAGTAAATAAATCACATTTCTATCCCTAATAACCAATAAGACTTGAATCAAGTTTAGCAGTATTAAATAGACTACTCTCTTAAAAGGGATATAAATCTACTTCAATATTTGGCCAATTCTTCTCCGAGACTTTATTTAATTTACAGCCTTAACTTGCCCTACCCCACATTGAGCTTGGAAAGAATTTTTATCCATGGATTGTTGCAGGGCTTATTGATGTAGACTAATCTTAAAAAGGGTGAAATAACATTAATTGAAAATTACAACATATTGAAAACTCTTAAAGGTAAGTTTAAGAATGTACTCCTTTTGGTCGCCATATAAAAGCAATGCTGATACATGTAGACTGATGGACAAGGGTTAGTGATTCTGCTAATCGACATTTTTGTTTCCAGTAAGAAACAAGAACCATCATATTGAAGATAAACATGAGTATCCTATATCATGACAGTGAAACCTTTTTCTTGGGATGAAACAAGACATTGAAATCTTATTTGAAAGATTTCTTATAATGATTAGGTGATGTGTGACAGAGGCATGTAAAGTGCCACAATATCGCACCATCTTTAACAGCATTAAGGTTCAATAATTAATTCAAAGCTAAATGTCAAGTGTAAACGTTTCATGAATTTTTTTTCCGGAAGTTATTCAGAGAAGAACTATAAGACTGATGGATGCAATGTGAAAATGCAAATGCACGATGATGCAAGTTAATCTATCTAGCAAAACCAGTCTCAATCTAATCCCTAGCACAAGGCCCAACAGGATATCTACTTTTGCAAAGCAATAAGATGATGCTACCCTAAACCATTTAACGCAAGCAAAAGAATTCACCAATAAAATATCTGAGACATCATGTTTGATCTTTAAATTTGTTCATATGAATTTTTAAGGTTTATTCTCAGGTATTGAAACCCCGTGATTTACATTGAGAGTGTGTAAATTGCCAAACAACGATTTTAAATGTCAATACATCAGATGGTATGAAGTTGTAGACAAATAGCTTAGATCGATCCAAATTCGACAGGTATTCCAACAAGTGAAAATTAGACCCACAATCAAGTTACGTTTTGAGATATCGTGATCCATGGCAAGATACTACATAATGCATGCTCAGGAGAACAAGTTTGGTTGTACATTTGCGGAAGATAGACTTGATGGAATTTGAATCAGGCTCGTGTCAAGTGTCAACTCAATCAAATAATCGAGTTTTTGGATGCATAATATGCATTCTTGGTGTTCTGCATGCATTATCATACGCATATGTATATCTTCTTCTATCTGGTTGGCCGTTATATGGGTCATTGCATATTAGGTTATGTAGAATTATTTCAAAGAATTCATGCTATAGGCTTCTTTTTAAAATACTTTAATGCTCTGATACATCTTATACTGTATATTAAGAAAGCTTCTTCATGAAGCACAGCCAGAGCTGATGGAGACCTTAATTCAGGCCTCTGAAGATGGTGACAATGGTAGATTGCAAGCTTTATCTGGCGATGAATCAATATCAATCGAAGATGGGGAAGATGTGACATATCATGCTGACGAGGAGTAAGATGTATCTTCCATACCATTTTTAAAGTTTAATATATGTTTTACAGTAAGATTGGAGAATATGAACGGGGATTGTTTTGCATGTCATCTTAATTATGTGCATCATCTTTTAATGACTAACAGGGATGTGAAAATCATACTGTTTGATGGCTTAATATACAACAACCAATTAATCAATTAATCACGATCGTGGTCTACTCAGTTCGCAATGTTGAATTCGATCGTCAGGTAAAGATACTGTTTATCACCTTCAATTTTTTGTAATATTAGCAGCGCTTGATAATCCAAAGCTATCATCAATTATTTTTTAAAAAAAATAATTGTGTTTCTTTACAATTATCTTATAAAGTAACTAGACTAGCTTATATAACACCATTGTCATCTAAAAGCCTTGACCCCTTTTCAAAAATGGGTTGCTATGGACCACAAGGCTTTAGGGAAAGCAAAGACCTCTGCGACAAATTCGAAAAGACCATTCACTGTTGTATAAGATATATGTGAATAAGGAGCAGTGAACTAGCTTTAAATTGTAATTTTTATTTTTCTTATTATTTTCATAGACAACTATAATTCTGGAATTTTAGAATTAAAAAAAGCAGTTTTGTGAAGCCTACCTTTATCACTCTCAAGCACATACTTTTCGCTTAATGGCTTACTCAGTCGACCTTTTAGCGTTTTGCTATATGATTTCCTTGTTTATGCCCTAGAATCGACCCCACGTGTTAACGCATGGGATCGAAATTATTCCAATGAAAATTGGAAGATGAAAAAGCTGATAACTCAAATAATATAACTTTTAATCATTATATATAGTTCCGACAATACTATGTTAGGTTCTTTTTTTTAATGTAATACAAAACTCGGTATATATAAACGGTTCCTTAATAATCGTCATTGGTAGAATTAAAAAACCAAAAAAGACCTTCATGATCGACACGAATGACTGTGTATGTACATTTTGGGTTCCTTTTGATATTTATATTTTGATAGATAATACAAAACTCAATAGTGTCTTTAGAAATTAATTTCTCGTTTTGTATGTAACATCAGATGCAATAAGCCATGGTTTAAGATTTTAGTTTATCAATATATAAAATAATTAATCTTGATAAAAAATTATCAATTTCGGTCTCAAATCAATGTCAAAGTACCAAATTTTAAATCTTGATCCTCGATGACAAAATGATTGTCCGGGTAATGTTTTAGATGTTGTGATCCAATGCAGGATTTGGTTTTGCCAATTTATTTAAATTATTTATTGAAAATTTACTTAGAATGAATCTCTACTTTAGAGCTCCTATTTTAGTGAATGCTAAACAAATTTTATTTTTACTATGTTTTTAGCAAAAATTACAGCATAATCGAAAACAACATGCTATATATGAAGAAAGCTAAATTGAATTTCTTTATAGTTAATCATCAATAATTTCATTTTCTAAAAATCAAATATCTTGTTTCTTGCCTAGATTAAGGAAAGGGACCAAATAGAAAATATAAAGTAATTTTAGAAAGATATAACTTCTTTGTTGTACTCAGAAGCAATTTATTACCTTTAAGGTATTTAAATGAAAATAGAAGAATAAGATCACGTATAATGCTATCAATATATTCTATTTGCTATTAGAATTAACAAAATTATCAAAATCATTTTTTCTCATCATCATATCAAAAATCAAAGTGAAGGGCAAAGATGAAGACTCTAATTAACCTAGGGATATAATGGGGAGTTTAAAAAATAGTGTTTTGAGGGAATATTCCCTTTTTGGTGGAATATGCCTAAAAAACCCCTACTATGTATTATATTAATGATTGCATAAAATGCAATCGAGCCTTTGTATTTGGTGAACTGACCCCTGCAATCTAACTTTGTTATTATAAACGTATTAGCTTGTGTATATTCCTCTTTCTTATATAAGACAATTGTGAAACATCGAAGGGTTGGTAAGCTGGTTCACAGTACAGGATAAAGATGCTTGGCCTTTTGAATTATTATTCGTATCGGATGCTTGAGGATCTTCCTTGCTCATGCTATGATATTTTTAATAGGCGATCTTAGTTATCATTGCCTATCATTAACCACATTATTGTTTGCATTTCAGCATTTCCCTTCTTATAATACGCTAATGAAAATATTCTTAACACTCCCATCTCTAATAATGCTTGCTAAGATCAGCGGCTATTAGTCTGAAAAATCTTGGTTCAAATATCCGAAAAGAGCATTAAGTAGCCAGGAGCTTGTTAAGCTGTTACAGTTTCAAGCCTGAAGTGGAAATAAATTTCATACCTTCAGGTTTGAAAAATAAACTCGAAAAAATAAACCTACTTTTTTTTCCTATTAAAACGTCAACAACAAAACTTTCTGGTAAAAGAGCTTCTTAATGAAGCTTCAATTGTATTCGGACTCAAAATGAATCAATATTCCTTTCATGTACCATTATGAGATAAGCTTTACATAGAATTTTTCCTACAGGAACTGCGAAAACTTGTTCAGCGAGTACACAATCAATCCAAGAAGGCTTATTGAATGAAGAAAGTGGGTACTATAAGTGATTCCACTTTGATCAGAGCAAAGAAACCCCTCGTTCACTTCTTATGTCCCCTAGCGAAGAAATCATTGGCAGAATAAAGTAAGTTTGTGTTCATATCATTTGTATATATCTTATATACATGTTGAACAAGCAAGGCATCTAAGAACAAAGTCGCATTCACAACCAAGCATTTCTAGTGGAGGTGGGTCACCTGAGACCTGTGGTTATTGAAAGCATTGACGATATGATTGGTGCCAATTTCTTGCTCGTATCTTTTTTCTTTTCGTCATCAATGATCAAAGAATAATATCGGGCTTTAATTTAATTTTCCGCTAAATTGCGAGAAAATTGTCTCACTTTCTCGTGTAATAGCAAGATACCACCCTAACTTTTGCAGTTCATTTTCATCTTTAGTAGTCGTTATAAATAATCTTTTCAAAGGTTTTCTAAATACCCCTTGATGAAGTGTGAAATATGCAATGCTGGTGTCCTAAAAGTTAGGGTGGTATCCTGCAATAGAGGCAAAACTAAAATTTGGCTCTCTTTATTTTCAACGTGTTTCTTCTTTCTAATATTCTCTTAAGCTGAAAGCAATATTTTTGGACAGGTCCATAGAACTAAATTTTCCTGTGAATATCATGATTCAGTTCAGAACAAAACCATGACTATCAGGACCGAGACTTCACTCAATTCCATCCCGATGTGTTGAATGCAGACCACGACTGTTGCGTTTACAAGACCACAAGGTTAGAACCAGTTCTTTATAGATGAGTGCCGGCGCCGCGATCCATATGAACTGAAGGTTGGAAAGTTTGATTCTTATAGCGAACTCGATGGCTACATCTCATGTCCTGTTCTGCGATCATTCACAAGTTTTTCCCCCACAATAAATCCCAATCATTCATCATCATGTCTCACATTTGTAGTATCACTTTAGATATTAACAACTGTCAAGCACTGTGTTATCTCTAACATCCGATTAACTTTTTCAAATAGATCATTATCAAGATAATTAAAACCTGCAAATGGATGAAGCACCTCAATTTGTGACAGGAAATAGATATCGATCCATATAACTTGATTGATTATTCTTTTTTAAATAAAATCCAATTGGGTTTTCTCTTTTCTCTTTGTTGCAGCCTTGAGCCATGGCCGTGGTTGGAGACGGGATTCAATCACAAGGTGCATGCCTGCACATCGAAACAAGGTTAGTGATGTCTTAATCGAATATTTCCAATTAAGACGCGTTTACATCTAAGAGATTTTAAGATCATGGTAAGCAAAACTGTCCTTATGTTTGTGTTTCTATCATGACAATCAATTTAGCTATGAATAATTTGGATGAGTATGGACTCTGGAAAAAAAATGAATAAAATATGAGTTAAACAACTCAAGCGTGGTGAGCTAATATAATCAACAAAGGGGGCTGTATTAGCCACCTTATGACATAATCCAATTCTAATCAAGAAAGGATAATCTATCTTAACGGGCGATGTTATAAATTTATACTTGAGCATGCGCAGTATGAAATTAGTGATCATGTAGCATGCTACCTTGTTGAAATGAGTGGCTGCAAGAGGACACGTCAGCATGGGACTGTAGGCCCCACATTCAGCCAGCTTTTTGCTGACGTGTCTCCTTGCTTGCTTGCTAGCCACATGTTCCTTATTGTGATTTTTTGCACTAGTGTGGTGCATATAATAGAGCTGCATCTTATTAGTCCATATCATTTACCTTTGTAGTTTTATTAAATGCATTCCCATTTGAGATTATATAGGTTTTCTTTTTTCTGAAATATATGTAGTTATTTATGTTTGTTGGGGTTGGATTGTGTCTTGAATTTGGTCGAGCAACCATCTGGTTGGATCATAAGGAGTCTGATTTTGATTTAGGCTCATGGACAAGACCATCTATTGCTCCGAGCAACCAATAAAAATAGTATTAAGATTGTCGTTGTGATCACTCTGCAGTCTCATGACGAGCGGCTACTTTTTTGTCGCGTGAGACCTAAAATGATTACATAATTTTTTTTATGCCGATATCTTTCTTATTATTACGGGGAGTTTCTCATATTTTGCCATGTGGATGATTAAGGTATGGTCCGAATACAATACTAATTCTTGATGTGTGGCTATCTTCCAAAGTAATTCAGGTATTGCATCGTGATTTTTCTTCTTAGAAACAAGAAAGGCATCAAATTTGCATGGATGGTACACAATTCAAAGCTTATCGCGTTTTATAGTTGAGTCTTATTATTATAAAAAAAGTTTCTAGGTTAGACCTCTATTCTATTCGTGGTAAGTTAGCAAGCTAGTTATTTGCACATGTGAAACACGTCGATGTATAGTAGGTAAGCTATGGTTGAAATAAACCAGTATTATGTACGTGCACGTATAAGCATGAAGAACATATTTAACATACCTAAAAAGAACACAACACATATTTTATTGATATCAGTTAGGTACTAGATATGGAATTATTTGTTCCTTTTGTGAAGGCAAAACAAAGGAATGAATAGGTTAAAATGAGATCATAAAAGAAGTAGAACAGGTTAAAATAAACAATAAAAAGAGCAACAAAGGAAAATAATGGAAATTTTTTATATTGGGTATGCTCTTTCCATTTAGTTATTTTTGCCTTTTCTTTCTCTATAGCGATGACATAGCATGCTCTACTTGATTATAAAGTGCAGTTTTTCTCTTATTTTCTTGTATTCCTAGAAATTTGTATCTTTTAGTTGTAAGATTTTTTTTATATATATTCTTAATCTATACGGCATGATTAACGACTTGATCATCTCACGCACATGCTATACATCAGTCTAAAGAAACTTATATTGAATCTTGTATTGTAGAATAAGAATAACTAAGATTTGGCTTAAAGAATGTTAGAATATTTTTTTATCATAAAGAGAATCTTATCTTGAACCATATATTGTAGAATAAGAATAACTAAGACTTATTGATCTTTCTTATTTACTCCAATACCGTAGGGTATTCCGATGGAAGGAATACACATCTTTATTTTACAATTCACATTTGTGTCTTCTCTTGTTCATTGTGTAGATAAGGGCTCTTTTTATATAACTCTTTCCATCAAGGAGTTATAATAGTTCTTATAACTACTTAGTGACATGACAAAAACCACTCAAAACTAGTATGTGGTTTCATAATTATAACCACACAATTATGCTAAGCTCATATGTCATATTTAATAGGATGTTTAGAGTCATACATATAGTGTTATTTCTAACATTTTCTACTTGACTCAAACTATACTATTAATGTCTTGTATATAACATCATTATAACTATACTTTATGGACAATTAAATAGTTACATTTTAATGAGCAAAATAATTTGCCTTTAAGAAGCTTTCATATATATACATACAAATAACCTTATGAATGGTTAATATAACAATTCCGAGTCCAACTTAAAATTGATCTAAAAGCATAAAATCACATGACAAAATCTGATGTGCACTTTATTAGTCATGTACAAAATACTAACAACATCCAAAAATGTCTAGACATAAATATGTAGATCATAGAAAAATGACATACAACACTTTTCTTATAAGTCTCACATTTCTTGCAAGACCCGTTAATAAAAACACAGTAATATATTAGTAAGTGGATCTAGCAAAGATGGACTCAATCTTTATGTGCCTTAGCCATTCGTGATCACAAATCAATCATAATTCTTAGGAAACTTGATGTCGATCTTTTTTAGTCGACTCCCGCTTTTATCGTTGCTAACAAATACAACTGCAGATGTATTGTCATAATGTACTAGCAAAATCTTTATCGTGTGTCAATCACTCTGTGCCATATGACAGTCCCTTAGCTATTATACTTGTGAAAAATATGTCATAACAATATATAAATTTATTCCATTACCTTCAAACATATTTTCCTCATTATGAGTAGTTGCAATGACATTTTTCTACAAGCTCGTGCTTAGATCTTTATTATTATAGAGAATATCTTTATTTTCAATGGCTCATCCAAAGTATCCATATTTTGGACAAATTAAGCTTTACGAGTTGGTTAATAACGGGAGTAGTCCATTTTAACTTTATCCTTTATGTTCTTAAGAAGGTAAAATAATTTCTCAAATTTTACGTACGAGAAATTTATTTCCACCGAACTTAAAAGTCTTAAACTTTATAATCAAGTAGGAATAATTTTATAATCAAGTCAATATACAAATTATTGCTATGATATTCTAAATATATTAAAATAGATCGATATCTACTTTTATTAGTAAATTCAACCTTCCTATGGGTAGAGGTTGCTAAATGCATGAATCTACTAATTACAATATATTAAGATTAGAAATTTAATATCAAAATAGAAATCTTTTTTTCATGTAGGCATAAGAAATTTATATTCTAACATTCTTTAAGTCATCTTAATCCAATTAAAAGAAATAAAAAAATGCATAATAAAACCAGCAATGTAATAGCAGATAGACAATTTCTTTTCCTGTGGGTCTAAGAAATTTCTATTCTAATATTTCTTTAAACTATTTTATCTCAATTGAATCACATAAATAATCACTTCCATGTGGGGTCAAGTAATTATCTGAATGAAAATAATTGCAATATTAAATGTCTACATACAAAAATAATTAATAACACGATGTGAAGAAAACCGTCACATGACCTAACTAATAAGATAACCCAATTTCAAATTATATCTAAACTTACATCATCCATGTACGATGAAACAATACATGTCCATAAACACAATAATTATACTTGATACATGATGATGGTATAATGTGCAGATCATGAGAAATGCTTTCCAACGAATGTTGGATCGTTAAAAACACATAAGTATATCAAAAGATATTATTACTTTAAGATAAACATAATATATGCAAAACTTTATAAATTCGCAATTCATAAAATCCACTAAATCTCATGTATAATCCATATGATCTCCATATAGGATAATTCTAACATGATTATAACATAATAAGCAAGTTATATTAATTATTTTCATCCAAAGTTCTTCGAACTACTAAAATAGACATAAAATAATAATCTTGCATGATGAATTTACGCTGTTACAAAACAACCCCTGAAATATGCAAAATGAAAATTCCGGACTAATATGTAAATACTGAAGTTTACGGTAACATTTGCAGTAAGACCCCTGAATTCAGTTTCTATTCAGATTTTTTGCAAACGGATCCAAATAATCACGAAAATTACATACTGTAATTGGAGAAAAAAATTCTAAATAACTGCAAAACAGTCCAGAAATTTTCAGAGAAAGTCTAAATACTTGTAAAACAGTCTAGAAATTTACCTAAATAATTTAGATCCGAAAAATTGACTAAATAAATTTATCCATTAAAAAAATGGATTTAAATATAAAAATATGGATCAATGATCACGAAAAATTGTCTAAGTAATAGATTTTATCTATAAAAATAAATTAACTTTGCCTCAAAATTCGTTCATAAAAGGGGTTAAACCACAAGTCAATATTGATTAAGGAAATAAAAGATATTGATTAAGGAAATGAAAGATGATTGAATATCCAAACAAATTTGAATATACATAAAAATCAATAAACTTAATGAATTAATTGTAGGCTACTCTCTGTTGAGTAAAGCATAAAATTCAATCTCAAATAGAGTAGAGCATAATCAATTTTAAAATTTACATCAAAAAATATCATAACAAAATGCAAGGATTTAGAACGCTAATCCCTCAAGAAAATGGTCGAAACCAACAATCAAGGAGTAGAGCGATTTTTTCCTTAGAGATGATATATACAAGTTTCAAAACACCATTATGACATAGACTTAACATGAAACAAAAATATGGTTATAAAAATGGAAAATTAAATAATAACCCAAAACAATTTCTAAGGGTCTTTTAATAATTTTCCTTTTCTCTTCATTAGAGTTTGATATCTTCAACGAACCCATTATACAGGTTCTTCTCTTTCTCGATATTATGGCCACCCTAGACCCGCCGGCGGTCACCTCCGGTGACACCGGAGGCCGGCCGCTTCAATTCCCCTTGACGCCATCGCCGAGTTCGCCGAAAAATTCGAAAAGAAAGAAAGAAGAAAAAAATCCATTTTCTTATAAATCGACGGAGAATTCGATTTTGATCGGAATTTGGCCGGAACTAATTCTTTTGGACTCTTGATATCAATTGTAAGAAAATTTATATATTCTTGATCCATACGGTATGATAAACGACTTGATCATCTTACGCACATGCCATACATGCGTCTAGAGAAACTTACCTTGAACCATATATTGTAGAATAAGAATAACTAGGACCGACCCATTGATCTTCCTTGCCTATTCCAATACCGTATAGTATCCAGATGGGAGGAACACACATCTTTATTTTACAATTCACATTTGTGTCTTCTCTCATACATTGTGTACGCAACGACTCCTTTTATATAACTTCTTCTATCATGTAGTTATAATAGTTCTTATAGTTACTTAGAGGCATGACAATAACCACTTAAAATTACTATGTGGTTTCATAATTATAACCATACAATTATGCTATGCTCATATGTTATTTAATAGGATATTTAGAGTCGTACATACAGTGGTATTCTAACATCAGTGAGCTATATAGATCAATGGGACCTCTCGTGTAAAGGGTTGTCATTGTGATGGGAGAGGTATTATGTGATTCAAATATCATTGTTTTTCAATTCTACTGTATTTTCAAATATTGAGGTTTTAGAAGAAAGATACAGAGATTTGAACTTTGAATTAAAAAAAAGAATTTAAGAAAAATAAATGTGATGATGATATGAACATCTTGAGAGAGAGAATAAATTAATAGGTTTTTCTTATTATATTTTTAAAACATAAAGTAGACACTGATGATGTAAGCTAAAATTTGGAGTTTCCATCGTTGTAACAGGAGTGATAAGGGAAGAAATAATTTATATTTATAAATTACATGATGAATAGTGATATTAATAAGAAAATAGATAAATTAAAGGTAAAAATGGATGTAAATCTCTGGGTTTCAAAAGCCTGCCAAAAAAACTTGTCAAAAATACACTAAACTCAATTTTTTTTTGTTTTAGTCCTTACTTATTATAACAATAATGTCATTTGAGATAAAGTACCACATTTACCTTTTAAATTACTATATTTATATTTAAACTGCTACATTTAGTTTAAAGCATGTCAAATGTAATAGTTGTAGCAGTTTTACTGATAAATGTAACATTTTTATGTCAAATGTAGTATTTTAATGCAAATGAAGCAGTTTAAAAAATAAGTATAGTGTTTTAAAAGACCAATGTGGTATTTTATTCCAAAGGGTTTTATTGGTATAACATATTAGTTAATGTATTATAAGCATTTAAACAAACACTTTCAAAACCTAAGGATTTAGACCACTCTTTCCTAAATTTAATGTATGTGTGGTGTTTGTAGCCGAAAATATCTAAGCCAAAATCCGAATGGACCATGACGTTATATTGTTTTGATTCTCGTTTCAAGTTATGGTGCGTAGAGCACGTTGCACATGGGTGCACAAGTTATCATGCGGTAGACGTTGGAACGTGATCTCCAGAACTCGTTGGAACGTGATCTCCAGAACTCAAAACGCGGTTGTGGCACTAATATCTAAATCTCCTAAAGAATTACTTAACAATAATCAAATTCCAAAGAAATATTAGACTAATAGGCTATCTTGTGATGGAGGTTGGAATCTTCCTTAGATGTTGTTCTCCGTCGATCTAGTGGTCAGCGGTGCTGAACAATTGAGATTTGTGGTGGAGGTTGGATGTGAATCTCAACGGGTTGTTAATTGTTGTTAACGCCGAGCTACTTGCAAAGGAAGTCCCGGGATGTGAAGCCGCCGTAGGACCTTCCGACGATCAAGTAAATACCGGAGAATATTCATGCAGAGTAGCGGCGTATTGGAATGAGTTCCGGTTATCTGGATCGTCTCGAGGAGAGGTTTATATAGGGGTCACCTGAGGACGAGCCGATACGAGATTCTCGTCGTCCATTTCATCCATGCATTACGCCCGCATTGATGGCGAGATATGCTCATTAATGACGAGATATAGTGGCGTGGGATGCGGGATGCGGAGCTGCGGAGATCTCGTCATGGCGAGATACACAGAGTCGTTACGAGGATGCCCGTGCTCCATGCTTCCGGCCAAAGAGGGGCGTTGAGGAATCTCGGCCATAGGATAGCTCGAAGACGAGCTGTTGGCTGGTGGTTAGGCGAAGAGGGAATGTACTCAGGGGAGTCCCTCAAAAGGGCCGAGTGTTATCTCGGAGATGAGGCGCCGATGAATGTCCCCATTGCATCATACCTATTCCAGCTTCATAGCCTCCAGGAATCTAGTGGGTTTACGTGGACGACACGTCATCTGATACGGGTCGTGACCAGGGAATCCCCATTTATAAGTATCATCATTTAGCAAACACATGTCTTCAAATTGTTGGTCAAATGCAATGTTAGTTCACTTTGGCCTAAAAGTTTAGGCAGAGGTTACGATTCCCATTGGCCCCTCGAAAACTTAGAATGATCTTCTAAATTTGAGGTTTCGTGTAGTTTATACTAGGGTTTCTTGGTTGGGTATATAGTTTAGAAAAATGCTTATCCTATCCACTAAAAATATATCTCAAAACCCATCCAAAAGAAAAATAACCATGGGCTCATTTACTTGGCTGTATTACAATTTTATCTTTTGAATAGATTGTTGTAGAATTTTAAGCTGGTAGGTGAAGTATCACTCTATCGTTTATGTAATCAAGGTTTTTATTTAACTTAATCTATTTATAATTGCATGAAATAAAAAATCAATAGACATGACACAAAACTTGCTGAAAATCTCTCGTATGAAGTTTTGGAAAATTTGGTTTCAAGCCATCAAAATCTTTTGAAACAAGACTATTTGAGAAACTCTATTCCACATGTTAAACAAGTCATAATTTTAAGTTTAGCATTGAAACCCAATGTAATCGGGATTTCGAAATGTCACGACCCATCCCCAAACATAAACGGTATTGTCCGCCATGGTCGGACTCGAGAAGCCATACAGTTTTGTCTTTTGGAATGAACCAGACTCAAGAAAGAGCCACTTACCAAGAAGTCACCCATCCTAGAATTTCCTTAGCTCATGCACGCTTATAGTTCTGATTCATCCAAAAGATGTCTCTTTGTTATAAGAATGATATCATTCCATTTATAGTTCTGATCATGTCCTCATTCAGAACGGAATTCGATACTCCTCATTGTTCTACAGTGGGTCCCTGTATGTAGTTACATCTCCATCTCGATACTGTATAACACCCCACTTCTCACGGGATAGGTGGTATACATCCTAGCTCCACATGGGTATCACACGAAACCTTAACCGTTTCCAAACAATGTACTTATTGATGGAGGTTGAATCTCCCTCAAATGTTGTCCTCCGTCGATCTGCAGCGAGCGTTCTCGGACGGTTGAGATTTGTTGTTGAGTGTGTGGATCTCAATGGGTTAGTGTTGTTGTTAACGCCGAGCTACCTGCAAGGGAAGTCCTGAGATGGGTGACCACCGTAGAACCCTCCGACGATCAAGTTAGTATCGAGGAATATGAGCAGAGTAGCGGCGTATTGGAATCAAATCGAGTTACCCGAGTCGTCTGAGAGAGGAGTTTATATAGTGGTCGCGCGGAGCGAGCCGATGCGAGATCCTCACCGTCAGTTACGCCCTTACGTCACGCCCGCGTAAATGGCGGGATCCGTCCATTAATGGAGGGATACACTCATTAATGAGGGACGCGCTAGCGTGGGATGCGGGACGTGGGACATGGGGCGGTGGATATCTCGCTTTGGAGAGATACGCGGAGCCGTTGCGGAGGCGCTTGGGCTCTACGTTCTCGGTTGATCGGGAGAGCCGAGAAAGCTCGGCCTGTCCGATGACTCGAAAACGAGTCATGAGGCCGAGGAAGCTCAGGCCTGCAATAGCTCGGAGACGAGCAAAAGGGGGGGTGCAAGCTCGGCTGCTGGATTGCTCGAGGGCAAGAAGTGGGGGTGTAAGCTCGGAGACCATCCGAGAAAAGTCACCAATGCTCCACACTGACTTTACCTCGGCAGCCCCCAGGAGTCTAGCAGGCTGACGCGGATGACACGTCATTCGCCACGTGTCATGATCTGAGAAATTCCCACTTATGAGCATCATCATTGGCCCCAGCTCTCGTTCCAACCCATTTATAGGTCGGGTCGAGAGTGGCCTGCTTGGTTTTCTCATCTCAGTCTGGTGCCGAGAATCATTAGTGTGGATTGTTCGGGGGCGATGATTGATACGAATTCTCGGTGTGTATGTAGAAAATGTATAGAAATCACAACCAAAAATATTTTGACCGCAATCAATAACGGTGTCGATTGTAGCGCGTTAGCGAGTGCGGATCGTCCATAGGGAAAGTGTAATCCGTTCGTAATTCGAATTAGATGAATTGAAAATTAAAAAAAAGAGAAAAGACAATTCAATTCAAGATTTTAAAATTGAAGTTCAAGAATTATCAAAATCAAGATCTAATAACAAGAAAACATTAAAAATCAAGAATCAAGAAGTGATGATATCCAATCCAATAATCAAGAATCGAAGTGAGACTCGTAGGAATCGATCGAATCTATAGATGTGATGAAATCTATTGATTACGTATTCTTATCCATTAATGATTTGATACTAGATCGATGACGATTAATCGAGGTTTAAGGATCTTTCGAAGAAACTAGGGTTTCTTCATCTCATCCTTTGTCCTTTCGATGAATCTCATTCAAATTCTAGCCTCGAGTAAATTCAAGAATCGATCATGGATTACTAATTAAGAGCGAACACAATCAAGAAAGCATCGCTCGAAATTAGGTTGCCGATTCTTCAATTTACTAGAGTTTACAAAACTTATAGGAATTAAGAATCGTTTCAAGATTTGTCACATTATCATCATTGATTCTCTCGACCCCTTCATGAGCGGAGTTTTACTCAAACATCATAACAAAACACTCAATCAAGAATTGAGATCGAATCATGATGCAAGAATGTAAAGAAAGCAAGATATAGAAATTTCACCTTTATTTATCAACAATTTTGTTACAATTCTCTCAAGATCTACAAGAGGAAGAACTTGATCGTCGATTTCGGCTTCGCTCGTCTCCTTGAGTCGCGGATCTCCTTGGATCACTTGCTCCGATGAAGTCCGGCGTCGCTTTCTAAAGGATCGAAGGCTTCATGCTTGATTTGGTACTCGGAGTTCTTGATTTTTGGCTTTGGATTTTGAATTGGGGATTAGGCTTTACAAGTTGTGTCACTTAACTTGTGTTGGGAATTGATGTAGGAATCAACAACCTTTGAGACGAAGGTTTAGGGTCCTTTTTATAGTCTTGATTAGGATTAGCTTCCTTTGGAAGCTGGGTTTAGTTTAGCTTCCCTTGTAAGCTTGGTAGTTAGATGGAAGCTTCTAGAGGTAGTTAGTTAGGCTTAGCTTCCTTCATAAGCTTGGAGGTTAGGGAGAAGCTTCTAGGCTTAGGTTGTTAAGTAGCTTGCTTTGGAAGCTTGAACATGATTAGCTTGAATCAATAAGCCTTGCTGTTCTGGCAGAAACTTCTGGAGAATTATGGAATTTGCAGTGGCTTGATGAGGTGTGAGACTTGAACTAAGAAACCTGAAGCATTGAACTGCTGATGTCACTCCCACGTGGCCGCGGATTCGCGGCGCCAAGGGGGTTCTAGCCGCGGATCCGCGACCCATTTGGTGCCTTGGTGCATCAAATTTCCAGTGTTGCTTTGTTTTGTCTTTAATGATGTTTCCTAATGTGTGGAATCTTTTAATTATTTCTTGATCACTGCCAGATTTCAAGTCTTGGACTTGGCGTAATTTTGATCAGCACTTTTGACAAATTTGGCTATGTTCCTGGAATTTCCTGCACAGATTCTCGAAACAAGTGTTGCGCTATACAAAGATAATGCGATGCCATGATAAACACTCAATTTCCCTCAAAAATGTCGGTTTTAATATATAACACAAGTTATTTGGTATTTTACAGTCAATTTGCTAATATGTACTATATTAATACCGAACACCACTAGATGAGTGCAAATGGTAGGGAAATTGACGTGTTAAAAATGCAATATTTTCGACTGATCAGATTCTCCCAAACTTATTTTCGGTTGTCTCGAGCGAACTGTTTTATTAAAAAGAGAAGGAGAAAATAAAGAAAAAGAAAAACTAACTAGCACACTTTCATAGGCAACACGACTGCACTGAGCACGTGCAACAAGCCTTTAAACCTCTAGGTGTCCCTAGTAAGAGGAGTGTTGTCTCTTGAGGGTTTTCAGCGGATTGCACCCACAAAATCCAATAATAAAAGGAAGACCGTGAATATTACATATAAAGATAAGAATTGTAAAAGAAAGAATTTGAAAATTAGAGTTTCCAACTATACTAGCTTTTCGGTTGTCATGAGCCCTATCTTAATAGTCATGAAAAGATGTCCGAAATCACATCATCCCTCAATAAAAACATCGTTTTTTTTTCTTCATTCCTATCTTTCTTCCAAACATCGATCATATAACCCTACGTGTGTGTAATAGACATCCCTACACTCAGAGAATTCAGTTCAAGCTATCATACTTTTGTCCATCTGCCTTGGTACTTTTTAATTTGATGAATATTTAGATGAGATTTGCTCACACACTTTCATGCAACCGTTAATACTTCTTGAAGTACTAACCGACCGATTACTCATGTGCTTATTTATACGGTGTATTTTCCTCGTCTTGCACCACCTAAGGCTTAGCAGTGACTCTCATACCAGTTGGTCTAAGGCACTAGGTGAAGAGGCGCCCTCGCTATATTTTTTTTATTGCTGCCTTGGCGATAAAAAAACTAATATTCATTTTTTTTCTTCACCATTTTATATTTTATTCATTTATTTTTATTTCCTTCATACTTTGGCTATTAGACAAGAGCATTTCAAGGTATCCTCTACTATCCCGAGTTTCAAGACGTGTGTAAGTGCGAATAGCAGGGTATCAACGTTCAAAATGTTTGGCTTCCAGAATAGGAACTATTTTTCAGACTTATTTTTATCCTCAGATTAGTGACTTCCTTCATCTTACTAACCCTTGGGACAACGGTTCATAACTACTTATTACTAGTTCATTTAAGAAAACTTCTAATTTTCTAGGTTTTCTTAAATTTTTCCAATCTTTTGGATATAATTTTTCACTATCTAATCTTTTATTATCTTATTTATGTACAAAAATATATTTTTTTTGAATTTTTTTAAAATTTTTATAGGTTTTAAAATGTTTTGTGCTTATGCAAAGTGATATGCAAATGATGCGAAAATAAGCACAAACCTCCCCCAAACTTGTTTTCAACAGTGTACTCATTGTTGCCATCCGCTAAATCTACAAAAACCTGTAAGCCTGGAAGGAAATTTATTATCGGGGGCAAAATATTTAAGTGAAAATCCTCTCCCAAACTTATTCTTTTCACTCACCTCCATTCAAAAGATTATACAGTAATTTACAGGACATGGAGATGAGACGGAGGAATTTTAATCAAGATAAAATGGCTCCTGTAAGAACAGGAGCTCCTTCGTGGGGTCAGTGGAAAAATACGGCTTTAATTTATGTCCATTCACTTTGAAAAATGTACCGTTTTTAACATTTTCTACCTCAACTGCCCCGTGCGGGTATACAGACCGCACAATAAAAGGTCCCTTCCATCGAGATCGTAGCTTACCCGCGTGAAGGTGTAGTCGTGAATCGTAAAAAAGGACTTGTTGACCAGGTGTAAACGTTTTCCTCAAAATGTTTTTATCATGAAATACCTTAGTCCGATTCTTTACAATTACAGCATTATCATAAGCTTCATCGCGGAGTTCGTTTAGCTCGTTTAATTGCAGCTTCCGAAAGTTGCAGGCTTGATTCAAGTCAAAGTTGATTTCTTTAATAGCCCACATTGTTTTGTGCTCAATCTCGACTGGCAAGTGACAAGCCTTCCCAAACACTAACCTATAAGGAGACATCCCCAGATCGGTTTTATATGCAGTTCGGAATGCCCAAAGAGCATCCGTCAATTTGGTCGACCAATCTTTTCTATTCTTCGCAACAGTCTTCTCCAGGATTTGCTTGATCTGTCTATTTGAAATCTCAGACCGCCCGCTCGTTTGGGGATGATAGGGTGTGGAAAGTTTGTGGTTAATTGCATATTTCCGCATCAAAGTCTCGAAAGATTTGTTGCAGAAATGTGTCCCGTTATCGCTAATGATAGCGCGTGGGTGTCCAAATCGCGAAAAGATGTTTTCTTTTAAGAACTTAATGACAATCTTCTTGTCATTAGTGCGACAAGGAATAGTTTCAACCCAGTTTGAGACGTAATCAACCGCAAGTAGTATGTACAGATTCCCAAAGGAGTTGTGAAAAGGACCCATAAAGTCAATGCCCCAAACATTGAAAATTTCAACCACTAGAATGGGTTGCTGTGGTATCTCATTTCTCCGGGAAATCCTACCCGTGTGTTGACAATGTGTACAGGTTTTGCAATGATCAAATGCGTCTTTGAATAAGGTCGGCCAATAAAAACCGCATTGCAAAACCTTCTCCGCCGTCTTTTTAGGACCGAAGTGACCCCCACATGCCTGATCATGACTAAAAGATAGAACACTCTTGAATTCCTCATTCGGGACACACCGGCGAATGATCTGGTCAGGACAATACTTAAACAGATAGGGTTCATCCCAGTAAAAATGTTTTACTTGGGATAGAAAACGATGTTTGTCCTGTTTTGACTAATCGCTGGGTATAAGTCCCGTGACAAGATAGTTCATAATATCCCTGAACCAAGGTTCATCGGATACGTTCAAGAGTTGTTCGTCCGGAAAAGAATTATTGATCGGCAGGGTCACAGGTGAAGAAGGGATGCGTGAAAGATGGTCGGCTACAACGTTTTCACATCCTTTCTTATCTTTGATAACAAGATCAAATTCTTGTAATAGAAGGATCCAACGTATTAGCCTACCTTTAGCATCCTTCTTCGCCAAAAGATATTTCAAGGCGGAGTGGTCAGTGTACACAACTATTGGTGAGCCAATCAAGTAAGGCCTGAATTTTTCTAATGCAAATACAACCGCCAAAAGTTATTTTTTGGTAGTTGTATAGTTAATTTGAGTATCGTTCAGGGTCTTACTTGCATAATAGATCACGTGTGCCATCTTTTCAATGTACTGTCCTAAGACTGCACCAACTGCAAAATCTGATGCATCACACATAAGCTCAAAAGGGTGGTCCCAATCTGGAGACGATAGAACGGGGGCTGTAGTGAGAGTGTTTGAGTGAGTCGAATGCTGCCTCAGAATCCGAGTCAAAGTGGAAGGTCGTATCCTTGGCCAAGAGAAGAGTTAAGGGTCTAGCAATTTTGTTAAAATCCTTAATGAATCTCCTGTAAAAGCCTGCATGGCCAAGAAATGATCGGATATCCTTGACGCTTTTGGGATGAGGAAGGTTTTGAATGACATCTATCTTAGCTCCATCAACCTCAATGCCTTTTCGTGAAATAACATGTCCAAGCACAATTCCCTCTTGGACCATGAAATGGCATTTTTCCCAATTCAAGATTAAGTTCTTCTCTTTGCAACGAGTAATAACTGCGTCAAGATTCGATAGGCAGTCAGAAAAAGAGTCTCTGAAAATCGAGAAATCGTCCATGAAAATCTCCAAAAAATTCTCGACCATGTCCGAGAATATCCCCATCATACACCGCTGAAATGTAGTGGGAGCATTGCATAACCCAAAGGGCATGCGTCTATAAGCAAAGGTACCAAAAGGACAAGTAAATGTGGTTTTATCTTGATCCTTTTTGGCAATGGGGACCTGATTATAGCCAGAGTATCCGTCCATAAAGCAATAATACTCACGTCCAGCTAAGCGTTCCAGCATCTGGTCAATGAAAGGTAGAGGAAAGTGGTCTTTCCTCGTTGCGGCATTGAGTTTTCTAGAATCAATACATACACGCCACCCAGTTTGGGCGCGTGTCTGAATTAACTCATTTGTCTCATTGGTAATAACAGTGATGCCATATTTCTTAGGGACGACATGAATTGGACTCACCCATTGGCTATCGGAGATTGGGTAAATAATACCATTGTCAAGGCATTTGATGATCTCTTTCTTCACCGCATCCTTCATGACGGGGTTCAACCGTCTCTGTGGTTCTCGGGTTGGTTTGGCATCATCCATCAAGTGTATATGATGTTCTACAATCAAGGGACTAATCCCTTTGATGTCCGCCATGGTCCAACCAAACGCCTGCCTATTAGATCTCAATACCATCAAAAGTGCATTCTCTTGCTCTGATGCTAGAGAAGCGGATATGATAACCGGTAAAGACTCATTCTCACCTAAATATGCATATTTAAGATGAGAAGGTAAAAGTTTGAGATCTAATGCTGGCGGAGAAATAATAGAAGGTGGGATCATCGAATGATTTTCGGAGTCATAAAGAAACTCATAGCCTGTGAAAGATACAGACTCGGATGGTGATAAGTCAGGAGTGTCGGACTCAACCGTGGAAAATGTGTCCTCGCTAAGATGTGCAAGATCAAATATTGATGTGGTAGTATCGTCGAGATCTTCAAAGCAAAGTTCATCAACTCCGCAACTTTCGGGAGCAATCTCGTGGACAGAGCACACATCAAGTATATGAGCAGAGGGTTCAGATGGCTGACTTCCAATTTTGTAGATGTTCAGTTCAATTGTCATATTTTCAAATGATAGGTTCATTGAACCGTTTCTACAGTTAATGACAGTATTGGAAGTGGCAAGGAATGGTCGACCCAAAATCACCGGAATTTGACTCCGTGGGTTTGCTACAGGTTGTGTATCGAGAACAATGAAGTCCATAGGGAATACAAATTCCCCGACTTTTATCAACACATCCTCTAGTTCACCCCTAGGTTTGGTGATTGAACGGTCTGCCATTTGGAGAGTGCAGTGAGCTGGTTTCAACTCTCCAATCCCTAGCTGCTCATAAACAGAATATGGAAGTAGGTTAACACTTGCGCCAAGGTCAAGAAGAGCACGGTTGATGTTTTTACCCCCAATAGAAATCGATATCGTAGGACATCCTGGGTCATTACGTTTCTTTGGTAGCTGTGGGATAAAAGCAGTGCTAACATTATTAGACATGAAAACCTTCTTTGGCACTTGAGTCTTCCTCTTCCTAGTGCACAAGTCTTTAGGAATTTTCGCATAAGCGGGGACTTGCTGAATAGCATCTAGCAGAGGGATGTTGATGTTAACCTGTTTGAACATTTCCATAATCTTCTCCATATGTGGACTCGATTTGTTACCCCTTAACCGATTAGGATAAGGAGCTTTAGCAATAAGCGCTGGGTCCATCATAGGAGAAGGTGGTGTATGTAGACGTGATCCCAGAATAGGAGTGGGGATCGTCTGTGGAGGAATAGAAGAGGTGGGCTGAGGTGTCGAGCCTAGAGGGAAACGGAGAATATGCTCGTGAGAAGGCGGTGGGGTAGAAGAACAAGGATCAGAAGTAGAAGTGTGTGTGTGAGGAAAGGTCTCAGCCGGGGTGTTATTGATAGATTTTTCAGTATCATCAAACTCTTCCCCAACATGATTATTCAGCACTCTTCCTGATCTCAACGTTGTGATGGCATTTACATTGTAATGCCCAGGATTCGGTAGGGGTTGAGACGGAAATTTCCCTTTTTCTCTCGCATTCATTTCGGCTTTTAGTCGTGCAATTTCTGCTTCCATCGATTTTAAACTCTCAGCTTGGAGGTCAGAATTTTTCTCAAATTTATCGAGGGAAGACCTAACTTCAGCCGACATTCGTTTCATGTACGTTTCAAAAGTCCGTTCGAGTGAAGCAGAGAGATCAGTACCAGTCAACTGTGCAGGATTATATGGTGCATGTGTGTTGACTGGATCTTGAAAGTTTTGTGATTGGTAGGGGTGCTGAGTCAGGTGAAATGGTTGCTGTTGTGGTGGAAAAGCCCTTTGGAAATTGTTTTGGTTTGGAACCGTGTTTTGATTTTGTGATTGGTTCCAAGCAAAATTAGGGTGATTCCTCCAACCCTGATTATAAGTGGAAGAAAATGGATCGTTTCTAGGTCTTTGAAAAGCAGCATTGGTATGCTCATGACCTTGAAACAGAGAATTCAATGGACATTCTTCCGTCAAATGAGAAGGATTAGAACAGCATCCACATACAGTTTTGGAGAGTGACATTTGATTTATGGTGGCAGCTAAAAATTTGTTTTCCATAGTGTCGAGTTTCTTGTGTATAGCTGAAATTTCAGCTCTAGCTCCTATGGAAACATCCGATTGGTTATTGCCACCCCTAAACGATTGACTCTCCCACTGTAGAGATTTTTCAGCGAAATCTTCTAAGTATTTCCAGGCTTCCCCATCATCTTTAGTCATGAAATTGCCTTGACACATGGATTCAAGGGTCTGTTTTGTGTTAGGATTAATGCCCTCATATATGATTCTGCACAGATCCTATCTAGAGATTCCGTGATGTGGACATTGAACTAACAGATCCTTAAAGCGTTCAAGACACTTCGAGAATGTTTCATTTGGAAGCTGGGTGAATTGATTTATTTCGCTACGGACTCGAGCTGTCTTGTGATTAGGGTAGAATTTCTTAAGGAATACTGCAACGAATTCTTCCCAATTCGTAATGGAATGTGCGGTAGTGTTATACAGCCACTTCTCGGCTATATCGCACAAGGTAAATGGAAGAAGACGGAGACGCATAGCATCCACAGAAAACTGTGAGGTGCCCATCATTGCGCATACATTTTCAAATTTAGTAATAAAGACATATGCGTCTTCAGACTCGAGATCGTGGTATTTGGGTAGAAGGTTGATGTATTGGGGGTTTATTTCAAAATTATCCCCGTTGGCTGGTGGAATGGATAGACAGGTCGAAAGAGGACCTCGCATAGGATAGCACCTTTCTTGGAGAGAGATGCGGGGTGGATTCTGCGCACCTGCGGACGGCGGCAGATTAGTGGTACAGAAGTTCGATGGAGAAGGATCCATCGATGTGGGTGTGGTGGTGGGTAAAGAAGAAGTAAATGTAGAAATACCGACTTCGGAGTCGATCGGGGAAACGCGGACTAAACGGGCACTAGAATCCCGCGTCCAGCCTATCTTGCACTAAAAGGGTTTAGTACAAGTGGCTGCGTTGATATAATTAGGGGAAATGAATGAAGTGGTGTTTGTTTTGAAAAATATATGGATTTTTGAAAAAATGATGCAAATCACAACAAATGCAACAAGCAACCCTAAGTCTAGTGGTCACCTAGGTCAAGGCTCTAGACCGCTCCTAACTGCCAAAAGACAAGTCGCAGGATCAATCCTCCACTGCCTCTTTGTCTCTCCTGTGGCCAGGTAAGTGCTAGGTAAGTGGGAGGTTCTCCACTACGTAAGTAGTGGGCCTAATTAAGTAACCACTTGCCTTAGACACACTTGCCTTAGACACCACAAAAGAAACGCGGATAAGCAATGAATTACCCACGGCCTTCTTCTGTCCTAAGTGAGCGCGACGGTCCTTAGAGTTTTGTTTAGATCATTTTTAGTTAACGAGGGTAATGCGGATACAAGTTTGTGATTTTCGGGGCTTAAGAAGGGTAATGAACTCCCCACCTAATCTGAATTTGGCCGTGCCCCTTAATTTCCGTATTAATATGCAAACAACCAAGAATAAAAAACACGCACAATTTTTATTGCTTTTTGCGGCGCTGCGAATTTTGGAAAGAAAGCTGCAGAAAATTGTTAATGAAGCAGACCGAGGAGGAGATAAGAAAGGTAGGATTTTACAGAAAAATTTTCGTGCAGCAACGCTACAGATCCGCCGCCGATCCGCCGCGGGAGCAAGCTATAGCCGCGGAAACGCGGTGCTTCTTCAAGATCCCTGCACAAAACTTTTATACAATGCTTCTGTTCACCCCCTGAGTCCTCTGGAATATTCCAAATATTTTTCCAATTGCACAGCAGACTCCAGATTTCCTTGCAACAAATCACAACGAATCGTTTAGTGTTTGCACGAATTTTGATCTCAAAATTATGATGGAATAAACTTTTCAGCTCAAATTTTCAAAAACGAACGAATTAGCGCACTATCCCCGGCAACGGCGTCATTTGATTGATACGAATTCTCGGTGTGTATGTAGAAAATGTATAGAAATCACAACCAAAAATATTTTGACCGCAATCAATAACGGTGTCGATTGTAGCGCGTTAGCGAGTGCGGATCGTCCACAGGGAAAGTGTAATCCGTTCGTAATTCGAATTAGATGAATTGAAAATTAAAGAAAAGAGAAAAGACAATTCAATTCAAGATTTTAAAATTGAAGTTCAAGAATTATCAAAATCAAGATCTAATAACAAGAAAACATTAAAAATCAAGAATCAAGAAGTGATGATATCCAATCCAATAATCAAGAATCGAAGTGGGGCTCGTAGGAATCGATCGAATCTATAGATGTGATGAAATCTATTGATTACGTATTCTTATCCATTAATGATTTGATACTAGATCGATGACGATTAATCGAGGTTTAAGGATCTTTCGAAGAAACTAGGGTTTCTTCATCTCATCCTTTGTCCTTTCGATGAATCTCATTCAAATTCTAGCCTCGAGTAAATTCAAGAATCGATCGTGGATTACTAATTAAGAGCGAACACAATCAAGAAAGCATCGCTCGAAACTAGGTTACCGATTCTTCAATTTACTAGAGTTTACAAAACTTATAGGAATTAAGAATCGTTTCAAGATTTGTTACATCATCATCTATTGATTCTCTCGACCCCTTCACGAGCGGAGTTTTACTCAAACATCATAACAAAACACTCAATCAAGAATTGAGATCGAATCATGATGCAAGAATGTAAAGAAAGCAAGATATAGAAATTTCACCTTTATTTATCAACAATTTTGTTACAATTCTCTCAAGATCTACAAGAGGAAAGAACTTGATCGTCGATTTCGGCTTCGCTCGTCTCCTTGAGTCGCGGATCTCCTTGGATCACTTGCTCCGATGAATTCCGGCGTCGCTTTCTAAAGGATTGAAGGCTTCATGCTTGATTTGGTACTCAGAGTTCTTGATTTTTGGCTTTGGATTTTGAATTGGGGATTAGGGTTTACAAGTTGTGTCACTCAACTTGTGTTGGGAATTGATGTAGGAATCAACAACCTTTGAGACGAAGGTTTAGGGTCCTTTTTATAGTCTTGATTAGGATTAGCTTCCTTTAGAAGCTGGGTTTAGTTTAGCTTCCCTTGTAAGCTTGGTAGTTAGATGGAAGCTTCTAGAGGTAGTTACTTAGGCTTAGCTTCCTTCATAAGCTTGGAGGTTAGGGAGAAGCTTCAAGGCTTAGGTTGTTAAGTAGCTTGATTTGGAAGCTTGAACATGATTAGCTTGAATCAATAAGCCTTGCTGTTCTGGCAGAAACTTCTGGAAAATTATGGAATTTGCAGTGGCTTGATGAGGTGTGAGACTTGAACTAAGAAACCTGAAGCATTGAACTGCTGATGTCACTCCCACGTGGCCGCGGATCCGCGGCGCCAAGTGGGTTCTGGCCGCGGATCCGCGGCCCATTTGGTGCCTTGGTGCATCAAATTTCCAGTGTTGCTTTGTTTTGTCTTTAATGATGTTTCCTAATGTTTGGAATCTTTTAATTATTTCTTGATCACTGCCAGATTTCAAGTCTTGGACTTGGCGTAATTTTGATCAGCACTTTTGACAATTTTGGCTATGTTCCTGGAATTTCCTGCACAGATTCTCGAAACAAGTGTTGCGCTATACAAAGATAATACGATGCCATGATAAACACTCAATTTCCCTCAGAAATGTCGGTTTTAATATATAACACAAGTTATTTGGTATTTTACAGTCAATTTGCTAATATGTACTATATTAATACCGAACACCACTAGATGAGTGCAAATGGTAGGGAAATTGACGTGTTAAAAATGCAATATTTTCGACTGATCAGGCGACGTGGCGTTGGGCAGTTGCGTCGTTTCGATCTTCGAGCCCACGTGGCATCTCCCCTTGCACCTTTCTAGGCTTCGATCGCGCGTCGAGTGTGAATTGACCGATAGCCAAGTGTAAGAAGGTCGGTACCCTTCCTGTCCTCGGAGTCGAGGTGGCAATCGTGCATCTAGCATGAGTTGAATGAGAGCTAAGTGTAGGAAGGTCGGTACCCTCCCTTTCCCCGGAGTCGAGGTGTCGATCGTGCATCTTGCATGAGTCGAATGAGAGCCAAGTGTAGGAAGGTCGGTACCTCCCTTTCCCCGGAGTCGAGGCGTCACTCAATTTGTTGCGGGTCTTAGACTCATGTCTCCGTAGGGTAGGAAGCTGCTCCTTTCGGATGGACAGAGCAGTAATCTGCACGGTGGCCTAGCGAAGAGGGCTTCGGATCCACAGCGTTGTTCGGTAGGAAGCTACCTGCTGGTGGATGAACCGAGCAGGAAGCTGCTCGGCCGCCTCATGAGGAGGGCTTTAGATCCACAGCGTTGTTAGGCAGGAAGCTACCCGCTACGGATGAACCGAGTAGGAAGCTACTCGGCCGTCTCATGAGGAGGGCTTTAGATCCACAGCGTTGTTGGGCAGGAAGCTACCCACTGCGGATGAACCAAGCAGGAAGCTACTCGGTCGCCTCGTGAGGAGGGCTTTAGATCCACAACGTTGTTGGGCAGGAAGCGACCCGCTGGTGGATGAACCGAGCAGGAAGCTACTCGGTCGCCTCGTGAGGAGGGCTTTAGATCCACAGCGTTGTTGGGCAGGAAGCTACCCGCTGCGGATGAACCGAGCAGGAAGCTACTCGGCCGCCTCGTGAGAAGGGCTTTAGATCCATATCGTTGTTGGGCAGGAAGCTACCCGCTAGTGGATGAACCGAGCAGGAAGCTACTCGGTCGCCTCGTGAGGAGGGCTTTAGATTCACAGCGTTGTTGGGCAGGAAGCTACCTGCTAGTGGATGAACCGAGCAGGAAGCTACTTGGTCGCCTCGTAAGGAGGGCTTTAGATCCACAACGTTGTTGGGCAGGAAGCTACCCGCTGGTGGATGAACCGAGCAGGAAGTTACTCGGTCGCCTCGTGAGGAGGGCTTTAGATCCACATCGTTGTTGGGCAGGAAGCTACCCACTGCGGATGAGCCGAGCAGGAAGCTACTCGGCCGCCTCGTGATGAGGGATTTAGATCCACAGTGTCTGTTGAGCAGGAAGCTGCCCACTGCGGATGGGCCGAGCAGGAATCTGCTCGGTCGCCTCGTGAGGAGGGCTTTAGATCCACAGCGTTTGTTGGACAGGAATCTACCCGCTGCGGATGAGTCGAGCAGAAAGCTACTCGGTCGCCTCGTGAGGAGGGCTTTAGATCCACAGTGTCTGTTAGGCAGGAAGCTACCCACTGCGGATGGGCCGAACATGAAGCCGCTCGGTCGCCTCGTGAGGAGGGCTTTAGATCCACAACGTTTGTTGGGCAGGAATCTACCCGCCGCGGATGTGCCGAGCAGTAAGCTACTCGGTGGCCTCTTAGTGAGGTCTTTAGATCTTTAGCGTTGTTGGGTAGGAAGCTACCCGCTAGGGATGAACGGTGCAGGAGGCTGCACGGTGGCCTCTTGGTGAGGTCTTTAGATCTTTAGCGTTGTTGGGTAGAAAGCTACCCGCTAGGGATGAGCCGAGCAGGAAGCTACTCGGTCGCCTCGCGAGAAGGGCTTTAGATCCACAACGTTTGTTCGGCAGAAATCTACCCGCTGGGGATGGACCGGGCATGAAGCTGCACGGTGGCCTCTTGGTGAGGGCTTTAGATCTCCAGCGTTTGTTGGGCAGGAAGCTACTCGGTCGCCTCGTGAGGAGGACTTTAGATCCACAGCGTTTGTTGGGCAGGAAGCTACCCGCTGGTGGATGAACAGGGCAGGAAGCTGCACGGTGGCCTCTTGGTGAGGGCTTTAGATCCTTAGCGTTGTTGGGTAAGAAGCTACCCGCAAGGGATGAACCGAGTAGGAAGCCACTCGATTGCCTCGTGAAGAGGGCTTTAGATCCACAGCGTTTATTGGGCAGGAATCTACCCCCTGGGGATGGACCGGGCAGGAAGCTGCACGGTGGCCTCTTGGTGAGGGTTTTAGATCCTTAGCATTGTTGGGTAGGAAGCTACCCGCTAGGGATGAACCGAGCAGGAAGTTACTCGGTCGCCTCGTGAAGAGAGCTTTAGATCCACAACGTTTGTTGGGCAGGAATCTACCCCCTGGGGATGGACCGGGCGGCTACTTATATGCACATTCGAGTTTCATTTACTTAAGTGAAGGGCTGGTCTTTGCTTGATGGGCGGAAGGCCAGCCGCCGGCCTCATGGGATGTTCTAGCATGGGAACAAAAAGAAGCAGTTTAGATTGCAGGGAAGTAAGAATTTTTATTATTAAATAAAATACAGATTCGGTGATTCAGTTTAAACTCTCATGTATTGAATGACCGGATTCGGTAGCTATCCTTGTTGCTTGGACTCGGGTCAGTCGGTGATGACCATGATCTGCCCGATCGTCAGCTCTCCAGATTCGAGTTGGTCGGCTTGACCCCTATCTACCTGACGTTTATCTCGCAGGTATTTCGCCAGGTGACCTGAACAGATCAACTCCTCGATGTAATCACGAAGCTGCTTGCAATCCTCCGTCGGGTGACCCTGCGACCTGTGATAGGCGCAGTACGGGCCGCGGAGACGCTTGCTCGCTTTTTGGGTAACTGGCAGGAGTTTAAAGAACCTCTCGCCCTTAGTTTCCTCCAGCAGCTCGGTCTGGGAGATGTTCAGAAGAGTGTACTCCTGAAACCTCGGGGAGTAAGGTTTCAGATGATCGACCTTCTTTGTCTCTTCCCTGCCCCTCTTCTTTCAGTCGGCTTGGTCGCCTCTGGGCAGGTTGGAGTTCACCTCTGACTTGAGCTTGATCTTTTGCTCGGTCCAAGCTTTTACTTTGGCCACAGTCTTAGGTTGCACTAATGCAAAAGAGCGGAGCCACTCTTTGTGCCTAAGACCCGACCTCAACACGGTGATAACTGTTTCATCGCGGTGCACGGGAACCTCCAGGAGGGCGTTGTAGAAGCAAGTGACATATCCTTTGAAAGATTCCTTGTCTCCGCTCTTTATGGTGAACAGGTAGTCGACCGTCCTTTTCTATCGTCGGTTCCCAACGAAATGACCGAGGAACTGGGTACCCAGCTCGTCAAAGGTCGAGATAGAGCGCGGTGCAAGCTCCCGGAACCAGTCCTGACCAGCTCGGATTAGGGTAGTGGGGAAAGCTCGACAATGAGCCGCGTCTGAACTGTCCTGAAAGCTCATGTCCGCAGTAAATGCGTCAAGGTGATCCTTCGGGTCGGACTTCCCATCGAAGAGGGCCACTTTGGACGGCTTGTTCCTGGACGAGACGTGCTCGGCCAGCAGCTCTTCTGTAAAAGGCTTTGTGACCGAATCAGCGAAATACCTGGCTCCCTCGCCAGATGTATGGCCATCTCGTCGTATGCCTTCGATTTTCTTTTTGAGGGCTTCGAGACGGTGGTGATACCCCAAGGATTCAGCGCAGTCGGAGTGGCGGCTATCCCCGCTCCTGGTGTACGCGGCGGTGCGGCTTCGATTCCGCTCTATCAAATTCCTTAGATCCTCGGGTGAGGTCTGTGACGTTTTGGAAATTCGATTAGGTTAATTATGTATTAATAATTAATAATACGTGTTTTTCCGTAAAAACCAAGATATAATTATTTTTCAACATAGACTTAATTATACCTATTTTAGCTATATAATTGCTAGTATTTGGTATTTAATTAGTCACTTATAAATTGCTAGTTTACTTAAATATTTTTCTTAATTAATTATTTTCAAATATTATTTTAAGGTTTCACTTATACATTTAATTAGTGGTAATTACAAATTAGAATGAGTTAAGCACACAATAGAGCACCATGACAACTCAAAACCAATTTTGTAACATGTTCCTTTTTCTAAAAATTTTCTCCATAGTTCAAGATAATTCTAGGAAAAAAATAAAAGAAAGTTAATTAGAAAATAAAATAGAATAGAAAAGATTGATGTTTGGTGCATTAAATGAGTTTGGGGTGATGTTTCTACACACACCCACACACACCCACTCACTTCTCTCTCTCCTTCAAAGCTGGTCGAGCCCAAGGCAGCAGTCCCCATCCCCATTCTCCATATCATTTCATCTTTAAAATCTTCATTTTTTCCATCAAAAATCCACACAAACTCTCACAAATTCATAGTTAAATCTTCACCCAATATTTTTTGGCCCAAACTAGCATGGATCTAGGAGCAATGAAGCATTTTGGGGAGGCTAAGTTTGCAAGTTGAATCCCTAAATTGTTGAGGTATAAATCTTAGCCAATGGTTACCTTGTTGATTTATTACTTTAAATCAAACTTATTTAGGAATTATTATGGTTCTAATTGCAAGTTAGAAATTCTAAAGAAAGGGGTTTGGGTTCGAGTTAGGGTTTTATCACTTGATTATGGTTTCAATGTGCAGTTTAATATCTTAAGACTTGAAAAATCTAAACTAGTTGATAATTTGCTAATTGTTACTTTTAAATTGTCTTAAATAAATAATCTTGCAAACTAATTTCATGATTAATGTAAATAGATGAGATTAATTTTTTTTAATAATTGTGTAGCCTAATTAAGATATTAAGTGAACATTGTGGCCGCTAGTTTTGTTAAAACATCTAGATTTCTACTAAAATGGTAAGTTGTTGCTTAATAGGTTTTTGGATTAAATCGATTTTAAGTAAGTTTGAGGTTGGAATGATCTATAAGCTATTCCCTAAAATATTTTGTGTGTTGTGAATGCGCGATTGGTGCGATCGGGTTCTAGGCTTGGCGGTTGTCACGTATAGCGACCCTAGTTGTGGTTTGTGGTGTTGTCGCGAGCGCGTTTTGTGCACCTAGTGTGCGCGCGTCTAGATTAGTGCGCGTTGGTGTCTTGTATCGTTTGTGTCCGCGACTGTTTATATATCTATCATCTTATTTACTTGTGTGCGATTCTAGGATCGGGTGCAGAGACGTCGGAAGTGGCGCGGAAAGGCAAGGCTGAGATCGGATCAGATTAGCAGAGGCGTCCCGGTGAGTAGATGTACACATCTATGGGGGGATCGTCTGGATGGCGCAAGACGCCCGATAGTTAGGGTTATTAGTAGTTCTTGCATCTTTATGCGTAGCCTGATGGTTAGGATTATTAGTAGTTCTTGCATCTATATGCTAGCTTCAAACCATTCATATCATGCATCGCATTTTTTTACTTATGATGTCACTACCTAGGACACTTGCACCATTACCATTGGTTCATGCTGCACGTGCACTATTCATGCGAACACACACGCCTTTGGTAATTGCTATGCCACGAACACTTTAGAACTTGCTTAGATTAGCATCAAAAACATTTGCATCACATATGATATGTAAACTGGTAGTTGTATATTCATTTCATCAGGATGGATACGTAGGATTGCTAGTCATATGTATATAACTCATTGCATCATCTTTCATACATAGTTTTCTAGTCATGCATCACATCGTATGTTATCGATATCTTAGACACCCATCATTACCGACATGCTTACATATTGTGATTCTTCTTGAGAATTTCAGTACTTATGAGATTTCTGGATTTTGGGGAAAACCGCAAGAATTTTATAAACTTATTATCCTTTTAAAAATGCAAGTTGCGGTTTTCTCGTGATATGATGTATGTGTCGTCCACCATGAGTTTTCCTGATTTCTGTTAGTTTTCGAGACCCGATTCGAGAAGTAGGATGAACCGTCTCGGGTACATGGTGGGCCCGGTATGGTACCCCGGGGCAAGAAGCTCGAGTTGTAGACGATGAGCCTGGAAGGGGCAGGCAACCTACCGGTGATGTCTGGCACGGTGGATATCCGGAGGATACCAACCGTAGTCGTGAGATTTGATGAGATGAGCCGATTCGGACTGACGGAGCCCGAGACATTGAGATATTGAGACATTGAGATATCGAGATATCGAGACATTGAGATATTGAGATATACATATATTGTGTCGATACTTGACACGGATTTTCTGTTGATTTCATTAATGATAATTCGGTTTATTGCACAGAGGTTTTTCTAAGATAAGAATAAAGATTTTCTCATACTAGACATGTTCAGGTTTCGTGTTTGATTATGCATTTATGTTGCATTCATGCTAGTACATCGTATCATATTGATATATGTAGGTTGTGACGCAATTGCGTGCATGCTTACGATAGCCTTATTAGATGTTACTTACTACTCACGAGTTGGCAACTTGCTCCCGTTGTGCCACAGTATTTTTGCAGGTCTGACCCGTCAGCATAGCAGCGGCGGGTGTGTTATCTTCCTCTACTCCATTTGCATCGACTTGCGGTTTGCTTGGGTGGGTTGAGAGGATATTTGGTTCCCACTTTGTATATTATTATTGTATCTAGTATACTCTATCTACTTATCTACCGTTTTCCACCAGTTATATATTGGACTTAGATGGTGAGCTTGTGAGATTTGTATGTATTCTATTTCTGGTGTCGATGCTCACTTGAGCCGACGGGACGTTTTATTTTCCTTGTGCTTTTATATGCTTATTGGCTATATTATGATATATATTGCGTGTGGTTGTGATTCCGCCTTTGGCGAAGAGCTAGCTCCCGCATGGGGATGCCTTTATTCATTATTTTTGCATATTTTGTGTTATACCCATTTCAGGGCCAGTATTTACAAAGGAGTGTAAGTCTACGGTAGCGTCCCGGCCGTCTGTACGAGGCCAAAATGCGGAAACGAAAAATTTTCATAAACTTGAAACCGGCGCTATCGTATACTTTAAATTCGGATCGAACCATTAACCTACAACTAGCAACTAGAGAAAGGGTTGGAAAGCTATACCGATCGATCCGTGTCCTTCGGTCTTTGGCCACCATCCCAAGCTCCTCGCGGCATCTCCGATCTCCGGTCTTCTCGTCGGAAAGGGCACCACATCATCGAGTCTTTTTACGGGCTCCCGCTTCGTCCGAAGCAACTCGGATACGAAGTTTGCTAGCTGACGTGTCCAAGACGATGTAGAGAATGTGTGTGACAACTTTGTCTCTTGCATCATTGCATGGATGGAGGTTGAAGATGAAGCCATCAATGGAGGTTGTGAGCTAGAGGAAGAAGAAGAAAGAAGAAGCCTTTTCCTTTTCTTATCTTGTATTGTATGATCAAAAATGAGAGAGTCCAAGCAAAATAATACAAGAGCAAACATTATCATGGCTGCCCTTCTCTCTCTTCCCCTCATTTCAAACCACAAATCAATCACATAATGTGACATTAGCACAAGAAAAGAGACCATGAGTCACTAATGAAGTCTATGTCACATTAAATGCTCAAAATGATGATTTAAGCTCACAATTTCCATTTGTAAACATTAATCCAAATGTTTACAACAAATAAAAAGATACGGCAATATCTAAAGTAAACTCGTGACGGATCACAAGGATACCCCTTACCTGTATATACATACCTGCATCCGCATTCCGACTGAATGCGAATACGATAAGACTAAAGTAATCCAACAAATCTAATACTAGGATCCGGCTTAAACCAAAGCCCACTAGTATGATCCGCCCGATCATGATCCGTGCACTACTGCACGTATATGATCGGACCCTGCCATATATCATACGACCTCTACAACGTTTCGCCCGAAACTTGAGAAACTGTCTGTGGGGGACTCTAAAGACTCGTCAATACTCTGGCTGTGGATTTAACCACTAGCACGTCAGTGGTACTAGCCGTACGTAACGGGCTACCAGGTATTGACCAAAAGGGAGGTCGATGAGCGAGCTCATCCTGACACCCTACTGAGCCTGTCAGTGACAATATCCGTACAGTCCGTTCTGTTCGTCTATGAGCATCGCATGTCGGGCCTAGGGGGTTGGTAAAAGTCAGACCCCCAAAAGCGGTACAAGTCGTGTCGGAGTGTAGCCCAGAACATCCTGAGATACTACTGGAATACCTACCAGTAAATCTCCTGTCTTGGCCAAGGACTTCGTGTAATGGCTCTCCTAGACACAGCGCGATCTCACCCCCAATACCGGGAGAGACGAAACCCCTGCCGATCCTCTCACTGCCTCTATGTGGCTGGGAACTGTACCCAACTAAAACCTGTTTGCATGATTCCTTTGAGCCGTGGTAGGGTAGTAATCAAAGCACAGTGGGAACTCACACGAGACAAATGACGATCTCAGGTCGATGAACTAACCTGTACACATGTCACCAGGGAACTGCTATCTGACGTTAGGTATAATACCAACTAGCATGTTCCCGGCGAGTCCTGTCCGGTGTACTCATAACCCAATAAGCACCAGTATACATCTTAGGTGAACCAACTGACACCAATGGCTTGTGAGACCGGCCACCGCCCCTCGTCGGGATCTCGACTGTATACACTAGTCTACTAATAGAGTATCGATGCTCAGTCTCGAAACTCCCACAACTAGGGGCCTTTTAAGGATGTGCTTATAGACCCCAGCTCCCACGTATATGATCGCCATCATACTGCTGGTAGTCAAGCAAGAATCCTAAGGGCTCTATCAATGTGTAATAGTAATCTGTAAGGTCACCTAAAGCTGTACACGATGATAAAGATAAACCAGATAACATACTATCATCTTGAGTAAGACTGTCCTACCGGTATAGGTCCTCCCTCAATCATTGCAATCACGTGTCTGCAATCCAATAATTGACTTTGAGGGCACTATATTCAACAATCTCCCACTTGCACTCAAGACTAATTATTGCGATGTCGCATACTCACAGCCCGTGTGATACCGAACACCCAACTCCTCTACTAATCAGTTTCACAAAGCCCATTTGCGAAACTATTGCGTTCGAGGAATAGCCTCAGTGAGTGGATCCGCGATAATGTTTCTTTCTATGTCTCTCTTTATCTCAAGTTCGCGGAGAAAGCCATCTCCCGAAATGAGCAATACCTGTCTTAGAATATGTCTGGATATCTGATGGGACCTAGTTCATAAATGAACTCCAAATCCAAACTTCTTAGACTGTATCGTCAACTGAACTTAATCAGTATCCTGCGCCATGCCTCCCTCAGTATCCGCTTGGACCTCCTGTCCAAACAATTGCCCCTCGTTAGAGGGAAAACTATAACTCTGACAGTCACTCTGTCATCCAGGTCACCTTGGAAGCCTGGAATGATAACCGTCTCCCGAAAGAGGCTGTCGTTATCATATCCCTAGAACATCCACTTATGTTCTAAACCTGCTTCTGAATGTTTCTCCAGGATTGGATCAATATCAACTTATTGCATCTAGTGCAAAAACAACATCTGGTGTGGTACTTGACATCTTATGATCAACTCAATTGCCTAAGCAAGTGATCTGCCAATCATGCACATCCCTTTCCCCTTAAGTTTGTAATACACCTTTAGAGAGGGTGACTCCATCACCTGTACGTACATCACCATGCCAGGAGTCGTCCATTCTAAATACTTTTAGAATACTTTCTAAGTACCCAGATTGGGAAACTACCCAAATCTGGATCTAAAACCATAGATCTAGTAACCAGAATGTCTGATGTAATATCCAAGTCCTTTGTGGAAAAACCACTGTGTGACAACCAAAGTATAACCGATCGTAGTATAGGAATTTCACTTCCTATTTTGTGTATGCCATCCAAATACCAGGACATCACACACTACTACCTTCTTAACAGATCCATCTCCTATTCTGATGAAGTCAAAGTCCATGACTGTCACATTAAAAATAGATGATCTATCTCCGCTATATCTGCTTTAGTCCATAGACATAAGCTACTTTTCCACTATGCTTCCGCTGCTCCCACTGACTACGATAACCCTCTGGCAGAGTCATATATACGTGCACTTCTAAAGCTAGTTTAGAATGACGCTATACTCATCCTCCTGCCGGGTCTCATAGCCTGGAACAACAGTAGTGTCAAGTCTGGGTAAACAAGAACCTCCCTGTCACCGTCCTTGAGGCTATCGGAGTACCTCTCGGGTGCCTGAGGTTACCCACCATATCTGCGGAGTGGCTAATGAAATGTCAATCCTGATTGAATCCTTAGGTCCCTATTAAATTTTCAGTAATCGTCTGTGGTTCTGGAATCACTTCCAGTTCTACCATACTCCCACTACTGTTTTCTGAAAATATCCATTTTTATCAAAACTGTGGCGAGTCTAGAACAATATCACTGTTGATCTTCCAGATGGTAGAAAGTCAACCCTCGTCATAGCCCGGGTCAACCCACAAACAGCCATTACAGAAACGTGCCTTGAGTTATCCAGAGTCTAGTTTTAAGCATAAGCCGGACAACTCCATATACCTTAACATCGTTAAGATATGAGCCATTTTATATCTAATATAGAAACAGAGGCACTGATTTAATTGGAACCAGATTCAAATCATGCAGCTGTCTCCAGTGCATGTCAACTAAATGGAGAGAGGCCGATCAGCATTACTCAACTTAGGAGTGCATCCAGATATGAGTAACCTGAAAGAGAAGCAAGTTTTCATATTCATTACTATCAACTGAATACCATACACAAGTATCTACATCTTCGATCACCTTGAAGAATCCTGATACTTGCGATACCTGGTTCTCTACTTTATTTATATACCTATAATTTCTCAAAACTTGGACCTTATGTTTCTACAAAACACTTGTCTAAAAACTAGAGAAGTCACAACTAAACAGAATATAGTACGGGGACCAACCCCTCTGTCTTAATGGACACTGGACAATATACAATGCTTTGTATAAGTCCCCTGAGTTGAATAACTCAAATCCTGTGCGTCGTAGGTTGAAAACTGTACTTATGGTTAAGAAGAATTACACCGCTGTTTAATGCTCCTTACCTAACCATCCACTGATATAGGTAAATGTCATAGACATAATTTCAAAAAGTTATATCTCACTTTATAAAAAATAAACGTACAGATATATCAATTTGAAATTGGTGCATAACAACGGATATTCAAAACCAAATATTTGCCGTCCGGCAAACAACTCAGGCGATTTCCTCAAATATCATCAATTACAACGAATCCCGATATAATGAGGATGATCACCCAATTCCCAATAACTTACTCCCACTCATCATCTGTAAAACCATACAGATGTGAGAATCAACCCTGGTAAATACATACCGTGGAGCAAGGACTAATTGGGAAATTAATTTTCTTTTAACAATACACAGTGAAACTGAAACATGTAAATGTTTCGAAGAGGTATCCGGGTATTCTTAGTAATGCCTCTTCCATTATCAGATTCACAACTGTAACCGTATGTTTCTTTGCCATCTCTCCAAATCCCTTTATATGTCTTTAGTCATTACTTTCTGCACACCCCTTTAGGCTTAATGGTTTTCTTCCTTCCCTACCGTTCGGCACCAGCCTATGGTTTGGAAGAAGACTATCCAACAAGCGTAATAGGTGTACTGTCCTAATCCTAGGAGCACTCACAACCCGAGAGAAGGTAAAGATAAAAGTCAACTGAATAAAACCTTATTCCTATTTCTCCTGAACCAGAATCCATCCCCGAACTGGAACAAGTTCCTTCGAGTTCGTATATAACCATACGATGGAGTATCCAAATAACTGTGGATCTTCGTAGTGATACGGAGTGTCCTGGAGAAATACAAAGGTGAAGTAGGAGTGGCGATGAAATACTTGGTTTGGTTGTGAATAGCAGTCGCAATTTACTTTGCCCTCTTACTAATCTCTTTATTTTGTCTTAACTTATTACCTTCTATACACCATCGTTAGGCTAATTGGTTTTCTTCATTCCCTACCGCTAGGCACCTGCCTATGGTTTGGAAGAAGACTATCCAATTAGCGTAACAGGTGTACCGTCCTAATCCAAGGAGCACTCGCAACCTGAGAGACGGTAAAAGGAAAAGACAACTGAATAGTCCTATTCATTTTCTCCAGAACCAGAAACTATCCTCGAATCTGGAACAAGTTCCTTCGAGTTTATATATAACCATACGATGGTTTTATCCAATGGAAGTGGATGTTCGTAGTAATACGGGGTGTTCTGGAGAAAAGGATAAAAGTAGGAGTGGCAATGAGGTATGCAACTCTGACAATCCAAAAGCCGGTGTTTTAAGAAAGTTCAGTTAACTCGGTCACTGAGTTATAGTCTAGGGTCGGGTCATGGTCGCTGCCAAAGAGAGAGAGAGAGAGAAAAGAAACACTATGTGTGCACTCTAACCTAGATCAGAATGGTTATCAATTTATCCAATCAGAAAACCTCCCACGGTATCGTCAAATTCTCCTCCAAACCTGAAAGAAGAATTAGTCGGGATCACCCGAGGAGTAAACCAACTCATCAGTGGGAATCGGGATCCAACTATCATCGCATGATAACTTGATGGAATCCACTCAAGTCATCACACTCCAGAAGGTATGCGCATGCCTGGTAAGTTTCAGTTTCTTTAGAAACTCCCGATGTGTGTTTTTACCCCTAGGACCCAAGTGACCTTGACGAAGTCAACAAATCAAAGAGTCCTAGTCAAGTTCAACCCGTCATTATCTTGATTGCATTAAACCCACCCGTACGTGCCCTTGACGGAGTCAACAAGGGCGCACGACTGTCCTAACCAATCGCATATCGATGCTACAAACAAGCACCACTTAGCTACCGTACACTACGCCTCGACGGAGTCAACAAACGCAACACGAATACTAAGTACCACTTGTAGGAAATGACGGAGGGCTACGAATGGTTTTTGGCGAAAAACCTTTAACGTAATGAACTTAATATCGTTGAAGGAACCAAATAGCATTTTTATAAAAATATAGTGGCGAAAACCTTTGCTAAAGAGGTTACTCCCGGTGACGGGATCTCGGCTCTTTCCCCGTAGAATGAGGTGCAGGATATTCCAACTGAATACCACGATGCAAAGTAAAAAGTAATCGGCTATAGTGAAGTTATTATCCTGACGCAAACTTCTGTCCAAGGGATCACTCCCGGTGAAGGGATCTCGACCCTTGCCTCGTCGACTGAGGTGCTGGATATTCATAACCGAATACCACTGTGCAAAACAAAAGAGAACGTCCTTGCAATAACAGCTTTTTGAAAAATGTTCCAACAACATCAGAATAGGTTTGTTTAGCTTGCATTGATCCGAATCAATACAGTCTCATCAATTAATCACACCACAAAAGAACGAAAATATGATGTACGTATATGCCATCCGCATTCGCCACTGGGTCCCGTCATCACCCGTTAGGTTACTTAACTAACGACAGAGCGGGGACTGGACTAGCGCGGGTGCAAAACATATACAACATCTACTAGTATATATATCAATATATAATATTCGCTCATGGCGTGATAAAATGCAACATCACAGAAATGTAATAAGCATCATAGAACAATACAGATAATCTGGGATCCCCGGGTTTTATAGAGCCGCTACTGAAACCCGACGTTCCCCTGGTCGTGTGGATAGCCTGTGCAATGAAATCCTAGACCCCTACGGGCGCGGCAAGTTACCCGCCAAAACCTGAAGCGAGGCAGCCCCCTTCAGCAAAGTGAATGGACCACCCAGCACTTCACGGAATCCGGTAACTTGAGCACCCCTCCTTGGGTCAACCTGTACCCCCTACGAGTGTGGCGAATAGCCCGCCAATTCTAGAGTGAAGCCCCCTCCGTCTCAGAGCCATGAGATGCGGGCCTGTTGCCCTCTAGAACCCGGCTATCCGTGCACCCCACCGCGGGGTAATCCTAGTACAGAAAGTATAATATATACAACGGGTACATCGACCTCAGACCGGTCATGCCCCAAAAGAATAATATACAAACATGCAGTGACGGCAGTCCACATGTCGGACGCTCGCCTCGCAATATCAAATGTACAAATACAACCAAACTGTATTACCATTGCATCCAGGCTATCCACTACGACAAATCCGCGACATCACAGTACAACACAGAACATCAACGTGAATGTCACGTTCGCAAATCCGTCTAAAGGGGCTATAGCGATTAGACAAGATTTACCGATCAAATGACATTCACGGTTGCAGATATAATGTAAATACTGTGAACTAACATGTTTAAAATTTTCGATCGACAAAATTTCCCGAAGTGGGCCCCAAGCACAATACCCAGTACTCAAAATAATCTGGGCCAAAAATAAAATTACCAGAAACCCCAATTCCAATTCAGAGACCACTGTAGAAATTTTGGTGCCCTAATGCTACAGTAGTGTGGCGGAACCGCGGCCAAAACAAGGGTCATGCCGCGGTTCCGCGGCGCTATAGTGGGCTCAGGCTACGAAATTTCTACACTGTTCTAAGAAAAGCCTGCCTAATTTTCTGCAATACTCAAAATAATTTTTCGACGACAAAAAATTTTTGATAGAAACTGCATAAATTGGAATCGCGGTTTTGGAAATTTAGTTCGATCGAAGTTCTAAACACGTTAGAGCAAGCTAGTAAAGGTTAATGGCGTGGCTCTGATACCATGTAAGTCTACGGTAGCGCCCCGGCCGTCTGTACGAGGCCAAAATGCGGAAACGAAAACTTTTCATAAACTTGAAACCGGCGCTATCGTATACTTTAAATCCGGATCGAACCATTAACCTACAACTAGCAACTAGAGAAAGGGTTAGAAAGCTATACCGATCGATCCGTGTCCTTCGGTCTTTGGCCACCATCCCAAACTCCCCGCGGCATCTCCGATCTCCGGTCTCCTCGTCGAAAAGGGCACCACATCATCGAGTCTTTTTACGGGCTCCCGCTTCGTCCGAAGCAACTCGGACACGAAGTTTGCTAGCCGACGTGTCCAAGGCAATGTAGAGAATGTGTGTGGCAACTTTGTCTCTTGCATCCATTGCATGGATGGAGGTTGAAGATGAAGCCATCAATGGAGGTTGTGAGCTAGAGGAAGAAGAAGAAAGAAGAAGCCTTTTCCTTTTCTTATCTTGTATTGTATGATCAAAAATGAGAGAGTCCAAGCAAAATAATACAAGAGCAAACATTATCATGGCTGCCCTTCTCTCTTTTCCCCACATTTCAAACCACAAATCAATCACATAATATGACATTAGCACAAGAAAAGAGACCATGAGTCACTAATGAAGTCTATGTCACATTAAATGCTCAAAATGATGATTTAAGCTCACAATTTCCATTTGTAAACATTACTCCAAATGTTTACAACAAATAAAAAGATACGACAACATCTAAAGTAAACTCGTGACGGATCACAAGGATACCCCTCACCTGTATATACATACCTGCATCCGCATTCCGACTGAATGCGAATACGATGAGACTAAAGTAATCCAACAAATCTAATACTAGGATCCGGCTTAAACCAAAGCCCACTAGTATGATCCGCCCGATCATGATCTGTGCACTACTGCACGTATATGATCGGACCCTGCCATATATCATACGACCTCTACAACGTTTCGCCCGAAACTTGAGAAACTGTCTGTGGGGGACTCTAAAGACTCGTCAATACTCTGGCTGTGGATTTAACCACTAGCACGTCAGTGGTACTAGCCGTACGTAACGGGCTACCAGGTATTGACCAAAAGGGAGGTCGATGAGCGAGCTCATCCTGACACCCTACTGAGCCTGTCAGTGACAATATCCGTACAGTCCGGTCCGTTCGTCTATGAGCATCGCATGTCGGGCCTAGGGGGTTGGTAAAAGTCAGACCCCTAAAAGCGGTACAAATCGTGTCGGAGTGTAGACCAGAACACCCTGAGATACTACTGGAATACCTACCAGTAAATCTCCTGTCTTGGCCAAGGACTTCGTGTAATGGCTCTCTTAGACACAGCGCGATCTCACCCCCAATACCGGGAGAGACGAAACCCCTGTCGATCCTCTCACTGCCTCCATGTGGTTCGGGACTGTACCCAACTAAAACCTGTTTGCATGATTCTTTTGAGCCGTGGTAGGGTAGTAATCAAAGCACAGTGGGAACTCACACGAGACAAATGACGATCTCAGGTCGACGAACTAACCTGTACACATGTCACCAGGGAACTGCTATCTGACTTCAGGTATAATACCAACTAGCATGTTCCCGGCGAGTCCTGTCCGGTGTACTCATTGTAGGGTTCCTAGGCACTCTAATGAGGTCTCACAAGGCATCAACCATGCCAATTTCAAATTTTACAAGTGCCGAGAAACCCTAATACGGATTCGTTGACTAGAGTTTAGGCGAAAAGTGAAACTAGTTAACATTTTAACTAAAAGAAAGAGGCTACAACCTTTGTAGATCCGGTTCTCCACTTCCTTAGCTCCACGTAGACGTCCTCTTGCTGTCCATATCGGATCCCGGACTCTAGCATCGGCTTCATCGGAGAAATGGGCGAGCTAGGTCATCGGCTTTGATGCCGAAGATGATCTACGTCGAGGCAACACAAGATCAAGCTCCAACTTCACCAAGCAATGAAACTTGTGAAGAAAACACCCTATACTACTTGGCAAGAGGTAGAGGATGAAGAATTAGGAGGTGGGTTCACTTTAGAATTGGATTTCTCACTCTTTTACTCAAGATGCCATTAAAGCTAGTAAGCTTTTCTTCTTGTCCAAGATGATGATGAAGAAGAAAGAATATGATAAGTGTTAGATTAAAAATGAAAATAATATGAATACTTATCATATACTAACCATGGTCAAGTGTAGAGAGTAAACTAGGGTTAGATGAATGGTTAGGTTAAGAGAAGAAAACAAAAATGGTCAAGGTTTCAACCCTTCATGAAGCTTCATGAAAGAAACAAGAAAAGCCACCATTTCCATTTTCTTTTCCAAAATCAATAATCAAAATAAATAAATGAATAAGTAAACAAAACCCTAACCATTCATATAACCATGGTTTAATCTTTACACAAACTCAAGTTAACATGTATCATCAAACATGATACAATCAAGTGCACACAAAAAATATATCACATATACTATGTGCACATCAAGTGAGAAAATCCTTTTAAAATGAACCAATACTAGTTAATGCAAAGTAATATATCAAATATATAATTATACATTAAATCATTAAATCAACACTTGATTCAATGATCCGGTCATGTCGCACATAACCGACCAGTATGCAATGTATCGACTTATCGAATCAATCTTCGATTCGATAACTAGGTTATATCGCATACAACCAATCGAAACATTCATCGCGAGAATAAAATACGGTATCACATACACGCATTATTCTCGGTCCCGCACATATCTCATATGCGCTCCTATTTCGTTTCGCTTGAGCCAGGAAACCTCTGTGTAGGACTCTAAAGACTCGTCAATACGCCGGCAGCAGATGATGATCATATCAAGCACCCACAAGCCGCAAGCGGTCTGCTAAACGTAACGGCCACCCGGGTATTGAGCGATCAGAAGATCGACGAGCAAGCCCGCTCACACTCCTGTGAATCCAACCAGTAACACTTACCGTACAGTCCGGTCTGTTCGTCTGATATGTCGCATATCAAGTCTAGGGGTGGTAAACGTCAGACCCCAATAACCGATAAGTCGTGCCGATGTGAGGCTCATAACGGGTCGAGAAACTACTGGTAACACTTACCAGCAAAACTCTTATCAGCCCTGGCCAGGGACTTCCCTGTTACGGCCAATCGAGCACAGCGCAACATCAACCCCCAATACCGGGAGAGACGAAACCCCTCCTATCGCTCATTGCCTCCATATGACTCGGGACTGTACCCAAAAATCACCGTTTTGCACGCCCTCATGGACGTGGTAAGGTGGAGATCAAAGCAAAGTGGGAATCACACAAGACTCTATGACGATCTCGGGTCTACAGACTAACCTGCACAAGTGTCATCTGAGAACTGCCATCTGACGTGAGGTATAATACCATCTGGGAGTTCTCGGCGAGTCCGTCCAGTGTACCCAGTCTCCACTGAGCACCCGTATACCATCTCTGATGTCAAACACCAATGGATATGGGATCATCCATCGCCCATCTCATGGGTCGAGAAGCATATACGCTAGTCTACACTGGTATATCGATGCCTCGTCTCGATACACCCACGACTAGGGACCTTGAAAGATGTACCTATGGACTACCATGTCCCCACTAGTATGATCTGCATCATAGTCCAGGTAGTCAAGTACACATCCTAAGGGCTTTACCAACATGTAACTATAAGACAGTTTAAAGAGACAAGTGTACATGTTAAGATAAAGAGCAACCAGATAGCATACTATCATATCGAGCAAGAAAGTCATCTCTATATATGTCCAAGCATCCAATATAAAATACATCATCTGTACAATACTGGCCTCTAGGGCATACGTACAACTAACAATCTCCCACTTGCACTAGGGCTAGCTACTGTAGTATCGCATCCCGAGCATCCCGAAGAGTCTCTCAAACTGTATCTGGGGAATGGCCTTCGTGAGTGGATCCGCCGTGTTGTTCTTCGTGTCAACCCTCCTGACCTCGATCTCCCGGCGATCAACTATCTTCTGGATCAGGTGATACCGCCTCAGAATATGCCTGGATCGCTGATGGGACCTGAGTTCCTTGGCCAAAGCCACCGCTCCATTGTTATCGCAATACAAAGGTCTTGGATGCTCAATGGATGGAACCACACCAAGTTCAGTAATGAACTTCTTGATCCAGACAGCCTCTTTAGCAGTATCGTTGGCAGCGATGTATTCAGCCTCCATCGTCGAGTCTGCCACGGTTTCCTGCTTGGAACTCTTCCAGTTAACCGCCCCTCCGTAAAGGGTAAAGACAAATCCCGACTGCGACTTAGAGTCGTCCTTATCACTCTGGAAGCTCGAATCAGTAAAGGACTCCACTTGGAGTTCTCCGTTACCATACACCAAGAGCATCTCTTTAGTCCTTCGCAAGTACTTGAGAATGCTCTTCACAGCTGTCCAGTGACTCTCTCCAGGATCAGCTTGATACCTGCTCACTACACTTAGTGAGTATGCTACATCAGGTCTGGTACATAGCATCGCGTACATGATAGAGCCTACAGCCGAAGCATAGGGTATCCCTTGCATGCGAGCTCTCTCCAAATCAGTCTTGGGAGACATCTCTTTGGAGAGAGTGACTCCAGAGATCGTGGGCAAGTTCCCACGCTTGGATTCTTCCATACTAAACCTCTTTAGTATGGTGTCAATGTACCTGGATTGGGACAATCCCAATATCCGTTTGGATCTATCCCTATAGATCCTAATTCCCAATATGCTGGAGGCATCACCAAGATCTTTCATTGAGAATCTTTGTGATAAGAAGAGCTTGACCGATTGCAGCATAGGAATATCATTTCCTATCAAGAGTATGTCGTCCACGTATAATACGAGGAAGACAACCTTACTCTCTGCTACCTTCTTGTAGATACAAGGTTCATCTGGGTTTTTGACGAAATCAAACTCTTTGATAACGACGTCAAAGCAGATGTTCCAACTCCGCGATGCTTGCTTTAATCTATAAATGGATTTAAGCAGCTTGCACACCTTCCCGCTGCTCCCACTGTCTACGAAGCCCTCTGGCTGAGTCATGTACACGCACTCTTCTAAATCACCATTTAGAAAGACGGTCTTAACATCCATTTGCCAGATTTCGTAGTCATGATATGCAGCGATGGCAAGCATGATCCGGATGGATTTTAGCATAGCCACTGGAGAAAAGGTTTCGTCATAGTCCACACCTGGTCTTTGACGAAAACCCTTTGCAACAAGTCTAGCTTTGAAAGTCTCCACTTTCCCATCTACACCAAGTTTTTTTTTTGAAGATCCATTTTCTCCCAATGGGTTTTACCCCTTCAGGAGCAACTTCCAAAGTCCATACTTTGTTGGTGTACATGGATTCCATCTCGGACCGCATAGCATCCAGCCATTTCACTGAGTCCCTACTCGTGATGGCCTGCTCGAAGCTAGTTGGGTCATCATCCTCCATGATGCAATCCTCGCTCCCACCATCCATGAGAAAACCGTAGTATCTCTCAGGTTGGCGAGGAACCCTACTAGATCGGCGGAGAGACTGAGGTTCATTGGGAGCTACTGAATCTTCTGGTTCCACTAAATCTTCACTTACGGTTTGCGTATCTGGAACTTCTTCCAGCTCTACCACTTTGCCACTAATTTCATTTTCAAGGAATTGCTTTTCTAAAAAGGTGGCATATTGAGAAACAAACACCTTTTGTTCTTCAGCATGGTAGAAAAAATATCCTTGTGAATTCTTAGGATATCCCACAAACTTGCAAAGAACTGACCGTGCCTCGAGTTTGTCTGGATTTTGCCTTTTGACATAGGCCGGACAACCCCATATCTTAACTCGTTTAAAATATGGTCTCTTCCCACTCCATATCTCATATGGTATGGTAGATACAGATTTAGATGGAACTTGATTCAATAGGTATGCAGCTGTCTCCAGCGCATATCCCCAGAAGGAAATAGGTAACTCAGCTGTGCTCATCATAGAGCGCACCATATCTAATAGGGTGCGGTTCCTCCGTTCTGATACATCGTTGTGCTGTGGTGTATATGGAGGAGTCAGCTGAGAGAGAATCCCATTCTCTTTTAGGAAGTCCGGGAATTCATTGCTTAAGTATTCACCTTCTCGATCAGATCGTAGGATTTTAATACTTTTTCCGGTTTGGTTCTCGACTTCTTGTTTATATTCTCTAAATTTCTCAAAAGCTTCTGATTTGTGTTTCATCAGGAACACATATCCGAATTTAGAGAGATCGTCAGTGAATGTAATGAAGTATGAAGAACCATCCCTGGCATGTGTAGACATGGGACCGCATACATCACTATGTATCAGTCCCAAGAGTTCGGTAACTCTTTCTCCGTGTCCCGTAAACGGAGTTTTGGTCATCTTGCCTTTGAGACATGACTGGCAAGTGTCATAAGATGAAAATTCGAATGGTTTCAAATATCCATCCTTATGCAACTTAGCCAGTCGTGTCGCATTGATGTGACCCAGTCTACAATGCCACAAGAAGGATTCGTTCAGTTCTGAACTCTTCCTCTTGTGTGTGTTTGTTATGCTCAGAACTGTTGATTGATTTAGAACATAAATGCCATTGCACAACGTGCCTGATCCAACCAACTTTTGGTTACGGAAAATGTTCATAAAATTGTCCTGTAATACAAAATTATATCCTTCTTTACTCAACAAAGAAACCGATATAATGTTGCATATCAGGTTCGGCATGTAATAGCATTCGTTCAGAACCAATGTATTACCAGTTGGTAATGCAAGGTGATATTCCCCGATAGTCTTAGCTGCAATTATTGCACCATTTCCAATTCTAATGTCTTTATCACCTTCTCCAAGTTCTCTACCTTTCCTGAGCCCATGTAACTGATTACATATATGGGATCCTGATCCGGTATCTAATACCCAGGACGTAGAGCAAATGGAGAAACAATTCTCTGTAACGAACACACCCGAAGAAAATGCATCAACATGTACTTTCTTCATTCGGGTGGCATGGGAATCCTGGTATTCCCCTATGTCCTATTCATTCCCATAACCTTTATAAGAAAGAACGGAACCAACGTTCCCCAGCACAGTATAACATGCGGGTTCAGTCAATACATCCATATTATTATCTTTATTAGGGCATGAAATGGTCGCTACCTGGAGAGAGAGAGAAGAAAACACTTTAGCGTATGCTCTTGCAAGATCAGATTGGTTATTATCTTATCTAATCAGGATGGCTCCCACTGGTTTTTATCAAATCTTCCTTCAAACCCTAAAAGGAAAGACTAGCTGGGATTAATTACACCCTACAACTTCGCCAATCTTTCAGCCAGGCCAGTGTCGGTACTTTGAGGGAGGTTCCCCGTGCTTTCGCACGGACCTAATTAAAGTAAACCTCGTTTTCCCAGAGGCGTAACCCCGTTGACACCTTTCTAGACACCTACTTGATCGGCTAATTGTAATGTGTAAAACTCTCCCGGGAGTAACTCTTACTCGCAGTGGGTATTGGGATCCAACTATCTCATAGAAGGTATGCAATCTCATTACAAATTTCAACACTTGAAATTCCCGATAATATTTTGCCCCTAGCAGCTATATGACCTTAACATAGTCAGCAAATCATAAGTGCTAGTCAAGTTCAACCCGTCATTTCATGATTGAATTAAACCCACCCGCACGACCCTTAACATAGTCAACAAAGTCGCATGACTACCCTAATCCAATCGCATCATATGCTTATACAGATAAGCACCAATCAGCTACCGCACACTACGCCTTAACATAGTCAACAAACGTAGCACGAATACTAACTAGTACTTATCTGAAATGACGGAGGGCTACGACAGGTTTTTCTGAAAACCTATTGCGTAATGAACTTGATATCGTTGTAGAATCAAATGAAGTTTTGAAATGGAGTGATTTTGAGGCTTTTCTAGTTTTGCTAAAGGAGTCACTACCGGTGAAGGGATCGTCGGCCCTTTCCTCGTCGAATGAGGTGCGGGATATATCATATATATCACTGTGCAAAGCAGAAACTATAGAAGCAATCAAAAGTCAAACCGAGTGTGTAGCATCTGCCAGTTATTGCTAAAGGGGTCACTCCCGGTAAAGGGATCTCGGCCCTTTCCTCATCGAATAAGGTGCAGGGTATATCATATATACCGCTATGCAAAGCAAAACTGTAGCTACCCTTTTTGTTTAAAATTTGATTCTACAACATCTTTTAGGTTTCTTTTCTTTCATTAATCACATTAATGAAGTCCCATCATTTAAGTCACCTAAACATCACAGATAAATACGACGTACACTTATGTCATCCGCATTCGCCTCGATGTCCCCTCGTGCACCGTTAGGTTAGGTAACGAACGACAGAGCAGGGCAGGGCTAGTGCGGGTGCAAAACATAAGTAACGTCTATATAATATATTATATATACTATATACTGTATCCATCAGAACATATCAAATGATCACATCACAGATATCGCAGCAGAAAATATCATATGAAATATTGGATATACTAGGACGTCCGTGTTTTTAATACGAGCCAGTATAAAACACGGATTCCACGGTCGTGATGAATAGCCAATCCCACACCCCTAGACCCCTACGAGAGCGGCAAGCAACCCTACCAATTCTAGGGTTAGGAGACCCGGACTCGACTCCTCGAGATGGTCTCCCACTGGACCCTAGAACCCGGTTACTTGTGCTCCCCTCCTTGGGTCTATCCTAGTGCGGAAAAGTAAATAATATACAAAGGGTGACATCTTCCGCAACCTGGAAGTGCCCCAATAAAAGAATATTACATACAATTTTTTACATGAATGAAAATGAAAAACACTCATATCACATAAAACCCCCCGGCTATTCAAACACGACGATCCAATATAACATATCCAGCAACACATAACATCATATGTCATCAACGTAAGTAAATATGCGCATCCCAATTGTCGTTGACATATAGCAACGAAACCGGCGATATCACATATTACACTTACGGTCACAGAAAAGAAAGTGTAAAACTACAACAGTTGGAATCCGCAATCTCTTTAGACATCGCATGCCTAATCAAATGAAATATTTAGACATCACATGCCTAACAATTATAAACCCCGCATTTTAGTCTCATTATCGAAAACTCTTTTCAATATCAAGTGAGACTAAACCACTAGATTTATAACATTCATTTAGTTATTTCATAACTGTTTGTGAATTCCAATTATTGTATCCCATTCCGGATAAATAGAAAATATTAAACTTTCCGATCGAACATTCGAACACCCAAGTTTTCCCGAAATCGTTCAACACATGAAATAGGTTCAAAGACATTCACTTCATGCCTCAGTACCAACGGTCCAGCCGTTGAAGGGTCAAGCCAACGCCTTACATGTGGCACGCCGTACTGTCCTAAACCCTAAGGTTCAAAGGGCAGTTCAAGACGGTCACATAATCGAGTTAAGGTTTGTTGTCTTCTAGAGAGACCATCGCGTTACTTGCACTACTTAGAACGTCATTAAACTACGGAAAAGTCCAACAATTGGAAATTTCCCGGCAGGGGAAAGATTGGGTATTTACATCCGGTCGAACCTTTTAACATATTCTAAATATCCGGAAAACACATAGACAAAGTTTGAAATTTCCGATCGAATCATCGAAGCTCTAAAATACCCCAGAAAACTCAACTCTTGAGTCAAATTAAAAATTTCCAGAAAACTCAGAATCAGAAAAGAGGAATTACTGTGCAAAAATGGGAAGGTGACGTCATCAGATGGCCGCGGAACCACCGCAGAAGCCAGGCTTCTGCCGCGGTTCCGCCGCACTTTGGACATATTATGAAGTAATTTTTGCACCGTAATTCTTAGAATTCCCTGCTGAATTTTTTAAGCATTTTTAATCTGGAAAAAACCCAGTTTTTGAAAAAAGTCCAGAGAGCATGAAAAATTAGGGTTTCGATGTTCGTTCGGATTTCAAACGTCGTCTAGCTTTCGCCTAAGGCTCTAGGTAGGCTCTGATACCACTGTAGGGTTTCTAGGCACTCTAATGAGGTCTCACAAGGCATCAACCATGCCAATTTCAAATTTTACAAGTGCCGAGAAACCCTAATATGGATTCGTTGACTAGAGTTTAGGCGAAAAGTGAAACTAGTTAACATTTTAACTAAAAGAAAGAGGCTACAACCTTTGTAGATCCGGTTCTCCACTTCCTTAGCTCCACGTAGACGTCCTCTTGCTGTCCATATTGGATCCCGGACTCTAGTATCGGCTTCATCGGAGAAATGGGCGGGCTAGGTCGTCGGCTTTGATGCCGAAGATGATCTACGTCGAGGCAAGACAAGATCAAGCTCCAACTTCACCAAGCAATGAAACTTGTGAAGAAAACACCCTATACTACTTGGCAAGAGGTAGAGGATGAAGAAATAGGAGGTGGGTTCACTTTAGAATTGGATTTCTCACTCTTTTACTCAAGATGCCATTAAAGCTAGTAAGCTTTTCTTCTTGTCCAAGATGATGAAGAAGAAGAAAGAATATGATAAGTGTTAGATTAAAAATGAAAATAATATGAATACTTATCATATACTAACCATGGTCAAGTGTAGAGAGTAAACTAGGGTTAGGTGAATGGTTAGGTTAAGAGAAGAAAACAAAAATGGTCAAGGTTTCAACTCTTCATGAAGCTTCATGAAAGAAACAAGAAAAGCCACCATTTCCATTTTCTTTTCCAAAATCAATAATCAAAATAAATAAATGAATAAGTAAACAAAACCCTAACCATTCATATAACCATGGTTTAATCTTTACACAAACTCAAGTTAACATGTATCATCAAACATGATACAATCAAGTGCACACAAAAAATATATCACATATACTATGTGCACATCAAGTGAGAAAATCCTTTTAAAATGAACCAATACTAGTTAATGCAAAGTAATATATCAAATATATAATTATACATTAAATCATTAAATCAACACTTGATTCAATGATCCGGTCATGTCGCACATAACCGACTAGTATCCAATGTATCGACTTATCGAATCAATCTTCGATTCGATAACTAGGTTATATCGCATACAACCAATCGAAACATTCATCGCGAGAATGAAATACGGTATCACATACACGCATTATTCTCGGTCCCGCGCATATCTCATATGCGCTCCTATTTCGTTTCGCTTGAGCTACGAAACCTCTGTGTAGGACTCTAAAGACTCGTCAATACGCCGGCAGCAGATGATGATCATATCAAGCACCCACAAGCCGCAAGCGGTCTGCTAAACGTAACGGCCACCCGGGTATTAAGCGATCAGAAGATCGACGAGCAAGCCCGCTCACACTCCTGTGAATCCAACCAGTAACACTTACCGTACAATCCGGTCTGTTCGTCTGATATGTCGCATATCAAGTCTAGGGGTGGTAAACGTCAGACCCCAATAACCGATAAGTCGTGCCGATGTGAGGCTCATAACGGGTCGAGAAACTACTGGTAACACTTACCAGCAAAACTCTTATCAGCCCTGGCCAGGGACTTCCCTGTTACGGCCAATCGAGCACAGCGCAACATCAACCCCCAATACCGAGAGAGACGAAACCCCTCCTATCGCTCATTGCCTCCATGTGACTCGGGACTGTACCCAAAAACCACCGTTTTGCACGCCCTCATGGACGTGGTAAGGTGGAGATCGAAGCACAGTGGGAATCACACAAGACTCTATGACGATCTCGGGTCTACAGACTAACCTGCACAAGTGTCACCTGAGAACTGCCATCTGACGTGAGGTATAATACCATCTGGGAGTTCTCGGCGAGTCCGTCCAGTGTACCCAGTCTCCACTGAGCACCCGTATACCATCTCTGATGTCAAACACCAATGGATATGGGATCATCCATCGCCCATCTCATGGGTCGAGAAGCATATACGCTAGTCTACACTGGTATATCGATGCCCCGTCTCGATACACCCACGACTAGGGACCTTGAAGGATGTACCTATGGACTACCATGTCCCCACTAGTATGATCTGCATCATAGTCCAGGTAGTCAAGTACACATCCTAAGGGCTTTACCAACATGTAACTATAAGACAGTTTAAAGAGACAAGTGTACATGTTAAGATAAAGAGCAACCAGATAGCATACTATCATATCGAGCAAGAAAGTCATCTCTATATATGTCCAAGCATCCAATATAAAATACATCATCTGTACAATACTGGCCTCTAGGGCATACATACAACTAACACTTATAACCCAATGAGCACCAGTATACATCTTAGGTGAACCAACTGACACCAATGGCTTGTGAGACCGGCCACCGCCCCTCGTCGGGGTCTCGACTGTATACACTAGTCTACTAATGGAGTATCGATGCTCAGTCTCGAAACTCCCATGACTAGGGGCCTTTTAAGGATGTGCTTATAGACCCCAGCTCCCACGTATATGATCGCCATCATACTGCTGGTAGTCAAGCAAGAATCCTAAGGGCTCTATCAATGTGTAATAGTGATCTGTAAGGTCACCTAAAGCTGTACACGATGATAAAGATAAACCAGATAGCATACTATCATCTTGAGTAAGACTGTCCAACCGGTATAGGTCCTCCCTCAATCATTGCAATCACGTGCCTGTGATCCAATAATTGACTTTGAGGGCACTATATCCAAAAAGGAGACTCTGCCGAAATTTTCGGAAAAATTTGATGTTTTAAAATGCTTTTGATATGACTTTATTTTTTTTTAAATTAAGTTTTCCTTTACTCTACTTCCTTAAATGGTTTAGATTTCTGGGTTTTGGCTTACATAGATTACGTTACGTCTTTAGACGTTCGTAATTTAAGTGCCAGTCACGTTCCGTACCTTCGGGTCGTGACAAGGTCTTTCTTGAGTAGCCCTGACGTGCGCCGTTTGCGCGGTCCCGACGGGAGTGAAGGCGTCGGTCGTGCCTGAAAGCGGGCGAGCTGACCGACACCTCCTCAGGGGGTGTGAGAGCACGGCGGATCTCGGGGCGATGGCCTAGTCTTTCCTGAGACCACGGCGTGGAGCTGTGCGGCGCCCAGCGGGTCATGGAATCAGTCGCTGCATGGGGGCCCTGGTTGCCGGAGTCGGCACGCCGGCGTTCGATGACGCTGAGGTGAGCGTGGTCATCCGCCCTTCTGCGGAAGTCGTTATCCCTGGGTGGGGGAACTGCGATCTGGTGGGCTGGGCCCGCCGGTTGAACGCGGACGAGTGTGTCACGCCCCGCTTCCCAGTGTACGGCGAAGTGGACGCGACGAGGTCCGCTACGTATGTACTCAGAAGTACATACGCTAAGCGTAGCTAAGCAATATAAAATAATCACAAGAGACAAAAGTATAAAAAGAATAGCAACTTTTATTTATTAACATTCTTTGTACAATACATGAAAGGAAATACAACTGAAATAAAAGATGCCTAAACAGTGGCATAACAGGAAATGAGAAGTACAGAAAGGAAAAGTGTACAATGAAACTACAGTGCAGGGTCTTCAGTAAACTGCTCCAAGTCTTCTTGCGATGGCTCAATCTCTGCCGGGTCCAAACCACCTGACGACATTCAAAGAAGAAAGAAATAGAATGTCGTCAGCGAACAGGTCGCTCGGTAAGTCCCAAAGAAGAATGAAGAATGAGAGTGACAGAGTATAGTATTTTCTAAAGTATTGTATTGTAGTAAATTGTGGAATATTGTTTAACGATGTTGTTTGTAGCTTGGTACAGAAAGCTGCCAGTGTATACGAGGGGAGTCTCTATATGCCAGAGACTAAGGGCACGTATAGTACAAGGAACCGTTTATGCCACGGTACAACAGCAACGGAATATAGGTTAGGTGTCTTAATCTGACCACCTCATTCCACTTTTAACATCTTCCGTACCAATCTACCCCTTTAAACCCCGTGATGTCATATTTGTATTGTTATCTTGTAAACTTGTAATGATTGCTTGATTGACTTTGATTGACTGATTGACTGATTGACTGATTGACTGACCGAAACCATGATATCAGGAAACGGTTATAACCGTAGAGTCATGTAAATGGAATACTGGGAATCATGTAAAAGGAATATCCATGGTTCGGTTCGGTCAAGTTATATAGATTGTTAACTGGGATCTGGAATTCATGTATTCATCTTGAGTTGGAATATAAAAGAATATAGATTGACTTGAAACATATTCAAGTTTTGTAGCTTGGTACAGAAGGATGCCAGTGTATACGAGAGGAGTCTCTATATGCCAGAGACTAAGGGCACGTATAGTACAAGGAACCGTTTATGCCACGGTACAACAGCAACTGGATTCATGTTAGGTGTATTAAATCTGACCACCTCGTGCCACCTTTAACACCTTCCGTACCAATCTACCCCTTAAACCCCGCGAAGTCTTATTTGTATTGTTATCTTGTAAATTGTAGTAATTGTAGATTGATTGACTGACTGACCGAAACCATGATATCAGGAAACGGTTGTAACCGTAGAGTCATGTAAATGGAATACTGAGAATCATGTAAAAGGAATATATCCATGGTTCGGTTCAGCCAAATTGTATAAATTGATAATTGTATTCATGGAGTCATGTGTTCATTTTGAATTGGAATCTTGTAGATTATAGGTTGACTTGAATCATATTCAAGTCAAATTAATCAGACTCAAACCCGAGTCAGACAATCAGAATTATGAATCGTGGTCTTATAATTGTTAGGGTTCTAAGGGTAATTTATAAACTTGAGGGGGTTTTATGTAAAAATATTTTTGTATAGTTTTCAAAATATAACTCAAGTATTTAATTATCGTCTTTAAGTACATACAACAATTTAATGATCAAGATAAATATGTATACATGTTCGAATAGCATGAAATGCGTCAAGTATATTATTCGAGTAACTACCATAAACAATGCTGTAAAGAAATATTATGTACGACTAATTAATCAAGTTGAACGAATGCGAAATATAAACAGAAATATGGCTCTAAATGTTTTGCATGCGTGAGTTCCAGTTTTACCTAAATATGACTACCGGTTTGAGAGATATATATGTTTTCGTATCATTGCGCAAAACAGATCAGAATCTGTTCAGCACCGTCACATATTTTTAAAATGCAGTTTGAGTTAATTTCCATCAGTTTTCAGGTTATGAAAAGTATTAGAAAATTGTAGGTATTTCGATGAACTTATCTAAAACACCAAGATTCACAAGATTTGGATTTCTGAAGCTCTAGTTATGATCATTTTAATATCAGCGTTTAAAACAGAAATTCAGATTTCTGGACAGCAACTATATATTCTATTGCAAAGCCTATATCAGGTTGTTTCATGCATTCCTAAGTAATATAATATACAGAAAATTATAGTTCTATCAATGGTGCATCTACACATCTAAATTTTGTCACAAACGGACATCGGGTGTTCGAGTTATGTCCAATTTAAAAACAATGTGCGAATCAGGACAGATTCTGTCCAGATCCGTCACTTAATATTGTAATGCAGTTTTCTTTATCTTAGGTAGGTTTTCAGTAAAACTATAAAACTAATAAAATCTATATCATTCGATGTAGATATCAAAAACATCTGAGTTTGCTCAATTTGGATACCGGTATACCAAGTTATGTGTCCTAGAAATTGACCGATAACTGCAGTTTTCTGTTTTACGATCAGTGAATAAATACGATGTAATTCACAAACCGTTATGCGGATCGATCTAAAATTTTTACAGCATGTATAAAATAATATAATCTATCATATGTAAATTCCATGAAATTTTCAGAAGTAAAAATTAATGTCTAAAAATTATTTTAAACCTAAAGGTATTGATGTGTATACTAAAATCGGCAAAAAGATTAACTAGTATTTTTATGCAAGCTTTATCCTTTCTTTTAATAACCAAACCGATTCCATGAGATATCGTAGATATATTATGGATTGAAATCTATGTTCTCACAACTTGTAATAAACATTCATAATCATGAAGAAAGAATTAAAAATACTTTAATTTGAACAAGAGATAATAAGATATTATTAAACCATATAGAATCATATATATCTAAACTTATGTATATGTATATGTATATGTTTATGTGTATCTTCTCTTATGGATTATGATATGAAAAGAATAAGGGGTTCACGATGCATGACAAGAGGAAAAAAAAGAGATGGGGGGGAAAGGAGAGAGAAGGGACTTACATGCACAAGCCGGTATTGTCACCGGGCTTGTCTATCCGCCGATAGCCTCGCGTTACTAGCGAGACCTTCTTGAAGACTTCTTCATGTTCTTCTTCTTGTCATCTTGGTGAAGAGGAAGAAGTGAGAGAGAGAAAAATATGAGGAAGGAAAAGATGGAGGAGGACAAATAAAGATGTTGTAATGGTGAATAATAATATATGCATTTAACATGAGAATTAAAAGAGAAATGAAAGGTCACCATTCATTTTGGAAATGAAAGGTCTCATTTGTAGGTTATGGGAAGAATAAAAAATGATAAAAAATAATTGCAAGAATGGGGATTTGAACATGTGACTTATGGAATAACAATGCAAGGATTTAACCAATGAGCTATAAGGTTGTTCATGCATATATTTAATTAGAATTAAATATATGATGTTGCTTAAAAAGAAAATGGGCTTTTTAGATGGGCTGTAGAGGATTAGAATAATGGATTTGGGTTAAATATTTATGAAAGGAAAAATAAGAATGAGAAGTTAAAAACTTAAATATAAGAAAAAGAAATTGTACCTAGAAAAAAAATACATAATAGATTGAGGAATAAAATAATAATAAATTTAATAGAAAGAGGAAAATACTAAGTACAAATAAATACGGTATATTTTTGAAAAGCGATAATACAAATGTATAAAGATTTTGGGGTCATTACATTCTACCCTCCTTAAAAATAATTTCGTCCTCGAAATTTGTAAAAGGAAAGTGTAACAGTTTCAAAACAATTTGGTGATTGTGAGTGAAAGAATAGGGTTAGGATAGATTCAACGGATGATAAGATTCAAGGAATATGAAATGGTAAGATTCAAGGAACATGATTGTAAAGAATGTTTTAGTTGCTGTTTCTTGTGTTATATTGCTTAGGTTGTTCACGCAGACCAGAACTGCATGACAGGGATTGACACAGCTCTGACCTGCATGGGCCACCAACAAAACCTGTCACGCCCCGCTTCCCAGTGTACGGCGAAGTGGACGCGACGAGGTCCGCTACGTATGTACTCAGAAGTACATACGCTAAGCGTAGCTAAGCAATATAAAATAATCACAAGAGACAAAAGTATAAAAAGAACAGCAACTTTTATTTATTAACATTCTTTGTACAATACATGAAAGGAAATACAACTGAAATAAAAGATGCCTAAACAGTGGCATAACAGGAAATGAGAAGTACAGAAAGGAAAAGTGTACAATGAAACTACAGTGCAGGGTCTTCAGTAAACTGCTCCAAGTCTTCTTGCGATGGCTCAATCTCTGCCGGGTCCAAACCACCTGACGACATTCAAAGAAGAAAGAAATAGAATGTCGTCAGCGAACAGGTCGCTCGGTAAGTCCCAAAGAAGAATGAAGAATGAGAGTGACAGAGTATAGTATTTTCTAAAGTATTGTATTGTAGTAAATTGTGGAATATTGTTTAACGATGTTGTTTGTAGCTTGGTACAGAAAGCTGCCAGTGTATACGAGGGGAGTCTCTATATGCCAGAGACTAAGGGCACGTATAGTACAAGGAACCGTTTATGCCACGGTACAACAGCAACGGAATATAGGTTAGGTGTCTTAATCTGACCACCTCATTCCACTTTTAACATCTTCCGTACCAATCTACCCCTTTAAACCCCGTGATGTCATATTTGTATTGTTATCTTGTAAACTTGTAATGATTGCTTGATTGACTTTGATTGACTGATTGACTGACCGAAACCATGATATCAGGAAACGGTTATAACCGTAGAGTCATGTAAATGGAATACTGGGAATCATGTAAAAGGAATATCCATGGTTCGGTTCGGTCCGGTCAAGTTATATAGATTGTTAACTGGGATCTGGAATTCATGTATTCATCTTGAGTTGGAATATAAAAGAATATAGATTGACTTGAAACATATTCAAGTTTTGTAGCTTGGTACAGAAGGATGCCAGTGTATACGAGAGGAGTCTCTATATGCCAGAGACTAAGGGCACGTATAGTACAAGGAACCGTTTATGCCACGGTACAACAGCAACTGGATTCATGTTAGGTGTATTAAATCTGACCACCTCGTGCCACCTTTAACACCTTCCGTACCAATCTACCCCTTAAACCCCGCGAAGTCTTATTTGTATTGTTATCTTGTAAATTGTAGTAATTGTAGATTGATTGACTGACTGACCGAAACCATGATATCAGGAAACGGTTGTAACCGTAGAGTCATGTAAATGGAATACTGAGAATCATGTAAAAGGAATATATCCATGGTTCGGTTCAGCCAAATTGTATAAATTGATAATTGTATTCATGGAGTCATGTGTTCATTTTGAATTGGAATCTTGTAGATTATAGGTTGACTTGAATCATATTCAAGTCAAATTAATCAGACTCAAACCCGAGTCAGACAATCAGAATTATGAATCGTGGTCTTATAATTGTTAGGGTCCTAAGGGTAATTTATAAACTTGAGGGGGTTTTATGTAAAAATATTTTTGTATAGTTTTCAAAATATAACTCAAGTATTTAATTATCGTCTTTAAGTACATACAACAATTTAATGATCAAGATAAATATGTATACATGTTCGAATAGCATGAAATGCGTCAAGTATATTATTCGAGTAACTACCATAAACAATGCTGTAAAGAAATATTATGTACGACTAATTAATCAAGTTGAACGAATGCGAAATATAAACAGAAATATGGCTCTAAATGTTTTGCATGCGTGAGTTCCAGTTTTACCTAAATATGACTACCGGTTTGAGAGATATATATGTTTTCGTATCATTGCGCAAAACAGATCAGAATCTGTTCAGCACCGTCACATATTTTTAAAATGCAGTTTGAGTTAATTTCCATCAGTTTTCAGGTTATGAAAAGTATTAGAAAATTGTAGGTATTTCCATGAACTTATCTAAAACACCAAGATTCACAAGATTTGGATTTCTGAAGCTCTAGTTATGATCATTTTAATATCAGCGTTTAAAACAGAAATTCAGATTTCTGGACAGCAACTATATATTCTATTGCAAAGCCTATATCAGGTTGTTTCATGCATTCCTAAGTAATATAATATACAGAAAATTATAGTTCTATCAATGGTGCATCTACACATCTAAATTTTGTCACAAACGGACATCGGGTGTTCGAGTTATGTCCAATTTAAAAACAATGTGCGAATCAGGACAGATTCTGTCCAGATCCGTCACTTAATATTGTAATGCAGTTTTCTTTATCTTAGGTAGGTTTTCAGTAAAACTATAAAACTAATAAAATCTATATCATTCGATGTAGATATCAAAAACATCTGAGTTTGCTCAATTTGGATACCGGTATACCAAGTTATGTGTCCTAGAAATTGACCGATAACTGCAGTTTTCTGTTTTACGATCAGTGAATAAATACGATGTAATTCACAAACCGTTATGCGGATCGATCTAAAATTTTTACAGCATGTATAAAATAATATAATCTATCATATGTAAATTCCATGAAATTTTCAGAAGTAAAAATTAATGTCTAAAAATTATTTTAAACCTAAAGGTATTGATGTGTATACTAAAATCGGCAAAAAGATTAACTAGTATTTTTATGCAAGCTTTATCCTTTCTTTTAATAACCAAACCGATTCCATGAGATATCGTAGATATATTATGGATTGAAATCTATGTTCTCACAACTTGTAATAAACATTCATAATCATGAAGAAAGAATTAAAAATACTTTAATTTGAACAAGAGATAATAAGATATTATTAAACCATATAGAATCATATATATCTAAACTTATGTATATGTATATGTATATGTTTATGTGTATCTTCTCTTATGGATTATGATATGAAAAGAATAAGGGGTTCACGATGCATGACAAGAGGAAAAAAAAGAGATGGGGGGGAAAGGAGAGAGAAGGGACTTACATGCACAAGCCGGTATTGTCACCGGGCTTGTCTATCCGCCGATAGCCTCGCGTTACTAGCGAGACCTTCTTGAAGACTTCTTCATGTTCTTCTTCTTGTCATCTTGGTGAAGAGGAAGAAGTGAGAGAGAGAAAAATATGAGGAAGGAAAAGATGGAGGAGGACAAATAAAGATGTTGTAATGGTGAATAATAATATATGCATTTAACATGAGAATTAAAAGAGAAATGAAAGGTCACCATTCATTTTGGAAATGAAAGGTCTCATTTGTAGGTTATGGGAAGAATAAAAAATGATAAAAAATAATTGCAAGAATGGGGATTTGAACATGTGACTTATGGAATAACAATGCAAGGATTTAACCAATGAGCTATAAGGTTGTTCATGCATATATTTAATTAGAATTAAATATATGATGTTGCTTAAAAAGAAAATGGGCTTTTTAGATGGGCTGTAGAGGATTAGAATAATGGATTTGGGTTAAATATTTATGAAAGGAAAAATAAGAATGAGAAGTTAAAAACTTAAATATAAGAAAAAGAAATTGTACCTAGAAAAAAAATACATAATAGATTGAGGAATAAAATAATAATAAATTTAATAGAAAGAGGAAAATACTAAGTACAAATAAATACGGTATATTTTTGAAAAGCGATAATACAAATGTATAAAGATTTTGGGGTCATTACATTCTACCCTCCTTAAAAATAATTTCGTCCTCGAAATTTGTAAAAGGAAAGTGTAACAGTTTCAAAACAATTTGGTGATTGTGAGTGAAAGAATAGGGTTAGGATAGATTCAACGGATGATAAGATTCAAGGAATATGAAATGGTAAGATTCAAGGAACATGATTGTAAAGAATGTTTTAGTTGCTGTTTCTTGTGTTATATTGCTTAGGTTGTTCACGCAGACCAGAACTGCATGACAGGGATTGACACAGCTCTGACCTGCATGGGCCACCAACAAAACCTGTCACGCCCCGCTTCCCAGTGTACGGCGAAGTGGACGCGACGAGGTCCGCTACGTATGTACTCAGAAGTACATACGCTAAGCGTAGCTAAGCAATATAAAATAATCACAAGAGACAAAAGTATAAAAAGAACAGCAACTTTTATTTATTAACATTCTTTGTACAATACATGAAAGGAAATACAACTGAAATAAAAGATGCCTAAACAGTGGCATAACAGGAAATGAGAAGTACAGAAAGGAAAAGTGTACAATGAAACTACAGTGCAGGGTCTTCAGTAAACTGCTCCAAGTCTTCTTGCGATGGCTCAATCTCTGCCGGGTCCAAACCACCTGACGACATTCAAAGAAGAAAGAAATAGAATGTCGTCAGCGAACAGGTCGCTCGGTAAGTCCCAAAGAAGAATGAAGAATGAGAGTGACAGAGTATAGTATTTTCTAAAGTATTGTATTGTAGTAAATTGTGGAATATTGTTTAACGATGTTGTTTGTAGCTTGGTACAGAAAGCTGCCAGTGTATACGAGGGGAGTCTCTATATGCCAGAGACTAAGGGCACGTATAGTACAAGGAACCGTTTATGCCACGGTACAACAGCAACGGAATATAGGTTAGGTGTCTTAATCTGACCACCTCATTCCACTTTTAACATCTTCCGTACCAATCTACCCCTTTAAACCCCGTGATGTCATATTTGTATTGTTATCTTGTAAACTTGTAATGATTGCTTGATTGACTTTGATTGACTGATTGACTGATTGACTGATTGACTGACCGAAACCATGATATCAGGAAACGGTTATAACCGTAGAGTCATGTAAATGGAATACTGGGAATCATGTAAAAGGAATATCCATGGTTCGGTTCGGTCAAGTTATATAGATTGTTAACTGGGATCTGGAATTCATGTATTCATCTTGAGTTGGAATATAAAAGAATATAGATTGACTTGAAACATATTCAAGTTTTGTAGCTTGGTACAGAAGGATGCCAGTGTATACGAGAGGAGTCTCTATATGCCAGAGACTAAGGGCACGTATAGTACAAGGAACCGTTTATGCCACGGTACAACAGCAACTGGATTCATGTTAGGTGTATTAAATCTGACCACCTCGTGCCACCTTTAACACCTTCCGTACCAATCTACCCCTTAAACCCCGCGAAGTCTTATTTGTATTGTTATCTTGTAAATTGTAGTAATTGTAGATTGATTGACTGACTGACCGAAACCATGATATCAGGAAACGGTTGTAACCGTAGAGTCATGTAAATGGAATACTGAGAATCATGTAAAAGGAATATATCCATGGTTCGGTTCAGCCAAATTGTATAAATTGATAATTGTATTCATGGAGTCATGTGTTCATTTTGAATTGGAATCTTGTAGATTATAGGTTGACTTGAATCATATTCAAGTCAAATTAATCAGACTCAAACCCGAGTCAGACAATCAGAATTATGAATCGTGGTCTTATAATTGTTAGGGTCCTAAGGGTAATTTATAAACTTGAGGGGGTTTTATGTAAAAATATTTTTGTATAGTTTTCAAAATATAACTCAAGTATTTAATTATCGTCTTTAAGTACATACAACAATTTAATGATCAAGATAAATATGTATACATGTTCGAATAGCATGAAATGCGTCAAGTATATTATTCGAGTAACTACCATAAACAATGCTGTAAAGAAATATTATGTACGACTAATTAATCAAGTTGAACGAATGCGAAATATAAACAGAAATATGGCTCTAAATGTTTTGCATGCGTGAGTTCCAGTTTTACCTAAATATGACTACCGGTTTGAGAGATATATATGTTTTCGTATCATTGCGCAAAACAGATCAGAATCTGTTCAGCACCGTCACATATTTTTAAAATGCAGTTTGAGTTAATTTCCATCAGTTTTCAGGTTATGAAAAGTATTAGAAAATTGTAGGTATTTCGATGAACTTATCTAAAACACCAAGATTCACAAGATTTGGATTTCTGAAGCTCTAGTTATGATCATTTTAATATCAGCGTTTAAAACAGAAATTCAGATTTCTGGACAGCAACTATATATTCTATTGCAAAGCCTATATCAGGTTGTTTCATGCATTCCTAAGTAATATAATATACAGAAAATTATAGTTCTATCAATGGTGCATCTACACATCTAAATTTTGTCACAAACGAACATCGGGTGTTCGAGTTATGTCCAATTTAAAAACAATGTGCGAATCAGGACAGATTCTGTCCAGATCCGTCACTTAATATTGTAATGCAGTTTTCTTTATCTTAGGTAGGTTTTCAGTAAAACTATAAAACTAATAAAATCTATATCATTCGATGTAGATATCAAAAACATCTGAGTTTGCTCAATTTGGATACCGGTATACCAAGTTATGTGTCCTAGAAATTGACCGATAACTGCAGTTTTCTGTTTTACGATCAGTGAATAAATACGATGTAATTCACAAACCGTTATGCGGATCGATCTAAAATTTTTACAGCATGTATAAAATAATATAATCTATCATATGTAAATTCCATGAAATTTTCAGAAGTAAAAATTAATGTCTAAAAATTATTTTAAACCTAAAGGTATTGATGTGTATACTAAAATCGGCAAAAAGATTAACTAGTATTTTTATGCAAGCTTTATCCTTTCTTTTAATAACCAAACCGATTCCATGAGATATCGTAGATATATTATGGATTGAAATCTATGTTCTCACAACTTGTAATAAACATTCATAATCATGAAGAAAGAATTAAAAATACTTTAATTTGAACAAGAGATAATAAGATATTATTAAACCATATAGAATCATATATATCTAAACTTATGTATATGTATATGTATATGTTTATGTGTATCTTCTCTTATGGATTATGATATGAAAAGAATAAGGGGTTCACGATGCATGACAAGAGGAAAAAAAAGAGATGGGGGGGAAAGGAGAGAGAAGGGACTTACATGCACAAGCCGGTATTGTCACCGGGCTTGTCTATCCGCCGATAGCCTCGCGTTACTAGCGAGACCTTCTTGAAGACTTCTTCATGTTCTTCTTCTTGTCATCTTGGTGAAGAGGAAGAAGTGAGAGAGAGAAAAATATGAGGAAGGAAAAGATGGAGGAGGACAAATAAAGATGTTGTAATGGTGAATAATAATATATGCATTTAACATGAGAATTAAAAGAGAAATGAAAGGTCACCATTCATTTTGGAAATGAAAGGTCTCATTTGTAGGTTATGGGAAGAATAAAAAATGATAAAAAATAATTGCAAGAATGGGGATTTGAACATGTGACTTATGGAATAACAATGCAAGGACTTAACCAATGAGCTATAAGGTTGTTCATGCATATATTTAATTAGAATTAAATATATGATGTTGCTTAAAAAGAAAATGGGCTTTTTAGATGGGCTGTAGAGGATTAGAATAATGGATTTGGGTTAAATATTTATGAAAGGAAAAATAAGAATGAGAAGTTAAAAACTTAAATATAAGAAAAAGAAATTGTACCTAGAAAAAAAATACATAATAGATTGAGGAATAAAATAATAATAAATTTAATAGAAAGAGGAAAATACCAAGTACAAATAAATACGGTATATTTTTGAAGAGCGATAATACAAATGTATAAAGATTTTGGGGTCATTACAGAGTGTGTCCACCATCGACGTGAGTCTGTCGATCCGAGATGATAAGGCGTTGATGACGTTTGGAGCGGGAGTAGAACCGTCCACGCCTCCGTTGTGGGGGGTGTGGCAGCTCGTATTGTGATCGTCGCGGTTTTCGCTCGCCATTTGGTCGAGAGCGGAAGATCAACTTGATGGGTTGGGAAGCACTAGAACGTTCCCACAGACGGCGCCGACTGATGGAGGTTGGGATCTCCCTCAGATGTTGTTCTTCGTCGATCCGCAGCGAGCGTTCTCGGACGGTTGAGATTTGTTGTTGAGTGCGTGGATCTCAATGGGTTAGTGTTGTTGACGCCGAGCTACTTGCAAGGGAAGTCCCGGGGTGGACGACCACCGTAGGACCCTCCGACGATCAAGTTAGTGCCGAGAAATATGAGCAGAGTAGCGGCGTATTGGAATCAAATCGAGTTACCTGAGTCGTCTGAGAGAGGGGTTTATATAGCGGTCGCGCGGAGCGAGCCGGTGCGAGATCCTCCCCATCAGTTACGCCCTTATGTTACGCCCGCGTAAACGGCGGGATCCGTCCATTAATGACGGGATACGCTCATTAATGGAGGAAGCGCTAGCGGGGGACGCGGGACGTGGGACGGTGGATATCTCGCTTTAGCGAGATACGCAAAGCCATTGCGGAGGCGCTTGGGCTCTGCGTTCTCGGTTGATCGGAAGAGCCGAGGATGCTCGGCCTGTCCGATGACTCGGAGACGAGTCGGAAGGCCGAGGAAGCTCAAGCCTGCAATAGTTCAGAGATGAGCAAAAAGGGGGTGCAAGTTCGGCTGCTAGATTGCTCGAGGGTAAGAAGTGGGGGTGTAAGCTCGGAGACCATTCGAGGAAAGTCACCAATGCTCCACACTGACTTTACCTCGGCAGTCCCCAGGAGTCTAGCGGGCTGACGCGGATGACACGTCATTCCCCACGTATCGTGATCTGAGGAATTCCCAGTTATGAGTTTCATCACTTATATTATTATTTTTTCCTTGGTATTAAAAATTAAAATAAAATAAAGGAGAATTAAAGTAAAACGAAAGGTAAAACGATAGGTTAATCCCCGAATCACTTTCTCCAGGACTTACCTCTCACCTTCCCTTTTCCTCTTTGTTTGTCCTTTGTATCTTCCCGAGGGCCATTCCTCCCTCAATCCCCCTCTCTCTCTCTGCTGCAGTGCTTTCCCAATAGCCTGCAAGCCTAGCTAGCAAACAATAATATTTGCCGACATTGAACCCAATTCATGCATTTAGCCATAAAAAAAAATATCTCGACTTCTTCTTCTTTTTCTGCTTGCAATCTCAGTAACCATCCCCATAACCAAAAAAAAATGTCCCAATTTCACATTCCCCTCTCAATTATCTTGCTTTCTTATCTAATTTCCTCAGTTCACTCCGCGACCTTCACCATCACCAACAACTGCGACTACACGGTGTGGCCCGGCATTCTCTCCGGCGCTGGCACGGCCCCCTTGTCCACCACCGGCTTCTCCCTCGATCCCGGCGAGTCCCAGTCCCTCCAGGTCCCCACCGCCTGGTCCGGCCGCCTCTGGGGCCGCACCCTCTGCTCCACCGACCCCTCCACCGGCGGCTTCGCCTGCGCCACCGGCGACTGCGGCTCCGGCTTTCTCCAGTGCTCCGGCAGCGGCGCCGCCCCTCCCGCCACCCTCGCCGAGTTCACCCTCAACGGTGACCGCGACCTCGACTTCTACGACGTCAGCCTCGTCGACGGCTACAACCTCCCCATGCTCATCTCCCCCAAGTCCACCGCCATCAACGGCAGCTGCAGCAACACGGGCTGCGCCGCGGACCTCAACGGCTCGTGCCCGAAGGACCTCAAGGTGGTGGCCCGGTCCGGCTCCGATGACCCCATCGCCTGCAAGAGCGCCTGCGAGGCCTTCGGCACGGCCGAGTACTGCTGCAGCGGGGCGTACGGCAACCCGGACACGTGCAAGCCCACTCCGTACTCGGAGGTGTTCAAGACGGCGTGCCCGAGGGCCTACAGCTACGCCTACGACGACGGCACCTCCACCTTCACCTGCGGCGGAGGGGGCGATTACGTAATCACGTTCTGCCCGAGGTCCGGGGGAGAGAAACCCGGGAAAAGGAACCAGCCGGAGGCCGCCGCGGGCCTGCCCGTGATCAACGAGAGCATGGTGTTCCTCAGCGGCGACGAGGTCGGCGGCGGCAGAGGCAGAGTTTCGATCGTTAGCCCTTTGATATCAATATCATTGCTTGTTTTGGTTCTAGGGGTTTCATGGTGGCCGTTGATTTAATGATACACATTCTAATTTATGGGGACGGGAATGTAAGAAGCCGGTTCGGCCGGGATCGGATCTGATGATCGATTCGGCAATGAATTATCATGAGATATTGTTGGAATGGTAGTTTTGGTATAAAAATATATAATACCGATTTAATAGAATTCTTAATTAAAATCATTGGAGAAATGCATTTTAATTTTGACAAGCAATAAAGGTAGATATTAGTTAATATATATATTGATAATGAAGACATGAGCTCTTTTTAGCGGAATAGACTCTTTTGCGTTACTCTGCTTTGTGATGATGAATGGCACTTTATATATCAGTGATTATGTGAAAGGATAATGATTTAAAGGGAGAGCCTAACTGCTGAGCTTGCGTCTTGTCACATCCTGCTTCTTAAAATACGGAAACATGAGAATGTAACACGAGTAGCCATGCTTTCTATGATAAAAAATCATCCTCGCATAGTCATCTTAAGGCTTTTTGCAGTATATCAAACGACACAGAAATAATAATAATTCTAATACATGTCCATTGCCATACCAAATAACGATAATAAAAGCACATGCTAGATTAACAAAATTCTCAAATCTCAGACCGGTCTAAATAATAAATGAGTAAACGGTTTATCAGGTCTTAGTCCCTTATGGGCTTACAAAAGTAATCTAATGAAATAAATTGCAGTACAAGAATAAACTAAAGCAACCAAATAACCTAGAAAAGTGAGAACGCGTCTTAAAGCTCGGCTGCCTCCTCGAAATACTTGGTTCTGCTGGCAATGGATCTGGGCCATGCAAAACCCAGGCGTCAGAGTGTTTAAAATAGTATGATAATAACAATGGCATGAATGTGACGTGAAAGATCGTTATAACAGGAACTGATGACGTGTAGACAAACAATAAACAATAACAAGAATAGTTTGTGATATAAAAGTCGGAACATGATAAATTAACGTATCATGTGAAACCTAGATGTCAATATCGCTAAGTCTTGTCTATCCTAATAGTATTTGGAATCAGTTAATGAAATATTCCTCGAAATTCAACAGGATCCCGTGCGTGCTCGGAACAACGGTAACATACTGTTAGGGCTGAATCCCGAGACGTGCCGCTAAGCACTAAATCCTACAATGTTAAGTACAATCGAATGATATCAGCATCATCATTCCGGAACAGAGAGGCCCTCTCGACTGATCAGCCTCTAAAATCTAAGTCCTCTTGAGTTACGATTTGAGTTCCATTTCTTAATTTTCTCTTTTCCCGGTTTTATATTTCATATCAATTGTCAATATGATTCTTACCTAATACAAACTTTAGAACAATCACGTAATATATCATGTCATGTCAAGTCAAGTCAAGCAGTAAATCAATCAATAGGCAGTATCATGAATTCGTTGGTATTGGATAATAATTAAATTGCAAGAATATTCTGACATAGTAATGAGTAAATAAGTTTAAGCGTGGGTGCATATAAGCAATCAATATAACCAGCATTATCAGAAACAACATAATCACATTAATAACAATGAATAAGTTTTATTAATTGGTTATCTATAGGGATGTTTAATTCTGGAATTTCAGCAGCATTATGATTTGTAAAATAATTTAAAAATAATAAACAATCTCCAAAAATGACATGTCATGAGTCAAAACGAAGCTAACTCGATAAGGTTTACACTAATATAAACTAGAGTATCTCAAGTTATTTCTACAGAAAGTTATGGATGTTCGAAATTGAAAGTTTAGATCAGGAACTTCCTTGGACAGTAATCCAGATGTGAGTTTCTTCGCAGTTTATGATAATTAAACAATTTTTTTAGTTGAAAAACTTCTTACGGATCTAAGATATTCTGAGTTAGTTTCGAAACGAGCTACAGAACACCTGCTAACTATTTTTATGCAATTTATAATGAATTTTCCAACGCAAAGGGTACAGTAAATTCCAGAATTGTCGTCTCCGCTTGGCGACGACATTTCATGTATAAAACTACAATATTTTTCACCAATATTTTGCAAAAACGATTATTTTACAGAATATTCACTAATGATCAAAACAAGGGGTTCAAACAATTAAACTAATTAACATAAAAATGATATTTTTAGGCTTATCGATACATCGTCATCCAAATCTCGATGTCTCGTGAATGGGTTTAATACCAATTTGTCAAATAATAACAATAATATTACAACAAAATTGAATCTTACCGTAACTAGCATGTAAAACAAGTAATACATATACTTGTCTACGGTTGAACGATTGTGAGAACGGAATCGACATGAAGACGACGAAGCTTGACACCAACAGCAAGATCTCTGTCTGGATGGTGGTCCGTCTTGGATGGGTTAGGGTTTTGGCTAGGGTTAGAGTTTCGGCTAGGGTTAGGAGAAAGGAGGAGGATGGGGTTTTAAATAGAGTGTACACGGGTCAGGTATAGTACGTGGAGTAGTTTGATATCACTTATAATGTTTAGATATCGATATAACTGTTTACTAATTATTTATTTAAGAAAGTGAAATTGTAATATATTTATTATTGTTATGTTACGATAAGTTACACACTATATCAAATATTAATAAACAAGTTATTTACTTTTATGCAAATCTAAATAAATTATAATAATATATCAAATAGCATTTATATTGACAACCACAAACTAAACTTATAACATATTAATTGACTGAGAACTATATAATTTTACATAACTAAAACTTATTAAAACCTACTCCATAATATTAATAATCAAACGCTAGATGTATAAACCGAGAATAAAAATCATAATAATAAAAATAAACAAAATGACCAATATACTTAAAATAATAATTACACAACTATAACTGATTATAATATAAAAAACACATTTCTATATAAAGATGAAAATATAACAAACTAGATAAATCCTAATAAACTACTAATAAACCAAATCAAATATAATTAAGTATACACAAAGTAAAAATATATATCATATATTTGAATAAAAAATATGAAAATATTCTAACTGGATAATTGTTTAAACTAAATAGTGCACTAAAAAAAGAATTATATTTATATAAAAAAACACAACTAATTTTTTTAAGCTACCATGCTACTGCTATAAGAGGAGGACATGGTGGTTGTTTAGGAGAGGTGAGTTAGATGGAGGAGATGAGGTGGAACGGTGAAGGTGTGGAAGAGGAAAGCAAGGGGTCGAGGAGGAGAGGCAAGGAGGTGGCCGAGAGAAGGATAGAGAAGTGAAAGATGGGGAGGGAAAGAATGGAGAATTGAGTTACCATCATTTATGTAGGGGCATTTTTGTTTTTAAAAATTCACTTCATCACAAAGTTATTTGATTGGACGAAAGAAAGGTAGACGTATTTAGTGAATAAATCGATGGTAGTTTAATGTATTTTCTGTAATTAAAATTGCTTAAGGATTGTAATGGAAAACAACAATAGTCGAGGGTATTTTACTGTAAATTACCTTTTATTAATTTATATTTTGCTTAATATATATTATATATAGTCATGTCCTATATCTTCCCTCCTTACCAATTAGCTGTGTTTGTGTCTTTGGTCCGTGTCGGTGCTTCATAGATCTAAACTTATCTGGTTCATTAATCAGATTTGAGACACAAATTCCACAATCATAATTCGTTATGTTGTGAATCCTTTACGAACATAATTTCCAAGTTAATTTAAGCGGCGCCAACGACGTGACAACATGTTTTCTTTGAATATCTGCATTTTAAATCATATAAAAGTAATAATATTTTCATCTTTTTCTCTAATGATATATTCCTATCTCCCACATGATCTGACCTTTATTCCCCCATTACTATTTTTGCGTGAAAGCATCAACTAAATCACACAAACTTTCAGCATTTGATCTCCAGCCTTCATATCCTCTAATACGAAGTATTTCCGTTATGGAAATTCTATCGTTCCACTCAGGTGCCTCGCTTCACTCGTTCAGCCGACTTACCGTTTCTCTCGTCAGTTCTTTCCTTCGCTCCACTCGAATAACCCTATCGTTCATGGTTGTCCAATGAGAACTACTCACTTGTCCGGACGAAGGCAAGACTTTTTAGTCCCACTTGACTTGACTTGACGAGACGAGGTGCGCCCTCAATCGCCGGGGGCTTGCTGCATCCTCAAGTGGCGGGCCTAGAGCCATCCTGTTTCCCAAAAGATTGTTCGCTTCGCTCTCTAGCCTGAACCGGAAACCGGAACTCGGAAACTCAAAAGGGCAACAACTACTTTTTCAACAAAATCATGACTAAAAAACAACAATTTGCATTTCACTAATAAGTCCCTCAGTCATAATTAGTGTTAAGAAAACTCAGAAGTGAACTTTATATCCTGTCGCTCGTGCTTGCCTTTGGGCAATCACTCATTAGAATACACTGGTCAAATGCATCATATATAATAATGATCGAAAGTCCATCTAGCTTTGCTCGAACAAAATTAGATGGGCGTCTTTGGGGGGGGGGGGAGGTGTTATTGAACCGAACTCGTTTCTTACTAGGGGGTGAGCACCCCGATGATATGAAAGGCAACCTTTAGGCCATGCAGAGTATCGTTGGCACGAACCCGGTCGAGGCTATGATAGCCGATAGGGACGAGCAAAGCTAGATGGACTTTCGATCATTATTATATGATGCATTTGACCAATGTATTCCAGTGAGTAACGAGCGATAGGATACAGAGTTCACTTCTGAGTTTTCTTAACTCTAACCAAACTCGTTTCTTACTGGGGGAGCACTCCGATGATCCAAAAGGCAACCTTTAGGCCACGCAGAGTGTCGTTGGTACGAACCCAGTCGAGACTATGATAGCCAATAGGGAGAGACCTACGGGTTGATGACTAGGACGGGACTACCTAGTTTCCTGAAATTCAATGATTCGTTTCGCTGGGGATACCTGACATGCTGGGACGGGTTACCAAAAGTTTCATTGTCTCCGACCGACGTTGGCTCCATACCCTGAAAGGACCGAGTTGAGCTTTAGTCGAGTAGTTTTCTTTTTCAAGAACATCTGACACTTTCAGCAAGTAAACTGAGTGAGAGTGCGGAGATACCTTTGCGAGAGAACGGAGCAAGTAATATCAACAAGCACTTCTTACAGGACTGGTCTCAACATTTATATTCGATTGGGCTGAGGACTAATACCTTGTTCAAATTATAATATATCACTCATACATTAGAGAGTTGAGATTATAGAGAGGGATAAAGTTGTTTGTCAAGGTCTTTAGTCTCCCATCACCCTTTTGTGCAAATAAGAGCTTCTGAATGAAGCATTAATAGTATCATTATTCAAATGATATGAAAGTCTCATAAAGCGATTGAATAATTTGTCGATTAAACAATGGCATGATTCTCTTTATATATTTACATTAGATTTTTTCTTGACAACCAAGACTCAAAATAGACTTTTTATTGATTGATTGGGCATGACTTTATAAGCTGTACAATATTGGATTAATAAAGCAATCCTAGCTAAGATTGCTGCTGCCTAAAGAAAGTAGGGGAGAAGATGATTCCTTGTTTTATATTTTGACTTATTGCATGGCAATTTATTAATTATATACCATATAACTCTTAACTCTCAAATATACTATAAATTGAAACCACGGTTTTGTTGTTGCCGGCAATGGTTCTGCCAATATTTGTTGAGATGACATCAGTTAGGCAGCACAACAGCGAACTCATAGATGCTACATCCTCCGATGCTCGAGTTAGTATAATGAGGATCACAAGGAATAGGGGTTTCTGAGATTGAAATAGCCTACCTCTACAAGGGTTTATACCTTGTTTTTTATCTACAACCCCCACTACTGCAGATATGGGTTTGGCTAACGAGAGGATTTGGCCATGGTTATAACTATGACTAATTCTTAATAACGGGTATAATAGATTTGGTAACGGTTTAAACCGTGACTGTAATACCCAGTTTATTTTGTACTCTATTATCCGTATTTCGTATGTTTTTTTAATTTAATTTATTTCCAAATATTTTCTACATATTTTCCCTATATTTTCTAAACCCTAATTTTAAATTTTTTCTAAACAATCAAACCCTAAACCTTTTCCTCATCCAAACCCAAACCCAATCCCTAACCCTACTCGGCCCAGCCCACTTCCCCAGCTCCATTCTCTTCCTCCCTTTCTCTTTCTTTTTCTTTTCTCTTTCTTCCTCCCTTTTCCCCCACGACTCGCACAAACCCACGATCCCCCTTCTCCTTCGCCAACCGCCAGCGACACCCGCTCCCCTCGACGTCACCTAGTCCCTCAAGATCCCCACAACGTCTTCCGCAATCCCCCTCGCCTTCCCCTCATCCCTCTCAACAACCGACCCCTCTCTTTACCCATCTCTATTTCTTCACTCTCGACAACCCCGAGCTCCACCTACTCTCGACGCCGACCCAGCGCCACCGATGATCTCGCTTTCACCACCATCACCTTCGCTCGCCTCAATCCCTTTTTCTCCCGCCGGCGAGCTCCTTGACCTCGTGATCACCTTCGCCGCCACCACGACGAGTTCCTCCATCAACCTTATCGCCATTGACACCTCCCTCTTCCTCTATCATCCGAGAGCCCAACCCCGGCCATCATCCCGCCGCTACAACCACCGGCCACCTCCACTTTCTTCATCAAAACCTACGACTCCAGCCCCTATCGTCTTTCCCTCTTCCAACCCAAGCTCCTCTCGCTGCAACCTCCACACCACCAGCGGACCCCTCTGCACCCGACGTCGCCGGCCACCTTCATGCCGACTGGAGCTCCTCTCGTCGTCAACTCCTGCTCACCAAGCCCCGACTCACCACGTACCCAAACGTATCGCGGCTCGTGCCAGCTTCCATGCCACACCGTGCTCGTCTCTGTGCCACCCGTTCCCCAATCCAGTGCACGCACCGTGCCCACTCCCACACCAACGTCGCGTCCCTTACCGTATCGCGCCGTGCCACACCGGCACCATGCACCGAGTCAAAACCGTGCCCAGTATTGTGTCACGTCCGCGTCATCACCACGCCCACTACTGCATTGCGCCCGCGTCGCCACCGCGTCCAGTACCGGGTCACCGCGCATCGCGACCGCGTCGCGCACGTGTCCAGCATCACATCGTTTCGGATGTCGAGACAGATCCCGCACGTGGTGTTGCTTCTATATAAAGCGACCGAAGGCAAGTTAAACACTTGCTTTACATGCTATTTTATTCATATCGATAAGTATACAGAATATCGAAAAATACAATAGCAGTTTTACTAATAAGTCTTGATCAGTTTGACAATGTTGTTTGGGACATAATCGAGCTTACTATGTTATGATTAACATGTTATGATTAACGGCATGTAGACACCCATGAATTAATTTCGTGCAGGCCAAATAATTGAATCGACTTTTCGACCGTTAATCGGTTGCTAAACCTATGTGTTCAATATGGAATCCGATGTGTGAACTTAATCAAATATGGAGAAACCCAAGATAAATTAGACCCCATTACCGTTAATGAATACTCTGTAGAAATTGGTTCGCAAATTAATACCGCTTCACCAATAAAATGACATCCCGATAACCCTTGTGAAATCTGAATTTTTTCCAGACATGTTAGACCGTTAAAATCATAATAAATTATTTATATATCGGATCTTAGCGTTCTATGGCTCGTATCGAGGCCAATAAATAAACCTACAGCACCGCAGACTTCATCTTTGTATTTTAATAAACTATGACAATGAAAACTGAGGTGATTCATGGCTCTAGACTGCAGTCCAGAGCCAGAATCTCTGCCTTTACCAGATTTAGAACGCATACTTTTCACTGTTTAAAAGTGCAAGTGTGCGGAACTATATATGAAAGTGTGGAGAATTGAATTAGCTTTCTAATGGTACTTGTCTCATTGCATTCTAGTGTCGTTTGATATTTATAACACTTTTTAAACCTTCGATGTGTATTACAGTTTCGTACAGAACCAGAATGTATACCTTAACCTTAGACAGTGCATATCTCCCTGCGTACAGCGGATATTATTGATTCGTCTAATGCGTTGGAAACATGACAGGTAAATCTAAATATTATCTAACTGTAGTGTCGCCTAACTATGATCCCAACTAAGAGTAAAACGTGTTACGAAACGGATTTCCAGTTCAGAAATTGGATTTTCCGCAATAAACACTTAAAATGGAATGACCATAATACGCAATCCTGATAACCGATTGATTTTTCCGTACAGATAATTTAATACACTGTTTACGCTTTTTATATTGTTTCACCAAATTATGCGCGTGTGATTTTATATGATTTTCTAATCCAACCGACTCCGGTTGCTCATATGTACTCAGTAGTGCATTTACAGTATCCCCGTCATATTTTGAAAATGTGTCTTAGCACCTCTACTAGATTTCCACATGCATCAAGCATGCAATTTTAAAAATCTAGAGGTCTAAACTACAATTACCTAGAATCAAACTAGAGAATTAGGGTCTTAGTAGCATGAAAACAAGTTTTATAATTAAGTGAAGAGGGTTACAACTTTTGTAGACCAAGTCCTTCACTTCTATAACTCTAAGTAGTAGTCCCTAAGCTCCAAGTAGTAGTCCCTAGAACTCTTCTTGGCGCCACTTGAAGAAAGGAACGAACTTGCTATGTGATCTTCGAAACCGAAGATGATCCACCTTGAAGCCTCTCTAGGTCAAGCTTACTCTATACTAATCAAGGTATTAGTGAAGTCAACAACCTAAACTACTGAGCTAGTTTAGTATAGGTTGATGAAGTAGAAGATTTGGCTCACTCAGAAATAATTTCCTCTCTCTTTTTCCAACTCAAGAAAAACCCTAAAATGAGCTCTTGAGGAAGAAAATGAACTTGGGTGAAAAATAAACTTGTAATGAGAGAGTGAACCATGGGTTCAAGATAAAGTTGTGATTAATAAATATCTAGAGAAAAACAAAGAGAGATGATGAGTCATGGCTTCTCAATGCTTCTCCAAGCATCCAAGCCATGACTCATTTTCTACTCAATTTGATTTTCCTTTAAATATAAATTATCACAATAATCATAAACCCTAGGTGTGAGTCTCATGCACCCATGTTCTATGTATTATCAACCATGATACATAATCCAAATACATATATAAATATATATCACATATATATTAAATGTATTTAAAGAGAAGAAAATTATTAGTGAGCTTTAATATTAGTTAATATATAAATATATCAAATATAAATATATATCAAATTATTAAATCAATACTTGATTCAATAATCCGGTTATATCATATATAACCGACTAATATCATATTAATATGTATATCAAATTATTAAATCAACACTTGATTCAATAATCCGGTAATATCACATATAACCGACAATATTCAATATTCAATTTCAAATCAACACTTGATTCAATAATCCGGTTATATCATATATAACCGGCCAATATCAAATATATATACATATAACAAATTATTGAATCAATCAATGATGTGTTTATATCACATATAATCTAATCGATATCAAATATCGCGAGATTAGAATACGGTATCGCATACTCGTATTTAATCAAGCTCCCGCACATATCATCATATGTGCCCTATTTCGTTTCGCTTGAGCTAGAAAATCTCCGTGTGGGACTCTAAAGACTCGTCAATACACCAGCAGTAAGTAATGATTATATCAGTCACCCACAAGCCGTCAGCGGTATTAGCTGCACGTAACGGTTACTCAAGTATTGAATGAATAGAAGATCAACAAGCAAGCTTGTCTAAACTCTCATAAACCCTATAAGCAACACTTACCGTACAGTCCGGTCTCTTCGTCTAATATGTCGTGTAACAACTCTATTTCAGTGTACAGAAAATTTGTTTAAAAGTTAATGCACACATGGAGTATTTGCAATCTTGTGTATGCTATAAGTATTTGATTTGCTTTTGAACAGTAAGAAAACACTTAAAGCTCATTAGTAAATCCTTACACTGCTGTGACGTAGCCCCTGTCTTCGAATCCCTCCAGCCACATATATATTTTTTATTGATTTTCTTTTAAACTTTTAGAAGCTTAAAAGTTTACACGTGCAAAACACGTAAAATGAAAAGTCACAATAAAATCAAACACGTGCACTGAAGTATACCAAACGACAGGGACACGTGGCGAAGATCCTAACCCCATCCCACCGGATTGGATCGGTGAGATGAGTTAAGGGGGTCGGCACCGCCGGGCTAGCCCGTAGGGAATGCCTCCATATTTTTCCCCTGGCACCCCTTGGCCTACCCCACTACCCTTATGTTGTTTGTTTACTCTGCAATTATCCAGAAAATTTAAAATCACCATTAAACCAAATTTTAATGCACATTTTTAATTCTCAATTCATTACCGTAAACCATAATTTTCCCTATAAATACCATACTACATTTTACCCCTCCTCATTCAGAAATTCCACACAAAAACTCTCTAAAATTTCCAAGTCCAAAGTTATACAAGAGGAGTTAGCAAAGGTTAAAGTTCCGGCGACGTTTCGGGAAGAATCCGGTGACGAAACGTCTTCCCGACGATTCCAAAAGCTTCCTCCATCTCCCCTCTTTATTTTCAATCAGTAAATCCCCTCTTCCCTTCTCAATCTCCAGTCTAAAACTTTCACTTTTCAAAACTCGTCGGAAGCGGAGTTATTCCGACTTCCGATTCTCTTTTCTTTTAAAACTCAAATTTTTCTTAAACAACAAATTACCATCTCTTCTTATATTGTTTATAAAACATAAAATAATATTCACAACAAGTTTCATCTCAAAATAATATGTATAGCAATTTCTATTCCATTTTTACGGTAAAATACCATCATGTTTACATACGACTTTGATTATTCATTTTACCCATATTACCTTTAGAAAACTCACAAGGTAATGACCTACCTCATCACAACACACATTTTTAACATAGCACGATAACTTTTGGAACATTAGTTTGTGGGAAAATACGAGTTTATATTTAAATACCATAAACATTCAAAAACCGTTTTCTTTAAAAAGTGTATTATTTAATTCCTTGCAATGCGTCTCTACAACCCATTTGGGGAACCTCGATCGGGATGGTGCGGGTTATCGCACGTTCTGGAGCCTAGTAGAGTGAGATGCAGACCTCTGCACGGAGCATTCGATCTCGATGGAATTTTTAAGAAAAATGTGATTTCTTTTTAATAAATAAGTTATATATATATATTATCAAAATATCTACTTTAAGTATACAATATATATATTCCATATTTTCTAAATCAAAAGAATCACAATTTCATGAAACTACCATTACAATTCAATACAATTCCAATATTACACTAAAATACCATATACAATGAAATCTAGGTTATATCCACTAGAATATTTCACTTTATAAAAAATTACAATTATGAAAACCCTAAAGACGATAATTAAATACTTGAGGTGTATTTAGAAAATATATCAAAACTATTTTTCATAAAACCCCTCAAGTTATGTTAATTTACAATAAGGACCCTAGTAAACATAGATTTAAGCGGGACCGGTTCTCTTAAGCCTCAGGGAGCCGGAGAATATGGGTGCTTGCCTATCTAAGATAGACAACCTAAAAACGGTGTTATCAATACGGTAATTGTCTTGGAAATAAACACAAATCCTGCCGTCCATGTGCAGCAGTTACCGATAATATCAAAACTAATTCAGGACTTCAATTTGTTTTAAAGTGTCTGACTCAGACAGAGTCTTAATCTAATATGAAATCATTCTGGCTTAAATTCAATTCAAGTATAACTACAATATAACATGAATTCAATCTATATCAACATGACTCGACCGAACCGAACCATGGATATACTCTGATTACATGACTATCCATTTATATCCATTCCGTTTATATGATATCATGGTTTTGGCAAGTCATCCATTTATAAAACAAAACAATACAAGCAATACAAAATACATTACGGGGTTTTAAAGGGGTAGACTGCCACGGAATATGTTAGAAGTGGCACGAGACGGTCACTTTAATACACCTAACCTGAATATCCATTGCTGTTGTACCGTGGCTTAACGGTTCCTTATGCTCTGTATACCTTAATCTCCGGAATAGTGGGACTCCTCTCGTATACACTGGCATATTCTATACCAAGCTACAAACAACTGCGTTAACATAGCAAACTCACCAGTTATATCTATCTATTCTTACCTATCTTTGGGACTTACCGAGCAATTGTTCGCTGACGATATTCCTTCTCTTTTTCTTTGGAATGTTGTCGGGTGCATCGGACTCTTTGGAGCTTGAGCCCAGTACTGAAGACTTGGAGCAGTTCGCCATTGACCCAGAGCTCTAGATACTTGTATATATTTTCTTTTCAGTTCATACCATTGTTTAGGCATTGCTTTCCATTCCTGTATTTACATTTTCAGTCGTACTTGTAAAAAGATGTTTAATAAATAAAAGTTGTTGTTCATTTGCATTCATGTCTCTTGTGTATATTTTACATTATATTGCTTAGTTACGCTTAGCGTATTTACTTCTGAGTAAATACGTATCGGGTCTCGTCGCGTGTTCTTACCCATACACTGGAAAGTGGGGTGTGACATGTCGTATATCGAGTTTAGGGGTGGAATCATCAGATCCCAGTAACTTGATAAGTCATGTCGATGTGTGGCCTATAACAGTTTGAGAAACTACTGATAACACTTACCAGTAAATCTAATCAGCCATGGACAGGGACTTGCTGTTATAGCCAATCGAGTATAGCGCAACATCAACTCCCTATACCGAGAGAGACAAAACCCCTCATATCGCTCACTGTCTCCATGTGACTCGGTACTGTACCCAAAATCCACCTGTTTGCACGACTCCTTTGAGCCGTAGTAGGGAGGAAATCAAAGCACAGTGGGAACCACACAAGATACTATGACGATCTCGGGTTTACAGACTAACATGTACAAGTGTCACCAGAAAACCGCTATTGACGATAGGTATGGTACCATTTAGGAGTTCTCGGCGAGTCCTGTTCGGTGTACCCATTCTCTAATGAGTATCTGTGTACAATTTTTAATATCAAACACCAATGGTTATGGGATCAACCATCGCCCCATACAATGTCAAGAAACGTACACACTGGTCTACTCTGGAATATCGATGCCCTGTCTCGATATTCTCTTAACTAGGAATTGTTAAAGGATGTGCTTACGGACTACACAAGTCCGACTAGTATGATCTGCATCATAGTCCTGGTAGTTAAGCCAGCATCCTAAGGGCTTTATTAGCATGTATCAGAGAGACAGAATAATAATAATAGTGTACATGTTAAGATAAAGAGCAACCAGATAGCATACTATCATGTCGAGTAAGAAAGTCCTATATATATGTCCAAGCATCCACTATATCATACAATAATGGCCTCTAGGGCATACATATTCCTAACAATCTCCCACTTGCACTAAGCTCAGTTGTTGTAGTATCTTATACCCAACATCCCAAAAAGTCTCTCAAACTGCGTCTGGGGGAGGCTTTCATGGGTGGATCCGCTATGTTATCCTTCGTATCAACTCTCATAATTTCGATCTCCCGACAATCAACTATCTCTCGGATCAGGTGATACCGCCTCAGAATATGTCTGGATCGTTGATGGGACCTGGGTTCCTTGGCCAAAACCACGGCTCCATTGTTATCACAATATAAGGGTATTGGATGCTCAATGGAAGGAACCATACCAAGTTCAGCAATGAACTTCTTCATCCAGACAGGCTCTTTGGCAGCATCGTTGGCAGCGATGTATTCAGCCTCCATCGTTGAGTCTATCACAATATCGTACTTGGAACTCTTCCAAAATACCACTTCTCCATTAAGAGTGAAGACAAAATCCGAGACCGACTTACTATCGTCCTTATCACTCTGGAAGTTCGAATCGGTAAAGGACTCCACCTGGAGTTCTCCGTTACCATACACCAAGAATATTTCTTTAGTCCTTCTCATGTACTTAAGAATGTTCTTCACAGCTGTCCAGCGCTTCTCCCCGGGATCTGATTGAAACCAGTTTACTACACTAAGTGCGTAAGCTACATTCGGTCTGGTGCATTACATCGCGCACATGATAGATCCAACTGCAGAAGTATAGGGTATCACGGTCATACGAGCCCTCTCCAAATCAATCTTGGAGACATCTCTTTGGAGAGAGTGATTCCTAAACAAGCGGGTAAATTACCACGCTTAGAATCTTCCATACTAAACCTCTTTAGTATGGTGTTAATATACCTGGATTGGGACAATCCTAACATCTTTTTAGATCTATCTCTATAGATCTTTATCCCTAAGATGTAGGATGCATCACCCATATCTTTCATGAAGAACATCTGTGATAAAAAGAGCTTGACTGAGTGTAGCATAGGAACATCATTTTCTATCAAGAGTATATCATCCACGTACAATACGAGAAAGACAACCTTACTCTCTACAACCTTTTTGTATATACACGGTTCATCTACGTTTTTGATGAAGTCAAACTCTTTGACTGCTATATCAAAACAGATATTCCAACTTCGTGATGCCTGCTTTAATCCGTAAATTGATTTAAGTAGGTTGCACACTTTTCCGCTGCTCCCACTGTCTACGAAGCCCTCTGGCTATGTCATGTACAAGCTCTTTTCTAAATCACCATTTAGAAAAGCGGTGTCCATCTGCCAGATTTCGTAGATATGGTATGCAGCAATGGCAAGTGGGATCCTGATATAGCCACTGAAGAAAATGTTTCATCATAATCAACACCTGGTCGTTGACGAAAACCTTTTGCTACAAGTCTAGTTTTGAAGGTCTCAACCTTTTCATTTACACCAATTTTCTTCTTAAAGATCCATTTTCTCCCGATGGGTTTTACTCCTTCAGGAGAAACTTCCAAAGTCCATACTTTATTGGTGTATATGGATTCCATCTCAGATCGCATAACATCCAGCCATTTCTTAGAGTCTCCACTTATGATGGCCTGCTCGAAACTAGTTGGGTCATCATCTTCCATGATGCAATCCTCGTTCCCACCGTCTACGAGAAAACCGTAGTATCTCTCAGATAGATGAGAAACCCTACTAGATCTGCGGAGTGGCTAAGATTCGTCAGGGACTATCGAATCCTCCTGTTCTACCAAATCATCAGCTGTAGTTTATGTAGCTAGAACTTCTTCCAGTTCTATCTCATTACCACTAATTTCTTTCACAAGAAATTTCTTTTCTAAAAAGGTGGCATATTGAGAAACACACTTTTTATTCCTCAGTGTGGTAGAAGATATAGCCATGTGAATTCTTCGGATATCCTACAAACTTGCAAAGAACTGATCGTTTCTCTAGTTTGTCCAGATTCTGTTTTTTAACATAGGTCGGACAACCCCATATTTTACCTCGTTTAAGATATGGTCTATTTCCACTCCATATCTCATATGGTGTTTTAGGCACCGATTTTGATGGAACTTTATCCAATAGGTATGCAGCTGTCTCAAGTGCCTAACCCCAAAAGGAAATAAGTAACTCAGCAATACTCATCACAGATCGCACTATATCTAATAGGGTGCGATTCTTCCGCTCCGAAACTCCATTATGCCGTGGTGTATATGGAGGAGTAAGCTGAGAGAGAATCCCATTCTCTTTTAAATAATCTCAAAATTCCATGCTTAAGCATTCTCCTCCTCGATCAGATCGAAGGACTTTAATACTTTTACCCGTCTGGTTCTCGACTTCGTACTTATATTCCTTGAATTTCTCAAAAACTTCAGATTTTTGTTTCAACAGGAACACATGTCCGAATCTTGAGAGATCATCGGTGAATGTAATGAAGTACATGAAACCATTCCTAGCATATGTAGACATAGAACCGCATACATCACTATGTATCAGTCCCAAGAGTTCAGTAGCTTTTTCTTCTTGTCCGGTAAACGGAGTTTTGGTCATCTTGTCTTTGAGACATGACTGGCAAGTTTCATAAGATATAAATTCGAACGGATTCAAATATCCATCTTTATGCAACTTCGCTAGTCTTTTCGCATTGGTATGACCAAGTCTACAATGTCACAAGAAGAATTCGTTCATTTCTGAACTTTTCCTCTTGTGTGTGTTTTGTATATTTAGAACTATATTTTGATTTAAAACGTATATAGCGTTACATAACGTACCAAACCCAATCAACGCTTGATTTAGGAAAATGTTCATAACATTTTTCTCTAGTACAAAGTTATATCCTTCTTTATCTAATACAGAAACAGATATTATGTTGCACATCATCGACGGTACATAATAACAGTCGTTCAAAATCAATGTATTACCATTTGGCAATACTAGGTGATATTCGCCGACAGTTTCGGCAGCAACAATTGCTCCATTCCCTACTCTGAGAGACATATTACCATTTCCCAGTTCTCTACGTCTTCTTAACCCTTATAACATATTATAAATATGGGATCCTGATCCGGTATCTAATACCCAGGACATAGAGCAAACTGAAACAGTTATCAATAACGAACACACCCGGATAAGATGCATCAGCATGCTCTTTCTTCGTTCGGGTTATGTGGGAATCCTGATATTCCCCTATTTCTTACTCAGACTAATGATAATCATAAGATAGAGCGGAACCAACGTTCCCCAGCCCAGTATAATAAGTGGGTTCGGTCAATACATCTATATTATTATCTTTATTAAAACATGTCATGGTCACTACCTGGAGAGAGAGAGAAGAAAACACTTTAACGTGCGCTCTTACAAAATTAGAATGGTTATTATCCTATCTAATCAGGATGGCTCCCACTGTTTTTATCAAATCTTCCTTCAAACCCTAAAAGGTAAGATTAGACGGAATTAATTACACCCTACAAGTTCGCCAATCGGTCAGCCATGCATGTATTGGTACTCCGAGGGAGTCTCAAGAAATTTCTAAGTCCCCATAGTGCATAATTGGAGTTAACAAAGGGCGAAACTCCGACGAAGTTCCGGCGACGATACAAGGAGTTTTCGGCAACGAAATGAATCACCGACGAATCCTAGACCTCTTCCTACCTCTCCCCTCTCACCAAAACCAGTAAGTCCCCGTTCTCTCTCTCTTTTGCTATTGGCAAACTCTTCATTCTTAAAACGTATCGGAAGCAGAGTTATCCGGCTTCCGATTCTCTTTTCTTTTAAAAATACAACTTTTTCTTAATAACAAATCTACAACTTTTGATATCTTGTTTAGTAATCATTAACTAAGACATTAGAACAAGTTTGACATTAAAATGATAGCCATAACAAGTTATATTTCAATTTTACATTAAAATACCTTTATGTTTCATATCGACATGTTTATACCTTTTAACCATATTACCTTAGAACAACTCACGAGGTAATGACCTACCTCATCACAATACACATATCTATCATAGCACGATGAATCTTGAGATAGTAGAATACGGGAAATACGACCTTGCAATTAAATACCCTTACTTATTAAAACCATTTTCTTTAAAAGATGTATTAAAATATTTCCATGCAATTGAGCCTCTACAACTCATTTTGGTGAACCCGTTTGGGATGGTATGGATTATCGCACATTCTCGGGCTTAGTAGAGCAAGATGTGCATTCGATCTCGATAGAATTTTTATACATTTTTGTTTAGAAAATGAGATTTTTACAAGAAAACAAATAAATTTATTTTCGTTAAATATGTCTTATAAATATTATCAAAATACTTATTTGAAATATATATATTATTCCATATTTCCAAAACTCAAGAAAAGAATTCAAATATTACATGAAACTACCATGATCATTCAAAACAACATCCATATTACAAATAAATACCATATATTATGAAATTAGGTTTTATTCACTAGAAATATCACATTTATAAAATATACATCAATGAAAATCCTAAAGACGATAATTAAATACTTGAGGTGTATTTTGAAAATTATACAAAATTATTTTTATATAAAACCCCTCAAGTTATGCTAAATTACAATAAGGACCATAGTAAACATAGGTTTAAACGGGACCAGTCTCTTGAGCCTCAGAGAGCCGGAGATATAGGTGCTTGCCTATTTAAGGTAGACAATATAACAAACAGTGTTATAAACACGGTAATTGTCTTTGAAAAAGACACAAATCCTGCCGTCTATGTGTAGCAGTTATCGATAACACCAAAACAATCAGGATTTCAAGTTCTTTTAAAAGTGTCTGACTCAGACTGAGTCTCAATATAATCAATCTGACTTGAATGTGATTCAAGTACAAACTACAATACAATATGATTCAATATGAATCTATCTATTAAATCTATATCAATCTGTATCGACTGAACCGAACCATGGATATATTCCATTTACATGTTCATCCATTATATCCGTTCCATTACTGATATCATGGTTTCGACAAGTCATTCATATATATACAATATACAACTCAAACAAAACAAATAATACAATTAAGAGATATCGCGGGGTTTATAAGAGGTAGATTGGTACGGAAGGTGTTAGAAGTGGCACGAGACTTGTAATACCCAGCCCTTTTTATACCAAAATCCGTATTTTGTCACTTTATAATTTTATTTCCCCTAAAACCCATTCCCTTTTATTAAACCAAAATCCAGACAAAGTCTATCAGTTTCTTTTTATAAAATCCCAGCCCTTTTGTAATTTTCTCATTATTTTATTTTATTCTTATTTAAACTCAAAACCCTAATTTTCCCCTTCAACCATTTCCCTAAAAACCAAATAAATTCCTTAAGCCACTCCTTTTATTTTCATCTAAATTTTTCTTTAATTCCCCTAGCCCAAACCAGCCTCAGGCCGTTTCTTATTTTTCCCAAAATTAATTTCCTTGTCTCTTTAAATAACCCAAGCCCAGCCCTTCTTTTTCCCTCTTCTCTATTTAATTTTCTACTGCGGCCCACTTCCACAAATTTTTCACCAAATTCTCTTTTAAATACCCCGGCCCGGCCCTCTTGCTCCATTCCCTTTTTATTCTTTTATTTGCCAACCCAACTCCCTGGCACGTTCTTTTTCCCTTTAATTCTTTTATTCATATTCTTTGGCCCGGCCCACTTCCTGCAGCCCGCGTCCCCTCTCCAACCCGTGCCCGCCTCCTTAGACCCGACCCGACCCCACTCCCCTGTTCATCTTCTTTAATTTTTCCAACGGTAACTTTCCTTTCCTACGCGTGATCCTATTCCTCCGCCGCGTTCCTCGCCTCCGCCGACGCTCACGCTCGCGAGCGTTACTCCCCACGACGCGCACGTTTCCCTGCGACCCGCTCCCTCAACGTTCACCTCTCTTCACTCCCATCACTTTCTCCTTATTCCTCCTCTTCTCGCTACACCCCCGAACCACATCGTCACCGACCACCTCTGCCGGCACCCATCTCCAGCCTCCTCCTTCTTCCTCAACCCTCCTCAACTCAAACTCCCGTCTCCCTCTCTTTCTTTCCTCCTCTCTCCCACCGACCGATCTCCCCTGCACCCATCAACTGACCCCTGCACCCCATTTTCCCCTCATTCGATTCCCACGTCGACGGCCGCCACCATCATCCCCGAGCACCCTCACCTGCACCCCCTCACCAGAACCCACTACTTCTCGTCGACACCCGAGCCGACCACCTCCTTTCTTCATCCGCCTCCGCTCGACACCGCGACCACCATAGCTCCACCCCTGCAACCTCTCGACGGCGGCCCATTGCTTCTCGTCGACCCCATCATCATCATCGTCACCTTCGCCACCATCCTCGACTCTCTTGATCTCTTCCTCACTCCCCTCGCTCACCCGAACCTTCACCCTCACTCCCCGATCTCTCTCTTTGCCTCTCTCTCTCTCCCTCTGTAACTCTCTCTCTCTCTCTCTCCCTCTGTCCCTCTCTCTCTAACTCTCAGCTCTCTCTCTCTCTCTCTCTGTCTACACTCTCTCTCTCTTTGCCTCTCTCTCTCCCTCTGTAACTCTCTCTCTCTCTCTGTCTACACTCTCTCTCTCTGCCTACTCTCTCCCTCTCTCTCATTTCTCTCTCTCTCTCTCTAGCACTTTCTCTCTCTACAAATCTTTTCTCTTTCAATATCCCTCCATTTGCAATCTCTCATTATCGGTCTCGGCACACCACCGACACTACACTTGTCATCTAGACCCCAACAACCAAGCCGCTGCCGAGACTCGAGCTCAAGCCAAATCTAGCCGAGATTCGTCGGGCGCTTGCTACTCCGTGCCCGTGCCGTGTCACTACTGTCTTCGCTGCCGTGCTATCAATTCTTCGTCTCCAGGCAAGTATTTTACTTGCTTACATGCTATATATCCTAGTTACAATCGTTAATTTCATAAATCATAATGTTACACTTTTGGATTAATTACGTACCATACCTGTTCGACATATGTTCCCAATGAAAATACCCATCAAGTTTGACGGAACTAAATGGTAATGTTTGGCCTGTATGGCTGCGAACCTAGTGCAGGAATTTCGTTGGATAATTTGATCGTTTATGACTAAAACAACTCCCCCCAAGTTAAATCGTAAAACTGTAATTTTATTGTACCTGAAAATCGTTAAATTCACCATAAATCTTATACATACTGGAATGGTGCGTTCGAGGGCTCAAATCGAAGCCAACTCGACGAACTTTAACCCTGTGCTAATTTCCTGATATTCCTGTACTTAAATTGTGATGATACTTGGATCGGAGTGCAACTCTGGACTGCAGTCCAGAGCGACTCCAGTTGTTGCTTGCTGTTCCTTAATGGGTGCCACAGGATTTCCTTAACTCATAGGTTGCGGCACTCCACTGCTTACTGTAGGTGAACCTGTTAGCTAGACAACGCAATCGATTTCATTCTGTTTCGTTACCGTTTGATATTTAATCTGCAATTTAAAAGAGCGGGACGCATAACAGTCCTGATAGAATCAGAACTGTCATATTAGTGTTAAACAGTGTATAACTCCTGACGTACAGATGCGACTGACGATCCGTCTGTTGCGTTGAAAACCTTACTGAAAACCCTAGAATTCATCCAACTGTAGCGTCGCTAAAATATGATCCCAACTAGGATTAAAATGCGTTGCGAAACGGACTTCCGATTCTGAAACCGGATTTCCAGCCGCGAGCGCTTAAAATGAAATGGTCATAACTAACGATCCTGGAACCCGATTGGCTTAAAACTAAATGGATAGATAACTGAACATACTGATTATTACCTGTTTATCGTTTCGCTAAACTGTACACGTAAGTTTCATGATAAATCGTGCAAGTGATAGAATACTGTTTTTATAACACCTTAATCGTGCTTCATATACTGTTTACGTATCATATCATATTCATATCATTGCAGTGATAACCTAGTGATATCGTGCATTTACCCAGTGTTAGACTTTAGTGATGATTGTGGCAAGTACGCCAGTGTTCGTGTATCCGTGAATAAGTGAAAGTGATACGTACTTGTGCACAATCAGAGCCCCTATTATTCTATTGCATTGTCGACGTCTGTGGGATGCGTGTACGTGTGACTATAAGTGGTATGGGACACTTATGGAAGCGCTTGCACGGGTGTCACAGATAAGGCATCAGACACTGTCATTTATCTTAGGTATTAGTCGGGACGTGCTTGATGGAGGTCCTGCCTCCAGTTCTCGCGCAGACTTATCACGGATCGATTAGTATTTAGGGTTATGGTTAGCATTTGATGTAGACCACGGGGTGTGGGGTAGTTTAAGTGTGAGTTCAACAGAATCTCGGGAGTCCCATGCCGGCTTATATATTTAGGGAGATATATGGAGATTTACAGGGTATGTGATATACACCGTGATATACATGTTACATGCTGGGCCCGTGGTCCCTTGCCCTTGGGTTCTACCCTTGGGTGGAGGACACTCGCGAGTGGTTGATTCTCACACTTGGACTGACGATAGGCTTAGTGACCTGTACAGTAAGACTTAGAGACTGATAGGGATACTGGCATTTATATACCTTATATTCAGTGTTGACATACGTGACATATCGTTCTACTGCTTTACTGCTCCGCTATATTGATTTCTGCACATTCATATTCTTGCTGTCATTGATTTACTGTTATTCATATCTACTACCACTGTTAGAACTGTCACTTGATTTTATATATATTATATTGCTATCGTGTCGCTCTGACGACCTGAGTATGCATGCTCAGTGTGAGGAGAAGATTTAGCCTGAACCAGAACTAGACGTGCATCACAGACTTCTTGATTTGCCATTCCGAGTTACATTCGTTTGTTCCGCTTCAGGTCAGTCTTTACATTATTTCTTCCAGTTACTGCATTTTCTCATTACCTGTGCATCAATTACTGTTTACCATGAAAAACTAGAAGCCGAAGTGTGACTACGGCAGGACATTTCCTTGACCGTAGGGGCATGGCTGGTCTTGTCTATCCCTCGTATTCCATATTTTGGGAAGTGGGGCGTGACAAGACTGCAACCATAAGACATCTAACCTGAATCTCCATTGCCGTTGTACCGTGGCTGAATGGTTCCTTGTACTCCGTATACCGTAGTCTCTGGTATAGTGAGACTCCTCTCGTATACACTGGCCTCTTTTGTACCAAGCTACAAACAACAGTGTTAACACTAAATAACAACAATAAACAGCTATACTCTATTCTGTCTATTCTATTCTTATCTATCTTCGGGATTTACCGAGCGATTTGTTCGCTGACGACATTCTTTTTCTTTTTCTTTGGAATAACGTCAGGTGTTTCGGACTCACTGGAGATCGAGCCTAGCAGCGAAGACTTGGACCAGTTTGCTGAAGATCCAGCGCTTTAGTTTCACTTGTATATTTCCTTTACATTTCTGTTATGCTACTGTTTAGGTATTACTTTCATTCCATGTATTTACCTTTCCAGATGTATTGTAAAAAGAATGTTAATAAATAAAGTTGATGTTCAATTATATCCATTGTCACTGTCTCTTGTGCATTTTACTTATATTGCTTAGATGCGCTTGGCGTGTTTACTTCAGAGTAAATACGTAGCGGCCTCGTCGCGTCCTCTGCTCGTATACAGGGAAGCGGAGCGTGACAGGTTTTGTTGGTGGCCCATGCAGGTCGATTCTGTGTGGACATACAGGTCAGCTCTGTATGGACATGCAGGTCAGTTCTGCGTAAACAACCTAAGCAATATAACATAAAAACTATCAACTAAAAACATTCTTTACAATTCATATTTCTTAAATCTTACAATTTCATATACTTTGAATTTGTCCTAACCCAAAATTTTCTTTCAAGGTTATGGATTCTCCAAACAACACCGGCACGAATGTCAACAACACTCCCCCATCTCTACCACTTACACCTGCCGCCGTTGCTTCGATCAACGAGCAGACGGTTCAGCTTGAGACAATCCGCGGCCTCTTAGAAGGACAGCAGCAGCAGACTGCTATTCTGATGAACCGACCAGAAGCGGAAGCCCCAGGGGTAAAGCAATTCTGAGCTTTACACCCCAAGCAATTCTCTGGAAAAGAGAGCCCTCTAGAAGCAGAGGAATAAGCTCAAAGCATTGAAGATGACCTGGCAGCGGCACAAGTGCCAGAGATAGTTTGGGTTCGTGTTGCGAAGTTGCAGCTCACGGACAATGCAAGGATTTGGTGGAAGGCAGAAGAAAGCCGTCTCACCCAGCCGATCGAATGAAGGACTTTCCGTGATATGTTCAACGCAAAGTACTTCCCTGAGACTGCCCGCTTTAATATGGAACAACAGTTCATCCATCTGCAACAAAGTTCAATGTGGACCAAGTCAGTAAATGAATATGACGTTGAGTTCATCATGCTCAGTCGGTAAGATACGTCTCAATATTTCGATTTTAAAATATCAAAAATTACACAGCTAACACAATACCTTAACAGATTTGCGGCACACCTGATACCGATGGATGAGATCGGAGCCCGACGATTCCAACAAGGGTTAGATCCGGAAATCCAGGCCGTTTTAGCCATAGGAGATTTTCCGACCCACGAATCGGCTCTGAAAGTTGCCCGCCGTTATGAGATAGTGGGAAAGACGAGGGGCAGATCTCAATCTGCCGGAATGAAGCGCCCTGCCAACCAGATGGCAGGAGGAGCCTTTTCAAGGCCACCATTTGTGCCAGGAGACCGGGAGTACCAAACAATCGGCCCAACCCAGTATTTTGCACATACTGCAGGAGAGATGGACATCTGATGAAAGACTGCCTACGTGCAAATCGCCTTTGCTTAGTCTACGGCTCAGCTACTCACGATATTGGGTCTTGTCCTCGTAGACAAAACTCATATGCTGCACCCAGGCCAGCAATCACTTACCCGCTGCGCCCAGCCATTCAGGCACCTACCCCGAGACTTGCACTACCTGCTCCACCTACTCGTGGACCGACTGCACCTCCTCCCCGTCAGTTTCATCAAGCTCAAAGGAACCCACTTCAAGAACTAAGGAACGGACAGAGGAATGCTCCTCCAGCAAGGAGGAATGTGCCGAGGCGACAGGCTTTCACGATGACTGTGGAAGAGGCTGAAGCCACCGGCCAAGTCATCACTGGTAACACTTCCCTTTCAAATTCTCTTTTAATTCATAGACATACCAATATATCTTTTTCCTTATACCTAAAACATATCCCACATAATCTAGGTACAATCTTAGTAGCCTCACTCGCTGCACCACACTATTGGATACTGGAGCATCTCATTGCTTTATGTCGCAACGGTTCGTCCGAACTCATGCGATTCCATTCACACCGCTTGTATCCAGCTGGAATGTCAGTTCAGGAAACGGCGTTCTTGTTGGGGTAAAAATTTACACCCCGATTGACCAAGTCAAAATCCAAGTCAACCTCAAGCCAAGTGGGCCCAAGCCCAGACCCAGTGGGCCCATGCCCGGGCTGAGCCCGAACATGAAGCGGTCGGCCTCCCCCACGCCAAGATAAAAAATTTTGTAATAAACAATTTTGTTGTATTTCTTTTGTTTTATTCTATGGATAAATGTAAGAAAAATAGGCATAAAGCCAAATTTTTGTGAAGCCCATGGCTTATGTGCAAAAAGAAATAGCACATGAGCCATGGGATAGGCAAAATGCCATTTTATGAAGCCCAAGGGGCTATGTGTAAAGTGTATAGCCTATAAAGGCAAAGATAATGAAATATCTCAACAACTTTTTTTTTTCTCTCTCTAAAAAATTTTCTTCAGATCTGAGATCTTTTTCTCCTTCTTCAAGGTTCCAAAACCTTCCCTTTTTTCTCTTGAATTAAACCAAGAGTTTTACTCTTCTTTTTATAAAACAAATTAGTTTTTCACCACAAGACCCATAAAGGGGAACTCAGATCTTCCATTAGATCTCAAAAAGAAGAGATTTTTAGAAATCCCATATCTCTTGATCTTCAAGATCCAGCTAACAGAGGAGGAGGAAGATGAACATCGTTCACTAAACCAAAAAAAAAAAAACACACACACTCAGGAGTCCAACTCCTCTCTGATTTCTCTTCGGACAAATTTTTTTAGGCTAAAAGCCTCTTTTTCTCGCCGGCGCTCAAGCGCAGAGCGCCCGCGTGCCGACACGTGGCGCGCTTGCGCTCGAGCGCAAGTCGCCCCCGTGCCGACACGTGGCGCGCTTGCGCTCCAGCGCAAGCGCAAGTCGCCCCCGTGCCGACACGTGGCGCGCTTGCGCTCCAGCGCAAGCGCTCGAGCGCAAGTCGCCCCCGTGCCGACACGTGGCGCGCTTGTGCTCAAGCGCAAGCGCTCGAGCGCAAGTCGCCCCCGTGCCGACACGTGGCGTGCTTGCGCTCCAGCGCCCAGCGCTCAAGCGCAGAGCGCCCACGTACCGACACGTGGCACTCTAGCGCCTGAGCGCACAGCACCTAGACGCACAGCGCCCAAGGTGCTGTCCCCACGCATCCTTTGGATGTCTTTTCCCCTCTTTATATATATACATGTATATCTGTACATATGTATACATATTTACATACACACATACTCCACGACACTGTCCCCTTGACCCCCAGCCCGCTATCCGGGTAGCGGGACCCCCGTAAAAACTCTGCGTGGCTCCCGATATATTTAAACCCCCCCTCCAAAACAAAACACACGTACACTGCACATTGAGTTCGCATGACCAGTTTAACCCGTCAATCGGAGGTTCCCTCGCCCCAAAGGCGAGGGGTAATTAACGGCAGCTTAGTCTGCGGCTGCCGGAGATTCGGATCCCCACAATCATTAAACCCCCGCCTACCCTAGGCAGGAGGAATCTGTAGTACGCCTGACAAGCGCGCGCGTATTCCCATCTCAATGGGGTGACGAAAAACACCCTACAGATTCTGGCACGCCCGGTGGGACCAATCTCTCCTCCCATATTTCGGGTTAAACGTTCATACGAACTCAATCAATATACATATCGATTGCCTATACTGAAATGATGTTCTTTTTTTTCCATGCAGCAATCAACCTTCGACGACAATGTCTCCCCAGACGAATTCAGCTTCCAACATGACCCCGATTCCGTACATGGTCAAGATCAACGCTCGTGTGGTTCTCCCCGCGAGCCTCAGTCGACAGTGGGAGGAACCGCCCCGCCAGTTTGGCTCCGTCATCATCTACCCTGCCGGAAGTGCTCATCTGGCGGAGATCCCAGCGGAACAGGTGGCCAAGCCGGTCTCAAGGGGTAAGAGGCCGAATGTCGTGATCGCCAAAGCACCATAACCGAAACTTAAGATGGTATCTGAACGATTCTCTGGTGCTCCAGCGGGGTGCAAGAACTTCGGTACAAAGGGCAAAATCAAATGTTGCGGACGAGCTCAGGCGATGACTCCAACAAATGCACAATCGAGCGTATCTCCAAGGCCCTCCATCGCCCGGTCTGCGGCATCTTCCCAAAGAGCCGAAGTCTGCCAGGTGCTTAGAACAGAAAAGTTAAGGCAGAAGCGGCTCAGGTATCGAGCCAACAAGAGGGCCAAGGCTTCGGCCAAATGGAATCATGTGAAGTTCCAAGTGCAGGGTTGCCCCGCGACGACAGCTGAGTCGGACGTAAGAATCAGCAATTCCTTCGAGCCTCTGAAGTGGGTTCAGAAAAATGCCATGACCGCCAGAATCAAGAAGACAGCGGTCCGAATAGTGCCACAAAGAGATGTGTCCCGGCCTCAACAGAAGAAGTATGACACTGTCTCTTCAAGAGTCTATCAAGCACTCTGTGCCGCACGAAAGCAGTGGGGCAAACCTAGAAAAGAAGCGCCAGCACCATTCAAGAACCTGGTTAGGCCAGCCGCCTTCAATCGACTACCAGCTACCGAAACAAGGGGGTCAAGACAACGATTCGTGAAATCAGCTACCAATGATAGAAAGACGGCCGGATATATCATCCATACGGTCTATATGGCGGGCGGGCGCCCCAGCGACAACCTTCGCAGCAAAAGCAAGGATGGGGCCACCACATCCCAAGCCCAATCTAGCCTGAATGTGGTTGCCGCTGCCCAAGAATAGCCCCCCCGCTGGATGAAGAAAACCCTCTCGATGAGGATGATAGGCAGAAAGACCCCTCGGTCCACACAGAGTCAAGCTCGGACAGCGAGGAAGAGCCGACTTTCCGCCCCAGGACTGCGGAGCAAGAGCTGCTTCAAGAGCTTCGAAAACAGCTCAGGAGCAAAGATAAAGATATGGCCAAGCTCTATTCGAAGATTGACGACTTAACGAACGTGGTGATGCAACTTACGGCTCAAATCGCTCGAGCGCCTCCCAACCAAGCACAAGCCACTACTAATCAGCCGGGTGATGACAATCCGAGGCAGCCAATGCCTGTTCCTTTGGGACCAAGACTGGACGAGCCGCATGAAAGCCGGCCACATTCCGCTTCTGGGGACGCCTTGGCCCCAGATAATACTATCCCGCTAACACAGGATCGGATAATGGATTTGGTCACCAGCAAGGTTAAAACATTGGTGGCTGAAGCTGAAGCTCAGAAAGAAATCGGCAGTAGCGGGCGGCCATATCCCACGCAGTACGATCTGATTGAGTTCCCAAGCGGCTACGTTATTCCTAAGTTCGGAAGATTTGATGGAACGGGGAATGCAAATCAGCACGTCGCCCACTTCAAAGCATCGTGCGGAAATACAGGGGGAAATGACGCGCTCCTTCTTCGTCAGTTTGTCAATAGCCTGACCGGCGTCGCCTTCGACTGGTATGCGAGTATACCGGACGGGTCCGTCATTACCTTTGCCCAAATGGAGTCCCTGTTTCGGCAAAGGTTCATGAGTGTCAGTGATAAAATCTCCATTGCCGACCTTGTGAGGACCAAGCCGGGGAAGAATGAAAGCAACACCGACTTTATTGCCCGATGGAGTAATCTCACGGTCAAGTGCGAACCGCCGCTGGAGCAGGACCAGTCCATCAGCCTTCTCATTGGGAACCTCAGCAATTGGATGGTCCCATTCTTGTGTACAGCAGGCCTCAAGACGTTTCAAGAGCTAACCAAGAAAGTCCAAATGCTGGAACGCTCGAAGCAAGAGTCCCCGCCGGACTCTCAGAGAGACAAAACTTGGAAAAGCAAGCGGGACGACAGCCGTAGAAGCGGGAGTTCCAGCAGTACCAATGTCTTCAATGCGTCCGACAATGAAGAAAAGCGAAGGGCGGCCGAATCCAAAACTAACCGGTCTCGAAAGCCATTGTTGGGAGGAGATGGGCCTTCCCTAGAGGAGAAAAAGAACAAGGTTTACTCTTTCAGGAGGGACAAAGTCCGCAAGATATTTAAAGATGCCTTGAACAACGGCCTCCAATTGCCGGAGTCGAAAAGACCCCAAGAAGCAAAAATGACCGACAATCCTCTGTATTGCCCGTACCACCGAGTAGTGAGCCATGCGATCGAGGATTGCTATATCTTCAAAGATTGGGTCGAGAAGCAGTACAAGGCTGGAGAGATCGAACTGTCCAAAAGTGTGTTGGTGAACAATCAAGTTGCAACCACCAACTTTATACAGACAGAAACTGAAGCCTTCTGGGAGCAGACAGCCGAACCCGCTGCCCTGAGAAATGAAACGAACTCATCGCGGCCTCCGTGGAGTACGCCCATATCTAATAAGACGAAGAAGATGATAAAGCTACTTCGGAAAGAACCCAGGACGGAATAGGAAGGGCAGAAGAAGCCTACCGGTCCAGCTGCCAATGCGGCTCCATCAGGCTCAAAATCCAAGAAGCTCAAGAAGAAGAAAAGTGCAGCTCGGTGCGAAAAAGAGTCTGCAGGGAGATCGGCCATTCAAAAATATATCGATTCCCTCGAAGAATATGAACAAAGGGAAAGAACATTGATTCAATTGAAGGAGTTCTTCCCTGAACAAGCGGTTGAAATTCTGGGGGAGTTAGAAGAAGACTCCAATGAAGAGATCCCAGTAGTGACCTGCTACGCCATCCATCTTGGCAGCGACTCCGAGGATGAGCTCTGTTTTCCCGAAGAGGACGAGGAACTCACCACAAAGGCCAATCAAATCCAGCTCAGAAGCGGCAGGGCTCTACCGCCAAATCAGGGCAACGCCCCAAAAGGGAAGGAAAAACAAGTCGCTAATGAAGAAGATGGCAGAGAACCGGCTGATGAAAACATAAGTCCTTCCTCGGTGGACTATAATGTCTTGGCACATCTCCGGAAGCTTCCGTCTCTCCTGAGCATCTACGACGCCTTGGTCCTATCTAAGGAGCTTAGAGATGTTTTCATTCACGCTCTACAAAACCCCGAGCGGTATCAGGCTCACTTTGCTGAAATTAATATGAAAGAAGCCCAGCACGCTTTGCATGCCGCCGCAGTCACATTTAAGGATGAAGACCTGCTACTGGGAACGGCTGAGCATAATCGACCGCTTTATGTGACCGGGTACAGCGACGGAGATCGAATTAATCGCATATTGATTGATCCGGGGTCCTCAGTGAACATCATGAACTTGCGAACTCTGAAGAGTTTGTCAATGGGCGTCCGACACCTGTCAAGGGAAAGGATTGTCATTCAAGGCTTCAACCAAAATTGCCAGCAAGTTCTGGGGTCTATAGCTTTGCCAATCAAATTTGGGGATTTGCAAACTGAAGCTAAGATATATGTGATCGACGCCGACACATCTTATAAGATTCTCTTGGGGCGGCCGTGGCTCCACGATTATGGCATCATTCCGTCAACTCTCCATCAATGCATGAAGTATACTAAAAATGGCGAAGAAAGACGCATTGACGGAGACATCCAGCCGTTCGGTGTGCATGAAGTCCGATATGAAGATTCTCGGTACTTTATGAACCACCAAAATGCTAAGCCACAACTGACTGAGGATAGACCGGCCCCAAGACTCACAAGCAAATCTGAGCCGGCTATCACTTTCAAAAGCAAAAACGTCCAAGTTCGCCCCCGTTTTGGTAGCGACATTGATGAGTCCGATGCTGGAAGCCCGTCCTTCCGTAAAACTCGCCCTCATTTCGGCAGCGATACGGACGAATCTGTTACTGAAGGCCCATCTAGCAGCAAAGTCCGCCCTCATCTTGGCAGTGACACTGAAGAGTCAGAAGAAGAGGACCTGCCGTGCAACAGCTGTGCAGATTGGCCCCCCATGCAGCAAGCGAAACTACGAGAGACCTTCGAAGTCGCAGAAGGGTCCCTAGCCGCCACAAGGGTGCCGGACCAGATGTGTAAAGAGCTCGATGCGTTGTCAGTCTCCACCGTGGACCAGCTGAAAACTTTCTACGTTCCCGGGAGGAAAAATGGACAGAAGGGCATCCTGTTTTACGGGTCAACCTCCGTTGTGCACCCGGACGATCTTTCTGTCGCGTGCCTTCCCTATGAGAGAGGCATAAGAGCCGTCCTCAATCCCAGATACTATGCGCCCGAGATGCGGGAATACTTTAAGAAGTGCGGATGCCGGTTATATCAAACGGAGTCCGAAGAAAAGTTTTACGAAGGGCTATGGTATCCGCCCCAGGTCCGAGCACTCATCGATGGACGAATTCCAGATAGACGGGGCATAGGCTACATTCAACCTGATTCCAAAGCGTGCTACATGATCCATGTTGGCGAGGCCAGCGAAAGATCAAATGATGATGACGAGATAGCCGAGCCAGAAGAAGCTCCTCAAGAGCTCGAAGATGGTGGACAAGCAACCTTTGACGAGCTAACCAAGATTGACTTAGGAACGCCCGATAATCCAAGGCCAACCTACATCAGCTCGCTCTTGTCAGAGGAAATGAAAGCGCAGATAATTGCCCTGCTGCATGAGTTCGTCGACTGCTTCGCGTGGACATACAAAGAAATGCCAGGCCTTTCCCCTGAAGTGGCTGTGCATAAGCTGGCTATATCTCCTGATGCTAAGCCAGTCAAACAAGCTCCTCGAAAAATGAGAAGGGAACTAGAAGAAAAAGTCATCGAGGAAACCAAGAAGCTCATCGACGCCGGCTTCATCAGGGAAGAGAAATATGCGGACTGGATCGCATGCATAGTCCCAGTGAAGAAGAAAAATGGGCAGATCCGAGTTTGTGTCGATTTCAGGGATCTCAACAAGGCATGTCCTAAAGACGACTTCCCGCTACCGGTCATGGAAATGATGGTCGATGACACCTCAAATTACGAGCTGTTCACCTTTATGGATGGCTCGTCTGGATACAATCAGATCAAGATGTCGCCTGAGGATGAGAAACACACATTTCGAACCCCGATCGGAATATATTGCTACAAGGTGATGCCGTTCGGACTGAAGAACGCAGGTGCTACATATCAAAGGGCAATGACTAATATCTTTAATGACCTAATCCATAAAATCGTCGAATGTTATGTTGATGATCTGGTCGTCAAAACTAAAGCCAAGGCCGACCACATCCAAGATCTTAGGATTGTTCTCACCAGATTGAGGGAATACGATCTGAAGATGAATCCTCTAAAGTGCGCTTTTGGCGTGTCATCGGGAAAATTCCTGGGCTTCATAGTCCGACATCGAGGGATCGAAGTTGACCCATCAAAGATAAAGGCCGTCATGGAGATGCCCCCTCCGAAGTGTCTGACGCAGCTAAGATCTTTTCAAGGCAAGCTTGCTTATATACGGAGGTTTATCTCAAATTTATCGGGGAGATGTAGGCCCTTCTCAAAGCTCATGAAGAAAGGAGCTCCTTTTATCTGGGATGCCGAATGTCAAGCAGCGTTCGAAAGCATCAAACAATACTTGTTGCACCCTCCAGTGCTGGCCGCTCCTATTCCAAATAAACCGCTGATTCTCTACACTGCCGCGCTGGATGAGTCACTCGGTGCGCTCCTTGCCCAGAATAGCGAGGAGGGAAAATAAAATGCCCTCTACTACCTTAGTCGAACCCTAGTCGGGGCGGAACACAACTATTCCCCAATCGAAAAGCAATGCCTGGCTCTGATATTTGCAGTGAAGAAGCTGAGGCACTATCTTCTTGCTCATCGGGTTATGCTGATCTCCAAGGTCGACCCGCTCAAACACTTGATGACCAGAGCGAGCCTAGCCGGCAGAATGGCAAGATGGGCTGTCATGTTACTTGAGTTTGACATAGTTTATACTCCTCAGAAAGCAGTGAAAGGGCAAGCTCTTGCAGACTTCTTCGCCGCTCATCCTATACCAGAAGGGTCGCCGCTAAATTGTGAGTTACCCGACGAACAAGTGCTGCACCTCGAGAGAGATGAGCCATGTTGGGAGCTCTACTTCGATGGGGCCTCATCGATAAGGACCTCCAGTAAATCAAGCGTCCCGGAGATAAAAGCAGGGATAGGATTGGTGTTCATCACACCATCAATGGGAACCCTACGGCGTTCTTTCGCTCTCACCGAGTCTCGGACAAACAATGAAGCTGAGTATGAAGCTCTGATAGCTGGTTTGGAGCTCGCCATAGAAATCGAAATCCGTCGGCTACGAGTTTACGGTGACTCCCAGCTCGTCGTCAACCAAGTAAGCGGTGATTATAAAATATACAAACCCGAGTTAGCTCGGTACAGAGGCCGAGTGGTGGAACTCATGAAACGGTTCACTCACATTGAACTAATGAGAGTCCCTAGAGCGTTGAATGGAAAGGTTGACGTACTCGCTCGCTTAGCCAAGGAGCTGGCTGATCCTGACACGGACGAAATTCTGATCACAGTCAGGAGCCGACAAATTCTACCCCCAGTCTCTCTACGAGAAGAGGAAAGCGCGGAACAGAAGAGCAGTCCTGCCGAAGAAGCTTCGATCATCCAAGACGAGCCCGATTGGAGAGAAACCTTCATAGAGTACCTCCGATACGACAGGCTGCCCGAAGAAAAATCTGCGAGGATTCAGTTGAAGAAGAGAGCTCTCCGATACGTGTTTGTAAATGATACGTTATACCGCAGGTCATATGACCAACTCTGGCTCAGGTGCCTGTCATCGGCCGAAGCCCAAAAAGTCATGAAAGAAATTCACTCAGGCGTTTGCGGTGCTCACCAATCTGGCCCCAAGATGCGACTGCAGATTAAACGACTTGGGTATTACTGGCCTACCATGATACGGGATTGCGGAGAGCATGCAAAGAAATGTTATATCTGCCAAATTCACGGTGATTTTATTCACAAGCATCCCAATCCATTGCATCCTACGGTGGCGTCGTGGCCCTTCGAAGTCTGGGGCACCGACATTGTTGGTCCAATTGATCCTCCGTCATCCAAAGGCCATCGGTTCATACTGGCCGCGACAGACTACTTCAACAGATGGGCTGAAGCTTTCCCGCTAAAAGAAGTCAAGACAAAAGATATTCTGACATTCTTCCAGCATAATATTCTATACCGCTTCGGTACACCAAGAAGAATCATTTCTGACAACGGGCCTTCTTTCAAGAGCTTCAATGTCTCAAGGTTCGCTACTCAGCACAAGATAGACTGGAGATATTCCTCCATCTATAATCCAAGAGCCAACGGGCTAGCCGAAGCCTTCAATAAGACTCTATGCAAGCTCCTGAGGAAAAATGCTTCAGCCAACAAGAGAGACTGGAATCTCAAACTTCACGAGACGTTGTGGGCATATCGTACCACGCACCGTACTCCAACTCAGTCCACTCCATACTCATTGCTCTTCAGAGTGGAGGCGGTCCTCCCCCTCGAAGTCGAAGTTCCAAGCTTAAGAATGGCCGTTCAGCACGAGTTGACGGAGGAGGAAAACGTGCTCCTTCGACTTGAAGAGCTCGATGCCCTCGAAAAAAAGAGGCTCGCGGTGCAGCAAAATCTGGAGCTATACCGAGCCCAAATGTCACGGACCTATGACAAGATAACCCGTCTCCGCGCTTTCAAGAAAGGTGAATTGGTGTTGGTCCTCAAAAGACCGATCATCCCCAATCGACATGCCAAGGGAAAATTCGAGCCAAACTGGGAAGGACCATACGTCATTGAGAAAGTGTTCGACGGAGGATCCTACCAACTGATAAGTGCCGAGGGAGAAAGGCCCATGCCACCCATCAATGGCCGATATCTCAAGAAATACTACATGTGAATACTCCAAGTCGCAGGAGAATTGAGCACATTAGCCCTACGGTCTGGATCATACATCCTGCAAAACCGTATACAATCCACGGGCGTAAAAGACCCCTATCTCTCCCAAATCCTGCCGGTGAGACTACTTTTAAAGTCCCACCAGCGGCAAAAAAAGAAGAAAAGAAAAAAAAGGAAAGAAATAAAAAAATAATAATAAACGGTATGTCCACAAGCAAAACGGGCACGAATGAAAACCCGAAAGGGCTCCGTGAGTAAAGCGGGACTACCGGCGAGTCTGTAAAAAAAACCGAAAGGGCGCAAACTCGTGAAAAGAGATGAAATACAATCGCAAAGTCCTCTCGACCTTATGAGAAGAAAACCCCTGCGTGAGATCCTTACGACTCACAAAGGAGCAACACACTTAAGAATCCTCACGATTCCTAAGGAGAAAATACACCTGCGGGATCCTTACGACTCGTAGGGAGAAAATGCTTTTATGGGACCCTCACGGCCCATAAAATTGAAAAGCCTTAGGTGATAGGGACCCAAACTTGTCTCCTAAGCCATCGTTCCCCAACGGGCAACGGCAAATGATGAGTCGCTCCTGGCATTTCGCTTTAGTGTTAGCGGTGCTGATGTCGACCAAAAACCTAAATCCCAAGTCCTCCCAAGGCAAATGATGAGTTGCTCCTGGCATTATTCCAGTGCAGCAATGCTGATGCTAAACAAGATCCAAATTCCAAGTCCTCAAACGGCGAATGATGAGTCGCTCCTGATACCATATTCCAGTGTAGTGATGCAGACACCAACCAAAATCCAATTTCTCAAAGTTCTCCGGCCCTACGGTGGGTCCCCAAGTTGACCATCGTATACAATCCACGGGCTCAAATAATTCTCATCATACCCATGCCCCACCATAATCACCAGTTACGCGGCTGGTCTCCGCTTTGGGAATGATGCTCCATTGATAAGACCCACTCATGTGTCCTCACGATATATGAGGAGAACAAACCTTTGTGGGATCCTTACGACTCATAAAGGAAAAACACACTTAGGAGTCCTCACGACTCCTAAGGAGAAAATATACCTGCGGGATCCTTACGACTCGTAAGGAGAAAATGCTTTTATGGGACCCTCACGGCCCATAAAATTGAAAAGCCTTAGGCGATAGGGATCTAAACCTGTCTCCTAAGCCATCGCTCCCCAATCCCCAAATGGCCAATGATGAGTCGCTCCTGGCACCATACTCCAGTGCAGCGATGCAGACACCGACCAAATTCTAAATCCCATACCCTAACGGCGAATGATGGGTCGCTCCTGGTACCGTATTCCCGTGAAGCGATGCAGACGTCGACAAAGTTCCGAAATTTTTCCGGCCCTACGGTCTGGATCATACATCCTGCAAAACCGTATACAATCCACGGGCGTAGAACAATCCCAACCTCTCCCAAGTCCTACCGGTGAGACCACATTCGAAGTCCAAAAAAAAAAAAAACCAATTCCCAAATGCTCCCGGGGCAAATGATGAGTTGCTCCTGGCATTGATCCAGTGCAGCAGTGCAGATGCCAAACAAAAACCAAAATCCCAAAATCCTCTCAATGACAGGTGATGACTCGCTCCTGGTACCATGTTCCAGTATAGCGATGCTGATGTCAACCCAAATCAAAATCAACAAGTCAACTTCCACTCCGACACCGCAGAAAGCGGAGCAAGTCAGAATCCAATCTCGACACCTCAAGAAGCGGAGCAAGTCAAGTCTACCCCTGACACTGCAAGAAGCAGAGCAAGTCAAATCAAGCACCGACCGTCCAAGTCGCTAAAAGGGCAGCATCGACCGTCCACGTCGCAAAAATGGCAGCATCGACCGTCCAAGTCGCAAAAATGGCAGCACCGACCGTCCAAGTCGCAAAAAGGGCAGAACCGACCGTCCAAGTCGCTAAAAGGGCAGCATCGACCGTCCAAGTCGCAAAAAGGGCAGAACCGACCGTCCACGTCGCAAAAAGGGCAGCATCGACCGTCCAAGTCGCAAAAATGGCAGCATCGACCGTCCAAGTCGCAAAAAGGGTAGAACCGACCGTCCACGTCGCAAAAAGGGCAGCATCGACCGTCCAAGTCGCAAAAATGGCAGCACCGACCGTCCAAGTCGCAAAAAGGGCAGAACCGACCGTCCACGTCGCTAAAATGGCAGCATCGACCGTCCATGTCGCTAAAATGGCAGCACCGACCGTCCATGTCGCAAAAAGGGCAGCACCGACCGTCCACGTCGCTAAAATGGCAGCACCGACCGTCCACGTCGCTAAAATGGCAGAATCGACCGTCCACGTCGCTAAAATGGCAGCATCGACCGTCCACGTCGCTAAAAGGGAAACAATGACCGTCCATGTCATAAAAAAGGCAGCGCCAGCTTCCCAAATAGCGGGAACCAAATCAGGTCGCCTCCAAGTAAAAGAAGATCCATCAATTTCATGCACACAACCCACATATGTGGTGTGCATTTATTGATGGGGGGCAATTTGTTGGGGTAAAAATTTACACCCCTGTTGACCAAGTCAAAATCCAAGTCAACCTCAAGCCCAGACCCAGTGGGCCCATGCCCGGGCCGAGCCCGAACATGAAGCGGTCGGCCTCCCCCATGCCAAGATAAAATTTTTTGTAATAAACAATTTTGTTGTATTTCTTTTATTTTATTCTATGGATAAATGTAAGAAAAATAGGCATAAAGCCAAATTTTTGTGAAGCCCATGGCTTATGTGCAAAAAGAAATAGCACATGAGCCATGGGATAGGAAAAATGCCATTTTGTGAAGCCCAAGGGGCTATGTGTAAAGTATATAGCCTATAAAGGCAAAGATAATGAAATATCTCAACAACTTTTTTTTTCTCTCTAAAAATTTTTCTTCAGATCTGAGATCTTTTTCTCCTTCTTCAAGGTTCCAAAACCTTCCCTTTTTTCTCTTGAATTAAACCAAGAGTTTTACTCTTCTTTTTATAAAACAAATTAGTTTTTCACCACAAGACCCATAAAGGGGAACTCAGATCTTCCATTAGATCTCAAAAAGAAGAGATTTTTAGAAATCCAATATCTCTTGATCTTCAAGATCCAGCTAACAGAGGAGGAGGAAGAAGAACATCGTTCACTAAAAAAAAACACACACTCAGGAGTCCAACTCCTCTCGGATTTCTCTTCTGAGAAATTTTTTTAGACTAAAAGGCTCTTTTTCTCGCCGGCGCTCAAGCGCAGAGCGCCCGCGTGCCGACACGTGGCGCGCTTGCGCTCGAGCGCAAGTCGCCCCCGTGCCGACACGTGGCGCGCTTGCGCTCCAGCGCAAGCGCTCGAGCGCAAGTCGCCCCCGTGCCGACACGTGGCGCGCTTTGCGCTCCAGCTCGAGCGCAAGTCGCCCCCGTGCCGACACGTGGCGCGCTTGCGCTCCAGCGCCCAGCGCTCAAGCGCAGAGCGCCCACGTACCGACACGTGGCACTCTAGCGCCTGAGCGCACAGCACTTAGGCGCACAGCGCCCAAGGTGCTGTCCCCACGCATCCTTTGGATGTCCTTTCCCCTCTTTATATATATACATGTATATCTGTACATATGTATACATATTTACATACACACATACTTCACGACACTGTCCCTGTTAGAAAAAAATTTCTAACGGGGCGTTGCCCCGCACCCCGCAAGGGGGCTGCTAGCCCCCTTGACCCCCAGCCCGCTATCCGGGTAGCGGGACCCCCGTAAAAACTCTGCGTGGCTCCCGATATATTTAAACCCCCCTCCAAAACAAAACACACGTACACTGCACATTGAGTTCGCATGACCAGTTTAACCCGTCAATCGGAGGTTCCCTCGCCCCAAAGGCGAGGGCTAATTAACGGCAGCTTAGTCCGCGGCTGCCGGAGATTCGGATCCCCACAATCATTAAACCCCCGCCTACCCTAGGCAGGGGGAATCTGTAGTACGCCTGACAAGCGCGCGCGTATTCCCATCTCAATGGGGTGACGAAAAACACCCTACAGTTCTAAAGGCAATAATGGGATACAGCCTGTGTCCAGTGGTCGTCTGCAGCAGAGAATTCTATACTGACTTCAAAGTGCTGGACATACCAAACTTCGATATGGTTCTAGGTATGGATTGGCTTGGAACCTTCTATGCTACCATCGACTGTCGTCAAAGGAGGGTAGTATTCGAGATTCCAGACCATTCGGTCTTCTATTTCAAAAGTGGAGACCGTACCTTGGAGCCAAGTACATACAAGGCGAAACCAAGGAAGGCAGTGATTGCGGCAATGTAAGCGGAGGAAGGATCAAAGCCAGAAGTGGTTCGAGAGTTCGACGATGTGTTTCCTGACGATATATCAGGTTTGCCTCCCGATCGAGCTCTTGAATTCAACATTGATTTAGTACCAGGAGCACAACCGGTGATCAAAGCACCATATCGACTAAGTCCCTAAGGTTTAAAGGAGGTTTGAAATCAGTTGGACGAATTATTGGCGAAAGGATGGATTCGTCCCAGCACTTCAAATTAGGGATCACCAGTTCTACTTGTGAAGAAGAAGGGAGGTTCATACAGTGTAAGTGCCCGGCCGTCAATCTGACGCCGGAATGCGGAAACGAAACTTTTACGAAACTTGTAAACCGGCACCACCGCGCACTAAAATCCCGGATCGGGCCATTAACCTAATGCTAGCAAATACGAGAAAGGGTAGAATGCTATACCGAGCGATCCGTGTCCTTCGGTCTTCGGCCTCCACTCCGATCTCCTCGCGGAATCTCCGGTCTTTATTCCACCACATCGCCGGGTTCTTTTACGGGCTCCCACCTCTGGACCGAGGCAACTCAGACACGAAATTAGCGAGTCGACGTGTCCAAGAATACTGTAGATGAAGTGTAGAATCCATTGTCTCAATAGGGGTATGAAGTTGCCTTAATGGATGGAGGTGAAGAATGGAAAATGAGCTTATGATTTTTGGTGTAAGCTAAAATGATATGAGATGAAAATTTTGCCACCACAAAAATGAACCACCCCTCACTCCTCAAATGTGTGGCCGGCCCCTTGCTATGGCGGAGGGAAAAAAAAGAATCAATAATTGCAAGAGAAGAAAATGTATGATAATGAGAAGAAATGGTCACACCAATTTCCAAATCAATCCCTTCATAATCCATCACCATTAATGTTAGCCATGATCACTAGAAAAAGCAAAAATGCTTAAACCATCATAATCCCTCCAATTGCAAGAAACCCCTTCCACAATGCTAATTTGCACACTTGCAAATAACCCCCTCCATCGGAAAAATCCGGCCGTGAAGGAACAAAGGAAAACTGGCCGAAACGGAATGCAAACTGGCAACTTCAAAAAATTGATCCCGTAATAAATTACAGGAAAACCCCGCGACTGTATATACATACCCGCATTTGTATTCCCACTGAATACAAATGCAATGAGACAAAATCTACACTGTACAATACTAGGATCCGGCTTAAACCAAAAGCCCGCTAGTATAATCCGTCCGATCATGATCCGTGCAATACCGCACGTATAAGATCGAACCCTGCCATATCTCCATACGGCCTCTACAGCGTTTCGCCCGAAACTTGAGAAACTGGTCTGTGGGGGACTCTAAAGACTCGTCAATATTTTGGTTGTGGATTTAACTACTAGCACGTCAGAGGTATTAGCCATACGTAACGGGCTACCAGGTATTGACCAAAAGGGACGTCTGTGAGCGAACTCATGCTGACACCCTACTGAGCCTGTCAGTGACAATATCCGTACAGTCCGGTCCGTTCGTCTATGAGCATTGTAAGGCGGGCCTAGGGGGTTGGTAAAGGTCAGACCCCCAAAAGCGGTACAAGTCGTGTCGGAATGTAGCCCAGAACACCCTGAGATACTACTGGAATACCTACCAGTAAATCTCCTGCCTTGGCCAAGGACTTCGTGTAATGGCTCTCCTAGACATAGTGCGACCTCACCCCCAATACCGGGAGAGACGAACCCCTGAAGATCCGCTCACTGCCTCCATGTGGCTCGGGACTGTACCCAACTAAAACCTGTTTGCACGTCTCCTTTGAGCGTGGTAGGGTAGTAATCAAAGTACAGTGGGAACTCACACGAGACAAATGACGATTCTTAGGTCGATGAACTAACCTGCACACATGTCACCAGGGAACTGCCATCTGACGTCTGGTATAAGACCAACTAGCATGTTCCCGGCGAGTCCTGTCCGGTGTACTCATAACCCAATGAGCACCTGTATACATCTTAGGTGAACCAACTGACACCAGTGGCTTGTGAGACCGGCCACCGCCCCTCGTCGGGGTCTCGACTGTATACACTAGTCTACTCCGGAGTATCGATGCCCTGTCTCGAAACTCCCACGACTAGGGACCTTTTAAGGATTTGCTTATAGACCCCAGCTCCCACATATATGATCGCCCTCATACTGCTAACAGTCAAGCAAGAATCCTAGGGGCTCTATCAACGTGCAATAGTGACCTGTAAGGTCATCTAAAGCAGTACACGATGATAGAGATAAACCAGATAGCATACTATCATCTTGAGCAAGACTGTCCTACCGGCATAGGTCCTCTTTCAAACATTGCAATCACGTGCCTGTGATCCAATAATTGACTCTGAGGGCACTATCTCTAACATACAGAATGTTCATTGATTCTAGAGCCTTGAACGAAGTAACGATAAAGAACAAGTACCCACTACCGCGCACCGACGATCTGTTCGATCAGCTAAGTGGATCTTGTGTTTTCTCCAAGTTAGATTTTCGTTCCGGTTATCATCAGGTGAAGGTCAAGGAATCTGATATCCATAAAACGGCATTCAAAACTCGCTATGGTCATTACGAATTTCTTGTGATGCCATTTGGAGTGACCAACGCACCAGCAATATTCATGAACATGATGAATCAAGTTTTCCGAGAGTACATAGATAGGTTTATTGTCATCTTCATCGACGACATCCTGGTGTATTCTAAGAGTCGGAAAGAGCATGCCGAGCACCTACGAATTGTCCTGGAAACTCTACGACAATATCAACTCTACGCCAAGTACAGCAAGTGCGAGTTTTGGCTAGATCAAGTTGGTTTTCTTGGACATATCGTATCAGGCGATGGAATCTCTATGGATCCAGCGAAAGTTTCAGCAGTAAGTGAATGGACGACACCAAAGTCAGTGAAGGACATTCAAAGTTTCTTGGGTCTAGCTGGATATTACAGAAGGTTCATTGAAGGATTTTCCAAGATTGCAACAACCCCGACCAAGCTCACACGTAAAGATGAAGAATTCTTGTGGTCAGAAGCATGCGGACAAGCTTTCGTAGAACTCAAGTCAAAGTTGACATCAGCCCATATTCTCGTTATACCGGACCAATCTGGAGGTTTCGTTGTGCATTACGATGCATCCGGTAAGGGATTAGGATGTGTTCTACATCAGCACGGTAAGGTTGTAGCTTATGCTTCAAGACGGCTGAAAATTCATGAGCGCAATTACCCGACGCATGATTTGGAGTTGGCGGCCGTAATCTTTGCTCTTAAGATTTGGCGCCATTATCTTCTTGGTGAATGAGTTGACATATACACAGATCAGAAGAGTCTGAAATATGTGTTTACTCAGAAAAAGCTTAATATGCGGCAGAGACGATGGTTAGAACTTATGGCGGACTTCGATATCAAGCTGCAATATCATCCAGGGAAGGTGAATGTGGTACCTGATGCCCTTAGTCGCCAACCATTAGCAATGCATCTCACCGCTCAGTGGAAGCTTCAACAAGACTTGTATCAGATAGAGATTGAAGTGGTCATGCCAAGTAACGCTTTAAGTTTGATGAATTTACACGTTCAATCTACCATTGTCAATCAGATCAAAACAGCTCAAGCAAGTGATGCTAACTTGCAAAAGATCAGGGAACAAGTAGAGAATGGACTCAGAACAGACTTCATCATTTATGAAGACGGATCTTTAAGATACGTGTTCATACCATAATTTTGCATTCTTATAGACCCCATTCTTATTCAGTTTACAAATAAACAGGTGCTTTTGACCCATGTCTACTACATAGTTGCAGGTTACAGGTTCTCGAAATAAAAACAGTGAAATTGATGAAAAAGATGATACAAAGTGAGACTACGACCGACAAATGGAAGAATCTTGATCAAGCCTACAATTTGGAGAATAACAAAAATCAATAAACAAGTTCATAAAGTACAAAGGCAGCTCAAGATTCAAGACTTCAACATGAAGCAAACGGAAAAGTCCATGACATTACTCACTGTAGAGATCTGGAAGAGAACCAGAAGACATTCTGAAGAACAAACTGAAGAAAATATAAGTACAAATGCAACAGAAGAAGCCCAGAGAAATTGAGCCCACAAACCCCATATACGGCCGCGGAACTGCGGCCAAACGTGGGCTTTGGCCGCGGATCCGCGGCCACATGTCGCAAGTGTTGGTGGAAAATTCCTGAGGCGGCTGGCGAGCGTTGACTAGTTCTTTTTCTTAGGGGGTAAAATTGTAATAGCAGACGTGACTCGACTGTAACCCTAGGGTTTTTATGAATCTATAAATAGAAGCCCTAAAACCTTTTTTAGGTTATGCCTCTTCTTGTGCCTCATTGTAAATCTCAAATTCAGATCTGTAAAGAATGAAGAGTGCATCAATAAAATAGGAGTAAGTTTTCTTTTCATCGCCCTAGTTAATTTTATTATCTGCCCTAGGTAATTTCTTATCTGTCCTAGTTAGATCTTTAATTCCTTGCCCTAGATAGATAGTTTAGATATATTCTTCAATTCCCTAATGAGCGAGTAATCTTCTCGCTTGTTAGGGTTAGTTTTGGGGAAGGCTTAAGAGATGAAGATCTCTCACCCCTTTCTTACCCATCACATATAATTAATAGGACTCCATGCATATATGCACACACCGCTCCCTACGGCACCCTATCCCACGAGGTAGCGGTGATACCGTAGTATAAAGGCCCGGTTGAACGTGTTTTCCATGGAGGTTAGGGTAAGGATTAAGAAAGGAATGACAAGAACCTAGAGGAAGAAATACCGTTTCTTCCCGATGGTCCTAATCCCCTTTATTAATAATTACCATAACTCCTCATAGATCTTAATTTGGGTATTGAAAGCGGTGGAAGATTTATTGACTTTCCAACCCTAACCTAAACCTAACCCTAGCAAAATTTAGATCTAGATAAATTTAATTTTTAGATTTAATCAATCCGTTCACACCGTTCGGAATTAACTCGTAAGAACAATTAGGAAATTCACAAAATCCCTGTGGACCGACCCGTATTCACCGGCTAGCTACCAAGCGACGTCGTTCTTGATTGCGGTTATAAATTATTCTTTGACTAACGAACCAAATGGCGCCGTTGCCGGGGATGGCGTGTTATTTTCTTTTTGTAATTTCGGGTTAATATAAAAAAAATTATAAAAACCGAAAATAAAAAAAATATAAAAATTTTATCATCTTTTATTTTGTGAAGGGTATTTTTCGTGTGAATTTTGCAGGACCGCAAAACAAATTCAGATCTGCAAAAATCCAGAAATAAAAACAGAAAACCAAAGATCTGAAAAATAGGGGAAAATCAAAACAGAGAAGTAGAAAAAATCTCGGGACTCGAACAGAACAGGAGACCGCGGAACCGCCGCTTGGAGCGCCTTCTGACCACGGAATTGCCGCGTAGTGGCGACATCATCCTCTCAAAAAATTTCTTGGGGCTTGAACCCTACTGAACACCGCGGAAACGCGTCTAGAACCCCCATCTTGCGGCGGAACCGTGGCTGAAAGCCGACGTCATCACGAGGAAATCCCACTATTAGTTCCCTTTATCTCTCCTCTGCAACCTAAAATATCTCCTCTGTAAATTTGCCTGCAGGATTCTTTACGCTTAAAAATCTCTCCCCCTTCCAATAATTGATCTTGTGCAGGATTCTTTGCGCCGCGCTTAAAATAAAAAATTTGATTGCAAGTGGTTGTTACTATTTTGCATATTTTTAATCGGACTTTAAGGGGCTTGAGACCAATCCAGATTGGGTGGGGATTTCATCACCCTTCGCAGGATCCCAGAAATCACATAAGGCATATGCATTGACCATTTTTAATTAAAAAATACTAGACTCAGCTCTAAGGACGTCGAGCTCAATAGGACAGAGGACTAGTTGTAGGCATCGGCCGTTGATCCCAACCTGACTTTGCGGTGTCTAGGCAAGTGTGTCTAAGGCAAGTGGTTATTTAATTAGGGCCACTACTTGTAGTGGAGAGCCTCCCACTCACCCGGCACTTACCTGGCCGCAATTGGCGGTGAAGAGGCGGTTTGAGATCCTATTTCTAGCCCTTTGGAACAGTTAGGAGCTGTCTAGCTGACCTATGTGACCCTAGATTTAGGCCTGATTGTGCATTTGTGGTTGATTGAAAGTGTGTCTAAGCCCTTTATCGAAAATTTTTGCAAAAAGTTCCAAATAAAGAGAAAAAGAAAAAAAATGAATTTTTTTTTATAAAAACTTGCATCTCGTCGCTAAGAAATCCTTGCACCCCACATTCTTTTTCTCCCTTCTTCCATCATGGGTACCCCACCTCACAAATCTCTTACCGAACTTTGGTACCCGGAACCAAACTTTGCTTCGTACGCGAATTGTTTTGGTCGATTTACGGACGACCCCTCCATGCCCAAAATTTCTTTGAAAGATCGAATAGAAGCGTTTAGGAGAAACAGTTCGACTCTGCAATCCACTTTGTATCAACCATTTCAATCTTCACCACCTTCTTACGTTGATACCACTTTTTCGAGCCCGAATGTAACTCCGAAACCCATGTCTATTGCCGAACACATTGAATTATCTCGTAGCCGATCTTTCACTCCTCTCAACACATCCAGTTCTTGGGATCAACAAGTCCATTCACCTTTTTATCCAAATGTTGATCCTACTCCTATCCAACCATCCAATTCCTACCAGTCCTACCCGACTTTCCCACCTTCCCTAGACATTTCTTCGACACAACCATTTGGGAGTTTCACGTATCCAAACAATTTTGAATTTTTTACCGAAACCCCTTCACAACCCATGTTTAGTCTAGAACAGTCGTTAGAGGCTTATATGTTAGCGACAAACCAAATGATGAGGAATGTGGATGCGTCCATTGCCGTCCTTATGCAACCTAATGAACCGGTAGCTAGTTTCCAACTAGCTCCAAATCTTCCAATGTATGATGAGGCGGTTGGACAGAGTGAGAATTTGAGAGGAGAGAGTGAGTTCTACACCTTTCCAAATCAAACCTACCCATACCCAATTGAATCCTACAATTCTGGTTTTCAAACAAGTGTTCCAAATGATTCATCAGTTGAAAATAAAACATTTAATGAGTTGTGCGACTTTGTAGTGCTTGATTTGCAAGATTGTGAAGAGTCTCTTTCGAGTGAAACCACACCTAATCCTTCCGATCTCTACACCTCCACCCTAGAACCTGAATTGATAAATATCCATGCTTTTGATGAGGTGTCAGAAAAAATTGATTTTCACTTGATTGAGGATATAGACGCCGGGAATATTTTGGATGATGAACCCGTAAATTTGACTGAAATTTTATCTCCAATTCATCATCCCGAGTCATTAAATGTTTCTCCCGAACTTCATATGCGTCTTGATTTTGATGATAATGGCATGGATAAGCTAAATTTTGAGGAAAATTATGAGGATAGTATTGAGAAATGTATTGAGGATAGTATTGAGGATGAACCATTTTTGTTTGATGTGTCGAATTTTCCAGTTCATCCTCCTGAACCTTTAACTGTTATACTTCCTAAATCACACCTCATCCTTCCAATCGTTCCGACCACACAAAAGATCACGCAGGGAGACTGTGAGTTTGAAAGATTTCTCTTCGATCGTAGCAGTTTGGACGCCACTAGTGCGTACCTCTTTGAATCTGACACAGTTCTCACAGCCGATACCGATTACGAGTGCTTCACTTTTTCGGACGATTTTAAAGACTCACCGCCCGAGTTTGAATCCTTTGAATTTTCAGATGAGTTAGTTGAACTATCAGACTCGGTTGCTTACAGTCATTTCAAACCATTGATGGAATCCTTCGAGTTCGAGACAATTTGCTTAGGTGAGAATAACACTATCCCTAAATCACTCCCTTTCGTCTTTCCTATCGTTTCGACCACGCAAGACTCCGTCGCGTTTCCATTTTCAATAGAGGGTTTACCAAGTTCGATGTACCCATGTTTTCTTGCGAATCTTGAGGGATTTGACCCCATTTCTCGACGGGTTGATAGATTAGCACAATCGCTTTTAACACATCGGTCATCACAAATTGTGCTAATTTATTCACTTGATTTACACCCTCAAGATTGTACTTCACTTCTTTCTCTTTTCTGCCATTCTTCTCCTCCACCGAGACCATATTCCACTCTTCTTCCCATACGGTCTCGTGTGTTTCTCAACTCTTTTCTCTACACCTCATTCTTTCACCAACCCTGCCATTATCACGATAGAATTTTTGAATGGTTGGTGCTAACCTTTGGCTTATGTAAGGCCTTGTTTAGTTTGGGGAGGACCTTGTTGTATATATCTATATATATTTTTTGTTTTTTTTCTTTTAAATAAAAAAAATAATAATAATAAATAAACATGGGAGTGCCGACATTTTGACCCTCTTGGTATAGCATGACAGTGAGGACACTGTCAAGTTTAAGTTTGGGGGTATGCTCGGTAAGCCTTCTTCCTTCGCATTCATATGTACATTTTTGCATTTGCATACTTATTTTTAAAACCCATAAAAAATTGAAATTTTTTAAAAATTAAAAAATTAAAATATTCAATTTTGGCCATAATTGACTTGAGTTTGACAAATAGGTTAACTAGTTAGGAACAACTAGATCTAGACTTAGTAAATTAAAAACCCTAAAAATAACTTTTCTTAAAGTTTAACGGTAGAAAGTATATGCCTTTGTAGTTTATTTAGAAATAGGCAAATTTTGAGCTCACTTCTTGGGCTAAGTTAAAACAAGGGAAGAGTATCGATATTTTTATTAAAGTGTAAGTTTGAAAAATAATTCCTAGCTTAAGTCTAAATTCTAAAAATATATACCCTACAAAATTTGCGCAAACACGAACCTTGAAACTTGGAATAGTAGAAGAGACGTTGAAATGCTCATGTCTAAAGTCCTTAGTATGAAGAAAAATACAATAAATACAAGTGTGAATAAAGAAAAAAATGAACACTGGTTTTTGTAATTACTTAAGGCTGCATTAATAGAAAAAAAAATTTAGCGAGGGTGCTTCATCACCTAGTGCCTTAGACCAACTGATTTGGAAGTCACTGCTAAAGCCTTAGGTGTTACAAGACTAGAAATTACGCCTTATTGTGCATACACATTTTGTAATCGGTTGTTGGTATCTCAAGAAGTATTAACGATCGCATGAAGAATGTGTGAGCCAAATTCATCTAAAAATTCACCAATTAAGAAGTGCTTTGGACAACGGACAAGAGTATGATTGCTTGATTTGAATTTCCAAGTGTAGGGGTGATATATACACACACGTAGGGGTATGTGATTGGGATTTAGATAAGAGATAGGAATGAAGAATAGAACTTATATTGTTTCCCCCAATCAGAGCAAGGCTCTGTTTGAATTTCAAAAATTCAAAATTTTGAAGCAACGCTTCAAATCCCGTGCGCTGCGCGCAATACGCCACGTGTCAAAGGCTGATAAGGCAGCGCAGCGCCCAAGGCAGTGCGCCCAATCAGAGCAAAGCTCTATTTCAAGTAAAATTAAAGGAAGCAACGCTTCAGTTGCGCAGGCACTGCGCTGCGCGACACGTGTCAGCGCGGATGCGCTTGCACAGTCGCGCTGCGCTGTGCGCTGCGCGACACGTCACGTGTCGCGCAGATGCGCTTGCGCAGTCGCGCTGCGCGTCAAGCGATGGGGAGATATGCAAAACAGAATGGAGATTTCAAGAAATCTTTTCTGTTTTTGTTAAAACAAGAAGATTTTCTTCTGTAAAACAGAACCCCTTGGATCAAAGATCCAATGGTGGGGAAAATTCCTCAAATCACTCAGAGAAAGATCTCTTTAACTAATTTATGGGCACTATAAAAAGGACCCCAAGCCTCAATTAAAAAAGAAAAAAAGAAAAAACATTTTCTTGAAAAAAGTCAAGAGCTTCAAACAGAGAGAGAACTCTGAGAAAATTTCAAAGAAAAAGGTAAAAACCTTCACGAGAGAGAAGAAATCTCTTTTAATAAATCATTGATCTAAAAACCAGATCAATGATCTTCGCATAATAGACAGTGCTTTGCACTTCTTATAAACCACTGGTTCTTTAAAACAAGAAAACAACAAAATAAAAAAAATAGTGCTTTGCACTTTTATGAACCTCTGGTTCTTGAAATGAAATTAAAAAAAAACTTATTTTTCTTAGATCTAAATTAGATCAAGAAATCAAATAGTGCTTTGCACTTCTGTTCTTGAATCTAAAAGATTCTTAGTGCTTTGCACTTCCAAACTGCGCTGTTGCGCTCTTGGAAAAGCGCCACGTGTCAGCATCTGAATCACTTGCGCTATGAGCTTTGAGATAGAGCTTGGCTCTCTGTGATTGGCGCAACTCACCAAGGTGTGCCACGTATCAGCAGCGCAAGCGCAGCGCACTCACGCAGCGCACTGCGCTTGCATGACACATGTCGTCATTGCAAGCGCTTGCGTTCTCTGATTGGCGCAAAGCGCCTGAAAATGCAATGCGTTTCCTGAAGGGCCAGGCCCAATTAAAAGACCAAACAGGCCTAATTAAATTGATGCTTTGCATCATTTATAAATGGGTAAAGCCCAAACAAAATAATAAAAATGCTATGCAGATGCCTTGCAGAGCCCAAAATAAATTGATGCTCTGCATCTTTTATGGGCAGAGCCCAAACAAAAAAATAGAAAATAATGCAATGCATTATTTAAAAATGGGCCAAGCCCTAACACAGGTCTAACAGACCAAAAACAAATAAAAGGCGTTGAATACTTTTCAACTGGACTTAGCCCTATCATGGCCGTAAGTCCTCAAATTAAATTGACTGAGCGAGATTGCTCCCTTAAATCAATTTATATCCGGTTCGAGGGTACATCACCGAGCTCCTCTAACACCTCTCGTTGTAATCCTTCAACGACGTCAGAGAGGCGACGGGTCCCAACGACCACACATGAATACGGACTGCGGGGTCCTTAAACTCGTGGACCGGAACGTCCTTAAACTAATGTTGGACCGGAACGTCCTTAAACTAATAGCGGACCACCACGTCCCTAAACTAGAACATAGACCACCATGTCCCTAAACTGGAATGTGGACCGCAATGTCCCTAAACCACCTATGGACCACTATGTCCCTAAACTGGAACAATAGAGCTCCTAAATGCTCTTTTGTCGGATCTAAACGATCCCGTTTAAGTTGATCTTAGCCTCAAATATGGCTAACGTATCCTTAAACATTCAAACAGACTTTAGTCTCAAATTGGACTATAAGACCTCCAATCAACTTTGGTTCAAGGGTACATCTCTGATCTCCTCTGACACCTATCGTTGTAATCCTTCAACGACGTCAGAGAGGTGATGAGTCCCGACGGCCATATATTAAATAGATCACTACGTTAAGTTGATCTTAGTCTCAAACAGGACTATCGTATCCTTAACGAACGTTTAAATTGATCTTAGCCGCAACGCGACTAATGCATCCTTAAACTAAAAACACTAAACCCAAATCTAAGTAAATACGGATTTGGACTAATCCACGTCCTACGGGCGACGGCATTACTTAGTCTCCGTATACAATCCACGGGCAACCACAAACAAAACAAACACACACGACACGAAGTGAAATTCTGGAGAAGGAGAAAGTTGCTACCGCGATGCGGTAGCGTAATTAACTGCAGGGGCTTGCGCCTGCAGGGAAGAGCGTCCCCACAATCAAAAACCCCTCAAGCGGGGGGGAATCTGACGAAGTCTGCTACATCGGCCGCATCCGTCTAAACCTCCGATACACGGTGCCATAAATCAACTTGGCATTTTCGGAGAGGTGGACGGATAAAACCAAATAGCATCTGCCCCGAATCTCAGCGTCAGGACATCGCAGTCTTGTGCACCGTCTTTCGGAGGGGAACAGATTCTGGCACGCCCGGTCGGACCTCTTTCTCTTTCCACTCCACACTTCATGTGTCGTTTTCGCGAACCAATCGCGGTTTGTTAATGGTTGCCTTCGGATGTCAAGTTACTAAGATTTGGTCTTTTGCCTGGCGCAGAACTCAAGATTCAATGGGCTCTAATTGCACCAACTGCTCGAAGTGCCACTCCAACGGACGCTCCACCTCACCCGGAGGTGTAGCATATGGGCCCTAAGCGGCTTCCTTCCTTGCTCTGCCGGTAGACCAGGTGACTCAAGCCACCACTGGCCTATTCTTCGGGACTATGATCCCACCTACAACCTTCTCTATGCCAATACCTGCATCGGAAGTGAACAAAAGTCGGTCTTCGACCGGCTCACTGCTACGACGACCCCTGTCAGCAGGTCGCTCACTGTCAAACCAACAGCCTCGGTTTTCGCCAGGCTGGATCAGAACTCTAAATTGGCTGCCCCGAGGAAGGCAATAACTGCTGCTCCAGAAGTCGTCAAGGCGGCTTCCCCTGTCAAAGAGTCAGTCTTTTCAAGACTGACGATTCCTGCTCCTGCCCCTGCCCGAGGATCTGTCTTCGACAGATTAAATATCAGCCCTCAAAGAACAACCTCAGTCTTTAAGAGGTTAACACCAGCCGCGCCTCATTCGAACAGGGGGAAAAAAGAAGATGTCTCAATCTCCTAGCCAGTCCCAACGGCTCGTCATTCTCGACGTCGCCATTGGTAACGAGTGAGGAAGGCAGGGGGCAATTCCCCCTCAGGGCTAACTCCACCGGCTCCAGTGGTGGAAGTCAACGCTGCTGTTCCAACTGGGAACAGCTTTGAACTGCTGAGGAGGGTATGGAAGAATTCTCCAACCGCTACACTGAAAAGATCTCCTCCGCCGCCTGCGGAGAGAGTCCCAGAAACGAAGCAAGAACAACCCCCTCAACGGCTGTCCTCAAGAATTTATAAAGTTTGGAGGAGGGTTCAAGACTCCGTGATCGACATGGATCACTCCCGTCAACGAAAGAAGATGAAGGTGCGAAAAGAAAAAGACCGTCCTATTAAACAGCAGGGGACAACAATCGCTAGGGTGCCCACTACAACGGCCTCTTTAACTTCAACGGCCCACAAAAGAAGAAGGCCGGAGAAAACCCCCACGCCCGCAGCAAATGCCAAAGGTGGTGAGCCTAAACGCCCTAAGTCCGGGGGCATGATAGTTCATACAGTTTATGTGGTATCGGGAAAAGAGGATAGCCGCATATCAACAGGTCATAGACCGCACATGAGGTCAGTGACCAAGGCTCAGGAGCAGCAGCAGAAGCTCCAAGAAATTATGAACGCTATGGCCTCACTTACAGGGCCAAAAGAAAACCTTGAAACGTCCTCGGATGAACGCCAAGAGGAAGAAACCGACGCCGAATTCCTTCGTCGGATATTGGAGAAGAAGGACAAAGAGGCTGCTGAACAAGCAGCCAACATACAGCGTATGGGCCTCCTCTTCCAAGACATGATAGGGATGATGATACAACAAGATCCTCCGGCTGAAGAGCCCCCGATCGTCCTTGTAGATGATAGGGGAGAGACATCAAATCCTTCACCAGCTCTGTCGAAGGCTAAAGAGGATACAATCTCTAAAGCTGATTTGGACGAGTACATCGCCCAACAAATACGGGTTCATCATGCGACCGAAGCAGCTGGCCAGGTCGTAAAAACAGGACGGCCATATCCAAGTTGGTACGATCAAATCAAGTATCCACCCGGTTACACAATTCCCAAGTTCCATGTCTACAAGGGGACAGGCAATCCTCACCAGCATGTTGCCCAGTTCAGGGCACTCTGCGGCAACACCGGCGGTGATGACAAGCTGTTGCTTCGCCAGTTTGTTGGAAGCTTATCAGATACGGCGTTCGAATGGTACTCTGAGCTCCCGAACAACTCTATTAAAACCTTCGCAGAGATGGAGCTGCTGTTTACTCAGCGTTTTGCAAGCGCCAGTGAACGTACCTCGATGACGGCACTGATTAACGCCAGGATAAAACCCGGCGAGACGTGGGTTTAGTACGCTATACGATGGCGGAACTTATGGTCGAAGTGTGAGCAGCGCATTGAAGAAGCTCCCGCAGTGGGTATGTTTGTAGGAACCCTTGATCCGCAAGCAACCATCTCACAATTTATGATGTTTTTCAAGCCAACTACCTTCCAGGCTTTGATTGAAAAGCTAGCGCAGATGGATCAGATGGGCCATAAACCCCCTCTTCCAAGGCCGGACTCCCGAAATGATAAAGGGAAGGGAAAAGCGATCGTCGTCGCTAATGCTCAACAACAACCGAGCGACTCGAAGCCGGTTGCTCGTCAAAATAATATGCGCTCGTACGTACCCCTTGAGGGTAGGATGGGACGTCCTTATTCCTTTCCCCGCGATAAAACGAAGAGGTTATTCGAGCTGGCGTTACGCAACAGACTCATAAATCTGCCGGATCCAAAACGTCCGTTGCAACCAAGTGACGTCAACAAGCCCAACTACTGTCTTTATCATCGAGTACTGGGCCATCCGATCGAAGACTGCTACGTCTTCAAGAATTGGCATGAAAACCAGTACCGACAGGGCAAGTTCGCGTTATCTGACAAATGGAAGGTGAATCCCCCGCAGCCCCACACCTCTAAGGGGACGAATACGCCGGGGGCAACATGCTCCGTCGTTGAAGAAGCTCCTTGGGAGGTTGTATTATCAACCAAGACAAAATGGATGCTAAACGATCTTCAGACATGTCCAGCAATCAAGTGGAAGAACCCGTTGGAACCGCAGGTCATTGAAGGGATGTTGAAGCCACGTCCAACTCCAAAGACCGATGGTGGTGGTTCAAGCACTTGCAGCCAGCCGTCAAAATCTTCAAAAAAGAAGAAGAAGAAATCTAAGAAGCCCGTGAAGCCTGGCGACAAGCGCAGGACTTACAAAAGCAAATTGACGCGCTGGATGAATACAACCAAAAGGCACGGACTCCCATTACGCTCCAAGAGTTCCTCAATCACGTCTCTCAAAAAGAAGACGAGGGAAGAATTTTATCAGATGAATCCGAAGAATGCGTGGCGAGCTGTCATATGATTTCCCATTCGATCGCGAACGATGAGGAGACTCCTTGCACCGAAAAGCTGGGGGCAGATCCTGAATTAAAAATTCTGGGGCTATCAGATGAGGTAATTGACGCATTCCTCAACGAAGCTCGGTTGAAAAGTAAAGCTGATCGAGAACGCGAGACGGCTATATTTGAAAGGGCCAAGCGCCAGCGACTTGATGAAAAAGCTGAGACGATCCCGCTGGAGCAAAACACCTCCGCTACCGACAAAAGCCAATTCAAGATGAGGAAAAAGTTTGCTAAGGCCATATCAATGGGCATGAAGCTACCATCCTCTGAAGGAAACATCGCCGGTGAAGTGGAAACGCACCCCTCTTATTGCTTATATCATCGGAAGATTTCGCACCCCACTGAAGAGTGCAAAGCTTTCGATAGATGGTGGCAAGGATATGTTGCTCATCGACAACGCTTTAAGCGGGAAAAGCGTAAAACTCGTCGAGAGCAAAGAAATACGACCGAAGGGCTTAAAAGAACTGCTGGCGATTGTTGCATGGTTAACACCGGTAGATCACAAGTGCTTACATTCGGGAGTGATTCTGATGAAGAGCTAGAACTTGCCCCTCTCTTTAAAGAGTCCGCTTCGAGAAAAGAAGAAGAACCAAAGGTTTGCGAAAATATCCGGCTACGTAATCGCACGCTGCCCGTAAAGAACCTCGGACCCTCGAACAAAAAAGATAAAGGGAAAGAAAAGGCCTATGAAGATATCGTCTTAGATGACCAAGTGGTGGAAGAGCTAGCTGCCAAAGACCCGGCAAAAAAGAATAAGGTGGATTACAACGTTTTAGCACATCTGAGGAAGCTGCCCTCACAGCTCAGCATTCTTGACGCCCTTTTGCTATCAAAAGAGGCGAGAGATTCGTTGATTAAGGCACTCCAAGACCCAGAAAAATTCCAAGCATGCTTGGCCGAAGAAAAGATGAAGGATGAATTGGAGGAAGTGCACACGGCCGATGTTACTTTTGGCGATGAAGACCTTCTACTTGGGACGCACGAACACAATCGCCCTTTCTATGTCTCGGGATACTGCCATGATATAAAGATAGGCAAAATCCCGATCGATAATGAATCGTCTTTTAACCTACTCAACGTGCGGGTGTTGAAGGAAATCTGTATGAGCGTCCAACACCTTGCTCGGGACAAGATCACCATCTCCGGGTTCGACTCCCAATCGTCAAAAACTCTTGGATCTGTGATACTGACGCTACGTTTCGGGCTACTCGTCACGGACATTAAGTTCCACTTCATAGACGCCAAGACATGCTACAACGCTTTGCTCGGCCGACCATGGTTACACGAGTACAACATCATCCCTTCTACACAACATCAGTGTATGAAGTATTTTAAGGATGGTTTCGAGTATACCGTGACGGGAGAACTGAACCCGTTCTCTGTGAACGAGGTCCGCAAATACGAAGATGCCAAATACTTCTTGCCGGATTTCGAAGATATGGAAAAGTGTCACAAACCAGAGAATAAAACTAATGCCACCATCCCTGTCTTCGCCAGTGATACCGAGGAAGAAGAGGAGATAGTGTATTCGGGTCCGCCCCAACACAACAAGCCAGGACCGTCCACTCCTACGTTGGTCTTTGGTAGTGATTCGGAGGATGAGGTCCATGTCGTATTCTCTGCTCGACCTTCAATACAAGCTTCCGCTGACGAAGAGCAAAGTCTGCAAGTCGCCATGGTGCCGCCTAAACATCATAAAGAATTGGATGCACTTAATATCTACAGTGTAGAAAGGCTGCGGACATTCTATATCCCTCCCAGGCGAGAAAACGAGAAAGCAATTCTGTTTTACCGCTCTGAAGAAACCAAGGTGGAAAAAGAAATCTGGCAGGGCGCGGATCCTACACTCGACAGGCTTCAGCCTATCCGTCTTTCCAGATATTATACAAAGGGTTTGAAAAAGCTGCTGAAACGCCAGGGGATATCCTTCAAACAAACCGTTAGAAAAGCCAAATTCTATGACAGGGTCTGGAACGTCCCCGGGTCTCAACGCAAACTGCCTAACGGGAGAATGGAAGTAAGAGGGCTTGGATACATCCGGTCAAAGAAACGAGAGTTACTACCCGGCTGCTACGTCATGTATGACCTTGATGAAGAAGCGGATGCTCGATGGGAGGACGCTAATCCTAAGCCAGTGAAAGTTTCAGATGCAAAAGAGCCCAGTCCGTCGTTCGAGGAACAAATGGACAAACTTATAAAGAAAGCTGGTCAAAAAGTCCGGGACGACCATAACCGCAAAACGGCCATCTACGAGAAAGCCAAGACACAACGCCTTCTCCAACAGGCCGTGAAGGATGAAAATGCCGCTCCTTGTCAACCTATTATAAAGAAGGCTCAGCGCAAAAGCAGAAATAAGTCGAAAGGCCAAAAAGACGCTCAACAACAACAAAGTAGGGCTAAGAAGCCACGCAAACGGGAGTCGAGCGTTATTGATCTATCCCTCATGAAGAAAATGGGTCGAGCGTACTCGTTTCCGCGGGACAGGACGAAGGAGATACTTGACCTCGCTCTAAAACATCACATGCTTACATTGCCGGAGTCTAAACACCCCGAACAAGCGGGCAAGGTCTCACACCCAGACTACTGCTTTTATCACCGAATGGTAGGGCATCCTCTCGAAGACTGCTTCACCTTCAAGAATTGGGTCGAAGATCAGTATCAGCTTGGCAAATTCGCTCTGTCCGACAACTGGAGAGTAATGCCGCCGCAAAAGCACGAACCCAAGGCCACGAAAGAAGAACCAGTTCCGCATTGGGATTGGAAGCGAATCCGCCCTTGTCACGTGATAACAATATCAAAAGAAGAGCCCGAGGACATAAATGAGCTCCCTTGGTGCCTCGAAAACAACAGCGACGGGATAATCTCAGAATTCTCACCAGTGCTAAAAGAGCTGGAAGATGGAATCCATACCACTGCAGATAACCTCAAGAAGATTGAATTGGAGACGGCAAACGATCCACGACCGACATTCATCAGCGAGTTACTATCTAAAGAAAGGGTAGCTGCGTTAAAAGATGTGCTTCTGCAGCATAGAGATTGCTTCGCATGGAACTATTCCGAAATGCCGGGACTAGATCCAGAAATTGCTGTACACAGTTTGGCAATATCCCCGGACGTCAAGCCATTCAAACAGGCACCAAGAAGAATGCGGCTTGAGCTTGAGATGAGCATCAATGCCGAGGTCAAGAACCTGATCGACTCTGGCTTCATCCAGGAGGTTCAATATCCGGAGTGGATCGCCAACATCGTCCCGGTGATGAAGAAAAGTGGGACTGTGCGCATATGCGTGGATTTTCGGGATCTCAATAAAGTTTGCCCGAAGGATGATTTTCCAGTGCCAGTCACCGCACTGACGATAGACAACACGTCTACTCACGAGGTTTTCTCCTTCATGGATGGCTCATCAGGGAATAATCAAATAAAGATGCATCCCGAAGACCAGAAGCACACAGCCTTCAGGACTCCTCTGGGTATATTCTGCTACAAGGTGATGCCTTTCGGTTTAAAGAATGCCAGTGCCACTTATCAAAGGGCCATGACGAAGATCTTCGATGACCTTATACACGAAATCGTCGAATGCTATATCGACGACCTCGTTGTTAAAAGCAAATCATATAAGGAACATCTCGAACATCTGAAGACCATATTTCAACGCCTTCGGCAATACAACTTGAAGATGAACCCTCTCAAGTGTGCATTCGGAGTTCCTCGGGCAAATTCCTGGGATTCATCGTCCGACACCGGGGAATCGAAATAGATCCGTCAAAGATCAAGGCGATCATGGAAATGCCTCCGCCAAGGACTCTCAAACAGCTGCGGTCTCTCCAGGGGAAGCTCGCGTATATACGGCGATTTATAGCCAACCTTTCAGGAAAGTGCCGTCCTTACAGTCACCTGATGAAGAAGGGAACTCCGTTCGTCTGGGACCAAAAATGCCAAAGCGCGCTAGACGAGATCAAGAAATACCTACAGAGCCCGCCAGTGTTGGCTGCTCCAGTCAAGGGAAAACCCCTCATTCTTTATACAACTGCCCTCGAAGGTTCTTTAGGCGCGTTATGGGCCCAAGAGAACGACCAAGGGAAGGAAAGAGCACTGTACTACTTAAGTCGAGTTCTGCTGGGGGCAGAAAGCAATTACTCTCCCATTGAGAAGCACTGCCTGGCGTTAATCTTTGCGATAACAAAGCTCAGACATTACGCATTAGCACATGAAGTCCGTCTCATTTCGAAGGTGGACCCTCTCAAATATCTAATGTCAAAAGCCATATTGACAGGTCGACTCGCTAAATGGGTTCTGCTCTTGATGGAGTTCTCGATAACATATCAACCTCTCAAGGCAGTGAAAGGCCAGGCCATCGCCGATTTCCTCGCTGAGCATCTGATACCGGCTGATTCTCCTCTGAATTGCGATTTGCCAGACGAACATACGTTTGACGCGATCGACGGTGGTGATACCCAGTGGGGACTTTATTTCGATGGAGCATCTTCCATGAAAAAGCGCAAACAAAGTACCCCTATAATCAAATCGGGGGTAGGCCTCATCTTCGTAACTTCACAAGGAGGGATTATGCGCTTCGCCTTCTCCTTAACAGAGCCGAGAACAAACAATGAAGCCGAATACGAAGCTTTGATAGCAGGCCTCGAGATCGCCATCGACATGGGAATTGAAAATCTCCTCATATATGGGAACTCCCAACTGGTCGTTAGTCAAGTAAACGGCGACTACCAGACAAGCAAACCAGAATTGGTGAAATATGGCGAAAAGGTGCAACAGCTGTTGACCCAAATCCCCTCCTACACTTTGGAGAACATACCGCGTGCCGAAAACAGCAAAGCAGACGCGTTGGCCAAACTTGCTAAAGAACTGGCCGACAAGAACCTCGATGACGTAAGAATCGTGGTACAAAGCCGTCGGGTGCTTGCCCCAGCGGAGATATCTCTGGAATCACCCGAAGAGAAGGGAGCGACTGAGCAGATGACCTTACAAGTAAAAGAACGAGAAAAGGTTGAGGATTGGAGGGAAGTCTTTATAGACTACTTTAAGTCCCACCGAATGCCCGAAGAAGCGTCCACAAGACATCAGCTCATGAAACGAGCTCTGTCTTTCACCTTCGTCAATGATACTCTATACAAGAGGTCATTTGATTCTCTGTGGCTGAGGTGCTTAGGACCTGACGAAGCGAGAAGGGTCGTCCAGGAAGTTCATGACGGACTCTGCGGTTCTCACCAAGCAGGCCCAAAGTTGAAGTTGAAGATCAAACGGATGGGCTACTACTGGCCCACAATGATCCAGGACTGCCTCGAATATGCGAAGCAATGCCACTCATGCCAAATTCATGGGGACTTCATTCATCAGCATCCGAATCCGCTACACCCGACAGTGGCTAGCTGGCCATTCGAAATGTGGGGAACTGATATAGTCGGCCCCATTGAACCAGCATCGTCTAAGGGACATCGTTTCATCCTGGCAACGACTGACTACTTCTCCAAATGGGCAGAGGCAGTAACGCTGAGGGAAGTAAAGACGGAGAATATCCTCCACTTCTTCAAGACGCACGTCATATATCGGTTTGGAACGCCAAGACGGATCATCTCCGATAACGGGCCGGCCTACAGAAGCCACAAGATCAGTCGCTTCGCTCAACAGTACAATATAGACTGGAGATATTCCTCAGTTTATAACCCATGAGCTAATGGTCTAGCTGAGGCCTTCAACAAGACTTTGACAAAGATCATAAAGAAAACGGTATCCCGAAATAAGAAGGACTAGCACAAAAGACTGTAAGAAGCTCTTTGGGCATATCGAACTACGTTCAAGACGGCCACGAACACAACGCCGTACGCGTTGGTGTTCGGTACAGAAGCAGTAATTCCCCTCGAGATAGAGCTACCCTCTCTACGAATGGCAGTCCACTACGAGCTGACGAACGAAGAAAATGCTAACCTTCGGCTTGAGGAGCTTGATGCCCTTGAAGAAACACGGCTCATAGCGCAACAAAATCTGGAAGCTTATAAAGCAAAGATGACGCGCTCATACGAAAGATTGACCTGACCGAGGACATTCCGCCAAGGCGAACTCGTGCTAGTGGTCAAAAGGCCTATGATCCCCAATCGCGCCAAGCGGGGAAAATTCGTGCCAAACTATGAAGGCCCGTACATCATAGATAAGGTCTACCAGGGTGGGGCCTATCTACTCATGGACATGCACGGTGAAAGGCCTTTCAGGCTGATAAACGGTCGCTTCCTAAAGAAATACTACGCTTAATGAGCCGCAGCCTAGGTCAATGATAGGTGACGACGACTATGTCCGCTCACTATCTTGCTAAGCTCAAGCTTTATAAGCAGTAGCCAGCCTCTCAATGCCGGACCGAAATGTCCTTAAACTAATAGCGGACCGAAACGTCCTTAAACTAATACCGCTGCATCCTTAGGCTGACGAGATGAATAAAAAAAATATAAATAAAAAAATATATAATAAAAAAAACGGTATGTCCATAAGCAAAAAGGGCACGGATGAAAACCCGAAAGGGCTCCGTGAGTAAAAACAGCAGGGCTACCGGCGAGTGTTTGTGAAAACCCGAAAGGGCGCGACCTCGTAAAAAAAAAAGAAGAGAAAAAGAAAATAAAAAGAATAAAAAAAAACGGTATGTCCATAAGCAAAATGGGCACGGATGAAAACCCGAAAGGGCTCCGTGAGTAAAAACAGCAGGACTACCGGCGAGTGTTTGTGAAAACCTGAAAGGGCGCAATCTCGTTAAAAGACACTTGTAGGGTCCTCTCGATCTTATAAGGAGAAACCACATGCGTGAGACCCTTACGACTCACAAAGGTGCAACACACTTAGGGATCCCCACGATTCCTAAGGAGAAAATACACTTGCGAGATTCTCACGACTCGTAAGGAGAACTCTCTTATGGGACCCTCACGGCTCATAAGAGTTGAAAGTCTTAAGTTACAGGACCTAAACCTGTGCTTAAGCAACCCCCACAACCTTCGATATTGCCCTACAAGCGGTCCAATACTGGCCCTTGTATACAATCCACGGGCGCGAATAAACATTTCCCTAACCAAGATCCATCCGTGATTGGGGATATGTTCGCACGACCCTTGTAAGTCCTCTCGATTTACAAGGAGAAAACCCTCCTGTAGGATCCTTACGACTTACAGAGGAAACAAACACTTAGGAATCCTCACGATTCCTAAGGAGAAAATACACCTATAAGATCCTCACGACTTGTAGGGAGAAATAACTTTGTGAGACCCTTACGGCTCATGAAGTCAAAGCCTTAGTCGACAGGACCCTAACCCTGTTCGCTAAGCCACCTTTGTTCGACATCTACAGAGGCAGATGATGATTCGCTCCTAGTAATATCCCAGTTGTAGCAGTGCTGATGCCGAAATCGGCTTACGGCGAAAAGCCAGTAGGCCGCACATGCATACGAAATAGCCGAAATGATGGGGCAACTTGCAATAAAAGCAGCAAGTAAAATGTATGCATGCAAAATAGCCGAAATGATTGGGCAACTCGCAATAAAAAGCAGCGAGTAAAAATAAAAAAAATAAAATAGCCGAAATGATTGGGCAACTCGCAATAAAAAGCAGCGAGTAAAAATAAAAAAAAATTAAAATAGCCGAAATGATGGGGCAACTTGCAATAAAAAGCAGCGAGTAAAAAATAAAAAAAAATAAAATAGCCGAAATGATTGGGCACTGCGAAAAATAGCCGAAATGATTGGGCAATCGTGACCTTCGCGATATAAAAGCTGAAATGATAGAGCATCGCGGAGATAAAACAAAAAAAAAATGATGATGATAAAACTTTGGCCCTACAGTTAAGATCACATCGATCCCTGTATACAATCCAAGGGCGTAAACAAAGAGGGAACTATACTTTCCCAACAGGCTCCGCCAGAAGACGAAGCCAAATCTCGACGGTTCAGTCCAACTCCGAAGAAACCAGTGTCTTCAGCAAATTCCTCGACTCACGGATACAAACACTCCTTGACGAGAGCCTCCTGATCCGCGTCGACTCGCAAAGCCACCAGTGCCTCAGTGGGAAATCCTCGACTCGTTTCAAACCCCAAGGAAACAAATAATCCTTGGCGCTTGGGAAACAAATAATCCCTAGCAAATTCCTCGACTCACGGATACAAACACTCCTTGACGAGAGCCTCCTGATCCGCGTCGACTAGCAGAGCCACCAGTGCCTCCGTGGGAAATCCTCGACTTGTTTCAAACCCCAAGGAAACAAATAATCCTTGGCGCTTGGGAAACAAATAATCCCTAGCAAATTCCTCGACTCACGGATACAAACACTCCTTGACGAGAGCCTCTTGATCCGCGTCGACTCGCAGAGCCACCAGTGCCTCCGTGGAAAATCCTCGACTCGTTTCAAACCCCAAGGAAACAAATAATCCTTGGCGCTGGGGAAACAAATAATCCCTAGCAAATTCCTTGACTCACGGATACAAACACTCCTTGACGAGAGCCTCCTGATCCGCGTCGACTCGCAGAGCCACCAGTGCCTCCGTGGGAAATCCTCGACTCGTTTCAAACCCCAAGGAAATAAATAATCCTTGGCGCTTGGGAAATAAATAATCCCTAGCAAACTCCTCGACTCACGGATACAAACACTCCTTGACGAGAGCCTCCTGATCCGCGTCGACTCGCAGAGACACCAGTGCCTCCGTGGGAAATCCTCGACTCGTTTCAAACCCCAAGGAAACAAATAATCCTTGGCGCTTGGGAAACAAATAATCCCTAGCAAACTCCTCGACTCACGGATACAAACACTCCTTGACGAGAGCCTCTTGATTCGTGTCGGCTCGTAGAGAAACCAGTGTCTCTGCGGGAGAATTCCCGATTCGTCTCAACTTGCAAGATGAAGCCTCAGGCAGCAGGGATTAAAAAACTTGCTTCCTGAACAATGGGACCCTACAAGTCGATCTAAATGGTCTCTTGCATACTATTCACGGGTCTCACTCTCCAAAGTCGAGTTTCGGCGAGGAGGGAAACAACCGCTTACGGGTCCTCTCGACTCGTAAGAGGGAAAAATTCTCTTATAGGATCCTTACGACTTATAAGAGAAAACCACACTTAGGAATCCTCACGATTCCTAAGGAGAAAAAACCACCTACGAGATCCTCTCGGTCCGTAGGAAGAAAAGTCTCTATGAGACCCTCACGGCTTATGGAGTTGAAAAGTCTTAGGCAGCAGATCTGAACCTGCGGCCTAAGCCACCGCTATTTCTTAAGAAAGTCGAGATGCGTGCTCTATTATCTGTTGACCATGTTTACTAAGGTGGCATGCTGATAATAAAAAAAAGAAAAGGCGGAGAAAACGACACAAGACATTAAAAAAAAATGTGTATCTTTTATTCATAAACTTGATTGAGTACAGGATACATTGTGCTAAAGAATAAAAAATATACATATACATTTTTTATTTACAAGTACAAATGATACAAGGAGAGTTACTGAGAAGGAAGCGTCTTAAGTAGCTTTATCAGTTGTTCGCACACTTCCTTCCATGCCTTTTCCCGATCGACTACCACCGCCAGTTCGTCCTCTACTTGAGCCCGCTGCTGCATGAAGGATGCAAGCTGTTCCCCAACGACCTGCTGAGCTGCTTCACGGCCTCGGGCATCACGCTCGGCGGCATCAGGCTTCCGCTTCAGTGCTAGCCCATTAGAGATACGCTCCAGAAGGCCTTCAAAGACAGCTTTCACCTCGGCAGCATTCGTCATAACTTCAGCGCGCAGGCGAGCAGTTGCGCTTGAATATTCCTGACGTTCCTTCAACCGTAAAGCTGCTTCTTGCTCCAAATGACGGAAATAAGAAGTGCTTTGCTCGAGCCAAGCTGTCCGTTGGGTGCTTATGGCCAAAACTTCAGGAGAAGGACGCGTCGACTCCAACCGATGTAGGCAGGCCTCGATCTCTCTGCAGTGGTTAACCCAAGACTCGACGACGCCTTCGTTGTGAAAGTTTATGAGCGCCGCCAACATTGGGTTAACTTCCACAGCGAAATCTACGGCAGAGGGGAGAGCGTCCGTGTTAAGCTCTTCGATAAACCCGCTCAGTATGCCTAGACTCATCACAGCACCCTTTGAACATGGACGTTTCAAGAAAGGGCCTACCGGTGAAAGGACACGAGACTCAAGAGGGACCGGAGCCGGAACGATAGCTGCAAAACAAAACATAGTTAAACGATGGTTCAAGAGATGTTGAAAAGTCATCAAAAAGGAAATTTACTATACCAGCTGCAACGGGCGGTAAAGCTGGAAGGGCCTGTGGCGTGGCAGGTCTTGCTCCCTTCCTTCGATTTGCGGCACTACAATAAGGCAGAGGAAAAGTCAGAAATAATCCCATTGCTAAAAAAAAAGGAAAAGAAAGACATCGAAATGAAAATATACTCACCGGCACCACTAGAGGGAGAAGCGAGTTAGGATGAAAAGGAGAAGTGTGGGAGCAACACTTGATATAGATGATCAAAGAGCACTCCTGAAAAGACACAGTGGTACGACGTTAGTACATAAGTTACGCGGTTAAAAGATAAACTAATGAGTCGCAAATCCATACCTTCCAACATCCGCGATGGCACAAGAGAAGGCTGGGAGGTGACCACCGCCAAGGCAGTAGTTGACGGTACTCCTTCGAGCAATGGAGCATCGGCGTTGGCCGCACCTGCGTTAAGAACAAAGACAAACTTGTTAGAAAAGATCACAAGTTATAAAAAGAGAAGGATAATAACTCGAAATTTACCCGATGAGCTGCCGGCCGAAACTGAGGCAATTCCCTCCTCCATCGACATGAGGCCACCGCCCGTGGCCTCATCACCCGACTCAATGGGAACCGTTGCCGTGCTCGCAAGCCCTGGAGACGGCGGGGAACCACAGACGGGGAGGGCTATGATTGGAGCATTGCCAGATTCCTGAGAAGGAGCGGTTGGCTCGTCCTCAGGAATCGTGGCCACCTCACCTGCTACTCCCTCGGGTTCAGCGGTCACGGTTGTCTCGTCCACCGTCACCACGAGGTCGCCAGCCTCAAGTGCCTCGCCCACCACTACCCTCGGCTCGGTTATAACGATCATTTCATCTGCCACCACTTCAGGTTCGGCATCAATGACCCTTTCGGCTGCAGATCCCCCAACTTCTGTTTCAGGCCCCGTAGCCCCAACGACGTTGCTCACCGTCAGCTCGAGTTCGGCAGGCACCGCCTCCTCTGTTTCCCTGGGTTCAACGGTCTCCGCCTCCCCCTCGGTCGGACTTGGCCCTGCAAGATGGGATACATAAGAACTGATGGCTTTATAATTCTTACAACAAGGTTATGAAAGAAATGCTACCTGAAGAGGTTTTATCATTTGCATTTCGAACCGCACGCGCGACTTGCCTGCGAGCAGTAGATAGGGCGACAGGGGCCTCTTCGGAGGGAGTATCAGCGCGGGGGATGGTGCTAGGGCCCGCTCCCATGGCCAAAGCAGCTCTGTGCTTCTTTGCTTCGTGTCTCAACCGCTTCCTATCCTCCCGAGCCGTTGAGACGGATGCCACCAGAGCCTTTTTAATTGAGGTGTCTTCGTCCGTGAATAGGGATGCCTCCAAATTTTTCAAGGCATCCCTCGTCGTTTTATCAAGTCGAGGCTCTTGCAGCAGCCCCGACGAGATCGGGACTTCAGTAACAGGCTTGGGAAGGATCCCCGCATCAACTGATATAGCCCCTACAAAGAAACAAAGGAAGAAGATTAGGTTGACTATCAGAAGAGATAACAAATTTTTCTTATAAAAGAAAAGGGGGTGGGACGTACCAATGCCTGTTAGAGCACGTTTCTCCTCCTCCTCTTGGAAAGTTTTCAAAGAGGCAGCAATAGCTTCTTCAGTAGAGACACCTGTTGAAAATGGGAAAAGTATTAGTCAAGAATAATGATAAAAAAAATGTGATGAAATGATGAAGAAAGCAGCTAATGATTACCTGACTCAGCGAGTTTGCTTAACATCGCTTCGAGCCTTGCTGATCGCTCAGAAGCTGCAATAGCGGCCGCCAAATTGGTGTCTGCGGGGTCTACCAAGAAGCCCTTATTGCGGCCATATTCACTTATTCCTTTGGTAAGAGGGGCCTCAGGCTCTAAATTGAGGATCGCGTCAAGAGAAAGGATCGACTTCTTCTTCTTTTGCCCGCCAGCTCTAGATGCACCTGGAATTGATTTGCGCTTGGCAGTCACCTTGGGGCGGCGGGTCCCGATATCCGCTCCTGCGCCGGACTCTGGCGATATTACATTAACCGTCTTCGTGGGAGCACCGGGCGCCTGTGGTGCATTCACCATAGCAGACATCGGCAATCCACGCGGGGGGCTCAACACGCGTGGTCGATCGACTCCGGCATCTTTTAGCGGAGGAATGACCGGAATCCTTGGCTTCAAAGGGGCCTTGCGATCACCGCCAGGAGGCGCACCCCTACGGTCAACCAGCATGCACTTCTCCGTTAAGATAACTGGGCGCATCGCATGCGCATACCAAGCCACGTACGTGTTAAGCATCTTAGGGACACAGCTGGGTTCGCTGATAAAGAAATAGGAACCCGTGTTAAGCCGTGTGAAATGGTGCATTGCATTCTTCATCCCCTCCCGGCTGACCACGGGCTTTTCCAGGAAAGCTTCCATCGGGATCCCTTGGTTGTAGCTCGATTGCTGAGCAAACCGGTGCGGGTTGTACCTCATAAAAAGTGATGTCTCATTCTGCCTAAACACTAGATAGCCCGGCCGAATGGAGTAGAGGTGGAGGATTTCCCGAGCCTTCAATACGGAAGCCCCGTCCTTGAAATCATCGCGCAGTGGCACTACTGACTTAGTACTCTCTGAGCCTATGGTTATAACCTTATCCACAAAGGAAACCTTCGCTCCGACCAAATGTGGACGAAAGAGAAGCCCCGTAGATTCCCGTGGGGATGCAACCACAATTGAAGCGCCGACCAACCGCATGACTCTCGGGAGTATGCATTTCTCAAAGAACGGAGGAATCTTATGGGCACCGAACACCCCTTGCACGTGCATCTCCATCCAGGAGGTGAAATAGTGCGTCGGGAAGTTAGCGGGCTGCACCCCAGGCTCACTAGCGTCCGCCGCTACGCTAAGTCCTTTATAAAGGTAGGCCAGCCCGGTGATTCCTACCGATAACTGCAAACCAGCCACTATCCGATGCGCTGGGTAAAAGACGGAGGGCCGCATATGACGCGGGTGCATGGAGAGCGCAAAGCTGCATAGCCACAAGCCTAAGAACCCAATAAAAAAGGTCTCCTCATCCATGCCCGGGACGGCGATTTCGGAGAAAGGGACGATGGCAGCGCTGGGGAAATAAAAGTCCCTTTGATCATTCTCCGATATGGGTCGGCGGTCCAAGCCGAAACCAAAAGGGTCATCGAGCTGGGCGAACTTCTCACCCCGCTCTGATAGGAACTCCGGGCGAATGAAGCGGGCAATAAAATCTGCGAAACTGACGCCCCGGTCGCCCGATTCCAGATGGAGTCCTTCATAGATCTCCAACACCTTCACCAAGCCCGGATACTGATGCTGAATGGTGTTCTCCGGAGTCAGGTCAAACACCAGTGGCTTGATGGCAAAGACGTATTCGTCAGGAGGAAGCAGTTCCTCGTAGTGCTCCCCCCTCATTGGTAGACCCGAGACTTCAGCAAACTCCTCCAAGGAGATGGAGACCTCCCTGTCCGTCATCAGGAAAGTGTGGGTGGGGATATTTCATTGTTCAATAAAGGCCTTAATCCACCACGTTGGAGGAGAGGAATACTCGAAGAGCGAGACGTAGACAGCCGAATACAATCCAATCTTCGTTAGATGATTCCTTTTCGCCGATAAGATGTACCGGGCCCACTGCAAGTATCCGGCGGGCGGTCGCGGCACCAATCCAATATTGTAGGCCTGTCCCCAAGGGCGTGCTTCACCCTGACAGATTCGTCTTCCTAAAATATCTATTGTCGGCGGCGGCTGCACAGGAATAGCACCAATTGCGGGTTGGAGGAGGTCATCCGAGTTCCAATTTTTAACCTCCACGGCATACTTCACCGGGGGTTCGTCCGCATAGGGGATTGAAGTTATGGGCTCAGACGGCGTGGCGGAACTGAAACTGCGACGACCTTGGATGATTTCATTGTACCACTTTCCCCACAAGTGAAGGTTTTTGTGCTCGGGGTCATGATCCTTAATAAGAGTAAGCGCCACCCGGTCCACTGGTGCATGGGGAAACCCTCCCTCTGAGCGAACAAATGGGAAAGACAAGTTGGCAGACATGTTTCCTGTAGAAAGACAAAAATAACCGTTAGTGTTCTAACGCTTGGCATTTTAAAAGCTTACTCCACACTGTGATGCAGTGGGTAGGGGACCAAAGGGGGACCCATAAAATCTGGATGACGGTGCATCATCTAATAAGACAATCCCATCATTAGATAAGATTGTCAATTCATGAAAAAGATCCACAAGAGAATATCCTCACTGATGGGAAATCCCTAGAGACAAGGAGAAAATCTCCTCTTTTTTTAGAGCAAAGTTCTGTCACAGAGTGACATTTGTCAAACTCTGGTCTCAGGGGAACAAGATTCCTCAAAAGAGCATAGCTCTGTGGTAATAATGGAAAGATCCATCAATTTTTTGTAACACTTAAAAGAATTAAAATTTTGAAATCTTGAAAAAAATTCTAGGAAAATTTATAAAAAAAAAATCTTCATTTTTCAGATCTAAAAAAAAGATCTACATTTGATCCAAGAACAAAGCTCTGTACATGGGTTAAAACCCATGGACAAAATCTCTGTAGATCTGTAAGTTTTTAAGAGCAAGGCTCTGTTGATGAAACCCTAAAGGGGTTTTTCTTTAGATCAAAGATCTATAAGAGTAAGGCTCTGTTAATTAAATTTAATTTAATTTAAATTACCTAGAGTGATTCTAAGTTCTGAACTTTGAAGTTCTTGGGGAAAGAACAAGAGCAGGGCTCTGAAAGTTCTTAAGCAAGAGTAAGGCTCTGAGAATCAAAACTCTTGAAAGTTGTAAGAATTTTCTAAGGACCAAGGGTCCTATTTATAGGCGCCTGCGCCCCTTCAACTTATCAGTTGATCCAAGGGCTGGGATCTTCCCACCGCTGCACTCACGTGCGCGCCACGTGAGCGCAACGGTGGGGGGGCATTTGTTTCCCCCAATCAGAGCAAGGCTCTGTTTGAATTTCAAAAATTCAAAATTTTGAAGCAACGCTTCAAATCCCGTGTGCTGCGCGCAATGTGCCACGTGTCAAAAGCTGATACGGCAGCGCAGCGCCCAAGGCAGTGCGCCCAATCAGAGCAAAGCTCTATTTCAAGTAAAATTAAAGGAAGCAACGCTTCAGTTGTGCAGGTACTGTGCTGCGTGACACGTGTCAGCGCGGATGCGCTAGTACAGTTGCGCTGCGCTGTACGCTGCGCGACACGTGCAGCGCGACACATGTCAGCGCAGATACGCTGGAGCAGTCGCACTGCGTTGTGCGCTGCACGACACGTGTCACGCGTTGGGGAGATATGCAAAACAGAATGGAGATTTAAAGAAATCTTTTCTGTTCTTGTTAAAACAAGAAAATTTTCTTCTGTAAAACAGAAGCTCTTGGATCAAAAATCCAACGGTGGGGAAAATTCCCCAAATCACTCAGAGAAAGATCTCTTTAACTAATTTATGGGCACTATAAAAAGGACCCCAAGCCTCAATTAAAAAAAAAAGAAAAAGAAAAAACATTTTCTTGAAAAAAGTCAAGAGCTTCAAACAGAGAGAGAACTCTGAGAAAATTTCAAAGAAAAAGGTAAAAACCTTCACGAGAGAGAAGAAATCTCTTTTAATAAATCATTGATCTAAAAACCAGATCAATGATCTTCGCATAATAAACAGTGCTTTGCACTTCTTATGAACCACTGGTTCTTTAAAACAAGAAAACAACAAAATAAAAAAATAGTGCTTTGCACTTTTATGAACCTCTGGTTCTTAAAATGAAATAAAAAAAACTTATTTTTTCTTGATCTAAATTAGATCAAGAAATCAAATAGTGCTTTGCACTTCTGTTCTTGAATCTAAAAGATTCTTAGTGTTTTGCACTTCCAAACTGCGCTGTTGCGGTCTTGGGAAAGCGCCACGTGTCAGCATCTGAATCACTTGCGCTATGAGCTTTGAGATAGAGCTTGGCTCTCTGTGATTGGCGCAACTCACCAAGGTGTGCCACGTGTCAGCAGCGCAAGCGCAGCGCACTGCGCTTGCATGACACGTGTCGTCATTGCAAGCGCTTGCGCTCTCTGATTGACGCAAAGCGCCTAAAAATGCAATGCGTTTCCTGAAGGGCCTGGCCCAATTAAAAGACCAAACAGGCCTAATTAAATTGATACTTTGCATCATTTATAAATGGGCAAAGCCCAAAAAAAATAATAAAAATGCTATGCAGATGCCTTGCAGAGCCCAAAATAAATTAATGCTCTGCATCTTTTATGGGCAGAGCCCAAACAAAAAAAATAGAAAATAATGCAATGCATTATTTAAAAATGGGCCAAGCCCTAACACAGGTCTAACAGACCAAAAACAAATAAAAGGCGTTGAATGCTTTTCAACTGGACTTAGCCCAATCATGGCCGTAAGTCCTCAAATTAAATTGACTGAGCGAGATTGCTCCCTTAAATCAAGTTATATCCGGTTCGAGAGTACATCTCCGAGCTCCTCTGACACCTCTCGTTGTAATCCTTCAACGACGTCAGAGAGGCGACGGGTCCCAACAACCACACATGAATACGGACTGCGGGGTCCTTAAACTCGTGGACCGGAATGTCCTTAAACTAATGTTGGACCGGAACGTCCTTAAACTAATGTTGGACCGGAACGTCCTTAAACTAATGTTGGACCGGAACTTCCTTAAACTAATAGCGGACCACCACGTCCCTAAACTGGAACGCAGACCACCATGTCCCTAAACTGGAATGTGGACCGCAATGTCCCTAAACTACCTATGGACCACTATGTCCCTAAACTGGAACAATAGAGCTCCTAAATGCTCTTTTGTCGGATCTAAACGATCCCGTTTAAGTTGATCTTAGCCTCAAATATGGCTAACGTATCCTTAAACATTCAAACAGACTTTAGTCCCAAATTGGACTATAAGACCCCCAATCTACTTTGGTTCAAGGGTACATCTCTGATCTCCTCTGACACCTATCGTTGTAATCCTTCAACGACGTCAGAGAGGTGATGAGTCCCGACGGCCATATATTAAATGGATCACCACGTTAAGTTGATCTTAGTCTCAAACAGGACTATCGTATCCTTAACGAACGTTTAAGTTGATCTTAGTCTCAAACAAGACTATCGTATCCTTAACGAACGTTTAAGTTGATCTTAGCCGCAACGCGACTAATGCATCCTTAAACTAAAAACACTAAACCCAAATCTAAGTAAATACGGATTTGGACTAATCCACGTCCTACGGGCGACGACATTACTTAGTCTCCGTATACAATCCACGGGCAACCACAAACAAAACAAACACACACGACACGAAGTGAAATTCTGGAGAAGGAGAAAGTTGCTACCGCGATGCGGTAGCGTAATTAACTGCAGGGGCTTGCGCCTGCAGGGAAGAGCGTCCCCACAATCAAAAACCCCTCAAGCGAGGGGGAATCTGACGAAGTCTGCTACATCGGCCGCATCCGTCTAAACCTCCGATACACGGTGCCATAAATCAACTTGGCATCTTCGGAGAGGTAGACGGATAAAACCAAATAGTATCTGCCCCGAATCTCAGCGTCAGGACATCGCAGTCTTGTACGCCGTCTTTCGGAGGGGAACATATATCTTTAGTAGAGATGATAAAAATTCCTAAGTTGAGATAGAACCCTAGAAGGAAAATTTAAAAGATACTAAAAGCTAAGTAAGTTTACAAAATATATATAATCTTAAGTTAAATGATAAGAAAGCGTGAAAAATACGGGTAGATAATTTATGAGTCGAAAATAATAGACTTCTCTGTTGGAAAACCTAATTGGAGAATAAAAGTCAATGGGCCTAATTGATAGGATTTTGTGGGTAGTATCCGCTGAAAACCCTCAGGAGACAACACTTCTCCTACTAGGGACACCTAGAGATTTAACGGCTTGTTGCACGAGCTCTATGCTATCGCGTTTCCCTGCGAAAGTGAGGTTAGGTTTTTGTTGAGAATAAAACTAGATTTGCTCGAGGACGAGCAAAAAATAAGTTTGGGGGTATTTGTTCATACCATAATTTTGCGTTCTTATAGACCCCATTCTTATTCAGTTTACAAATAAACAGGTGCTTTTGACCCATGTCTACTACATAGTTGCAGGTTACAGATTCTCGGAATAAAAACAGTGAAATTGATGAAACAGATGATACAAAGTGAGACTACGACCGACAAATGGAAGAATCTTGATCAAGCCTACAATTTGGAGAATAACGAAAATCAATAAACAAGTTCACAAAGTACAAAAGCGGCTCAAGGTTTAAGACTTCGACACGAAGCAGACGGAAAAGTCCATGACATTACTCACTGTAGAGATCTGGAAGAGAACCAGAAGACATTCTGAAGAACAAACTGAAGAAAATATAAGTACAAATGCAACAGAAGAAGCCCAGAGAAATTGAGCCCACAAGCCCCATATACGGCTGCGGAACCGTGGCCAAACGTGGGCTTTGGCCGCGGATCTGCGGCCACGTGTCGCAAGTGTTGGTGGAAAATTCTTGAGGCGGCTGGCGAGCGTTGACTAGTTCTTTTTCTTAGGGGGTAAAATTGTAATAGCAGACGTGACTCGACTGTAACCCTAGGGTTTTTATGAATCTATAAATAGAAGCCCTAAAACCTTTTTTAGGTTATGCCTCTTCTTATGCCTTATTGTAAATCTCAAATTCAGATCTGTAAAGAATGAAGAGTGTATCAATAAAATAGGAGTAAGTTTTCTTTTCATCGCCCTAGTTAATTTTATTATCTGCCCTAGGTAATTTCTTATCTGTCCTAGTTAGATTTTTAATTCCTTGCCCTAGATAGATAGTTTAGATATGTTGTTCAATTCCCTAATGAGCGAGTAGTCTTCTCGCTTGTTAGGGTTAGCTTTGGGGAAGGCTTGAGAGATGAAGATCCCTCATCTCTTTCTTACCCATCACATATAATTAATAGAACTCCATGCATACATGCACACACCGCTCCCTACGGCACCCTATCACACGAGGTAGCGGTGATACCTTAGTATAAAGGTCCGGTTGAGCATGTTTTCCATGGAGGTTAGGGTAAGGATTAAGAAAGGAAGGACAAGAACCTAGAGGAAGAAACACCGTTTCTTTCCGATTGTCCTAATCCCCTTTATTAATAATTACCATAACTCCTCATAGATCTTAATTTGGGTATTGAAAGCGGTGGAAGATTTATTGACTTTCCAACCCTAACCTAAACCTAACCCTAGCAAGATTAGATCTAGATAAATTTAGTTTTTAGATTTAATCAATCCGTTCACACCATTCGGAATTAACTCGTAAGAACAATTAGGAAATTCACAAAATCCCTGTGGACCGACCCGTATTCACCGGCTAGCTACCAAGCGACGCCGTTCTTGATTGCGGTTATAAATTATTCTTTGACTAACGAACCAATACGGCAGCAGACTGTGTGTACCAAAAGGTTCTGTTCGGAAAGAGTTAATGAAAGAAGCTCACAGCTCTCCCTACTCAGTACACCCTGAAGGTACAAAGATATACAAGGATCTGCGTCAAAATTACTGGTGGCATGGAATGAAGCGTGAAGCGGCCAGAAGCGTCGCTAATTGCTTGGTGTGTCAGCAAGTGAAGGCTGAACATCACAGGACAACTGGATTATTTCAACCATTATCTATCCCATATTGGAATTGGCAATACATCACGATAGATTTTGTGACTGCACATTCTCGCAGCACAAAGGGTAACGATGCGGTATGAGTTATTGTGGATCGACTCACAAAGTCGGCTCACTTCATCCCATTTCGAATTGGCCAATCTACTGAGACACTAGCAAAGAAGTACATGGAGGTAAGAATCTAAGTAATGATTTTAAACTCTTCAAATATGTACTATCTCTGATACCCATAAAATTATACAGGAAATCGTGAGAATTCATGGAACACTGGCATGCATTGTCTCCGATCGTGACACCAGGTTCCGATCGCAATTTTGGCAAAGTCTGCAAGCGAGCTTGGGAACAAGTCTGAACTTTAGCACAGCTTATCATTCACAAACAGATGGTCAGTCTGAGCGAACTATTCAGATCTTTGAGGATATGCTTAGAGCATGTATGCTAGACTTCGGAGGATCGTGAGAAGATCACCTACATCTTATGGAGTTTTTATACAACAACAGTTACCAAGCAAGCATAGGAATGGCACCCTTTGCAGCGCTTTATGGAAGGAAGTGTCGATCACTATTAAGTTGGGACGACATCGGTGATAGGGAATTTTTTAGACCTGAGATGATAGTAGCAACTGTTGATATGGTTCGTACTATCAAAGAAAAGATGCGCATAGCCCAAGATCGACAGAAGCACTGGGCTGATGCAAAGCGCCGTCATTTGGAGTTCCAGCCGGGAGATCACTTATTTCTGAAGATATCTCTGAACCGCGGAGTGATTCATTTTGGAAGACGGGGTAAACTAAGTTTAAGGTACATTGGACCGTTCGACATACTCGAACGAGTCGGTGAAGTGGCTTATCGCTTGGCACTTCCACCTTCATTGGAAGGAGTGCACAACGTGTTCCATATATCCCAACTTAGAAGGTATGTGAATGACCCTAACCATATTCTCGATCATTCCGAGCTCACCGTACAGCCCGACTTATCTTGTGAGCAGCAACCTGTTGAGATTCTAGATAGAAAAGTGAAGTCACTTCGGAACAAGGAAGTCAAATTGGTTCGAGTAATGTGGAGGAAAGACACGCTAGGAGAATCAACATGGGAAAGGGAAGATGAGATGCATGCAAGATATCCTCACATTTTTGTAAACTAGTTTTTAAAATAAATTGTAAATTTCGAGGACGAAATTTTTGTAGGGAGGGTATACTGTAACAACTCCAATTTTAGTGTACATAAAATTCATTTAAAGTTAATGTACAATTGGAATATTTATATTTCCTGTAAGTACTATAAGTATTTGTTTTAATTCAGAACAGTAAGAAAGAGCTTGTAGCTCACTGGTAAGACCTTGCACTGCTGAACCAAAGCACCAGAGTTTAAATTCCCTCAGCCACATATTCTTTTTATTTTAAATTCTTTTAATCTTTTTAGAAGCCCAAAAGGCTACACGTGCACTACACGTAAAACTGAAGAGACACAAGATAATCAAACACGTACACTGTAGAATACCAAATGATCCCGACCCAATAACCCAACACCAACCCAGACCGTTGGCATTGGGCCGGCGACAAGCCTAGGAAATCCGGCGAAGTCGGGTCAAACCGTCTCAAATGCCCTCAAACTTCACCCCCTACAAAGTTTGGCGTACCCAACTACTCTCTTATTGCTTGTTTACTCTGAATTAATCCAGAGAGCAATAAAATGCTCATTTAACCTCATTTTTAATGCAAATTTAAATGCATTTTTTCATCACCCTAAACCCTAAATTGTCCTATAAATATCCACTCCATTTTGCATCCTATCACACTGAAAATTCTATACTAAAACTCTCAAGAAATTTCCAAGTTCTCATAGTGTACAAGTGGAGTTAACAAAGGGCGAGACTCCGACGAAGTTCCGGCGACGATACAAGGAGTTACCGGCGACGAAACGAATCACCGACGAATTCTAGACCTCCTCCTATCTCTCCCCTCTCACCAAAGCCAGTAAGTCCCCCTTCTCTCTCTCTTTTGCTATTACCATACTCTTCATTCTTAAAACGTGTCGGAAGCGGAGTTATTCGGCTTCCGATTCTCTTTTCATTTAAAAATACAACTTTTTCTTAATAACAAACCTACAAATTTTGATATCTTGTTTAGTAATCATTAACTAAGACATTAGAATAAGTTTGACATTAAAATGATAATCATAGCAAGTTGTATTTCAATTTTACATTAAAATATCTTTATATTTCATATCGACATGTTTATACCTTTTAACCGTATTACCTTAGAACAACTCACGAGGTAATGACCCACCTCATCACAACACACATATCTATCAAGCACGATGAATGTTGGGATAGTAGAATACGGGAAATACGACCTTGCAATTAAATACCCTTAACTTATCAAAACCGTTTTCTTTAAAAGATGTATTAAAATATTTTCATGCAATTGAGCCTCTGCAACCCATTTTGGGGAACCCGTTTGGGATGGTGCGGATTATCGCTCATTCTCGGGTTTAGTAGAGCAAGATGCAGACTTCCGTAAGGAGCATTCGATCTCGATGGAATTTTTATACATTTTTCTTTAGAAAATGAGATTTTTACAAGAAAACAAATAAATTTATTTTCGTTAAATATGTATATATAAATATTACCAAAATACTTATTTGAAATATATATATTATTCCATGTTTCATAAACTCAAGAAAAGAATTCAAATATTATATGAAACTGCCATGATAATTCAAAACAACACCCATATTACAAATAAATACCATATATTATGAAATTAGGTTTTATTCACTAGAAATGTCACATTTATAAAATATACATCAATGAAAATCCTAAAAACGATAATTAAAAGCTTGAGATGTATTTTGAAAATTATACAAAATTATTTTTACATAAAACCCCTCAAGTTATGCTAAATTATAATAAGGACCCTAGTGAACATAGGTTTAAGTGGGACCAGTCTCTTGAGCCTCAGGGAGCCGGAGATATGGGTGCTTGCCTATTTAAGATAGACAATATAACAAACGGTGTTATCAACATGGTAATTGTTTTTGAAAAAGACACAAATCCTGCCGTCCATGTGCAGCAGTTACCGATAATACCAAAATAATCAGGATTTCAAGTTCTTTTACAAGTGTCTAACTCAGACTGAGTCTCAATATAATCAATCTGACTTGAATGTGATTCAAGTACAAACTACAATACAACACGATTCAATATGAATCCATCTATTAAATCTATATCAATCTGTATTGACTGAATCGAATCATAGATATATTCCATTTACATGTTCATCCATTATATCCGTTCCATTACTGATATCATAGTTTCGGCAAGTCATTCATCTATATACAATATACAACTCAAACAAAACAAACAATACAATCAAGATATCACGGGATTTATAAGGGGTAGATTGGTACGGAAGGTGTTAGAAGTGGCACGAGACTGCAAGCATAAGACACATAACCTGAATCTCCATTGCCGTTGTACCAAGGCTGAACAGTTCCTTGTATTCCGTATACCGTAGTCTCTAGTATAGTGAGACTCCTCTCGTATACACTGGTATCTTTTGTACCAAGCTACAAACAACAGTGTTAACACTAAATAACAACAATAAACAGCTATACTCTATTCTGTCTATTCTATTCTTATCTATTTTCGGGACTTACCGAGTGATTTGTTCGCTGACGAATTCTCTTTTTTCTTCTTTGGAACGTCGTCAGGTGTTTCGGACTCACTGGAGATCGAGCCCAGCAGCGAAGACTTGGACCGGTTTGCTGAAGATCTAGAGCTTTAGTTTCACTTATACATTTCCTTTACATTTCTGTTATACCACTGTTTAGGCATTGCTTTCATTCCATGTATTTACCTTTCCAGGTGTATTGTAAAAAGAATGTTAATAAATAAAGTTGATGTTCAATTACATCCATTGTCACTGTCACTTGTGCATTTTACTTATATTGCTTAGATACGCTTAGCGTGTTTACTTCAGAGTAAATACATAGCGGTCTCGTCGTGTTCTCTACTTGTATACTGGGAAGCGGGGCGTGGCAGATCGCATCAGAGAACTCAAGCAGCAGAAGCAAACCTATAAAATATAGGATATATTAGATGGTCCGTGTTTTAAATTAAGCCAGTAATGAAAAATACGGATTCCACGGTCGCGATGAACAGCCAATCCCATATCTTTAGACCCTTACAAGAGCGGTATGTAACCTGCCAATTCTAGAGTTAGGCGACCCGATCTCGACTCCTTGAGGTGGTCTCCCACTGGACTCTAGAACCCAGTTACTTGTGCTCCCCGTCTTGGATCTATCCTATTGCGGAAAAGTAAATAATATACATCAATAATGACAACAAGCTCAACCCGAAAGTGTCCCAATAAAAGAATATTACATACAAATTTATTACATGAATGAAAAAATGAAAACTCTCATCTCATGTAAAAAACCCCAGCTATTCATTCACGACAATCCAATATAACATATCAGAAGCAACACAACATCTCATGTCATCAACGTAAGTAAATATGAGTATTCCTAATATCGTTGACGTCTAGCAATGAGATCGGAGATACACCACATATTACACTTACGGTCGCAGAAAAGAAATGAGAAATACAATAATTAGAATCCGCATATTTCTTAGACATCATAAACCTGGAATATCATATATTCCGGATTTCATGCCTAACCCAATAAACCATGCATTTAAGTTTCGAATTGAAAACACTTTTCAATAACAAGTCGGGCAGTTCAACAAGATTCCCGATTAAATGCTCGAATGCTCGTCAGGAACACCGCGGCCGCATCCCTGATGCCGTCAACGAAGTGCACTTAGGTGGAACACCGCGGCCGCGAGCACCCGAGTGGATTCTTTTGGTTATGGTATTCACCTATAGTCACTTGGCCAGGGCTATGGGGCGTGGCTATCTAGTAGTGTTTCCGGGCGAGTGTTCGCGTACTATACGAGATTGCGACGGAGCTTTGATCCGAATCAAAACTCCGTGGCAATCGATCAAATGAGACCAAAATGCTAGATTCACAAATCACCAACCAGTTTTCACAAAACTGATTAATGTGGATTCCAAAAATTGTATCACATATCATAACTATCTAGATGATGTTAAATATTTCGATCGATATTTCAAACACCCACAAATCACAGAGACCTCAACAATTTGAGTCTCACCAAAAATTCCCAGAAAGAGCAAAATATCACCACGGAGCAGCACAAGAAACAAAAGTCCCAAACTCACCAAAATTGCGGCGGAACCGAGGCTAAACCCAAGGTTATGCTGCGGTTCTGCGACCATTTACTTGAGTTGGGCCCTCGTATTTCTTGGGGCTCCATAAAATAACCTGCATGATTTTCTGAATATTTTTAATCTGAAAAATATCAACTTTTGAAAAAATGGACATAAACTTGTAATTTTACGGGTTTCGAACTTCGATCGAACACTTTAACGTCGTTTAGACTTCGCCTAAAGCTCTAGCTTGACTCTGATACCATGAAAGTGTGTTTTAGCACCTCTACTACGTTTCCACATGTATCAAGTATGCAATTTTAAAAATCTGGAGGTCTAAGCTACACTAACCTAGAATCGAACTAGAGAATTAAGGTTTTAGTAGCATGAAAATAAGTTCTATAACTAAGTGAAGAGAGTTACAACCTTTGTAGACCAAGTCCTTCACTTCTATAGCTCCACCTAGTAGTTCCTAAGCTCCAAGTAGTAGTCTCTAGAACTCTTTTTGGCTCCACTTGAAGAAAGGAACGAACTTGCTATGTGATTTTCGAAGCCGAACATGACCCACCTTGAAGCTTCTCTAGGTCAAGCTAACTCTTCACTAATCAAGATATTAGTGAAGCCAACAACCTAAATTAATGAGCTAGATTAGTAAATGTTGATGAAGTAGGAGATTTGGCTCACTTAGAAATATTTTCCTCTCTTTTTCCAACTCAAGAAAACCCCCAAAATGAGCTCTTGAGGAAGAAGATGAACTTGGATGAAGGATAAACTTGTGATGAGAGAGTGAACCATAGGCTCAAGATAAAGTTGTGATGAATAAATATCTAGAGAAAGACAAATAGAGAGGATGAGTCATGGCTTCTCAATACTTCTCCAAGCATCCAAGCCATGACTCATTTTCTACTCAATTTGATTTTCCTTTAAATATAAATTATCACAATAATCATAAACCCTAGATGTGAGTCTCATGCACCCATGTTCTATGTATCATCAACCATGATACATAATCCAAATATATATATAAATATATATCACATATATATTAAATGTATTTAAAGAGAAGAAAATTATTAGCGAGCTTTAATATTAGTTAATATATAAATATATCAAATATAAATATATATCAAATTATTAAATCAACACATGATTCAATAATCCGGTTATATCATATATAACCGACTAATATCATATTAATATGTATATCAAATTATTAAATCAACACTTGATTCAATAATCCTGTTATATTACATATAACCGACAATATTCAATAATCAATATCAAATCAACACTTGATTCAATAATCCGGTTATATTACATATAACCGACAATATTCAATATTCAATATCAAATCAACACTTGATTCAATAATCCGGTTATATCATATATAACCGGCCAATATCAAATATATATACATATAAGAAATCATTGAATCAACACTTGATTCAATAATCTGGTTATATCACATATAACCTAACCGATATCAAATATCGCGAGATTAGAATACGGTATCACATACTCGTATTTAATCAAGCTCCCACACATATCATCAAATATGCCCTACTTCGTTTCGCTTGAGCTAGGAAACCTCTATGTGGGAATTTAAAGGCTCGTCAATACGCCAGCAGTAGGTAATGATCACATCAGTCACCCACAAACCGTCAGCGGTACTAGCTGCACATAACGGCTACCCAGGTATTGAACGAGTAGAAGATCAACAAGCAAGCTTGTCCAAACTCTCGTAAAACCTATAAGCAACACTTACCGTATAGTCCGGTCTCTTCGTCTGATATGTCGCATATCGAGTCTAAGGGTGGAATCGTCAGACCCCAGTAACTTGATAAGTCATGCCGATGTATGGCCTATAACGGTTCGAGAAACTACTGATAACACTTACCAGTAAATCTCATCAGCCCTGGCCAGGGACTTGCTGTTATAGCTAATCGAGCATAGCGCAACATCAACTCCCTATACCGGGAGAGACGAGACCCCTCCTATCGCTCACTGCCTCCATGTGACTCGAGACTGTATCCAAAATCCACCTGTTTGCACGACTCCTTTGAGCCGTGGTAGGGAGGAAATCTAAGTATGGTAGGAACCACACAAGACACTATGGCGATCTCGGGTCTACAGACTAACATGTATAAGTGTCACCAGAACACTGCTATCTGACGATAGGTATGGTACCATCTAGGAGTTCTCGGTGAGTCCTTTTCGGTGTACCCATTCTCTAATGTGCACCGATGTACAATCTTTGATGTCAAACACCAATGGTTATGGGATCAACCATCGCCTCATACAAGGTTAAGAAATGTACACGCTAGTCTACTTTGGAATATCGATGCCTTGTCCTATATTCCCTTGACTAGGAACTGTTAAAGGATGTGCTTGTGGACTACACAGGTCCCACTAGTTTGATCTACATCATGGTCCTGGTAGTCAAGTCAGCATCCTAAGGGCTTTATCAATATGTATCAGAGAGACAGAATAATAATAATAATAATAGTGTACATGTTAAGATAAAAAGCAATCAGATAGCATACTATCATGTCGAGCAAGAAAGTCCTCAATATATATGTCCAAGCATCCACTATATCATACAATAATGGCCTCTAGGGCATACATAATCCTAACAGTTGCATAACTGTTATACCCTTGTAAGTAGCTTTCATTTGTATCGATATCCTAGTGACCGTGTTACATTACCAAGTGATAAATGTTGGTGATTGGATTGTGGCAAGTATATTAGTGTAAAAGTGTGATTGAATAGTGGAAGTGACACGTACTTGTACACAATCAGTGGAACTAGTTATTTATTGCATTGTCGACGCCTATGGGGCATATATAAGTGTAACTATAACTGGTATGGGACGGGTATGGAAGCACTTATATTAGCGTCATAGGTAAGACATCGTGCACTGTCCATTTATCTTGGATACCAGTCAAGAAAAGTTTGATGGAGACCCTGTCTCCAATTCTCGCGTAGAATTGTCATGGAGTGACTAGTATTTAGATTCATGGTCGGTGTTGGATGTAGACCGCGGGGTATGGGGTAGTTTAAATGTGAGTTCGATCAACGGGATCTCAGGAGTCCCACTGCCGGCATATTTCGTGATTTCAGAGTATTGTTATTGGTCGTGTTACTGGTTCTTACTGATCATGATTCGGGCCCGCGTTTCCTTGCCTCTGAGGCTTACCCTTGGGTTGGGAATACTCCTGCGGTGGTTGATGCTCACACTTGGACTGATGATAGGTTTAGTGACTTTGACATTGAGACTAAGAGACTGATAGTTTTAGTGACATGGACATTGAATTGATTACTGATCTGATACACCTGCGTTATCGTTACATGTACCGGTTATTTCAAGTTTGCGTCATTACTCTATATTTAATGCTTTATGTTTATTATCGTTGCACATTATACATGTATATATTGCTATTGTGTCGCTTTGATGACCTGAGTATGCATGCTCAGAGCGAGAAGTGGATTTAGCTAAGATCAGGACCTTCCTCACCTCGAGAATATTGCGGACATCTAGATCAGCGACGTCAGTGCTACCATGCCCTTTGATTCTATCTGGTTAGTTTTATATCTGTTTTGATAGAATTAGTGACTGCATTTCTCATTACTTGTGCTATGATTACTGATTACCACGTAATGTTAGAAGCCGAAGTGTGACTACGGCAGGATATTTCCTTGACCGTAGAAGTATGGCTGGCCTTGTCACCCCTCGTATTCCGTATTTTGGGAAGCGGGGCGTGACATGGTTTTGTTGGTATCAGAGCTAGGTTGGTTTAGAATGAGATTACAGTTCAATCTAGAGATCTCTTGATTTATATCCAGTGATATTGCTCTTCACTTCCATATAATCCGCATTACATCATCGTTCAAAGTCTTGTTCTACCACTTGATCTTAATTTCAGTTATTAATCCGATACCCTATCTTGAATCTTATACCTTATGCCATCCGAAAGTTTATTGTTTCAGGACCATGGCTTCCAACGACTCTCCTTCCACCTCCACTACTCAGAGTCAGACCGCTGAGATTTTAGGTGTACTGCAAGATTTGATGGAAGTCCAGGAGCGGACAAACAATCTCTTAGCTAAAGGACAAAGAAGGCAAATGGCTCAGGCACCAGCGGGAGTCCCCAATCATAGAGGAATCCCTGTTAAACAAAGAGGAGATGTGCAGATGAAGCGCCCATTTGTTCCTCAGCAACAGAAGCAGCGGAGAACCCAACGTTGCGGTTATTACAAGAGGCCAAGACACCTTCAGAGAGACTGTCGCCGGGCCAAAGGGTAGTGCTTGATTTGTGGATCCGACGAGCATCTTGTCAATGGTTGTTCTTAAAGGAAAGAGCTACAATAGGAGATTCATCAACGCTCTCCACATCTGCTTAAGTAACTGGGTTTTTTTCGTAGTTCGAGTTTCGAGGATGGTACGGATCCAACGCAGGATTCAAACTCGATTTTCGAGATCGCAGCGATCTAGATATCAACGCGGAGTTATCACCCTTCCTACTTTCAATAAAGACCTTGTTATTTTATTTAGTAATTGTTCTTTTCGTCTTAACCTTGTATTTTGTTGAACCCCTTGGTTTAAATGAAAAAAAAGAGAGTGGGTTGTGATCTATATATCGTTCCCTTATCACTCACTTCCATATACTACTTACTGCATCATCACTCAAGTTTGTGATTTTAGATTTTATCCGCCTTATATTTTTCTATGAGCTCTACATTTTTAGTTGTTTTGTGTGTTCCACTATCTAATCATGACTCTCTCTTTTCAGGCCATGGCCAACCCTGGGGCAGCGCCTCCTCTCGATGAGGACACTCAGTCTTGCATTTATTTTGACCGCATACTAGTGAGTTCAGATGACGAGGTCGATGACCCACAGGTTATTTTCGACAACAACGATCCCGAGGACGAGAGAGTCGCAGACGCGGCTCCAGAAGTCAATATGATCAGTGACTCTGACGATGAAGAATAGGACCCCGAAGAAGACCCAATAGAGAAAGATCCTAAAGAGGACCCAGTGGAAGAAAATGCAGATGCAAATCCTGAAGAGGAAGATTCTGAGGAGGACCCAGTGGAAGAGGATCCATAAGGGGATCCAGAAGAGGCGGGTCAGGTGGAAGAGGACCCCGATGAGGAAGTTTCCGCCGAAGAGGAAAGACCAAGAGAAGAAAACCACATGGGGGAAGAATCCGAAAATGAGGCCCCAGCCGAGAAAGAGTCGGAGTATGAAATCTCGAGTGAGGAGGAACTTGAGGCTGAAGAGCCTCCAGCAGCAATCCCTATGAGGCACTATGAGAATGGACGTCCCTATCTTAGCGCGAGAGCATATCGTAACTTGTTGAATTTCCACAATCGCGACTGACGCGACTTATCTTCTTTTCTTCTGGCCAAATAAAAATAATGTATAGCTTAAGCCATGTTTATTTCTCAATTGTGCTCTGTCAAAATTTTTTGGATAATAAATTTCGGTTCGAGCAAATTTTTCCTTGTGTATTGTACGTTTAAGATCCACATGATGCATTGATTGTTCTTTCTTACAATAATTTCTTTCCCACCTGAGATTCATTATTATTATCTCATTCTTGAACCCTATAGTAACCTGACCCTCAGTCACGTTGACCCTATTGAGCACCACTTTCCTGGCTCCATCTTTCAATTAGGTCGTATCTTACCGCAATCCATGCCCTGGCTAGTCTACTACGCATTACTGGTATTACTCTCTACTATTGTAGTTATATATTTAGTGGCATTTGAAATTTAGTTTTTCCCTATTTTTGTGTTTTTCTAAAAGGGCGCGTTATTAACTACTTTCGTTATTTCAAATGATCTACTATCCTTCAAATTTTAACAGTACATGCTTATACCGTATATTCTATTTCTAGTAAATTGTTCTTACAAATGCTCTTCATGTTATCGTCCTTTTAATACGTAGTTCTGTCTTCATACCTTTTATTTTAATTTCGTCTACTTTTAATTACAAAATGTCGCTTCGGATTATCTTCTATTTTATATTTTCTTTAACGTTATATGTTTTATTTCAGTGTTATCACTCATATTCGTTTCGTCGTTAGTGTCGTTTTGTTTAAATCTCAAATTCATATATTTGGCGGTTGGGTTTTTCCCCCTTTAAAATAAGTTTCATCTTGATTGTCTACATAGTATTCCTTTTTTCTTGTTCCTAATCATGCGAACTATCTTTTATTTTCGTATTTACGTTTACTTGCATATAATTGTGTTCCAATCGATTTAAATTTTCTATTTACTGTAAAATTAATTATAGTTAATTTGTATGCTAATATATCTTATTTATTTGTACTCATATCATCATTATCTCAACATCATCTTAGTTTCTTTTGTATTGTAATATCTCCCAACTTTGCATGTATAGTTTAGTCTTGACCTTTACGTTAATTGTTGATATTTAGGTTGTTTACTAGCCACCTATATTTTCATTTTATTTTTCTCCTATATTTTACCGTATGAGTATTCTCAACTTATTATATAATTGCTTGATTTGTAGTTTTATTTAGATAGTTTTGGTTCTTAACGCTTATCGGCCAAATATTCATTATTGTTTATTATTATCATTCTATTTTAATTGTATTTGTATATATATAGTTTATCACTATTAATAGTTATGTTCTTATGTATGACTGTTCTTTTTAACTGCTCTATTCCTTATATATATAAATATTTGATTTTCATCTAGTAGCTTTTGCGTAAATCACTATATAGTGTTGCTTTTCGCATGGCATTTTTATAGCTTATCGTTTATTTTAATTTCGGGGACGAATTTTTATTTAAGTAGGATATGATGTAATACCCAGTTTATTTTGTACTCTATTATCCGTATTTCATATTTTTTTTATTAAATTTATTTCCAAATATTTTCTATATATTTTCCATATATTTTCTAAACCATAATTCTAAATTCTAAAATTTTTCTAAACAATCAAATCCTAAACCTTTTCCTCACCCAAACCCAATCCCTAATCCTACCCGGACCAGCCCACTCCCTCAGCTCCATTCTCATCCTCCCTTTCTCTTTCTTTTTCTTTTCTCATTCTTTTTCCCTTTCCCCCACGACTCGCACAAACCCACGACCACCTTCTCCTTCGCCAACCGCCCGCGACACCCACTCCCCTCGACGTCTCTTACTCCCCCGAGATCCCCTCAACGTCTTCCGCGAGCGCCTGCCCCTCATCCCTCTCAACAACCGACCCCTCTTTGTTTACCTCTCTCCATCTCTTCACTCTCGACAACCCTGAGCTCCACCTCCTCTCGTCACCAACCCAGCGCCACAGATGATCTCGCCTTCACCACCGTATCCCTATCACCTTCATCTTCTCCTTCACCAAACCCGAGCCCTCAACCCTCCACGAGCACCTACCACCACCATCACCTTCGCTTGCCTCGATCTCTTTTTCTCCCGCCGGCGAGCTCCTCGACCTCGTGACCACCTTCGCCACCGCCACGACGAGCTCCTCCATCAACCTCATCGCCATTGACACATCCCTCTTCCTCTATCACCTGAGAGTCCAACCCCGGCCATTACCCCGCCGCTACAACCACCGGCCACCTTCTCTTTATTCATCAAAACTTACGATTCCAACCCCTACCGTCTTCGCCTCCTTGTAACGACCCCAATATTAATATACCTTCGTATTTTCTTTCTATAGTAAAATATTGTATTTATTTATTCTTAGTATTTTCTATATATTTTGTTTTTTTATAAATATATTACTTTATTATTCCATCTATTTATCCCAAACACATTTCTTTAAAACTAAATTTTAACTTTTTTTCAAATTAAACATAAGACCTAACCCAGCCCATAATTCAAATCCAATTTCATTTTCATTTTCATTTTCTTTAATAAAACTATGAGCCCAAAAGTCCATTTTCTTTTTATGTAACATCATATATTTAATTCTTATTAAATATGTGTATGAACAACCTTGTAGCTCATTGGTTAAGTCTTTGCATTGTTATTCTATAAAACACATATTCAAATCCTCATTCTTGCAATTATTTTTGATCAATTTTTATTCTTCTCATAACTTACAAATGAGACCTTTCATTTCCAAAATGAGTGGTGACCTTTCATTTCTCTTTTAATTCCCATGTTGAATGCATATATTATAATAGATAATTCACCATTACACCATCTTTATTTGTCCCCCTCTTTCTTTTTCTTCCTCACATTTTTCTATCTCTCCCTTCTCTCTTTTCAACTAGAGTCTTAGAAGAAGAACACCAAGAAGTTTCAAGAAAATCTCGCTAGTAACGCGAGATTATCAGTGGATAGACAAGCCCGGTGACAATACCGGCTTGTGTATGTAAGTTCCTTCTCTCTTTCCCTCCCTCCATCTCCTTCTCTCTATATTACTCTTGTCATATTGCTATGAAAAACTTCCCTCGTTATATCATAGTCCCTAAATAATTAATTAAATGGATACATATATGAATAATGAACACACACAAATATACACACATATATAGTTTGTAAAGTTTTTTTCATTACTCTCAATCCATATGTTAAGATTTCATAGTAACCAATTAGAATTGCATCGTTTGTTGTTGTATTTTAAATTACTTTATTTAAATTTTGTAAAAAAAATGAAGTTACGAATAAATACCATGGTTTTCTCATTTATCACATATGACATATCAATACCTTTAGTTTTAAAATAATTTTTAGAAATTAATTTTTATTTCTGAAAATTTCAAGAAATTTACCTTGGATAGAATATGTTTTTTTGTATACGCTGTAAAAATTTCAGATCGAATCGCTTAACGGTTTAGGAATTATATTATTTTTATTCATTGTTCGTAAAACAGAAAACTGCAGTTATTGGTCAACTTTTAGGACACATAACTTGGTATACGGATGTCCAAATTGAGCAAAATCAGATGTTTTGGATATCTACATCGAAATATCTAGATTTTATTAGTTTTAAGTTTTTACTGAAAACTGACGTAAAATATAAAAAACCGTGTTACAATATTTAGTGATGGATCTGGACATAATCTGTTCCGATTCGAACACTGTTTTTAAGAAGGACATAACTCAAACTATCGATATCCGTTCGTGACAAACTTTAGATGTGTAAATGGATAATTGATAGAACTATAATTTTCTGTATATTACATTACTTAGAAATGCATGAAACAACTCGATATAGGCTTTGCAATATAACATATAGTTGCTGTCCAGAAATCTGAATTTTTGTTTTAAACGCTGATATTAAAACGATTATAACTAGAGCTTCACAAATCCAAATCGTGCGAATCTTAGTGTTTTGGATAAGTATATCGAAATACCTAAAATTTTCTATTAATCTTCGTAGCCTGAAATCTGATAAAAATTAACTCAAAATGCTTTTTAAAAATATATGACGGTGCTGAACAGATTCTGATCTGTTTTGCGCGACGATACGAAAATATGTATATCTCCCAAACCGGTAGTCGTATTTAGGCGAGACTGAAACTCACGTGTGTATAACACTTAAGGCTATGTTTTCATTTATATTCTGATTTCAAATAACTTGATTAACTAGTCGTACATATCACATATTTACAACATTGTTTTTTGACGTTTCTTATTTACTTATCTCATATCATGTTCTATGATTGCTTATCTATTTTTATCTATATGACTTGTGATTAAACCATTACATTCTAGAATTGACTTGATCTTAATACGACTCAATCATGAATAACTGAACCTAATAGGTGCACTTGACTCGACTTGACTCGTACCATGAATACGTAATGACTTGACATGAACACTTGACATGAATATATGAACAATTGACTTGAATATTTGAACTCGACTCGATACTTGAATTGCACTCTCTTATGTATTCATGGATTTGGACAAGACTTGTAATTTTAATCACAGACTTATATATACGGGGTATTGGGGTAGTTTGAGTATGAATCCAATGGAATCTCATGAGTCCCATTAATACAAATCATGTTGCTGTGGTGCCGGGCTGAAACGGTACAAATCATGTTGCTGTGGTACCGGGCTGAAACGGTACAAATCACGAATTCACGAATGAGGGCCCGTGTTTCCAAGCCCCTGGATGATAGCCTGTTGGGTTTGGAATATCAATAACAATTGAAGTCCCGCAATTTTGGGCCCGTGATTCCTTACCCCTGGACGATAGCCTTGGGTTCGATAATACTCTTGAAATTGGTTGATATTCACACTTGAACTCACGTTAGTTAATTTTACCCTTTTAGAGACCTTTTAGGATACTTATATTCACTTCATATTCACTATACCTACACTCCACGGCCATGCTATACTTGTTTGCTATGCTCATGTTACATTTCCATGCTGATATAGTTGCCATATACATTACCATACTTGTTCACATATTACAATTTCCATTTATACTATGTTACATGTTATCTTGCACTCAAGTTATATATTACACATCTCTATTGGGACTTACCGAGCGTTAATTCGCTGACGGGTATTCCACCCACTTTTTTCTATTCTTAGAGTGTTCGTCAGGTGACATTGAGACAGAGTAAATAGAAATGGTCGAAAAGGAGTACAACCAGTTCGCATCACAAACAGACGTATAGTTTCATTCAGTTTTTTTTATTTCATTTCAGCATGATATTTAATATCTTGTATTCAGATATTTTGTCTACTATGAATCATGAATATAATAAATCAGAGTTGGATTTCATTCTTTTATTTGTTCTTGTTACTTTATGTTACTTATAGATGCTTAGCGTATTTATTTCGAGAAATGACTTTCTCAGAATAAATATGTCGCAGGCTTGCCACGTCACTGTTTCCATCGATTGGAAAGCGGGGTGTGACACTCCTCTAACCCGAGCTCTTCCCGCTGCCACCTCCGCACCAACGGCGGACCCCTCTGCACCCGACGTCACCGGCAACCTTCATGCCAACTGGAGCTCTTCTCGTTGCCAACTCCTGCTCACCAAGCCCCGGCTCACCACGTACCCAGACGTATCGCAGCTCGTGCCAGCCTCCGTGCCACACCGTTCCTGCCTCTGTTCCACCCGTGCCCCGATCCAGTCCACGCACCGTGCCCACTCCCATACCAGCGTCGCGTCCCGTGCCGTGTCGCGCCGTGCCACACCCGCACCACGCACCGAGTCAAGACCGTGCCCAGTACTGTATCACGCCCGCATCATCACCACACCCACTACCGCATCGCGCCCGCGTTGCCACCGCGTCCAGTACCGGGTCACCGCGCATCGCCGCGTCGCGCACGTGTCCAGCATCGCATCGTCTCGAGTGTCGAGACAAATCCCGCACATGGTATCGCTTCTATATTAAGCGGTCGAAAGCAAGTTAAACACTTGCTTTACATGCTATTTTATTCATATCGATAAGTATACAGAATATTGAAAAATACAATAGCAATTTTACTAATAAGTTTTGATCAGTTTGATAATATTGTTTGGGACATAATCGAGCTTACTATGTTATGATTAACATGTCATGATTAACGGCATGTAGAAACCCATGAATTAATTTCGTGCAGGCTAAATAATTGAATCGACTTTTCAACCATTAATCGGTTGCTAAACCTATGTATTCAATATGGAATCCGATGTGTGAACTTAATCAAATATGGAGAAACCCAAGATAAATTAGACCCCATTACCGTTAATGAATACTCTGTAGAAATTGGTTCGCAAATTAATACCGCTTCACCAATAAAATGACATCCCGATAACCCTTGTGAAATCTGAATTTTACCCAGACATGTTAGATCGTTAAAATCATAATAAATCATTTATATATCGGATTTTAGCGTTCTATGGCTCGTATCGAGGCCAATAGATAAACCTATAGCAACCCAGAGTTCATTTTTGTATTTTAATAAGTTATGACAACGAAAACGGAGGCGATTCATGGCTCTAGACTGTAGTCCAGACCAGAATCTCTGCCTTTACCCGTTTTAGAACGCATACTTTTCACCGTTTAAATGCGCAAGTGTGCGGAACCATATATGGAAGCGTAGAGAATTGAATTATTTTTCTAACGGTGCTGGTATTATTACATTCCAGTGTCGTTTGATATTTATAACACTTTTTAAACTGTCGATGTGTACTGCAGTTTCGTACATAACCAGAATGTATACCTTAACCTTAGACAGTGCATATCTCCCTGCGTACTATGTATATTATTGATCCGTCTGATGAGTTGGAAACATGACTGGTAAATCTAAATATTATCTAAGTGTCGCCTAATTATGATCCCAACAGGGAGTAAAACGTGTTACGGAACGGACTTCCAGTTCAGAAATTGGATTTCCAGCAGTAAACACTTAAAATGGAATGACCATAACTCACAAACCTGAAACCCGATTGATTCGAAACAAATTTTTCCGTACAGATAATTTAATACACTGTTTACGCTTTTTATATTGTTTTTCCAAATTATGCACGTGTGATTTTATATGATTTTCTAATCCAATCGACACCGGTTGCTCATATGTACTCAGTTTTGCATTTACGGTATCCCATCATGTTGCATGACTGTTATACCCTTCTAAATAGTGTTCATTTGCATCGATACCCTAATGACCGTATTACATTACCAAGTGATAAATGGTAGTGATTGGATTGTGGTAAGTACGTTAGTGTAAAAGCGTGATTGAATAATAGAAGTGACGCGTACTTGTACACAATCAACAGAATCAGTTAGTTTTTGCATTGTCGACGCCTATGTGGCATATATAATTATAACTATAACTGGTATGGGACGGGTATGGAAGTACTTATATTAGCGTCATAGGTAAGATATCGAGCACTGTACATTTATCTTGGATACCAGTCGTTAAAGGCTTGATGGAGACCATGTCTCCAATTCTCGCATAAACTTGTCATGGAGCGACTATTATTTAAATTCATGGTCGGTGTTGGATGTAGACCATGGGTGTGGGGTAGTTTGAGTGTGAGTTCGATCAACGGGATCTCAGGAGTCCCATTGTCGGCATATTTCGTGATTTCAGAGTATTGTTATTGGTTGTGTTACTGGTTCTTCCTGATCGTAATTCGGGCCCGTGTTTCCTTGCCTTGGAGCTTATCCTTGGGTTGGGAATACTCCTACGGTGGTTGACGCTCACACTTGGACTGACAATAAGTTTAGTGACTTAGACATTTAGATTTAGAGACTGATAGCTTTAGTGACATGGACATTGCATTGATTACTGATCTGATACACCTGCGTTATCGTTACATGTACCGGTTATTTCATGCCCGCATCATTATTTTATACTTACTGCTTTATGTTTATCATCGCTGCACATTATATATGTATATATTGCTATTGTGTCGCGCTGACGATCTGAGTATGCATACTCAGAGCGAGAAGTGGACTTAAGCTCGGATCAAGACCTTGCCCACCTCGAGGATATTGCGGACATCTAGATCAGCAAAGTCAGCGCAACCACGCCTTTTGACTCTAACTGATTAGTTTTATATCTATTTTGATAGAATTAGTGGCTACATTTCTCATTACTTATGCTATGATTACTGATTACCACGTAATATTAGAAGCCGAAGTGTGACTACGGCAGGATATTTTCTTGACCGTAGGAGCATGGCTGGTCTTGTCACCCCTCGTATTCCATATTTTGGAAAGCGGGGCGTAACAGTGACCATATCCAATATGCTGTGGGGCCTACAACCCGCTTGTGATAAAAATCCAATCCCCCCTACGTTTATCCATAGCCCTTATTTGTCCCTCCCAAAAAATTTTGCCCTAAAAATCTCCGTCTAGCTCTTGCTTCCTCGTTGCTGCTGCCTCTCCTGCTGTGTCGCCGCCGTCTCTTCTGCCGCTGTCAAAGCTCCATTCGAAGCTTGCACCATCGATCGAGCTCGACAAGCTCACCGCCGCCGTCAGCCGTAGCTTCGTGGTCGTCAAAAGGTAAGTTTGTTTGATTAATTTTATTTTTATCGTTTAAATTTTTATTTTTTGCTCGGTCCAGTAAAATTTTAGATTATTGCCCTAGCTCATCTCATCGCTGGCCTCTTGTCGTTGCCGGCTGTCTGATTTATCTTCGCCGTCGCTGCTCGTTGGATTGGGTTAGTGTTAATTGTTAATTTAATTTGGTTAATTTTCTAATTTTGTTGATTTTTGAATTAATATGGTTAAAGTTTATTGATTGATTAGTTTTTTTGTTTTTCTTGTTACTGTTGCTGCTGAATTGGTTAGGGTTAGGGTTAGGGTCTGGTTAGGGCCGCTGGTCGGTTGGGGTTAAGGTCTAGGGTTAGGGATTGAGGTTGGGTTAGGATGGGGTTAGGGTTAGGGTTGGGATGGGGTTAGTGTTAGTGTTAGGCATAGGGATTTAGTAAATGTGAGTGTGCGCGCGTGCATGTGTGCGTGTGTTTTGGGATTGAGTTAGGATTGGGGTTGGGGGTTAAGGTTAGCACCGTGAACAAAAACCTGATGTCCATCAACTAACTGATTTTTTAATTTTTCACGCTGAGAAATGTTCACAGTTCTAACCGTGAACATTTCTAATTTTGTTCACGGTCAGAACCGTGACCCAATCTTTGCTTACGTAGGTTTGGGTCACGATTCACTCACGGTTTAAACCGTGAACTAAACTCCTTTTTTCACGGTTTAAACTATGAACAAATCCCTGCCCTGTAGTAGTGCTAGTGGTAATTATGTCTTTTATGTCGGGACAACTAGTGCTGCCATTGGCGCAGGAAGGTGGATGTCAGATGACTTCCTTCTGTCCTTTTCTCACAAACATTGATTTATACCCGTCAGATACGAATATACACGATAGCTTTTAGTTTAAGTAGGCATGGTTTTTTTTTTTTGTATCAAGTTTCATTCATAATATTAATCCTATTTATTTCAACTTCCCGACACAAAGTGGTGAAGTGACATGGAAAAAATGCCATTTTGCTTGACTCGCACTCCAAGGAATTAAGCTTAAGACTAATGAGTTTGCCAAATTCCAATTAGATACTAATTAACTTTTACCGTTTTGGATATGTTTTCACTGATATAGATTCCAATATGATTTCGCTTTTATAACATTCTCTTAATGATTGGGATGCGTCTCCAAATGTGTGATTCTTTGTATATTACAAAGACTAAAATTGGAAGCTGACGATGCTCTATATTGACGACCTTTCAGATCAGGATACGTGGCAGATGACGTGTCCCAGAATTCAGAAGAGAGGGCCCACAGGGGCCGATCATGCCACCCCTGTACCCGACTTACAAGCACAAAGCTGGCTCACCTCAGGGCCCCCAGCAAATTGGCCTCCTCGGCCTCTCAGCTCGCCTCCGAGCTACCGCAGGACCAAGATACCTCGGCCCTCTCGCTCGTTCCCGAGCTCTCCCGCCGAGACCATCTTCCTCGGTCCCTCCAACCGACCAACTCCACCACTCACAGGCGTAACCGCCGCTCCGCAAATCTCGTCATGCGCAGATTCTCCGCCAGCAACATCCCACGTTCCACGTCATCACGATCCCCATTAATGGGCGATCCGCTCTTTAAGCGGGCGTGACATCGGGAGCGTAACCGCCGGCGAGATTCTCGCGCCTTTTACTGCGTGTTGCCGCCACCATAAAAAAACCCATCACGGAGGGGTCAAGTAAGCCATTTTTTACTCTTTTAAGCCGTTACTCTGCTCGGATCTCATCACTAACTTGAGCGTCGGAGGGTCCTTGGTGGTACCAAACCACCCCAGGACTTCTTTGCAGGTACTCGGCACCGAACTTCTCATATCACCTCTTCCACCAAAACCTATTGAGACCCACACGCAACGGAGGATAACCACCGAAGTCCACCAGGAGATCGGCGGAAGACAACATCTGACGGAGACCCGAAAAGGACCTCCATCAGAAGCATATAAGATTCCTTGCAAATGATTGATTGAAACTTTAGTACATGTGTTCTATTGTGCAATTGAATATGGTACTTATTTGCTACATAATTTTTAAAAAGTTATATTCATGATTTCATGTATAATAACGCGTATCATATCTTATTTATGATAGCATCTTGTCATTTTCACAAGATGAATATACCCAAATTTGCTGCCCCTTTTCCATTTCCATTTATATAAATTGGAATGTACACCTTATGAATGCTTACAAGTCATAGAGGCGTGGAGCTTGCATAAAATCTTATCACATACCTTGAAAATAAAGCTACTAGACAAATTATATAGATTAGTACATAAATGCTAGCTAATGTTTCCATGATATTTACATAAATGTGTATGAAAATTAAGAGCTTGGTATACAAGTGTAGAACAAGACAAAGGTAGTGAGGAGGACTAAGAGAAATGCTTTCAATCTTTAAAATAGAAGAATGATGGTGAGTTAACAAGTTTAAGACACTAACAATGAAAGTATTAAATAGCCTTAAGAGTGCTGGATCCTCATCGACTGAGTTAATTGTGTGACCATATCTAATTTGCTTTCATTTCTTTTTTCTCAATTGATTTGTATGATCTTTTTTCTCTTATATGGAGAATGATCTCGTCTTTGGTAGAACTGTCTCTTGCATCGGATACGAGGATTCATTCCATAACGCAACCCTTTGTGGTTTTCAATATCGAAGCATGCAATACTCAAACATATATATTTTTAACTTCCAAAGAGTTGGAAGAGTTCTTGGTACATGAAATGCGACACGATAGGGGAAATGAAATTGATATCGGAAAGAATCAATGCTGGATTTATTTCTAAATTGCCTTTCTTTAATTATTATTTTTGAACAGCCCCGTAAGCCTCATCCAAACACACACCACAATCACACACACAACACGACACATGACACACACACATGCTTCTATGGGACCCATGAATTTTTCCGGAAAGCATTAATTTGTGGCCACTTACCTTTATGGGGTTTGAACCCCGCATTCGTCTAACGAGGGAAAATGCCATACCAACCGAGCTTTGTCTCATAGGTTCTAAATTGCCATTCATCACAAGTTGTTTTGTGTGTTTCGAGGAAACCAAGCTTCACATTAGGCATCGCCATCGATTTTGGATTGAGAGGCCAAAAGCTACACGCCTAATTGAAAGGATAACTACTAATTAATTTAAGAGACAAATGAAATGAAATGAAATGAAATGGGACAATGGGTAGGTAGAGCATGATGATGGCAAATTAATGGACTGCACGAATTGATGAAACGAGTGGTTCTTTTTAGGCTCGGGTCGCGGTCAAGCCCACTCTGTGCTGCGTTGGACCCAACAGCGATGCTCCTCCCACTCTTGTTACTTTTTCTTTCTTTCTTTCTTTTTTTTAATTTCCTGTTTGATTTATTCTTAATTTTGTCGAGAAAAAGAAAAAGGAAATGAAAGATGGTCAAGGATGTGGCTGACTCCTCGACACCATCTTTGATCATTGGATACGTCGGCAGCGACTACAACTAGTTTTGTTTATATGCTATGCATGTGAAAAAGATTAATATTTATGTACGTAATCGTGCACAGCTGCAGGCAATTGCCGACAAAACGATGGATCAGAACCCACTTCCACAAGACGCTTCTTGTTTTACCATTTTTTGTGCTATGGTTGCAGGCTGTTTGAGGCTGTGCACAAGGCTGTTTCGGCCATAATATTTTTATGCATGTGTGTTTGAGGGAGCAAGGATGAGGAATAGGGTTGCCAGTGTTTTAAAAACAAGAAGAAAAATGAAAGGAAAAATGGCGGCGGGCCACTTAAGCGTTGAAATGGATGTCCGAAATGTTCGGAATTCAACATTGTGTTAAACATTAATTGTCTTAACTATTTTTGAATACTTAAGTCTCTCCCGAATTAATTTTCGAATAGAAATCGAAATTGCTCGAAATCAAAATTGAAAATTTGAAGTCGTTCAAAGGCAAAGCTACTTGAAAAACTCTCTTTGAAATCAAAATTTAAACTCGAAACTTACTTCAATGCCAAAATCAAATCTTCTCTAAACTCGAGGTAGAAGTCTTCAAATCAAAAGTCCTAATTGTTCAAAGTGAAGCCTCCAAGTAGAGGTTTGAGGTGTTGGACTAGAAATTGAACCCTCCAAGTCCAATTGGAAGTCATGAAATCTAGGCTAGAGATAAAAGATTATGATGCCATCCTTATATACCAAATGTAATACATTTTTAATTGTGATAAGACTTTGATAGATTTGTAAACATCAACAAAGATGATGTGATAACAAAACTACTTAAACCATGCTTGTAAATCTTTAAATGCAGCTCAATCGATAAAAAAGTAAACCGGATTAATGATTTCAGAATGTCACCGGTTGAAACTGTCACTTTTTATTACATCAAGAATGGTAAGCCAATCAATTTTAAATATGAAATATGATGATGTAGATAAATTTGTGAGAGAGAGTGAGAATTTAATATTTGAAATCTAGACGATATGTATGATTTGATATGTATGATTTGATACGGGAGAATTCATTCGGAATTTTTTCCTACATTTTATCATATATATTCAATTTTTAAGAAAAGACAGGTCAATCTAAGGATGACATGATCAATTTCCATGAAGTTTTAGCAGTATAAGACTAGACATTTGATAATGTGGTTGCCGCTTTGCTTTACTTTATTGCATGGTGACAGCATATTATGATTATGAGCAAAGAGTTGTAAATACGTTTTTAACCCTTCATGTATGGCAAATGAAGTGTTCGTTGTCTGGTAGTGTATCGAAAATATTTTCTTTTTCCTCAAAAAGAAAATATTTATAGTGTTTATGATTATAAGCATATTATGATTATTGAGTTTGTAAGTCTGGGTACACTTTATAAGTTATTTTTGTTTAAGAACAGCAAGAAACAATTTGTAGCTCACTGATAAATTGCACTGCTGTGACGTATCCCATGTGTTCGAATTCTTTCAGACACATTATATTTTTTCAGATTTTTTTTAAGCTTTTTGAAATCCCAAAAGTTTACATCTGCACTTCACATAGAAATGAAAAGTCAGGAAACACAAACATGTGCATAATATTATAAACAGAGAGATGGACACGTGGCAAGAATCCAACGGTACCCTCAGATCATTGGACCGGCGAGATGCCATCAAAGGCCGGCGGCGACAGGTCCCATAGGGAAAAATTGCCCGTGCTCTGCACACAAAACCCTTGGCCTACCCCCTACCCCCTTTATCCCTGCACTCTTTGATTTCTCTGAAATTAAACAGAGACTTCAATTTCACCTTTAGATCCAATTTTTATGTATTTTAATTCATTCTTTCAGTTCAAAAACCCTAATTCCACACTATAAATGCAACCTCGTACACTAGCCTCTCCTCATTCTGAAAATTCTAGCTAAAACCCTCAAATTTTCCCAAATACAAGTGGAGTAGAAGTTGAGTTAGCAAAAGATCAACTTCCGGTGAGAAATCGAACAAGTTCCGACAACCCCGCGACGCGACGACAACTACACTCTCTTCTTGTACATCATCTTCATCTTTCTAGCTTTTAAGTCCCCTCTCATCATCCCCTTCTTCTCTAAAAGCTCTTTTCAAAACAAATATCGGTAAGTAGAGTTAGTACCGATGTAAATCTTCGAAACTAAAAAAATCTCACTTTTTAATTACATATTATTCATCCAACTTTTACATAATATTTGTAACACTATTATAAATGTTTAGAATCAACTTTCATTCTAAAATATCATGTTAAATAACTTAAATCTCACTTTTACATTAAAATACCATGAACTTTATATACGTCATTTTTCCTTTGTTTATACATGCCTTTAAAAACATCACAGGGTAATGACCTGTCCCTCATATACACACATGCTTACATAGCACGGTATACCTTGATCATACTTTTGATACAATATTTCATTAAAATACCATGAACTATAAAATCCTGGTTTTTTTGAATTGTATTATCAAAAATCTTTCCGATTATATCTCTACAACCCTTTTTAGGGGACTCGTTATTGGATGGTGGGGATTATCGCACATCCATGGGTTAATAGAGCGAGATGCAGACCTCCTCACGGAGCATTCGGTCTCGAAAGATTTTTAATACGATTTTTTAGAAAAATGAAATTTTCTATTTAATAATAAAATTAATTTTTATAATTACATAAATATTATCAAATCACATATTTTCAAGATATAATAAAATTCTATATTTTCTAAAAAATAAAAGAATGATAGGTTTCATCAAAATACCCTCAAATTATCCAAAAGACAAGCTTTACATTAAAATATCTTGAACTATCCAAACTAAACTATTATGTCACGTCCTGCTTTTCAGTATACGGAGAAGTAGACGTGACGGGCCGCGACGTATTACTCAGAAATAAACACGTTAAGCGAAAATAAGCAATATAATTGAATACACAAGAATAACAAGAGATGTAATAATAACAACAATTTTTATTAACATTCTTTCTTTACATTACAACTGATTTGAGAATGAAATATACAATCATAAAAGCAATGCCTAAACAGTGGCATACGAATGAAAAGGAAATAAGTACAAGTAAAAACTAAAGGTCTGGGTCCTCTGTGAATTGATTCAAGTCATCCTGGCTGGGCTCGGTCTCCTGAGAGTCGGGTCCTCCTGACGAACATTCCAAACAAAGAAATAGAAGGAATGTTGTCAGCGAACTAGCGCTCAGTAAGTTCCAAAAGAAAGAATGGAATAGAACAAAGAGAAGAGAACTGGTAATATAAACAGGTATATATTTGTTATACTGACGTAATTGTTTGTAACTTGGTACATAATGTATCAATGTATACGAGAGGAGTCCAACTTTTCCCATGGACTATGGTAACCCGTAGTACAAGGCCCCGTCAAAACCCACGGGACAACTGCAATGGATATTAATCTACGTCTTTTAGTGTCCATCATCGTGCCACTTTTAATACATTCCAAACCAATTTATCCCGTTAAAACCCTATAATGTATATTGTAACACCCTAATTCATTTATACCAGTTATATTTTGAGTATTTCTTTATTTATGGTGTTTTCTTGATTTACTGCGTTTCGAGTGCGAATAGTGTATTTTGACATTTGTATTTGCATCCGACCCGACCCGCTTGCTGGAAACCCGTCTTGATTCATATTTATCATTTATCCCGGCTATTTATGAGAATCCGTGCACTTTCATATTTTTTTATATACTGCATACTGGTATTATATCTGGCATCTGCATTTTTCAATATAACATTTACACTCAAATAAAATATTTTAAAAATATCTTGCATTGCCTGTATCATACCTCTGATCCTGTTGTAACATCCGTACATCTTTTTTTCATTCCGTTCTGTGAAACGGACCCGTTTGGATCGCTACGTACACGCTACGTGTATCCGTTCTTGGGGGTACGCATTTTCTTTAACTGGATATCTTATTTTGGTTTTGGTTGATACGTATATTATCCGTATTTTCAAATAGTAATTTTAGACCCGACCCGGACGTGTTTTGGACTATTTTTATATTATCCAAAATATCAAATTTTATTAATATTATATTCTTTAATCGTTAAGTTTACCTACGTCTAAGCTTTTCTAAACTAAAATATTTTAAAGATTTTTAAAATCTTTTTAAAACGGAACTTCTCACCTCTCTCTTTCTGTCTCCTTCTCTCTCTCTCTCTCCCTCTCTCTCTCCTCTCGCGAGTGCGAGGATCCCGTCACCACCTTTCCCCTTACAATTACCTCCCTTCTTCTTCCCCTTCTTTATTATTTCTCGCTGCACCTCAACCGTAACCCGAACCCACGCCACGCCTTGCCGTCGTCGACCTCCTCAACCCCTCGTTTCATCGCCCTCGTCATCAACACCTCCTCCTTCTCCTCTCCACTTTCTTTCTCTTCTCCAACCCCGAGCCTGCACAAACCACCCAAGAACCCTTCATCTCGCCTGCCCCTGCATTTCCCGTCCCCACCACCCGACCTCATCCCGACCTCTGCACTTCCTCATTCCTCTCTCCCGACCTCCTGACACCACCACCACCACCAACTGTGAAAACTCATCACCCCCAAGCTTTCCCTGCACACCTGAATCCCCACTGCCTTTTGCCGGAAACCATCGCCTGAACCTTGCCGTCGACGGCCCGTCGTCGACGTCATTTTCCCTGCCTCGCCTCACCTCCCTTCTGATCCCTGAACACCAGCCCTTCCTCTCTTCTTCTCCTTCTTCTTCTTCTTCTTCTTTCTTCTTTCTTCTTTCTTTTTCTTGATCTTGTTTCTTGATTCCGGTGATCATCGTCAGAGCCGTGCCGCCGCTGACGATCCGAGTAACCCAGTGGACTTTCCCAGACAGCGTGGTCACCTTCTTACTTTGCCTGGATCTGTCTTGTGTGCCGTGTATGCGTTGCGATGTTTACCCGACGTCGGACGCAGCGTGCGCACCCCGTCGTGTGATCTGTTCAGGCAAGTTCATCTTGCTACATGCTATGTATCTTATTTTGCATCCATATGAATAAAAATATCACCTGTTGATTGCATTGTACATCCATATTAATATTTTACTGTTTTCGGATACCCGTATGCATCCATATCATTTATTATGTGCATCCATGTTTTATTGTATATCCATACCATTAATTCTACATATCTAGTTACATTCCATGTCATATTAATTCATATTACTGTTACATTAGTATCCCATACTTGATTATGTGCATCCTACATAGTCATGATGTAACCCCTGATAGATATTTGTGCATCCATGCTTTCACCCTACATCCGTACCTTTACCGTGATTCGATACTTGCTACATTTTACTGTTGGGCACCCACGTGATACATGTACACTACCTGACATGACCTGAAATACCACTACTTAACATGTTACCTGATCCTGTTTCTAATGCCGACAATCCTGACATGTTGTCCTGATGGACGTTACTGTTGTCTGCATAGACAAAAACTGTACCTGCTTGATCCTGTGTTGGCATTAGATATTGATTGGCAATACCCGACTTGAACACATAACCTTGGGGGTAAGGGGAAATCAAGAATGTAACCGAACGTAACTCAAAGGGCTATTATATTGTTTGCCGTTTTTCCGGGCGTTACGGAATATATTGTTTACCATTTTTCTGGGCGTTACAGAATATATTGTTTGCCGTTTTTCCGGGCGTTATGGAATAATACTGTTACCGTGGTCCCGTGGGGAATGAACGGGGCATAAACCGATGGGTTACGATGAGGATTATATTAATTGATTTCGAAGACTTTAGAATAGATAACCCAGTAGTATAGTTTAGATTACTCACTGCACTTCACCTGCACGTGTACTCTTCACTGTTCTATATCCATGTTTACTTGTTACATTCATGTTACCATTCATGCATGCATATCTCGTTACATCCTGAATACTTATTATTATTGATATTATGACGCACTGACGACTGGGTTTTGCATGGCTCAAATCCTCTACCTTTGTCGCAGGCCGATCAGGAGTACTTCAGCCGACATGCCGAGCAGTGAGGATCCTGTTAGTATTTTAGTTTAGTTTTCTTTCAGCATTTTCATTTCCTGATGTGAGCCCGTATTTGGGACGTACTTTCCAGATTGTTATTGTTTATTGGATTTATTGCTTCCGCATATTATTTCTTGACTCGTTTATTATGGCATATGGACATGTACTAGATAGATTATTTATTTCCACTGTTCTTGATATCTTATAGACAGCCGTAATGTGACTGTGGAGAGATGTTTCCTAACCACAGGTAGCATGGTTGGCTCTGTCACGTGCCGATCTTAGCGCACTCTGGGAAGCGGGGCGTGACATGTAGATTGTAGTTATCAGACTTGCCGAGACCATGGATATAAGTTGTTTATGTAAACGGTTTCAGGATTGTATCAAGTAGTCATGTAGTCAAGTCAAGTCATAGCCATGGTTCGGTCAGGTCAAGTCATATTTGCATGTTAATATTGTTCTGGTATTCAGGTTCAGGTTCATGTAGTCATGTTTGGTATATTCGATTCATGTTGAATTGGATTCATGTTTATATTGGATTCATATTTGGATTGGATTCTGGTTGGATTCAGATTGAGTTAGACTCAGATTGATTTAGACTCAGACTTGAGCCAAACATTTTAAATAGATTTGGATCCTGAATTAAGTTCGGGAGTCATCGGTAACTGCTGCACATGGACGACAGGATTTGTGTCTTTTTCCAAAACAATTACCATTGATAACACCATTAATTTTTTCTACCTTAAATAGGCAAGCACTCACTTTCTCCGGCTCCCTGAGGCTTTTTTCCCCAATCAGAGAAAAGCTCTGTTCAAATTCTGAGATTTGAAATGAAGCGACGTTTCTGTTTCCCCAATCAGAGCAAAGCTCTGTTTTAAAATTCAAAATTCAAAAATTGAAGCAACGCTTCAGATCCAGCGCTAGGCGCGCTGCGCGCCACGTGTCAAACGCAGATGCCCTAACGCCAGATGCGCCGCGCCCTAGGAAGAGCACCATGTGTGCGCTAGCGCTAGGCGCGCTGCGCGCCACATGTCAAACACGGGTGCGCTAGCGCAGGCTGCGCTGCGCTCTAAGCAGCGCACCACGTGTCAAATGTAGGTGTGCTAGCGTAAGGTGCGCTACGCTCTGAGCAGCGCACCACGTGCAAAGCACGGGTGAGCCAGCGCTGGAATTCTAAAATCCCCCACCGTCAGATCAAAAGATCTAATAATGATAAATCATTAATTAATCAGATTTGAAATTCTTTTATGGAAAGATTTTTCCAATTTTATTAAAAACAAGAAGATTGCCTTCTGGAAAGCAGAAACCCTAGGATCAAAAATACAACGGTGGGGAAAAATCTCCAAATCAATCAGAGAAACATCTCTTCAACTGATTTAACAAATCAATTTGCCTTATATAAAGGCCCCAATACATCAAGTCTGATATAGAGAACCCCCCCTACAAATTTTGAGAAAACTCAAAAGAAAGAGAGTAAGCTCTTGAAAGAAGATTATTTCTTCAAGGTAAAAAGAATGATTCTTGAACAAAGAGATGAAATCATCTTATTAAAATAGAAGAATTATCTTCTTAAAAGGTCATAGATCTACAAAAGACCAAGCTCTTTTATAAAAAGAGATCAAAAGTTCTCATCATAGAAACAAAAGAAATATTTACTTTATTCACAGATCATTGATCTACAAAGGCAAAGCCCATTCAAAAATAAGAGCTGTTGTTCTTGAATCTTGAGGCAAACCCTCCTTTAAAAAGAACATAAATTTGTTCACAGATCATAAATTTGATCAAATGCGCTTTGCGCTATTGAAAAGTGTCTTACACTCTTAAACTGCGCTTCTGCACTTCTTGGACCTGCGTTCAGCGCCAAAACGTACCACGTGTCAACCACGTATGCAACTTGCGCTTTGCTCTTCTGAAACAGCGCACAGTGCTCATGGGCTGGCGCTTAGCGCCAAGCTCGCCACGTGTCACTCACATGTGCACCACTAAACTAGCGCAATGCGCTCATAAACTAGCGCTTAGCACTCATAAACTGGCGCAATGCGCTCACTATCTGGCGCTTAGCGCCAAGCGCGACACGTGACCTTTTCGTGTGCGCTACTTGGTAGAAGCGCAATGCGCTCTTTAATTGGCGCAAAACGCTTAGCGCACCACGTGACGCGCTGTCAAACATTGTTCTGATGAATGCTATACATTCAATACAAGACCAAAAAAATGTCAGGATCTACTGCTCAGCATTATTAAGGGCCAAGCCCAAATAAAAGCTCAACAGCCCAAAACAATAAAATGTTAAACATTTTAATTTTATTGGATTTAGCCCAATATTGGCCATAAGTCCTCAACTTATATTTAAGTGAGCCCGTTTGCTCATAAATATTTAACAGATCTTAATTCTAAATTGGACTATAGATCTTTCAACCAATTCACACCGGTTCAAGAGTACATCTCCTTACTCCTCTGATATCCGTCGTTGTAATCCTTCAACGTCTTCAGAGAGGTGACGGGTTCCGACAACCACACATTTCACGGACTGTGGGGTCCTTAAACTCATGGACTACGATGTCCTTAAATTTCATAGACTACGATGTCTTTAAACTACGGACTGTGGGGTTCTTAAACTCATGGACTACGATGTCCCTAACCTCGGACTGTGGGGTCCCTTTAAACCCACGGACTACAATTTCCTTAACCTGGACCGAGATGTCCCTAAACTAATATTGGATCGTAATGTCCTTAAACTAATCGACCGCAATGTCTTTAAACTAACAATGGACCGTAATGTCCTTAAACTGACATTGGACCGTAATGTCCTTAAACTAATCGACCGCAATATCCCTAAACTAAACAACAGAGGCAAAATGCTCTCTCATTGGATCTAAATGATCCTGTTAAGTTGATCTTAGTCTAGAAATTAGACTAACGTATCCTTAACAAACATTTAAGTTGATCTTAGCCTCAAATGAGACTAACGTATCCTTAAAACCAACCCCCAAACCCAAATCTAAGAAGATACGGATTTAGACTAATCCACGCCCTACGGGCGACAACATAAATTAGTCTCCGTATACAATCCACGGGCAACCACAAACAAAACAAACACCCACGACACGAAGTGACCATCTGGAGAAGGAGAAATTTGTTACCGCGATGCGGTAGCGTAATTAACCGCATGGGCTTGCGCCTGCAGGGAAGAGTGTCCCCACAATCAAAAACCCCTCATCAACGGGGGGGAATCTGACGAAGTCTGCTATATCGGCCGCATCCGTTTAAACATTCGATACATGGTGCCATAAATCAACTTGGCATCTTCGGAGAGGCGGACGGATTGCACCAATTAGAATTTGCCCCGAAATTTAGGCTAGACGTTTATCGCGCTTCCGTGTTTCGGAGGGGAATAGATTCTGGTACGCCCGGTGGGACCTTTTCCTCTTTCCACTCCACACTTCTTGTGTCGTGTTCGCGAGCGAATCGCTGTTTGATATGGTTGCCCTTGGGTTCGAGGTACAAAGATTTGGTTTCTTCCTTGGCGCAGAAAACGAAACATCAATGGCGTCTACTTGCGCGAAGTGTTCCAACTGCAATTGCAACTCACGCTCCGCCCCATCTGGAAGCATAGCTTATAGGCCCTAAGCGGCCTCCCAGTTCACAGTGCCGGTGGACCAGGTGACTCAGGCCACCACTGAATTGTTTTTCAGGACCATGCTCCCGCCAACGAGCTTCAGCGCTCCTATACCAACACAAGAAGCTCCCAAGAAGTCGGTCTTTGATCGGCTTGCTACTACAGCGGCCCCCCTCAACGAGTCGTCCAGCTCCAGCACCTCAGTTTTCGCTAGATTGGGCCAAAGTTCATGCGGGCCCATAATGAAGCCTGCAGTTCCAGAAAAGGTTATTCCGAAGAGGATAGTCATCCCTGCTCCCGAAGTCGTTAAGGCGGCTTCTCCTGCCAAAGGGTCGGTCTTTACAAGACTGACTGTTCCGGCTCCCACTCCGGCTCCCGTCCTAGCTCAAAAGTCTGTCTTTGACAGATTAGATACTGCTACTCAATGGACATCAGTCTTCAAGAGGCTGACGCTGGCAACAGCGTTTCTCCAAAACAGGGGCACGACGAAGCCATCCCCATCGCTGAATCAATCCCAGCAGCTCGGCATGCACGACGTCGCCACTGGCGCCGAGTAAGGAAAGCTGGGGCAACTCCCCCTCTGGGCTAACTCCACCAGCCCCAACGGTGGAAGTCAATACTGCTGTTCCAACCGAGAACAGCTTTGAATTGCTGAACAAGGTGCGCAGAAACTCTCCTACCGCCGTACTGAGAAGATCTCCTCCACCAGTGGAGAATGTTACAGAAACAAAGCCGGAGCAGCCCCCTCAACAGCTGTCCTCCAAAGTTTACAAAGTCTGGCGACAGGTCCAGGAGTCGGTAATTGATCAAGATTACCCTTGACGACAGAAAAAGGTGAAGGTTCAGCAGGAAGAGAACCGTCCTGTCAAGCCGCAAAGGACAACAACTACCTGGGTGCCTATTGCAACGGTCCCCTCAACGTCAACTGCTCAAAAGAGAAGGAGGCCAGAGAAAGCCCCTATGACTACGGCAGACCACAAAGACGCTGAGCCCAAATGCCCCAAGTCTGGGGGCATAAAGGTGCATACTGTTTACATGGCTTCCGGAAAAGAGGAAAGCCGCGCTTCGACGGGTCACCGACCGCTCACCCGATCCGTGACAAAAGCCCAGGAGCAGCAACAGAAGCTTCAGGAAATGCTGACGCAAATGGCCGCACTCACCGGGCCAAAAGAAAGCCCGGAGGCGTCATCAGAGCAGCGTCACGAACAAGAAACCGATGCTGACTTCCTCCGCAGAGTCCTCGAAAAGAAGGACAGAGAAGCAGCAGAACAAGCGGCTAATATAAAATGAATAGCGCTTCTCTTCCAAGATATGGTCAGGATGATGTTACAGCCGGATCCTCCAGCTGAAGACCTTCCGATCATTATTGAAGACGACAGAGGGGAGACATCGAACCCTCCTCCGGCTGTTTCAGTGGCCAAAGAGGAAACCATTTCCAAGGCCACTCTGGATGACTATATTGCTCAGCAAATACGAGCTCACCAGGAGATTGAAGCGGCCGGTCAAGTTGTTAAAACTGGGCGACCGTATCCAGGCTGGTATGACCAAATAAAGTACCCGCCGGGATACACGATCCCCAAATTCCATGTGTACAAAGGGACAGGCAATCCCCATTAACATGTCGCTCAGTTCAGGGCTCTTTGCAGCAACACCGGGGGCGATGATAAACTTTTGCTCCGTCAGTTTGTTGGCAGCTTGTCGGAAACAGCGTTCGAATGGTACTCTGAACTTCCAAACGACTCCGTCAAGACTTTCGCAGAAATGGAGCTATTATTCACCCAGCGATTCGCGAGTGCTAGTGAACGCACCCCAATAACGACATTGATCAATGCCAGGATGAAGCCAGGAGAGACATGGGTTCAATACGCAATACGATAGCGGAATCTGTGGTCGAAATGCGAACAGCGCATCGAAGAAACGCCAGCGGTGGGCATGTTCATGGGCACTCTTGATCCACAGGCGACCATCTCCCAGTTCATGATGTTTTTCAAGCCGACTACTTTCCAGGCCTTGATTGACAAGCTGGCCCATATGGACCAAATAGGTCATAGACCATCTCCTCTAAAGCCGGAGCCGCGAAACGAGAAGGGAAAGGGGAAAGCGACCATCTTCACTAATGCTCAACAGCAGCCCAGTGGTCTAAGACCAGTTGATCGCCAAAATAATAGAACTCGATCTCTCGAAGATAAAATGAGACGCCCTTACTCGTTCCCTCGAGACAAGACGAAGAGGTTATTCGAGCTTGCACTGCGCAACAGGCTCATCAATTTGCCAGAGCCAAGACGCCCAGCGCAACCAGGCGACATTAGCAATCCTAACTACTGCCCTTATCACCGAATGTTGGGCCATCCGATAGAGAATTGTTACATCTTCAAAAGCTGGATAGAAGATCAATACCAGCAGGGAAAATTCGTATTATCTGAGAATTGGAAGGTGAACCCGCCTCAGCCACACACTCCCAAGAAAACAGATACACCGGGGGCATCGTGTTCTTTCGTAGAAGAAGCTCTATGGGAAGTCACTCTTTCAGCCAAAACTAAAAGAATACTGAAGTATCTCCATACATGCCCGGCAATCAAGTAGAAGAATCCACTGGAACCTGAGATCATCGAGGGAATGCTAAAACCGCGCCCGACTCCAAAGATTGGTAGTGATAGCCAAAGCGCTCATATCCAGCCATCAAAGTTTTCGAAAACGAAGAAAAATACCAAAAAGCCCGTGAAGCCTGACGACAAGCGCACGGACCTGCAAAAACAGATTGATGCGCTGGAAGAGTATAACCAGAAGGTGCGGACTCCAATCATGCTCCAAGAGTTCCTCAGCCACGTCCTTAAGGACGGAAATGATGGAGAAGACTCGTCGGATGAATCTGAAGATTACGTGGCAAGTTGCCATGTGATCTCTCACTCGTCGATAGACTATGAAGAAGCTCCTTGCACCAAGAAACTGGGGGCAGATCCTGAGCCAGAACTTCTGGGGCTATCAGACGAAATGATCAACGCATTCCTCAATGAAACTCTTTCAAAAAGTAAAGCTGATCGGGAGTGTGAGATGACCATATTTGAAAAGGCCAAACGCCGGCGACTGGACGAAAGAGTTGAAACACTCCCGCCAGATCAAAATACATCCGCCGCAAATAAAAGCAGGTTCAAAACGAGGAAGAAGTTCGCTAAAGCCATATCAATGGGAATGAAGCTGCTACCCTCCGAAGCGAACGCTCTTGGTGAAGCAGAAATATATCCTAGCTACTACTTATATCATCGAAAGATTTCGCACCCCACCGAAGAGTGCGACGCTTTTAAAAGATTGTGGAAGGGATATGTTGCTCACCGGCAACATTTCAAGCGGATGAAACGCAAAACCCGTCGGGAGAAAAGAAATACAACCGAGAAGCTCAAAAGAACTGCCGTCAACTGTCGCATGGTCAACGCCGGAAGATCGCAGGTTCTCACCTTCGGGAGCGACTCTGACGAAGAAATGACTCTTGGCCCTCTCTTTAAAGAGTCCACTTTGGGAAAAGAGGAAGAACCGAAGATCTGTGAAAATATTCAACTGCGCAATCGTACGCTGCCCGAAAAGAATCTTAGGCCCTTGAACAGTGGGTCAAATAGAAAAGATAAGGGAAAAGAAAAGGTCCCTGAGGATATCATCCTTGATGACCAAGCTATCAAAGAGCTGACAGCTAAGGACCTGCCAAAGAAAAACAAAGTGGACTACAACGTTCTGGCACACTTGAGGAAGATACCCTCGCAGCTCAGTATTCTCGACGCCCTTCTGTTATCCAAAGAAGCGAGAGATTCTTTGATCAAGGCGTTACAAGTGCCCAAGCAATTCCAAGCTTTCCTCGCTGAAGAAAAGATGAAGGACGAGCTGGAAGAAGTACACACAGCCGATATCACTTTCGGCGATGAAGATCTCCTCCTTGGGACATACGAGCACAACCGTCCCCTATATGTCTCCGGATACTGTCATGACATCAAGATAGGTAAAATCCTGGTCGACAATGGGTCCTCCGTCAATCTCCTTAACGTAAGGGTGCTAAAAGGAAATATGCATGAGCATTCAGCACCTCGCTCGTGATAAAATCACCATCTCCGGATTTGACTCCCAGTCATCATGGACGCTTGGGTCTATAATATTGACACTACGCTTTGAACTGCTTGTCACGGACATTAAGTTTCACGTCATTGACGCCAAGACATGCTACAATACTTTGCTCGGCCGGCCCTGGTTATACGAGTACAACATCATCCCTTCTACACAACATCAGTGTATGAAGTATTTCAAAGATGGTCTCGAGTATACTGTGACAGGAGAGCTAAACCCATTCTCCGTGAACGAAGTCCGCAAGTACGAAGATGCAAAATACTTCTTACCAGATTTCGAAGACACAGAAAGATGTCGCAAATCGGAGGACAAGAACAAAGCTATCACCATCATTCCGGTCTTCGGGAGTGATACCGAGGAGGAAGAGGAGATAGTTTACTCAGGTCCGCCCCAGTACAACAAGCCGGGACCGTCCATTCCTATGCTGATCTTCGGCAGCGACTCGGAAGATGAGGTCCATACTGTATTCTCTGCTCGGCCATCCATACAAACCTTCGCTGATGAAGAGCAAAGTTTGCAAGTTGCCATGGTTCCGCCCAAGTATCATAAAGAACTAGACGCGCTTGATACCTACAGTGTAGAAGAACTGCAGACATTCTACGTCCCTCTCAGACGAAAAGGTGAAAAGGCGATCCTATTCTACCGATCCGGAAAAACCAAAGTGGAGAAAGAAATCTGGCATGGCCGAATTCTACACTCGACAGGCTCCAGCCCATCCGTTTGCCCAGATATTACACGAACGGACTAAAGAGACTTTTGGGACGCCAAGGTGTACCCCTTAAGCAAACTGCGCGACAAGCACGGTTCTATAACAGGATCTGGAATGTTCCTGGAACTCAACGAAAGTTGCCCAACGGGAGAATGGAAACGACCGGGCTTGGGTATGTTCAATCCAAGAAACGGGAGCTGCTCCGCGACTGCTACGTCATACATGATTTTGATGAAGGAGATGCTCTGTGGGAAGATGCTAATCCTGAACCAGCACGAACTCCCGCCGTGAAAATGCCAAGTCCGTCGTTCGAAGAACAGATGGACAAGCTTATAAGGGAAGCGGGTCAAAAGGTTCGAGGCGACCATAATCGCGAAATGGCCATCTACGAGAAAGTCAGGACAAAACGCCTCCTTCAATAGGCTGTGAAAAATGAAAATGCTCCTCCTTATCAACCCGTTGTACAAAAGGCCAAACGCAGAGTAATAAATAAACCAAAGAACGGAAAAAACATTCGACAGCAGCATAGCGGATCTAAGAAGCCACGTGATCAAGAATCGAGCAGCCGGGATCCGTCTCTTATAAAGAAGATGGGTCGAGCATACTTTTTTGCCCAAGACAAGACAAAGAAGATACTTGATCTTGCTATAAAACATCAAATGATTACCGTTCCGGAGTCCAAGCACCCCGAGCAAGCAGGCGAAGTCTCTCACCCAGACTATTGCTCCTATCACAGGGCAATAGGACATCCTCTCGAAGACTGCTTCACCTTCAAAAACTAGGTCGAAGACCAATATCAACAGGGCAGGTTCGCTCTATCCAGCAGCTGGAGGGTAACCCCACCGCAGAAACATGAACCCAAAACCGCGAGAGTAGAACCAGATCAACATCGGTCTTGGAAGCGATCTCGTACTTGTTATATGATAATATTGTCGGAAGAAGAATCCGAGAATATGGATGACCTCCCCTGGTGCTTCGAAAACGATGATAACGAGGTAATCTCAGAGTTTCCACCGGCGCCAAAAGAGCTGGAAGATGGGATACATACTACTGCAGATAACCTCAAGAAAATTGATTTGGGGACGGCAAGTGACCCACGGCTGACATTCGTCAGTGAACTGTTGTCTGAAGAAAAGGTGGCTATACTCAAAGGCGTGCTCATGCAACATAAAAATTGCTTCGCGTGGAACTATTCCGAGATGCCAGGATTAGATCCAGAGATTGTTATGCACAGATTGACGATATCCCCGGATGTCAAGCCGATCAAACAGGCACCCAGAAGAATGCGGCTCGAGCTTGAGATGAGTATCAACGCCGAGGTCAAAAAGTTAATCGACTCCGGCTTCATCCAGGAGGTCCAATATCCTGACTGGATCGCCAAAATCGGCCCAGTGATGAAGAAGAATGGGACGGTGCGCATATGTATGGACTTTCGGGATCTCAATAAAGCCTTCCCGAAGGACGACTTCCCAGTACCGGTCACCGAGCTGATGATAGACAATACGTCAACTCATGAAGTTTTCTCCTTTATGGATGGCTCATTAGGATATAATCAGATAAGGATGTATCCCAAGGACCAGAAGCACACCGCTTTCCGGACCCCTCTAGGTATATTCTGCTACAAGGTGATGCCTTTCGGTCTAAAGAACGCTGGTGCCACCTATCAGAGGGCCATGATGAAAATCTTCGATGACCTCATACATGAAATCGTCGAATATTATATCGACGACCTCGTGGTTAAAAGCAAATCATACGAGGAACATTTAGAGCATCTGAAGATCGTGTTTCAGCGCCTTCGGAAATACAACTTGAAGATGAACCCTCTCAAATGCGCGTTCGGAGTTTCCTCGGGCAAATTCCTAGGATTCATCGTCCGACACCAAGGCATTGAGATAGATCCGTCAAAGATCAAGGCGATTATGGAAATGCCTCCGCCAAGAACTCTCAAGCAATTGCGGTCTCTCCAAGGAAAGCTCGCGTATATCCGGCGATTTATAGCCAATCTCTCAGGCAAGTGCCGTCCCTACAGTCACCTAATGAAGAAGGGAACCCCGTTCGTCAGGGATCACAAATGCCAAAGCGCACTAGACGAAATCAAGCAATACCTGCAGAATCCACTAGTACTGGCCGCTCCCGTTAAACGAAAACCTCTCGTCCTGTACACAACAGCCCTCGAAGGTTCTTTAGGTGTGCTATGCGCAAAAGAAAACGACCAAGGGAAGGAGAGAGCCCTATACTATCTGAGTCGAGTTCTCCTGGGGGCAGAAAGCAATTACCCTCCCATTGAAAAGCACTGCCTGGCGTTGATCTTCACAATAACGAAGCTCAGACACTATGCATTGGCACATGAGGTCCATCTCATATCGAAAATGAATCTTCTTAAATAATTGATGTCGAAGGCCATATTAACAGGACGACTCGCTAAATGGGCCCTGCTCTTGATGAAATTCTCGATAACTTATCGGCCTCTTAAAGCGGTGAAAGGCCAGGCCATCGCCGACTTCCTCGCTGAGCATCCGATACCTGCCGATTCTCCTTTGAATTGCGAACTGCCAGACGAATATGCGTTTAACACGATCGACGGGGGTGTTACCCGGTGGGAACCTTACTTTGATGGAGCGTCTTCCATGAAGAAGCGCAAACAAAGCACGCCCGTAACCAAATCGGGGGTAGGCCTCATCTTCGTAACTCCATAAGGAGGGATAATGCGCTTTGCTTTCTCCTTAACAGAGCCGAGGACAAACAATGAAGCCATGTATGAAGCTTTGATAGCAGGTCTCGAGATCGCCATCGACATGGGAATTGAAAACCTCCTCATATACGGAGACTCCCAGCTGGTCGTTAGTCAAATAAACGGCGACTACCAAACGTGCAAGCAAGAGATGGTGAAGTACGGCGAGAGGGTGCAGCAACTGCTGACCCAAATTCCTTCCTACACCTTGGAAAGTATACCGCGTGTGGAAAATAACAAAGCGGACGTATTAGCCAAGCTCGCTAAAGAACTGGCTGACGAAAACCTAGATGACGTGAGGATCGTTGTGCAAAGCCGCCGGGTTCTCGCACCAGCAGAAATATCTCCGGAGTCGCCCGAAAAAAATGGAGCGACCGAGCAAACGACTCTACAAATAAAAGACCAGGAAAAAGCTAAGGATTGGAGAGAAGTCTTTATAGATTATTTCAAATCCCGTCGAACACCTGAAGATGCGTCCTTAAAATATCAGCTTATGAAACGAGCTCTATCTTTTGCTTTCGTCAATGATACTCTGTATAAGAGATCATTTGATTCTCTGTGGTTAAGATGCCTGGGGCCTGAAAAGGCAAAGAGAGTCGTCCAAGAAACTCATGACGGGCTTTGCGGTTCTCACCAAGCCGGGCCGAAGGTGAAGCTGAAGATCAAACGGATGGATTATTATTGGCCCACGATGATCCAAGATTGCCTCGAATATGCGAAGCAGTGCCATTTGTGCCAGATTCATGGGGACTTTATCCATCAACATCTAAATCAGCTACATCCAACAGTGGCTAGCTGGCCGTTCGAAATGTGGGGGACTGACATAATCGGTCCCATCGAACCAGCATCGTCCAGAGAACATCGATTCATTTTGGCGACAACTGATTACTTCTCCAAATGGGCAGAAGCAGTACCGTTGAGGGAACTGAAGACGGAGAATAACCTCCATTTCTTTAAGACGCATGTCATTTATCGGTTTGGAACTCCACGATGGATTATGTCCGATAACGAGCCAGCCTACAGAAGCCACAAGATTAGCCGCTTCACACAACAGCATAACATAGATTGGAGATATTCCAAAGTCTATAATCCCCGAGCTAATGGTTTAGCTGAAGCTTTTAACAAGACCTTGACAAAGATCGTGAAAAAGACGGTGTCCCGAAATAAGAAGGACTGGCAGGAGAGACTGCATGAAGCTCTCTGGGCGTATCGAACTACGTTCAAAACGGCCACGAACATAATGACGTGCGCATTGGTATTCGGTACATAGGCGGTACTCCCCCTCGAGATAGAGCTGCCCTCTCTATGAATAGCAGTTCACTACGAGCTAACGGACGAAGAGAATGCTTACCTTCGGCTTGAGGAACTCGATGCCCTTGATGAAACCTGGCTCATAGCGCAACAAAATCTGGAGGCTTATAAAGCAAAAATGATGCGCTCATACGAAAGATTGACTAGGCCGAGAACATTCCGCCAAGGCGAACTCGTGCTAGTGGTCAAAAGACCTATGATCCCCAATCGTGCCAAATGAGGGAAATTCGAGCCGAACTATGACGGCCCGTATATCATAGACAAGGTCTACCAAGGTGGAGCCTATCTACTCATGGACATGCATGGTGAAAGACCCTTCAGGCCAATAAACGGTCGCTTCCTGAAGAAGTACTACGCCTGACAAGTCACGGCCTAGGTCAATGATAGATGACGACGACTATGTCTGCTCGCTATCCCCCTAAGCCCAAACTCTATAAGTAGTAGCCGGCTAACGGACCGAAACGTCCTTAAACTAACAACGGACCGAAACGTCCTTAAACTAACAGCGGACCGAAACGTCCTTAAACTAACAACGGACCGAAATGTCCTTAAACTAATGATGGACTACTGTGTCCTAAAATTGGCTGTTGACCGAGACATCGATAAACTACTGTGGGTTACAGCGTCCCAAAGCTGATAAAAAAAAGAGAATAAAAAAACGGTATGTCTATAAGCAAAATGGGCACGGATGAATACCCGAAAGGGCTCCGTAAGTAAAAAGAGCAGGGCTGCCGGCGAGTTTTGTGAAAACCTGAAAGGGCGCAACCTCGTTAGAATAAAAAAAGAGAGAAAAGAAAACGGTATGTCCATAAGCAAAATGGGCACGGATGAAAACCCGAAAGGGCTTCGTGAGTAAAAAACAGCAGGGCTACCGGCGAGTTTTGTGAAAACCCGAAAGGGCGCAATCTCGTTAAAAGACACTTGCGAGGTCCTCTCGACCTTGTGAGGAGAAATCACCTGCGTGAGATCCTTACGACTCACAAGGGAGCAACACACTTAGGGATCCCCACGATTCGTAAGAAGGAATTACACTTGCGAGATCCTCACGACTCGTAAGGAGAACCCTCTTATGAGACGCTCATGGCTCATAAGATTTGAAAGTCTTAAGTTACAGAGATCTAAACCTGTTCTTAAGTGGCCACCACAACCTCCAACCATGCCCTACAAGCGGCTCAATGTCGACCCTTGTATACAATCCACGGGCGCGAATAAATATTTCCCTAACAAAGTCCCATCCGTGACTATGGATATGTCTACACGGTGAACAGCCCTTGTAAGTCCTCTCGACTTATAATGAGAAAGCACTCTTGTAAGATCCTTACGACTTATAAGATATCATACACTTAGGGACCCTCACGATTCCTAAGGAGAAAACGCACCTACGAGATCCTCACGACTCGCAGGGAGAAATACTTTAATGAGACCCTTACGGCTCATGAAGTCAAAAGCCTTAGTCGACAAGATCCTAACCCTGTTTGCTAAGCCACCTTTGTTCGATATCGATAGAGGCAAATGATGATTCGCTCCTGGCAATATCCTAATTGTAGCGGTACTGATACCGAAATCGGTGTCTAATTCCAAACTTGCAGTGAGAAGCTAGCAAGTCACACATGCATACGAAATAGCCGAAATGATTGGGCAACTTGCAACAAAATCAGTAAGTAAAATGTATGCACGCAAAATAGCCGAAATGATCGGGCAACTTGCAATAAGAAGCAGCGAGTAAAAATAAAATAAATAGCCGAAATGATTGGGCAATCGCGACCTTCAGGATATAAAAGCTGAAACGATAGAGTATCGCGGAACGAAATAAAGAAAAATGAAATTTATGCCCTACAGGTGATATCACATCGATCCCTGTATACAATCCAGGGGCACAAACAAAGAGGGAATCATACCTTACCACTAGGCTGTATCGAAATGAAGCCAAATCTCAACGGTTCAGTGATAGCCTAGAAATCATCAACAGCATTCCTCCCCATTCCAGCAGGATTCAGACGCTGCAATCAACCCTGGAACCACGGCAAAGCCCCTACTCCAAATCTCGATGGTTCACAGACAACCTGGAGACCACTTCGATATTCGTCTCATTACAACAGACGCAGCGTCATCTACATGACCCCGTCACGGAAATACGTCATCCACATGACCCCGTCTCGGAAATATATCATCGACATGACCCCGTTGCGGAAATACGTCATCCACATGACCCCGTCGCGGAAATACGTCATCCATATGACCCCGTTTCGGAAATACGTCATCCATATGACCCCGTCTCGGAAATACATCATCCACATGACCCCGTTTCGGAAATACGTCATCCATATGACCTCGTTGCGGAAATACGTCATCCACATGACCCCGTCGCGGAAACACGTCATCCATATGACCCCGTTTCGGAAATACGTCATCCATATGACCCCGTTGCGGAAATACGTCATCCACATGACCCCGTCTCGGAAATACATCATCCAAATGACCCCGTCTCATAAATACGTCATCGACATGACTCCGTTGCGGAAATAAGTCATCCACATGACCCCGTCGTAGAAATATGTCATCCATATGACCCCGTTTCGGAAATACGTCATCCATATCACCCCGTCGCGGAAATACGTCATCCATATGACCCCGTCTCGGAAATACGTCATCCACATGACCCCGTCTCGGAAATACGTCATCCACATGACCCTGTCGCGGAAATGCGTCATCCATATGACCCGGTCTCGGAAATACGTCATCCACATGACCCCGTCGTGGAAATACGTCATCCATATGACCCCGTTTCGAAAATACGTCATCCATATGACCCCGTCTCGGAAATACATCATCCACATAACCCCGTCGCGGAAATACGTCATCCATATGACCCCGTCTCGGAAATACGTCATCCATGTGACCCCGTCTCGGAAATACGTCATCCATATGACCCTGTCTCAGAAACACGTCATCCACATGACCCCGTCTCGGAAATACGTCATCCACATGACCCCGTCTCGGAAATACGTCATCCACATGACCCCGTCTTAGAAATACGTCATCCACATGACCCCGTAGCGGAAATATGTCATCCACATGACCCCGTCTCGGAAATACGTCATCAACATGATCCCGTCGCGGAAATACGTCATCCAAATGACCCCGTCGCGGAAATACATCATTCAAATGACCCCGTCGTGGAAATACGTCATCCACATGACCCCGTCTCGGAAATACGTCATCTATATGACCCCGTTGCGGAAATACGTCATCCAAATGACCCCATCGCAGAAATACGTCATCCACATGACCCCGTCGCGGAAATACGTCATCCACATGACCCCGTTGCGGAAATACGTCATCTACATGTCAATCTCATTAAACACTTACGGGTCCTCTCGATTCGTAAGGAAGAAAACTCTCTTATAAGATCTTTACGACTTACAAGGGAGAATGCACTTAGGAATCCTCACGACTCCTAAGGAGAAAAGACACCTACGAGATTCTCATGACTCGTAGGGAGAGAAGTCTTTATGAGACCCTCACGGCTCATAAAATTGAAAAGTCTTAGGCAGCAGACCTGAACCTACTTCCTAAGCCATCACTACCTCTCGAAGAAGCCAAAACAAGATGCTCACCCTATCATCTGCCGGCTATGTTTGCTAAAGTGACATGCTGATAAAAAAGAAAAGAGAAGAAAGCGACAAGGAGAACATTTGATTCGCATTTGATTAAGCATGCGAAGCATACCCGTTCATGCATGTGCAAAAGATTTAGTACATAAAATAAAACACGCTGAAATGGGGAATTTGCCATTCATATTTCGAAAAAGTTCTTACAATTATGAAAGCAGTAAACGAAAACATCATCAAAATGATTATAATGGTATAACCTCAGATTCAGGGCATGGATTGAGGAATTCAAAAGTGAGGCCGTCTAGAATCTTTCTGCCCTTTCTGACCATTCTCGTGTGCATCCTCTCGCGCTCACGAGTGTCGAGATCCTCAGCAATGTCCCCCTCCCTTTGATAGGAAGCGATTATCGTCGTCTGTTGGAAAGTTTGATGCAGAATATCAATGAGGTTATCTTGCCGCTTCTTCGAGATCAGCCCCGACAGGTACACTGAATGCACCTTGTCTTCGACATCATCCAACGCATTAAGCGGCATGGCCTCGTGAAACCCAGGAAGTGCTCTCCAAATTGCTCCCACTACGATTTTCAAGAGAGCGGAACGGCGAGGAAGCAGCCAACCGAAGCGTGCATACAAACGATCCCTAATCTCCGCATATTGGGCATCTGTAAACTCTTGGTTTTGGCAACGGCCCTGTACGCGAATATCCTCTTAAGTAATGAACTCGTTCAGACTGTATAAATGAACAGCCATAGTGCCTGAAAAGAAACATCATTAAAAAATTAGTAATGAGGAAAAACAGGCACAGGGATTTAAACAGCTCTTGATATCCCCATGGAGAAAACAAATTCTAATTATGACACCTAACAAATTTGAATTTGCGAGAAATCCTAAAAAAAAAAAGGAATCTCATTTAATGAGCGACCCCTCGGGTCTAGGAGTTAAACTCCTCGAGAGCAATGCTCTGCAGACAGGAATGACACCTGTCAAAGTTAATTATGAGAAGAATTTAAAGAAATTCCTCGAGAATACTAAGAGCCATGCTCTGGGAGGAAGATGAAGTAACCCATCAGGAACCTTAAAAGCAAAGCTTTTAATGAATTTGATATCCATGGATAAAACTCTTAAGAATTCTTCATCAAAAATTAACAAATCAACATGATTCAAAAGAGCAAAGCTCTGTTCATGGGCTAAGAAACCCCGAGAAAAGATCTCTTTATATATATGGGCTCAGGAGAGCAAAGCTCAATTAATGAAACCCTAAATGTGTTTTCTTTAGATCAAAGATCTATGAAGAGTAAGGCTCTGTTAATGGGTGAAACCCTAATTTATAGAAAGTTTTAAACTTTACCTAAATTCTAACAGAGTTTTGACTCTTAAAAAGTTTTTAAAAAGAGAGAGCTATGCTCTGTAGGAGAATGAAATTCTCAGAAAACAAGAAGGAGATGAACAATGGTCATCTCAAAGGGCCAAAGGCCCTATTTATAGGCATTGAGAGTCGTTTCAACATTCAAAAGTTGATCCAACGATTGAGATGCTGCCACCACCGTACTCACGTATGGGCCACGTAAGCGCAATGGTTGGGGGAATTTGTTTCCCCAATTAGAGCAAAACTCTGTTCAAATTCCAAGATTTGAAATGAAGCGACGCTTCCGGTTACCTAATCAGAGCAAAGCTCTGTTTTAAAATTCAAAATTCAAAAATTGAAGCAACGTTTCAGATCCAGCGCTAGGCGCGCTGCGCGCCACATGTCAAACATGGATGCGCTAGCACCAAGTGCGCTGCGTCCTAGGCAGTGTTGCGCTAGCGCTAGGCGCGCTGCGCGCCACGTGTCAAACACGGGTGCGCTAACGCAGGCTGCGCTGCGCTCTGAGCAGTGCACCACGTGTCAAACGTAAGTTCGCTAGCGCAAGGTGCGCTGCGCTCTGAGCAGCGCACCACGTGCAAAGCACGGGTGCGCCAGCGCTGGAATCATAAAATCCCCCACCGTCAGATCAAAAGATCTAATAATGATAAATCATTAATTAATCGGAATTGAACTTCTGTTATGGAAAGATTTTTCCAAACTTGTTAAAAACAAGAAGATTGCCTTCTGTAAAGCAGAAACCTTATGATCAAAGATCCAACGGTGGAGGAAAATCCCCAAATCAATCAGAGAAGGATCTCTTCAATTGATTTAACAAATCAATTTGACCTATATAAAAGACCAAATACTTCAAGTCTAATATAGAGAAACCCCCCTACAAACTTTGAGAAAACTCAAAAGAAAGAGAGCAGGCTCTTGAAAGAAGATCATTTCTTCAAGGTAAAAAAAATGATTCTTGAACAAAGAGATGAAATCATCTCATTAAAACAGAAGAATTATCTTCTTAAAAGGTCATAGATCTACAAAAGACCAAGATCTTTTATAAAAAGAGATCAAAAGATCTCATCATAGAAACAAAAGAAGTATTTACTTTATTAACAGATCATTGATCTACAAAGGCAAAGCCCTTTCAAAAATAAGAACTGTTGTTCTTGAATTTTGAGACAAAGCCTCCTTTAAAAAGAATATAAATTTGTTCATAGATCATAAATTTGATCAAATTCGCTTTGCGCTATTGAAAAGTGCCTTGCACTCTTGAACTGCGCTTCTGTGCTTCTTGGACTGGCGCTCAGCGCCAAAACGTGCCACGTGTCAACCACGTATGCAACTTGCGCTTTGCGCTTCTGAAACAGCGCACTGCGCTCATGGGCTGGCGCTTAGCGCCAAGCGCGCCACGTGTCACTCACATGTGCGCCACTAAACTAGCGCAATGCGCTCATAAACTAGCGCTTAGCGCTCATAAACTGGCGCAATGCGCTCACTATCTGGCGCTTAGCGCCAAGCGCGACACGTGTCCTTTTCGTGTGCGCTACTTGGTAGAAGTGCAATGCGCTCTTTAATTGGTGCAAAGCGCCTGGCGCGCCATGTGGCGCGCTGTCAGAACAAACATTGTTCTGATGAATGCTTTGCATTCAATACAAGACATAAAAAATGTCAGGATCTAATACTCAGCATTATTAAGGGCCAAGCCCAAATAAAAACTCAATAGCCCAGAACAATAAAATATTAAACATTTTAATCTTATTGGACTTAGCCCAATATTGGCCATAAGTCCTCAACTTATATTTAAATGAGCCCGTCTGCTCATAAATATTTAACAGATCTTAGTTCTAAATTGGACTATAGATCTTTCAACCAATTCACACCGGTTCAAGGGTACATCTTTTTACTCCTCTGATATCCGTCGTTGTAATCCTTCAACGTCTTCAGAGAGGTGACGGGTCCCGACAATCACACATTTCACGGACTGTGGGATCCTTAAACTCATGGACTACAATATCCTTAAATTTCATAGACTACGATGTCTTTAAACTATGGACTGTGGGGTCCTTAAACTCATGGACTACGATATCCCTAACCTCGGACTGTGGGGTCCCTTTAAACCCACGGAGTACAATGTCCTTAACCTGGACTGAGATGTCCCTAAACTAACATTGGACCATAATGTCCTTAAACTAATCGACCGCAATGTTTTTAAACTAACAATGGACCGTAATGTCCTTAAACTAACATTGGACCATAATGTCCTTAAACTAATCGACCGCAATGTCCCTAAACTAAACAACAGAGGCCAAATGCTCTCTCGTTGGATCTAAATGATCCTGTTAAGTTGATCTTAGTCTAGAAATTTGACTAACGTATCCTTAACAAACCTTTAACTTGATCTTAGCCTCAAATGAGACTAACGTATCCTTAAAACCAACCGTCAAACCCAAATCTAAGAAGATACGGATTTGGACTAATCCACGCCCTACGGGCGACAACATAAATTAGTCTCCGTATACAATCCATGGGCAACCACAAACAAAACAAACACCCACGACACGAAGTGACCATCTGGAGACGGAGAAAGTTGTTACCGTGATGCGGTAGCGTAATTAACTGCAGGGGTTTGCGTCTGCAAGGAAGAGCGTCCCCACAATTAAAAACCCCTCATCAACGAGGGGGAATCTGATGAAATCTGCTATATCGGCCGCATCCGTTTAAACCTTCGATACATGGTGCCATAAATCAACTTGGTATTTTCGGAGAGGTGGACGATAGCACCAATTAGCATCTGTCCCAAAATTTAGGCTAGACGTTTATCGCGTCTCCATGTTTCGGAGAGGAACAAGGCTCAAGAAAATTGATCCCGCTTAAACCTATATTTACTAAGTCCTTAAACGTAATTTATATAACTCGATGGGGTTTTATGAAAAAATATTTTATATGCTTTCAAAATAAATCTTGAGTATTTATTTATCGTATTTAGAGTTTCATGGATGTAACTTTTAATATTTGATGTATTTCAGTGAATATTAACTTAGCTTGAATAGTTCAAGATATTTTAGAGTAAGACTTATCTTGTATTGATACCTGATGGTATTTTGGTGAAACTTTTCATTCTTTTAATTTTTAGAAAACATGAAATTTTATTATATCTTGAAAATATGTTGTTTGATAATATTTATATAATTATTAAAAATTAAATTTTTTTAATGCAGAAAATTACGTTTTCCTTAAAAATCGTATTAAAAATCTTTCAAGACTGATTGCTCCGTGAGGAGGTCTGCATCTCGCTCTACAAGTCTGAGGATGTGCGATAATCCGCACCATCCAATAGCGGGTTCCTCAAAATGAGTTGTAGAGGCATAATCGCAAAGAGTTTGAAATACAATTCTAAAGAAAACCGGGTTTTTTTAGTTTATGGTAGTTTGATGAAAAGTGTAATCGCCACAAAAATAGATTTCCAAGAGTATCATGCTATATCAATATGTGTGTATGTGAGGGGTAGGTCATTACCCCATGAAGTTTTCTAGAGATAATAGCAAGCAAAACAAATAAATATGGTCGATACAAAGTTTATGGTATTTAAAAGTAAAACTCAATTTTAAAGCTGTTTAGAATGATGTTTTAGAGTGAAAGTTGTTCTAAACTTTAGTTTTATAATTAAAAAGCAATGTATAGGAATATGAATGAGCAATTCTTAAGAAAAATTGTAGTTTCAAAGATTTTAGAATCAAATGTCGATAATACTCCACTTACCGACATATTTTATAAAAAAAGACATTTTATGTAGGAAGAGAAGAAGGGGGATGGAACTTACTAGTGACTTGGGTTAAGAATAGAGAAAACAAGAGGTTGAGGTTTTCGTGTGTTGCGGGGTCGCCGGAATTGCTTCTTTTCCTCGCCGGAAGTTGACCTAGGGCTAACTCCACTTCTACTCCACTTGTACTTAGAAAAATTTGATAATTTTGGCTATAGAGATTTCAGAATAAGATAGGGCTAGGGTATGTGGTTGTATTTATAGTGTGGAATTAGGGTTTTGGAATTAAAAGAATGAATTAAAATGTATTAAAAATTTGATTAATTGGGAGATTGAATTCTCTGTTAAATTGCAGAGAAAAAAATATTGCAGGGGTAATGGGGGTAGGCCAATCGACAAGTGTGCAAAGTCCGGGGACCTTTCCCTACGGGCCAACCGTCAGCACCGATGGAAAGCCCGATCTCGCCGGCCATTATATGGGGTTGGGGGGTTGGATACTTGCCACGTGTTCCTCTCTGTGTATACAACATTTTGCATATGTTTGTTTTTCCTGACTGTTCATTTTTACGTGTATTACACGTGTAAACTTTTGGGCTTTCAAAAATTTAAAAAGAAAAATCAGAAAAAATAATGTGGCTGATGGGATTCGAACAAGAGGGCTACGTCAAAGCAGTGCAGGAGTTTACCAATGAGCTACAAGTTGTTTCTTTCTGTTCTTAAACAAATATAACTTTTAAATTGTGCTCAGGCTAAGAAACTCCTTTCTGTACATTAAAAAGAAAAAAAATTATACAGAAAATTCAGGGACGTTACATATTATCACTAAAATACTTCACATTCTTAAAATTTACAATTATGGAAACTCTAAATAATATAAATAAATACTCGAGATTTATTTTGAAAGTATATAAAATATTTTTCATAAAACCCCCTCAAGTTATATAAAATTACAATTAAAGACTTTAGTAAATATAGATTTAAGCGGGATCAATTCTCTTGAGCCTCAGGGCACCGGAGAAAGTGAGTGCTTGTTTATTTAAGGTAGAAAACTTAACGGTGTTATCAATGGTAATTGTCTTGGAAAAATACATAAATCATGTCGTTCTTTTGCAGCAGTCACCGATAACTCCCGAACATAATTCAGGATCCAAATCAGTTTAAAGTGTCAGACTCAAGTCTGAGTCTAAATCAAGTTTGAATTCAATCCAAACTCAATACAGTTCAAATATGAATCCAATACACCAGCATGCATACTTGAATCTGAACCTGAATACTGGAGCAAGATCAACATGCAAACATGGCTTGACTTGACTGAACCATGGCAATAACTTAACTTGATTACATGCCTACTTGTTTACATCCTGAACCTGATTACATAAACAACTTGTATTCATGGTCTCGGCAAGTCTGATAACTATAATTCAACACAAAACATTATGGGGTTTAACGGGGTAGATTGGTACAGAATGTATTAGAAGTGGAACAAGATGGTCACTAAAAGACACCTACATGAACATCATGTGCCGTTGTCCTGTGGGTTTTGACGGGGCATTGTACTACCTGTTACCATAGTCCACGGAGCAAGTTGGACTCCTCTCGTATACACCGATACCTTCTGTACTAAGCTACAAACAAGTACGTTAGTATAACAAACATATACCTGTATAAATTATCAGTCCTTTCTCTTAGTTGTTCTATTTCATTTTTACTTTTGGGACTTACCGAGCGCTAGTTCGCTGATGACATTCATGTCTCTTTATTTCTTTGGAAAGTTTGTCAGAAGGACCCGACTTTCAGGAGACCGAGCCCAGCCAGGAGAACTTAGAGCAGTTCACAGAGGAGCCAGAATTCTAGCTTTTACTTATACTTACCTTTTCATTTCTATGCCACTATTTAGGTATTGTTTTTATCATTGTACATTTCCTTTTCAAATCAGTTGTAATGTAAAGAATGGATATTAATAAAAGTTGCTGTTTATATTACATCTTTTGTTATTCTTGTGCATTTATTTATATTGCTTATTTACACTTGACGTGTTTACTTCTGAGTAGATACGTCGTGTGCCCGCCACGCCTACTTCCCCGTACACTGGGAAGCGGGGCGTAACAGGTTTTGTTGGCGGCCCATACAGGTCAGTTCTTCATGGAATCCTAAGCTTATAAGAATCAGCAACTATACATTCCTTACATTACAAATTCCTTGAATTTATCCTAGCCTTTATTTTTCTATCATGGTCATGGATTCACCGAACAACACCAGTACCAATGTTAATGGAAACACTCCACCTTCTGCTCTACCACCACCACCTACCGTTGCAGCTCCCATCAACGAGTAAACGTTATTGCTTGAGGCAATCAAGAACCTCTTGGAGGGTCAGCAGCAGCAGACTGCTATCCTCCTATACCGTCTAGAAATAAAGACACCCGGAGTCAAACAATTTCGGGCACTGCACCCGAAATATTTCTCTGGGCAAGAGAGCCCACTGGAGGCATGTTTCCCCCAATTAGAGCAAAGCTCGGTTCAAATTTCAAATTTTGAAATGAAGCAGCGCTTCATAGCAGCGCCTCATAGCAGCGCCAGCGCTGTGAGTCAAAGACTCTGAGGCAGCGCTCGGTGCAAAGCACATGAGCGCTGCACTCCAAGCAGCGCATCACGTGCAAAGCACGTGAGCGCTAGCGCTAAGTGCGCTGCACTCCAAGCAGCACACCACGTGCAAAGCACAAGAACGCTAGCACTGGAACTAAATGTTCCCAATCGTCGGATCAAAAAAACAATAAAGATGATAAATCATCAAGTTACCAGAATAAAATTCTGTTAAGAAAACATTCTTCAGAATCTTTCCAAACAAAAAGATTTTGCTCTGTAAATAAAAGCACAGTCGGATGAATGATCCAATGGTGATTAAAAATCACAATGGTACAGAATAAATTCTGTATGGGGAAAGATTTCCCAATCTTGTTAAAAAATAAGAAGATTGCCTTCTGTAAAACAGAAGCCCAAGGATCAAAGATCCAACGAGGGAAACATTCCCAAATTAATTAGAGAAAAGATTTTCTTAACCGATTCAACAAATCAGCCATCACTATATAAAGGTCCCAAGACTTCAAGTCAGATATAGAGGAACCCCCTACAAACTTTCAGAAATTTCAGAGAGAAGATCAAGCTCTGGGAAGAAGAACTTTTCTTCAAGATAAAAACAGAGAGATGAAAAAACATCTTATCAGAAAAAGAACTTAGTTTTTATGTTAGATCATAGATTTTTAAGACAAATTGTCTTTCACAAAAGAGATTATAACATATCATTATAAAAGGGGGGAGAATAATTCAATTCTCTTAGGATCACAGATCCATAAAGGTAAAGCCTTTCACCAAAACATAAGATCTTGAAATATCTCCTATAAAATAAGAACTTTGCTCTTAGATCCATGAGACAAAATCTCTTATAAGAGAGAATTTAATTCTCAGAGCGCAGAACTGATCAAACTTGCATAAAAGAAGAGCCTTAGCGCTCCAACTAAAAGAAGCGTATCAGCACTCCAAATCTAGCGCACAGCGTTGTAGAGCCTTAGCGTTCCAAATTTCACAAGAAGCGCTCTGCGCTCATTATCTGGCGCTCAGCGCCAAGCGCAACACGTGCTCCTCACGTGTGCGCTACTTTAACAGAAGCGCTCTGCGCTCATTATCAAGCACTCAGCGCCAAACGCACCACATGCTCCTCACATGTGCGCTACTTTAACAGAAGCGCTCTGCGCTCATTATCTGGTGCACAGCGCCAAGCGCGCCACGTGCTCCTCACGTGTGCGCTACCTAAACAGAAGCGCTCTCATGATCTGGCACACAGCGCCAAGCGTGCCACGTGCTCCTCACGTGCGCGCTAAGAGAACATAAACTGTTCTATAAATAAATGCCCCAGAGCTGTAATGAGTGCTCAGCACTCAGTAATAGACAAAAAAACAATTGTCAGAACCAATGCTCAGCATTTTAACTGAATGGGCCGAGCCCAAGTTGGTCACAAATTCTTACTTCAGATCAATCGAGCCCATGTGCTCACAAATCTTTGATCTTAGTCCCATATTGGTCTACAGATCTCCCAACCAATATTGGTTCAAGAGTACATCTCATCACTCCTCTGATATTTGTCGTTGTAATTTTTCAACGTTTTCAAAAAGGTGACGGGTCCCGACAACCAGACATTCCATAGACCGTGGGGTCCTTAAACTCACAGACTATGATGTCCTTAAACTTTACGGACTGTGGGGTCCTTAAACTCACGGACTATGATGTCCTTAAACTTTACAGACTATGATGTCTCTAAACTAGATGTCTTTAAACTCCACGGACTATGACGTCCTTAAACTTATAGAGTCCAAATGCTCTTTTGTTGGATCTAAATGATCTTGTTAAGTAGATCTTAGTCTAAAATTAGACTAACGTATCCTTAACAAATGGTTAAGTAGATCTTAGTCTAAAATTAGACTAACGTATCCTTAACAAATGGTTAAGTTGATCTTAGTCTAAAAACTAGACTAACGTATCTTTAACAAACGTTTAAGTTAATCTTAGTCTCAAATGAGATTAACAATTCTTAAACCCAACCCATAACCCAAATCTCAGAAAATACGGATTTAGACTAATCCACGCCCTACGGGTGACAGCATAAATTAGTCTCCGTATACAATCCACGGGCAACCAAAAATAAAAAAAAACAAACACAACACAAAGTGACCATATGGAGAAGGAGAAAGTTGTTACCGCGATGTGGTAGCGTAATTAACTGTAGGAGCTTGCGCCTGCAGGGAAGAGCATCCCCACAATCAAAAACCCCTCAAATAAGGGGGAATCTGACGAAATCTGCTACAACGGCCGCATCCGTCTAAACCTCCAATACACGGTGCCATAAATCAACTTGGCATGTTCGGAGAGGTGGACGGATAAAACCAAATAGCATCTGCCCCCAAATTCAGGCAAGACGAACCTACGCGGTCGCGTCTCTGTATTCGGCGGTAAACAGATTCTGGCACGTCCGATGGGACCTTTTCCTCTTTCCACTCCACACTTCGTGTGTCTTGTTTGGCGAACAAGTCGCGGTTTGCTATGGTTGCCCTTGAATTCGAGGTATTGAAATTTGGTGTCTTGCTCCGTGCAAAAAAACAAAAGATCAATGGCTTCAAACTGCACTAATTGCAACAAATCCCACTCCGTCCTCACCGGAGGAGTGACCTATGGGCCTCAAGCGGCCTCCCTTTTTAAGATGCTAGTAGAACAGGTGATGCAAGCCACCACTGGGCTATTCTTTGGGACCATGCTCCCACCCATGAGCTTCAACACTCCAGTGCAGTCTCAGGAAGCTCTAAAGAAGTCGGTCTTTGATCGTCTTACCACTACCACGGCCCCTCTCAATGGGTCATCCAATTCCAAGTCTACTGCATCAGTCTTCGACAGGCTGAGCCTGAGTTCCAGTGGGCCCGTAAAGAGGCTCGCAATAATAAAGAAGGACACTCTAACCCCTGCTACAGTTGAGGTCGTCCAAGCTGCTCTCCCTACTCAAAGGTCGGCTTTCGACAGGTTGACCATTCCCTCTTAGCGGACGTCTGTCTTTGACAGGCTAGTGCCAACAACAGGCTCTCAGCAGAACGGGGGGAATGGAAAAGCTGAACCAACAATGGAGGTGGTCCCGGCCGCTCGCCATACTCGACGTCGCCACTGGCGCCGAGTGAGGAAAGCTGGGGGCAGCTCCCCTTTTGGACTGACACCGCCAGCTCCAACGATAGAAATTGCTACTGCTGTTCCAACTGAGAACATCTTTGAACCACTCAGGAGGGTACGCAGGAATTCGCCAACTGTTGTGCTAAAAGAGTCTCCTCCGCCTGTTGAAAAGATCACAAAGGCGAAGCCGGAGCAGCCCCCTCAGCGGCTGTCCTCCAAAATTTATAAAGTCTAGCGACAGGTCCAAGACTCGGTGATTAACCAAGACTACTCCCGCCGATCGGAAAAGATGAAGGTTCGGCAAGAGAAAGACCACCCTACTATACCACAGAAGGTGTCGTCTACTTGGGTGCCCGCTGCAACGGCTCCCTCAACTTCAACCGCCGACAGAAAAAGGAGGCCGGAGAAAGTTCCTATGTCCGCAATGAATCTTAAGGGCAGTGAATCTAAACGCCTCAAGTCTTGAGGCATGGTAGTGCATACTGTTTATATGGCATCCGGGAAAGAGGATAGCTGTATCTCTACGGGTCATCGATCGCTCACCCGATCAATGACAAAGACCTAGGAGCAGCAATAGAAGCTCCAGGAAATGATAACACAGATGGCCGCACTCATTGGACCAAAAGTAAGCCCGGAGACATCTTCGGAGTAGCGTCATGAGCAGGAAACGGATGTCGAATTCCTTTGGAGAATGCTTGAGAAGAAGGACAAAGAGACTGCGGAACAAGCGGCCAACATAAAACTGATGGCGCTTTTATTCCAAGACATGGTCGGGATGATATTACAGCCGGATCCTCCAGCTGAAGACCCTCCGATTATCATTTAAGACAACAGAGGGGAGACATCGAACCCTCTTCCGGCTTTATCAACGGCTAAGGAGGAGACCATCTCTAAAGCCATGCTCAATGATTATATAGCTCAGCAAATACGAGCTCATCAAGTGAATGACGCAACCAGCCAAGTTGTCAGAACTGGGCGACCATATCCAGGATGGTACGATCAGATAAAGTATCCGCCAGGATACACAATTCCTCAATTCCATGTGTACAAGGGGACAGGCAATCCCCATCAACATGTCGCTCAGTTCAGGGCTCTCTGCGGCAACACTGGAGGTGACGATAAGCTGTTGCTCCGCCAATTCGTTGGCAGCTTAGCGGAGACGGCCTTCGAATGGTATTCCGAGCTTCCAAATGACCCCGTCAAAACATTCACGGAGATGGAGCTGTTATTCACCCAGCATTTCGCAAGCGCCAGCAAACGCACCCCAATCACGGTGTTGATCAATGCCAGGGTGAAACCAGGCGAAACACAGGTTCAATATGTGATACGATGGCGCAACCTATGGTCTAAGTACGAACAGCGCATAGAAGAGGCTCCTGCAGTAGGCATGTTTGTGGGAACCCTCGATCCGCAGGCGACCATATCCCAATTCATGATGTTTTTCAAGCCGACTAACTTCTAGGCCTTGATTGACAAGCTTGCCCAAATGGACCAGATGGGCCATAGGCCTTCCTCTTCAAAGTTAGAGCCTCGGAATGAAAAGGGTAAAGGGAAAGCAACCTTCGTCACCAACGCTCAACAACAGCCGAGTGGCCCGAGACCGGTTGTTCGCCAAAGCAACAAACGGCAATCACTCGATGAGAATTTGAGACATCCTTACTCGTTTCCCCCGGATAAAATAAGGAGACTGTTCAAACTAACAGTGCGCAACGGGCTCATCACTCTACCGGAGCTGAGATACTCACTACAACCGAATGATGTCAACGATCCCAATTACTGCCCCTACCACCGAGTATTGGGCCATCCGATCGAAGACTACTACGTTTTTAAAAATTGGGTTGAAGACCAGTATCAACAGGGCAAGTTCGCGCTGTCCGAAAACTGGAAGGTAAATCCACTGCAACAGCACACCCCTAAAAAGGTGGACACACTAGGGGCATCATGCTCATTTATAGAAGAAGCTCCATGGGAGGTTGCTCTTTCAGCCAAAACTGAAAGAATGCTGAAAGATCTTCAAACATGTCCGGCGATCAGGTGGAAAAGCCCGCAAGAGCCGGAGATCATCGATGGGATGCTGAAACCACGTCCAACATCGGGAGTTAGTAGCAATGGGCAAAATACCTAGGCCCAGCCGTCAAAGTCTTCAAAGAAAAAGAAGAAGACCAAAAAGCCCGTGAAGCCTGATGACAAGCGCACGGACCTGCAAAAACATATCGACGCGCTGGAGGAATATAGCCAGAAGGCGCGAACCCCGGCCACACTACAAGAGTTTCTCAACCACATCCTTGAGGACGGAAATGATGACAATGATGAGGGAGAAGACTCATCAGATGAATCTGAGAACTATGTGGCGAGCTGCCACATGATCTCTCATTCATCAATAGATGGTGAAGAAGCTCCTGATGCAGAGAAACTGGGGGCAGATCCCAAACAGGAACTCCTAGAACCGTCAGACGAGATGATTTACGTATTCCTGAACGAAGCTCTTCAGAAAAGCAAAGCTGGCCATATATGAAAGGGCCAGACGTCGGAGTCAAGATAAAGAAGCTCCGGTGACAGGAAGCCATAGAATACCCCAACCGGATCAAAGCATCCCCATCGCCAGCAAAATCAAGCTTAAAGCAAGGAAAGGATTCACTAGGGCCCTGTCAATAAGAATGAAGTTGCCTTCTTTCAAAGAAAATTCACCTGGAAGTATACATCTTGATGAAGCGGACGTACATCCTAATTTCTGCTTATACCATCAGAGGATTACACATCCTACCGAAGAGTGCATGGCCTTTAAAAACTGGTGGCAGGGATATGTTGCCCACCGACAACACGTCCAGCGAGTGAGGCGCAAGGCTCGTCGGAAACAGAGAAGCACGTTAGATGAACGCAAAAGAACTGCCGGCAAATGTCACATAGTTGACACCAAGGGATCGCAAGTTCTCACCTTTGGAAACGACTCTGATGAACAAATACCTCTCAGCCCTCTCTTCAAGGAATCTACCTCTGACACGAAAGATACGAAGACTTGCGAGGATATCTAGCTGCGTAATCGTACGTTGCCCCGAAAAATCTCGGACTTACGAACAATGGACCGAAAAGTCCGTAAACTACAATTTGCCTCAAATTTGGCAACGATGGACTGCAATGTCCTAAAACTTACAATTGACTGAGACGTCTATAAACTACTACGGACCGCAGCATCCCATGACTGACAAAAAAAACGGTACGTCCATAAGCGAGATGGGCACAGATGAAAACCCGAAAGGGCTCCGTGAGTAAAAACAGTAGGACTACCGGCGATATTTGTGTCACGCCCCGCTTCCCAGAATACGGGCAGAGGACGCGACGAGACCGCTACGTATTTACTGTGAAGTAAATAGGCTAAGCGTAACTAAGTAATATAAAAGTAAATGCATAAGAGACAAGTTATAATAAAACAGCAACTTTATTTATTCACATTCTTTCTGTACAATGTATAGAAATGTAAATACAACTGAAATAAAGCAATGCCTAAACAACGGCATAACAGAAAAGGAAAAGTACTGAAATGAAAGTGTACAGTGAACTAAAACTTTGGGTCTTCAACGAAGTGGTCCAAGTCTTCAGCAGTGGGCTTGATCTCAGGAATGTCCAGATCACCTGACGACATTTAAAGAAAAAAGAAAGAGAATGTCGTCAGCGAACAGGTCGCTCGGTAAGTCCCAAAAATAAGGGAGAAATAGAATAGAGAGAATAAGAAGCTAGCTTTTAAAGTTGTAGTATATTGTTATAATGTTGTGTTAACGCTGTTGTTTGTAACTTGGTACAGAAGGATGCCAGCGTATACGAGAGGGGTCTCTATATGCTAGAGACCATGGCAAAAGGAATATAGAGTACAAGGCTCCGTCGATAATACCACGGAACAACGGCATGGCTGTAATTACGTCTTAAATCTTGTAATCTCGTGCCACTTTTAATACCTTCCATACCTGTCTACCCCTTAAACCCTAAGATGTCTTGTTTGTATAGTTGTATTGTAAATTGTATTGCAACTTGTATTGTCTTGTAATATAAATTGTATAATTGGATGACTTGCCGAAACTATGATATCAGTAAATGGATGTAACTGAAGAATCATGTAAATGGATGCAACTGAATAATCATGTAAATGGAATGTATATCCATGGTTCGGTTCGGTCAAATTGTATAGATTGATAGATTGAATATATGGAATAATGGATTCATGGATTCATGCTGAATTGTAATATTGTAGATTATAAATTGTAGATTGTACTTGAATCATATTCAAGTTAGATTATTGAAGAGACTCATCTGAGTCAGACAATTAGAAAAGTAAATTGAAGTCCTGATTGTTTTGATGTTATCGGTAACCGCTGCACATGGGCGGCAGGATTTATGTCTTTTTCAAAGACGATTACCGTATTTATAACACCGTTTGTTAATTTTCTAGATTAGATAGGCAAGCACCCACTTCTCCGGCTCCCTGAGGCTCAAGAGATTGGTCCCGCTTAAACCTATATTTACTAGGGTTCTTAGGGTAATTTATAGAACTTGAGGGGTTTTATGTAAAAAATACTTTTGTATAGTTTTCAAAATATTCCCCAAGTATTTAGTTATCATCTTCAGAGTTATAATAAATGTGGATTTTATACATATGCCATTTCTATTGAGAATAACCTAATTTTCATAATATATGGTATTAAAATGTAATATTAAACTTGTATGGATTTCATAATATTTTAATGTAAACTGATTCTTGTGATTTTTGAAAAGAGTTGTAATATTTATATTCTTACAAAATAGATCTTTTAATGTTACATATATATATATTTATATAAAAATAATTTTAATATATATATTATAATTCTAAAAATCTCATTTTTTTAAGATATCGTATTTTAAATCTTTCGAGACCGAATGCTCCTTACGGAGGTCTGCATCTCGCACTACTAAGCCCGAGGATGCACGATAATCCGCACCATCCCGAACGGGTTCCCCAAATGGTTATAGCGGCGTTTTGCAAAGATTTGTATAAATACTAAATCGTTTAGAAAATGGTTTTATTAGTAATGGTATTTATTTGTAAAGATGTCGTTTTCCCGTATTCTATGGTCCCGAGGGTATTGTGCTATGTTGCATATGAGTGTTGCGAGGAGGTAGGTCATTATCTCGTGATCTACTTAAAGGTATAGCAAGGTTTTGATGGTTTAAATGTAGAAAAGAAACTATATGGTATTTTAATGAAAAAATACGGTAAAATGGAAATAGCAATTACTTTTGATATAGAACTTGTTTAATATGATTAGTTAGTGTTTAATAGTCAACATGAATTGGTTTTAACATAATTGTATTAAAGAAAAGCGAGATTTTAGGAAGAAACCGAATCAGAAATCGGATTTGTTCCGATTCCGTCGGGTTTTGTAATTCCGTATTTTTAGAAAAAGAATAGAGAAGAGGGATGGAGAATTATGGGTTTAGTTAATAGAGGAGAGGAAGGGGAGACAAGAGCAGTCGACGGTGCGTCGTTTCGTCGTCGGAAGTCCCTAGGATCGTCGTTGGAAGATGGCCGGAAAATTCGCCGGAGCTTCGCCTTTCGCTTCTTCCAAACTTTATTAGGGTTTCTAGAAATTTCTTGAGAGCTGGCTCAGAATTTTAGGGTGAGAGGGCAGTGTTTAGGGGTGGTATTTATAGGGTTAGGCTAGAATTAGGGTAGATGAAGAGTTTAATTGAAAAAAATGTAAAAATATATTAAAATGTATTAAAAAATGGAGTAAATGAGGCATTATGAATTCTCTGGAACCGACCTAGGTAAATGAAGTGTGCAGGAGGGTAGCGGAGCCTAAGAGGCAGATTTCATCAGTTGGGGACTCGGCGGTCCAGCCGAGTTAGGCCGGTGGTGCCGGCCCGAGTCTGCCAGTCCGCCGGCCGAGTCCGGCCATCGGGGTATGCGCCGTCGTCTCACCTTCTCACTGGTACATTAACATTTGTGGGTGTAGTAGGGGTTTTTTGTGAGTAATGCAAATGTAAACTGTTGGTATTCTAAAAATCAAAAATAAAACAATATTAAAAATAATGTGGGGTATGAGATTTGAATTCTGGTGGCTTAGTTCAGCAGTGCAAGATATTACCAATGAGCTACAAGCTCCTTCTTGTAATTAAATTGCTAATTAATTACTTATCTTGTGCTCAGGCAATAAATACCTCTTTCTTTAAATTTTGAAAAAAATTGCACAAAAAGTTGTACAGGAAATTTAGGGTTGTTACAGTTTGTGAAAACCCGAAAGGACGCAGACTCGTAAAAAAAACGGTACGTCCATAAACGAGATGGGCACGGATGAAAACCCGAAAGGGCTCCGTGAGATAAAAACAGGAGGACTACCGGCGAGTTTCTGAAAACCCGAAAGGGCGCAATCTCGTTTAAAAAAAACAATTTGCAAGGTCCTCTCGACCCTGTAAGGAGAAAATACCTGCGTGAGATCCTTACAACTCACAAGGGAGTATCATTTAGGAATCCCCACGATTCTTAAGGAGAAATTACACTTACGAGATCCTCATGACTCGTAAGGAGAATTACCCTTTAAGACCCTCACGGCTCATAGGATTCAAAAGCCTTAAGCTACAGGGATCTGAACCTGTTCTTAAGCCATTACATTCCCCAGACTGCCCTACAAGCGGTTCAATATTGATCCTTGTATACAATCCATGGACACGAATAAACCTTTCCCTAGCAAAGTCCCACCAGCGACTAGGGATATGCTCACACGGTGAACGACCCTTGTAAGTCCTCTCGACTTATAACGAGAAAACACTCTTGTAAGATCCTTACGACTTATGAGAGAACATACACTTAAGAATCCTCATGATTTTTCAGGAGAAAATGCACCTACAAGATCCTCACGACTCGTAGGGAGAAATACCTTTATGAGACCCTTACGGCTCGTAAAGTCAAAAGCCTTAGTCGACAGGATCCTAACCCTGTTTGCTAAGCCACCTTTGTTCGACATCGACAGAGGCAAATGATTATTCGTTCCTGGCAATGTCCCAGTGGTAGCGATGCTGATGCCTAAATTGGTATCAAATCCCAAGCCTTTTCACGGCAAATGATGATTCGCTCCTGGCAATATTCCAGTCGTAGCGATACTGATGCTGAGATTGGCACCAGATTCCAAGTTCCACACTCGCGATAAAAAATCAGCGAGCCAAAAATGCATATGAAATAGTCGAAATGATGGGGCAACTTGCAACCAAATCATCAAGTAAAAAAATGCGTACAGAAATAGCCGAAATGATTGGGCAACTCACAATAAAATGCAACGAGTAAAAAGAAAAATAGCCGAAATGATTGAGCACCGCGAAAAATAGCCGAAATAATTGGGCAATCGCGAACTTCGCGATATAAAAGCAGAAATGATAGAGCATCGCGGAAATAAAAAAATTGAAAGAATAAAACTTTTGCCCTCCAGGCAGTCCATACTGACCCATGTATACAATCCATGGGTATAAACGAAAAGGGAACCACATGTCCCCCACCAGATCCTGTCAAAAGGGAAAGTCAGATCTCAACAATAACATCTGCCTCGCAGAAGATCAACAACGGCGTTCCTTCTTATGCCAGCAGGGCATGAAAGCGGCACAACGAAACGGAGCCATGGCAAAGTCCCTAGTTCCAAATCTTAACGGCAACATCTACAGCTTAAAAATCGGCAACGGTGATCCTCCTCATTCCAACAGGATTCGGACGTAACATCACCAAACGGAGCCACGGCAAAGTCCCTAGTTCCAAGACTCTAAGGTCCACAAACAACCTAGAGTCAACCAATGACCTCCCTACCGGATCAACGCTCCTTCTCGGAAACAAGTCAACCAACCCCAGGGAAATCAGTGTACTTGGCAAAATACCTCGATTCAGGGAAATCGGCGTCCTTGACGAGAGCATCTCGATTCGCGTCAACCCGCAAGGAAATCAGTGTCTTTACAGGAATCTCTCGATTCGTCTCAACTCCGAAGAAATTAGTGTCCTTGGCAAAATCTTCGATTCAGTGAAATCAGAATCCTTGACGAGAGCACCTCGATTCGCGTCGACCCACAGAGAAATCAGTGTCTTTGCAGGAGTACCTCGATTCGTCTCAACTCCGAGGAAATCAATGTCCTTGGCAAATATCTCGATTCAGGGAAATCAGCATCCTTGACGAGAGCACCTCGATTTGCGTCGACCCGCAGAAAAATAAGTGTCTTTGCAGGAATACCTCAATTCGTCTCAACTCCGAGGAAATCAGTGTCCTTGGCAAATACCTCGATTCAGGGAAATCAGCGTCCTTGACGAGAGCATCTCGATTCGCATCGACCCGTAGAGAAATCAGTGTCTTTGCAGGAGTATCTCGATTCATCTCAACCCCCTGGGAAATTAGTGTCCTTGGCAAATACCTCGATTCAGGAAAATCAGCGTCCTTGACGAGAGTATCTCGATTCACATCAACCCGCAGAGAAGTCAGTGTCTTTGCAGAAATATACGACATCACCAAACAAATCCACGACAAAGTCCCTAGTTACAGGTCCCGACGGTTCACCAGACAACCTAGAGACCACCTCGACATTCGTCTCGTTACAGCAGACACAACGTCAGTAAAGCGGAGCCATGGAAAAGCCCCCAGTTCCAAATCTCGAAGGTTCACAGAAAGCCTAGAGACTATCTCGGAGCCGCAGCAAAGTTCCCAGTTTCATGGCTCGGTGGTGCACAGACAACCGAGAGTCAACTCCTGGCCCTGTATGGCTAAAGTCAATCCTGACCCCATATGGCTAAAGTCAATCCCGACCCCATGGAACATGGCCAAAGTCAATCCTGAGCCCGTGGAACACGGCCAAAGTTAATCATGACCCCGTGAAACACGGCCAAAGTCAACCATCAACCTCCCTGTTGAAATAATGCTTTGACTCGGGAGTAGGTCAACTCATCATTCACTTACGAGTCCTCTCGACTTGTAAGGAAGAAAATTCTCTTGGGATATCCTTACGACTCTCAAAAGAAAATGCACTTAGAAATCCTCATGATTCTTAAGGAGAAAATACACCTACGGGATCCTCTCGACTTGTAGGGAGAAAAGTCTTTATGAGACCCTCACGGTTCGTAAAGTTGGAAAGCCTTAGGTGACAAATCTGAACCTATCTCCTAAGCCATCGCTACTCGGCAAAGAGTCCAAGATAGACAGCTACTTACTATCTACAGATCACATTTGCCAAAATTACATGCCAGAGAAACGGAGGTGCTACTCAAGAGTGCGTAAACTACTCTGCGTCAAATCGAAATGAAAAGGCGTAACCCACGGACGTCAACCACATACCATGAATGACAATAAGAAGAACATTTGATTCGCATCCGTTCGAAGCGTACCCATTTATGTATGTACGGAAAAGGCTTAGTGCATGAAATAAACACGCGGAAACAATCATACTTCAGAAAATTCTTACATTGATGAAAACAGAAAACAAAATTATCATTAAAATGTTTACAATGACAAGACATCATATCCAGGACATGGATTAAGAAACTTAAAGTAAGGCCATTTAAAATGTTTCTGGCCTCTCTGACCATTCTCGTATGCTTCCTCTCACACTCGCAAGCGTCAGGATCTTCACTGATGTCCTCCATCCTTCGATAGGCAGCGATTATCGTCGCCTATTGGAAAGTTTGATGTAGAATATCAACAAGAGTGTCTCACCTTTTCTTTGAGATTAGGCCCATCAGATACACTGAGTGTACCTTATCTTCGGCAACATCCAATGCCTTAAGCGGCATGCCTGCATAGAATAAAGGAAGTGCTTCTCAGATCGCTCTCACAATGAGATTCAAAAGAGCGGAACGACGAGGAAGCAGTCGACCATTATATTCATCAAAGCGACGCATGATTTCGGCGCACTGAGCGTTGGTGAACTCCTGATTTTGGCAGCGACCTAATGCGTGAATGTCCCCATAAGAAATAATTTCGTCAAGGTCATACAAATGAGCGGCCATAGCACCTGAATATGAAAACCAGTAGTAGTTCAGCGGACAAACAGATCAAAACACGGGAATTCAGACAACTCTTGGTATCCGCATGAAGAAAACAAGTGCTGATTAAAACACCCAACAGATTCAAATTTGAACAATTAAGGAGGAATCCTTAAAAGGATTCTCATTTAATGAGAGACTCCTCGGGTCAAGGAGTTAAACTCCTTGAGAGCAACGCTCTGCAGACAGGAGTGACACCTGTTAAAATCAATTATGAAAGGAATAAAATTCCCCAAAAAAATCCTAAAGAGCAATGCTCTGCAAAAATGATGGAATAACCCATCAGAAAACTTAAAATAAAGCTTTTAATGAATTAAAAATTCCGAGATCTTCAAGATTTGTTGACTCTAAGAGTTCTTCATGAACAATATTCCAGTTGGGGTTAAAATCACCCTAAAAATATTATATCTTGGAGATGAGCATAGCTCTGTTAATGGGTAAAATCCTAAAGATATATTTTTAGATCTATGATCTAAGGAGAGCAAAGCTCTGTTAAAAAGTTCAATTTTTACCTAAGTTGGGCAAAGTTTTGACTCTTAAGAAATTTCTTAAGGGAAAGAGTTATACTATGAACGAGAATTAATTCTCAGAAAAACAAGAAGAAGATGAACAGAGATCATCTTGAAGGTCAAGGGTCCTATTTATAGGCATAGATAGCTGTTTCAACTTCTGAGTTGATCCAATGGCAGAGATGCTGCCAACGCTGCACTCACGTGTGGGCCACATGAGCGCAACGGCGGGGGGCATTTGTTTCCCCCAATCAGAGCAAAGTACTGTTCAAATTTCAAATTTTGAAATGAAACAGCGCTGTAAGTCAAAGACTCTGAGGCAGCACTCACGTGCAAAGCACATGAGCGCTAGCGCTAAGAGCGCTGCACTCCAAGCAGCGCACCACGTGCAAGCACGTGAGCACTAGCGCTAAGTGCGCTGCACTCCAAGTAGCGCACCACGTGCAAAGCACGAGAGCGTTAGCACTGAAACTAAATGTTCTCAACCGTTGGATCAAAGATACAACGAAGATGATAAATCATCAAGCTACCAGAATAAAATTCTGTTAAGAAAACATTCTTCAAAATCTTTCCAAACAAAAAAATTTTGCTCTGTAAATCAGAGCACCGTCGGATCAATGATCCAATGGTGATTAAAAATCACAACGGTACAGAATAAATTCTGTATGGGAAAAGATTTCCTAATTTTGTTAAAAAATAAGAAGATTGCCTTCTATAAAACAGAAGCTCTAGGATCAAAGATCTAACGGGGGAAACATTCCCAAATCAATTAGAGAAAAGATCTCCTTAACTGATTCAACAAATCAGCCTTCACTATATAAAGGTCCCAAGACTTCAAGTCAGATATAGAGGAACCCCCCACAAACTTTGAAAGATTTTAGAGAGAAGATCAAGCTCTGCGAAGAAGAACTTTTCTTCAAGGTAAAAACAGAGAGATGAAAAAACATCTCATCAGAAAAAGAACTTAGTTCTTATACTGGATCATAGATCTTTAAGACAAATTGTATTTCACAAAAGAGATTATAACATCTCATTATAATAGGGGGAGAATAATTCAATTCTCTTAGGATCACAGATCCATAAAGGTAAAGACTTTCACCAAAATATAAGAGATTGAAATATCTCCTATAAAATAAGAACTTTGCTCTTAGATCCATGAGACAAAATCTCTTATAAGAGATAATTTAATTCTCAGAGCGCAGAACTGATCAAAATTGCATAAAAGAAGAGTCTTAGCGCTCCAACTAAAAGAAGCGCATCAGCGCTCCAAATCTAGCGCACAACGCTGCAGAGCCTTAGCGCTCCAAATTTCACAAGAAGCGCTCTGCGCTCATTATCTGGCGCTCAGCGCCAAGCGCAACACGTGCTCCTCACGTGTGTGCTACTTTAACAGAAGCGTTCTGCGCTCATTATCTGGCACTCAGCACCAAGCGCACCATGTGCTCCTCACGTATGCACTACATTAACAGAAGCGCTCTGCGCTCATTATCTGGTGCACAGCGCCAAGTGCGCCACGTGCTCCTCACGTGTGCGCTACCTAAACAGAAGCACTCTCATGATCTAGCGCACAGCGTCAAGCGTGCCACGTGCTCCTCATGTGCGCGCTAAGAGAACATAGACTGTTCTATAAATAAATGCCCCAGAGCTATAATGAGTGCTCTACACTTAGTAAAAGACAAAAAAAATCAATTGTCAGAACCAATGCTCAGCATTTTAACTGAATGGGCCGAGCCCAAGTTGGTCATAAATTCCTACTTCAGATCAATCGAGCCCATGTGCTCACAAATCTTTGATCTTAGTCCCAAATTGGACTACAGATCTACCAACCAATATTGGTTCAAGGGTACATCTTTTCACTCCTCTGATATTTGTCGTTGTAATCCTTCAACATCTTCAGAGAGGTGACGGGTCCCGACAACCAGACATTTCATGGACTGTGGGGTCCTTAAACTCACGGACTATGATGTCCTTAAACTTTACGGACTGTGGGGTCCTTAAACTCACGGACTATGATGTCCTTAAACTTTACAGACTATGATATCTCTAAACTAGACTATGATGTCTTTAAACTCCACGGACTATGACGTCCTTAAACTTATAGAGTCAAAATGCTGTTTTGTTGGATCTAAATGATCCTGTTAAGTAGATCTTAGTCTAAAATTAGACTAACGTATTCTTAACAAATGGTTAAGTAGATCTTAGTCTAAAATTAAACTAACGTATTCTTAACAAATGGTTAAGTTGATCTTAGTCTAAAAACTAGACTAACGTATCCTTAACAAATGTTTAAGTCGATGTTAGTCTCAAATGAGATTAACGATCCTTAAACCCAACCCAAAACCCAAATCTAAGAAAATACGGATTTGGACTAATTCACGCCCTACGGGTGACAACATAAATTAGTCTCCATAACCTATTTTTCTGGGTCTTCAAAAAGAGTAAATCCACAGGCAACCAAAAATAAAACAAACACACACGACACGAAGTGACCATATGGAGAAGGAGAAAGTTGTTACCGTGATACGATAGCGTAATTAATTGCAGTGGCTTGCGCCTGCAGAGAAGAACGTCCCCACAATTAAAAAACCCTCAAACGAGGGGGAATTTGACGAAGTCTTTTACAACGGCCGCATCCGTCTAAACCTCCGATATACAGTGCCATAAATTAACTTGGCATTTTCGGAGAGGTGGACGGATAAAACCAAATAGCATCTGCCTCCAAATTCAGGCAAGACGAACCTACGCGGTCGCGTCTCTGTATTCGGCGGTAAACAAGGCAGAAGAATGGGCTCATCCTACAGAGGATAACCTGGCAGTAGCACAAGTGCTAGAGGTTGCTTGGGTGAGAGTTTCGAAACTGCAACTGACAGATAACGCCAGAGTTTGGTAGAAGGCTGAAGAAAACTGACTCGCCCAACCGATTGAATGGAGGACATTTCGCGATATGTTCGACGTGAAATATTTCCGTGAGACTGCCCGTTTCGACATGGAACAGCAGTTCATCCACTTGTAGGAAGGTTCACTGTGGAACAAATTTTTTGATGAATACGATATTGAGTTTACCATGCTTAGCAGGTTCGCGGCACACCTTATCCCGACTGCTAAGATCAGGGCACGAAGATTTCAGCAAGGGTTGGACCCAGAAATCCAAGCTACACAAGCTAGAGGGGATTTCCTAACCCATGATCTTGCACTGAAGGCTGCCCGACGTTATGAGGCAGTGGTGAAGAAGAAGGGTAGACCTCAGACTGCCAGATTGAAACGCCCTGCCACTCAGATGGCAGGAGGAGCCTCTTCCAACCTATCTTTTACACCCAGTATACCGAGAGTACCATTTAACCGTCTCAGTCCATATTTTTGCTTCTACTGCAAGAGAAATGGACACCTGGTAAAGTACTGCAGGCGTTCAAACGGCCTGTGCTTAGTTTGTGGCGCTTCTACTCACGCCATTGGAGCATACCCTCGTAGACTCAACACAGCTCCAGCACCCAGACCAGCCAACACCTTTCCGCAGCGGCCAACTAATCAGGCTCCTGCACATCAACTTGCTCTCCCTGCTCCACCTTCACGTGGACCTCCTGCATAGCCTCCTTGTCAATTCCATCAGGCACTGAGGAACATGACTCAAGGGCAAAGAAACATGCCCTAAGGATAGAGGAATGTGCCTCCAGTTAGGAGGAATGTACCCCGGCATCAGGCTTTCACTTTAGCGGCCTTAGAAACCGAAGCTATAGGTCTAGGTAACACTGGTAATCTTCCTTCCATCTTTTTCAACCTTTTCAAAACCTTTGTATTCTTTCGTTCTTTCAAACATTTTCATGCACTTTCAGTAGTTCTTTCACCACCGCAGTAATCGAATTTTTCTTAAATCTGTTACAACTTTCTTCTATAAATTTTGAGAACGAAATTATTTTTAAGGAGGGTAGAATGCAACGACTCTGAATTTTTTGTACAAAAATTTTTAATTCAATGTACAGAAAGGAGTTTGCAAGTTTGAGTACATTTTATAAGTTATTTTTGTTTAAGAACAGTAAGAGACAATTTGTAGCTCACTGGTAAAGCCCTTGTACTGCTGTGACGTAGCCCCTGTATTCGAATCCACTCAGGAACATTATATTTTTTCTGATTTTCTTTTAAACTTTTTGGAAATCCAAAAGTTTACACGTGTACTGCACATAGAAATAAAAGGTCAGGAAAAACAAACATGTGCGTAATATTATAAATAGAGAGATGGACACGTGGCGAAAATCCAACGGCACCCCCTCACCATTGGACCGGCGAGATGCCATCAAAGGCCGACGGTGACGGGCCCCATAGGCAAAAAGTGCTCGTGCTCTGCACATAAAACCCTAGGCCAACCCCTTTAACCCCTGCACTGTTTGATTTCTCTGAAATTAAAAAAAGACTTCAATTTAACATTTAAATCCAATTTTTATGCATTTTAATTCATTCTTTCAATTGCAAAACCCTAATTCCACACTATAAATACAACCCTATACTCTAGCCCCTCCTCATTCTGAAAATTCAAGCCAAAAACCTCAAATTTTCTCAAGTATAAGTGGAGTAGAAGTGGAATTAGCCAAAGATCGATTTCCGGCGAGGAATCGAGCAAGTTCCGGCAACCCCGCGACGCCACGACAACTACACCCTCTTCTTCTATCTCATCTTCATCTTTCTAACTTGTAAGTCCCCTCTCAGCATCTCCCTTCTTCTCTAAAATCTCTTTTCAAAATAAATATCGGTAAGTGGAGTTAGTACCGATGTAAATCTTCTAAACTAAGAAAATCTTACTTTTTAATTACATATTGTTCATCCAACTTTTACATAATATTTGTAACACTATTATAAATGTTTAGAACCAACTTTCACTCTAAAATATCATGTTAAATAACTTAAATCTCACTTTTACATGAAAATACCATGAACTTTATATACGTCATTTTTTCCTTTGTTTGTACATACCTTTAAAAAAAATCACGGGGTAATGACTTACCCCTCACATACACACATATTTACAGATGTACCATGATCATACTTTTGATACAATATTTCATTAAAATACTATGAACTATAAAAACCCTGTTTTCTTTGAATTGTATCATCAAAACTCTTTACAATTATACCTCTACAACCCTTTTTACGGGACCCGTTACTGGATGGTGCGGATTATCGCACATCCTTGGGCTCGTAGAGTGAGATGCATGGCTCTTCACGGAGCATTCGGTCTCGAAAGATTTTTAATACGATTTTTTAGAAAAACGAAATTTTCTACTTAATAATAAAATTAAATTTTATAATTACATAAATATTATCAAACCACATATTTTCAAGATATAATAAAATTCCATATTTTCTAAAAAATAAAAGAAAGACAGGTTTCATCAAAATACCCTCAAGTTATCCAAAAAACAAGCTTTACACTAAAATACCTTGAACTATCCAAGCTAAACTATTATTACTAAAATACTTCACATTCTTAAAATTCACAATTATAGAAACCCTAAATAATATAAATAATTGAGATTTATTTTGAAAGTTTATAAAATATTTTTCATAAAACCCCAGCAAGTTATATAAAATTATAATTAAGGACTTTAGTAAATATAGGTTTAAGCGGGATCAATTCTCTTGAGTCTCAGGCAGCCGGAGAAAATGAGTGCTTGCCTATTTAAGGTAAAAAAAACTTAACGGTGCTATCAATGGTAATTGTCTTGGAAAAATATACAAATCCTGCCGTCCATGTGCAACAGTTACCGATAACTCCCGAACATAATTCAGGATCCAAATCAGTTTAAAGTGTCTGACTCAAGTCTGAGTCTAAATCAAGCTTGAATTCAATCTAAACTCAATACAGTTCAAACATGAATCCAATATACCAACATGTATACTTGAAGCTGATCCTGAATACCAGAACAAGATCAACATGCAAATATGACTTGGGTTGACCGAACCATGGTTATAACTTGACTTGATTACATGCCTACTTATTTACATCATGAACCTGATTACATGAACAACTTGTATCCATGGTCTCGGCAAGTCTGATAACTATAATTCAATACAAAACATTACGGGGTTTAACGGGGTAGATTGGTACGGAATGTATTAGAAATGGAACGAGATGGTCACTAAAAGACACCTACATGAACATCCTGTGCTGTTGTCCCGTGGGTTTTGACGGGGCCTTGTTCTACCTGTTACTATAGTCCATGGAGCAAGTTGGACTCCTCTCGTATACACTGATATTTTCTGTAGTAAGCTACAAACAACTATGTTAGAATAACAAATATATACCTGTATAAATTATCAGTTCTTTCTCTTTACTTGTTCTATTCCATTCTTACTTTTGGGACTTACCGAGCGCTGGTTCGCTGACGACATTCCTGTCTTTTTCTTTCTTTGGAATGTTCGTCAGGAGGACCCGACTCTCAGGAGACCGAGCCCAACTAGGAGAACTTGGATCAGTTCACAGAGGAGCCAGACTTCTAGTTTTTACTTGTACTTACCTTTTCATTTCTATGCCACTGTTTAGGTATTGCTTTTATCATTGTACATTTCCATTTCAAATCAGTTGTAATGTAAAGAATGGATATTAATAAAAGTTGTTTATATTATATCTCTTGTTATTTTTGTGCATTTATTTATATTGCTTATTTACGTTTAACGTGTTTATTTCTGAGTAGATACGTTGCGTGCCCGCCATGCCTACTTCCCCATACATTGGGAAGCGGGAATGGCATGCAACCTTGCCCCCTCACTGCCTCTCAACACAGTCATTCCCTTCTCTATCGACTTCGCCCCTCCCTCGACTCTGTCGCCTCCCCCATCTTTTAACTTCGATGTCTCCATCATCATCAACCCATCTTCTCTCATCATTTCTTTTACCGGTGTCCTTCTCTCACCGTCGATGATTTTGTGGAGTGTTTTTTGTTACCCATTGGAATGATGTGCTCGCTTGTCAGGCGTTATATAGTTTCCTCCCATCCGATCATGTACGTGGGTTTATTAATTGTGGGGATTTAAATTTCTAGCAGCTGAGAACAAAGCTGCCGTTAATTAACTCTCGCTTTGAGACGAGAGAACCTCCGATTAACGGGTTGTGTGATCATGCAAACTTAACATAAAATGTGTATGTGTTTGAAAGAAAAGCAGGTTTGGTCATTTTATTTTTTGTTTGTTTGTTTATATTTTTTTATTAAAGGATGAAGACCCAGGTGTCCTAAGAGGGAAAATCCGGGTCTCTGTCTCCCGGGGACACCCGGGATGCCCCCCTTATGGGAGGGGAGCATGGGGTGGCTCCTCCCTTTAGGGGGTCTACCCCCAGGGGGTCGGCTTCCCCCCTTTAAAGAGGTCGTCTCCCCCAAAGGAAGTCGGCTTCTCCCGGTTTGGGGGTGGGGGAGCCTGGGTTTGGGTGTCCATTTCGGGAGACCCGGTAGGGCTATTGTGTTGGGTTACTAGGCACTGTCACAAGGGTCTATAAGGCATCAACCATGCCGAATTTAAAATTTTCAAGTGCCGAACAATCTAAAGCGAGGATCTTTGCTAGATAATTAGGATAAACAAAGCATATAAACAACTTTACATCTAAAGGAAAGGGATTACAACCTTTGTAGTCCGTTCCTGTTGGGGTAAAAATTTACATTCCGGTTGACCAAGTCAAAATCAAAGTCAACCCCAAGCCAAGTGGGCCAATGCCCGGAGCGAGCCCGAACATGAAGCGGCCGGCCTCCCCCATGCCAAAATAAAAATTTTGTAATAAATAATTTTGTTGTATTTCTTGTATTTTTATGAATAAATGTAAGAAAATGGGCATAAAGCCAAATTTTGTAAAGCCCATGGCTTATGTGCAAAAAGAAATGGCACATGAGCCATGGGATGGGCAAAATGCCATTTTTGTAGAGCCCGAGTGACTATATGTAAAGTGTATAGCCTATGAAGGTAAGGATAATGAAAATATCCCAACAACTTTTCTTTCTCTCTCCAAAAAAGAATTCAGATCTGAGATCTTTCTCCTTCCTTAAGGTTCTAAAACCTTCTTCTTTCTTCTGAATCAAATCAAGAGTTTTACTCTTCTTTTTATAAAACTAAATAGTTTTTTACCACAAAACCCACAAAGAGAAACTCAGATCTTCCATCAGATCTCAAAAAGAAGAGATTTTTAAAATCTCACACTTCTTGATCTTCAAAAACCGGCCAACAAAGGAAGAAGAAGGAGACCCATCTCCAGAAACCCCAATTTGGGGAAGAGCTAGGGCTCAAAAGAAGAAGCCCTTCATCAGTTTCAAAACATCTTAGGAGTTCAACTCCACTCTAATTTCTCTTTCGGGAGTTTCTGCGGCTAAAAGCCCCTTTTCATTGCCGGCGCCCAAACGCCCCAGCGCCTAGCGCCCACGTGCCGACACGTGGCGCGCTAGCGCTCGAGCGCCTAGCGCTCAAGTGCCCAGCGCCCACGTGCCGACACATGGCGTGCTAGCGCTCGAGCGCCTAGCTCTCAGCGCCTACGTGCTCACACGTGGCGTGCTAGCGCTCGAGCATCTAGCGCTCAAGCGCCCAGCGCCCACGTGCCGACACGTGGCGCGCTAGCGCTCGAGCATAGCGCTTGAGCATAGCGCTCGAGCGTAGCACTCAAGCGCCCAGCGCTCAAGCGCCAAGCGCCTACTTGCCGACATGTAGCGCGCTAGCGCTCGAGCGCCCTGCGCTCAAGCGCCAAGCGTCCACGTGTCGACACGTGGTGTGCTAGCGCTCAAGCGCCTAGTGCTCAAGCGCCAAGCGCCCACGTGTCGACACGTGGTGCGCAAGCGCTCGAGCGCCCACATGTCGAACACATGGCGTGCTAGCGCCTAAGCGCCCAGCGCTCAAGGCGCTGGCACCACGCGTTATTTGGGCGCTTTATCCCCCCTTTTTATATATATTTATACATGTATATATATGTATAGATGCACACACACTCCACAACCCTGTCCCTCCCAAAAAAAATTTTGGGCCGGGGCGCTGCCCTGCACCCCGCAAGGGGGCTGCTAGCCCTCTTGACCCCCAGCCCGCTATCCGGGTAACGGGACCCCCGTAAAAACTCTGCGTGGCTCCTGATATATCCAAGCCCCCTCCAAAACAAAACACACATACACTGCACATCGAGTTCGTATGACCAGTTTAACCCGTCAATCGGAGGTTCCCTCGCTCCAAAGGCGAGGGGTAATTAACGACAGTTTAGTCCGCGGCTGCCGGAGATTCGGATCCCCACAATTAATAAACCCTGGCCTACCCTAAGCAGGGGGAATCTGTAGTACGCCTGACAAGCGCGCGTATTCCCATCTTAATGGGGTGACGAAAAACACCCTACAGATTCTGGCACGCCCGGTGGGACATTTTTCTCCTCCCATATTTCGGGTTAAACGTTCATGCAAACTCAATCAATATACATATCGATTGCATATACTGAAATGATGGGTTTTTTTCCGTGCAGCAATCAACTTTCGACGACAATGTCTCCCAAGATGAATTCAGCTTCCAACGTGACCCCGATCCCGTACGTGGTCAAAGTCAATGCTCGTGTGGTTCTCCCCGCAAGCCTTAGTCGACAGTGGGAGGAACTGCCCCGCCAGTTTGGCTCCGTCATCATCTACCCTGCCGGAAGCGCTCATCTGGCAGAAATCCCGGCGAAACAGATGGCCAAGCCGGTCTCAAGGGGCAAGAGGCCGAATGTCGTGATCGCCAAGGCACCACAACCAAAACTTAAGACGGTGTCTGAACGACTCTCTGGTTCTCCAGCTGGGGGCAAGACTTCCGGTACAAAGGGCAACATCAAACGTTGCGGACGAGCCTAGGTGATGACTCTAACAAATGCACAATCAAGCGTATCTCCAATGCCCTCCATCGCCCGGTCTACGATGGCTTCCCGAAGAGCCGGAACTTGCCAAGCGCTCAAATCAGAAAAGTTAAGACAGAAGCGGCTCAGGTATCGGGCCAACAAGAGGGCCACGACTCCAGCCAGGTGGAATCTTGTGAGGTTCCAAGAGCAGGGTCGCCTCGCGACGACGGCTGAGTCGGACATAAGAATCAGCAATTCCTTCGAGCCTCTGAAGTGGGTTCAGAAAAATGCCATGACCGCCAGAATCAAGAAGACAGCGATCCGAACAATGCTACAAAGAGACGTGTCCCGGCCCCAACAGAAAAAGTATGACACTGTCTCTTCAAGAGTCTATCAGGCGCTCTGTGCCGCACGAAAGCAGCGGGGCAAACCCAGAAAGAAAGCGCCAGCACCATTCAAGAATCCGGCCAGTCCAGCCGCCTTCAGTCGACTACCCGTTACCAAAATAGGAGGGTCAAGACAGCGATCCGAGAAATCAGTCGCCGATAAGAAAAAGACGGCTGGATATGTTATCCATACGGTCTATATGGCAGGCGGGCGCCCCAGCGACAACCTTCGCAGCAAGAGCAAGGATGGGGCCACCACATCCCAAGCCCAATCTGGCTTGAATGTGGTTTCCGCTTCCCAAGAACATTCACCTCCGCTGGATGATGAAAACCCTCTCGATGAGGACGATAGGCAGAAGGACCCTTCGGTTGAGGCAGAGTCAAGCTCGGACAGCGAGGAAGAGCCGACTTTTCGCCCTAGGACCGCGGAGCAAGAGCTTCGAAAACAGCTCAAGAACAAAGATAAAGAGATGGCCAAGCTCTATTCGAAAATCGACGACCTAACGAACGTTGTGATGCAGCTTATGGCTCAAGTTGCTCAAGCGCCTCCTAATCAAGCACAAGTCGCTACTCATCAACCGGGAGATGACAATTCGAAGCAGCCAATGCCTGTTCCTTTGGGTCCAAGACTGGTCGAACTGCACGAAAGCCGGCCACATTCCGCATCTGGGGACGCCTTGGCCCCAGATAGCACTATCCCGCCAACACAAGATCGGATAATGGATTTCGTCACCAGCAAGGTTAAAATATTGGTGGCCGAAGCTGAAGCTCAGAAAGAAATCGGCAGTAGTGGGCGGCCATATCCCACACAGTACGATTTGATCTAGTTCCCGAGCGGCTACGTCATTCCTAAGTTCGGAAGATTTGACGGAACGGGAAATGCAAATCAGCACGTCACCCACTTTAAAGTATCATGTGGAAATACAGGGGGCAATGATGCGCTCCTTCTTCGTCAGTTTGTCAACAGCCTGATCGGTGTCGCTTTCGACTGGTACGCGAGTATACCAGACAGGTCCGTTATTACCTTTGCCCAAATGGAGTCTCTGTTTCGGCAAAAGTTCATGAGTGTCAGTGATAAAATCTCCATTGCTGACCTTGTGAGGACCAAGCCGGGGAAGAATGAAAGCAACACCGACTTTATCGCCTGATGGAGTAATCTCACAGTCAAGTGCGAACCGCCGTTAAAGCAGGACCAGTCCGTCAGCCTTCTCATTGGGAACCTCAGCAATTGGATGATCCCGTTCTTGTGTACAGCAGGCCTCAAGACGTTTCAAGAGCTAACCAAGAAAGTCCAAATGCTGGAACGCTCAAAGCAAGAGTCTACCCCGGACTCTCAGAGAGACAAAACTTGGAAAAGCAAGCGGGACGACAACCGTAGAAGCGGGAGTTCCAGCAGTACCAATGTCTTCAATGCGCCCGAAATTGATGAAAAGCGAAGGGCGGGCGAATCCAAAATCAACCGGTCTCGAAAGCCATTGCTGGGAGGAGATGGGCCTTCCCTAGAGGAGAAAAAGAACAAGGTTTACTCTTTCAGAAGGGACAAGGTCCGCAAGATATTTAAAGATGCCTTGAACAACGGCCTACAATTGCCGGAGTCGAAAAGACCCCAAGAAGCAAAAATGACCGACAATCCCCTGCATTGCCCGTACCACCGAGTAGTGAGCCATGCGATCGAGGATTGCTATATCTTCAAAGACTGGGTCGAGAAGCAGTACAAGGCTGGAGAGATCGAGCTGTCCAAAAGCGTGTTGGTGAACAATCAAATTGCAACCACCAACTTTATATAGACAAAAGCTGAAGCCTTCTGGGAGCAGACAGCCGAACCCGCTGCCCTGAGAAATAAAACCGACTCACCGCAGCCTCCGTGGAGTACGCACATATCTAATAAGACGAAGAAGATGATGAAGCTACTTCGAAAAGAGCCCAGGACGGAATGGGAAGGGCAGAAGAAGCCTACCATTCCAGCTGCCAATGCGGCTCCATCAGGCTCAAAATCCAAAAAGCTGAAGAAGAAAAAAAAGTGCAACTCGGCATGAAAAGGAGTCTGCAGGGAGATCGACCATTCAAAAATATATCGATTCTCTCGAAGAATATGAACAGAAGGAAAGAACTCTGATTCAATTGAAGGAGTTTCTCCCTGTACGAGCGGCTAAAATTCTGGAGGAGTTAGAAGAAGACTCCAATGAAGAGATCCCAGTAGTGACCTGCTATGCCATCCATCTTGGCAGCGACTCTGAGGAGGAGCTCTGTTTTCCTGAAGAGGACGAGGAGCTCGCCACAAAGGCCAACCAAATCCAGCTCAGAAACGGCAGGGCTCTGATGCCAAATCAGGGTAACGCCCCAAAAGGGAAGGAAAAACAAGTCGCTAATGAAGAAGATGGCAGAGAACTTGCTCATGAAGATTCGAGTCCTTCCCCAGTAGACTATAATGCCTTGGCTCACCTCCGAAAGCTTCCGTCTCTCCTTAGCATCTATGATGCCTTAGTTCTATCTCAAGAGCTTAGAGATGTTCTCATTCATGCTCTACAAAACCCTGAGCGGTATCAGGCTCGCTTTGCGGAAATTAATATGAAAGAAGCCCAGTATGCTCTGCATGCCGCCGCAGTCATGTTTAAGGACGAAGAATTGCTACTGGGAACGGCTGAGCATAATCGGCCGCTTTACGTGACCGGGTATAGCGACGGAAATCGGATTAATCACATATTGATTGATCCGGTGTCCTCAATGAACATTATGAACTTGCGGACACTGAAGAGTTTGTCAATGGACGTCCGACACCTGTCAAGGGAAAGAATTGTCATTCAAGGCTTCAATCAAAACTGCCAGCAAGTTCTAGGGTCTATAGCTTTGCCAATCAAATTCGGAGATCTGCAAACTAAAGCTAAGATATACGTGATCGACGCCGACACGTCTTATAAGATTCTCTTAGGACGGCCGTGGCTCCATTATTACGGCATCGTTCCGTCAATTCTCCATCAATGCATGAAGTATACTAAAAATTGCGAAGAAAGACGCATTGACGGAGACATCCAGCCGTTCGGTGTGCATGAAGTCCGATATGAAGATTCTCGGTACTTTATGAACCACTAAAATTCTAAGCCACAACTGACTGAGGATAGAGCGGCCCCAAAACTCAAAAGCAAATCTGCGCCGGCTGTCACTTTCAAAAGCAAAAACACCCAAGTGCGCTCGCGTTTCAGTAGCGACACTGATGAGTCCGACGCTGGAAGTCTGTCCTTCCGTAAAACTCGCCCTCGTTTCGGTAGCGATACGGACTAATCTGATGCTGAAGGCCTATCTAGCAGCAAAATCTGCCCTCATCTTGGCAGCGACACTGAAGAGTCGGAAGAAGAGGACCTTCCTTGCAATAGCTGCGCAGATTGGACCCCCATGCAACAAGTGAAACTATAAGAGACCTTCGAAATTGCAGAAAGGACCCTAGCTGTCACAAGGGTGCCGGACCAGATGTGCAAAGAGCTCGATATATTGTTAGTCTCCACCATGGACCAGCTGAAAACCTTCTACGTCCACGGAAGGAAAAATAGACAAAAGGGCATCCTGTTTTATGGGTCAAATCCTATTATGCACCCGGACGATTTGTCTGCCGCGTGCCTTCCATATGAGAGAGACATAAGAGCCGTCCTCAATCCCAGATACTATGCACCCGAGATGCGGGAATATTTTAAAAAGTGCGGATGCCGGTTATATCAAACGGAGTCCGAAGAAAAGTTTTATGAAGGGTTATGGCATCCGCCCCAGGTCCGAGCACTCATCGATGGACGAATTCTAGATAGACGGGGGATAGGCTACATTCAACCTGATTCCAAAGCGTGCTACGAGATCCATGTTGGTGAGGCCAGCGAAAGATCAATGATGATGACGAGATAGCCGAGCCAGAAGAAGCTCCTCAAGAGCTCGAAGAGGGCGGACAAGCAACCTTTGACGAGCTAACCGAGATTGACTTAGGAACGCCCGATAATCCAAGGCCGACCTACATCAGCTCGCTCTTGTCAGAGGAAATGAAAGCGCAGATAATCGCCCTGCTGTACGAGTTCGTCGACTGCTTCGCGTGGACGTACAAAGAAATGCCTGGCTTTTCCCCTGAAGTGGCCGTGCATAAACTGGCTATATCTCCTGATGCTTAGCCAGTCAAACAAGCTCCCTGAAGAATGAGAAGGGAACTAGAAGAAAAGATCATCGAGGAAACCAAGAAGCTCATCGATGCCGGCTTCATCAGGGATGAGAAATATGCGGACTGGATCGCATGCATAGTCCCAGTGAAGAAGAAAAATGGGCAGATCCGAGTTTGTGTCGATTTCAGGGATCTCAACAAGGCTTGTCCTAAAGACGACTTCCCGCTACCGGTCATGGAAATGATGGTCGATGACACCTCAAATTACGAGCTGTTCACCTTTATGGATGGCTCGTCTGAATATAATCAGATCAAGATGTTGCCTGAGGATGAGAAACACACAGCATTTCGAACCCCAATCGGAATATATTGCTACAAGGTGATGTCGTTCGGACTGAAGAACGCAGGTGCTACATATCAAAGGGCAATGACTAATATCTTTGATGACTTAATCCATAAAGTCGTCAAATGCTATGTTGATGATCTGGTCGTCAAAACTAAAGCCAAGGCCGACCACATCCAAGATCTTAGGACCGTTCTCACCAGACTGAGGGAGTACGATCTAAAAATGAATTCTCTGAAGTGCGCTTTTGGCATGTCATCAGGAAAATTCTTGGGCTTCATAGTCCGACATCGAGGGATTGAAGTTGACCCGTCCAAGATAAAGGCCATCAAGGAGATGCCCCCTCCGAAGAGTCTGATGCAGCTAAGATCTTTTCAAGGCAAGCTTGCTTATATACGGAGATTTTTCTCAAATTTATCGGGGAGATATAGGCCCTTCTCAAAGCTAATGAAGAAAGGAGCTCCTTTTGTCTGGGATGCCGAATATCAAAAAGCGTTCGAAAGCATCAAACAGTACTTGTTGCACCCTCCAATGCTGGCCGCTCCTATTCCAAATAAACCGCTGATTCTCATCAGAAAGCAGTGAAAGGGCAAGCTCTTGCAGACTTCCTCGCCGCTCATCCTATACCAGAAGGGTCGCCGCTAAATTGTGAATTACCCGATGAACAAGTGCTGCACCTCGAGGAAGATGAGCCATGTTGGGAGCTCTACTTCGATGGAGCCTCATCAATAAGGACCTCCAGTAAATCAGAGATAAAAGCAGGGATAGGATTGGTGTTCATCACGCCATCAATGGGAACCCTACGGCGTTCTTTCGCTCTCACCGAGCCTCGAACAAACAATGAAGCTGAGTATGAAGCTCTGATAGCCGGTCTGGTGCTCGCCATAGAAATGGAAATCTTTCGGCTACGGGTTTACGGTGACTCCCAGCTTGTCGTCAACCAAGTAAGCGGCGACTATAAGATATAAAAACTCGAGTTAGATCGGTACAGAGGCCGAGTGATGGAACTCATGAAACGGTTCACTCACATTGAACTAATGAGAGTCCCTAGAGCGTTGAATGGAAAGGCTGACGTACTCGCTCACTTAGCCAAGGAGCTGGCTGATTCTGACATGGACGAAATTCTGATCACAGTTAGGAGACGGCAAATTCTACCCCCAGTCTCTCTACGCGAAGAGGAAAGTACGGAACAGAAGGGCAATCCTGCCGAAGAAGCTTCGATCATCCAAGACGAGCTCGATTGGAGAGAACCCTTCATAGAGTACCTCCGATACGACAAGCTACCCGAAGGAAAATCTGCAAGGATTCAGCTGAAGAAAAGAGCTCTCCGATACGTGTTTGTAAATGACACGCTATACCATAGGTCAAATGACCAACTCTAGCTCAGATGTTTGTCATCGGCCGAAGCCCGGAAAATCATGAAAGAAGTTCACTCGGGCGTTTGCGGCGCTCACCAATCTAGCCCCAAGATGCGACTTCAAATTAAACGGCTTGGGTATTACTGGCCCATCATGATACGGGATTGCGGAGAGCATGCGAAGAAATGCTATATCTGCCAAATTCACGGTGATTTCATTCACAAGCACCCCAATCCGTTGCATCCTACGGTGGCGTCGTGGCCCTTCGAAGTCTGGGGAACCGACATAGTTGGCCCAATTGATCCTCCGTCATCTAGAGGCCATCGGTTCATACTGGCCGCAACAGACTACTTCTCCAGATGGGCTGAGGCTATCCCTCTAAAAGAAGTCAAGATAAAAGATATTCTGACATTCTTCTAACATAATATTCTATGCCACTTCGGTACACCAAGAAGAATCATTTCTGACAACGGGCCTTCTTTCAAGAGGTTCAAAGTCTCAAGGTTCGCTATTCAGCACAAGATAGACTGGAGATATTAATCCATCTATAATCCAAGAGCCAATGGGCTAGCCGAAACCTTCAATAAGACTCTATGCAAGCTCCTGAGGAAAAATACTTCAGCCAATAAGAGAGACTGGAATCTCAAATTTCACGAGGCGTTGTGGGCATATCTTACCATGCACCGTACTCCAACTCAGTCCACTCCATACTCATTGCTCTTCGGAGTGGAGGCGGTCCTCCCCCTCGAAGTCGAAGTTCCAAGCTTAAGAATGGTTGTTCAGCACGAATTGACGGAGGAGAAAAACACGCTCCTTCGGCTTGAAGAGCTCGACGCCCTCGAAGAAAAGAGGCTCGCGGTGCAGCAAAATCTGGAGCTATACCGAGCCCAAATGTCACGGGCCTATGACAAGATAACCCATCTCCGCGCTTTCAAGAAAGGTGAATTGGTGTTGGTGCACAAAAGACCGATCATCCCCAATCGACAAGCCAAGGGAAAATTCGAGCCAAACTGGGAAGGACCATACGTCATCGAGAAAGTGTTCGACGGAGGATTCTACCAACTAATAAGTGCCGAGGGAGAAAGGCCCATGCCACCCATCAATGGCCGATATCTCAAAAAATACTACGTGTGAATGCTCCAAGTCGCAGGCGAATTGAGCACACCAGCTCTACGGTCCGGATCATACATCCTGCAAAACCGTACACAATCCACGGGCGTAAACGACCCCTATCTCCCCCAAGTCCTACCAGTGAGACTACTTTCAAAGTCCCACCAGCGGTAAAAAAAAAGGGTATGTCCACAAGCAAAATGGGCATGGATGAAAACCCGAAAGGGCTCCGTGAGTAAAAACAGCAGGACTACTGGCGAGTTTGTGAAAACCTGAAAGGGCGCAAACTCGTGAAAAGAGATGAAATACACTCGCAAAGTCCTCTCGACCTTGTGAGAAGAAAATCCCTATGTGAGATCCTTACGACTCACAAAGGAGCAACACACTTAGGGATCCTCACGATTCCTAAGGAGAACATACACCTACGAGATCCTTTCGACTCGTAGGGAGAAAATGCTTTTATGAGACCTTTACGGCTCATAAAATTGAAAAGTCTTAGGCGACAGGGACCTAAACCTGTCTCCTAAGCCACCGCTCCCCAACGGGAAATGGTAAATGATGAGTCGCTCCTGGCGTTATGCTTCAGTGTCAGCGGTGCTGATGCCGACCAAAACCTAAATCGCAAGTCCTCCCGAGGCAAATGATGAGTTGCTCCTGGCATTGCTCCAGTGCAACAATGCTGATGCCAAACAAGATCTAAATTCCAAGTCCCCAACTTTTGCAAAAGCCAGGCCAGTAAGGTACGGCGAATGATGAGTCGCTCCTGATATCATATTCTAGTGTAGCGATGCCGACGCCAACCAAAATCCAACTCCTCAAAATTCTCCCGGCCCTACGGTTAGTCCCCAAATTGACTGCCGTATACAATCCACGGGCTCAAATAATTCTCAGCATACCCATGTCCCACCGCAATCACCAGTTACGTGGCCGGTCTCCGCCCTTGGAGTTATGCTCCATTAGGAAAGAACCACTCATGTGTCCTCACGATATATGAGGAGAACAAACCTTCGTGGGATCCTTACGACTCACAAAGGAAAAACACACTTGGGAATCCCCACGACTCCTAAGGAGAAAGTGCACCTACGAGATCCTTTCGACTCGTAGGGAGAAAATGCTTTTATGGGACCCTTAGGGCTCATAAAATTGAAAAGCCTTAAGTGATAGAGACCTAAACCTATCTCCTAAGCCACCGCTTCCCAACAGGAAAAGGCAAATGATGAATTGCTCCTGGCATATGTGCTTCAGTATTAGCAACGCTGATGCCTACCCTAACCCCAAAATTCCAAACTCCAATCCAATAGACTCCTAAGTCTTTAAACTGGGAACAGATGACCTCTAAGTCGTTAAACTGGGAACAGATGACCCCTAAGTCGTTAAACTGGGAATGAGGGAAATCGCCTCGTGACAGATGATGATTCTCTCCTGGTACCATATTCCAGTGCAGTGGTGCTGATGTCAACCAAAATCAGTTCGAATCAGCAAGTCAACTTCAACCGTGACACCGCAAGAAGCGGAGCAAGTCAAATCAAGAACCGACAGTCCACGTCGCTTAAAGGGCAGCATCGACCGTCCACGTCGCTAAAAAGGCAGCACCGACCGTCCACATCGCTAAAAGGGCAGCACCGACCGTCCGCATCGCTAAAAGGGCAGCACAGACCGTCCACGTCGCAAAAAGGGTAGCATCGACCGTCCAAGTCGTAAAAAGGGCAGAACCGACCGTCCAAGTCGTAAAAAGGGCAGTATCGACCGTCCACGTCGCAAAAAGGGCAGCATCGACTGTCCAAGTCGCAAAAAGGGCAGAACCGACCGTCCAAGTCGTAAAAAGGGTAGCATCGACCGTCCACGTCGCAAAAAGGGCATCATCGACCTTCCAAATCGCAAAAAGGGCAGAACCGACCGTCCACATCACTAAAAGGGCAACATCGACCGTCCAAGTCGCAAAAAGGGCAGAACCGACCGTCCACGTCGCTAAAATGGCAGAAACGACATCCATGTCATCAAAACGGAGTCGACCTCCACGTGAAAGAAGATCCATCAATTTCATGCACACGACCCACATATGTGGCGTGCATTTATTGATGGGGGGCAATTTGTTGGGGTAAAAATTTACACCCCGGATGACCAAGTCAAAATCAAAGTCAACCCCAAGTCAAGTGGGCTAATGCCCAGAGCGAGCCCGAACATGAAGCGGCCGGCCTCCCCCATGCCAAAAGAAAAATTTTGTAATAAATAATTTTGTTGTATTTCTTGTATTTTTATGAATAAATGTAAGAAAATGGGCATAAAGCCAAATTTTATAAAGCCCATGGTTTATGTGCAAAAAGAAATGGCACATGAGCTATGGGATGGGCAAAATGCCATTTTTGTAGAGCCCGAGGGGCTATATGTAAAGTGTATAGCCTATAAGGGCAAGGATAATGAAAATATCCCAACAACTTTTCTTTCTCTCTCCAAAAAAGAATTCAGATCTGAGATCTTTCTACTTCCTCAAGGTTCTAAAACCTTCTTTTTTCTTTTGAGTCAAATCAAGAGTTTTACTCTTCCTTTTATAAAACTAAATAGTTTTTTACCATAAAACCCACAAAGGGGAACTCCCAAGGCGCTGGCTCCACGCGTCCTCTGGGCGCTTTTCCCTTTTTTTTTATATATATGTATACATGTATATATATGTATAGATGCACACACACTCCACAACACTGTCCCTCCCAAAAAAAATTTTGCATGACCAGTTTAACCCAAATCAATCGGAGGTTCCCTCGCACCGAAGGCGAGGGGTAACTAACGACAGCTTAATCCGCGGTTGCCGAAGATTCGGATCCCCACAATCAATAAACCCCGGCCTACCCTAGACAGGGGGAATCTGCGGTACGCCTGACAAGCGAGCGCCTATTCCCATCTCAATGGGGTGACGAAAAACACCCTACAGTTCCTTCGCTTCATAAGCTCCGAGTAGTAGTCCCTTGGTCACGATCCATGAACTTCTGGACTCTAGAGAGGCTCCACAAGCCGAATGATCCATGCTTGCTTGAAGTCTTCCTTTTCGAAGATGATCTACCTTGAAGAATCAATAACTCAAGCTCTCACTTCTCTAATCAAGTATTAATGAAGTGAACACCCTAATCTAAGTGGTTAGAATAGATAAGGATGATGAAGTAGCAATTTAGCTCTCTTTTTATTTCAATTTCTCACACTTATTCATCACTAACCCAAAAGCTAGAAAGCTTTTCAAGAGGAAGAAGAAGAAGAAATCTATTTGTGATGAATAATGAAATTGTTATCATGGTTACAAATCCAACCTTGGGTTAAGTATGAAGACTTAACCCTTGTAGAGAATTAACAAGGGTAAAGGGTTTGGTTTGGGTTAAGAAATATGTACTCAAAATATCAATCCAAAATATCTAAGCTTAAAACAAAATAAAGCTTCTAGAAGCTTCATGAAAATGCTAACCTAAATCAAACCCTAACTATGTTTAATCTCCACAAATCATATTGCATTTGTAATCATAACTTATTACAATATTATATATCACATATATAATATATTTTTGTAACAAAAGAAAATAATACAATTAACATATATCGCATATATATCAATGTATTATCCGGTGAGAAAATGAATCAATAAAGTGAGCTTATATTAGATAATGTAATGTAATATATCACATATATAATTATACATTAAATTATCGAATCAACACTTGATCCGACAATCTGGCTATATCGCATATAACCGACTAATATTTCATGTACCGATTCATCGAATCAACACTTGATCCGATGACCCGGCTATATCACATATACCCGGCCGATATCATATATCGCGAGAATAGAATATGGTATCTCATATCGTATTATTCTCGGTCCCGCACATATCACATATTTGCTCCTACTCCGTTTTGCCTGAGTCAAGAAACCTCTGTGTAGGACTCTAAATAATCATCAATACGCCGGCAGTAGGTGATGATCATATCAAACACCCACAAGCTGCAAGCGGTCAGCTAAACGTAACAGCCATCCAGGTATTGAGCGATCAGAAGATCAACAAGCAAGTCTGTACATTCTCATGTGAATCCAATCAGTAAACACTACCGTACAGTCCGATCTCTTCGTCTGATATGTTGCATATCTAGTCTAGGGGTGGTAAAACGTCAGACCCCAGTAACCGATAAGTCGTGTCGATGTAAGGCTCATAACGGGTCGAGAAACTACTGATAACGCTTACCAGTAAATCTCCATATCAGCCCTGGCCAGGGACTTCCAATTATAGCCAATCAAACACAGCACAACATCAACTCCCTATACTGGGAGAGACGAAACCCCTCCTATCGCTCATTGCCTCCATGTGATTCGGGACTGTACCCAAAAGCCACCGTTTTGCACTGCCTCTTGGACGTGGTAAGGTGGAAATCAAAGCACAGTGGGAATCACACAAGACTCTACGGCGATCTCGGGTCTACAGACTAACCTGTACTAGTGTCACCGGAGAACTGCTATCTGACGATAAGTATAATACCATCCAGGAGTTCTCGGCGAATCCGTTCAGTGTACCAAGTCTCCACTGAGCACCCGTACACCATCTTTGATGTCCAACACCAATGGATATGGGATCATCCATCGCCCATCATATGGGTCAAGATGCGTATACGCTAGCTTACTCTGGAGTATCGATGCCCTATCTCGATACACTCCCGATTAGGAATAGTTATAAGATGTACTCGTTGACTACCCTGGCCCCACTAGTATGATCTCATCATAGTCCTAGTAGTCGAGTACATATCCTAAGGGCTTTATCAACATGTGATCACAAAACAGTATTCGTTAACATGTTAAGATAAAGTGTAACCAGATAGTATACTATCATATCGAGTAAGAAAGTCCTCTCTATATATATCCAAGCATCCATTATAATATACATCATGTACAATAATGGCCTCTAGGGCATACATATAATATTAACAATCTCCCACTTGCACTAAGGCCAGCTGTTGTAGTATCTCATACCCAACATCCCGAAGAGTCTCTCAAATTGTATCTGAGGAATGGCCTTTGTGAGTGGATCCGCAGTGTTGTCCTTCGTATCAACTCTCCTAATCTCGATCTCCCGGCGATCAACTATCTTCCGGATCAGGTGATATCGCCTCAGAATATGTCTGGACTTCTGATGGGACCTGGGTTTCCTGTTTGGAACTCTTCCAACAAACCGCCCCTCCATTTAGGGTAAAGACAAATCCCGAGTACGACTTAGAGTCGTCCTTATCACTTTAGAAGCTCGAATCGGTAAAGTAGTCGACCTGGAGTTCTCCGTTACCATACACCAAGAACATCTCTTTAGTCCTTCTCAAGTACTTGAGAATGTTCTTCACAGCTGTCCAGTGATTCTCTCCAGGATCTGCTTGATACCTACTCACTACACTTAGTGAGTATGCTACATCAGGTCTGGTACATAGCATCGCGTACATGATAGAGCCTACTGCCGAAGCATAGGGTATCCCTTGCATGCGAGCTCTCTCCAAATCAGTCTTGGGAGACATCTCTTTGGAGAGAGTGAGTCCAAAGATCGTGGATAAATTCTCACGCTTGGATTCTCATACTAAACCTCTTTAGTATAGTATCAATGTACCTGGATTGGGACAATCCCAGTATCCGTCTAGATCTATCTCTATAGATCTTAATCCCCAAAATGCAGGAGGCATCACCTAGGTCTTTCATTGAGAATCTATGTGATAAGAAGAGCTTGACCGATTGCAGCATAGGAATATCATTTCCTATCAAGAGTATGTCATCCACGTACAATACGAGGAAGACAGCCTTACTCTCTGCCACCTTCTTGTATATACAAGGTTCATCTATGTTTTTTATGAAGTCAAACTCTTTGACTACAACATCAAAACAGATGTTCCAATTCCGCGATGTCTGCTTTAACCCGTAGATGGATTTAAGCAGCTTGCACACCTTTCCGCCGCTCCCACTGTCTACGAAGCCCTCTGGCTGAGTCATGTACACGCACTCTTCCAAATCACCATTTAGAAAGGCGGTCTTAACATCCATTTGCCAGATTTCGTAGTCATGGTATACAGCAATGGCAAGTAAGATCCGGATGGACTTAAGCATAGCCACTGGAGAAAAGGTTTCGTCATAATCCACACCTGGTCGTTGACGAAAACCCTTTGCAACAAGTCTAGCTTTGAAAGTCTCAACTTTTTCATCTACACCAAGTTTCTTCTTAAAGATCCATTTGCTCCCAAAGGATTTTACCCCTTCAGGAGCAATTTCTAAAGTCCATACTTTGTTAGTGTACATGGATTCCATCTCAGATCGCATTGCATCCAGCCATTTCACAGAGTCACCACTCGTGATGGCCTTCTCGAAAATAGTCGGGTCATAATATTCCATGATGCAATCCTCGCTCCCACCATCGATAAGAAAACCGTAGTATCTCTCAGGTGGATGAGGAACCCTACTAGATCGGCGGAGAGGCGGGGGTTCGTCGGGAACTACTGAATCCTCTGGTTCCACTAAATCTTCAGTTGCAGTTTGTGCTGCTGGAACTTCTTCCAGTTCTACCTCTTCGCCACTAATTTCTTTTGCAAGAAATTCCTTTTCCAAAATGGTGGCATGTTGAGCAACAAACACCTTTTGTTCCTCAGTGTGGTAGAAAAAATATTCTTGAGAATTGTTTGGATATCCCACAAACTTGCAAAGAACTGATCGTGCCTCGAGCTTGTCCGGATTTTGCCTTTTGACACAGGCCGGACAACCCCATATCTTAACTCGTTTAAAATATGGTCTCTTCCCACTCCATATCTCATATGGTGTGGTGGGTACAGATTTAGATGGAACTAGATTCAATAGGTATATGGCTGTCTCAAGCGCATACCCCCAGAAGAAAATAGGCAACTCAGCATTACTCATCATAGAGCGTACCATATCTAATAGGGTGCGATTCCTCCGCTCCGATACACCGTTGTGCTGTGGTGCATAGGGAGGAGTAAGCTGAGAGAGAACCCCTTTCTCTTTTAGATAGTCCAGGAACTCATTGCTCAAGTATTCTCCTCCTCGATCAGATCGAAGGATCCTAATAGTTTTACCCGTTTAGTTCTCTACTTCGTTCTTATATTCTCTGAATTTCTCAAAAGCTTCAGACTTGTATTTCAACAAGAATATATGTCCGTATCTTGAGAGATCGTCAGTGAATGTAATGAAGTAGGAAGAACCGTTCCTGGCATGTGTAGACATGGGACCACATACATCACTATGTATCAGTCCTAAGAGTTCCGTAACTCTTTCTCCGTGTCCACTAAACGGAGTTTTGGTCATTTTGCCTTTGAGACATGAATGGCAAGTTTCATAAGATGATAATTCGAACGCACTTAAATAATCATCTTTATGTAACTTAGCTAGTCGTGTCGTATTGATATGACCAAGTCTACAATGCCACAAGAAGGATTCGTTCATTTCTGAACTTTTCCTCTTGTGTGTGTTTTGTATATTAAGAACTGTGTTTTGATTTAGAACGTATATGCCATTATTTAACGAGTCTGATCCAATCAACTTTTGATTTAGGAAGATGATCATAACATTATCCTGTGTTACAAAATTATATCCTTCTTTACTTAATAAAGAAACTAATATAATGTTGCATATCATGTTCGGTATATAATAGCATTCGTTCAGAATCATTGTATTACCACTTGGTAATACAAGGTGATATTCGCCAACTGTTTTGGCTGCAACATTTGCACCATTCCCTACTCTCACGGAATGATCACCCATTCCCAGTTCTCTACCTTTCTTTAGCCCATGCAATATATTGCATATGTGGGATCCTGATCCGGTATCTAATGCCCAGGACGTAGAGTGAACAGAGAAACAGTTCCCGGTAACTAACACACCCGAAGAAGATACATCAACATGTTTATTCTTCGTTTGGGCGGCGTGTGAATTCTGGTTTTCCCCTATTTCATGTTCAGTCTTATAACAATTATAAGAAAGAACGGAACCAACGTTCTCCTGCTCAGTATAACAAGTGGGTTCGGTCAATACATCCATATTATTATCTTGATTAAGGCCTGACATGGTCGATACCTGGAGAGAGAGAGAAGAAAACACTTTAGCGTGCGCTCTTTGCAAGATTAGATTAGTTATTATCTTATCTAATCAGGATGGCTCCCACTGTTTTAATCAAATCTTCCTTCAAACCCTAAAAGGTACAATTAGCCGGGATTAATTATACCCTACAAGTTCACCAATCTTTCAGCCAGATCAGTGTTGGTACTTTGAGGGAGGTTCCCCGTGCTTTCGCACGGACCTAATTAAAATAAACCTCGTTTTCCCAGAGGCAGAACCCCGTAAACTCCTTTCTAGACACCTACTTGATCGGCTAATTGTCCTGTGTAAAATTCTCCCAGGAGTAACTCTTACTCACAGTGGGTATCATGATCCATCTATCTCATAGAAGGTATGCAATCTCATTGCAAATTTCAACTCTTGAAATTCCTGATAATACTTTTTACCCCTGGCGATCTATGACCTTGACTAAGTCAACAAACCATAAATCGCAAGTCAAGTTCAACCCGTACATTTCCCGATTGAATTAAACCCACCCGTACGACCCTTGACAAAGTCAGCAAGGCCGTACGACTACCTTAATCCAATCGCATCTCATGCTTTAGCAGATAAACACTATTTAGCTACCGTACACTATGCCTTGACTAAGTCAACAAACGCAACACGAATACTAAGTAGGACTTATCTGAAATGACGGAGGACTACGCAAGTTTTTCTGAAAACCATGAGCGTAATGAACTTGATATCGTTGTAGAAACAGGTGATTTTGAAAAAGGAGTGTTTTTGAGGCTTTTCTAGTTTCGCTAAAGAGGTCACTCCCAGTGAAGGGATCTCGGCTCTTTCCTCATCGAATAAGGTGCGGGATATTTCATAAATACCGCTATGCAAAGCAAGAACTATAGAAGCAATCAAAAACTAAACCGTGAATTTGTAGTATCTTCCAGTTTTGCTAAAGAGGTCACTCCCGGTGAAGGGATCTCGGCTCTTTCCTCATCGAATAAGGTGCAGGGTATATCATATATACCGCTATGCAAAGCAAAACTGTAGCTACCCTTTTTATAAAGTTTTGATTCTACAACATTTTTTAGGTTTCTTTTCTTTTATTAATCTCATTAATAAATCCCATCATTTATGCTTCCTAAGCATCATAGAAGAAACGAAAGCAGTAATATTTATATATCATCATATATATATCATAAGCATTCGTCTCAGGCAGTAATATGATCTCATCACAGAATATTGCAGCAGAAGATAACATATGAAATATTGGATATACTAGGACGTCCGTGTTTTATATCGAGTCTCTATAAAACACGGATTCCACGGTCGCGATGAATAGCCAAACCCACATCCCTAGACCCCTACGAGAGCAGCAAGCAACACTGCCAATTCTAGGGTTAGGAGACCCGGTCTTGACTCCTCGAGATGGCCTCCCTCTGGACCCTAGAACCCGGTTACTTGTGCTCCCCTCCTTGGGTCTACCTAATGCGGAAAAATAAATAATATACAAAGGTGACATCATTCTCAACCCGGAAGTGCCCCAATAAAAGAATATTACATACAATGAATTTTACAAGAATGAAAATAAAAACCCTCATCTCACAAAAAACCCCGGCTATTCAAAACACGACGATCCAATATAACATATCACAGCAACACATAATATCTCATATCATCAACGTAAGCAAGTATGCGTATCCCGATTGTCGTTGATGTATAGCAACGAAGCTGGCGATACACCACATACTACGCTTACGGTCACAGAAAAGAAAGTGTAAAACTACAACATTTGGAATCCACAATCACTTTAGACATCTTAAATCCGAAATATCACATACTTCGCATTTCATGCCTAACTATATGAATTCCATATATTGTATCACATTCCAGATAATTAGACAATGTTAAACTTTCCGATCGAATCAACGAATTCTAAAGATCTCCAGAAAACTCAACACTTGAGTAATATTAAAAATTCCCAGAAGCATGTAGTAATACCTACGGATGTTACCTAGAAATATCTATCCCTAATACCCAAGTACGGCCGCGGAACCGCCGCGAAAAGCCTGGTATTGCCGCGGTTCCGCGGTGACTTGAAGGAACTAAGGGTTCGTATTTCACAGTTATCCATAGAATCACCTGCTTATTTTTCTGAGTATTTTTAATACGGAAAAAACCATCATTTTAAAAAAATTCCAGTGAGGGGGTCAAATACGACGTTTCGGGGTTCGATTGGACTTTTAACTTCGTCTACACGTCGCCTAATGCTCTAGATAGTCTCTGATACCACTGTTGGGTTACTAGGCACTGTCATAAGGGTCTGTAAGGTATCAACCATGCCGAATTTAAAATTTTCAAGTGCCGAACAACCTAAAGCGAGGATCTTTTCTAGATAATTAGGATAAACAAAGCATGTAAATAACTTTACATCTAAAGGAAAGGGATTGCAACCTTTGTAGTCCGCTCCTTCGCTTCATAAGCTCCGAGTAGTAGTCCCTTCACCACGATCCATGAACTTCCGGACTTTAGAGAGGCTCCACAAGCCGAATGATCCATGCTTGCTTGAAGTCTTCCTTTTCGAAGATGGTCTACCTTGAAGAATCAATAACTCAAGATCTCACTTCTCTAATCAAATATTAATGAAGTGAACACCCTAATCTAAGTGGCTAGAATAGATAAGGATGATGAAGTAGGAATTCAGCTCTTTTTTTATTTCAATTTCTCACACTTATTCATCATTAACCCAAAAGCTAGAAAGCTTTTCAAGAGGAAGAAGAAGAAGAAGAAGAAGAAATCTATTTGTGATGAATAATGAAATTGTTATCATGATTACAAATCCAACCTTGAATTAAGTATGAAGGCTTAACCCTTGTAGAGAATTAATCAGGGTAAAAGGTTTGGGTTGGGTTAAGAAATATCTACTCAAAATATCAATCCAAAATATCTAAACTTAAAAGAAAATAAAGCTTCTAGAAGCTTCATGAAAAAGCTAACCCAAATCAAACCTTAACTATATTTAATCTCCACAAATCATGTTGCATTTGTAATCATAACTTGTTACAATATTATATATCACATATATAATATATTTTTGTAACAAAAGAAAATAATACAATTAACATATATCGCATATATATCAATGTATTATCCGGTGAGAAAATGAATCAATAAAGTAAGCTTATATTAGATAATGCAATGTAATAAATCACATATATAATTATACATTAAATAATCGAATCAACACTTGATCCGACAATCCGGCTATATCGCATATAACCGACTAATATTTCATGTACCGATTCATCGAATCAACACTTGATCCGATGACCCGGCTATATCACATATACCCGGCCGATATCATATATCGCGAGAATAGAATACGGTATCTCATATCGTATTATTCTCGGTCCCGCACATATCACATATGTACTCCTACTCCGTTTTGCCTGAGTCAAGAAACCTCTGTGTAGGACTCTAAATAATCGTCAATACGCCGGCAGTTGGTGATGATCATATCAAACACCCACAAGATGCAAGTGGTCAGCTAAACGTAACAGCCACCCAAGTATTGAGCGATCAGAAGATCAATAAGCAAGTCTGTACATTCTCATGTGAATCCAATCAGTAAACACTACCGTACAGTCCGATCTCTTCGTCTGATATGTTGCATATCTAGTCTAGGGGTGGTAAAACGTCAGATCCCAGTAACCGATAAATCGTGTCAATGTAAGGCTCATAACGAGTCGAGAAACTACTGATAACGCTTACCAGTAAATCTCCATATCAGCCCTGGTCAGGGACTTCCAGTTATATCCAATCGAACACAGCACAACATCAACTCCCTATACCGGGAGAGACGAAACCCCTCCTATCGCTCATTGCCTCCATGTGATTCGGGACTGTACCCAAAAACCACCGTTTTGCATGCCCTCTTGAACGTGGTAAGGTGGAAATCAAAGCACAGTGGGAATCACACAAGACTCTATGACGATCTCGGGTCTACAGACTAATCTGTACCAGTATCACTGGAGAACTGCTATCTGACGATAGGTATAATACCATCCAGGAGTCCTCGGCGAGTCCGTTCAGTATACCCAGTCTCCACTGAGCACCCGTACACCATCTTTGATGTCCAACACCAATGGATATGGGATCATCCATCACCCATCATATGGGTCAAGATACGTATACGCTAGTCTACTCTGTAGTATCGATGCCCTATCTCGATACACGCTCGACTAGGAACAGTTATAGAATATACTCGTTGACTACCCTGGCCCCACTAGTATGATCTCATCATAGTCCTAGTAGTCGAGTACATATTCTAAGAGCTTTATCAACACGTGATCACAAAACAGTATTCGTTAACATGTTAAGATAAAGTGTAACCAGATAACATACTATCATATCGAGCAAGAAAGTGCTCTCTATATATATCCAAGCATCCATTATAATATATATCACATGTACAACAATGGCCTCTAGGGCATACATATAACTGACATATTGGTGGGGGTCTTTTGGGGTCGGGCATCTCGGTGGCTTTGTTTATTTTTATTATTTATTTTAAAATTGATTAAGTATAAGGTTTTTGACGAAATTTCTGCGACAACCATTAAATTTCATCGGTTTTCATTTATTGAAATATAAACCGGAGCTTATATTTCTGTTTAGGTGAATCTCGAAAGGAAATCTGTGCTCAAGAGAGCAGTATGGATCGAAATTCGCATCACTAAGGATTTCCCCAAGGCAGAAGCCAAAAGGCCTTCCCTTTGGTTGGGCCGCCCTCAGCTTTCTCTTTATTTTGCCTGAATGAGCTCTCTTGAGTTTTTAGAAGTGAAGATTAGGATCTTAGATGAGGGAAAATGGGCTCATTTTCTCTCTTTTATGTCTTGGATTTTGAAGTAGTGTTTTGAGAGATTGGTTCATTCTTCTTTTGTTTGGATTTAAGAAAGAAAATGAAGGAGGAGCCCTAAAAACTCTCTCTTATGAGATTTGACGGAGGAAAGAAGTTTCTTTTCAATTGATCTATGAGTTTTTGTTATTTATTTTAAGAATAATAAAGGGTTTCCTTTTGATTTATTTAGAGAAAAAGAAGGGGAGAAAGGGAGGAAGGAGGCACAAACCCCTTGTATTTTGTGGGAATAAGAAAACTTTTCATTTCATTATATGGTTGGGTTTAAATACCTATTATATTTTGCAACTTTAACCCTTGGGTCTTACATAATTGTTTTTTGGTTCTTCCAGACCCACATGCATATCTTTTTGCCCACAAACCATCGGTTTTACATGGTTTTGGATTTTTGCCTATTTGTATTACATTTTTACACTTTTTTTGCATACAAAATTTATTTATTACAAATTTCTATCTTTTTTTCTTCGATAGCCGGCCAGCTTCGCTTGGGTTTGAGGTGATTTGGGCATGGGCCATTTGCTTGGGCTTAGGTCCGGGTTGGTTAGACTCGGGTCCATTTGTTAGGGTTTTGATTTTGATCTTTTGATTTTGACTTTTTGACTTTTAATTTCTGCAGTGGGTTGTAAATTTCGACCCGAACATACTTTCCTCCACCCGCCGCGGCTCCTTCCCGACTGCCATTACTAATTTTTTTAATTAATATTTCATAAATTTTTTAAATTGTTAATAAATTAATTAATAATTAATTAATTATGAAAAGGAGGACATGGTCATATGACATAAAAGTTTGCTCCTGTTGTGGTCGACTGGGATTCACCTTTAAGCTAGGGAGAGTTTTTGTAGTTTTCAAAATAAACGGTACATTCTGTCGCATGTCAACCTAAAGTGAGTTTTCAGTATAGAGGCCCTTTTAGAAGTCTAAAAAAAATATTAATTGATTGGTTTTTTAATATTCGGCAAGTTATAGCACTTGAAAATCAAAATTCACAAAAATATCAAAAAAAAATATTTTTTCTTCATTTTTTCCCCGTAGGCGTATTAAAACTTGAAATTTCATAAATCTCATAATTTTCCGTTTTTCATCAGATTTATAATATTTTACTTGCTATTATTTGTAAGAAGTTTTGAATATTAAGTCGACAAAAAGCTATGTGAAATAAAAGAATAAAATGTCGCCGATTGCTGCTAAGAATGTGACAAAACAAAAAAAATATGGTATGAGTGGCTGAGAATCCGTATGACTAGAAACCCTGGCAACACATAAAATCACAAAATCTTTAAATTTCCAAAAATATTAAAAATTCCAAATTTCAAATATTTTGCACTCCACACATGAAACATCTTAAAATTTTCTTTTTTCGTTTGATTTTTCAATATTGCTTGTTATAGCATTTGAAAATCGCAAAATCTTCAAAAACCTCAAAAAGAAATTTTTGGTTTTTCAGTATTTTTTGTTTGCTGAGCACACGAAAATGACGAGCTTTTTAAAATTCTCAATATTTTTTTCTTTCTTTTTATGTATTTTGAATACTATAGCATAAAAATCGTAAAATTTTCAAACATCTCAAAATTTTATGTTTTCTTTCGATTTTTGAATATTATGTATTTTATATAGCACGAAAATCGTGAAATTTACCATATTATCAAAAATTTTGTTTACTTCAGAATATTATTATTTAAAATGCTATAACACATGAAAATAGCGAATTTATCAATGATGACAAAATTTTCATTTTTGTTTTTGTTCTTTTTATTTCCTTTTGCAATGCCAAACAAAAATAGCGAATTATCTTTTACGATTTTTCAAAATTTTGCGCACTAGCAAAAAAAAATCTTGATTTTTTCCAAAAATTTTCTGGTAGAACTTTAAAAAAAGGAAAAATATTTTATAAAATGGGGCCGGTCTGGATTTTTCCACTATATATAAATCTAGATTTATGGAATACAAGTATCATAAATGTTGAGCAGGGAGCCGAGAAAAGTATAGTTAAGAGGATTAATAGGGAGTTAGCTAAGATATATTTTTCAATGTTTTTTTTTTGTGTGTGTGTAAAATTAGACTTGTTGGGAATATTATGAAAGGTACAGATCTTTTATATGTTTTTAAGATAAGAAAGGACCCTCTCTGATATGGCCTAGAGTCACTCGATCAATTTTTAAAGTAGCAACGAATCTTAAATCTTAATACACTTTAATGACGTCTTTAGAGGTTGTTGGGCTCAAAATAATGCCAAAAATGACCAAATTTTATCGTCCTTGGTTCATTTTAAAAGTAAAATTAAATTAATTAGGGTTTGGATTAAGCCTAACCGCATATGGATTTGGTAGTTGACCTGCATATATCCACAGAATTCAATTCAATGCAGAAGTTGTGTGATGATGCTCGATATCGGTGACTCCACAGATCATGACACGTGGCAGATGACGTGTCCCTGAGCTTACAAGAAATGATCAAGAATGTTACGTTGAGTGCACACCCCGGGCCTTCCATCCGAGGATGTTCCCCACCGTCGGTGGCCTTCCAGACCACCCCCCAGCTCGCCTCCGAGCTATCGCAGAACCAAGATGCCTCCGTTCCCGAGCCTCCCACCGTGCTCATCTTCCTCGGTCTCACCGACTGACCCACAGTACCGATCACAGGCGCCTCCGTCATGACTCCGCGAATCTCGAGACGCGAGATATCCGCCGCCCATGATCTCGCGTTCCACGCCATCACGATCCCCCATTAACGAGCATGTCTCGTCATTAATGGGGAATCCCGCCTATCACGCGGGCGTGACGTCAGGGGCGTAACGGTCGGCGTGAATCTCGCGCCCGCTTGCCTATGGCAGCCACTATATAAACCCCTCCTTCAAACGACTCAGATAAGCCAATTTTACTCCAATAGGCCGTTACTCTGCCAAAATACTCCATCTAACTTGATCGTCGGAGGGTCCTCCGTGGTACAACTACCCCGAGACTTCTTTACAGATAGCTCGGCCTCAACCACTCAAAACCCATTGAGACTCACACGCTCCAGGAGTCAACCCTCCAACTCAATCTCAGCCGTCCATCAGCGCTCGCAGCAGATCAACGGAAGATAACATCTGAAGGAGATCCAGGGATCCATCAGTTGGCGCCGTCTGTAGGAAGCGTTTAGTTCCACTCAATGAAAGGTTCATCTTCCGATCTCGACTTCATGGCCAGTGGTCACCGTGACGATCCAAGTACCAGCCGTCGACCTTCCCGCAGCAGAGACGAGGGAGAGTCCCCTCCTCCCCCGAACACCATTCACGCCCTATCCGCTTGGATAGATCGACTCGCGTCCGTCGTGGATGCACTCGTCCGTGTCCAAACGGCCGGGCAAACTCACTAGGTCGCCGCTCCCCCGCCATGGGACCGGGACCCCTACAGAGGAAGACAAGACTCCGTCCGCGTTGGCACGACCAATCACCGCCTCGCTGTCTCCAGCACCCGCGGATCTCTCGGGCCGACATATTCGATGACCCTGTGGGCGTCACATAGCTTAACTCCGAGGTCTTATGCCAGAGCGCCTCGCCCCGAGCCCCATCGCGCCCATGTTCCTCCCAAGGAGGTGTCGGTCAGCTCGCCTGCGCCCAGGCATGACCGGCACCCCCTCCCTCGACGGGGTCATGCGCACGGGACTCACCACGACAGCTCGAAGACGGCCTCACCAGGGGACCTAAGGAACCTCATCGAACGGAATCGGGGTCATGGCTAGACAGAGGTCTCTGGCAGCAGAGGCCGAAAATCAGAATATGCCGAATCATCGGGATACCACGGCCGACTCGACGCCCTCGAAAAGAAGATCGAAGGCATGCATCGGGAAAATCGTCATTCAAGCGACGGGGCTAAATATGCCGCCGACTCGCTCACGAAGCCCTTCACCGAAGAGCTATTCACCGTCCACGTCTCCTCCCGGAACAAGCCCCCGAAAGTCTCAGTCTTCGACGGGAAGTCCGACCCGAAGGACCATCTGGACGCATTCACGGCCGGGATGAGTTTCCAGGATTGCTCCAACGGCGCTCAGTGCCGCACTTTTCCTGACACTCTCGTCCGCTCCGGAAGAGACTGGTTCCGAGGGCTTGCGCCACACTCAATCTCCATCTTCGATGAGCTGGCCACCCAATTCCTCGGCCACTTCGTCGGAAACAGACCGCAGAAGCGAACCGTCGACCACCTCTTCACCATAAAGAGCGAGGATAAGGAATCCTTCAAAGGATACGTAACCCGCTTCTACAACGCCCTGCTCGAGGTCCCGGAACACTAGGATGAAACGGTCATTACGGCCCTCAGGTCGGCTCTTAGGCACAAGGAGTGGCTACGCTCCTTTGCATTAGCACAACCTAAGACCATGGCCGAGGTAAAGGCCTGGACCGAACGCGAGATCCAGCTTGAGTCTAAGGTAAACGCCAATCTGCCTCGGACAGAACAAGTTGATCAGAAGAAAAGGGCCTGGGAGGAGGAGAAGAGGATTGAGCGGCCAAAGCCCTACTCCCCGATGTTTCAGGAGTACACCCCGCTCAATGTCTTTCAGACGGTACTGCTGGAGGAGGCTAAGGGCGAGAGGTTTTTCAAACTCCCCCCAGTCTCGAACAAAGCTGCAAAGCGCACCCGGGGCTCCTTCTGCGGTTTCCACAGGTCGCAAGGCCACTCCACTGAGAACTGCAAACAGCTCAGAGACTACATCGAGGAGCTGATCCGCTCAGGGCACCTGACAACGTACTTGCGAGACAAGCGGCAAACCGACCGTGAGCAAGAGCAGCGTCCCCCTCCCAGCGAATTGACAATCAGCCAAATCATGGCCATATCAACGGGGGGTATGGCAGAGACCAACGGGACTCAGCGTCCCTCACCGATCGAGGGGACTGGCAACCACCCGAGGAAGAAGGCCAAATCAACCGAGCTGATCGTTTTTACAGACGAGGACCTCCTCGGTATATCCCTGCCCCACAACGAGCCGCTGGTGATCACAGCTCGGATCCATCGCTACGAGGTACAGAGGATACTGCTCGACTCGGGAAGCTCGGCAGACATTCTCTTTAATGACTGCTTCCTGCTTATGGGACTCGCCCCATCGAACCAAAGGCCGACCACCCACGTCCTGTCCGGGTTCACTAACCACTCCATCCCGGCGGAAGGGGTAATCACTCTCCAATTTGTCGTCGGGGAGGCTGGCCATACGCGCACCGTGCCTGTGGAGTTCATCGTCGTGAGAATCCCATCGGCCTACAACGTCCTCCTCGGTTGCCCGACACTGAATTCACTACGAGCCCAGATATCGATCTACCATTTAGCGATGAAGTTCCCGCTCGACCAGTGTCACGCCCCGCTTCCCAGTGTACGGCGAAGGGGACGCGACCGGTCCGCTGCGTATATACTCAGAAGTACATACGCTAAGCGTATCTAAGCAATAAATACACAAGAGATAAGAAATAAAAGAGAACAGCAACTTTTATTTATTAACATTCTTTTGTACAATGCATGAAAAGGAAATGTAACTGAAAATAAAGATGCCTAAACAGTGGCATAACAGGAAATGAAAAATTCAGAAAGGAAAAGTGTACAATGAAACTAAAGTGCAGGGTCTTCGGCAAACTGCTCCAAGTCTTCTTGAGATGGCTCGATCTCCGCCGGGTCCAAAGCACCTGACGACATTCAAAGAAGAAATAAATAGAATGTCGTCAACGAACAGGTCGCTCGGTAAGTCCTAAAGATAGGGGAGAAATAGACAAAGAGTAGGAAAGAGAGAGAGTAGCTTTTAATGTTATATTATATTGTTGTAATATTGTATTAACGCTGTTGTTTGTAGCTTGGTACAGAAGAATACCAGTGTATACGAGAGGAGTCTCTATATGCCAGAGACTAGAGGCACGTTTAGTACAAGGCTCCGTTAAAAGGCCCGGAACAACGGCAATTGGATTCATGTTAGATGCATTAAATCTGACCACCTCGTGCCACCTTTAACACCTTCCATACCAATCTACCCCTTAAACCCCGCGATATCTTGTTTGTATTGTTATCTTGTAAAATTGTATTGATTGTATGATTGATTAACTGACCGAAACCATGATATCAGTAAACAGTTGTAACCGTAGAATCATGTAAATGGAATACTGAGAATCATGTAAAAGAAATATATATCCATGGTTCGGTTCAGTCAAGTTGTATAAATTGATAATTGTATTCATGGATTCATGTGTTCATATTGAATTGGAATCTTGTAGATTATAGATTGACTTGAATCATATTCAAGTCAGATTAATCAGACTCAAATCCGAGTCAGACAATTAGAAATATGAATCGAAGTCTTATAATTACTAGGGTCCTTAGGGTAATTTATAAAACTTGAGGGGGTTTTATGTAAAAATACTTTTATATACTTTTCAAAATACACCTCAAGTATTTATTGTTCATCTTTAGAGTTGTAATGAGAGTGGATTTTATGTTGTGACATTTCTAGTGAAAATATCCTAGTTTTATAAATAAGGGTATTTATCTGTAATATTGATTATTTGAAGTTCATGGTATTTTAGTGTAAAATTTATTCTTGTGATTTTTTTAGAAAAAGGTAGAAAATTTATATCATAATAAAATAGATATTTAAATGATAAATATATATATGTTTGTAAAAAAATAATTTTAATAAATATTTTATATTCCAAAAATCGCATTTTCTTAAGATATCGTATTTTAAACCTTTCGAGACCGAATGCTCCTTGCGGGGGTCTGAATCTCGCACTACTAGCCCGAGGGTGCGCGATAAAACGCACGATCCCGAACGGGTTCCCCAAAGATGGGTTGTAGCGGCGCTTTGCAAAGATTGTAAAATACTAATCTTTTAGAAAACGGTTTTGTAAAGTAAAAGGTATTTATTTGCAAAGGTGTGAATTTCCGTATTTTAAATTCTAGGGTTTCCTAAGCCAACTAGCCTATTTCTAAATGGTCTAAACGACAAGTCGTTGGAAGCCTCAAATCCCCTCTTCACCGCCAATTGTAACCAGGTAAGTACAAATGAGGAAGGAGGGATCCGCTCACGTATCGTCAGACGGGCCTTTTAAAGTTACATTTGCTCACTTGCCTAGCCTAGACACCACAAAGTCAGGTTTAGATAAACGATCGATGTCCACAACTTATCGTGTTTCCTAATGAGAGGTATTTGTTTACAAGCGTATCAAATCTATTAAGAATGGTTTGATTAAGAATATGGTGTTTAAATGAAAGTTTTGTTTTATCGTATTCTAAGTTCTTTGATGATTTCGCTTAAGGTTGTATTTGCGTGTGTGTGGAGGTAGGTCATTACCTCATGCTCTACTTTAAATGTATAGCAAAGTCTAGGGGTTAAATGTGAAATCGAAACATGATGGTATTAAAGTGAAAAAATACGATAGATTGGAAAGGTTATCATTTCATGTGAGAAAACTTGTTCAAATTGATTTTTAAAAGTTTAATAGTCAAGATAAAGATGTTTAAGCATGATTGAATTGATTATAAGTGAAATTTTATAGAAAACCGAATCGGAAATCGGATTTGTTCCGATTCCGTCGGGTTTCGTAGTTTCGTATTTTAGAGAAATAGAAAGGGGATAGAATGGGACTTACGGGTTTCGATCTATACTAAGGAGTGTAGGGGAACTAAGGGAGTTGCCGAGGCGTTGCTTCGTCGCCGGTTGTTTCTAAAAACGTCGCCGGAATTCCTGCCGGAATTTCGTCAGAGCTTCGCCGCGAACTTGTTTTCAAAGCACACACTTCTTGGAAAATTTTGAGAGAGTGAGCCTAGGGTTTTGGGGATGAGAGGGTAGTGTGTAGGGTTTTTAAATAATAAAAATGTATAAATGTATAGAATCATTAATAATTGGAGTAAATAGGGTATATGAAAGGTTTTAATGTAAAAATGTATTAAAAAATCATTAAAATGGAGTAAATGGGGATTTCAAAGGTCTCTGAAACCGATCTAGGAATTTGAAGTGTATAGGGGGTTTTAGAAGATGAAGAGACACAACATTGAAGAAGGGAATTCGGCTGTCCGGACGAATCCGGCCGGCGGCGCCGGCCCGAGTCAGGGCATGGGGAGGTGGGGGGTCGTCTAGTGTAGCCTCTGGTATATTTAGTTTTTAAAGCGTAGTGGGAAAATCTGGAGTTATCTTGTGTGGACTGTTGGGCTTCCAAAGGACTTAAAACAAAATAATATTAAAAATAATGTGGGGCATGGGATTTGAACTCCGGTGGCTTGGTTCAGCAATGCAAGGTATTACCAATGAGCTACAAGCTCCTTCTTTTAATTAAATTGCTAATCAATTACTTAAGTCTTGTGCTCAGGCAATAAATACCCCTTTATGAATTTTTGAAAAAAATTTATTTAAAAATTTGTATAGAAAAAAGTGTATAAGAAAATTAGGGTTGTTACAACCAGGACGGGATAGATCGGGCCTACGGAGACCAACGAACCGCAAATGTTTGCTTCACCGCAACATCTACGTCTGAGAAGCCGAACAAAGATGTTGAGGGCGAGGGTGACATCAAGGGTTCTTTGGACACTCGGGACGAGCAAGAGGTCCGAGGGACCCCGGTGGAGCCACTAGCAGAGATCCCTCTCGTAGAAGGGGACGACGAACGAACAGTCCAGATCGGTTCGCTTTTGATGGGGACTCAGCGAGACGACCTGGTTCACTTTCTTAGAAACAACTCTGACGTGTTCGCCTGGGCACCTGCTGACATGCCTGGGATCGACCCTAAAACATATCTCACAAGCTTGGGTAGATCCTACGGTCCGACCTGTCAGGAAGAAAAAGCGAAGCTTCGCCTCGATCAAGCAGAAGGCGAATGAGGACGGGGTAGACAGGCTCCTCGTCGCCAACTTCATTCGGAATGTGCCTTACTCGGAATGGTTGGCAAACGTTGTCATGGTCAAAAAGTCAAGCGAGAAATGGCGCATATGCGTCGACTTCACCGACCTAAACAAGGCCTGCCCGAAAGACAATTATCCCCTCCCTCGGATAGATCGGCTCGTCGACAGCTCGGCAGGCCACGAGCTACTTAGCTTCATGGATGCTTTCTCCGGATACAACCAGATCCGTATGAATCCGGCAGACGAGAAACTCACCGCATTCACAACGGACCGGGGGGTATACTGCTACAAGGTGATGCCTTTCGGCCTCAAAAACGTCGAAGCTAAGTACCAACGCTTGGTCAATCGCATGTTCAAACTGCATATCGGCAGGAATATGGGAGTTTACGTCGACGATTTGCTCGTCAAATCGGTCTCATCGGACGACCGTGCCAAGGATCTAAGCGAAGCCTTCGGCGTCCTCCGCAAATACAAGATGAAGCTGAACCCCGCCAAGTGCGCATTAGGGGTCACCGGCGAAAAATTCCTCGGTTTCATGGTCACCCACCGTGGAATCGAAGCTAACCCGAAGAAAATCAATGCCATCCTTAACATGGCCGTGCCTAAGACTAACGTCGAAATCATGCGGCTGACAAGGCGGGTAGCCGCTCTGAGTCGTTTCATGTCGAGGTCTGGGGAGAAGTGCCTCCCGTTCTTCAAGGCTCTAAGGAAGATTCCAAGGTTCGAGTGGTCGGAGGAGTTCCAGATCGCCTTTGACCAATTAATGAGGCACGTTGTGACTCCCCCGCTGCTCACCCGGCCAGTCGAAGGGGACGAGCTATTGCTATACCTATCGGTATCCGACCAAGCTGCAAGCTCAGTGCTCGTCCGAGAGGTCGACAGAGTCTAGAAGCCGATATACTATGTGAGCCACGTCTTCAAGGACGCGGAAACGAGGTACCCAGCCATAGAGAAATTGTCTTGGCACTCATCGTGGCCTCAAGAAAACTGCGGCACTATTTCCAGGCGCACACCATCCTCGTTTTTACCGAGTGGCCCTTAAGGGCTATCATCGCCTCCCCCCGAGTCCTCTGGCCGCTTGGAGAAATGGAGGTGGGAGTTGTCCCAGTTCGACATAAAATACCATCCGAGGAAGGCAATCAAGGCACAAGCCCTAGTCGATTTTATGGTCGAGTGCACCATCCCCAGCAAAGATCCAGAATCCACGCCAGCACCCGTAGCTCAACCCTCAGTCGATGGGAAACCCGACTCCGCCCCTGATTGGATCCTTTACATTGACGGGTCCTCGACCGAGGAAGGCTGTGGTGCCGGCCTCTTCATTCGGGGCCCGGACGAGGCAGAGATGGAGTATTCTCTGAAGCTCGGGTTCAAAGCCTTAAACAACGCGGCGGAATATGAGGCCTTACTGGCCGGACTGCGCATAGCCTTCGGACTGGGGCTGAAAACGATCCGGGTCCGCAGTGACTCCTCCCTAGTCGTTGGCCAAGTGACCGGCCGATTCTAGACACGGAAGCCTCTGATGGTGAATTATCTGGCCAAGGTTAAAAGATTGCGAAGGGATTCCCATGAAGTCCAGGTGGAGCAGATCCCCGGACAGCTGAACGCCCAGGCCGACGCCCTGAGTAAGCTGGCTTCATCTTACACGGCCAACAACAAGAGGAACATCCTCTTCAAAGTCTTGCCACAACCCAGCGTGGAAGACGGTGCGACACTACTTCAAGTGTATACAGCCCGAGAAGAAGACCGGGATTGGAGGAAGCCCCTCGTAGAATTCCTGAAGGAAGGTACACTCCCAGAAGATCGGGGAGAAGCCCGCCGTCTCTGAGCCAAAGCTCGCCATTTCGTCTGGAGCAATGGGAACCTCTACAAGAAGTCCTTCACTCAGCCCCTGCTCCGGTGCGTCGACCCCCATGAAGCCGACTACGTCCTCCATGAGATCCACGAAGGGGTCGGCGGCGCGCACCAAGGGGTCCGCACCTTAATCCAGAAGGCATTGCTTCAGGGGTACTACTGGCCGACGATTCATCAGGACGCCCAGAAGTTCGTCAGGAGATGCAAGAGCTGCCAACTCCATGGAAGCATACCTCGCCTTCCTGCCACCGAGCTAACCGCCCTAACCTCCCCGTGGCCATTTGCCCAGTAAGGAATGGACATGATAGGCCAGTTCCCTACCAGAACGGGCGGGCACAAGTATGTCCTCGTCGCAGTGGACTACTTCACGAAGTGGATCGAGGCCATTCCCATCAGGAAACCGGATGCCACCACGACTATTAAGTTCCTACAGAACAACGTGATACTCCGGTTCGGCATCCCGAGGTGTATCATCACCGACCATGGGACAAATTTCGAAAACGAAAGAGTTAAGGAATTCTGCAGCGAATATCGTATCCTCATGAAATTTGCCGCGGTCGCGCATCCCCAATGCGATGGGCAGGCCAATGTCGCTAACCGGGACGTCCTCCGGGGTCTTTGGACACGCCTAGAAGGACGCCAAGGCAGCTGGATCGAGGAATTACCCTGGGTCTTATGGGCCTTGCGTATATCGAAAAAAAAACCTACCGGGGAGACCCTTTCAGCCTCTGCTACGGTCCCGAGACAATGGTCCGAGCGGAGATCGGGCTCCCCAGTCACCGGGTTAAGCATTTCGACGACGAAGCGAACATCTCAGCCCTCCGAACTAACCTGGACATCTTGTTAGAGAAACGAGACCGGGCTCAAATCAGAGTTACCGCCTATCAACAGCAAACCGCCCGCTACCACAACGCACGAGTCAAGCATTGCTTCTTCAAGACCGGAGATTTAGTCCTGAGGCGGAACGAGTTCGTTGATCAAGGCAAGCTGCATAAGTTTTCCCTAAAGTGGGATGGTCCTTTCCTCGTCTCCGAGGTCCTGCCCGGCGGAGCCTACAGCTTACAAGACACGAATGGTCGCAAATTTCCAAGGCCTTACAACGCTGAGAAGCTCAAGTTGTACCTCTGAAAAGAATATCTACAAATGTATATTTCTTCTTTCGCAAAAATAATATAAACAATAGGGCATCCCGGAAAGGAGAATTTTATTTATTCAAAAGGTATTATAGGCTCTTCAGCCATACAAAAAAAGAAAAAGGAAAAATTTACAACAGATGGGGAACGGGATCGAGGAAGTACTCCTGGTGATACTCAGAGAAGATTTCCGCTAGCCGGGCCCTAGCCTCCGTAGCCCGCTCCCGTCGATACTGCACGCGAATCCAGGACGCCACGGAAGCACCCGGCGCTCCGCCCTCTGTGCCTTGGCTCACGATGTACCTCATTTTGAAGCACTCCAAAATGAGGGCCAAGGATCGGTCGTGCCTGGCCTTCGAGAGGAGGCCGAGCAGGAAGATCGAGCGCACCTTGTCGAGCGCCTCGTCCAGCAGCTCCTCGGAGAAGGGGTTGTCCAACCCCGGGGACCTCCTCCAAATTGCGTACATCAGCAACAGAAGCATGGACGACCGCCGAGGCAGAAGCCGGCCAACATGACCTTCGAGGCGCTGAACCACTCCCGGTACCCATCCTCAACCAAGGATTGGTCATGCAAGGAGACGTCGTCAAAGGTGATGATCTCTTCGATCGAATGTAAGCGCCCCGTCATCTCAAAAGAAAGCGATGCCGAAGGAATTGCCATCTCTTTCTCTATTTATAACCACAAACAAAATCCTTAAGGGCTCAAATTCTCGCGCGAATCCTGGGATCCGCCAAGATTACTCCAATACTGCGCCGCCACGTGGAAAAAGTGACGCGGCTCCCTGAAACGCTATGCCTCCCCCATGCTTTCTTAGCACATGCCGCCTGCAACGGTCGCCCCTCCCAATGATCACGAACCAGGGAAGGTCGGACTGAACCTCCGGATCCACCGAGCAGCTACTATGTTCGGTCCATCCTTTGCAAGCCACTACTGAGGTTTTTCAACAAAGCAATGTAAATTCTTCCGAGTTCTTTTTATTTAAACAACAAGAAGGACATAATAGAGCATTGCAAAAAGAAGAATTTTATTCATTCAAAAAGGTATTGTAGGCTCCTCAGCCGTACATTGAAAAAAATTACAGCAGTGGGGGAAGGGGCTGCAAGAAGCATTCCTCGTGATACTCCGAGGAAATCACCGCCAGTCGGGCCCTTGCCGCCTCGGACCTCTACCTCTGATGCTGTCCGCGAACCCTCGTGGCCACTGACGGGCCAGGAAGCTCCTCGGACGGGCACCCATCGGCGAGATGCCTCAATTGGTAACACTCGAGGACGAGTGCCACCGAGCGATCCCGCCGACTCTTCGAGATCAGGCCGAGACGACATAACGTCCTCAGCTTCCCAACCGCCTCGTCCTTCAGCTGTTCGGACAAGGGGTTATGCAGCCCCGGCAACGCTCTCCAGATGGAGTACATAAGCAGCTGGAGAAGGGGTGATCGCCGGGGGAGCAGGCAACCGATGTGATCCTCGACCCGCTGGATCACCGCCTTCCGTGTCTTCTTGGAACACAGCTGGTCGTACAGGTACACGTCCTCGAAAGAGATGATCTCGGGGATGGTGAAAGGGAAAGTGTCCACTCTTATGTTTTGGGGATGAAGAAAGGAGTGATCAACATGCCCTCCGTTTTATAGCCCCACAGCGCCCCAAGAGTCCAACAGTCGCTCGTTTCTTCCACTACTGTATCGCCACGCGGTGAACATCCCTCCTTTCTCGGCAAAATCGAAACGACGCGGCTCTTACACTTCGCCTCCCCACGCATTCATAACACGTATCACCCGCGACGTTTACTCTTCCCGATGTTCGCGCACCAGAACCTCGGTCTATCCTTGGCTAGTAATTTCTTACCCCACGACGCCAAGGATCAAAGCCCTCACCAAGAGGAAACCGGACAGCAACCTTGCTCGGTCCATCCTCAGCAGGCCTCTCTATGCCCTCCTGCGCTACGGATCAAAGCCCTCATCAAGAGGCAACCAGGCAGCAACCCTGCTCGGTTCGTCCTTGGCTGGTAATTTCTTACCCACCGACGCTAAGAATTAAAGCCCTCACCAAGAGGCAACCGGGCAACGACCCTGCTCGGTCCATCCTTAGCAGGCCTCTTAATTCCCTCCCGCGCTAAGGATCAAATCCCTCACCAAGAGGCAACCGGGCAGCAACCATGCTCGGTCCATCCTTGGCTGGTAATTTCTTACCCACTGACGCCAAGGATCAAAGCCCTCACCAAGAGGAAACCGGGCAGCAACCCTGCTCGGTCCGTCCTTGGCTGGTAATTTCTTACCCACCGACGCCAAGGATCAAAGTCCTCACCAAGAGGCAACCAGGCAGCAACCCTGCTCGGTCCATCCTTTACTGGTAATTTCTTACCCACCGACGCCAAGGATCAAAGCCCTCACCAAGAGGCAACCGGGCAGCAACCCTGCTCGGTCCATCCTTAGCAGGCCTCTCCATGCCCTCCCGCGCTAAGGAACAAAGCCCCCACCAAGAGGCAATCGGGCAGCAACCCTGATCGGTCCATCCTTGGCTGGTAACTTCTTACCCACCAACGCCAAGGATCAAAGCCCTCACCAAGAGGAAACCGGGCAGCAACCCTGCTCGGTCCATCCTTAGCAGGCCTCTCCATGCCCTCCAGTGCTAAGGATCAAAGCCATCACCAAGAGGCAACCGGGTAGCAACCCTGCTCGGTCCATCCTTAGCTGGTAATTTCTTACCCACCGACGCCAAGGATCAAAGCCCTCACCAAGAGGCAACCGGGCAGCAACCCTGCTCGGTCCATCCTTAGCAGGCCTCTCCATGTCCTCCCGCGCTAAGGATCAAAGCCCTCACCAAGAGTCCACCGAGAAGCTACCTTGCTCGGTCCATCCATGGCTGGTAGTTCACTACCCATGATGCCAAGGATCTAAGCCCTCATCAAGAGGCCACCGAGCAGCTACCCTGCTCGGTCCATCCTTTGGAGGCAACTCCTTGCCCAACAACACCAAGGATTAAGCCCTCATCAAGAGGCCTCTGAGCAGCTTCCCTGCTCAACTTCCCCCATGTCTTTACTAAGCGATCCCCACCTCGACTTCTGGGCCATAGAGATACCGACCTTTGCTGGTCTTTGCACACTTGGCAAAGGGTTGAATTCAACTCGATGCGAGATCGCTAGACGAAAAGCCGACCTAACATGGAAGCAGTACTGCGCAAATAAATTTTTTTTACCGCAAATGAAAGAAAGATGCGCACGCAAAGAACTACTGCAAAAAGATTTTTCATTCATAAAAAAATGGAAGTCTTTACAAAGGTATTATGGGCTCCCCAGCCATACAAAAACGCCCGGAGGCCTACAAAATTCTAGGGCAAAAAGAAAGGAAGGAGGTGAGGAGGTTCAGGCCTCGGGGCCAGGGAGAACCTCGATTAGCTGCGCGTCTACTGCGACAACCGGGGTCGCGTCTGGAAGGTCGGCACCCATAACGGGAGCCTCGGCGCCGGTGGCCGGGGCGACAGACTTGTCCCCAGCGCTCCCACCTGGGGCCTCTTCCCCTGCAGCGTTTGCAGGGGCATTCCCCTGCGCGTCATCCTCAAGCGGGTACTCAACCCAGAGCTTGCCGTCGGGAAACTCCGTCATCACGGCCTTGACGGCGTCGAGAACGTCGTGCCAAACAATGGCGGCGGCTCCAGCGAGGTCGGTATAGAACTGGTCCGACTTCTTATAGCTCTCCACCGCTTTCGACGCCCGGAGCTCGGCGCGCCTCGTCCCTTCCTTTACCGCCTCATTCTCCTTCCAGAGGGTGTTCGCCGTCTTCTTCAAGGTGGCGATGAGCATCTTGGAATCCTCTAACTTGGCCTCGGCGGCGCGGGCAGCCTCTCGGCACCTGGCGATCTCCCGATCCCCGGCCGCCACCCGGTCTTCAAAGACGGCGACCCTCTCCATCGCCGCCTTTAGCTCCAGCCTTGAGCTCTCCTCACGCAAGGAGAACTCGCCCGCGGCCTGTATCGCCGGGGCTATTTCCTCATCCTCCATGTTGACGACAAGGGCAACATGCTGGAGGACCTGAAGAAAACAAAAAGGGTTAAAAGGGAAAGGGGGGCACCCAATCATACGAACAAAAATACTGAATGAAGAACCAAGTGGGGTGCGAACACTAACCTGCACGGCCTCTTGGGCTATGGCCGTCATTTGGGCCCTGAGGGTCCCCCGAGGGATCTTGCCTCCGGCCGACCTTTCCGTCTCTGACAGCAGGCTATCGGCGACGGAAATCCCCGAGTGTACCTCGAAGCGAAGCTCCCCATCGTCCACGAGAATCGGAGAGGCCAGGGAGCGGGGTGCCATCCTGTGAAACCTCTTGAGGAGCGACGCGGGGGAGCCGGTCTCACTTCCCACCTCCGGAGCCCGAGGCTTTTGCTCCCGAGCACGTTTTCGGATCGATGCACGGCTGGACTCTGGGGCCCGGGGCGCGCTTGGGTGCCTGGATGGAGCGGCCGCCAGTGGACCCGGAGCCGACGGCGGGCGAGAAGGGCCGGCGCCTCTAGCCTTCTCCCCTTTCTTCGTTTCAACCAGGGCTGCCCGAAATTTGCCGAGGTCCATGGGTTCTGCATAAGACATAAGTACAAGGAGTCAGCAATGCCATAAAAAATGAAAGAATACACAAGTCTAAACAGGCCGCCTAAAATCTCCTAACTTACCCGCGAACTGGGCGGGGCTAAGCCCGGCCCAACTGAGGGCCCGCTCAGACAGCAGCACATCAACCCGGGGGAGGGGCTCCCACTCCGACACCACCACCGCGTCGGGATCATTCGACCGTCCCACCCGCGGGCAGCTGGCTCCGTGCCACTAGGTGGGCACAGGCCAATCCTCATCCTCGGACGACCCAATAAAGAAAAAGTTCGTGAATGGAAGAAGGTACTACGACGACTCCCGACCCGGCAGCACCTCCCCAGTGTTTTCTAAAAGAGATGTACACCCAGCTCGGCTCGCCCCTGCGTGCGCCGGGATGGTTCTTGTAGCAGAGAGAAGAAACCAACAGACTCTGGCGGAAGGGATCGAACGTAATTTCAACCGGACCAGGAACCCAAGGAGAATCCTCCAAGAGTTCGGCACTAACTGGTCTGGGCCAATTCAAAACAATTCAACGCCACACTCACATCAGGGGAGATGGGCAGGCGCATCCCAGCCCAAAAGGCTTCTAGATACAAGGCAATCTCCTTTCCCCGTACCTGGTCTTCCCTCTCCCCCTCCTCGGCCAGACGAAGCGAATAGCCGGGAGGAATGCGGAAACTAGTTCGGATGGTGGCGAGCTCATCCGAATGCCTCAGCGTGGATGAAGCGCCAAGGACACCCATGACCTGCGCTCTGGGGACCGCCCCCGTCGCACGACCCTGGGGAGCAGGACTAATCCTATCTTCCGGGGGGACTCCGACTCAGAAGAGGAAGAGGAAGAAGTAGAAGAGGAAGCTTCAGAAGACTCCCTAAACTCTACCCGGACTATTTCTACTGACTTCTCGAAAGAAGACATCTAACCTGATCGAAGGGATGTGTCCTCGGGAGAGAAAACGCAAGGAATCCGACCTGAGGAGAAGAGTGCCGGGCTAACAAGACTAGGGACGAGGAAATTATGGAGAGGTATGGGCCCTGATAGGGATCCCACCTCTATTTATAGCTGCCGGCGTACACATCCTACGGCTCCGATCGCCTCCCGCCAAAACAACGCTTCGCAACCAACGGCTGACAACATTCCACCTGTCGCATTTTCGTTGGGCGCATCCCATCGAGCGCGGGAACGCCTGCGGCCCGTCTCGTCAGCCAACCAGCGCCAGACACGTGGGCTGTCGCTTCGACGAACGTACGCACGAACCGACGCTTCCTCTTTAAGGCAAGATCTCTCCCCTGATCCGCTGACGTCATCGAGAGAATACTACTCTTTGCCCGGGAATGCACGCCGACAATATCTTCGAGTGAGAGCTCACCCCGGGTGACCGGTCAGACCACTCTCAACCTGACCTAGGAACGGGTCGAGACAAGAGTGGGGGGCTAATGATGATGCTCGATATCGGTGACTCCCCAGATCATGACACGTGGCAGATGACGTGTCCCAGAGCTTACAAGAAATGATCAAGAATGTTACGTTGAGTGCACACCCCGGGCCTTCCACCCGAGGATGTTCCCGACCTTCGGTGGCCTTCCTGACCACCCCCTAGCTCGCCTCCGATCTATCGCAGAACCAAGATGCCTCGGCCTCCCGCCGAGCTTATCTTCCTCGGTCTAACCGACCGACCCACAGCACCGATCACAGGCGTCTCCGTCACGACTCCGCGAATCTCGCCAGACGCGAGATATCCGCCGCCCATGATCCCACGTTCCACGCCATCACGATCCCCCATTAACGAGCCTGTCTCGTCATTAATGGGGAATCCCACCTATCACGCGGGCGTGACGCCAGGGGCGTAACGGCCGGCGTAAATCTCACGCCCGCCCCGCCTGCCCATGGCAGCCACTATATAAACCCCTCCTTAAGACGACTCAGGTAAGCCAATTTTACTCCAATAGGCCGTTACTCTGCCAAAATACTCCGTCTAACTTGATCGTCGAAAGGTCCTCGGTGGTACAACCACCCCGGGACTTCTTTGCAGGTAGCTCGGTCTCAACCACCCAAAACCCATTGAGGCCCACACGATCCAGAAGTCAACCCTCCAACTCAATTTCAGCTATCCATCAGCGCTCGCAGCAGATCAACGGAAGATAACATCTGAAGGAGATCCAGGGTTCCATCATTGTGAGTCCCCATTTCAAAAACATATGTGAAAAATATATCAGTCTTTCTCCTCTCTCTCTCTCTCTCTCAAAAGGGGCTGCTCTTGTTTATGACTTAAACCTGATGATGATTCCTATTTTCTTACATGCGCACTTGCATATGTAATTATATTAATGAACTAAGTTGATTACAACTGGGTTGATTAAGATGGTCAAATTAGAGCCACCTTTCTTGATTAAGTAAATATCAACATGTTCCAGTCCTAGAAAATCATTTTCGTGTGTCGTGAGGTTAACCTGACGGGCTTACAATATTAAACTTGTCTTAATCAATCATATCAAAAGCAAATACTGTTTTGTGTTGAACTTGTATGGTACTCGATTAATCTATAAGTTTAATTCTTGAAATAGTGATGAGGAGTGCTGCGTATATAACACTTGGGGAACTGATTAAGGTAATTGAGTGCGTTAATCGTATGAAACGTATAGACACCTTACAAGGCACCTTGTGTTTTAAAATCCTATACATATATTATTGTTTTTTAACAAAAACATTCACTAAACTTCCCCTGGCCGCTGACACCTGAGCAGGCCTTTCTGATTAGGACCTCACGGCAAAAAACACCAGCCCAACCAGCGAGCGGCAAATTAAGACCGTATGACCGAGTAAGCGGGCATAAAAGACCACAGCCCAGCCGGCGGACAGTGCCTAAGTCTGCCCTTCCAAGCGAGGTAAGCCGGCACGAAGTCCACGGTGGATGGCACCTGAAAAAGGGATGTAGCTTTGCTTGGTAGTCCATTTGTTTTTGGTATAAAATGTCACAATTTGGTTGTTTCAAACATATTTTATCAGTAAATATGTTCATTATTACACGTGCATTATGCAGAGGCAGACCTATTCAAGGAGAGGGTGGGGCCATGGCTCCACCCTATTTTCGAAACATAGGGAGTATTCTATTCAAGCTATTATGTTCATTATTATCAGTAAAATAATTTCATTAATACACGTGCATTATGCAGAGGCGACCTATTCAAGGTATCCTGCGGTCGCTGCCCTCATCTTGATCACAATCGGAGAAAAAAAGTATGCATCCTCATCTCTGAAAATACCCCGCATCTCTTCTCTAAAAACCCTAGCTTCTTGATCCTCATCTCGATCCAAAAGCCAGCACGTCTTCTCTAAAAACCCTCGCTTCTCAGACTCTTAGTCTCATCTCTAAAAACCCTCGTCTGAGCCTCATCCTCTTCATCGGCTGCCTTGCCCTCGCCCCTCGCGGTTGTGGCCTCATCTCGCCTCATCCAGTTGCAAGTCGTACTTGTCCTCATCGGTCATCTCCTCCTCTTCGTGAACAGTCGTCTCATCGGCACTGAAACCCTAGAATCTTGTTGGTTCAAAATCTATATGGTATTTTTCTTTTAACCCAAACCCTAGATTTCAATTATTTGATTTTGAATTATTAGCTTGATTTTGTTACTTGATTTCAATTACTTGATTTTGAATGAACGGTTTGTTAAAAAGAATTGTAAATGAATAACTTGATTTTGTTAATAGCTATAAAATAACTTGATTTAGACTTGATTTTTGTTAAAAAAAAAATATGAATGAATAGCCTGGATCTTGACCACACCCTTCGAAAATTTCTGGATCAGCCACTGATACGTTATGTGAAGCTTATAGTTAGTAAAGAGACAAATAAATTATATTTTGAATCATCTTATATTATCAGAAAAAGGTGACCAGCTGCAGCACATATGGGTTTGAATCTAACCTTACAATGGTATAAAATTTTATATGTCTCTAAATTAACAACGACAAGCCTTGTTCATAGCTTATAGCATTCCTTCAGATATTTGGAGCTATATAAGAGATTAATCTAACTTTAGGTGACATCCATAATCCAATTGTAAAACTTTATTAAATTTAGCCAATAGTTTAAAATATGGAATTGAGCAACACTCGCACAAAAGCTATCATGGGTAGCAAGGCAATTACATCCAAAATGGGCATTAAATGTACAAATGGACTCATATGCAACCCAAACCAAGAAATTACCTAGCAATTCACTCGATCTAATTCCAAAAATATCTTGCATCATATTCCACAATAAAATTCAACTCCCACTCACATCCCAAAATTCTTTTGGCCATGCATGTCTAGCTACGAGAGAGCCAAAAATAGAACAACCAACATGTTAACATGTCCGAAAAGTTTCATCTCTTCCTTTTTCATGTTCTGTTCAGTTGCCGATATGCCCCAGAAGCAATCAGAGGCCATATAAGGCACTTTATGGAGGAAGTTGTTTTGCTAAAAATAGAGAAATGAGTTGATTAATTCATTTTTTACTTCTTATTTTTATTTAGGGGGCAAATCAAATCAGGAGCCGAATTGAAACATACCGTCACAATTACATGCGGAGTTGATGGAGGTCTGGATCTTCTTCAGATGTTGTCTTCCGTCGATCTGCCGACATCGTTGATAAATGGCTGAGATTGAATTTGAGGGTTGCCTCCTGAAGCGTGTGGATCTCAATGGGATTGATTTGGTGTGAAGCCGAGCTACCTGCAAAGAAGTCCCGGGGTAGTTGTACCGCCGTGGACCCTCCGACAATCAAGTTAGTCGAGATATTTGGGCAGAGTAGCGGCCTATTTGGGTAAAAATTGCCTTACCTGAGTCATCTAATAGAGGGGTTTATATAGCGACAGCGATGGGCTAGCGGGTGCGAGATTCTCTCCAGGCGTTACGCCTGCGAGAATGGCGGGATCCCCCATTAATGACGAGATACGCTCGTTAATGGGGGGATGCGACGGCGTGGAACGCGGGATCGAGGGGTGGCGGATATCTCACGTCTGGCGAAATTCGCAGAGCCGTGGCAGAGACGCCTGTGATCTGTGTTCTAGGTCGTTCGATAGAACCGAGGAAGCCCAGCTCGGCGAGAGACCTAAAAGAGGGCGAGAGGCCAAGCTGGTTCAGCTCCGTGATAGCTCAGAGGCGAAGGGCCGAGAAGCTCAGCATGTAGGAAGGCTCGGTGGGGATCCAATGGTCGTTTACTTGGCGAACATAGAAATGTTCAGGAAATCCTTGGAGGTCGGGTCCGGGCAACGGGACGATAGCCCGGGGGACGCCTCCAATGTGTAGTCCTTACCTTGTTTCCGTGTCCATCGGGACACGTCATCTGCCATGTGTCATGATCTGGGGAGCTCCCACTTATGAGCATCATCATTAGCCCCCCACTCTCGTCCTGACCTATTCATGGGTCGGGTCAAGAGTGGTCCGATAGGTCACCCGGGCTCAGTTCATAGTTGAAGACCTCGTCGGCGCGGATTCCCGAGGTGGTTAGGCGTATCCTTTGATGACGTCAACGGATCAGAGAGGTTATCGTGCATTAAAGAGGGAGCGTCGATTCGATCGTACGTTCGTTGAGGTGCCAGGCCACGTGTCCGATGGCGATTGGCTAACGTGATGGGTTGCCGCTGTCCTCTGCGCTCGAAGGGACGCGTTCAATGGTCGTGCGACACGTGGAACGTCGACGGCCGTCGAGCGCGAAGCGTTGTTTTGGCAGGAAACGATCTGCGCTGTTGGATGCGTTTGCCAAAACGCTATAAATAGAGGTGGGATCCCCCCATGGTTCACACTTCGCCATCATTTCCCTATTGCTGCAAGAGATAGCTCGATGCTCTATCTTTTAGGTCGGATCTTTTGGGCTTTTTCCTCGGAGGACTCGTTCTTTGAATCAGGTTAGATGTCTTTCGCTGAGGAGTCTGTTGAGATAGTTAGGGTAGAGTCTAGGGAGTCTTCCGTTGCTTCTTCCTCTGCTCCATCCGAGTCGGATTCCCCTCGTAGAGTTAGGGTTACCCGTGCTGCCCATGGTCAGGCGATGGGAAGGATTCCCAAAGCGCGCATCAGGAATGCTCGCGATGTGCCCTCCCTCCTGAGGATTATGGACGAGCTCACCACAATCCGGGCTCGCTTCCACATTCCTCCTAGCTATTAGCTTCGTTTGGCTAGGGAGGGCGAGAGGGCGGATCAGGTGCAGGGCAAGGAGATCGTCTTGTACCTGGATGCCTTTTAGGCTGGATTGCGTCTGCTCTTCTCCTCCGAGGTATGCGGGGCGCTGCGTTGTTTTCAACTAAATCCGGACCAGCTAGTGCTGAACTCATGGAGAATTCTCCTCGGGTTCATGGTCCGATTGAGACTCGAAAAAATCCCCTTCAGCTTGACCCTTCTCCATTCCTCCCTTTGCAATAAAAATCATCCCGGCACCCCTAAGGACAAACTGAGCTGGGTGTACGTTTCCTTAAGAAAACATAGGAGGGCTGCAGGGTCGCGGGTTGTAGTAGTTCCTTCTTCCATCCATGAATGGAAGGAGAAGTTCATATTTGTCGGGCCATCCGAGGGTGAGGATTGGTCTGTTCCTATACAGTGGCACAGGGCCGACTGCCCGCGGGTGAAGCGGTCGTCCTCTCCCGAGGCGAGAGCGGTGTCGATGTGGGTGCCTGTAACATTTCAGAAAAATAAAATATTATTTTTGGGAATTTATAAGATTAAATAATAAATATTATGAATATTTGATAGTGTTGTATAATTAATTTTCAATAAATTGGGAAATATTTGGAAAATTATAGGAATTTATGAAATGAGGGTGTTCTATGTGATTTAGGTAAATTATGAATTTTTTATAATTTATTATATACAATTTTAACGCTAATCGCGATTAAATATCACTAATCGTGCATTAAACTTGATTTGTGCACATGACATACACCATGTCATATTACACTTTTGTTACATTTCCTACATGGCTTTTTCTTTAATTTTTCATGCATGGTTTTTATTTTAATATGAGAAGAGAAAACAAAAGAAAAGAATAGAAAAGAAAAAGAAAAGGGAAAAGGATAAAAAATGAGTATGGACAAGAGAGAGAAGAAAGAGTGAGGTGAGGGGTCTCATTGACCAAATTCTCATTTGTTTCCCTCTTCATTTTCTATCTCTTTTCCCTCTCCCTCTCCCATGGCTGCCCTCCACCTCCTCCCTCCTCAAACACCTCACTTCACCATCCAAATCAACTCAAAACTTTATCTCCTTTTCACAAAAAACATGCACAAGCTCACTACAAGCACTTTGGACCAAGAAAGTTTGGATTTTGGAGACTTGGAGCAACACAAGAATTTTCTTGAGTTACCAAATGAGAAATTTCTTTCACCATTAGTATTGTATTTGATTCACTTTAGTACCTATATTAGTTTAGAATCGATTAAGTGTTGTTTAGTGAACTTTAAAAATTCCAAGTCAGGGTTTTGATAAAATCTTGAGTAGTGAAGTGTAATTGAGATTAGTAGAGGCCATGCAACCCCTGTAGTGATTGTATATTGGACTAAATCTGAGACTTAGCCCCAGTTCACGAACTTAGAAATCCCCGATATCGGGTTTGTGTTGTATTTGTGTTGTTGTTTTAATATCTGCTATTACCCGGGACACCTGGAAAATATTTAGCAAACACAGTGATACAAGCAGGCATCTTTGGAGCTACCATTGAAACCCCGGACCCCACCTTCACTTCCAGGCCGCAAATAAATGCCTTCTGGCCACAATTTGCGGCTAGGACTTGCCCCCTGTGCTTCGTGCTTGGTCCATAGCTCCTATACTCTCTAATTAGACCTCCCCTACGTATAAAATTGGCTAATTTGACCTAGGGTAAAATCTGGAAGTGTTTTACATTGTTTCTGATTTCGGTTTTGTGGATTCTGTTAACTTGAACTTGGGTATTTGTGTTTTAACTCGATAGTTTGACGTTTGTACATCGACGTCGAGGTTTTGGTTATGCCTTTCTTGCATACTTATATCATTGATTTTAACCTATGCGTGATTCGCGTGTCGTTTTGGTTTTGAATTGGATTTTAATACGACACGATATGTTATGACATGTAGGTACCCCCACGTGGATTTTGAGACGACGAAGAGAGCGTAGCGTCATCGACTCCAGCAAGCGAGGATCAAGGTGAGTAGATATATATATCTACGGGAGAAGTCGGGTGGATGGCGTATAGCACCCCCGCAGTTTCGTACTATAGAACGCGAATGCATTATGATACACACACACACACACACTTATGTGTTATGAGATGTGTATACTTAGTAAAAAATGCTAGGTGACTTTGGGATAGTTTTAGCATACTTATAGAAAAACGCATTAGTTAGTTTCTTAGTCGCGAACCCTAGAGTAGTGATTTGCATACACGCACACATACACGCATACATTTTATTTCTTGTACGTATATGGGGATATGTGTGTGCGTGTGTGTGTGTGTGTGCGCGCGTGCACATAGGTATGGGAATATGTGTGTGTGTGTGTGTGTATACGTATACATATACATGGATGATGAGGATAGTACATGGTATTTGGAGATGAGTCGATAAGATTGGGTATGGTGCCACGAGATCGGTGATATGTTTTAGTTCGTATTATGAGATACGACATGTATTATAGCGAGTCCTTGGCGATGTGTTTTCATACACATGCATATATGTATGTTGATGGTATCAGTGTACTAGAGTTTAGATCAGTACTCCAGTTCATGATATGATGATAAGGATACCAGATAAATGATGAGATAAATGTGATATTCGACTCGTACCCAGATTTGGGATACCGTATGATGGATTTACCATACGAGATATAATTATGATGATAGATCCGCACTCTTGACATATTGTATCATACGTGATACTATAGAGGCGGGATCACCGACTATATATATATATATATATATATATATATATATATATATATCGACTCAGATTTAGATGGATTTCCATACCCTTTTTAACTAGTTTGTTAGTTTAGTCCTGTAGTTACTTAGTAGATGTTAGACTGAGCACGAGTCATACTTATTTCCAAAACTAACGAATCGTGAGTATTTTAAAGACAGGCCAAGAGATACTACGGATATTTCAAAGGATGTACTTTTTCATAAAAACACCGTAACCCTATTTTCTAAACACCACGATTCATGCGATTTCAGATACCAAAAACTGTATGACTCGTATATAGGAATGTATATTTCTTTATTGCTGTATTTACTATTCATTTGCCATTTATTCTGCTGTTCGCATTACATTGCATGCTTATATGTATTTTCGTTAGAAATGATGAAACCTGTTGTTAAGACACCAGCACCATTACCGATGCATATGCTCCACGTACACTCGCTTGCCGGCCCACACACATCTTCATCGGTAGTTGCTATGTCACGTACACTTTAGAGAACATTATTTCATTGACATAGCTTACTAGCTGATAGTTCCTATATGTTATTGCTTTCATATGCTAGTTTAATTATTGCATTCTTTGCTTGATATCAGATGCATTCATAAATTCATTGTCATGCAATATTATAGGGCCAGTCCAGATTGCCGGAGCCCAGTATTTACTGTTATTTACTCTTGGGATTGGTATTTCGGATTTCTATGAGATTTCTGGATTTGGAGAAACCGTAAAGATTTTATGAACTGATTATCATTTTAAAAAGATATAAAATTGTGGTTTTCTCCAAATATGATTTGAGATATGTCCACCATGAGTTTTCTCGGCTCTTGAGAGATATCATACACCCGATTCGAGGAGGAGGAGGAACCATCTGTGGGTGCATGGTGGATCCGGTGCAGTACCCCGGGACGAGAAGGTCGCAGATGATGGCGTTGAGCCAGAGACAGGGGAGCACTACTGACTGGTAATTTTATTGTGACGCGCCGGATATCCGAAGGATACCGACGTGGTCTTTTATTTGAGAATTTGGGCCAGTCCGAATAGCCGGAGCCCTAGATATTGATATTTGATGATACAGGCCAGTCCGGATAGCCGGAGCCTGAGATATTGAGCTTTAATGATATAGGCCAGTCCGGATAGCCGGAGCCTGAGATATCGAGATTTAAGATTTATATTTTGTGTTGATGATTGATACCGATTTTCTGCATGATTTCATTGATGATACTCGATTTTATACAGAAATCTCACTGAGATAAGAAAACAGTTTCCACATTTAGATGCATTCTATTTTCATACATTCATACATCATATTTATGATATATTACTACCTGAGGCACTGACACGAGCACATGGGATTACACTTATGCATAGATGTTACCCTTGCCATTATTATATGCTTCAGGCCATTTTATTATTTGAGGATACTACTGATCGTATGACCTAGGATTGAGTCATACATGCGATTTCTGCTCGGTGATATTTTCTACTCACGAGTTGGCAACTCACCCCCGTTGTGCCACAGTTCTTGCGGGTTTTGCCGTACAGATTCGTTGCGGCTTTGCTGGCACACTGCTCCTTTTTGGGTGATTGCCTTGGTAGATGGGTTCACTTGCATCGTGACCACCATTGTATTTTATTTATATTCAGTTGTATCTAGAAACTCCATCAACCAGACTTGTTTATTATTTCAGACTTAGAAAACCAGTTGTTATTGTTTTGACCTTAGAGTCGCGCTTATATTATTGTGGTTTTCTTGATGATATTCGTTTCCTTTTGAGTTTTGATTCTCGCCCTTCGGCGTTGTATATTATATTGCTTGCGTGGTTGTGACCGCCAATTGGCGAAGAGCTATCTCCCGCTTGGGGATGCCTTTTATCATCATGTATATATTTCATGTGTTGTACCCTTTTTGGGGCCAGTATTTACAAAGGAAACTCTAACGAAATTTTCAGAAAAGACTTGAGATTTTAAAAATGCATATTTCGGCTTATATTATTAAAACCGCTTACTTTAAAATAAGTTTTCTTCATTTCTTCCTTAAAATGGTTTAGATTTCTGGGATTTTTGGCTTACTTGAATTAGATGGGGTCCTATAGAGTTCATATGATTCAAGTGCCAGTCACGTGCCATTTCGGGTCATGACAAAGTTGGTATCAGAGAGCTAGGTTAACCTTGGTTTGAGTATATGTTTGACTATGCGGAGCCTAGGGCGTTTGTATATATTCAGAATCTAGGCTTGACCTTACGGAACATAGACTTAGTCGAGAGGGTATTAGACCCGAACTTTCGTCGCGTAGGTTGACCTTGGTTGATGGAGTAGGTGACTTAATGAGAGTGGCGTACCGTGTGTATGTTCCGCGGTATACTTACGATACGCTACTCCGCTTAAGAAGCCTTAGGATGTACATTTCCTTGCACATTATTATATTCATTCCTATGATCTATCCTCATCATTATCGGTTTATGGTTTTTGCTGCCACGATTACATGGGCAGAGAGAGCTACGGCTAGAGTTGCGTCAACACGAGCTCGTCATGGACGAGGACTAACAAAGGCGTGATTCCAGGGACACACAATTGCATAGATGTATCGTTCTATTGTGTTTTCGTGCCATGAGCGTTTGATGGATCACTTTTACAGGATTTCTCGGACGTGCAGATCAGCACCAGAGGATTGGGGCCACTGTTAGAGGCCAGCCAGAATGTGATGACCGTCAATGCACCGATTATACTTGATGATTAAGGCACGGTTCAGCGTGCGGACGAATGATTTAGTTGTTGCTGCGACTGACGAGATGTCACCCGGATATTTGAAGCTAACACCGTACGAGTTGTACTTAGTGATATGATAGAAGATCACTAGTCACCCAAGGAGGAATGACTAGGACACGTGATTCGTTGCCTATCCCGATGCGAGGTCATTAGATTGATTGATTCCAGCTAGAGACGACTTCACGCAGGTACGTTGAGATTCGATAGAAGAACGATCGAATGTCAGAGACCCATTTTCCAAGTTTAAAGTATTCGGAAAAACATGCAAGTAATTCCGTGGACCCTCTAGAAGAATGAAATCCTAACTCGATATAATGACCATGAGAACGCTTTGAAACCTTAGGGTTTGCAGCAGTTCCGCGGTTCCATTAATGAGGCTTGGGTTTGCCCTTCTACGGCCGGTCCATAGGTACTGTGGCATGTACCGGAATACTATTAAACTGTATTCAAGATGTTGAGCTCTTGGGGGATTATGGAACTTTGACGAATCGATCGAAAGGTTCGACGTCATTCGGATATCATGTGATGGGATACATTACTTGGGAGACTCCATGTCACGCCCCGCTTCCCAAAATACGGAATACGAGGGGTAGACAAGGCCAGCCATGCTCCTACGGTCAAGGAAATGTCTTGCCGTAGTCACACTTCGGCTTCTAGTTTATCATGGTAAACAGTAAACGATGCGCAGGTAATGAGAAATACAGTAACTGAAGGAAACAATATAAAGACTGACCTGAAGTGGAACAAATGAATGTAAATCGGGAAGGCAAGTCAAGAAGTCTGTGATGCACGTCTAGATCTGGTCCAAGCTAAATCTTCTCCTCACACTGAGCATGCATACTCAGGTCGTCAGAGCGACACAATAGCAATATAATGTATATAATCAAGTAACAGTTCTAACAGTGGTGAAGGATATGAATAACAGTAAATCAATAACAGCATGAATATAAATGAGCGGGGACAAATGCAGCGGAGCAGTAAAACAGTATAACGATGTGTCATGTATGTCAACACAGTATATAAGGAATGTAAATGACAGTAACCCTATCAGTCTCTAAGTCTCACTGCACAGGTCAATAAGCCTATCGTCAGCCCAAGTGTGAGAGTCAACCACTCGCGAGTGTCCTCCACCCAAGGGTAGAACCCAAGGGCAAGGGACCACGGGCCCAACATGTAACGAATGTATCACGGTGTCTATAGCACATACCCTGTAAATCTCCATATAACTCCCTAAATATATAAGCCGGCATGGGACTCCCGAGATTCTGTTGAATTCACACTTGAACTACCCCACACCCCGAGGTCTACACCAAACGCTAACCATAACCCTAAATACTAATCGATCCGTGACAAGTCTGCGCGAGAACTGGAGGCAGGACCTCCATCAAGCACGTCCCGACTAATACCTAAGATAAATGGCAGTGTCGGATGCCTTATCTGTGACATCCGTGCAAGCGCTCCCATAAGTGTCCCATACCACTTATAGTCACACGTACACACATCCCACAGACGTCGACAATGCAATAGAATAAAAGGGACTCTGATTGTGCACAAGTACGTATCACTTTCACTTGATCACGAATGCACGAACACTGACGTACTTGCCACAATCATCACTAAAATCTAACACTGGGTAATTGCACGATGTCCCTAGGTTATCACTACAATGATATGGGTATGATGTGATGCATGAACAGTATAAAAGCACAATTAAGGTGTCATAAAAACAACAGTCTATTTCTTGCACGATTTATCATGAAGTATATGTATGTAATTTGGCGAAATGATAAACAGGTAGTAATTAATATGTTCAGTTAGCTATCCATAGAATTTTGTTTCAAGCCAATCGGGTTTCAGGATCATTATTTATAACTGTTTCCTTTTAAGCGCACGCGGCTGGAAATCCAGTTTCAGAATCAGGAATCCATTTCGCAACGCATTTTAACCCCTGTTGGGATCATAATTTAGCGACGCTACAGTTGGATGAATTCTAGGGTTTTCAGTAAAGTTTTCAACGCCACAAACGGATCTTCAATCGCGTCTGTACGTTAGGAGTTACAATCTATTTAACACTAACATGTCAGTTCTGATTTCGTTGGGACTGTTATGCGTCCCGATCTTCCAAATCACAGAATAAATAACAAATGGTAACGAAACAGTATGAAATTAATTGTGTTGTCTAGCTAACAGATTCATCTACAATAAACAGCGGAGTTCCGCAACCTAAGTGTTAATCAAGTCTTGTGGTACACATTATGGAACAGCAACCAATAACTGGAGTCGCTCTGGACTGCAGTCCAGAGTCGCACTCCGACCCGAATATCATCACAGTTTAGTTACAGAAATGTCTGGAAACTAGCATAGGGTTAAAGTTCGTCGAGTTGGCTTCGATTTGAGCCCTCGAGCTCACCATTCTAATGTGTGTATGATTTATGGTGAATTTAACGATTTTCAGATGCAACAGAATTACAGTTTTACGGTTAAACTTGGGGGCAGTTGTTTTAGTCGTAAATTATCAAATTATCCAACGAAATTCATACACTATGCTCACAGCCCTACGGGCCAACCTACACCATCGAGTTCCGTCAAATCTGATAATGTTTTCCTAAGCGAACAAGCATCGAACAGTTACGGCACAATAATAGTTTAAACTTGTAACATTATAATTCATGTATTTAACGATTGTAACTTAGACAAATAGCATGTAAGCAAGTAGAATACTTGCCTGGAAGAAGTCTCGGGGTCGCAGGGCAGCAACGTCGTCGCGAACGCGCGATATACGCCACGTACCGGATTCCCGCGAGCCTAGTTCGAAACACGAATTTCACGTCGGAGTTTTCCCGGAGTCGTTTTGCGTGCACTGGAAGCTTAAGGGGTGCTCTCTGGTTCGCCTGAGAAGTGTTGGGGTTTGCCGACGACCGACGGCGTCGCTCCGGCAGCGTGCGCAATGTAGTTAACAGTGAGGGGTAAAATATTGAAATTGGGTTTGGTGTGGTGCGAATGCACAAGGAGGCTCGTGGGTGCGGGCTGGCTGTTGTCGAAAGAGAAGTGACGACGGCAAGGGAAGTAACAGTGGTGTTTGAAGTGAGACGTAGGAAGGAGGAGAGAGAGAGAGGTTTTAGAGAGAGGGGAGAGAGGAGGCAGAGAAAGAGAGAGAGAGAGAAAGAGAAAGCACAGAGGGAGGGAGTGAGAATTGTGAGTTAGAGAGAGAGAGAGTTAGAGAAATGAGAGGGAGAGAGAGGGAGTGAGAGAGCAGTGAGGGAGAGAGAGAGAGAATGGGGACTGAGAGAGAGAGGGAGAGACAGAGCGAGCGAGAGAGATAGGGAGACTGAGGTAGCTAGAGGGAGGGGAGAGACATGGAGAGAGAGAAGGAGAACAGAGGGAGAGGGAGGAAGTGATCGGAGGTCGGGGAGTGTGGGGAGCTCGGGAATGGAGAGGGAGATGTAGGTGGTGACGGAGGTGGTGGTGACGACGAGAGAACGAGGGGGTCGGCGGTGGTGGATGGGTTGTCGGGTATTGGAGGGAGGTGAGGAGGTGATGGGTGCAGAGTGGAGGAAGGCGAGGGAGCTCGGGTAGTTTGCAGTCGTCGACGTCGGCGGCGGCGGCGAGGCGAGTGAAGGGGTTGGCCGATGACGGTGCAGGGTGAGGAAGAGAAGAACGAGGGAGGGGCGAGCGAGGAGGAGGGTATGATGGAGGTGAGGGAGAAGAGATGGGGAGACGAGGGGATGGGCGTCGTGGGTGTAACGCTCGCGAGCGAGGCGCGCGACGAGCGGCGACGTGGGCGAAGGAGGCGGCGTGGGCGGAGGAAACGCGCGCGGAAGAAGGGGAAAATAGCCGTTGGGGGAGATGGGTCGAAGCGGGTCGGGTTGTGAATGAAGCGGGCGCGGGTGCTGGACTGAAGTAGAACGGGCCGGCCAAGGAAAACAGAATTTAATTTTTAGAATTCTTTGGGGAAAAATGGGCTGGGCCGTTTAAATAATAAAATGAATTTCCTTTTAAGAACTGAGGGAAGAGCGGGCCTGGGCCAGAGATAAAAATAAGAATTAAATTAAATTAGGAGAAGGATTTGGGAGATGGGCTGAGGAAAAATTAGATAAGAAAAAGGAAGGATTGGGCCAGGAAATACAAAAGGAAGGGAAAAATAAATGATTTAAGAGGGTGAGCCGGAAGCGAGCAGGGCTAGAGAAAAATATAAGGGAAAAATTTAGGGGAAAAGATTGATTGGGCTCGGGCTAAAATAAAATAAGAGTAAAAGAATTATAATGGAATGGGAAAGGAAATGGACTAAAGTTTAACAATGAGTTTAATTTAAAAGAATGGGCTAGGTTTGGGGTTGGATAAAAGAAAATGGGTTTTTTTTTAAAAATAAGTTTATAGATAAAATTTATAAATAGAATAAATAAAGTTATAAATAAATTAAATAGAATTTTAAAGTAACACAAAACAGATTTCGGTATAAAAGGGGCTGGGTGTTATATCATACCACCCTTAATAAAAATTTCGTCCTCGAAATTTAAATAAACGATAAGTTATACCAACAAAATGAAACTATTAGATTACACACTAACACCAAGGATTTATTAGTAGTACGGAGACAAAGAAATTTGAAAATTTATATATAAGCAACAACAACCTACGAAAGGTAGGTCTAAATAGGTATAAAGCAAGAATAACTATAAGAGCAACTACGAGTATACGAGAATATAGATATCAATAGCGAACAATAATAATCAAAGAGTGTTCGATAAAAGTCGAATCCCACATATGTGCACATTTAAGTAAATCAAAATAATTAACAAGAATAATAAGTATAAGGCTCAACCGCTTATAATAGTAGCATAAGCATAATACTAGAAATAAAGTAACGATAATAAAGTAGTGAAGGATTTGTCTGCAGTTTAAAACATTTTAGGATGATGTATCGCTCGAATAGTTTTGAATCAGCTTAGAAAACTCACATAACGAAAACAGGAACATGGAACAATATATGCGCAGTGTAAGTTTGCGCTACTGAAGACGAGATTAATAATAGTGTACTTAAAATACATGAAACAGGGTAATCAATAACACACTCACTTTGATAAATTCAAGATATTGAAAACTAATTTGAATAGCAGTGTCCCTAATTATAATTAGGGTAAAAGGAAGGACACAAAGGTATATGGCTAGATAGGGTAATAATTATAAGGAAATGTGGCTCAATCAGAAGGATGGAGTGTGGCGGCTTTAGGCTGACGATCAAGAGAATTGAGGTCGGGTCAGCACCGAAAATAAGGGTAAGCAAATAAAGGACTATAAGGGAAAGATATATATGGGGATGATACTGGTCGGTACAACAGGTGAATCAAAATTTTGAAAAAGTTAATGAACTCGGTATTTCATAAGAAAGGTCCTCCTTCCGGCAGGATCTCAAACGGGCGTAGACGAAGGATGAAGGGTGGACTTCAAACATTGGGTGTGTTGCTAGTGAATCTCAGTGAGGGTTAAGACAAGGTAAGGGGTAGGAGTGAACAGATCTCAGTAGAGAAAATAATTGTACGTAAGGAAAAATCAAGCAACAAGTGGACTAAGAAGATTGAAGTATTAGCAAAATCAGCAATTTATTCCATTTCAAAGGATTTTAGACAAAACATTCTCAAAGACGAGGGGTGGCCCTAAACTATACACAGTTTTATTTGGCCAGAAAGACAACATCAAAAGAAATCCCGTCAGTCACGGTTGTGGAGATTCAGCAGGTTGCGGTAGGCCCGCGCGCTCAGGTAGGGGCGTCCATTTCCATAGCGCCTCGCGGGCATCGCCATTGGAGGTTCTTCCACAGCAGGGTCCTGATCTTCTGGTCCTTCTTCCTCGGATGGAGCTTCTTCATCGAGATCCGATTCCATCTGATTCTCTTCTTCTGCATTCTCTTCCATGGGATTTTCCTCCACTGGGTTTTCTTCCATCGGTTCTTCCTCGGGGTCTTCCTCTATCAGGTTCTCTTCGGGATTTACTTCTTCTTCGTCAGAATCATCTATCATGCCAAACTCTGGGGCGGCTGCTCCTTCGTCTTCTGAATCATTGTTTTCGACGTTGACCTGGGGACCGTTGATCTCATCGTCAGAACTCATCGGCGTGCGGTCTAAGGAAACGCAAGACTGTGCATCCTCGTCTAGATGTGGCGCTGCTCCAGGGTGGGCCATGGCCTGAAAGAGAAGTCATGATTAGACAGTGGAATATATTAAGGAAAACTCGGGGTACGCAATATAGGAAAAATATGCGGTTGCAGGAACTGAAAGATTCGAATGAAAATACTGTGATAAGGAATAGAATATGACATAGAGAAAGCATGAGAATAATACATATATTATGATTCAAATTTCATTGCATTCAACTAAAAGTTCAAAGGATACAGGATTTCAAGCAGAAAGAAATATTCATAAAGGATGACAACATTATTATTACTGAAAGTAGATAACATGAAAATTATTCTTCGACTACTATAACATTGCATTCTCGTCGCGTGAGTTGAATCCTGCGTTTGATCCGCCTTATCGTCGAAGTCCGAACTACGCGGCAATCCTCACTTGGCAGAAGTGGGGAGTGTGGGCGAGTTTCTCCCTTGCAGTTCTTTCCTTTCTGGGCATCCGTTGATGAGATGTTTGTCGGAACCGCATATCAGACATTTCCATTGAGCACGGCGACAATCCCTCTGAAGGTGTCCTGGCCTCTTACAATATCCACAGCAGGGGTTCTTCTGGTACTTCTGTTGCGGGGAAACAAATTGGCGTTTCATCTTCTTCCCTTTTCCTCGTCCAATAGAGATCCCTGTATGATAGGAGACTCCCGCTGGGGTCTGACTCACTTGTCTTCTCAGCCCTTCAGCTAATAGGTCGTTTGTTCGCTCCTGAGCTTCCTTTAAACCTTGTAGTACACTAAGGATCTCAACAGTCTGATTCTGGGGAGCGGACAAAGATGAAGAGTCGTTGGAAGACATGATCCTGAAACAACAATTTGAGGATGATATAAGTCACAAGCTAAATGAATCAAAATATAATATGGATAGAACAAGGATTCAAGAATATCAGAGATGATGAATATCATTACAAGTGGGGAATCAACAGTATCACTTTAAGTCACTTGAATAGAGTACGGTAGTGCAATTGCCACCACGTACCCTTGTCAAGTCATCCGAAACCATAGTGAATGGATAGCTGAACACACGATGTGAATATGGATCAAGGATGACAAGTTTACAATCTAGACCGAGTGATGTCTTAGATTGCCAAACTCTGCACGGAAAACTGCAATCTCAATCTATGCAAAACCTGGGCTCTGATACCAACTAAACCATGTCACGCCCCGCTTCCCAAAATACGGAATACGAGGGGTAGACAAGGCCAGCCATGCTCCTACGGTCAAGGAAATGTCTTGCCGTAGTCACACTTCGGCTTCTAGTTTATCATGGTAAACAGTAAACGATGCGCAGGTAATGAGAAATACAGTAACTGAAGGAAACAATATAAAGACTGACCTGAAGTGGAACAAATGAATGTAAATCGGGAAGGCAAGTCAAGAAGTCTGTGATGCACGTCTAGATCTGGTCCAAGCTAAATCTTCTCCTCACACTGAGCATGCATACTCAGGTCGTCAGAGCGACACAATAGCAATATAATGTATATAATCAAGTAACAGTTCTAACAGTGGTGAAGGATATGAATAACAGTAAATCAATAACAGCATGAATATAAATGAGCGGGGATAAATGCAGCGGAGCAGTAAAACAGTATAACGATGTGTCATGTATGTCAACACAGTATATAAGGAATGTAAATGACAGTAACCCTATCAGTCTCTAAGTCTCACTGCACAGGTCAATAAGCCTATCGTCAGCCCAAGTGTGAGAGTCAACCACTCGCGAGTGTCCTCCACCCAAGGGTAGAACCCAAGGGCAAGGGACCACGGGCCCAACATGTAACGAATGTATCACGGTGTCTATAGCACATACCCTGTAAATCTCCATATAACTCCCTAAATATATAAGCCGGCATGGGACTCCCGAGATTCTGTTGAATTCACACTTGAACTACCCCACACCCCGAGGTCTACACCAAACGCTAACCATAACCCTAAATACTAATCGATCCGTGACAAGTCTGCGCGAGAACTGGAGGCAGGACCTCCATCAAGCACGTCCCGACTAATACCTAAGATAAATGGCAGTGTCGGATGCCTTATCTGTGACATCCGTGCAAGCGCTCCCATAAGTGTCCCATACCACTTATAGTCACACGTACACACATCCCACAGACGTCGACAATGCAATAGAATAAAAGGGACTCTGATTGTGCACAAGTACGTATCACTTTCACTTGATCACGAATGCACGAACACTGACGTACTTGCCACAATCATCACTAAAATCTAACACTGGGTAATTGCACGATGTCCCTAGGTTATCACTACAATGATATGGGTATGATGTGATGCATGAACAGTATAAAAGCACAATTAAGGTGTCATAAAAACAACAGTCTATTTCTTGCACGATTTATCATGAAGTATATGTATGTAATTTGGCGAAATGATAAACAGGTAGTAATTAATATGTTCAGTTAGCTATCCATAGAATTTTGTTTCAAGCCAATCGGGTTTCAGGATCATTATTTATAACTGTTTCCTTTTAAGCGCACGCGGCTGGAAATCCAGTTTCAGAATCAGGAATCCATTTCGCAACGCATTTTAACCCCTGTTGGGATCATAATTTAGCGACGCTACAGTTGGATGAATTCTAGGGTTTTCAGTAAAGTTTTCAACGCCACAAACGGATCTTCAATCGCGTCTGTACGTTAGGAGTTACAATCTATTTAACACTAACATGTCAGTTCTGATTTCGTTGGGACTGTTATGCGTCCCGATCTTCCAAATCACAGAATAAATAACAAATGGTAACGAAACAGTATGAAATTAATTGTGTTGTCTAGCTAACAGATTCATCTACAATAAACAGCGGAGTTCCGCAACCTAAGTGTTAAGCAAGTCTTGTGGTACACATTATGGAACAGCAACCAATAACTGGAGTCGCTCTGGACTGCAGTCCAGAGTCGCACTCCGACCCGAATATCATCACAGTTTAGTTACAGAAATGTCTGGAAACTAGCATAGGGTTAAAGTTCGTCGAGTTGGCTTCGATTTGAGCCCTCGAGCTCACCATTCTAATGTGTGTATGATTTATGGTGAATTTAACGATTTTCAGATGCAACAGAATTACAGTTTTACGGTTAAACTTGGGGGCAGTTGTTTTAGTCGTAAATTATCAAATTATCCAACGAAATTCATACACTATGCTCACAGCCCTACGGGCCAACCTACACCATCGAGTTCCGTCAAATCTGATAATGTTTTCCTAAGCGAACAAGTATCGAACAGTTACGGCACAATAATAGTTTAAACTTGTAACATTATAATTCATGTATTTAACGATTGTAACTTAGACAAATAGCATGTAAGCAAGTAGAATACTTGCCTGGAAGAAGTCTCGGGGTCGCAGGGCAGCAACGTCGTCGCGAACGCGCGATATACGCCACGTACCGGATTCCCGCGAGCCTAGTTCGAAACACGAATTTCACGTCGGAGTTTTCCCGGAGTCGTTTTGCGTGCACTGGAAGCTTAAGGGGTGCTCTCTGGTTCGCCTGAGAAGTGTTGGGGTTTGCCGACGACCGACGGCGTCGCTCCGGCAGCGTGCGCAATGTAGTTAACAGTGAGGGGTAAAATATTGAAATTGGGTTTGGTGTGGTGCGAATGCACAAGGAGGCTCGTGGGTGCGGGCTGGCTGTTGTCGAAAGAGAAGTGACGACGGCAAGGGAAGTAACAGTGGTGTTTGAAGTGAGACGTAGGAAGGAGGAGAGAGAGAGAGGTTTTAGAGAGAGGGGAGAGAGGAGGCAGAGAAAGAGAGAGAGAGAGAAAGAGAAAGCACAGAGGGAGGGAGTGAGAATTGTGAGTTAGAGAGAGAGAGAGTTAGAGAAATGAGAGGGAGAGAGAGGGAGTGAGAGAGCAGTGAGGGAGAGAGAGAGAGAATGGGGACTGAGAGAGAGAGGGAGAGACAGAGCGAGCGAGAGAGATAGGGAGACTGAGGTAGCTAGAGGGAAGGGAGAGACATGGAGAGAGAGAAGGAGAACAGAGGGAGAGGGAGGAAGTGATCGGAGGTCGGGGAGTGTGGGGAGCTCGGGAATGGAGAGGGAGATGTAGGTGGTGACGGAGGTGGTGGTGACGACGAGAGAACGAGGGGGTCGGCGGTGGTGGATGGGTTGTCGGGTATTGGAGGGAGGTGAGGAGGTGATGGGTGCAGAGTGGAGGAAGGCGAGGGAGCTCGGGTAGTTTGCAGTCGTCGACGTCGGCGGCGGCGGCGAGGCGAGTGAAGGGGTTGGCCGATGACGGTGCAGGGTGAGGAAGAGAAGAACGAGGGAGGGGCGAGCGAGGAGGAGGGTATGATGGAGGTGAGGGAGAAGAGATGGGGAGACGAGGGGATGGGCGTCGTGGGTGTAACGCTCGCGAGCGAGGCGCGCGACGAGCGGCGACGTGGGCGAAGGAGGCGGCGTGGGCGGAGGAAACGCGCGCGGAAGAAGGGGAAAATAGCCGTTGGGGGAGATGGGTCGAAGCGGGTCGGGTTGTGAATGAAGCGGGCGCGGGTGCTGGACTGAAGTAGAACGGGCCGGCCAAGGAAAACAGAATTTAATTTTTAGAATTCTTTGGGGAAAAATGGGCTGGGCCGTTTAAATAATAAAATGAATTTCCTTTTAAGAACTGAGGGAAGAGCGGGCCTGGGCCAGAGATAAAAATAAGAATTAAATTAAATTAGGAGAAGGATTTGGGAGATGGGCTGAGGAAAAATTAGATAAGAAAAAGGAAGGATTGGGCCAGGAAATACAAAAGGAAGGGAAAAATAAATGATTTAAGAGGGTGAGCCGGAAGCGAGCAGGGCTAGAGAAAAATATAAGGGAAAAATTTAGGGGAAAAGATTGATTGGGCTCGGGCTAAAATAAAATAAGAGTAAAAGAATTATAATGGAATGGGAAAGGAAATGGACTAAAGTTTAACAATGAGTTTAATTTAAAAGAATGGGCTAGGTTTGGGGTTGGATAAAAGAAAATGGGTTTTTTTTTAAAAATAAGTTTATAGATAAAATTTATAAATAGAATAAATAAAGTTATAAATAAATTAAATAGAATTTTAAAGTAACACAAAACAGATTTCGGTATAAAAGGGGCTGGGTGTTACACTCCAGATACGAGTATAGCCATTGGAGCGCAATCCATGCAGCCATGAAGAGACGAGTCTGAATCAGGCGACATTAGAGAAAAGTAGAGTAAGAGGTTCGTACGAGATTTCGACGAGATGACGTTCTACTCTGCTGACATCAGAGATGTGATACGCATGAAAAGGCGTTGTATATGGATATATTTTCCAGAAAGAGTCGTGATGAGTATGCAGCCGTTCCGGAACAAGAAATAGATTTAGTAAAAGATGATAACTTCCGGATAGTTCGGCAGAAACGAGATTTGGGAGAGACTTCGACAGAACCTTTCTGGAATACTATACGAGAAGACTTGGACCCAAGATCGGTCATATTACGCACACCCAGTATGCCAGAGTTCGACATCGTCGACGAGACATGTTACGAGTGACCGTGACAGTTGGCCAGAGATCTTTAGAGGATGTGCTTGAGCGGGACTGTTTCCGCCATCTTTGATTTCGGTATTTTGGGCAATTTATTTGCATAATTGAGATTTTGTGCACCACAGTTGCACTTGACTTCGATTTGATATCATTCGAGATGTTGATTTTGATTTCATGCCTATGGTATACATGTGATTTGACTTATGCTTTCGGCATAGTTTTCATGCACCTTTAGTATTTTGATTCGATTTTATGCACGCTGATGCACATGATTATGAGATTATATACCACGGTATACCTGATTTGGATTGAGATGTGTTGTATACCGTCGATTTCGATTATGATACTCGATATTTGTTTTCGTGCACCTTGTGCACTTGATTTGGATTCTTGCGCATACTTGACGCGCTTGATGCGATTTTGGTGCACGCCAGATGCACTAAATTGAGATTCATCGTGCATATCAGATGCACCTGATATTGCTGTCAGGCACACCCGTTGCCTTTGACAAGTGTTTCGTGCACACCCGTTGCACTTAGAGTTTGTTTCTGTGCACATGTATAGCACATGCATAGATTTCGATTTCCGTGCGCACCAGATGCACGTGGCATTTATATACCTATTTTTTCGGATTGATTTCCTTGAGAAGTATATTTTATGATATTTACTATTTAGTATAGTAGCTGAGCAGGACTAGTCCGAGAACAGTACCTAAATATATTTTTGCATGCATTGATAGTTATCGAAGGGGTTTTCAAAAAGGAGTTATAGCCTCAGTATTTACCTATATGTCCGAGATGACACGAGATATTTAACAAAGAAAACCCTTCTAAATTATTTTTCAAAACGGCGGGACATGTATATTGAACAAAGGATATGTATATATGTATAGTTATTTTCTTACAATAGACGCCGGCCACTGTGCAGTGAAACGCGCATCGCACAGCAATTTGAAAAGGTTTGGCATGCATTTCTTCAGATGTTTTGACGAATTTACCACGGTATTTACATATATAGTTTTGATGTATATCATGTTGGTTTTCGTATTGGATTTAGACATTGGTGTCTCACCATAACTCCGATAATTGCGGGATGCTTGACGGAGTTTGGATTTTGGTTTATATACTCGTTTTTCATGCGCATGTATTGCGCTATGATACGTTTTATGTATTTATGATTTCGGAGCCCCGACGACTTGATCGTTTTACTGAAATGTTTTAGTATTTGAGGGGTTTAAATTTAAATTCGGGGACCGAATTTCTTTAAGGGGGGAAGATTGTAACATTTCAGAAAAATAAAATATTATTTTGGAAATTTATAAGATTAAATAATAAATATTATGAATATTTGATAGTGCGGTATAATTAATTTCCAATAAACTGGGAAATATTTGGAAAATTATAGGAATTTATGAAATGAGGGTGTTTTATGTGATTTAGGCAAATTATGAATTTTTTATAATTTATTATATACAATTTTAACGCTAATCGCGATTAAATATCACTAATCGTGCATTAAGCTTAATTTGTGCACATGACATGCACCATGTCATATTACACTTTTGTTACATTTCCTACATGGCTTTTTCTTTAATTTTTCATGCATGGTTTTTATTTTAATATGAGAAGAGAAAACAAAAGAAAAGAATAGAAAAGAAAAAGGAAAAGGATAAAAAAATGAGTATGGACAAGAGAGAGAAGAGAAAGTGGGGTGAGGGATCCCATTGACCAAGTCCTCATTTGCTTCCTTCTTTATTTTCTATCTCTTTTCCCTCTCCCTCTCCCATGGCTGCCCTCCACCTCCTCCCTCCTCAAACACCTCACTTCACCATCCAAACCAACTCCAAACTTCATCTCCCTTTCATAAAAAATATGCACAAGCTCACTACAAGCACTTTGAACCAAGAAAGTTTGGATTTTGGAGACTTAGGGCAACTCAAGAATTTTCTTGAGTTGCCAAATGAGGTATTTTTTTCACCATTAGCATTGTATTTGATTCACTTTAGCATCTATATTAGTTTAGAATCGATTAAGTGTTGTTTAGTAAACTTTGAAAATTCCAAGTTAGGATTTTGAAGAAATCTTGAGTAGTGAAGTGTAATTGAGATTAGTAAAGGCCATGCAACCCATGTAGTGATTGTATATTGGACTAAACCTGAGACTTAGCCCCAGTTCACGAATTTAGAAATCCCCGATATCGGGTTTGTGTTGGATTTGTGTTGTTGTTTTAATATCTGCTATCATCTGGGACACTTGAAAAATATTTAGCAAACACGGTGATACAAGCAGGCATCTTAGGAGATACCATTGAAACCCTGGACCCCACCTTCATTTCCAGGCTGTAAATAAATGCCTTCTGGCCACAATTTATGGCCAGGACTTGCCCTCTGTGCTTCGTGCTTGGCCCATAGCTCCTATACCCTCTAATTAGACCTCCCCTATGTACAAAATTGACTAATTTGACCTAGGGTAAAATCTGAAAGTGTTTTACATTGTTTCTGATTTCGGTTTTGCGGATTCTGTTAACTTGAACTTGGGTATTTGAGTTTTAACTCGATGGTTTGACGTTTTGTCACGCTCCGCTTCCCAGAGTACGCTAAATTGGGCACGTGACATAGCCAACCATGCTACCTGTGGGTAGGAAGTATCCATCCACAATCACATTACGGCTGTAGAGATATCAAGAACAAAATAACACTATCTAAAACATGTCCATAAGCCAAGATAACATGAGTCGAGAATAATAAAAGTGCGGAAGCAAAAGATCCAATACAAAATAACTGGAATGTATGTCCCATAATACGGGCTCACATCAGGAATAAAATGTGGGAAATAAAAGAACTAACTACTATTGACACCTCACCGCTCATCCTGCTGGCTGAAGTACTCCTGCTCGGACTGCAGCAAAGGCACGGAATCTGGGCCATGCAAAACCCAGACGTCAGCGCGTCATGTCATCAAGTAATAAAATATGAACAGAGTAACAGGCGATGCAAATATAAACATGAATGAAAAGCAGGGGTAACAGTAATATAAGTCAGGCAGTGCAGGGTAGTGTACAGTGTGTAAACTAAACTGTTCTATTAGTTTTCTACTCTAAAGTCCTTGAAATCAAATTGATGAATCATCGATGTAACTCAATAGTATCCCGTGCATACCCGGGACCACGGTCCAGATTCTCGGGCTGAATCCGAGACATGCCGCTAGGCACTAAAACAGGAAATATGTACAGATGAATGATGTCAGCAGCAGCATCCCAAGGCTGGCCTAGCCTCTAAAACTGATCAGTAAAGGTGGTACACTGTCGAGTTACAAGTCAGGTTTCATCATTGATTTCCCCATACCCCCAAGTTGTGTATGTCAAGTCAGGTATTCAGTAATCAAGAATTAATGCCAACACAGGATCAGGTAAGAGCATGTTTGTCTGGATAAACAACAGGAACGGTCCGTGAGGACTACATGTCAGATTTGTTGGCATCAGACACGAGATCAAGTAACGAGTCAAGCCATGGTACATCAGGTCGAGTCAAGTAGTGTACGGTACCATGTCGGGTCAGGTAATATATGTAGCAAGTCAGGTCAAGGTGTGAACGATATCATGGGTGTGCTCATACTCAGCTAGCATAATCAGGGTTATAATAATCAAGCATGGGTATCACAACATGATCTAAGCAATGAGTTAAGCAATAAAGCAGATTTTATTTATTTAGCTGTACAGTTATCAATTGTGTTTAACAGACAGTGTCAGCATAATGTGCATACAGCATGATAGATGTAAATGCTGAAAACAGATTAATAAATATTGAGTGATCCATGGATGCGACGACATGTATAATCTGTTTAATGAATGCAGTTGTAATTAGACCGGTTAAAGTTGCACATGAATGTCTGATAGGCTAAAACTGGAAAAAGGGTATCATAGCAATAAACATATGTGATCTATCATGTACAGGTGATTGTTAGATATAAATAATTAGATGCAAGATTAAGTTTCACGTTTGGAATCATGAAATGTATAACGGAACTTTACACGGTTAACTTGTAATCTATTTCTTTCGATTCTAGCTAGAGATTTAACAGGAAATAAGTAATTTAGCATATGAATAGTTTATTATAGCTTGTAGCAAGTTTCACTTGCCTCGACGGGTCGCGAAACGGAAAATGGAACGTTACGCGTCGGCGGGGAAAAGTCGCGACGCGCGCACGGTGCACGGAATAAGTCCGAACGACAAACAGTGGAACCACACGGGTCAGAGTTCCTCGCTGGATCATCGGGAAACATCGCCGGCACGGCCGGATTCCGGCGAACCCAAAAACAGTAAACACATAAGCTAGAAAATAGATGCAAAAAATAGAAAAGAAGAGAATAGGACAAGGAGAAGGAGAAAGTGAAGGAGGGATAGCTTACTTGCTGCAGAGGGATGCTAACGGCAACGGTAAGACCATGGTGATGAGATCGAAGGACTCCGACGATCTACAGAAGCCATTAACAGTAAAGAAGTTTACTATGAAGAAGAAGAGAAAGAAGAAGAATAAGAAGAGCAGGATGATGGGGAAAGGGAGGTTGCATACCGGAGTTGTACACGATGCCAGGGACACGGGACGAGTCGCCGACGGCCACAGCTCCGGCGATGCACAGAGTGCAGGGGGTGCAGGGTTGCTCGGCGTGAGTGCAGGCGATCGGGGAAGAGGAAAGAAGAAGACTAAGATGGAGTGGGGGAGGAGATGGGCGATGAGGAGATGGGTAGCAAGGTCGAGGGGAGAGATGGTGGTGAGGGACGAGTTAGGGTTTCTCTCGGTGCATGGGTTTTTTTAAAAAAGAAGAAGTCGAGGGGAAGACAGAAGGGAGGTGAGGATAAGGCGGGGGAGGTGACGAGATCCTCGCGCACCGCGAGAGGAGTGAGAAACGGGCACGAGAGGAGAGAGAGGGGGAGAAACGAGAGGAGAGAGAAAGAGGAGGAGAGAGAAGTTCGTCTCGTAGTGAGGTGAGCGAGAGAGAATAAAAGAGAGAAGGAGAAAAAGGGAGAGAGAGAACGAAGTGGTGGGGGCCAGCGGTGAGGAATGGAGGGTTGAGATTGGATGAGGGGAAACTGTTAGGAGAAAGTTTGTGAAAGATTTGAGGGTTTTTTAAAAAATAATATCGTTGGTTAAAAAAATCTGTGATAGGCTGAGGGAGAATTTTTATTTGGTTAAGGAAATATTTTATGGTTATAAGATTTTAAATTTCGCTGGTTAAAAATATTAGGAAAAAATAGGATTTGGCGAAAATGCAAATTATTTCTGAATTGCGCCCGGGTCGAGTCCATAAATTTGAATTTGAAATAAGAAAATTATTGGCGGATTCCAAAAATTAAAATGAAGGATTTTCTAATTAAAAAGCATACCCCCAAGAACGGACGCACGCACGTGTGCGTAGACGTCCAAACACGTCTGTTCGCTGAACGGGACGAAAACACGATGCAAGGACGCTACCACAGGGTTAGGGGTGTCGAGCAGGCCAAGTCGATTATTTTAAATTAAATTTTAGATGACTTAAATTGTAATATGCAGAATATGGCATGTCGGTGCAAACTATAACTAGTAACAGCCAAAGCAGTATAAATGAAATAAATACCACACACTACACATACGGTAACTGAAATTGGTAGAATTGGACTCGGTTGTTATATTATACCCAACTACAAAAAGAATTTCGTCCTCGAAATTCCAAGAATACAAAAGATAGACGACAAACAACTATAAGAAAAGATGAGAAAACTTCTGCCGGATTTTATCTTCTCGTTCCCAGGTGGACTCTCCATGTGAGCGATTACCCCAAGAAACAAGTACGAGAGGCATAACCTTGTTCTTAAGAACCTTTTCCCTTCGATCCACAATTTCAACCGGTCGATCCTCAAAAGTCAAGTCTTCTCGTACTGTCAGCTCCGAATGATCCAACACATGTGTTTCATCTCGAACATATTTACGGAGTTGAGATACGTGAAACACATCGTGCACATTCGCCAAGGACTGCGGTAACGCCAAACGATACGCTACCTCACCAACACGCTCCAAGATCTCATTGGGTCCAACAAATCGAGGACTGAGCTTTCCTCGACTTCCAAAGCGAATCACCCCTCTAGTCGGTGATATTTTCAAGAATACCAAATCACCCACGGTGAACTCTAGAGGTCTTCTCAATGTATCTGCCCAACTCTTCTGTCTGTCTTGTGCTGCTTTCATGTGATTCCTGATAGTGTTAACTTTCTCTACTGTCTGCACAACCAAATCTGGTCCCAACAATCTTCGTTCACCGACATCGTCCCAACAAACAGGTGAACGGCATTTGCGACCATACAAAGTTTCAAACGGAGCCATCTGAATAGTTGCCTGGAAACTGTTGTTGTAAGAAAACTCCACCAAATGTAGATGATCCTCCCAAGAACCCTTGAAGTCCAACATGCACGCTCTCAACATATCTTCAAGAGTTTGGATCGTTCTCTCCGACTGGCCATCAGTTTGAGGATGATAAGCTGTGCTAAACTTCAATCGAGTCCCCAAACTTTCCTGTAAACTCCTCCATAAGTGTGATAAGAACCGAGTGTCCCGATCAGACACGATGCTCACCGGGACTCCATGCAATCTTACAATCTCCTGTATGTACCGCTCCGCCAAAGTTTCTATTGATTGACCAACCCGAAAAGGAATGAAATGAGCTGCTTTAGTCAAACGATCAACAATCACCCATACTGCATTGTTGCCTTTTGGACTCCGCGGTAAAGCTGTCACGAAATCCATGGTTATATATTCCCACTTCCACTGAGGAATCGGAAGTGGTTGCAATAAATCAGCAACCCTTTGATGTTCAGCCTTAACTTGCTGACACACCAAGCACTTTGCCACAAAGCGAGCGATCTCCCGCTTCATACCTTCCCACCAGAAATGCTGTCGTAAGTCTCGGTACATCTTCGTGCCTCCTGGATGTACGGAATAAGCTGAACTGTGTGCCTCCTTCATAAGTTCTTCAAGAATATCACCCTTTGGCACACACAAACGGCTACCATACCTCAACGAACCATCTTCGTGGATTAATAAATCGGTTCGTAGTCCGGCTTCAACCTGTTCTCGAAACTTTTGCAATTTAGGATCCTGCGATTGCGCTGCTTTAATATTCTCGATCAACGACGAATGTACTTGCAGCTGCATCAACTGCCCCGAAGAATGCGGTAGCACAACCTCCAAATCAAATCTTCAAAAGTCTTCAACGAGTTCTTTCTGCGTAGTCAACATCTGAATTGCCGGCAACCGACTGAGCGCATCCGGTACAACATTAACCTTCCCCGGATGGTACTTGAGATCAAGATCGTAGTCAGCCATCAGCTCTAGCCATCTACGCTGCCTCATATTAAGCTCCTTCTGCGTGAACACATACTTCAAGCTCTTATAATCCATGAAAACTTCAACCATTTCGCCCAAAAGGTAGTGTCTCCAAATCTTCAAAGCGAAAATCACAACCGCCAGCTCCAAGTCGTGAGTTGGGTAATTCTTCTCATGGGTCCTCAACTGTCTTGATGCGTACGCTACAATCTTCCCATGCTGCATCAAAACACATCCCAATCCTTTCCCAGATGCGTCGCTGTGAATCACCAATCCTCCGGAATTGTCTGGCACGGTCAGAATAGGGGCGGTTATCAATCTCGGCTTCAACGTCTCAAAAGCTGACGCACATCTATCCGTCCACACAAAAGGTACCTCCTTGCGCGTAAGCTTGGTCAACGGCTCCGCCAGACGAGCAAAGTTCTCCACAAATCTTCTGTAATACCCGGCGAGTCCAAGAAAACTTCTTATCTCCGCAACATTCTTTGGAATCGGCCAATCTCGAACTGCTACAATATTTTCTGGATCGACGGCGATTCCATCGCCAGACACGACATGCCCAAAAAACTTTACTTCTTCCAGCCAAAACTCGCACTTGCTCATCTTCGCATATAACTTCTCTTGTCTCAGCGTCTGCAGTGCGATCTTCAAATACTCAGCATGCTCTTCAAAACTCTTCGAGTAAACCAGAATATCGTCAATGAATACCACAATAAACTGGTCCAAGAATGGTGAAAAGATTCGGTTCACCAAGTCCATGAATATCGCTGGTGCATTCGTTACTCCGAAGGGCATCACTAAGTACTCGTAATGTCCATACCGAGTTCGGAACGCCGTCTTGCAAATATCTTCTGGTTTCACTCGGACCTGATGATATCCGGATCGCAAATCCAGGTTCGAGAATACCCTCACGCCACTAAGCTGCTCAAAAAGTTCGCCAATGCGAGGGATCGGGTACTTGTTCTTAATAGTCACCCGGTTTAATTCTCGATAGTCGATGCACATCCTTCTCGTGCCATCTTTCTTCTTGACTAGAAGAATTGGAGCTCCCCAAGGCGAGTTACTGCTTCGAATCCAACCCTTTTCAAGCAATTCGGCAACCTGTTTCTTGACTTCTTCCAACTCTACTGGTGCCATTGGATAATACGCTTTAGATACTGGCGCTGCATCAGGAATAAGATCAATTGCGAACTCCACGTCTCGCTTCGGCGGTAATCCCGATATATCTTCAAACATGTCCATAAAATCACGAACAACAGCTGGCTCTTCACTTTCATCAACCTCCATTGATGCAAGAATATTATTTGTCGGCCTAGCCCTAAACTCGACTGGCCCGACCGAACTGCTTCCTCCAGTGAAGGTAAACTCGGGATGTCCGGGAATCTGGAAAATTACTTTCTTTGCCCTACAATCAATGTGAGCGTGGAAAGTGCCAAGAAAATCCATTCCCAAGACGACTTCGTAGCTGCCCGTATCAATCACCAAGAAATCTGCAAAAAATTCCCGTCCGCAAACAACAACTGTACAATCTTTACATTCCCTACTAGATATGATTTTCCCATTCCCAGTGTGTATGTCCCAGAAATTAGACAGGGTCGTGCAGGTAATCGAGTGTGTAGTTATAAACTTGGACGACATAAAACAATGGGATGCACCAGAATCAAATAACGCTAATGCGGGAAAACCATGAACGAGTAGAATACCTGAAACAACTTCTCCTGACGCCTTAGCTTCCTCAGCTGTCAAGGTAAAAGCTCGAGCCTGGTTAGGTCCTTGAGTCAGCTGCTTCTGTCCCTGGAACGGTTTCTGCGGAGGCTTCTGAATATCATCCCTCGTACGAAGCTTCGACGGATATGAGTTAACAGTGTGATCTGCCGTTCCACAAACCAAACAGAGTCCCTGCCTCCTTCGACAATCCTTTTGCACGTGGCCAGGTAACTGGCAGTAGTTACAAGTCACGTTCTTTCTCTAGTCGACAACAGCAGGCTTCTTCATCAGTGTTACGCTACGACGGTTCACTGGGATACCCCTGCGTCCATGAGCTCGGTTTGGTACAAATGCCGGCTTCCTTACTACAACTGCTGTCTGCTGTAAACTCCCAGTCTTCCCAGATAGGCTCTGCTATTCTCATGCTAACGTAACTACCTGTGAGAAAGTGGTTAAACCCAGGGAGACAATCTGCCTCTGGATGTCCACATCCAAGCTGCGCATGAACCTCCTTGCCCTGTCTGCATCGTTGGCAACTAAAGGTCCAGTAAATCTACTGAGCCGTGTCCATTCTGCTGCATGCACATCTACGGGTGCTCCATTCTGCTTCAGACCGATGAACTTCTCTTCCATTTCCTCCCGTGCAGTCCGCGGGAAGAACTTCTCTAGGAAACTCTTCGAAAAATCCGCCCACTTGATCGGCTTGGGCAAGCGGGTCTTCTCCACAAGCCACCATTCACGGGCGTAGTCCACTAACTAAATGCGCACCACATCCACTCTTTTATCATCGGGAATCTGTGCCGCAATAAGTAAGTTCTCCGTGTCAACTAGCCACTGCTTTGCTGGCAACGGCTCCTCCAAACCGGTAAATGCAGACGGACCCAAACGCCTGAAATCTGCTACGGTCCCAACTCGATCAACTGGTTTAGCTTCAACCTTGTTCACGGACTGCTGAACGGTCCGCAAACCTTCCTGAAATGATTCCGCTTGCAGTTGGATCAGCTCGGTCTGTCTCTTTTGATTCTCCAGCATTCCCCGTATCACTCCAAGCATAGCGGCTTCGTCAACACGCCTTTGGTACGTCTTCAGATTCTTGTCTGCCATATTCCTGAAATCAAAACACCCAAAATTAGCATGATAACAGATTCAAAATATAGATCAATGCTAGAACTCCAAGTTACTTAAATAGAGTACCGCATTGTAACTATGTCGCGGTATCATAGCCACAATTAGATAACTCCACCCAAGTCGCCTAAGTCCTAGAGATAACAAGGAATCCGGTTTCGAGTCGATATGCAAAGGAAGTTTGCACATCGTAAAAGATACAATCAGGAAGAACTTGATTCAAGAACTGTAAAACGGCAAGGTGGCAAGACATGTTTCCTAAACACGGGTATTTCTGATTCGTGTATTGAGTACAATACCCAACTACAAAAGAATCAACCCAACTATCCTATGGCTCTGATACCAAAAGAACCATGTCAAGCCCCGCATCCCAGAGTACGCTAAATTGGGCATGTGACATAGCCAACCATGCTACCTGTGGGTAGGAAGTATCCATCCACAGTCACATTACGGCTGTAGAGATATCAAGAACAAAATAACACTATCTAAAACATGTCCATAAGCCAAGATAACATGAGTCGAGAATAATAAAAGTGCGGAAGCAAAAGATCCAATACAAAATAACTGGAATGTATGTCCCATAATACGGGCTCACATCAGGAATAAAATGCGGGAAATAAAAGAACTAACTGTTGTTGACACCTCACCGCTCAGTCTGCTGGCTGAAGTACTCCTGCTCGGACTGCAGCAAAGGCACGGAATCTGGGCCATGCAAAACCCAGACGTCGGCGCGTCATGTCATCAAGTAATAAAATATGAACAGAGTAACAGGCGATGCAAATATAAACATGAATGAAAAGCAGGGGTAACAGTAATATAAGTCAGGCAGTGCAGGGTAGTGTACAGTGTGTAAACTAAACTGTTCTATTAGTTTTCTACTCTAAAGTCCTTGAAATCAAATTGATGAATCATCGATGTAACTCAATAGTATCCCGTGCATACCCGGGACCACGGTCCAAATTCTCGGGCTGAATCCGAGATATGCCGCTAGGCACTAAAACAGGAAATATGTGCAGATGAATGATGTCAGCAGCAGCATCCCAAGGCTGGCCTAGCCTCTAAAACTGATCAGTAAAGGTGGTACACTGTCGAGTTACAAGTCAGGTTTCATCATTGATTTCCCCATACCCCCAAGTTGTGTATGTCAAGTCAGGTATTCAGTAATCAAGAACTAATGCCAACACAGGATCAGGTAAGAGCAGGTTTGTCTGGATAGACAACAGGAACGGTCCGTGAGGACTACATGTCAGGTTTGTTGGCATCAGACACGAGATTAAGTAACGAGTCAAGCCATGGTACATCAGATCGAGTCAAGTAGTGTACGGTACCATGCCGGGTCAGGTAATATATGTAGCAAGTCAGGTCAAGGTGTGAACGATATCATGGGTGTGCTCATACGCAGCTAGCATAATCAGGGTTATAATAATCAAGCATGGGTATCACAACATGATCTAAGCAATGAGTTAAGCAATAAAGCAGATTTTATTTATTTAGCTGTACAGTTATCAATTGTGTTTAACAGACAGTGTCAGCATAATGTGCATACAGTATGATAGATGTAAATGCTGAAAATAGGTTAATAAATATTGAGTGATCCATGGATGCGACGACATGTATAATCTGTTTAATGAATGCAGTTGTAATTAGACCGGTTAAAGTTGCACATGAATGTCTGATAGGCTAAAACTGGAAAAAGGGTATCATAGCAATAAACATATGTGATCTATCATGAACAGGTGATTGTTAGATATAAATAATTAGATGCAAGATTAAGTTTCACGTTTGGAATCATGAAATGTATAACGGAACTTTACACGGTTAACTTGTAATCTATTTCTTTCGATTCTAGCTAGAGATTTAACAGGAAATAAGTAATTTAGCATATGAATAGTTTATTATAGCATGTAGCAAGTTTCACTTGCCTCGACGGGTCGCGAAACGGAAAACGGAACGTTACGCGTCGGCGGGGAAAAGTCGCGACGCGCGCACGGTGCACGGAATAAGTCCGAACGACAAACAGTGGAACCACACGGGTCAGAGTTCCTCGCTGGATCGTCGGGAAACGTCGCCGGCACGGCTGGATTCCGGCGAACCCAAAAACAGTAAACACATAAGCTAGAAAATAGATGCAAAAAATAGAAAAGAAGAGAATAGGACAAGGAGAAGGAGAAAGTGAAGGAGGGATAGCTTACTGGCTGCAGAGGGATGCTAACGGCAACGGTAAGACCACGGTGATGAGATCGACGGACTTCGACGATCTACAGAAGCCATTAACAATAAAGAAGTTTACTATGAAGAAGAAGAGAAAGAAGAAGAATAAGAAGAGCAGGATGATGGGGAAAGGGAGGTTGCATACCGGAGTTGTACACGATGCCAGGGACACGGGACGAGTCGCCGACGGCCACAGCTCCGGCGATGCACAGAGTGCAGGGGGTGCAGGGTTGCTCGGCGTGAGTGCAAGCAATCGGGGAAGAGGAAAGAAGAAGACTAAGATGGAGTGGGGGAGGAGATGGGCGATGAGGAGACGGGTAGCAAGGTCGAGGGGAGAGATGGTGGTGAGGGACGAGTTAGGGTTTCGCTCGGTGCATGGGTTTTTTTTTTAAAAAAGAAGAAGACGAGGGGAAGACAGAAGGGAGGTGAGGATAAGACGGGGGAGATGACGAGATCCTCGCGCACAGCGAGAGGAGTGAGAAACGGGCGCGAGAGGAGAGAGAGAGAGGGAGAAACGAGAGGAGAGAGAAAGAGGAGGAGAGAGAAGTTCGTCTCGTAGTGAGGTGAGCGAGAGATAATAAGAGAGAGAAGGAGAAAAAGGGAGAGAGAGAACGAAGTGGTGGGGGCCAGCGGTGAGGAATGGAGGGTTGAGATTGGATGAGGGGAAACTGTTAGGAGAAAGTTTGTGAAAGATTTGAGGGTTTTTTAAAAAATAATATCGTTGGTTAAAAAAATCTGTGATAGGCTGAGGGAGAATTTTTATTTGGTTAAGGAAATATTTTATGGTTATAAGATTTTAAATTTCGCTGGTTAAAAATATTAGGAAAAAATAGGATTTGGCGAAAATGCAAATTATTTCAGAATTGCGCCCGGGTCGAGTCCACAAATTTGAATTTGAAATAAGAAAATTATTGGCTGGTTCAAAAAATTAAAATGAAGGATTTTCTAATTAAAAAGTATACCCCCAAGAACGGACGCACGCACGTGCGCGTAGACGTCCAAACACATCCGTTCGCTGAACGGGACGAAAACACGATGCAAGGACGCTACCACAGGATTAGGGGTGTCGAGCAAGCCAAGTCGATTATTTTTAATTAAATTTTAGATGACTTAAATTGTAATATGCAGAATATGGCATGTCGGTGCAAACTATAACTGGTAACAGCCAAAGCAGTATAAATGAAATAAATACCACACACTACACATACGGTAACTGAAATTGGTAGAATTGGACTCGGTTGTTACACGTTTGTACATCGACATCGAGGTTTTGGTTTTGCCCTTCTTGCATACGTATATCATAGGTTTTAACCTATGCGTGATTCGCGTGTCGTTTTGGTTTTGAATTGGATTTTAATGCGACACGATATGTTATGACATGTAGGTACCCCCACGTGGATTTCGAGACGACGAGGAGAGCATAGCGTCATCGACTCCATCAAGCGAGGATCAAGGCGAGTAGATATATATCTACGGGGGAAGTCGGGTGGATGGCGTATAGCACCCCCGCAGTTTCGTAGTATAGAACGTGAATGCGTTATGATACACACACACACTTATGTGTTATGAGATGTGTATACTTAGTAAGAAATGCTATGTGACTTTGGGATAGTATTAGCATACTTATAGGAAAACGCATTTAGTTAGTTTCTTAGTTGTGAACCCTAGAGTAGTGATTTGCATACACGCACACATATACGCATACATTTTATTTCTTGTACGTATATGGGGATATATATATATATATACACACACATAGGTATGGGACTATGTATATATATACGTATACATTGTTCCCGCCAAAATTTTCAGCCAAGTGCTACATGTTCCCTTACAAAAAGGGGGGGAGAATCCTCAAAAAACAAGTATCACGTGTAAAACATATGGGCGCACGTATGCAAAGCATATGAGCGCTGAACATAAATCACCAATGGCCAAACAGGCATCACGTGTAAAACATGTGGGCGCTCATATGCAAAGCACATGAGCGCTGAACATAAATCACCAATGGCCAAACTTGCCTCACGTGTAAAACACGTGAGCGCTCATATGCAAAGTATATAAGCGCTGAACATAAACAGGTTAAAACCCACAGCAGGGGTCACGTGTTAAACACATGAGTTCTCTTGCCTCTAACATACAAAGCATGTGAGCATCCCAATTTAAAATGCTCCTATCAAATTCTAGAATTAAATTCTATTTTGTAAAATATTTTCTTAATTTTCCTTAAAGTAGAAAGATCTTCTCTGTTAAACAGAGGACCCTTTGATCAAAGATCCAGCGGTGATCATTTGATAGAATAAAAATCTATCATAGGAAAATATTTTGCTAATCTTATAACAAGAATAAAATTCTATGTTAACAAGATATCCATATTAAGAAAATAGATTTATGATCTTGTTAAACTAAAAAGATATGATAGAATAAAATCCTAATCTTGTTTAAACTAACAAGATATTCATAATCTTGTTAAACAAACAAAAAATCTTCTTTGTTAAACTGAGAGCCTTTGGATTAAAAATCCAACGGTGAATAAAATTCACCGAGTGATCTAAAAGATCATGTTGGTTATAAAATCAATCAAAATCTCTCAATGAGAGATTTGCTGAACAAACTGATTTTTTTCTTTCTCCTATAAATAGGAGCCAAGAAGGAGAAAAAAGAGAGACATAAGGAGAAGGGGAAGAAAAATAGAAAGAGAATTTAATTTTCTAAAGAAGGGGAACCCCTCCCAAAAGCTCCCAAAAAAAGAGAATTTAATTCTCAAACCAAGAGTTTAACTCTTCTAAAAAATTTAGTTTTTTCTCTGGTTGAAAATCTGCAGAAGCAGATCTCCCCACAAGTTGAGAATTTAATTCTCATCGGAAAGATTCTGTCATGCAGATTCAGAACCTAGGGGAAAGAACTGAATCCAAAAGAGTTTAACTCTTACAAAACATATAGGAATTTAATTCCTCTGGAACTAGGGTTTAACCATTTAAAAGGAATTTAATCCCTACAAAGAACTAAAGGAGAACTTGATCCCTCGGAACCATAGAAGAACAGCCTGATGATTCATTAGCATTCAAACGCTACACGTGATCCCACATGAGCACCTTTGAGCAACAAAGAGGGAAAGAATGAGATCTAGTCACGTGACCCCACATGACCCCTGTGAAGTGCTCAGCACTTATAAAAGAGAAAAGGGGAATTAACCCTATTTTTTTGGAGCGCCTCACATGACCCCACGTGACCCCTGAGAAGTGCTCAGCACTTATAAAAGAGAAAAGGGAATAAACCCTACTTTTTTGGGGCACCTCACGTGATCCCACGTGACCCTCAAACAGTGCTTAACTTTTATAAAGCAAAAGGGGAATAAACCCTATTTTTTGGGACGCCTCACGTGATCCCACATGACCCCTGAGCAGTGCTTAACTTTTATAAAGCAGAAAGAGAATAAATCAAAGGGCGGTTTCCATTCTTCAAGCGTCTCACGTGACCCCACGTGAGCGCATCAAATTCTTAGTGTTTAACACTATTTCAAGCGCCTCACGTGGGAGCACGTGAGCGCTGATCATACACTAGTGTTTAACACTACTTTAAGGCCCCACGTGGGAGCACGTGAGCGCCGATCATATATTAGTGTTTAATACTATGAGAGGCCAATATTAGCCAAACTTAGATCAAATCTCCTGAGGGCAATCAATTGAGCCCCTCATGCTCAGGGTCCCCCAAACCGATCTCAGTCTCAGAGATAGATAATGAGCTCCTAACGGATGGCATCTAAAATAATGTTCATCCCACCATGATCTCTCCCCTCGATCGGAAATTTGGTTCAAGGGTACATCTCTCCACACCTCCGATACATGTCATTGTAATTCTTCAACGTCTTCAGAGAGGTGGAGGGTCCCAATAACCAATAACTCTTGGCGCACCACCGAACAAGCTTTTCAAAAAGGGGAGTAAATCTAAAACACATCTCAATTTGGGGTTGTCTTACGTGACCTCACGTGATCCCTTGATAGTGCTTAGCACTCAGAAAAAGAAAAGGAGAATAAAGCAAAGGCAATTTTCATTCTTCAGAGTGCCTCACGTGATCTCACGTGACCCAATAGTGCTCAGCACCCAGAAAAGAAAAAGAGAGCAAATTCAAAGAAGCTGTGCCAAATCTCAGGCGCCTCAAGTGACCTCACGTGAGCGCCTCAGACTTTCAGTGTTTAACACTACTTCAAACGCCTCACGTGACCCTACGTGAGCGCTTCAAATCTTCAGTGTTTAACACTACTTCAAGCGCCTCACGTGACCCCACGTGAACACTTCAAATTTTCAGTGCTTAAACAATACTTTAAGACCTCACGTGAGAGCATGTGAGCGCCAAACATATGCTAGTGTTTAACACTATGATGGGCCAATCTTAGCCCAAGTTAGCTAAGTCTCCCAAAGCCAAAACCTTTTTTTAACTGAGCCCCAATTATGTTCAGGTCTTCCAAAATTAATCATCTCAGATGGCATTTACAATAATGTCCATCCCATGGCTTCTCAATCTGGCATTTGGTTCAAGGGTACATCTCTTCACACCTCTAATACATGTCGTTATAATTCTTCAACGTCTTTAGAGAGGTGGTGAGTCCCGATGACCGATAACTATCTGGTGCATTTCCAAACCCATGTTTGCATCTAAAATGCGGACCGTAATGTCCTTAAACTTAACTTTGGACCGCAACGTCCCTAAACTAAACCCTACAGACTATGATGTTTCTAAACTAGACTATGATGTCTTTAAACTTTACAGACTATGATGTCTCTAAACTCCATGGATTATGATGTCCTTAAACCCACTGGACCGTAACGTTCTTAAACTAAAACGATAGAGCCCAAATGCTCTTTCGCTGGATCTAAATGATCCTAAAAACCCTGTTAAGTAATTCTTAGTCTAAGATTAGACTAACGTATCCTTAACAACCATTTAAGTTGATCTTAAGCTCAAATGAGATTAACGATTCTTAAATCAATCCAACTACAGATCTCTCAGCTGACATTGGTTCAAGGGTACATCTCTTCACATCTCTGATATGTATCGTTGTAATTCTTCAACGTTTTCATAGAGGTGATAGGTCCCGACAACCAAAAACTGTATGGACTATGATATCCTTAAACTCCATGGACTATGATGTCCTTAAACTTATGGACCGCAAAGTCTCTAAACTAAAACAATAGAGCCCAAATACTCTTTTGTTGGATCTAAATGATCCTGTTAAGTAGATCTTAGTCTAAAATTAGACTAACGTATCCTTAACAAATGGTTAAGTTGATCTTAGTCTAAAATTAGACTAACGTATCCTTAACAAACGTTTAAGTTGATCTTAGTCTCAACTGAGATTAACGATCCTTAAACCCAACCCAAACCCAAATCTAAGAAAATACGGATTTGGACTAATCCACGCCCTACGGGCGACAACATAAATTAGTCTTCGTATACAATCCACGGGCAACCAAAAATAAAACAAACACACACGACACGAAGTGACCATCTGGAGAAGGAGAAAATGGTTACTGAGATGCGGTAGCATAATTAACTGCAGGGGTTTGTGCCTGCAGGGAAGAGCGTCCCCACAATCAAAAAACCCCTCAAACGAGGAGGAATCTGACGAAGTCTGCTACAACGGCCGCATCCGTCTAAACCTCCGATATACGGTGCCATAAATCAACTTGGCATCTTCGGAGAGGTGGACGGATAAAACCAAATAGCATCTGCCCCCAAATTCAGGAAAGACGTTTGTCTTCCCAGTCTTTCGGCGGAGAACAGATTCTAGCACGCCCGGTGGGACCTTTTCCTCTCTCCACTCCACACTTCGTGTGTCGTGTTTTTCTACGATCAAATAATCGCGGTATGTATGTTTGTGGTTGCCCTTGGGTGATGGGATACTGAAGCCGGTGTTTCGTCTTTATGAAGAATGGTGTTTGCTTCTACCCTAACAACTCAGGCTCTGTCATATCTGGTGGAGTCAAGTATGGGCCACTTGCAGCCTCAAATCTCTGCAATCTGGCTCTTCAAGAAATCAACAGGCTTCTCTTTGGGTCGATGCTCCCATCCCCCACCCTCGGTACATCAACGCCGATGGAGGAAGCCCAGAGGAGGTCTGTCTTCCACAAGCTGGTTCCCCAAGCTGCAACTTTGCCGATGGAATAAGTATTCAAACAACTGGCACCTGCCAAGACCAAGGTCGACGCAGGGGGCAGAATATTAATCTCTCAAAGGAAATAGGGGGCAGGATCGGAAAAATCCTGAGGCTAATCAAACCACGGCAGCAAGAAACGGTCGACGTCGATATCGGCATCATACAAAACGAGCTGGGGGCAGTTCTCCGTATGGTCCTGTTTCAACCCCAGTGGTGAATGTTGTTCCAACTGGGAATAGTTTCAAACTGTTGCGAAGGGTCAGACAAAATTCTCCTACCGCAATATTGACGAAATCTCCGCAGCCAATGGAGATCCCACGATAGCAGAAACCAGTTCGCTCCCTAAAGCAACTTTCCTCATATATATATAAAGTGTGGAAGCAGGTGAAGGTCTCTGTCGTCAATCATGGCTTTTCCCCTAGACGTCAGCCAAATTCTGATAAATCCTCTTTCAAATACAAGAGGACTCATCCCAAGACGGATCCTGATACAGTGGTTCTTCCCAAAACCAAAGCGTCTTTTCACAAAAAAGGAGGCCCAATAAAGCTCAAGTGCCCGAAGCAAACTCCAAAGGCCAAAAACTCCAAACACCCCAAGCCTGGGGGTATGGTAGTTCACATAATCTATGTGGTGAATTCCAAAAACGAAGTTCGAGTTTCTACTAGTCACCGACCTCAAACTCGGTCAAAAGTTCAACTGCAACGTGAAAAGCTATAGGAGATGCTTGCTCAGGCGGCACCACTCGCTAATCCATCGTCTGAGGCAAATCCCGAAGACGCACCTGGAGAAAGAATAAAGAAGGATTCGGATATTGATTTCCTAAAGCGTGCTCTGAAAAGGGAGATGCAGAAGCGGCAGAAATGTCCACTAAAATGGACCAGATGGCCCTTCTGATTCAGAATATGGCTGGAATGATGGTTCAATCGGAACCACTGACAGATGAACTGCTGGTAGTCGGTCTTAAAGATAAGGATGACATTTCAAATCCTCTGCAAAGCTCATCAATGGCTGAGAAGGAAATGATTCTTAAAAGAAAAGCTGAACGAATATATCGCTCAGCAGATCGAAGCTCACTACGCCAGTGAAGCCGTAAATAGATCAATCAAGATTGGTCGACCGTATCCGACATGGCACAATCAAATACAATACCCACCGGAGTACACACTTCCAACGTGCCACATGTACAAAGGAACTGAGAATTCTCGCCGGCACATTGCGCGATTTGAACCCATATGCGGCAATACTGATATACTTCTCCTCTGACAGTTCATCGGCTGTCTGGCGGGCATTGCCTTTGAATGGTATGCGGAACTCCCGAATGACTCCATGAATACCTTCAACGAAATGAAGATACCCTCCTGTCAGAGATTCGCTAGTGTGAATAAACGCACTACCGTGACGTCTTTGGTCAACGAAAGGGTTAGACCGAATGAGACTTGGGTTCAATGTGTTACCTGATGGCGAAATCTCTGGCAACGCATCGATAAAGTTGCAGCCATGGGAATGCTCATAGCCACCCTTGACCCAAATTCAAAGGCGTCCTCGTATATGGCCCTCTTCAAGCCGACAGCCTTCCAAGAGCTCATGGATAAAATGACTCGATTGGATCAGCTGAGTTAAGACCCTTCATCATTTGATGAAGATGAATGAAAAGCGGAGGTAAGGTGATATTTGTCGCCGACGCTCAACAAAAAAAAATGAGTGACTTTGAAACAACCTGTCACCAAAATAGCGACGGCGTGGGTGCTCGCTCCCCCCGAAATATACACAAGGGGCATATTTCTCACTAGAGGAAGAATCTCTACGTAAGATGGTCCTTTCTTTTCAAAAAATAGAAAGGATATCAAGAGGCTTACAAACGAGTCCTGCAGTTAAGTGGAATATCCCACTTGAAACCCAAAAAAAACGGCATGTCCACAAGCAAAATGGGCACGGATGAAAACCCGAAAGGGCGCCGTGAGTAAAAACAGCAGGACACCGGCGATGTTTGTGAAAACCCGAAAGGGCGCAGACTCGTATAAAAAAATTTTAAAAAAATGGTACGTCCGCAAGCAAAATGGGTACGGATGAAAACCCGAAAGGGCTCCGTGAGTAAAAACAGCAGGGCTACCGGCGAGTCTGTGAAAACCCGAAAGGGCGCAGACTCATAAAAAATTCATGCACACTGGCAAGGTCCTCTCAACCTTGTAAGGAGAAAATACCTGCGTGAGATCCTTACGACTCACAAGGGAGCAACACACTTGGGGATCCCCACGATTCCTGAAGAGAAACGCACTTACGAGATCCTCACGACTCGTAAGGAGAAACATCTTTATGAGACCCTTACGGCTTATGAAGTCAAAGCCTTAGTCGATAGGATCCTAACCCTATTTGTTAAGCCATCTTTTTTCGAATTGACAGAGGCAAATGATGATTCGCTCATGGCAATATCCCAGTTGTAGCATGCTGATGCCTAAATTGGTATCAAATTCCAAGTCTTTTCACGGCAAATAATGATTCGCTCCTAGCAACATTCCAGTCGCAGCGATACTGATGCTAAGATTGGTATCAGATCTTAAGTTCCATACTCGCGGAAAAAACAGTACGTCCATAAGCAAAATGGGCACGGACGAAAACCCGAAAGGGCTCCGTGAGTAAAAACAGTAGGGCTACCGGCGAGCTTGTGAAAACCCGAAAGGGCACAATCTCGTTAAAAGACACTTACAAGGTCCTCACGACCTTGCAAGGAGAAAATACCTGCGTGAGATCCTTACGACTCATAAGGGAGCAACACACTTAGGGGTCCCTACGATTCCTAAGGAAAAGTTATACTTACGAAATCCTCACGACTCGTAAGGAGAACCCTCTTATGAGACCCTCACGGCTCGTAAGATTCAAAAGCCTTAAGCTACAGAGATCTGAACCTGTTCTTAAGCCATCACCCTTCACAGACTGCCCTGCAAGCGGTTCAATACCGATCCTTGTATACAATCCATGGGCATAAATAATCATTTCCTTGCCGAGTCCCAATAACGACGAGGAATGCCCTCATTCGATGATAAACACTTATAGGTCCTCTCGATTTAAAAGGAGAAAACACTCTTGCAAGAACCTTACGACTTACAAGAGAACATACACTTAGGATTTCTCACGATTCCTGAAGAGAAAATACACTTACGAGATCCTCACGACTCGTAGAGAGAAACACTTTTATGAGACCCTTACGGCTCATGAAGTCAAAAGTCTTAGTCGACAGGATCTTAACCCTGTTTGCTAAACCACCTTTGCTCGAACCGACAAAGGAAGATGATGATTCGCTCTTGAAAATATTCCAGTTGTAGCGATGCTGATGCCTGAATTGGAATCAAATTCCAAGTCCTTTCACGGCAAATGATGATTCGCTCCTGGCAATATTCCAGTCGCAGCGATGCTGATACTAAAACTGGCACCAGATTCCAAGTTCCATACTCGCGATAAAAATTAGCGAGCCAAAAATGCATATGAAATAGCCGAAATGATGGGGCAACTTGCAACGAAATCAGCAACTAAAAAAAATATGCATACAAAATAGCCGAACTGGTTGGGCAACTCGCAATAAAAAGCAGCGAGTAAAAAAAAGCCGAAATGATTGGGCACCGCGAAAAGACAGCCGAAATGATTGGGCAATCGCGACTTTTGCGATATAAAAAGATGAAATGATAGAGCATCGCGGAAAGAAATAAAAAAATAAAATGAAACTTTTTGCCCTGCAGGTAAGTCCATACTGACCCCTGTACACAATCCATGGGCATAAATAGAAGGGAACCACATTTCCCGATCTTTGGCGTGCTCATCTGACGAGGTCGACTTAATGAGCATGTCGTCGACGTAAACCTCCATGTTCCTCCCGATCTGTGGTTTGAACATCCTGTTGACCAAGTGTTGGTTTGTAGCTCCGGCGTTTTTAGGACGAAGGGCATCACTTTATAGCAGTATACCCCCTCGGTCCGTTGTGAATGCGGTGAGCTCTTCGTCTGCCGGGTTCATACGGATCTGGTTGTAGCCGGAGAAAGCATCCATGAAGCTGAGTAATTCGTGGCCTGCCGAGCTGTCGACGAGCTAATCTATCCGAGGGAGGGGATAGTTGTCTTTCGGGAAGGCCTTGTTAAGATCTGTGAAGTCGACGCACATGCGCCACTTCCTGCTTGCCTTTTTAACCATTACCACATTCGCCAGCCATTCTGAGTAGGCCACGTTTCGAATGAAGTTGGCTGCAAGAAACCTGTCAACTTCGTCTTCGATCATCTTTTGTTTGATTGGAGCGAAGCTTCGTTTCTTCTGCCTGATGGGTCGAACCGTCGGGTCGACCCCGAGCTTATATGAGATTATTTTGGGGTCGGTCCCGGGCATGTCGGTGGGCGCTCAAGCAAACACGTCCGAGTTTCCTCTGAGAAAGTGGATCAAGTCGTCGCGTCGGGCCCCCGTTAAGAGTGACTCGATTTGGACTGTTCGTTCATTGTCCCCTTCGACGAGGGGGACCTTTGTTAGCTCATCCACCGGGGCCCCTCGGATTTCTTTTTGTTCGTCCCGAGTATCCAAGGACCCTTGAAAATCACCCGCGCTTTCAAGGTCGTCACTTCGTTCCTCGGGCGTAGATATCACTGTGAAGCAAATCTTTACGATTTGCTGGTTCCCGTAGGCCTGGCCCGTTCCCTCTTGGTCGAGCGGAAACTTGATCGTGGGGTGGTAGGTCAAGATCTGGGCCCAAAGGAAGTTTAGCGTTGGGCGTCCCAGGAGGATATTGTAGGTCGATAGAATTCTAGTGGCGATGAACTCCACTGGTGGGGTTTGCGTACGGCCTGCCTTTCCGATGTTAAGTAGGAGGGTGACCACTCCTTCTGCTGAGATGGCGTGGTTAGTAAACCCCGTCAGAATGTAGGCGGTCGGCCTCAGGTCCGACGGGCCGAGCCTCATACGTAAAAAGCAGTCGTAGAAAAGGATGTCTGCCGAGCTTCCCGAGTCGACTAGTATCCTTTGAACCTCGTAGTGGTGGACCCGTGCTATAATCACCAGGGGGTCGTTGTGAGGCTAGGATATCCCGTGGAGGTCCTCGTCGGTGAAGGTGATGGGTTCGGCTGCTTTGCTTTTCTTCCGGGGCTGGCTGCTAGTTCCCTCGACCGGCAGGAGGCGTCGAATCTCGCCGGCTCCAGACGCAATCCCCGTTGATACGACCATGATTTGGCCGATCATCAACTCCCCGGGAGGGGGATGGTTCTCTTGCTCCCGGTTTGCTTGTCGCTTTTCCCACAAGTACTTTGCGAGGTGCCCCGAGCGAATCAACTCCTCGATGTAGTCGAGGAGCTGTTTGCAGTTCTCGGTGGGATGTCCCTGCAACCTGTGGAAGGCACAGTAAAGGCCTCGTGTCCGTTTGGCCGCTCTAATAATGACCGGAGGGAGCTTGAAAAATCGCTCGCCCTTTGCCTCCTCCAACAGCTCAGTCTGGGAGATGTTAAGTGGAGTATACTCCAGGAACTTCGGGGAGTATAGCTTTGGCCGGTCAACCTTCTTATTCTCTTCTCTACCCCTCTTCTTTTGATCGGCCTGGTTGCTCCAGGGTAGGTTCGCATTTACCTCAGACTCAAGCTGGATTTCTCGCTCGGTCCAGGCTTTGATCTCGGCCATGGTCTTAGGTTGCGCTAATGCAAAAGAGCGGAGCCACTCCTTGTGCCTAAGACCCGACTTAAGGGCCGTGATGACAGTCTCGTCCCGGTGCTCTAGAACCTCAAGAAGAGCATTGTAGAAGCGGGTGACGTATGTTTTGAAGGATTTCTTGTCCCAGCTCTTTATAGTGAAGAGGTAATCGACGGTCCACTTCTGCCGTCTGTTCCCGACGAAATGCCCGAGGAACTGGGCGGCCAGCTCATCGAAGGTAGAGATGGAGCGTAGCGTGAGTCCTCGGAACCCATCTCGTCCGGCGCGGATGAGAATGGCGGGGAACGCTCGGCATTGGACCGTGTCAGAGTTGTCCTGGAAGCTCATCCCCGTTGTGAACGCGTCTAGGTGGTCTTTCGGGTCGGACTTCCCGTCGAAAAGGACCACCTTTAGAGGCTTGTTTCTGGAGGAGACGCGGACATCGAGCAGTTCTTCAGTGAAGGGCTTCGTATGCGAGTCGGTGGCATACCTGGCCCCCTCGCTTGAAGGACGACTCTCCCGATGTGTACCCTCGATTTTCTTTTCGAAGGCATCGAGACGGTCATGGTACCTCGAGGATTCGGCGTACTCGGAGTTATGGCCTCTCCCATTGGCGGCCTGCGCCTAACTGCGACTCCGATTCCGTTCTATAAGGTTTCTCAGGTCCCAAGGTTGTTCGTGAGTTATTGCGGTGAGCGCCGTCCGTGCGACCCCGTCGAGGGAGAGGGTGTCAATCATGCCTGGGAGCAGGCGAGCTGACCGACACCTCCTCGGGAAGGACAGGGGGGCGACGGGCCTCGGGGCGGGGCGCACTTTCGCGAGACCCCGGCGTGGAGCTGTGAGGCACCCAGTAGGTCATTGAATTGGTCGCTACGGGGACCTGTGGCCGGTGGAGATAGCGAGACGCTGTTCAGTCGTGCCAGCGTGGGTAGTGTCATCTCCCCTATGCGAAGGTCACGGTCCCGAGGTAGGGGAACGACAACCTGGGGGGCTTGTCCAACTGTTTGGACACGGACAAGGGCATCCATGATGGACGCGAGCCTGTCGATTCGTGCAGACAAGGTGTGAACGGCGTTAGGGGGAGGAGAGGATCCGTCCGCGCCTCCGTTGTGTGGAGGACAGCGGCTTGTGCTGGGATCGTCGCGATGATCACTCACCATCAGTTCGAGATCGGAAGATCAACTTTCGATGAGTGGAATTTTCAAGGTTCCTACAGACGGCACCAACTGATGGAGGTCTGGATCTCCTTCAGATGTTGTCTTCCGTCGATCTGCCGAAAGCGTTGATGAAGGGCTGAGATTGAGTTTGAAAGTTGTCTCCTGAAGCGTGTGGATCTCAATGGGCTTGATTTGGTGTGAAGCTGAGCTACCTGCAAAGGAGTCCCGGGGTGGTTGTACCACCGTGGACCCTCCGACGCTCAAGTTAATCGAGGTATTTAGGCAGAGTAGCGGCCTATTGGGTAAAAATTGCCTTACCTGAGTCATCTGAGAGAGGGGTTTATATAGCGGCAGCCATGCTAGCAGGTGTGAGATTCTCACCGGCCGTTACGCCCCTAGCGTTACGCATGCGAGAATGGTGGGATCCCCCATTAATAACGAGATACGCTCGTTAATGGGGGGATGCGACGGCGTGGAACGCGGGATCGTGGGGCGGCGGATATTTCACGTTTGGCGAGATTCACGGAGCCGTGGCGAAGACGCCTGTGATCTGCGTTCTAGGTCGTTCAATAGAACCGAGCAAGCCTAGCTCGGCGAGAGGCCTAAAAGAGGGCGGGAGGCCAAACTGGTTCGGCTCCGTGATAGCTCGGAGGCGAAGGGCTGAGAAGCTCGGCATATAGGAGGGCTCGGCAGGGAGACAATGGTCGTTTACTTGGCGAGCACAGGAATGTTCAGGGAATTCTCGGAGGTCGGGTCCAGGCAGCGGGACGATAGCCCAGGGGACGCCTCCAATGTGCAGTCCTTACCCTGTTTTCGTATGCATCGGGACACGTCACCTGCATATTTCATGTTTGGTGAGATTCGCGGAGACGCCTGTGATCTGCGTTCTAGGTCGTTCAATAGAACCGAGCAAACCTAGCTCGGCGAGAGGCCTAAAAGAGGGCGGGAGGACGAACTTTGTTCGGCTCCGTGATAGCTCGGAAGCGAAGGGCTGAGAAGCTTGGCATATAGGAGGGCTCGGCGGGGAGACAATGGTCGTTTACTTGGCGAGCACAGGAATGTTCAGGGAATTCTCGGAGGTCGGGTCCAGGCAGCGGGACAATAGCCCAGGGGACGCCTCCAATGTGCAGTCCTTGCCCTGTTTCGTGGTTATGTTGCACGTGGATCGTACAACATATGTAGACGCTAGTGTCTCAGAGGCATATAGAAGACTCTCTCACAGAGGTCTTACGACATATGTAAATGCTAGTCTCTTAGAGACATGTAAACATCTTTCTCTTAGCGGTGTTATAAAGTATGAATCCACCACAAATGTTTGATCAACCTATATAGCTCTGATATTATATTAGAAACCATTGAATTTGAAAGAGGAAAAATATTATTTACGATTGATTAAAATATAATATACAATATGCCTTAATATATATAGCCCAAAAGATGAAACTTTTTTTTTTTTAGTTTCCACTATGACTAAACTACACTCAACTGAGTTATATAAACAAGAGGTAAAACCCCAGAGAGATGCTTTTATGATCCAATAAGTCCTATCAATCCTCGTCTTTATCTGTATCATCGACTTGAGCTTCAGAGAGACGACGCTGGAGAAAATTTAGATTGGTTTATTTACAGGATATGGGATCAATACCATCTGTTCATTGCTTCGTTCCCCTCTCTCTCCCTTCCTCCCTCTCCCCAACTTATTTTCTGTGTTGGCCAACATCTAACCACATTAGATGCAATATATTGAATAATCTCTCTCTGACCTGAACTTCTCTTGAATTCAAATCATCAAAATCTTGCAACTCACGAATATATGAAGTTCACCAACTCCCTCGACATTTCCATTCACCCAAATTTCCTAAACTTGTCTACGTGCAGCTGAACCTAACGCTTCTAGATTTATTCAAACCAACTAAATTGACCGTGTCCTTTCTTAATTCACCAAATTTTGACCCAAAAACTATCTTAACTTCACCGTTTAATCAACTTTCGAATCGCAACATTTCCAGCTTCTCACTCATTTCCTTTCCGTTGCGTTCCGTTCCGTTCCGTTCGGGCTAAGCTTGTAATTACCTCCGCGAATCCTGGAGCCTAATTGACCACGTGTCACTAATCCTTTCAATGGGCTCCCGACATTTCACTCTTCAAGGCCCAGGTCCAACTAGCGGCTCCCATTTTCTTAATTTCCCCAACCCACATTTTTTATTTACACATTAGATGCAAAATATATAATTTTACACTTCAACACGCAACACCACCCCCGCCCCTCGCCCGCCCCCCTCCTTCGTCTTTCTTTAAAATTCAAGAGCCGCTTTGCTTCTGAATTCACCTCCTCGCTGAACCAAAGAAGAAACTTGCCGACATTACCCTCGCACTATTGTTAAAATAAGATCTCAGTGGGCCCCACTCCCATCCTCTATAAATTCTAGATTCAAGCAGCAAGCAGATCCCATTAATTTGCATCTGACAGCAGCAATGGCGATTTCTCCTATTCTTTTCTTCTTCTCTCTTCAAATCTTGAGGGTGTTTTCTGCAACATTCACCATCAGCAACAACTGCCAGTACACGGTGTGGCCCGGCATTCTCTCCGGCGCCGGAACCGCCCCCTTGTCCACCACAGGGTTCGCCCTTACCTCCGGCGAGTCCCAGTCCCTCCAGGTCCCCGCCGGCTGGTCCGGCCGCCTGTGGGGCCGCACCCTCTGCTCCACCGAAGCCACCGGAAAGTTCACCTGCGCAACAGGCGACTGCGGATCCAGCACCCTCCAGTGCTCCGGCAGCGGCGCCGCCCCTCCCACCACCCTCGCCGAGTTCACCCTCAACGGCGCCGACAACCTCGACTTCTACGACGTCAGCCTCGTCGACGGCTACAACCTCCCCATGCTCGTCGTCCCTCAGGGCGGCGCCGGAGGCGGAAACTGCAGCTCGACGGGATGCTTGGTGGATCTGAACGGATTGTGCCCGTCGGATCTGAAGGTGACGCAACCGGACGGCGAGGGGGTGGCGTGCAAGAGCGCGTGCGAGGCGTTCGGGTCCCCGCAGTACTGCTGCAGCGGGGCCTACGGGAACCCGAGCACGTGCAAGCCGTCGTCGTATTCCCAGTTCTTCAAGAACGCATGCCCGAGGGCGTACAGCTACGCGTACGACGACGCTACGTCGACGTTCACTTGTGCTAACGCGAACTATGTCATCACATTCTGTCCCAGCACGACGAGGTACGTGTATGTCTATGTATGTCAAATTTTTTTTTCAAAAAAAAGGGGATTTACAATCTATTCGATTTGTAAACAAGATGGACTGAATTTGCGCGATTGTTTGCTTTCCACTCCAGTCAGAAATCGGGACAGAACAACAACAACAATCCACAGGCCGCATTGCCGTTGATAAACAGCACGATGGTGTTTTTGAGCGGCGATGAGTACAGCAGCAGCAGTGCGAGCTCGAGAGCGCGGATGGCCAGCCCGCTTGCGATCTGGCTCGTCGTGCTTGGGCTGACGTGGAGATTGGTTGCGGGTAGGCCCCACTAGCGTGGGAGGCATGTACGTTGTGGGAAGCCGATCTGTCGTCTTCTGCGGGGAATCTCTTGTCATGTGGGGAATGATTCGGTGCAAAACTGGGGAAAAGAGCTGAGCTGAAAGGGCGTTATTTCTTTATTTTTATTAATTGCCGGCCTTTCTTTCTTATATTATTTTTAGTATTATTGTATTTTCTTGAAGAAAAAAAAAAGATTTATTGGTGAATTAATGGCTGGCTCTGGTAGGCTTTGATAGAGAGACGTTAGGTGCAGAGAGCGCATGCTATTGGGCGCATCTGACGAGACAAAACTTAATGTTTAGAGTAGGAATTACTGGACTTCATTAATGTGTATTGTTCGTAGCAGTTTGTGCTCCTCATTTCTTTGTTTTTTGGAATGTATATAATAACTAGAATTTGTGTTTGTTTCTTTGCATTTTATGCATCCCTAAAGAATTGATGCTTCATTTTCTTACTTGAAAATTTCCGTCGGTGTTTGCTTTTAATGTCTCATTCTTTCATTTTCAATTTTTTTGTCGCAGATCAGGATAAATTAGAAGGGTTGTGTTAAATAGCTGAACAAAATAGGTTCCAATCAAATGTCATTTCTTACTTGAAAAGGAAATAAGATCGATAGATCTATAAGCATTTTGGATTTTGTTACATCAGTGTTTGACGTATCGGAATCTTGCAACATTGCCGTGATACATAAAAAGAAGTAATTTTTGTTGCTGAAAATATTACGGCAAGAAAATGAACTATGAATTCTCATCAAACGTGGGCATGCCGATAAAACTGCTGGAATTCGTTTGAACATAGTTCAAGTTCTTGTGGTTTTGCATGCCCTAACTCCCGGTGGAAAATGAACAGAAGAGTAGTTTCTATGGAGCCCATGAGGCATTTGCCACCAAGACGAGCTTCTCATCTGCTTGCCTGAAAACAAACGCTTTAAAGATTTATCTTGTTGATCGGACGCGTAAAACTCTGATCTTCACAGCAAACCGCGTCATTCCAGTTTTTAACCGTGTAAACTGGTACTCTACAAAGATAAATATGAAAGTGTTATCACTTTTTGCTTGTTTCTTCACACCGGTCCTAATTAATTTTCTAGTGTTTGGGATGCAAATGTGGAATTAATGATTATTTTATATGTGTGGACATACATATATAGCGAGCGATGGAAGATATAATATCACATGGGCGAGCACAACATGCATGCGATTCAAACAAGGACTTGCATTATAAGGAGGGACATGAGTGAGGTGGAGCCAGGTCACAGTTGAGCTTTTGGCTATTAACTGGTCAGAGATGAGGCAATCCTTTTGTTTTCTATTCTTTTCTAATAAGGAGTGTGGCCCACAATATCCACCAAAGATACAAATTATTAATAGAGGTTGGCCCGCAGCCCAGAGCCCACTCTCAACAACTTTGACACGTCGGCTTTCAACTTTCTCATGTGCCACTTGTTGCCTTCGTTTGACAACAGTGCTAGCTAAGCAACTGAAATAACCACCACACAAATGCTTTATGAACTAACTAATATATACAAAATTCTAGCTAAAAGGATTGGAGGAAAAAAGAGAAAAATCAAATAAGCTCTAGGACCCCCATCAATGGTTTTGTTTTTGGGAATAAGTGAATTTTATCTATTTTGAATCTTCAAAGAAAAGAGTGTGTCGAATTTGAATCAAAATTTTGTCAAAAAGAAAACCAATGCCCTTATCTGACAATAGTCTAAGAATAATTAATGCTAACATAGAATTGGATCGAGCAGTCAAAGCAAGCTACTAATCTTGTGGGTGAATTGAAATAATCATCATCATTCAACATTATGAAAGTTCCCTTAATTAATAGGTGGATTGGATAAATTTTGGTTTAACGAGTGAATTGAATATTAATTAACTAATTAAGTTCATAATCAGCATCAAAAATTTGGTGAAGAATGATAATAGGTTTGGCGGCTACTTGTTAAATTCGATGTGAGTCATGGTTTGGACAAAACATCGTGGGCTTTGTTGGCAACCTTGGGTCCCGTTATATGTCAGTAGTAACATGCACGTGCTATGCACGTGTGTGATGAAAAGTCGTCATCGTGTATCATGATTTTTGTATGCTTCTTTGATGGTCAATAGTCCGAGAAATTTTTTATTAAATTTGTTCATTTACCCAAAAGAATATATTTTGTATTGAAAATTGTTGAACGGCATAAAGTTAAATTATATGTGTATGAAAGAATGGCATGGCATGCTCGTACTCTAGAATGCTCACATGGATTTCTCTCTTTTTTTGAATTCTTTTAATGAAAAAATGAGAATTTTTTTGTGTTGACTCCACGAGTTTGGGTTATAATAATAGAGTTTAACACGAACATCTAAAAAATGTGGAGTGGGCTATGGTTATAGTTAAGTGATGCTATGAACCGACTTTTAACTAACAAGAAGCAAACATGGCAATTTGAGTGAGCATCTTTTGTAGGGGGGAAATAAATAAAGAGGCAAAGTGAATATAGCAGACACTCAAAGTCTCACTCTATGTGTTAGTTTGCTCAAAGGAGGACAAAGGTCATGAGCTCACTAAGAAAAAGTAGATCTAGTTAGTGTTTTCACTATTAATTAATAGTTTATCTTTTTTCTTCTTTTAAACATAGGTTAATCTCACTACGTACCATATATAAACCTTAAGCACTTATTTATATAATATTTTTATACTTATTTCATGAAAAGTATTAATCTCTTAGTGTTTTGCCATTATTTTTATTTTTATTCAAAAAAATTACTTGACACAAGTTAAAATATCTGCTCGCAAATGAGCTTGAGTTTATATCAAGTTTGTATCGACTTTTAACTATTTTTATTCGTCTTTTATTTTTAATATACACTCATATGAAAACGAGTACTGCATGAATATCATGATCAAAATACTCTACAACATGAAGATTACATACACCATAAATGAAATTTGCAATCTTAATGGTAAACTATATTTCTGGTTTTCTATAATAGTCGTAACCTTTTTAATTTTTTCCATAGAAAATCTACCAAATATGGTATAATTTTTTCGTTGTATATATCTAAGTGAAATCAAGTATTTTCTTCAATTCTTCTCCTACTACATGAAATATATAATTGGGGACTTCATCCAACCTCCCCATAGTCATAGATTACCATTTTTAAGGAAAAGCATCACAACTACAGTTATAAAAAAAACCATTAATTAATTACTGCAGATCACAAAGCTAATTAATGGTTATCCACAAGCCAGCTAGGGCTTCACTAGTTAAAAGGTGATGGATCAAGCAATAATATGATATCTTTAAATGTTTACCACTAACCACCATGCATGGCCTCAAAGTCAATACTAAATCAACAAAGACCAATTAGGGCCCTCAATCCCCCCGACACAAAGCAAGAATTCGCATCATCACTTTATATATTGATCATAAAACACCCCCTTAATTAGAGCCATCTTAGCAATGAAGTCATCGAACACATATTCCAGCTTTAATTTTTCCTCCTTTTTTCTTCTCAAATATAGCAATCCCCTTGCTTTAATCTTCATCTTTTCTAGTTTGCTTGGCATAGATAAGGTTGTTGGTGCATCATCATTCCTTTGACCTAGCTATCACATCCTTGCATGGCTCAAAAGCTAAGTAGTAATAGAGAGAATCAATATCCTTTATACATATACACCTAGGATATTCTGCATCCATGGCACTTTACAACTATATCCGAAGTGTACATACGTGTGCTAGTAGTGGAGGATGACTAAGCATTTGCAAATCAAGAGGAAAAGAATTATATTTATAGCTCTAGTACCATGATCAATTGTTGATATTGATAAGCAAAGGAGAAGCACCATGTCAAAGGAGAAGTACCATGATAAATTTATGCATGCATGCATGCAGCCAACTTTACAAGTCACTAATCAAAGACAAGAGATTGATAGTAGTATAGCTAAGTTTGCTTTTGCTTTTTTTATGCAACTGGCTTGATTAAAATAACTTGCAAGCTGTACAAATTTGGCTATTAATTAGTTTACATGGTTAAAGTGTACAAAATAAATAGCTACGGGGTAGCCCACGAGCCAACAAACTGTTGGCATGTTGTTGTCACCGATTTTTTTTTATTTTTTTATTTTATGTAAACAGATGAGTGCAAGTTGAGACTAGAGTTGCCAAATAGCTTAGCCCGAGGGGAAAAGACACTCTCCCATTGATGGGAGGTCCTGGGTTTTGATCCCCGCTTGCAATGGTAAGGAAGAATTTTCGGCCAAATATGTGGAGTGATTTTCAACCGACCTAAGAGTCCACCATCCCTCCTCCAAATACGCTTATAGGTTGTTGCAACAAACCAAAAAAAAAAGAAGAGAAAAGAAAAGGTATGGTTGAGACTAGGCTTATTTGTGAATAATTTTAATTATGATTGGATATTACAATGTCCAAGCGTCGCAATGAACAAGTGCTAAAAGAAATTTAAAATAATGAAATTTTTTTCTTTTACTTTTTTGGAAGAAGTTACAATGATATCTTTTTTAATGTTAAAGATGTGTTTATGTAATTATATTAGTTGGTAATAAAATGGATTTAGTTGGAGTGGATGACAGTACATTGGCATATTATGGAAGGCAGGGCAGAAGAAATAGATAATGATTTAAATTCTATCTAAAATAAAGCTTGGAACATTGTATTTTATTTGACTAATATTGTAATAGTTAATATGTAAATAAGATGATATTTTGACAAATTAATGAATTCAGTAACTGACAAACCTTTATAAGTAAACCTTTACAAATCAATGAATTCAGTAACTGACAAACCCAATTAACTAATCTAAGCAATTAACTAAGAAATATCCAAAGTAAATACAGGAAAGGAGAAACTCAAGAATCTGGCGGTATATGATCATCCTTTCCATATCCATATCGTTAATAGTTGTAGACAGATTCGAATATGGCTGTGAATACTTATTACATACCTTAATGCAAATTACTTTGTGTTAATTTGATAAAACTCAGATATGAATACGGATATGAAATGAAAATTCACAATCAAGTCATGTGTTACCATATCGGTATCCAGCATGATTGTTGGCTGATGTGGATACGGATATAGATAACAATCGGAAAATGAATTACCTATCCGTAGTTAAAATAAAAAATTGAACACGGATAGAGAATCGGCTCGGATTATTTATATTCATTTACATCCTCGTTCCTAATCGTTGCACAAGCCCATGATTGGAATAGAAATTTGTTCGATTGGATCAAATGTTGTATTTTTTCGGCGGAGTGAAAAGATTGGATCAAATGTTGAAAACTCAAGATCCAGAAAGTAAATCAGCCCATTATTTTACAGGGCCCAATATATATTTGTCCACATTATACAAAAGTTTAAAGCCCAAAGGCCTTTTAAATGTGCGCCAATAAAGTAAGTGTAAATTTCAAAAAGCCCCCGGCCCGCTTCAAACTTGTGTAAAAAACCCTGGGCTTTTTGCTCATGGTAAAATCCCTATGCTCAATCAAAACCCCACGTACACCAGTTGCCCGTAATATCTAAACAGTCGCTTCTAATATTTAAGTGTTTGCGGTAATATCTAAGCAGCTGCAGCTGCCTGTAATATCTAAACAGTCGTCTGTAATATCCAAGCAGTCGTCTGTAATATCCAAGCAGTTAAAAGAATACAAAGCCGGATAAGGTTTTTTCATAAAAATTTCGAACAGTAGGCCTTTCCCAACAATTTCGAAAATTACAGGGCTTTTAAGACAACTCCTGAGTGGGCCCGGGCTTTTTTAACAATTTACCTAAAATATGCATTGCTTGGGTTGAACACTTAAAGTATGGTGTTGTCTGGACATTATTACCACATAATCTAACCTAACATGTTAAGCTTTTGTGCAGAGTGGTTATTGACATAGGTACTAAGTTCAAACCTTATAATTCTCAATTTAAATTATATTTATTTATCCCATTTATTCAGTCTTATACTAGAGAGATTTTCCGCTAGAGGTCTTTCTTTTCATGTGCTCTGAAATTCAGAGGCCCGTATAAGAGGGTATTAAAGTATAATGTTGTTTTAATATGCATTGTTATCTCATAACCTAACATCTTAATCTTTTGATTAAAATGGTTCTTTGACACATCTCAAATAAATTGATTGCGATCTACAGCCAAAAGATATCTCAATCTCATTTAAGTATATATAGCTCAACTTAATATAAAAAAATTCCCTGTGATACACAAGCAATTAAAAAAAAGGAAATTAAAATGTGGGTATTGCTTATTGATTTTGAAATTTAAATTATTTGTCATTAAAGGGTAGTACTGTCCACTTATAGTATATTGTTCACATCAAAATATTGCATTTAATACCGTCCATTCTTCTATTAATTTATTTATAGATAGTTGCTTTTGATCCGTATTTGCTACATATTTACAGGTTACATGTTCCCAGTCCAAAATAACGCAAATCATGAAAAATCTCCACAATTATACCAAAATCCAGAAAATCTGCCACAAACAGATAAAATCCGGATCCCAGTCATCCACACCCGTCCAGTACCGCTTACCAGTTCAAGAGACAAGACAAATAACAGTGGTCATTCATGTCTCGGTCAAGCACGAGAGGGGCAGCACAAAATTCAAGAGATGCGCGGAGCTCGAGTGAGATAAACGTCAAATGAATTAAAAGCGAAGGCATTTTGGACTGATGAAAATCTGAACATATTTTGGAATCATTTTGCAATTTTGGATCTGTCAAACCGAAAATCAAAGCAACATGAGAAAGCACAGAAAAAACGAGACCCCAATTACACAAAACGGCGGCGGAACCGCCGCCAAATGTGGGTTTAGACGGCAGTTCCACGGCCGAGTCATGTCGTCTCCCGAAGATATTTTGAGGATGGTTTGGTAATCATGTAAAGGCTCAGAATATGACTCTAGGGTTTCTGTTCTCTGCCTATAAGTACTCCATTGTTGAGCTATTGTATGAAGGTTTTTTTTTATTAGGATTTAGTGTAGAGTAGTTTGTATCTTTTTCTTCCTCTTCATCTATTCTCCATGAAATTGCAGTGAGAGATTTTGAGTGGATGATCAATGAAGATGAGAGCTGTTTTTATTATCTTGTATCTTTAATATTCTTGTATTGTAATTTTAATTTCTAGTGTAATTTTTATTATTTGTTGTTAATTTTCTTTTCTTTTTTTGTTTTGTTTTTCTTTTCTTCTTATCCGTATTTTTCAAACCATGATATTCGATGGAGTCCCTTACTTGGGTGAGGGCCCAAGTAGTTAGATTGTTACCATTTTGTAAAACCGTAATTTTCCTTTCATTCTTTTCTTCCTTCTTGTTTTATTTTTTTTAAATGTGTGAATAAATTCCACACTTGTTACGACTAAGGAAGGTTGGTATGAGTGACGGAAAAATCCCTTGTATTTCTATTCGCCAAACACTTTAAAATGAATCTAGACCAAACAAACAATGCCCACTCATTTAGACGCGCTATATATGATATATAGTCGCGGCCTAAGTCGAGAATTCCTTTGGACGCACTACAACGTGACATGTAGTTGTGACTTAATTGGATACATGGTTGCGTATGTTTGGCCGAGAGTTGGAAATAAGCGCATGTAGCAGACGGAAAATGGGCATTAGGAATGGATTTAGCGTTGGAAAGCTTACTTAAACTCGCAAATTTCATTCCTATATCCTCCTAATTCCCGCTATTTCCGATTATCCCAATATCAATTTAAGAATGGTAAAAGGTAAGCACAAAACTAATGCTAACTCTACAAATCAACTTTAAGCCTAACAAGTTTACTTGAACATAAAATACGACGCTTAGGATAGAATTGAACATACACACATACACTTGAATTGACTCGTCTAAAATAAGAACGGACATTTATACCATCTTGCCGGCGGACGACCCGTACTCAACCGGTTAGATGCAAAACAACACCGTCTTGATTGCAGTAAGTAGAACTAATAGAACACGTAGAACGCAAAGCATAATTCTGCTTCAATCAAATGACGTCGTTGCCGGGGAGACGGTGCATTTCTTTCTTGTCATTCGGGTTAATATTTTTTTTGTATATATATAAAAATAAATAAAAATAAAAACAAAAAATATAATAAAATCATTTTTTATTTTTGATAAAAAAAATTTGGCAAGTGTGCAGGCTAATCTGGAGCAAGTACAGTGATCTATTCAAGAAACAGAAGCTTGAATACAGAAGATAAGAAATAGAGGAGTGCAGAGAATAAATTTGAAGCCCTAATTCAATAACTCCGCCGCCGCCTCCCCCCTCCCCCCGCGGTCATACCTAGGTTTGGACGGCAGTTCCGCGGCCTTCTCTTGGCTTCTGAGCCTAAAATTTTTTGTACTTCCTTTTCTTCTCCAGAGACCTCTATAAACTCCACTTAATTGTATTTTCTGCAGGTTTCTTTGCACAGATTGCGCTGCCGACAAATAATTTTTTTTGTTGTTTTAGATTTTGTTTGTTTAAACGTTTTGCATATAATAATACGGACATTAAGGCGTTATAACACCAATTAATATTGGGTGGGTTTCATCACCCTTCCTAAGACCCCACAAATCACAAAAAGCATATGCATTATTTTGTGTTAATAAAAAAAATCTAGACCAAAACTATAAAGACTTGTCGCGCTTATTTAGGACAAGTGAAGCTTGCGGGGAATCGGTCATTTATCTAAACTTGACTTTGTGGTACCTAAACTAGACAAGTGAGGAGGTAATTTTAAAAGGCCTGTCTTACAGCGATTCATAAGCGGAACCCTCCTTACTTAACTTATGCTTATCTGGCCACAATTGACAGTGAAGAGACGATTCGAGGGTTATCTTGCAACTTGTCGCTTGGAAATGTAGGAGCGGTCTTATTGGACTTTGAAGACTCTCGCTTTAGGTATTGTTTGTGCATATTGTGTTTGTGTTTGTGCTTGTGTAAAGTTTAGTCCCATAATTCCGTATTTTTTCTAAAACCAAACAAACAATTTCAAAAACTCAAAAAAAATTCAAAAATTTATAAAAAAATCATCCACTTTCCACCTTCCACTCTTTTTATAGCATGGGTACCCCAAAACGACCAACTCTTACCGAACTTTGGTACCCATAACCAGATATTTCTTCTTACGGCTCTTACTTTGGTCGAATTTCGAACGATCCATCTATACCCAAATTTTCTTTGAGAGATCGATTAAACACATCTAGGAAAAACAATTGGGCTCCGCAATCCACGTCGTATCAACCATTTCAAACTTTCACCCCTTCTCATGTTGATACCCTTTCTGAGAGTCATGTTGCGATTCCAAAACCCATGTCCATTGCTAATAGAATTGAACAATCCCATAACCGATATTTCACTCCTTTCACCATTCCAAATTCCTTAGGACAACAATTCCTATCATCTTCATATCATAATGTTGATCCTAATTCTGTCCATTTTTCACATCCATCCGATTCCTATCAATCCTACCCGATTTATACACCTTCTCTAGACATTTCTTCTGAACAGCCATTTGGGAGTTTCACGTATCCAAACAACTTTGAATCTTTTACTGAAACCCCTTCACAACCCATGTCTGGTCTTGAACAGTCATTAGAAGAATTTCGGGTAGTATCGTGCCAACAGATGGTGGATTTGAATGCGTCTATAGCCGTCCTCATTCAACCTAACGAACCGGCAGCTAGTTTCCAACTAGCTCCGAATTTTCCAATGTATGATGAGGCGATAGGACAATTTGAGAATTTGAGTAGTGAGAGTGAGCAGTGCGCCTTTCCAAATCAAACCTACCCATTCCAAACTGAATTCCACAACTCCGGTTTCGAAAGTCTATCGAGTGTCTCAAATGAATCACCAATTGAAGATAGAACGTTTGATGAGTTGTGCGACTATATGTTAGTGATGTATGCTCTAGAGGCCATTATTGTATAGTACTAGTTTGTATATTACATTTTGGAAGTTTGGGATATATACACGGATTTTATGACAGTCTTACTCAATATGGTAGTATGCTACTTAGTTTGTTTCTATCTAAATATGTGTATATGTTTCTTTTAACGTATCGCTAATACATATTGATCGAGCCCTTAGGATCTTTGCTTGACTAGCAGCGTTGTGATGGCAGTTACACTAGTGGGGTTGGATAGTCTATAAGCACATCCTTATACAGGTCCATAGTCGTAGAATTATCGAGATAGGGCATCGATACTTTAGAGTAGACTAGTGCATACGCTTCTCATCCCAGCAGGGGAGATGGTCTGTCCCGTAGCCATTAGTAGTCGTATTGGAGATAGTATGCAGGTGTTCATTGGGTTATGAGTTACACTGGACGGACTCGTGGGGAACTGCAGGTTGGTACTATACCTATCGTCAGGTAGCAGTTCCCAGGTGACATGAGTACAGCATAATCCGTTGACTTGACACTGCTACTTCGCTTCGAGTGTGTTCCCAGTATTCTTTGATTACTACCCTACCAAGGCTCTAATGAGTCGTGCAAACAGGTAGTAGTTGGATGCAGTCCTAAAGCACTTGGAGGCAGTGGCGGTTAGATAATATTCGTCTCTCCCGGTATTGGGGGTTAATGTCGTGCTGTGATTCGGAAAGCCATTACACAAAGTCCCTGGCCAGGGTAAGCGGGATTTACTGGTAGGTACTCCAGAAGTTTCTCAGGGTGTTTTGGGCTACACTCCGATACGACTTATTGTGCTATTAAGGGTCTGACGTTTACCGCCCCCTAGGCCTGATATGTGATACTCTTAGACGAACAGACCGGACTGTACGGAGATTGTCACAGATAGGCTCAGTAGGAGTTCAGATGAGTTTTCTCATCGGCCTTCTATTCGATAGATACCTGGGTAACCGTTACGTGCAGCTAGTACCACTGACGGTTTGTGGTTAAACCCACTGCCAGCGTAGTGTCGAGTCTTTAGAGTCCCACACAGAGGGTTTCCCTGCTTCGGGAAAAACGATGTAGAGGTCGTATGGTTTTACAACAGGGTTCGAACATATACATGTACTTGTGCACGTATGATGTTCGGACGAATTATACTAGTGGGCTTTGGTTTAAGCCAAATACTAGTATTAGATTATTAGATTAGTTTCGTCTCATTATATTTGTGTTTCTCGGAATACGGATACGGGTATGTATATACGGATGAGAGGCATTCTTGTAATTCTCTCAAGATTGCTTCTAGAAGGAGACACCTCATTAAGGTTTTTATCTTTTGATTAAAACATTTATGAGGTGGAGAAAATGAGATGTTATTTATATGATAATTGAAGTATGGCTACTTGGTGACTCATGGTTGACTTTTGAGGCAAAGTTTGACTTAGATATTTTGTGTGAGATATTTTTGTGGGAGATATTTTGTTTGCCTTATAGTCACAACAAGAGCCATATTTTATTATCATTATCACAAACACTTTCTCTTTCCTCAAGCTCTCTTCTTCTTCCTCTTAAACCCTAACTGTCTCATGTGTTGAGAATCCTAGGGTTAGTGAGACTAATCTATCCATAATCACTCTCTACTCACTCTAGGCTATTTAGATTAGCACACCAAGTACCCTGGTTACCTCATCTTAGAGGTAGAAGCTCAAGGTAGACACTCTCGGGTGGATCTTCTTCGACTCGAGGAAGCCGACGAGGAGGCGTGATCCCTATATACTCCAAGGAGCTCACAAGGAGGAAAAGGAAAGCGAGAAGAAGGTGTCACGCCCCGCTTCCCAGAGTACGCAAGATTGGGCACGTGACATAGCCAACCATGCTACCTGTGGGTAGGAAGTATCCATCCACAGTCACATTACGGTTGTAGAGATATCTAGAACAAGATAAATAAACTAATCTAACACATGTCCAAATCCATAATAACAAGAGTCAATAAACAATAGTGCGGAAGCAAATGATCCAATACAATAAATAAACAGTATGTCCCATAATGCGGGCTCACATCTGGAAATGAAATGAAATAAATAAACTAATCACTAAGGACTCACAGTTCAGCCTGCTGGCTGAAGTACTCCTGCTCGGTCGTCGACAGTGGTAAGGAATCTGGGCCATGCAAAACCCAGACGTCAGCGCGTCATGTCAACCAAATAATATAATATAAACATGGTAATAAGCAATGCAGGTATGAACATGAATAAAGCAGTACTATGAAATAACAGTGCAGGGTAATGTGCAGTGGTAACTAAACTGTCCTATCGGGTTTCTACTCTATAGTCTTTGAAATCAATTGATGAATCGTCGATGTAACTCAATAGTATCCCGTACATACCCGGGACCACGGCCACAATATTCTCGGCTGCAGCCGAGACATGCCGCTAGGCACAAAACAGGAAAGTGTACACTCGGTAGTATCCCGTACATACCCGGGATCACGGCCACAATATTCTCGGCCGAAACCGAGACATGCCGCTAGGCACAAATAGGAATGTGTACACTCGAACAGGTAGTGAACTGTCGAGTTACAAGTCAGGTTCATCTTTGATTTCCCCATACCCCCAAGTTATGTATGTCAGGTCAGGTATTCGGTAGTCAAGGACTAATGCCAACACAGAATCAGGTAAAGCAGGTCTGTCTGAATAGACAGCAGGAATGGTCCATGAGGACCCCAAGTCAGGTTTGTTGGCATTAGGCAATGAGATCGGGTAACAGGTTAGGTCATGTTTCAACAGGTTGAGTCGGTATGTATGTATGTGTAGCAGAGTCAGGTCAATATGTAATGCAATTGAGTATGTGCTCACAACAGGTATACAATCGAACAATGAACAGCAGTAAGAATTTAAAGTTAACGGCAGTGATAGTCATTTAATCACAATGGTGCTTTGTATTATCTTTATTAACAGGTTCAAGCACCTTTGGGGTGCAATAGTCACAAAGTGAAACGATATCAACAACATAAAGTAATGAAGCTACATGAATTTAAACTAAGCATAATAATTGTCTCATGGGTGATTTAACAAATGAAGCGAGGACGATCTACTTGGTTTAGTTAGTTAAAGTGTGGATTGATAGCAGACCGATTAATTACAAGAAACTACTATACCGATTCAATGTTAAGAATAATTGTAACCGTCAATTCTAAGTTATAAAATAATATGTTAATTAAGTGTATAGCAAGACTTGATCTTGTGTACTAGCATGTTAAAGCAAGTATTCGGATACTTGCCTCGACGGTTTCGCAAACCGGAAAGCACGGATGCAATGTCGGCAGAAAACACGAGACGGGTGCATGGACTACGGATCGAGTCCCAACAGCGAACAGCGGGACCACACGGACCAGAGTACCTCGCTGGAGCGTCGGGTCCAAACGATGGCACGGCCGGAATCCGGTGAAAGTCAAAGGCGACGAAGTTAGCAAAACACGATATACGTATTAAAGATTAGCGGGGGGATCTAGCACAAATGGAAAGATAAAGGGATGCTTAGAGGGAAGAACCAGGGCAACCACGACGGGTTCGACGGCGATGGGGCGCCGGCGAGGCAGCGACGGCGAGCAGCGACGGCTGGAATTTTCTGGGTTCGTTGGAAAGAGGGTGGGGCGGTGAGTAGAGGGGTGCTGGCCCGCTCTGGTGATCAAGGGGAGACGGAGGTGGTCGGAGGTGGCTCTGGCGACGACGGCGAGGATCGACGGCACGTTTTCCAGCGACCCGGGGGTTGGTGCTAGGGTCGGGCTCGGGTTCTGTGGTGGTCCGGCGAGGGGAGGAGGAAGAAGACGACGAGGTCGGGACGAGGATGAAGGGAGGAAGGCCTTGGCGTCGTCGGCGATGGGAGGCGGCGGCGGCGGCACTGGGTGCTGGTGGTGGCGTCGGGATTGGGTTTGGAGGCTCAGCAAGGAGGGAGGAAGGAGGTAGGGGGGTGCGGTAAGGCCGTGGAGGCGAGGACGGCGACGGCGAGGTCGTAGGGAGGTCGACGGCGAGGGCTCGACGAAACTAGGGTTAGGGTTCGGTGAGGTTTCGTCGCAGGAGTTTTCTCATGATGGAGAGAAGACGAGGAGGCTGCGTAAAATATAGGGAAAGAGAGAGAGAGAGACAGATTGTTAGAGATAGAGAGAGATTGAGAAATTAGAGAGAGATAGAGAGAGGCGGAGAGAGAGAGAGAGGATAGGGCCCACGAGAAGGAAGCTCGTGATTGGCTGGGGGGCTGCAAGGAATTTTTAAAGAAAGATTTAAAAGAGATTTGACGTAAAAATTGTAACAGAGTATATATTTTCTGGTTTTATAATATTTAATTAAATGGGCATTTTCGGCGCTAAATGAAATATTTCCAAATCGCGCCCGGGGTTCCGCCCAAATGTTCCAAATTCAAATTATAAGATTTTAAGCGAGTTCCAAATTTTGAAAAGAGGTGTTTTTGTGATTAAAATGCATGCCCCCAAGTCGGACACTTGCGCACGCGCGTAGCCGTCCAAACTTGCCCGTTTAGCCGAACGGGAAGAAATCTCGACACGCGGACGCTACCACGCGACTAGTGGCGACGAGTAGGCCAACATGGATATTTTTAATTTCATTTTAGGTGTTAAAATTTGTTATGTGCCAAAATGACTTAACCGGTTAAAATTTAGCAATAAACACCAAACAATCAGGATAATTGGAATGAGCAATATATAACACTCAAGTAGCAATAGAAATAGTATTATTGGGCTCGGGTGTTACATCATACCCAACTACAAAAAGAATTTCGTCCTCGAAATTCCAAAAATACAAGATAGCTAACTACAGGAAAAGGTGAGGAAATTTCTGCCGGATCTCGTCTTCTCGCTCCCAAGTGGATTCTCCATGCAATCGATTACCCTAAGAAACTAGTACAAGAGGGATAACCTTGTTCTTAAGAACCTTTTCTCTTCGATCCTTGATTTCAACTGGTCGCTCCTCAAAAGTTAGGTCCTCCCGTACAGTCAACTGCGAATGATCCAAGACGTGAGTTTCATCTCGGACATACCTCCGTAGTTGAGACACATGAAACACATCGTGCACTCCTGCCAATGACTGTGGCAACGCCAAACGGTACGCTACCTCCCCAACACGCTCCAATATCTCGAAGGGTCCAACGAATCGAGGGCTAAGCTTTCCCCGCCTCCCAAAACGAATCACCCCTCTAGTCGTTGATATCTTCAGGAATACCAAATCACCCACGGCGAACTCTAGAGGTCTTCTTGACGTGTCAGCCCAACTTTTCTGTCTGTCTTGAGCTGCCTTCATATGCTTCCTGATTGTATTCACCTTCTCGACTGTCTGTACCACCAAATCTGGTCCTAGTAATCTTCGTTCACCAACGTCATCCCAACAAACGGGTGAACGGCACTTACGACCATACAACGCTTCAAACGGAGCCATCTGAATAGTCGCTTAGAAGCTATTGTTGTACGAAAACTCCACCAGGTGTAGATGATCCTCCCAAGAACCTTTGAAGTCCAACATGCAAGCCCTCAACATATCTTCAAGGGTCTGGATCGTTCTCTCCGATTGTCCATTAGTCTGAGGATGATAAGCTGTGCTAAACTTCAATCGAGTCCCCAAACTTTCTTGTAAACTCCTCCAGAAGTGCGACAAGAACCGAGTGTCCCGATCGGACACGATACTTACCGATACTCCATGCAATCTTACAATCTCCTGCATGTACCGCTCTGCCAAAGTCTCCGTTGATTGACCAACCCGAAAAGGAATAAAGTGAGCTGCCTTGGTCAACCGATCGACAATCACCCATACTGCATTGTAGCCCTTTGGACTCCGCGGTAAAGCCGTCACGAAATCCATGGTTATATGTTCCCACTTCCACTGAGGAATCGGAAGTGGTTGCAACAAACCAGCAACCCTTTGGTGTTCAGCCTTGACTTGCTGACACACCAAGCACTTAGCCACGAAAGGAGCAATCTCCCGCTTCATACCTTCCCACCAGAAGTGCTGTCGAATATCTCGGTACATCTTTGTCCCTCCTGGATGTACAGAGTAAGCTGAACTGTGTGCCTCCTTCATAAGCTCTTCACGCACATCCCCTTTTGGCGCACACACACGGCTACCATACCTCAACGAACCGTCTTCGTGGATCAATAAATCGGTTCGTAGTCCGGCTTCAACCTGCTCTCGAAACTTTTGCAGTCTAGGATCCTGCGATTGTGCCACTTTAATCTTCTCAACTAAGGACGATTGTACTTGCAATTGCATCAACTGCCCCGTAGCAGGTGGTAGCACAACCTCCAAGTCAAATCTCCGAAAATCCACAATGATCTCCCTCTGTGCAGTCAAAACCTGAATTGCTGGTAACCGACTTAGCGCATCCGGCACGACGTTAACTTTTCCCGGATGGTACTTAAGATCAAGGTCGTAGTTGGCCATCAGCTCCAACCATCTGCGTTGCCTCATGTTCAACTCCTTCTGAGTGAACACATACTTCAAACTCTTGTGATCTGTAAAGACTTCGACTCTCTCGCCCAAAAGGTAGTGTCTCCAAATCTTCAGGGCGAAGATCACGGCTGCAAGCTCTAAGTCATGAGTCGGATAGTTATTCTCATGAGTCTTCAGTTGTCTCGATGCGTAAGCGACGACTTTCCCGTTCTGCATCAAAACACATCCCAATCCTTTTCCGGATGCGTCGCTGTGAATCACCAGTCCTCCTGAATTATCTGGTACGGTCAGGATCGGGGCGGTTATCAACTTTTGCTTCAACGTCTCGAAGGCCGATGCACATCCATCCGTCCAAACAAACGGTACCTCCTTGCGCGTGAGCTTGGTTAACGGCTCAGCTACATGAGCGAAGTTCTCCACAAATCTTCTGTAGTATCCGGCGAGTCCAAGAAAACTTCTTATCTCCACAACATTCTTTGGAATAGGCCAATCTCGAACTGCTGCAATCTTTTCGGGATCAACGGCAATTCCATCGCCCGACACAACATGCCCCAGAAACTTCACCTCTTCCAGCCAGAATTCGCACTTACTCATCCTCGCAAACAATTTCTCTTGTCTCAGCGTCTGCAGTGCGATCCTTAAATGCTCAGCGTGCTCCTCCGGACTCTTCGAGTATACCAGAATATCGTCAATGAATACCACAATAAACTGGTCCAAGAATGGTGAAAAGACCCTGTTCATCAAATCCATGAATATTGCCGGCGCATTCGTTACTCCGAAGGGCATCACTAGATACTCGAAATGTCCATATCGAGTTTGAAACGCCGTCTTGCAAATGTCTTCTGCTTTCACTCGGACCTGATGATATCCTGATCGCAAATCCAGTTTCGAGAATACCGTCGCGCTACTAAGCTGCTCAAAAAGTTCTCCAATGCGAGGGATCGGGTACTTGTTCTTGATAGTCACCCGGTTCAATTCTCGATAATCAATGCACATCCTTCTCGTGCCATCCTTCTTCTTTACTAAAAGAACTGGAGCTCCGCAAGGCGAGTTGCTGCTTCGAATCCATCCGTTCTCGAGTAATTCACCAACTTGGTTCTTAACTTCTTCCAATTCCACCGGTGCCATCGGATAATAAGATTTTGATACTGGCGCTGCACCAGGAATAAGGTCAATCGCAAACTCCACATCTCGCTTCGGCGGTAAGCCCGATACATCTTCAAATACATCCATAAAGTCGCGAACAACTGTCGGCTCTTCATTACTATCAACTTCCATAGCTGCAAGAACACCATTTGTCGGCCTAGCCCTAAACTCGACTAGCCCGACAGAACTGCGTCCTTACCGCAAATGCTGTCTACACTGTTGGCTGCGAAAGTCCAGCGAAACTACTGAGTCTCATCCACTCTGCTGTATGCACGTCCACAGCTGCTCCATTAAGTTCCAGCCCAATAAATCTCTCTTCCATTCCTCCCGTGCAGTCCGCGGGAAGAACTTCTCCAGGAAACTCTTAGAGAAATCTGCCCAACTGATTGGCTTGGACAAGCGGGTCTCCTCCATAAGCCACCACTCTCGGGCGTAATCCACCAGCTGAATGCGCACCACATCAACTCTCTTGTCTTCTGGGATCTGTGCCGCAATCAGTAAATTCTCCGTGTCCACTAGCCACTGCTCGGCTGGCAACGGCTCCTCCAGACCAGTGAAAGTAGTAGGATCCAACCGTCTGAAATCTGCCACGGTCCCTACTCGGTCAACTGGCTTCGCTACAGCGGTGTTTACAGACTGCCGAATGTCCTGCAAACCCTCCTGAAATGAATCTGCTTGCTGCTGGATCAGCTCAGTTTGCCTTTTCTGATTTCCAGCATTCCTCTTATCATTCCAAGCATGGCGGCTTCGTTCACACTCCTCCGGTACGTCTTCAACTTCTTACCTGTCATAATCCTGAACTCAAAACACCCAACATTAGCATGACGATAGATTCTGACTGTGGATCAAGGCTAGAACTCCAAGATACTTAAATAGAGTACTGCATTGTAGCTATGCCGCGGTATCATAGCCGCAATTACTTAACTCCACCCAAGTCGCCTAAGTCCTAGAGATAACAAGAAATTAGGTTTTCGAATTGACAATGCAGAGTAAGTTTGCATGTCGACATGATCCGGAAGAATGATTCAAGGATGGTAAAACGGTCAAAGTGGCAGGACATGTTTCCTAATCACGGGTATTATGATTCGTGTATCGGGTGCAATACCCAACTACGAAGAATCAAGCCAATTAACCTATGGCTCTGATACCAAAAGAACCATGTCACGCCCCGCTTCCCAGAGTACGCAAGATTGGGCACGTGATATAGCCAACCATGCTACCTGTGGGTAGGAAGTATCCATCCACAGTCACATTACGGTTGTAGAGATATCTAGAACAAGATAAATAAACTAATCTAACACATGTCCAAATCCATAATAACAAGAGTCAATAAACAATAGTGCGGAAGCAAATGATCCAATACAATAAATAAACAGTATGTCCTATAATGCGGGCTCACATCTGGAAATGAAATGAAATAAATAAACTAATCACTAAGGACTCACAGTTCAGCCTGCTGGCTGAAGTACTCCTGCTCGGTCGTCGACAGTGGTAAGGAATCTGGGCCATGCAAAACCCAGACGTCAGCGCGTCATGTCAACCAAATAATATAATATAAACATGGTAATAAGCAATGCAGGTATGAACATGAATAAAGCAGTACTATGAAATAACAGTGCAGGGTAATGTGCAGTGGTAACTAAACTGTCCTATCGGGTTTCTACTCTATAGTCTTTGAAATCAATTGATGAATCGTCGATGTAACTCAATAGTATCCCGTACATACCCGGGACCACGGCCACAATATTCTCGGCTGCAGCCGAGACATACCGCTAGGCACAAAACAGGAAAGTGTACACTCGGTAGTATCCCGTACATACCCGGGATCACGGCCACAATATTCTCGGCCGAAACCGAGACATGCCGCTAGGCACAAACAGGAATGTGTACACTCGAACAGGTAGTGAACTGTCGAGTTACAAGTCAGGTTCATCTTTGATTTCCCCATACCCCCAAGTTATGTATGTCAGGTCAGGTATTCAGTAGTCAAGGACTAATGCCAACACAGAATCAGGTAAAGCAGGTCTGTCTGAATAGACAGCAGGAATGGTCCATGAGGACCCCAAGTCAGGTTTGTTGGCATTAGGCAATGAGATCGGGTAACAGGTTAGGTCATGTTTCAACAGGTTGAGTCGGTATATATGTATGTGTAGCAGAGTCAGGTCAATATGTAATGCAATTGAGTATGTGCTCACAACAGGTATACAATCGAACAATGAACAGCAGTAAGAATTTAAAGTAAACGGCAATGATAGTCATTTAATCACAATGGTGCTTTGTATTATCTTTATTAACAGGTTCAAGCACCCTTGGGGTGCAATAGTCATAAAGTGAAACGATCAACAACATAAAGTAATGAAGCTACATGAATTTAAACTAAGCATAATAATTGTCTCATGGGTGATTTAACAAATGAAGCGAGGACGATCTACTTGGTTTAGTTAGTTAAAGTGTGGATTGATAGCAGACCGATTAATTACAAAAAACTACTATACCGATTCAATGTTAAGAATAATTGTAACCGTCAATTCTAAGTTATAAAATAATATGTTAATTAAGTGTATAGCAAGACTTGATCTTGTGTACTAGCATGTTAAAGCAAGTATTCGGATACTTGCCTCGACGGTTTCGCAAACCGGAAAGCACGGATGCAATGTCGGCAGAAAACACGAGACGGGTGCATGGACTACGGATCGAGTCCCAACAGCGAACAGCGGGACCACACGGACCAGAGTACCTCGCTGGAGCGTCGGGTCCAAACGATGGCACGGCCGGAATCCGGCGAAAGTCAAAGGCGACGAAGTTAGCAAAACACGATATACGTATTAAAGATTAGCGGGGGGATCTAGCACAAATGGAAAGATAAAGGGATGCTTAGAGGGAAGAACCAGGGCAACCACGACGGGTTCGACGGCGATGGGGCACCGGCGAGGCAGCGACGGCTGGAATTTTCTGGGTTCGTTGGAAAGAGGGTGGTGCGGTGAGTAGAGGGGTGCTGGCCCGCTCTGGTGATCAAGGGGAGACGGAGGTGGTCGGAGGTGGCTCTGGCGACGACGGCGAGGATCGACGGCACGTTTTCCAGCGACCCGGGGGTTGGTGCTAGGGTCGGGCTCAGGTTCTGTGGTGGTCTGGCGAAGCGAGGAGGAAGAAGACGACGAGGTCGGGACGAGGATGAAGGGAGGAAGGCCTTGGCGTCGTCGGCGATGGGAGGCGGCGGCGGCACTGGGTGCTGGTGGCGGCGTCGGGATTGGGTTTGGAGGCTCAGCAAGGAGGGAGGAAGGAGGTAGGGGGGTGCGGTAAGGCCGTGGAGGCGAGGACGGCGACGGCGAGGTCGCAGGGAGGTCGACGGCGAGGGCTCGACGAAACTAGGGTTAGGGTTCGGTGAGGTTTCGTCGCAGGAGTTTTCTCATGATGGAGAGAAGACGAGGAGGCTGCGTAAAATATAGGGAAAGAGAGAGAGAGATTAGGATTGGAGAGAGAGAGAAACAGATTGTTAGAGATAGAGAGAGATTGAGAAATTAGAGAGAGATAGAGAGAGGCGGAGAGAGAGAGAGAGAGGATAGGGCCCACGAGAAGGAAGCTCGTGATTGGCTGGGAGGCTGCAAGGAATTTTTAAAGAAAGATTTAAAAGAGATTTGACGTAAAAATTGTAACAGAGTATATATTTTCTGGTTTTATAATATTTAATTAAATGGGCATTTTCGGTGCTAAATGAAACATTTCCAAATCGCGCCCGGGTTGCGCCCAAATGTTCCAAATTCAAATTATAGGATTTTAAGCGAGTTCCAAATTTTGAAAAGAGGTGTCTTGTGATTAAAATGCATGCCCCCAAGTCGGACACTTGCACGCGCGCGTAGCCGTCCAAACTTGCCCGTTTAGCCGAACGGGAAGAAATCTCGACACGCGGATGCTACCACGCGACTAGTGGCGACGAGTAGGCCAACATGGATATTTTTAATTTCATTTTAGGTATTAAAATTTGTTATGTGCCAAAATGACTTAACCGGTTAAAATTTAGCAATAAACACCAAACAATCAGGATAATTGGAATGAGCAATATATAACACTCAACTAGCAATAGAAATAGTATTATTGGGCTCGGGTGTTACAGAAGGACTAGTAGTTTGAGGTATAACTTTCTTACATAGTAGTTAAACCTCATAGTTTGTATGTTAGTTAGGATTTAGTATCGATCCTGGAGTTTAGTCAATGTTACGAAGCATATAAAAATCGTTTTTTGCAAATTGCGCCTCCTCGCGAACACGTGGGGTGCGTGGTATCGACTTACAGTAGTATCAGAGCCTAACTAACCTTTACTAGCTTATTAGCAAGTTATTAGAATTTCGATCGTCGGAAAATCACGAAAACGGAACACCCGCACCCTCAGTTTCTGTCGATTTTTTAAACTGCAAGAAAAATTATTTCAGAAGAATGAAAATTCAGTGCAGGGTATTATTAGAACACCTGAGTCGGTGAATCACTAAGACGACCGCGGAAGCGCGGCGGAACAGTGCGTTCCGCCGCGGTTCCACGGCCGAGTCGAGACCGATTCGACTCGTTCTTCTTCTGTTGTTTTATTTTTAGGTGTTTTGTATTCTTGTATATTTGGTTTCTACCCAGTATATTTTGTGTGCTGGTTTGAACTTAGGGTAGACACGGAAAATAGTTTTCGATCGAAATTCTAAGTTATTTGCTAATCGGGTTTTATCTGTATTGTGATATATGTGTTCATAAACTTTAGCTAATTACTATATATCGGTTAGTTTGGGGTTGCACATATCTGTGATGTTGGTTTGTGTATATGAACTTATTGGATCGTCGTGGATGAATAGCCGGGTTATGAGATGAGAGTTTTCTTTCATTCGATATAAATTGTAAAGTGATGTAATATTATTTTGCGGGGCACATCCGGATTGAGGTTGTAGCTACCGTTGTATTATTTCTTTTACTGTTTTCTGCTCCTAGGATAGACCCAAGGTGGGGTGCACAAACTACCGGGTTCTTTGAAATGCCGAGTGGCCTACTCATTTTACCGAGGGAGGTTGCTTCACTTCGAGAATTTGGCAGGTAGTTTGCCGCACCCGTAGGGGTCTAGGGTGGGGTTTATCACGACCGTGGAATCCGTTTTTCGTTACAGGCTTAAATGAAATGCGGAATTCCTAGTATATCAAATATGTTCATCTGTGATCTGGAATGCCTATTATTGCGTGAGACGAATGGATATTATTATATATATTATATAATAGACATTGCTTATATTTTGCATCCGCGCTAGTCCAGCCCCCAGCTCTGGCGTTAGTTAAGTAACCTAACAGTGTAAGACGGGGCCCCGTGGAGAATGCGGATGTCATAAGCGTACGTTGTATTTTCGTTTCTTTTTGCAATGGTAGGTTAATTGATGGGACTGCATATTAATGCAAAGCAAACAAATTAAAGTTGAATCGTTGGAACACCTTTAAAACCATTCGGTTTTTTCAAAAAGCAAAATTTTAAATGCGGAACCTAAAGCACTCCTTTTAAAAGCTATCAGGTTCATTCGATTATATCCAGTTTACTACGTTCACGGTTTTGCCAAAACCATTCGTACCCCTCCGTCATTTAAGTTGGGTATTCAGAAGCATTCAAGCTATGTATTTTGACCTTCGCCAAGGTATAATGATTGGTAGCTGCTGAATATTCATCTATAGCATAGATAGGCGTTGGTTTGGAACAATCGTACTACTATTTTGGCCTTCGTCAAGAGTATGTACGGGTGGGTTCAAATTAATATGGACAATGACGTGTAGAACTTGACATGTGACTTATGATATGTTGGCCTTCGTCAAGATCATAAAAGCATGTGGCAAAAATCCACATCGAGGGTTTCTAAAGAAACTGAAACTTGCTAGTGTTGCATACCATTTGGAGTGTGATAATTTTGGTAAGATTCCTTCAAAATTATCCCACAATGATATTTGGATCCCAATCCTACTGTGAGTATATGCTACTCCTCGGGAGATTTTTCACTAAACAATTAATACTATAAACCAAGTAGGTGTCTAGAACGGTGTTAGCGGGACTACGCCTCCAGGGAAAAGAGGTTATTTAATTAAGGAACTTCGCGAAAACGTCGTAAAACCTCCCTCGAAGTACCGACACTAGCCTGACTGAAAAATTAAGCAAGAATTGTAGGTGAGATTAATCCTGACTAATTCTTCTTTTATGGTTTAAGAAATGATTCGAGAAACAATGGGAACCGTCCTGTTTAGATAAACTGAAAACCAATCTAAACTTCCAAGAGAATCATGCTAAAGTGTTTTCTCTCTCTCTCCTAATTGCAGCGACCAAGATGACTGGCCTTAAGTTGCTTTTAGATAAAAATATATTGACGGGGCCAAATTATAAAGATTGGATCAGAAATGTCCAGATGGCCATCACATATGACAAACTGGGCTATCTTCTTACTACCAAAGCCCTCGCCGTCCCAGGTCCATATTCCAGCGTCGCGGATAAGAAATCCGTAAGACCTGGGAAATTGACAGTGCGAAAGCCAAGTGCCTCGTGCTGGCCTCTATAGATAATAAACACCAGAGATGGCAAGAGAAAATGGATCTTGAATCTATCTTCCTCCATACCAAGGAATTATATGGAGAGCAATTTCGTATTGCAAGATACGAAATCTCGAAGAAACTATTTCAAGCGAGGTTAGCCATCGGGCTATCTGTAGGGGACCACATCCTTAAGATGATCAGCTTGATTGAAAAGCTCGCGGATCTGGGGGCCACGTTGGAGAACGAGCTGTATACAAACTTGATTCTACAGTCACTCCTTTCTACCTACGTCCAGTTTATCTTGAATTTTAACATTCAAGGGAAGGAAGTTACACTTTCAGAACTCAACATGTTGAGGAGCGCTGAGGGCACCCTGCAGAAGTCTAGGGAGACACCCGCTCTGCTTGTTGGAGGATCTTCCTCTTCGAGATACAAGGCGAAAGCCAAGGGAAAGAAGAAGAAGGCCCTCATCAAGCCGAAAGACGGTGTTAGTAAGGTAGAGGCAAGGGGCATGAAAAAAGTTGGGGGGCCGACGGTAGGGAAGGATGAATACTTCTACTGTCATAAGAAGGGCTATTGGAAGAAAGATTGCAGGGACTGGAAAGCCCAAAACCAGGGTGCGAAGCAGGTTGTGGCTTCAGCTTCAGGTGTGTTTGTGATTGAAAACTGTCTGTCAATCAACTCTACTTCCTGGGTATTGGATACCGGATCAGGATCTCATATCTGTAATTCTTTACAGGCACTGAGAAGCCGTAGAATTTTGAAGGCGGGTGATATGACCCTCAGGGTTGCTAACGGAGCGAGCGTAGATGCTGTGTCCGTAGGGGAATATCACTTAGGATTGACAAGTAGACATATTTTGGTTTTGCGCAACTTTTTTTGTGTACCTAGTTTGACTTGTAATATCATTTCTGTATTTTTGTTATCTAAAAAAGCTTATGATTTTACATTTGTAAGCGATGTAATAAACATCCACCTTAATTATGGTTTGATTGGGTCGGGTACACTAAACAACGGTATATACGTATTAAACCAACTGCAAGTTTTCAACGTCCAGAATACACACAAAAGAAAGTCTCCAGAATTAAATCAAGCTTTCTTACGGCATTGTAAACTGGGTCACATCAATGAAACACGATCGAACAAGTTACATAAAGAGGGATATTTAGATCTGTTCGAATATCAGTCATATGCAACTTGTCAGTCATATTTCAAAGAAAAGATGACAAAGACTCCGTTCACTGGACACGGAGTAAGAGCAAGCGAGCTCTTGGGACTCATACACAGCGACGTGTGTGGTATAATGTCTACGCATGCAAGAAGTGGTTATTCCTATTTCATTACTTTTACGGATGATTTCTTTAGGTATGGACATGTCTTCTTGATGAAACATAAATCCGAGACCTTTGAGAAATTTCGAGAATATAAGAATGAAGTAGAAAACCAAACCGGCAAAAGTATCAAGACACTGAGATTTGATCGAGATGGTGAATACTTAAGTGCTGAGTTTCTGGATTACTTAAAAGAGAATGGAATTCTCTGTCAGTTTACTCCTCCATACACACCACAACACAACGGTGTATCGAAAAGGCGGAACAGAACCCTATTGGATATGATACGTTCAATGATGAATAACGCTGAGTTGCCGTGATCCTTCTAGGGTTGTGCACTAGAATCAATTGCATATCTTTTGAACAAGGTTCATACCAAAACTATGCCTACTACACCATATCAGATGTGGAGTGGGAAGAAACCCTATCTTCAGTATCTGAAGATATGGGGATGTCCAGCTTTTATTAAAAAGCAGCATACGGACAAGCTCGAGGCACGCTCAGTACTGTATAAGTTTGTGGGATACCCAAAGAACTCCAGGGGGTATCTTTTCTATTATGCAGAGGAACAAAAGGTTTTTGTTTCTCGTCATGTCCACTTCTTGGAAACTCAATTTTTAGAAAAAGAGATAAGTGGGAGCGCAATAGAACTGGAAGAAATTCTAGAACCACAAGCTATTACTGAAACTATGGTGGAACCAGAAGTTTCAAAAGAATAAGACATCCCTGCGCCACTCCGCAGGAGTAGTAGGCTGTCTCATCCACCCGAGCGATACTACGGTTTTCTCATAAACGGGAATAGAGAGGATTGCATCATTGATAATAATGAGCCAACTAGCTTCCAGCAAGCCATTCTGTAACACCCGAGCCTAGTAATACTATTTCTATTGCTAGTTGAGTGTTTTATATTGCTCATTCCAATTATCCTGATGGTTTGGTGCTTTTTGCAAAATTTTAAACGGTTAAGTCATTTTGGCACATAACAAATTTTAACACCTAAAATGAAATTAAAAGTATCCTTGTTGGCCTACTCGTCGCCACTAGTCACGTGGTAGCGTCCGCGTGTCGAGATTTCTTTCCGTTCGGTTAAACGGGCAAGTTTGGACGCCTACGCACGCGTACAAGTGTCCGACTTGGGAGCATGCATTTTAATCATTAAACACCTCTTTTCAAAATTTGGAACCAGCTTAAAATCCTATAATTTGAATTTGGAGCATTTGGGCGCAACCCGGGCGCGATTTGGAAATTTTCATTTAGCGCCGAAAATGCCCATTTAATTAAATATCATAAAATTAAAATATATACAAATATAATCTTCTTAACCGTTAAATCTTTTAAAATCCTTTCAAATCTCCTTTTAAAATTTTCCCCAGCCAATCATCACGAGGGCTTTACCCTCGTGGGCCCCCTTCCTCTCTCTCTCTCTCTCCGTCTCTCTCTGTCTCTCTCTATTCTCTTTCTCTCTCTCTCTCTAACAACTTCTCTCTCTCTCTCCTCATATATAATTATCATGCAGCCGCCCCTATTCATCTTCCCCTCACGAGAAAAACCCTCGAACCCCGTCGAACCCTAGCCGCTCGTCGCCGTCGCCGCCGCAGTCCTCGCGCCGACGAGACCAACACCCTTGCCTACGCCGCAACCCCGTCCTCCTCTGCCCTCCTTCCTCTGTTCTCCCTCCTCCATAACCTGCAAACCCACCCCGACGACATCACCCGGCCGCAGATCTCGCCGTCGACGCCGCCTCTCGTCACCAACGACGCCTGCAACTCCCTCTCTTCCTCCTCGTCCCGACCTCGTCATCGCCTTCGTCCTTCCCTCGCCGGACCACCAGAACCCGAGCCCGACCCTAGCACCAACCCCGGGTCACTGGAAAACGTGCCGTCGGTCCTCGCCGTCGTCGCCAGAGCCACCTCCGACCGCCTCCGTCTTCCCTCGATCACCAGAGCAGGCCAGCAAACCCCATACTCACCGCACCACCTCTTCCAAAGAACCAGGAAGCTTTCCAGCCTTTGCTGCATCGCCGTCGCTGCCTCGCCGGCGTCCCATCGCCGTCGAGCCCGTCGTGATTGCCCCTGGTGCTTCCCTGTAAGAATCTCTTTCACTTTTTTTAGTGCTAGAACCCCCCGCTGATCTTATTACGTATATCGTGTTGCTAACTTCGTTGCCGATGACTTTTGCCGGATTCCGACCGTGCCGTCGTTTGGACCCGACGCTCCAGCCAAGTACCCTGGTCCGTGTGGTTCCGCTGTTCGCTGTTGGGACTCGATCCGTGGCCCGTGCACCCGTCCCGTGTTTTCTGCCGACAGTGCATCCGTGCTTTCCGGTTTGCGAAACCGTCAAGGCAAGATTTCTTGCTACATGCTACGTTAAACTAATTAAATTATTTGACTCACAAACTTGCTATATTAACTAAGTATTGCTACTTGTCTCATTGGACGAAATATGAGGTACATTATAATACTGTCAACTAAACCGTATTTTGCCACCGTAACCTTAATGACAACTACCTGCTAATCATTTTACTATTTAGAGGATAATAGTCGCGCACTTATATCTTTATTGCCTGCTGTTATTAATATTGCGCTACACTGTGATTATTGCACCCCAAGGGTGCTTGAACCTGCTAATAAGAGAATACAAAGCATCACTGTGTTTACATGGAATAATATTGTTATTTACTGTTCCTGCTGTTGTTCCTTATTCGTTACTATACCTGTTATCAGCATACATTTGATTGCATTACATATTGACCGATCTTGATACACCTGACACATGTACTGATACACCGGACATGACACCCTGTACATATCAACTCAACCTGTTGAAAACGTGACCTGACCTGTTACCTGATCTCATGCCTAATGCCGACAAACCTGACCATTCCTGCTGTCTATCCAGACAGACCTACTTTTACCTGATTTTGTGTTGGCATTAGTCCTTGACTACTGAATACCTGACCTAACATACATAACTTGGGGGTATGGGGAAATCAAAGGTGAAACCGACTTGTAACTCAACAGTTCGATACTTGTTCTGATCAGTCTTACGGGCTTGGCCAGTCCGGGAGTGATGATGCAGACATAACTCGTCCATCCTACTACCTACTTTTACTGCTTAGCGGCACGTCTCGGATTCAGCCCCGAGGACCTTGACCGTGGTCCCGGGCACGCACGGGATACTATTGAGTTACATCGACGATTCATCAATTGATTTCAAAGACTATAGAGTAGAAACCTGATAGGACAGTTTAGTTACCACTGTACATTACCCTGCTCTGTTATTTCTTAGTACTGCTTTATTCATGTTCATACCTGCATTGCTTATTACCATGTTTATATTATATTATTTGGTTGACATGACGCGCTGACTTCTGGGTTTTGCATGGCCCAGATTCCTTACCACTGTCGACGACCGAGCAGGAGTACTTCAGCCAGCAGGCTGATTTGAGTTCTATAGTGGTTAGTTCGTTTATTGCATTTTATTTCCAGGTGCGATCCCGCATTATGGGGCGTACCTTTCTATTATTGTATTGGATCATTTGCTTCCGCACTCATTGTTTACTGATTCTTGTTATTATGGATTTGGACATGTATTAGATTAGTTTATTATTTTGTTCTTGATATCTCTACAACCGTAATGTGACTGTGGATGGATATTTCCTACCCACAGGTAGCATGGTTGGTTATGTCACGTGCCCAATCTTGCGTACTCTGGGAAGCGGGGCGTGACATGGTTCTTTTGTTATCAGAGCCATAGGATAGTCGGGTTGATTCTTTTGTAGTTGGGTATTGTACCCAACACACGAATCAGAATACCCGTGTTTAGGAAACATGTCCTGCCACCTTGACCGTTTTACCATCCTTGAATCATTCTTCCGGATCATGTCGACATGCAAACTTACTTTGCGTTTGTCAACTCGAAAACTTAATTTCTTGTTATCTCTAGGACTTAGGCGACTTGGGTGGAGTTAAGTAATTGCGGCTATGATACCGCGGCATAGCTACAATGCGATACTCTATTTAAGTATCTTGGAGTTCTAGCCTTGATCCACATTCAGAATCTATCATCATGCTAATGTTGGGTGTTTTGAGTTCAGGATTATGACAGGTAAGAAGTTGAAGACGTACCAGAGGCGTGTGAACGAAGCCGCCATACTTGGAGTGATAAAAGAAATGCTGGAAATCAAAGAAACAGACCGAGCTGATCCAGCAGCAAGCGGACTTGTTTCAGGAAGGTTTGCAGATCGTTCAGCAGTCTGTAAACGATGTTGGAACTAGACCAGCTGACCGAGTAAGGACCGTAGCAGATTTCAGACTTTTGGATCCGTCTACTTTCACTGGTCTGGAGGAGCCGTTGCCAGCCGAGCAGTGGCTAGTGACACGGAGAATTTGCTGATTGCGGCACAGATCCCAGAGGACAAGAGGTTGTTGTGGTGCGCTTTCAGCTAGTGGTTTACGCCGAGAGTGATGGCTTGCGGAGGAGACCCGCTTGCCCAGGCCAATCAGTTGAGCGGATTTCTCTAAGAGTTTCCTGGAGAAAATTCTTCCCGCGGACTGCACGGGAGGAAATGGAAGAGAAGTTCATCGGACTAAGACAGAATGGAGCAACCGTGGACGTGCATGCAGCAGAATGGACGAGACTCGGTAGTCTCGCTGGACCTTCCACAGCCAACTATGTAGACAGCAGTTGCGGTAAGGAAGTAGTTTTGTCGGGCCAGTCGAGTTTAGGGCTAGGCTGACAAACAGTGTTCTTGCAGCTATGGCAGTTGATAGTAATGAAGAGCCGGCAGTTGTTCGCGACTTTATGGATGTATTTGCAGATGTTTCGGGCTTACCGCCGCAGTGAGATGTGTAGTTCGCGATTGACCTTATTCCTGGTGCAGCGCCAGTATCAAAATCTTATTATCCGATGGTACCAGTGGAATTGGAAGGAGTTAAGAAGCAAGTTGGTGAATTACTCGAGAAGGGATGGATTCGAAGCAGCAACTCACCTTGGGGAGCTCCAGTTCTTTTAGTAAAGAAGAAGGATGGCACGAGAAGGATGTGCATTGATTATCGAGAATTGAACCGGGTGACTATTAAGAACAAGTACTCGATCCCTCGCATTGGAGAACTTTTTGAGCAGCTTAGTGGCGCGAGGGTATTCTCGAAACTGGATTTGCGATCAGGATATCATCAGGTCCGAGTGAAAGCAGAAGACATTTGCAAGACGGCGTTTCGAACTCGATATGGACATTTCGAGTATCTAGTGATGCCCTTCGGAGTAACGAATGCGCCGGCAATATTCATGGATTTGATGAACAGGATCTTTTCACCATACCTGGACCAGTTTGTTGTGGTATTCATTGACGATATTCTGGTATACTCGAAGAGTCCGGAGGAGCATGCTGAGCATTTAAAGATCGCCCTGCAGACGCTGAGACAGGAGAAATTATTCGCGAAAATGTGTAAGTGCGAATTTTGGCTGGAAGAAGTGAAGTTTCTGGGGCATGTTGTGTCGGGCGATGGAATCGCCGTTGATCCCGAGAAGATTGCAGCAGTTCGAGATTAGCCTATCCCAAGAAATGTGGCTGAGATAAGAAGTTTCCTTGGTTTGGCCGGATACTACAGAAGATTTGTAGAGAACTTCGCTCGTTTAGCTGAGCCGTTAACCAAGCTCACGCGCAAGGAGGTATCGTTTGTTTGGACGGATGGATGTGCATTGGCCTTCGAGGCGTTGAAACAGAAGTTGATAACCGCCCCTATCCTAACCGTACCGGATGATTCAGGAGGACTGGTGATTCACAGCGACGCATCCGGAAAAGGATTGGGATGTGTTCTGATGCAGAATGGGAAAGTCGTCGCTTACGCATCGAGACAACTGAAGACTCATGAGAAGAATTATCCGACTCATGACTTGGAGCTTGCAGCCGTGATCTTCGCCCTGAAGATTTGGAGACACTACCTTTTGGGCGAGAGAGCCGAAGTCTTTACTGATCACCAGAGTTTGAAGTATGTGTTCACTCAGAAGGAGTTGAACATGAGACAACGCAGATGGTTGGAGCTGATGGCCGACTACGACTTTGATTTTAAATACCATCCGGGAAAAGTTAACGTCGTGCCAGATGCGCTAAGTCGGTTACCAGCAATTCAGGTATTGACCGCACAAAGGGAGATCATTGCGGATTTTCGGAGATTTGATTTGGAGGTTGTGCTACCACATGCTACGGGACAGTTGTTGCAGTCGCAAGTACAGTCGTCCTTAGTTGAGAAGATTAAAGCGGCACAATCGCAGGATCCTAGACTGCAAAAGTTTCGAGAGCAGGTTGAAGTTGGACTGCGAACCGATTTACTGATCCATGAAGATGGTTCGTTGAGGTATGGTAGTCGTGTGTGTGTGCCAAAAGGGGATGTGGGTGAAGAGCTTATGAAGGAGGCACACAGTTCAGCTTACTCTGTACATCCAGAAGGGACAAAGATGTACCGAGATATTCGACAGCACTTCTGGTGGGAAGGTATGAAACGGGAAATTGCTCGCTTCGTGGCTAAGTGCTTGGTGTGTCAGCAAGTCAAGGCCGAACACCAAAGGGTTACTGGTTTGTTGCAACCACTTCCGATTCCTCAGTGGAAGTGGGAACATATAACCATGGATTTCGTGACGGATTTACCGCGGAGTCCAAAGGGCAACAATGTTGTATGGGTGATTGTCGATCGGTTGACCAAGTCAGCTCACCTTATTCCTTTTCGGGTTGGTCAATCGACGGAGACTTTGGCAGAGCGGTACATGAAGGAGATTGTAAGATTGCATGGAGTACCGGTAAGCATCGTGTCCGATCGGGACACTCGGTTCTTGTCGCACTTTGGAGGAGTTTACAAGAAAGTTTGGGGACTCGATTGAAGTTTAGCACAGCTTATCATCCTCAGACTGATGGACAATCGGAGAGAACGATCCAGACCCTTGAAGATATGTTAAGAGCGTGCATGTTGGACTTCAAAGGTTCTTGGGAGGATCATCTACACCTGGTGGAGTTTTCGTACAACAATAGCTTCCAAACGACTATTCAGATGGCTCCGTTTGAAGCGTTGTATGGTCGTAAGTGCCGTTCACCCGTATGTTGGGACGACGTTGGTGAACGAAGATTATTAGGACCAGATTTGGTGGTACAGACAGTCGAGAAGGTGAATACAATCAGGAAGCATATGAAGGCAGCTCAAGACAGACAGAAAAGTTGGGCCGACACGTCAAGAAGACCTCTAGAGTTCGCCGTGGGTGATTTGGTATTCCTGAAGATATCACCGACTAGAGGGGTGATTCGCTTTGGAAGTCGGGGAAAGCTTAGTCCTCGATTCGTTGGACCCTTCGAGATATTGGAGCGTGTTGGAGAGGTAGCGTACCGGTTGGCGTTACCACAGTCATTAGCAGGAGTGCACGATGTGTTCCATGTGTCTCAACTATGGAGGTATGTTCGCGATGAGACTCATGTCTTGGATCATTCGGAGTTGACCGTACGGGAGGACCTAACTTTTGAGGAGCGACCAGTTGAAATCAAGGATCGAAGAGAAAAGGTTCTTAAGAACAAGGTTATCCCTCTTGTACTAGTTTCTTGGGATAATCGATTGCATGGAGAATCCACTTGGGAGCGAGAAGACGAGATCCGACAGAAATTTCCTCACCTTTTCCTATAGTTAGCTATCTTGTATTCTTGAAATTTCGAGGACGAAATTCTTTTGTAGTTGGGTATGATGTAACACCCGAGCCCAGTAATACTATTTCTATTGCTAGTTGAGTGTTTTATATTGCTCATTCCAATTATCCTGATGGTTTGGTGCTTTTTGCAAAATTTTAACCGGTTAAGTCATTTTGGCACATAACAAATTTTAACACCTAAAATGAAATTAAAAGTATCCTTGTTGGCCTACTCGTCGCCACTAGTCGCGTGGTAGCGTCCGCGTGTCGACATTTCTTTCCGTTCGGTTAAACGGGCAAGTTTGGACGCCTACGCACGCGTACAAGTGTCCGACTTGGGGGCATGCATTTTAATCATTAAACACCTCTTTTCAAAATTTGGAACCCGCTTAAAATCCTATAATTTGAATTTGGAGCATTTGGGCGCAACCCGGACGCGATTTGGAAATGTTTCATTTAGCGCCGAAAATGCCCATTTAATTAAATATCATAAAATTAAAATATATACGAATATAATCTTCTTAACCGTTAAATCTTTTAAAATCCTTTCAAATCTCCTTTTAAAATTTTCCCCAGCCAATCATCACGAGGGCTTTACCCTCGTGGGCCCCTTTCCCCTCTCTCTCTCTCCGTCTCTCTCTGTCTCTCTCAATTCTCTTTCTCTCTCTCTCTCTAACAACTTCTCTCTCTCTCTCCTCATATATAATTATCATGCAGCCGCCCCTATTCATCTTCCCCTCACGAGAAAAACCCTCGAACCCCGTCGAACCCTAGCCGCTCGTCGCCGTCGCCGCCGCAGTCCCCACGCCGACGAGACCAGCACCCTTGCCTACGCCGCAACCCCGTCCTCCTCTGCCCTCCTTCCTCCGTTCTCCCTCCTCCATAACCTGCAAACCCACCCCGACGACATCACCCGGCCGCAGATCTCGCCGTCGACGCCGCCTCTCGTCACCAACGACGCCTGTAACTCCCTCTCTTCCTCCTCGTCGTCGCCTTCCTCCTCCCCTCGCCGGACCACCAGAACCCGAGCCCGACCCTAGCACCAACCCCAGGTCGTTGGAAAACGTGCCGTCGGTCCTCGCCGTCGTCGCCAGAGCCACCTCCGACCGCCTCCGTCTTCCCTCGATCACTAGAGCAGGCCAGCAAACCCCATACTCACCGCACCACCGTCCCGTGTTTTCTGCCGACAGTGCATCCGTGCTTTCCGGTTTGCGAAACCGTCAAGGCAAGATTTCTTGCTACATGCTACGTTAAACTAATTAAATTATTTGACTCACAAACTTGCTATATTAACTAAGTATTGCTACTTGTCTCATTGGACGAAATATGAGGTACATTATAATACTGTCAACTAAACCGTATTTTGCCACCGTAACCTTAATGACAACTACCTGCTAATCATTTTACTATTTAGAGGATAATAGTCGCGCACTTATATCTTTATTGCCTGCTGTTATTAATATTGCGCTACACTGTGATTATTGCACCCTAAGGGTGCTTGAACCTGCTAATAAGAGAATACAAAGCATCACTGTGTTTACATGGAATAATATTGTTATTTACTGTTCCTGCTGTTGTTCCTTATTCGTTACTATACCTGTTATCAGCATACATTTGATTGCATTACATATTGACCGATCTTGATACACCTGACACATGTACTGATACACCGGACATGACACCCTGTACATATCAACTCAACCTGTTGAAAACGTGACCTGACCTGTTACCTGATCTCATGCCTAATGCCGACAAACCTGACCATTCCTGCTGTCTATCCAGACAGACCTACTTTTACCTGATTTTGTGTTGGCATTAGTCCTTGACTACTGAATACCTGACCTAACATACATAACTTGGGGGTATGGGGAAATCAAAGGTGAAACCGACTTGTAACTCAACAGTTCGATACTTGTTCTGATCAGTCTTACGGGCTTGGCCAGTCCGGGAGTGATGATGCTGACATCACTCGTCCATCCTACTACCTACTTTTACTGCTTAGCGGCACGTCTCGGGTTCAGCCCCGAGGACCTTGACCGTGGTCCCGGGCACGCACGGGATACTATTGAGTTACATCGATGATTCATCAATTGATTTCAAAGACTATAGAGTAGAAACCTGATAGGACAGTTTAGTTACCACTGCACATTACCCTGCTCTGTTATTTCTTAGTACTGCTTTATTCATGTTCATACCTGCATTGCTTATTACCATGTTTATATTATATTATTTGGTTGACATGACGCGCTGACGTCTGGGTTTTGCATGGCCTAGATTCCTTACCACTGTCGACGACCGAGCAGGAGTACTTCAGCCAGCAGGCTGATTTGAGTTCTATAGTGGTTAGTTCGTTTATTGCATTTTATTTCCAAGTGCGATCCCGCATTATGGGGCGTACCTTTCTATTATTGTATTGGATCATTTGCTTCCGCACTCATTGTTTACTGATTCTTGTTATTATGGATTTGGACATGTATTAGATTAGTTTATTATTTTGTTCTTGATATCTCTACAACCGTAATGTGACTGTGGATGGATATTTCCTACCCACAGGTAGCATGGTTGGCTATGTCACGTGCCCAATCTTGCGTACTCTGGGAAGCGGGGCGTGACACATTCAGAGCAGAGACTCGGTAAAATGGCTGGATGCAATTCGGACCGAGACGGAGTCCATGTACACCAACAAAGTATGGACTTTGGACATTACTCCAGAAGGAGTAAAACCTGTAGACTGCAAATGGATCTTCAGAAAGAAGATTGGTGTAGATGGACATGTTGAAACCTATAAAGCTAGACTTGTTGCTAAAGGTTTTCGTCAAAGACCAGGTTTGGACTATGATGAAACCTTTTCTCCGGTGGCTATGCTCAAATCCATTCGGATCCTTCTTGCCATTACTGCCTTCCACGATTATGAGATTTGGAAGATGGAAGTAAAGACCGCTTTTCTGAATGGGAATTTGGAATAGCGCGTCTATATGGATCAGCCAGAGGGTTTCATTCAGGGTGGGAGCAGCGAGAAAGTGTGCAAGTTGCTTAAATCCATTTATGGATTAAAGCAAGTATCGCGGAGTTGGAACATCTGTTTTGATGAGACGTTCAAAGAATTTGACTTTATCAAAAATCCAGATGAACCATGCATTTATAGTATGATTGTAGCAAGAACTGTTGTATTCCTCGTCTTGTACGTGGATGGCATTCTCTTGATAGGAAATGACATTCCTGTGCTACAATAAGTCGAAGGATTCTTGTCAAAAAGGTTCTCCATGAAAGACCCGAGTGATGCCTTTTACATTCTGGGGATCCAAATCTATCGTGATAGATCTAAGAGGACGTTGGGACTTTCACAGTCCAGATACATCAACACCATACTGAAAAGATTCAGTATGGAAGATTCGAAGCACGGTAATCTACCGGCTTGTCACAGAATCACCCTCTCTAAAAAGATGTCTCACAAGACTGATTTGGAAAGGGATCACATGTCAACTATACCCTACGCTTCTGCGGTAGGCTCTATAATATATGCGATGTTGTGTACCAGACCAGACGTTGCTTACGCACTAAGCATGGTAAGCCGGTATCAGTCAAACCCTGGAGAGAAGCGCTGGATAGCAGTAAAGAACATTCTCAAGTATCTGAGAAGGACCAAGGGGATGTTCTTAGAGTACGGCGGAAAGGACCTCCAGATCAAGGCCTTTGCTGACTCTGGCTTCCAGAATGACAAAGATGACTCTAAGTCCATGTCGAGTTATGTCTTTACCCTCAATGGAGGGACGGTCTGTTGGAAAAGCTCCAAGCAGGACACTGTTGCTAACTCGACGATGGAAGCGGAGTATATCGCCGCATGTGATGCCGCAAAAGAAGCAGTCTGGATAAGAAAGTTCTTAACAGAACTTCAGGTGGTTCCGTCCATTGTTGATCCAATACTTCTGTATTGTGACAACAACGGGGCTATAGTTTTAGCGAAGGAATCCAGGTCCCATCAGAAATCCAGACATATCTTGAGGCAGTATCACTTGATCAGGGAAATCATGGATCGCCGGGAGATCGAGGTGCAGAGAGTTGCTACGGAGAACAACATTGCAGATCCATTCACAAAGGCCATCTCTCAGACGCAGTTCGAGAGGCTATTCGAGATGGTATGTCTGCGATATGCCAGCACATGGCCTTAGTGCAAGCGGGAGATTGTTAGTGATGTATGCCCTAGAGGCCATTATTGTATAGTACTAGTTTGTATATTACATTTTGGAAGCTTGAAATATATACACGGATTTTATGACAGTCTTGCTCAATATGGTAGTATGCTATTTGGTTTGTTTCTATCTAAATATGTGTATATGTTTCTTTTAACGTATCGCTAATACATATTGATAGAGCCCTTAGGATCTTTGCTTGACTACCAACGTTGTGATGGCAGTTACACTAGTAGGGGCTGGATAGTCTATAAGCACATCTTTATACAGGTCCCTAGTCATAGGATTATCGAGATAGGGCATCGATACTCCAGAGTAGACTAGTGTATATGCTTCTCATCACAGCATGGGAGATGGTTTGTCCCGCAGCCATTAGTACGTCGTACTGGAGATAGTATGCATGTGCTCGTTGGGTTGTGAGTTACACTGGACGGACTCGTGGGGAACTGCTGGTTGGTACTATACCTATCGTCAGGTAGCAGTTCCCAGATGATATGAGTACAGTATAGTCCGTTGACTTGACACTGCTACTCGAGTGTGTTCCCAGTGTTCTTTGATTACCACCCTACCACGGCTCTGATGAGTCGTGCAAACAGGTAGTAATTGGGTGCAGTCCTGAAGCACTTAGAGGCAGTGTCAGTTAGATAGGATTCGTCCCTCCCGGTGTTGGGGGTTGATGTCGCGCTGTGATTCGGAAAGCCATTACACAAAGTCCCTGGTCAGGGCAAGCGAGATTTACTGGTAAGTACTCCAGTAGTTTCTCAGGGTGTTTTGGGCTACACTCCGACACTAATTATTGCGCTATTAAGGGTCTGACGTTTACCGCCCCCTAGGCCTGATAAGCGATACTCTTAGACGAATAGACCGAACTGTATGGAGATTATCACAGATAGGCTCAGTAGGAGTTCGGATGAGTTTTCTCATCGGCATTCTTATCGACAGATACCTGGGTAGTCGTTACGTGCAGCTAGTACCGCTAAAGGTTTGTGGTTAAACCCACTGCCAGCGTAGTGTCGAATCTTTAAAGTCTCATACAAAGGGTTTTCCTGCTTCGGGCGAAACGATGTAGAGGTTGTATGTTTTTACGACAGGATTCGAACACATACATGTACTTGTACACGTATGATGTTCGGACGAATTATACTAGTGGGCTTTGGTTTAAGCCAGGTCCTAGTATTAGATTATTGGATTAGTTTCGTCTCATTGAATTCGTGTTTCTCGGAATACGGATACGGGTATGTATATACAGATGATCTCTCAAAATTGCTTCTAGAAGGAGACACCTCATTATGGTTTTTATCTTTTGATCAAAACATTTATTAGGTGGAGGAAATGAGGTGTTATTTATATGATAATTGAAGTATGGCTACTTGGTGACTCATGGTTGACTTCTAAAGCAAAGTTTGACTTAGATATTTTTGTATTAGATATTTTTGTGGGAGATATTTTGTTTGCCTTATAATCACAACAAGAGCCATATTCTATTATCATTATCACAAACACTTTCTCTTTCCTCAAGCTCTCTTCTTCTTCCTCTTAAACCCTAATTGTCTCATGTGTTGAAAATCCTAGGGTTAGTGAGACTAATCTATCCATAGTCACTCTCTACTCACTCTAGGCTACTTAGATTAGCACACCAAGTACCCTGGTTACCTCATCTTAGAGGTAGAAGCTCAAGGTAGACACTCTCGGGTGGATCTTCTTCGACTCGAGGAAGCTGACGAGGAGGCGTGATCCCTATATACTCCAAGGAGCTCACAAGGAGGAGAAGGAAAGCGAGAAGAAGGACTAGTAGCTTGAGGTATAACTTTCTTATATAGTAGTTAAACCTCATAGTTTGTATGTTAATTAGGGTTTATTATCGATCCTGGAGTTTAGTCGATATTACAAAGCATATAAAAATCGTTTTTTGCAAACTTCACCTCCCCGCGAACACGTGGGGTGCGTGGCATCGACTTACACTATGTAGTATTTGATTTACTCGATTGTGAATGGTCCATTTCAAGTGAATCCAATCCCAATCCTTTTGATCTCTACACCCCCATCCTAGAACCACAATTGATTGAAATCCATGCCCTTAATGAGATGTCTTGACTTTCACTTGATTGAGGATATCGACGCTGGGAATATTTTGGATGAAGAACCCACAGTTTTGGATAAGTTTTTCTCACCAATTCATCATGTCCTTTCACTTCCGTGTGGACATCATCTCGAACCATTAGCTGTCTTTTCCGAACTTTATATGCGTCTAGATATTGATGATGATAAATGCATAGATGGGCTGAATTTTGAGGATGAACCAGTTTTACTTGATGAGTCGGATTTTCCAATTCATTTTGTCCCTTCCATTGAATGTGCACACTCTCCTGAACGTTTAACCAATACCATTTCTCAATCACTTCCCTCCATCCTTTCCGTCGTTCCCACTTCGCAAGCCACCATATCACCATCATTTCCTACGTCTGGTTCACCAAGTTCGATCGGCCCATGTTTTCTTGCGAATCTTGAGATGTTTGACCTCATTCTCAACGTGTTGATAGATTAGTACAATTCATTTTTACAATTCGATCATTACAAATTGTACTAATTTATTCACTCCACTTCCACCCTCAAGTTCGTTTTCCATTTATTTTTCCCTCCGCCATTCATCTCCTCTACCGAGACCGTATCTCGCTTTCATCCACACACGGTCTCGTGTATTCTCCATCTCTTTTCTTTATGCATTTTTTCACCAACCCTGGCATTATCGCGATAAAATTTTTGAATGGTTAGTGTTAACTTTTGGCCTGTTTAAGGCCTTGTATAAATTAATGACGTTCTTTTCCTCCTAACTCCGAACTTAACGTTTAAACAGTGGCAACACTGTTTCACTTAAGTTTGGGGACCCTTTTTGTGTATATATTTTGTTTGCTTTTTTTTTATATCTAAAAAAATGAGGGAGTACCGACAATTTTGACTCTCTTGGGGTAACATGACAGTGAGGGCACTGTAAGTTTAAGTTTGGGGGTATGCTCGATAAGTTTTCTACCTTTGCATTTATATGTATATTTTGCATTTGCATACTTATTTAAAAACCTACAAAAATTGAGAATTTTTACAAAAATATAAAAACTTTGTCGTCAAGTTAGCTAGCAGGGTAACTTAGATTTTTATTCCGAAAATTTAGTTGATAGGTTAGAAATAACTAAATTTTAGGCTTAGAAATTAAAACCCCTAAAAATAACCCTCTTTCTGTTTAATCTTGGTAAATATACGTCCTTGCAGTTTTTTTTAGAAGTAGGTAATCTTGAGTTTAATTCTTAAGTTAAGTCGAGATGAAGGGAAAGTATTGAAAGTTTTATTGAAAGATAAGTCTGAAAAAGAGTTTCTGTTCTTAAATCCAAATCCAGAAAGTATATACCCTACAAATCACATTTATATGCACCTTGAAACTTGGAATGGTAGAGGATACCTAGAAATACTCTTGCCTAAAAGTCTAGTATGAAAGAAAAAACGGTATTTAAAGCCAACCACCAAAAGAGTATTATTGAAAAATATTTCCGGTCTTGAAAGGAAAAGCAAAAGAAAAAAAATAAAGTACAAGATCTGGAAACTGCTATTTACTCTTTAAGCTTACACATTCAGTAATCGGCTGTTAATGCCTCGGGAAGCAGTAATAGTCGCATGAAAGATGTGTGAGCAAATCCGTCCATCATTAATGAAAAGAAGCAGTATTAAATATCAGGGTAAGGGTACCATAGCTTGAATTGAATTCTTAAGTGTATGGGTGAAAATTTTAACACACGTAGGAATATACGATCGATATTTAGAGGAAAGATAGGGATAAAGAATAAAATTTATATTTTCCGTAAAGATGATAAAAATTCCGGATTGGAGGTTGCGCCTTAGAAAGAAAACTCAAGAGAAACCGAAATCTTTCTAAACTGTCAAAACGTATAGCATTTTAGGTTGAATAAATAGGAGGTGTGAAAAATAAGGGACGGATATTTCCAATTTAGGATAATAGAGTTTTTAACTTAGATACTAAACTATAAGAGAAGAATCGACGTTAACTTATGAAACTAGCTTGACGGGATTTTGTGGGCAGTATCCGCTAAAAACTCTCAGGAGACAACACTTCTCCTACTGACCTAGAGGTTTAACAGCTCGTTGCACATGCTAAGTGCAACCGTGATACCTACGAAAGTGAGCTTAAGACTTTTTTTTAGAATAAATGGTTTTGCTCAGAACGAGCAAAAGATAAGTTTAGAGATATTTGTTACACCAGAATATTGCATTTAATACTGTCCATTCTCCTGCTCGTTTATTTATAGGTAGGTGCTTTTGATCCATATTTGCTACATATTTACAGGTTACAGGTTCCAAGTCCAAAATAACGCAAATCATGCAAAATCTACACAGTTATACCAAAATCCAGAACATCTGCAACAAACAGATAAAATCCAGGTTCCGGTCATCCACAATGTCCATTGCCGCTTATCAGTTCAAGAGACAAGAGAAATAACAGTGGCCATTCGGGTTTCGTTCAAACACAGAGCACGAGAGGGGCAACACAAAATTCAAGAGATGCACGGAGCTCGAAGGAGGTAAATGTCAAATGAATTAAAAGTGAAACCATTTTGGACTATTGAAAATCTGAACATATTTTGGAATCATTTTGCAATTTTCGACATGTCAAATAGAAGATCAAAGCAACATGAGAAAGCACAGAAAAAACAAGACCCCAATTCTAAAAAACGGCGGCGGAACGGCCGCCAAATGTGGGTTTTTGCGGCGGTTCCGCGGCCGAGTCATGTCGTCTCCTGAAGATATTTTGGGGGTAGTTTGGTAATCATGTAAAGGCTTAGAATATGACCATAGGTTTTCAGTTCTCTACCTATAAATACTCCATTGTTGAGCCATTGTATGAAGGCTTTTCTTTATTAGTATTTAGTGTAAATTAGTTTGTATCTTCTTGTAACGACTCTGTTTTTAATATACAGAAATTTGTTTAAAGTTAAAATACTAAATGGAGTATTTACAAATCTGAGTATGCTATAAGTATTTAATTTGTTTAAGAACAATAAGAAAGCACTTGTAGCTCATTGGTAAAGGCTTGCGCTGCTGTGACATAGCCCCTGTGTTCAAATCCTCCCAGCCATATATTATTTTTAATGATTTTTCTTTTAAAGTTTTTGGAAGCCCAAAAGTTTACACGTGCAATACACGTAAAAACGAAAAGTCTCAGAAATCAAACATGTGGGAAATGTTATATGAACAAATAGGGATACGCGGCACCAATCCAAGCCATAAACCCCTTGAAACGACCGGCGAGATCGAGTGTATGGCCGGCGCCGCCGGGCTTGCCCATACCAAATGCTCCAAAAAAATTTACCCTAGTCTCTTGGCCTCCCCTCTTAATCTCAGTACTGTTTGTTCTTCCTGAAATTAAATAGAGAATTAAAATCACCCATTAATCTAATATTTAAATACAATTTAATTCCATTCTTCAATCCTCAAAATCCTAATTTCTCCTATAAATACAACATCACACCCTAGCTCTCTCCATTCTGAAATCTATTATCAAAACTCTCAAATTTTTCTAAATCAAATTAGTTGTACAAGTGGAGTTAGCCCAATGTCATCTTCCGGCGACGATTCGGGACAAATCCGGCGACATCGCGACTCCACAAAACTCTCAAACCCTTCTTATACCTCCCCTCCCATCTAATCCAGTAAGTACCATCTCATCTCCTCTCTTCCTATTCTAAAAAGATCTCTTTTCAAAACTCGTCGGAAGTGGAGTTATTCCGACTTCTGATTTTAATTTAGTTAAAAACACAACTTTTCTTAATAACCAAATATCCATATTGTTACATTTTGTTTAGTAATCTTAAAACAAACATTTAGAACAAATTTCAATTCAAAATACAATGCTATACAACTTTTATTTCACTTTTACGATTAAATACCACAAACTTTCTATTCGACATCTCTCATCAAATATACTCTTATTATTTTTAGAAAACTCACGAGGTAATGACCTAGTTCATCACAACACTCATCATGACATAGCACGATAGTTTTTGGAACAATATTTTGTGGGATAAATACAATTTTACATTAAAATAGACTAAACTATTAAAAAACCGTATTCTTTAAATTGTTTTAATTAAATTCCTTGCAATTAAACCTCTATAACCCATTTTGGGAAACCCGATTTGGATGTGCGCATTATCGCACATCCTTGGGACTAGTAGAACGAGATGCAGACCTCCTCACAGAGCATCCGATCTCGATGGAATTTTTAATACAATTTTAAGAATAATGTGATTTTCTATTTAATAAATAAATTCTATTTTTAATAATTATATATATATATATATTCAAAATATCTATTTTAAGTATATATAATAAATTCCATGTTTTCTAAACAAAGAAATCCCAAATTTCATGAATATACTATCACAAATCCATACAATTCCAATTTATACTAAGATACTATATACTATTCAATCTAGATTTATTGTCACGCTCCGCTTCCCAGAGTACGCCAGATTGGGCACGTGACATAGCCAACCATACTACCTGTGGGTAGGAAGTATCCATTCACAGTCACATTACGGCTGTAGAGATATCAAGAACAAGCTAAAACAATCTAAAAACATGTCCATAATCCAGAATAATAAGAGTCAATAATAAATAAATGCGGAAGCAAATGATCCAATACAAATAACTGAAAGGTATGTCCCATAATGCGGGCTCACATCAGGAAATGAATGCAGGAAATAAAACTAACTACTACTGAACTCACAGCTCAGCCTACTGGCTAAAGTACTCCTGCTCGGTCTGCGACAACGGTACAAAATCTGGGTCATGCAAAACCCAGACGTCAGCGCGTCATGTCAACAAGTAATATAATATGAACAATGTAACAGGCAATGCAAAATAAACATGAATAAAGCAATAATGTGAAACAAGCAGTGCAGGATAGTATGCAGTGGGTAACTAAACTGTTCCATCAGGTTTTCTATTCTAAAGTCTTTGAAATCAATTGATGAATCGTCGATATAACTCAATAGTATCCCGTGCGTGCTCGGGACCACGGTCAAGGTTCTCGGGGCTGAATCCGAGACGTGCCGCTAGGCAGTAACAAGTAGCGGGATGGGCGAGTGATGTCAGCATCATCACTCCGGGGCTGGCCAAGCCCGTAGGACTGATCAGAACAGGTATCGAACTGTTGAGTTACAAGTCGGTTTCACTTTTGATTTCCCCATACCCCCAAGTTATGTATGTCCGGTCAGGTATTCAGTAATCAAGAACTAATGCCAACATAGGATCAGGTAAAAGCAGGTTTGTCTGGATAGACAACAGGAACGGTCCATGAGGACTACATGTCAGGTTTGTTGGCATTAGGCACGAGATCAGGTAACAGGTCGGGTCATGATACATCAGGTCAAGTCAACAGTATACGGTACCATGTCAGGTGTATCAATATATATATGTGGCCATTGCAGGTCACGATCTAAACAATATCGTGGGTGTGCTCACAATCAGATATATAATCAAACAGGGTATTAACAACATGAAATAAGCAATGAATTAAATAATAAGCATGTTTCATTCAATCACAAGAGTGCAGTAATACAATGTAGCCGTTTAATTATGTTAACAGGTTTAAGCACGCTTAGCGGTGCAATAATTTATGTGACGGTTCAATATAGTTATATCAGGTTAAATGCATACGAGTGTCCGAATGTAACAGACTATATGGATAATTGCTACCAGCTATTAAAATGTGATTGAACCGGTAGAATTGATTATTGGGTTCAAATTGCGAATTGTAAGTTTCATGTTTAACCGTAAAATGATATAATGCAATTTATAACCGAAATGGAAAACGATTGTACCAAGCTAATTTTACAGGTTTAGGATGTCAATACATATATAATTATACTGTATAGCATGTAGCAAGGGCTACTTGCCTCGACGGGTCGCGAACCGGGAAAACGGAACGTAACGTCGGCGGGGAAACACGCGACGGACGCACGGTTCACGGATTGAACCCAAACAACGAACCAAGGAACCACACGGGTCAGAGTACTTTGCTGGATCGTCGGGACACGTCGCCGGCACGGCCGGATTCCGGCGAGCACAAAAATAGTGAATAGGGTTTCTACGGGTGTAGATCTAGAGAAAGAAGGAAATGACCAGAGAAAGAAGAAGATGGGGATACTCACTGGTCCCAGAGGGCACTAGCGACGACGGCAAGATCGACGGTGGCGAGAACGGCGTCTCCGGCGATCTGCAGCAAAGATCCAGCGGGTGTTTTCAGTTCTGGAAAATGAAGAGAGGAAAGGTGAGGTGGAGAGACACTTACATGGTGTTCTGAGGTGGTTGGGGTTCGTCGGCGACGGCCAGGGGTGGCGCAGGTGGTCGCCGGTGACGTCTCAGGCGACACAGAGAAGTTGCGGGGGTAGCCGAGGGTCGCTGTTCCGGTCGGGGGTGCATCGGGAGAAGGAGGATGATGGTGAGGGGAACACAGCAAGGTGTTGGTCGGCTGCGAGACGTTGGACGTCTTCTGGTGGTTGCGGTGGCGAGCAGGCGACTGCAGGTGGCTGCAGCGGGGGTGCTCAGGTGGCTTCGTGGGTGCAGGCAATGAGGATGTGGGTGATACGAGGAGGAGGAGGCGAGGGTGCTGGTGACACTAGCGCCGGCGTCGGGGCTGCGGCGGCAACGATGGAGGCGGCTAGGGTTGAGGCTCGCGATGGGTTTCTGAGGTTTCTCGCGTTTGAAAAGAAATGAAGAAGAAGGAAATTATATATATGGAAGAGAGAGAGAAAGTTAGAGAGACAGAGAGACAGAGAAAGAGAGAGACGGGGGGAGAGAGAGAGAGTTAGAGAGAAAGATATATGAGATAGAGAGAGAGAGAGATATTATGGATGAGGGGCCCACGGGGGTTAAACTTTCCCTGATTGGCTGAAGCAGAGAGATTTAGAATATTATTCTGTTTAGAATATTTTGAATTAGTTAGTGTTAACGAAATATATAAGGTTTTAAAGATTATAGAAATTTGGGATTTTGGCGCTAAATAAAATATTTTCAAATCGCGTCCGGGTTGGATCCAAAAATTTGAAATTTAAATAATAGGATTTTAAGCGGGTTCCAAATTTTAAATTTAAGTGTTTTATGATTAAAAAGCATACCCCCAAGACAGACACCTGTACGCGTGCGTAGCCGTCCAAACTCGCCCGTTTCACCGAACGGGACGAGAACTCGATCCACGGACGCTACCACAAGGTTAGGGGTGTCAAGTAGGCCAAGATGGATATTTTTAATTTTATTTTAGATGCTGAAAATTGTTATATGCAGAAATGACTTTGCCAGATAAAATTTTACAGTAAGCCACAAATAAGCAAGATAAATGAAATGAGTACCACCTAATGCTCAAACGGTAACAGAAATTAGTAATATTGGGCTCGGATGTTACATTTAAAATCATTAGAATACTTCTCTTTTAAAAATTATATCCATGAAAACCCTAAATACGATAAATAAATGCTTGAGTTTTATTTTATAAGTTTATCAAAACTATTTTTCATAAAACCCCCTCAAGGTTATTAATTTACAATAAGGACCCTAGTGAATATAGATTTAAGCAGGACAAATTCTCTTGAGGCTCAGGGAGCCGAAGAAAGCAGATGCTTGCCTATTTAAGGTAGGAAACTAAAACGGGGTTATCAATGATAATTGGTTTGGAAAAAATCATAAATCCTGCCGTCCATGTACAGCAGTTACCGATAACTCCAAAACCTAATTTAGGAATCCAATTCTATTTAAGAGTCTGACTTAATCTGAGTCTCAGTCTAATCTGAAAACAATCCATCTTTGAACACAATTCAAATATAACTCCAATACAATATGAATCCATTTATACTAGAATACTATCAAATATCAACATGACTTGAATTGACCGAACCATAGATATATATTGACTTGACTACATGAATATCCGTTTATATTCTTATCCGTTTACATGAACAATTTATGCCATGGTTTCGGCATGTCTCATACAACAAATCAATACAATCAATACAATATGTATTACAGCGATTTAAGGGATAGATTAGTACTGAATGGGTTAAAAATGGCACGATGATGGTCACTATAATACACCTAACCTGAACATCCGTTGTCGTTGTCCCGTGAGTTTTGACGGGGCCTTGTACTCCATATACCTTAGTCTACGGAGCAGGTTGGACTCCTCTCATGTACACCGACACATTCTGTATCAAGCTACAAATACTACGTTAACATAACAAACATAACCATATATACTTTACCTGTTCTATTCTCTGTCTATTTTTCTTTATCTTTTGGGACTTACCGAGCGATTGTTCGCTGACGACATTCTTTTTCCCTTCCTTTTTTGAAATGTTGTCAGGGGGACCCAACTCTCTAGAGATCGAGTCCAGCCAGGACGATTTGGAGCAGTTCATTGAGAACCCAGAGCTCTACTTCACTTGTATATATTTTTACTTTCAGTTCATGCCATTATTTAGGTATTGCTTTTCAGTATTGTATTTACTTTCCAGTATATTGTGAAGAATGTTTAATCAATAAAAAATTGCTGTTTATTTATACCTCTTATCATTTCTTGTGTACATTTATTATATTGCTTATTTACGCTTAACGTATTTATTTCTGAATAAATACGTCGCGAATCTCGTCATGTCCCCTTACCCGTACTCTGCGAAGCGGGGCGTGACACTTCTTCTTTCTCTTTATCCATTCTCCATGAAATTGTAGTGAGAGATTTTGAGTGGATGACCAATGAAGACGAGTGTTGTTTTTATTGTCTTGTATCTTTAATTTTTTTTGTATTGTAATTTTAATTGCTAGTGTAACTTTTATTATTTGTTGCTAAATAGTTGTTGTTTTTCTATTCTTTTCTTGTTTTGTTTTTCTTTTATTCTTATCCGTATTTTTCAAGCCATAATACTCGATGGAGTTTCTTACTTAGGTGAGAGCCCAAGTAGTCAGCTTGCTATTATTTTGTAAAAACGTATTTTTCCTTTCATTGTTTTCTTCCTTCTTGTTTTATTTTTCTTTTAAATGTGTGAATAAATTCCACAATTGTTAGGGCTAAGAAAGATCCCTAAGAGGGACGGAAAATCTCTTGTGTTTCTCTTCGCCAAACACCTTAAAATGAATCTAGGCCAAACAAACACAAGCCCCTCATTTAGACGTGCTATATGTGACATATAGCCGCGACCTAAGTTGAGAATTTTTTTGGGCGCACTACAATGTGATATATAGTTATGACTTAATTGGGTATATGGTTGCGTATGTTTAGCCGAGAGTTGAAAATAGGCCCATGTAGCGGACGTATAAGGGGCATTAGGAATGAGTTTAGCGTCGGAAAGCTTGCTTAAATTCGCAAATTCCATTCTTATGTACTCCTAATCCCCGCTATTTCCGATTATCCCATCAATTTAAGAATGGGAAAAAACAAATATAGGACTAATCCTAACAAGTTTACTTGAATATAAAATATGACACTTGTGATAGAATTGAACATACACACATACACTTGTATTGACTCGTTTAAAACAAAAACGGACATACATACTATCTTCCTGCGAACGATCCGTGCTCAACCGGCCAGCTGCGAAACAACACCGTCTTGATTGCGGTAAGTAGAACTAATAAAATATGCAGAATCGCAAAGCATAATTCTGCTTCAATCATATATATACCGTACAAAATTAGAATGGCGCTGTCATAGCTCGCTAGCAAAGACATTTTACCAAAAATGCTTAATTAATGCGATTAAGAAATGGACAAATTGTAGATATGGTTTTATTAATAATTCCCTTAAAATATATGAACTCATGGGTTAGTATCAAATCATGCTAATTTTACATAACTAGTATTTTTGCACGTCCAATGTATGCCTGTATATTTTAAACCGCATATACATCACACAGGCATGTGTACAATTTTATATTTTGGACATAACATTGAAAATTTCTAAACATATATATAGGTTTTCAAAATTTAAATTAAATAAATGTGGTAATATTAGAATTAAGAAATTTGTGAGTAATACCAAATAACAAATATACAAGGGCTTATATATAAAATTTTAAGACGTATGGAATTTTGTCTTTTTTGTATTTATTTTGTTGATTAATTAGGTCCACGTTACATCATCTAAGAACTTCCAGTAATAATGGCAAAGATACTTAATTACTGTCTTTTCAATGTAAAACCAAGTCATAACTTGCATATATCAAATTAAACTCATCATAAACTATGTATATGCACCGGATAAATTTAGTAAGACGTCATTAAACTTTCAGGGTTTTTTTAGACAGCGTGACCGAACTTTAAATACAGCATGAACCCTCTTTTAAGTTATAAGCATGCTATACGAAGTGGTGGTGTTTAACATCTTCTCTGTGTTAATTTTAAGATATCAGTAGGCTAGCTCTGATCTAAAAGTTTGATAATGTCTTATTTTACAATTCAACTTTTTCCTTTATCCTGGAGGTGCGTTTTGTTTTTGCTACTGGAAACATGATGATATGTAACATCTTCTGTCCATTAATTTGAAAGGTGAAAAAAAGATTCAAGATGAGTATTCATTTTATTTTATATACACAAAAATTCAGGGCGATTATTTCATCTTTGATTAAATGGATGCAAAATTAATGGTATAATTCAGATAATAGAAATTTGGTAATATTTTTACATCACAAAATCAAAGATGAAATGGTGTTATACATACAGGATTTTTGGTGTATTCCTACATTAGACGATGGAGATGAAGATGATGGATACAGATCGTCGAAAAATGGTCAAGGGTAAACTTTTCTCGACTTCATTTGAAGAAATTTTCTCCGCCGCATGAGTTTCTGTTTTCTTTTCTATTATATCTTTTTTATTTAGTTGATTTTGCTAAATTTATATCATCATTAATTGGGTCACTTATTAGAGGTATGAATTCTTTGTCTATAGCACGCTGCTAAGAGAAAATGATGAAAGAGTTTTGGTAGTCTTTGTAGTCCTTTTTGTTATATACACTCTTCTAGTTTGATTTGTGTCTTCTAATAGTAATAAAGATCAATAAGATTTTAAGAGGGAATCAAATATGAAAATGGGTTGTAATAGCATGAACATTTAAACGCTTTCATTAAGTTCAAATATTTGTAAGTTTATCCGAAAATTATTCATTTAAGGAAATTATATTTTTAATCCTTGAACTATAAGGCTTACTTGTAGATCAATAGGTAATGTTATATGTGTACAAGTTTGTATTCCTATTTTCAATTTAAGTGTGAATATTTGTGAGTTGAATAATTTTTTCCCTTCTTTGTATGTTATCATTAGATTTTAGATTTTGATGTATATCAATTTGGAAAAGCTTGGGAACTGCTAATAGTACCTTATTATTATAATTTATACTTTTTGGTAAAAGCTTAGAATCTTTCTTTACATAAAGATATCTAATATATCCTTATCCTTCTTTTTTTTTTTGAGTTTTGCACTCCACGAACTATTTTATGATAAAAAATTAATTATGTGAATTCTTAATATCTCTATTGTCTATCTGTATAGTCTAAAAAGTACTCTACTAAATTCCACCAAAAATTTAATTTTAAATAAATATTTGAAAATACTCTATTAAATAAAAATGAGTAAAAGTTTTGATAGTCGTCTTTTAATATATACACCCCTCAGGTTAATCTCTCCTCCATCCAATTAAAAGCCTATTTGTACAGAAAAGTGAATTCAATTTGATTTCTTAATGGGTCGTGTAAAATAGTAAACATTACCAATAACATCTATAGTGAATATTTGGGGCTAAATTGGGCTTCGTAGGCCCAGTTGAATGATAAAATTAATAAATCGGCCAGCGAATTCCTACTCCAAACCAGAACACAGAAAAACCTCCGATTCCTCCACTTCCAAACACAAAAATCCTCCGATGGCTTCAGATCTCTTCTTCAAGGTTTGTACAATTTCATCCATTATATGCTCTTTTGATATAAATGGGTTCCATAAATAAGACTAAAGGCTTATTGAAGTTTGTCCCATTTTATATCTTATACATATGCACCTCTTATATTTTTTCCAATGTGGGATTATGTTATCAACATATCTCAACATTGGTGGCAGGTGATATGTTTGAAGGGATTCCGAGCGTAGATGCACTTGTTACGAAGGTAAATTAAGGTTGTTAGAAAATAATAATATATCTCTCAATATCCATCACTATAGTGTTAATAGAAAGGTGGTGTACGAGAAATTCATCACTAGAGATCTACTTGGTGAGTCGAGAGGTGGTGCTCCACCATCTAAGGACATATCATGGTGGAATGAAGATGTAAAGGCTGCTATTAAAATTAAAAGGGATTCTTATAAAGATTTGAAGAAAAGTAGAGATGTGGAGAGATTTGAGAAGTACAAAATGGCTAAAAAGGAAGTTAAGAAAGCTGTTCGGGAAGCTAAATCTAAGGTCTACAAGGAGGTGTACGAGAAATTAGACACTAAAGAGGCTGCAAATGATATATACCGGATTGCTCGAATGCGGGAAAGGAAGACTAGAGACTTATGTGCGGTGAAGTGTGTCAAAAATGAAAATCAGAAGGTTTTAGTTCGAGATGAGGATATCAAGGAAAGATGGAGAGATTATTTTGACAAATTGTTCAATGAGAGCTTTACTAAGAATTTGGATGGACTTGTCATTCAATCTCAAGATATAAATCGTGATTTCATGCGTAAAATAAGACTTACTGAGGTTAAGGAAGCTTTGAACAGAATGGGTTTAAGAAAAGCGGTTGGTCCTGACGGGATTCCTATCGAGATTTGGAGATGCTTAGGCGAAATAGGCGTTAAATGGCTGACAGATCTGTTTAATAAGATTTGGCTGACAAAAAAGATGCCAAATGAATGGAGGAAAAGTATCCTTGTACCTATCTACAAGAATAAGGGTGACATTCAAAGTTGCTCAAACTACCGTGGAATAAAACTAATGTGTCACACCATGAAACTTTGGGAGAGGGTGATTGAACACAGGCTAAGGAAGGATATTAAGATAACAGAGAACCAATTTGGGTTCATGCCTGGACGATCGACGACAGAGGCGATTCATTTGCTTCGTCAACTTGTCGAGCGCTTTCGAGAGAGGAGAAGAGATTTGCATATGATATTTATTGATTTAGAAAAAGCGTACGACAAGGTACCTAGAGAGGTATTATGGGGGACAATGATGAAAAAGGGGGTCCCCGTCAAGTATATTGACATAATCAAGGATATGTACGACGGAGTGGTGGCAAATGTCAGAACTTGCGGTGGCTTAACAAGTGATTTTCCGATTACTATTGGTTTACATCAAGGATCTGCATTAAGTCCTTTCCTGTTTACCATCGTGATGGATGAGCTTACTAGAACTATCCAAGATGAAGTCCCTTGGTGCATGCTATTCGCTGATGATATTGTTCTAGTAAATGAGACGAAAGCAGGGGTTAATGCCAAATTGGAATTATGGAGACAAACATTGGAATCTCGGGGATTCAGATTGAGCAGGTCCAAGACAGCATATATGCACTGCAAATTTAGTAGCCAGAGAAATCAAAACCATATTGGTATAACATTGGAAGGGCAAGAGATATCACCGAGCGACCAGTTTAGATATCTAGGTTCCATCATCCAAAGGAATGGGGAGATCGATAGTGATGTTAATCAAAGGATCCAAGCTGGTTGGTTGAAATGGAGGAGTGCAACAGGGATTTTGTGTGATCGTAACTTTCCGTTAAAATTGAAAGGGAAGTTTTATCGGAGCGCTATTCGGCCTGCCTTATTATATGGTACAGAATGCTGGGCTCCTAAGAAGCATCATACACAGAAGATGCACGTAGCGGAGATGCGTATGCTTCGTTGGATGTGCGGTAACACTAGAAAAGATAAGGTACGAAATGAGGATATTCGTGCAAAAGTTGGTGTAGCACCTGTGGAGGAGAAGATGCGGGAAAACCGGCTTAGATGGTTTGGTCATGTGCGACGCAGACCTATGGAAGCACCGGTTCGACGAATAGATACTCTCGATATGGGTAATGGCAAAAGGGCAAAAGGGAGACCAAAGAAAACATGGATGGAGGTGATACGAAACGATATGGTTGCCAAAGGACTCAATGAAAGTATATTGTTCGATAGAAGTGAGTGGAGACAGAGGATTCATGTGTTGGACCCGGCGTGATTCTCATGTTGGTTCATGTAGCCTACCCCTTATGCTTGGGATAAAAGGCTCAGTTGTTGTTGTTGTTGTTGTATAGTGTTAATAGAAACATATCTCTGTGTCCTAACATTCTTGCATAAACCATTTGAAGTGTTATTTCTTTTTGTTTTGTTCTTAAAAGTGTCCGACTAAAATTGAACAGGATGGTTTTGATGCCTCATCTGGAACCATCTTAGCCAAAAGCCCAAGCTATTGACTAGTGAGGATTTAGAATGTACAACAAGCTAATTTAATTAATAACTTAATTAATGTCTCAACATACTTTTAGGCCACACATGACTATATATACCTAAAAGTGGAATATATGGAAGTAAATATATTCTAACGAATTGATAATGATAAATTAAGGTAAACCTTACATACTTGTTAAACCTCTTCTTATATGGTATCACCTTAACATCTTTTTTGAGGAATAAGTTGGATAATTAAGCCGTGTGCTTGTACATATTCTAATAATGGGGCCTAAATGAACTTACGGTTATCCCCTATCCATCGATCATATAATTTTGCAGTGGGTAATTATGCCGAAAAATCTGTAAAGATACTGAAAAAGTGCAAAGAGGCCGTTCCAAGCAAAGAAAACGGAGGTAAAATAATAATGGTGGAAAAAGTTCTAGATGTCATGCCCGGCGGTGTGCGTCCGAAACACACCGAGGCCCAGAGCTACATCGATATACAGATGATGGTTCACTTGACTGGTTAGGCCAAGGACTGAAAACGAATTGAAGAGATCATTTCTGAGGCTGGTTTCAAAGAGTATAAGATCATCCTTGCACTTGGTGCACGCTGCATCCTTGAGCTCTATCACCGATTAATGATGGGTTGTTTCTATATGTATTTAAACCATCATGTATTGTGTGTTTTATGTGCTCGGTTTGGATATTGTTAGAGAATTATTAGATCAGCATATGTATTTGCTGAGTAGCATAATGCAGAAGCCATGACAAAAGAAATAAATAACCGTCTGTTTATAATCTATCCGAGACAAAACTTTGAATTGTTATTTGCTAGTATAGTGCACGTGCGATGCACGTGTAAGTATATTACAAATAGTGCATAAAAAAATAAATTGGTATTTATACGTTTATACATTTTGGCAAGCTTATGAAATGAATCACAAATAGCTGGGATGCTGAGTTCTTGTAAAATTGCGCTTCCCCAAAATTCAAATCATCAATAAAGTGATTGGATGTAATGAGCCATGTAACACGATATTTAGTTTGTAGGGTGTTTGGTAAAATTTTCCATGAGGCATTAATAATCTTGGTGGATGTGCTTGTGAGAGAGGATGAGAGAGAGCGTGTTGTGTAAAAAAATTTCCTGTTTTAGCATTAACCATGACACAGAGAGAGAGAGAGAGAGGTGAGGGGGCAACTTGAGGATTGAGAGAAGGTTGAGAGAATTTTTGTGAATATTTTATTTTCTTTCAAAAATTCAAAAAAAGACATGTGGTTTTGTCTTATCAGGCGTTTAGGTTATAATAGTAGAAATTATTATTATTGTTATTGTTATTGTTATTATTATTTCTTTTGACACTGTCCCATAAACTATAACCTATGCCTACAACACATTCATACACACACCACACAAAAGCATATAGCACACACGTGCAACCAAGAGACTCATAAATTTGCCCCGAAAGCGTCATTAATTCTAGTTATGAATGTACCGCCACACAAAGGAAAGATGATTGATATTGGGGGACTAGAATTTTTTTCCAATGCGCCAGTTATATATTTCTGATCCAAAAAGAAAAATACATATAAGAATACGGATCTCATTAAGTTGTCCAAAGGGTGCCTGACGCAGCAAGATATCCGAAGAGTATCGAACGACTTATTGGGATGCAGAGAACTGTTAAGTTCTGCAAGCCCGGATGGTTGGACGTGCCGCTGCTAAGGGCAAGATGACGAAACCGTAAAGTTTAGTTGAATCAACGACAGTGCCGAATCCACGGGAAAGAGAGAAATTCAATTTTTTAATTAATTTTCAATATAATTGTAACACCATAGCACGTTCTTACGATATTAATTGGTATTTTAAAACTTACTTTATTTTATTCTTTTGGGTTGCAATCGATTCGAATGGTAGAGATGGTTATCCAACCCAACCCGCATGTCTGAAATCCACTATGGTGCTAGATTATATCTAACATTTATCGATAAACTAAATCCATACGAATCTAGTATAATATATCTATGTATAATATCTAAATCACCACATATTTTTTGTGTATGCATAAGTTAAGGATAATTTGTAATTGTTAACTGTTATCATATGCTTGCCATCTTATATCTTATTTTTCTTTTATTTTTTGCGTTTAAATCTCAAAATATTTAATATCAAATATTTATTAAATCTAAATATATTTTTATAATACTTTTAAATCTTAAATTAGGGGTATGATGTATTTAAATAATATTCTTGCATTATGGTTAAAAAGATTACGTATATATATATTATTTTTCCAAAATATTTTTTTATGAGATTTTGGTGGAGACGGAGTGTGGTTTGATATTATCTATAGTAGTATTAAACTGTAATATATATTTATAACCTAATACACACACACACACACAAGCATACACTTTACATTTTATAAAGCAGAAAACTCTCTCTCTCTCCCCTCTAATTAAATCTATCCCTCATCAATTTATATATTCTCCTTTTTCGTTCTTCAAGCTCACATCTATTCTCACCGGCTCAACTCCAACCGCATTCTAGAATCTTAACCGAGCCATCAAAACTTGGTGTTGATTTGTATAGCGTCGTGATGTTTCTGTTCATCGCGTTTGTTTCGAGATAAATTTACAACCTGCTATATACTATGCTTTACGCGATTTACTTATATATTGTCGTACTATCATCATCATCATCATCATACATGTATATTTATATAATTTATACACCGTAATTATATAACGTTGATCGGTTTTATAATATACGGTGTATGCAAGTTTACAACTTGCGGCAAGTTATAATTATATTTATAAATATATATATCGTGGTAATATTTCTTATTATTATCATTATACCGTTTATATCTATATAATCCGTATATCATTAATTATTTTATAATCTGCATTTTATAACGTTATGTAAAATATAGTTTGAAAATATTATAGTTTACACATGAAACGTCGTCGCCAAGCGGATACGACAAATCTGGAATTTATTGTACACCTTACCTTATAAAATTTATTATAAATCATAGAAAAATCATTAACACTTGTTTTTTAGTTCTTTAGGAAGATAACTCGGAATACTATATAACTCTGTGAAATATTTACTTACAAAATAAATTGTTTAAATAACGTAAATTATAAATGAAAGTACCTATGAACTGATGTCCAGGGAAATTCCGGCAGCAAACTTTCAACTTCAAACGTTCATAACTTTTTGTAGGAACAATATGAGATATTTTAACTTATAAAAACGAAAACCTTATTGAATTAGCTTTGTTTTGGTATATGACACGTCCATTTTGGACGACGCTTGTTATTTTTAAGCTATTTTACAAATTAGGGCGACGTTGAATTTCTTAACGGAGCTTTCTTATAACAACAGTTTCCAAGCTAGCATCCAGATGGCTCCATTCGAAGCACTTTACGGACGGAAATGTCGATCCCCTGTTTGTTGGGATGACATGGGAGAGCGGAGATTACTGGGCCCCGAACTTATTGTTTGGATGGTAGACAAGGTCCAGATGATCAGATAGCGCATTAAGACGGCTCAGGACCGACAGAAGAGTTGGGCGAATACTAGCAGGAGAACGCTAGAATCCGAGGCCGGAGATCATGTGTTTCTGGAGATTTCTCCTATCCGCGGTGTTATCAGGTTTGGAGGTCATGGGAAACTCAGTCCCCGTGTCATCGGACCTTTTGAGGTGCTAAAGCGAGTGGGAGAGGTGGCCTATCGACTTGCCTTACCTCCCTCACTAGCTGGTGTGTACAACACTTTTCACGTATCTCAGTTGAGGCGCTATGTTCGGGATGACGGCCATGCTCTGGACCATTCGGAGTTCACATTGGGCACTGACCTGTCCTACGAGAAACAACCCGCCACCATCCTTGATCGTCGGGAGAAAGTGCTAAAGAATAAAGTCATTCCGTTAGTCCGGGTGTCTTGGGCGGTCGTTCTCCTGGGGAATCTACCTGGGAACGTGAGAAGGACATCCGTGCACGTTTTCCGCATCTGTTTGTGTAGTGTTGTTGTTCCGTTATTTACGTTTTAATTTCGAGGACAAAATTTTGTAAGGAGGGTATGATGTAAATCCCCAGTTCCGTATATAAAATTTTTCCGTATTTTTCAATTTTTCCTTGAATTTTTCCATTTTATATACATTTTTATTATTACCTAAAACTATAAATCCTAACCCATACCAGACCCGACCCGACCCGCACCCGTTTCCCCTTCTTCCTCCCTCCTCTCCTTTTTCCCGCCACTTCCCCTCGCAACCGCTTCTCGCGCTCGCGCTCACTCCTCGCACCCACGCCCTTACGACGCGCGTCCCGCTCGCTTCCTCAACGGTCGCTTCCCCCACGTCTCCAGCTCCTCGCCCCACGACCGCGAACCTCACTCACCCTCAACCTCGTCTCGCCCTACAAAATTCCACCTCCTCTACAATCCGCGACCCTAAGTCTCCTTACCTCCTCCTCTCAGCACCTCATCCCACCACCGAGCTTGACCTCGTCTCACCTCTCTCTCCCCCGTTGCAAACCCGAGCAAATCCCTGCACCTCCTTCCCGCCACCGTGACCCACCTCCATCGACCCCAGCTCCTCCTTCAACATACAACGCCAACGTCTAACCCGAGCTTCCCCTGCTCCAGAGCCACATCCCCCACTGTCGATCAGCTGCGACTCCGCCCAGCAGCCCGTCTCCATCACCGAGGCCAAGCCTGAATCCTAGCCGTGTGTAGCCTTGTGTGTACCGTCGTCGTAGGTCGCCACCATCATCGTCTTCGTTACCGTCGGTCATCGCAGGCAAGTATCTTCTACTTGCTTATCATGCTATATCTTGAACCTACGAGACAATTGAAATGGATTAGACAATTGGAATTAGCATTCTTTAATTTCAATTAGATACAAATGCGACAATTGAAATTGTGTGTGTGTGTGTGTGTGTGTCTGTTGTATTATTACCAACTAGTTTTCTACTACGACCTGTAATTGTTTGGAGTTATGCGTGATCATTTAGAATCGGGTCTAAAACCCGGGGTTAAGACATGCAGGGATCGGGGGGATCAAATTCGTGTGAGTTGATTAGACGAAACTCGAAGTTCCGATCGATAGTTTCATGTGTATACTACGTTCTCGATCAAATGCCTTGAACCAAAACCTCGTTTGAAATTCCCTAAATTTATAATTAAAAGATCCATGTACTGTTATCTGGTAATGTGTATAAAATTGGTGTTAAAATATTGAATTTCCAAACATGATATGATGCACTCATGATGCATCGTCAAAACTGAATTTTCTGATCATGCAGCCTCGTTAACTTCATAATAAATTATATAAAAATCAGATTGTGGCGTGCTTAGGCTCATTGTGAATAGAACCGAATAATCTATGAATCCATGTATACGGTTACAGAATATCATGTGGTTTAAATAGTGAAAACTGAATATATTTATTGTCCTGGACTGTGGTCTAAAGCAGCACTACTTGTTGATACCCGATTTGAAAGGCTCTCATGTTTCTGTGTGAAAATGGTATTATGCGGAACCCTATACCTTACAAAGATAAATATGTTAGCTAACCGTTGGAAGTGGTTTCATTAGTTTTTACCGTCGTTTGCTATTTTAATTGTAATTTAAATCATCAGTACATACAGCAGTCCCAAGCAAGGGCAGAACGTATACCCCAATATTGTACAATGCATAACTCCCAGTACACTATGGATATCGATCCGTCTAGTTCGTTGGAAACCTAACTGATAAACCTAAATATTTTTCAACTATAAGATCACCTAATTTTGATCCCAACAGGGTGAAAACTGTGTTACGAAATGGACTTTCAGTTCAGGAACTGAATTTCCAACCGAGAACACTTAAAATGAAACGACTGTAATTCGTGAACCCGAAACCCGATTGATTTAAAACTAATTTCGTTGAACTTTTGACTGAGTTTACTTGTTACTGCTTTTACATCATTTTACTTAATTATGTTAGTTATATGTATGCCCTAGAGGCCATTACTGTACATTGGATGTATATTGTAGTGGATGCTGGGACATATATATGGAGGACTTTCTTGCTCGACATGATAGTATGCTATCTGGTTGATCTTTACCTTAACGTGTATACTGTTTCTCTCTGTTACATGTTGGTAAAGCCCTTAGGATGTGTACTTGACTACCTGGACTATGATGCGGATCATACTAGTGGGGACATGCTAGTCTATAAGTACATCCTTCAAAGTCCCTAGTCGTGGGTGTATCGAGACGGGGCATCGATATACCAGAGCAGACTAGCGAATATCTTCTCGACCCATACAGATGGGCGATGGATGATCCCATATCCATTGGTGTTTGACATCAGAGATGATATACGGGTGCTCAGTAGAGACTGGATACACTGGACGGACTCGCCGAGAACTCCCAGATGGTATTATACCTCACGTCAGATGGCAGTTCTCTGGTGACACTGGTACAGAGTAGTCTGTTGACCCGAGATCGTCATAGAGTCTTGTGTGGTTCCCACTGTGCTTTGATTTCCATCTTACCACGTCCAAGAGGGCGTGCAAAACGGTGGTTTTTGGGTACAGTCCCGAGTCACATGGAGACAATGAGCGATAGGAGGGGATTCGTCTCTCCCGGTATAGGGAGTTGATGTTGCGCTGTGTTCGATTGGCTATAACAGGAAATCCCTGGCCAGGATTGCTGAGATTTACTGGTAAGTGTTACCAGTAGTTTCTCGAATTGTTATAGACCTCATATCGACACGACTTATCGAGCTATTGGGGTCTGACGTTTACCACCCCTAGGCGAGATATGCGATATATCAGACGATCAGACCGGACTGTACGGTAGTGTTACTGGTTGTATTCACTGGAGTGTGAGCGGGCTTGCTCGTCGATCTTCAGATCGCTCAATACCCGGGTGGCCGTTACGTTTAGCAGACCGCTTGCGGCTTGTGGATGCTTGATATGATCATCATCTGCTGCCGGTGTATTGACGAGTCTTTAGAGTCCTACACAGAGGTTTCCTGGCTCAAGCGAAACGAAATAGGAGCGCATATGAGATATGTGTGGGACCGAGAATGATACCAGTATGTGATACTGTATTTGATTCTCGCGATGTGACATTGATCGGTTATATGCGATATAGCCGGGTTATCGGATCAAGTGTTGATTCGATAAGTTGTTACTAATGATACTAGTCGGTTATATGCGATATGACCGGATCGTTAAATCAAGTGTTGATTTAATGATTTAATGCATAATTATATATTTGATATATTGCTTTGCATTAACTAGTATCGGTTCACTTTAAATGGATTTTCTCGCTCGGGTGTGCGCATTGCATATGCGATATGATTTTGTGCACATGCTTGTATCATGTTTGATGATACATGCCTTTTTAATTAAGTGTATAGAATTAAATCTTGGTTAATGGAATGGTTAGGGTTTGTTATTTGCTTATTCATTTTATTCATTTATTTATTCTTTTGGAAAAAGAAAAGGAAATGATAAAATGATGGCATTCTTTGATCATTCATGAAGCTTCATGATTGCTTTGACTTGTTGACCTTTTTGTTTTTAGCTTAACCCTAACCATTGCATCAAACCATGATTAGCTCTCTACACTTAACTATGGTCATGTTATGATAAGGATTGATTTATCTTTTCTTTTCCAATTAATCTTATCATAATATTCTTCTTCTTCTTCTTTGAACTCAAGAAGAAACCTTCACTTCATCAATGGTGGATTGATGAAATGAGTGAGAAATCCAAAACTAAAGTCTACCCACTTCCTATTTCTTCATCCTCTACCTCTTGCCAAGTAGTAGAGTGTGTTTCCCTCACAAGGTTTCAAGACTTGGTGAAGGTGGAGCTCGATCTAGCGATGCCTCGACATAGATCATCTTCGGCATGGACATCGACGACCTAACTTGCCCATTCTCCGACGAAGCCGACGCTAGAGCCCGGATTTGATTTGGACAGCGGAGAGGACCTCATCTCGGAGCCATGGAGGTGGAGGACCGGATCTACAAAGGTTGTATTTCCGTATCTCTTAGTTAATTGTTAACTAGTTTATTTTTCGCCTAGATTTCTAGCAAACGATCCGTAGTCGGGTCTCTCGGCACCTAGATTTTTTGAAAATGGCATGTTCGATACCTTGTGAGACCTCATTAGTGTGCCTAGGAACCCTACAGTGGTATCAGAGCCTAGCTAGAGCCTTAGGCGAAGTCTAGACGGAATTTGAAACCCGATCGAACCGAAACCCTACCCGGAATATGCTTTCTGGACTTTTTCCGAAAATGCGGATTTTTGTGTATTAAAAATGCCTTAAAAATTAAATAAATAATTATAAGAATTACTGTGCAAACTCAGGCGAAAGATTCATCTAAACGGCGGCGGAACCGCGGCAGAAGCCCAGCTTCTGCGGCGGTTCCGCGGTCCCCTGGTGACGTCATCACATCTTTTCTGCACAGTAATTCCTATTTAATTATTCTGGATTTTCTGGGAATATTTAAAATTTATTCCAGAGTTGAATGTTCTGGGTTGTTTTGGGGATTCGATTGGTCGATCGGATTATCAAATTTTGTCTATGTGGCTTTCCGGATATTTTACAATATGTTAAAAAGTTCGACCGGATATAAATACCCAATGTTTCCCCTGACGGAAAATTTCCAAGTGTTGGATTTTTCCGAGGTTTAACGACGTTCTAAGTAGTGCAAGTAACGCGATGGACCCTCTAGAAGACAACAAACCTTAACTCGATTATGTGACCGTCTTGAACTGCCCTTTGAACCTTCGGGTTTGGGGCAGTACGGCGTGCCACATGTGAGGCGTTGGCTTGACCCTTCTACGGCTGGACCGTTGGTACTGAGGCACGAACTGAATGTTGTTAGACTCATATTTCATGTGTTGATCTGTATCGGGAAAAACTTGGGTGTTCGATTGTTCGATCGGAAAGTTTAACATTTTCTATTTTATTCGGAATGTGATACAATAATTGGAATTCACAATAAGTTATGAGATAACTGAATGAATGTTATAAACATAGCGGTTTAGTCTCACTTGATCGGTTGCCACGGAATTTTGATGTGATCAAAAGTCCGTCGCAATCACGTAGCGTACGCGGATACTCGCCGGATAAACTTAATAGACAGCCTCACTCCATAGCCCCGACCAAGTGACTGTAGGAGAACCCCGTCGCCGAAAGTATCCGTTCGGGTGCTCGCGGCAGCAGTGTTCCGCCTTGGTGCACTTCGTCGACGGTATCGGGGGTGCGGCCGTCTACTGAAGTTTGCGACGAGCATTCGATCAGGATGTCGGGAATCCTGTTGAATTGCCCGACTTGGTATTGAAAAGTGTTTTCGATTTTGAGACTAAAATGCGGGGTTTATAATTGTTAGGCATGCGATGTCTAAAGAATTCATTTGGTCAGGCATGCGATGTCTGAGCTGATTGCGGATTCCAACTGTTGTAGTTTTACACTTTCTTTTCTGTGACCGTAAGTGTAATATGTGATATCGCCGGTTTCGTTGCTATATTTCAACGACAATTGGGATGCGCATATTTACTTACGTTGATGACATGTGATGTTATGTGTTGCTGGATATGTTATATTGGATCGTCGTGTTTGAATAGCCGGGGGTTTTTATGTGAGATGAGTGTTTTTCATTTTTATTCATGTAAAAGCTTGTATGTAATATTCTTTTATTGGGGCACTTCCAGGCTGCGGAAGTCGTCACCCGTTGTATATTATTTACTTTTCTGCACTAGGATAGACCCAAGGAGGGGAGCATAAGTAACCGGGTTCTGGGGTCCAGTGGGAGACCAACTCGAGGAGTCGAGTCCGGGTCTCCTAACCCTAGAATTGGTAGGGTTGCTTGCCGCTCTCGTAGGGGTCTAGGGGTGTGGGCTTGGCTCTTCATCACGACCGTGGAATCCGTGTTTTATACTGGCTCGTATTGAAAACACGGACGTCCTAGTATATCCAATATTTCATATGTTTCTTCTGCTGTGATTTATCTGAGATCATGTGATGTTCTGTGACAGATATTATATATAGTATATATGATATATTATATAGACGTTGCTTATGTTTTACACCCGCGCTAGCCCTGCCCCGCTCTGCCGTTAGTTACCTAACCTAACGGTGCACGAGGGGACATCGAGGCGAATGCGGATGGCATAAGTGTACGTCGTATTTATCTGTGATGTTTAGGTATTTAAATGATGGGACTTCATTAATGTGATTAATGAAATAAAAGAAACCTAAAGATGTTGTAGAATCGAATTTCAAAATAAAACAGGTAGCTACAGTTCTTACTTTGCATAGCGGTATATATGATATATCCTGCACCTTATTCGATGAGGAAAGGACCGAGATCCCTTCACCGGGAGTGACTCCTTTAGCAATAACTGGCAGATGCTACACACTCGGTTTGTCTTTTGATTGCTTTTAAGTGTTTTTGCTTTGCACAGTGATATATATGATATATCCCGCACCTCATTCGACGAGGAAAGGACCGACGATCCCTTCACCGGGAGTGACTCCTTTAGCAAAACTAAAAAAGCCTCAAAGGCACTCCATTTTTTAAAATCATTTGATTCTACAACGATATCAAGTTCATTACGCAATAGGTTTTCAGAAAAACCTGTCGTAGCCCTCCGTCATTTCAGATAACTAGTAGTTAGTATTCGTGCTACGTTTGTTGGCCTGCGTCAAGGCGTAGTGTGCGGTAGCTAACTGGTACTTATCTGCATAAGCATATGATGTGATTGGATTAGGGTAGTCGTGCGACTTTGTTGGCCTGCGTCAAGGGTCGTGCGGGTGGGTTTAATTCAATCAGGAAATGACGGGTTGAACTTGACTAGCGGACTATGGTTTGTTGGCCTGCGTCAAGGTCATAGAACGCTAGGGGCAAAATATTATCGGGAATTTCAAGTGTTGAAATTTGCAATGAGATTGCATACCTTCTATGAGATAGTTGGATCCCGATACCCGCTGCGAGTAAGTATTACTCCTGGGAGAGTTTTATACATTACAATTAGCCGATCAAGTAGGTGTCTAGAAAGGTGTCAACGGGGTTACGCCTCTGGGAAAACGAGGTTTACATTAATTAGGTTCGTGCGAAAGCACGGGGGACCTCCCTCAAAGTACCGACACCGGCCTGGCTGAAAGATTGGCGAACTTGTAGTGTGTAATTAATCCCGGCTAGTCTTTCCTTTTAGGGTTTGAAGGAAGATTTGATAAAAAGCAGTGGGAGCCATCCTGATTAGATAAAATTATAACCAATCTATTCTTGCAAGAGCGCACGCTGAGTGTTTTCTTCTCTCTCTCTCTCCAGGTAGCGACCATATCACGCCTTAATCAAGATAATAATACGGATATTTGACCGAACCCGCTTGTTATACTGGGCTGGGGAACGTTGGTCCCGCTCCAACTTATAAATGTTATAAGACAGAGCAGGAAATAGGGGATTACCAGAATTCCCGTGCCGCCCAAACGAAGAGAGTGCATGATGATGCATCATCTTCGGGTGTGTTCATTATACAGAACTGTTTCTCAGTATCCTTTACGTCCTGGGTATGTGATACCAGATCGGGATCCCAGATATGTAATCTGTTACATAGGGCTACAGACAGGTAGAGAACTGAGAACGGGTGATAAGTTTCATGAGGCAGAAAACAGGACAAGTGTTGCAGCCAAGTCTGTTGGTCACTGTCACCCTGTATTACCAATACATTGATTCTGAACGAATGTTATTAGATACCGAACCTGATATACAAAATCATATCAGTCTCTTTATCAGTAAAGAAATGATAAAATTTTGTATTGTTGAATAATGTTTTGAACATTTCCTATATCAAAAGTTGATCGTATCAGGCACGTTATCTAAAAGCGTTGATGTTCTAAATCAAACTACAGTTCTTAGTATACAGAACACACACAAGAGGAAGAGTTCAGAAATGAACGAATCCTTCTTGAGGCATTGTAGACTAGGTCAGATCAATGTAACCTGACTAGATAGAGTTACATAAAGATGCACATTTAAATTAGTTTGAATTTACATCTTGTGAAACTCGCCAGTCATGTCACAAAGATAAGATGACCATAGCTCCGTTTACTGGAAACAGAGAAAGAGTTAATAAACTCTTGGGATGATACATGTTGATGTATGTAGGTCCCCTGTCTACACATGCCAGGATTGGTTCTTTATACTTCATTACATTCTCTGATGATCTCTCAAGATTCAGACTAATGTTCCTGCTGAAACGCAAGTCCGAACCTTTTGAGATATTCACGGAATATAAGTTAGAAGTAGAGAACCAAAATACGGGTATAAGTATTATGTCCTTTGATGTGATCGAGGAGGAGAATACTTGAGCACGGAATTCCTGGACTATTCTAAAGGAGAATGAGATTCTCTCTCGGCATTACTCCTCCGAATACACCATAGCACGATGGTATATCGGGGCGGAGCAATCACACCCTATATGATAAGGTGTGCTCTATGATGAGTACTACTGAGTTACCTTTTTCCTATTGGGTGTTATGCACTTGTGAAGTTGCATACCTATTGAATAGGGTTTGAATCAAATCAGTGCCTACCACTTCATATGAGATATGGAAAGGGAAGAGCCCATATCTTAAGTTAGTTAAGATTTGGGGTTGTCCGGCCTGTGTCTAAAAGCAAAATCCGGACAAGCTCGAGGCAAGGTCTGTTATGTAGAACTGGAAATGTTCCAACTATACAAACTGCAGCAGATGATTTGATAGAGCCAAAGGATTCAGTAGATTCCAACGAACCTCAGCCTCTCCGCCGATCTAGTAGGGTTCCTCACCCACCTGAGAGATACTTCGGTTTCTCTATGACAGTGGGAGCGAGGATTGCATCATGAGATGATGACCCAACTAGCTTCGAGCTGGCCATCAGGAGTAAGACTCTGTAAGAATGGCTGGATGCTTAGTTATCTGAGATGGAATCCATGTACACCAACAAAGTATGGACTTTGGTTGCTATATCTGAAGGGTTAAATCCCCATCGGGAGCAAGTATATCTTGAGAAGATTACTTTGGTGTAGATGGAAAAGTTGAGACTTTCAAAGCTAGACTTGTTAAAAGTTTGCATCATTTACCAGGTTTGGATTATGATGAAACCTTTTTCAAGGAGCTATGCTTAAGTCCATCCAGATCCTACTTGCCACGGCTACATACCATGACTGCGATGTCTGGTGGTTGGGTGTCATGACTGCTTTTCTAAATGATATTTTAGAAGAGAGCGTCTATAAGTACACAGCCAGAGGGCCTCGTAGACAGTGGGAGCAGCGGAAACGTGTGCAAGATGCTTTATAGGATAAAGCAGGCATCGCGGAGTTGGAACATCTGTTTTGATGGATTAGTCAAAGAAGTTGACATCATCAAAATGGTAGATGAACCTTGTATAAACAAGAAGATAGTAGGGAGTATGGTGACGATCCTCGTAGAGTACGTGGATGACATACTTTTGATAGGGAAGGAGTTTCCTATGCTACGCTCGATCAATCTCCGCCTATCACAATGGTTCTCCACATAGGATCAAAGTGATACCTCCTAAATCCTGGGTTTTGGATCTATGAGATAGATCTAAATGGATGTTAGGATTCTCACTAGTTGTAGTGAGACGGTATCAATCGACCCTGGGGAGAATCACTGGAATGGTTCCAGGGTGATAATGACGACTGAGTGTCAGTCACAGGCATTGTCTTTACCCTCAGTAAAGGGACGGTATGTTGGAAGAGTTCCAAGCTAGATACCGTGACATACTAGACGATAAAGGCAGGATACATCGCTACTTAAGATGCTACCAAAGAGGCTGTTTGGGTGTATATTGGTTCATGAGATGAACTTCGTTCCTCCCATTGTGAGACAATGGAGTTGTGGCTTATGCCAAGGAACGTCCTTCCCATCAGTGATCCAGACATATTCTAAGGCAGTATCACCTGATCATGGAGATAGTTGATATCCAGGGTGATCGAGGTTTGGAGAGTAGACTCAAAGGACAACACAGCGGATCCACTCACAAAGCCTGTTCCCAGAGAGAGACTTTTATGGGATGGTTGAGTATGAGATACTACAACCACTGCTACAGATGGCCCTAGTGCAAGTGGGAGATTGTTAGTTATATATATGCCCTAGAGGCCATTACTGTACATTGGATGTATATTGTAGTGGATGCTGGGACATATATAGGGAGGACTTTCTTGCTCGACATGATAGTATGCTATCTGGTTGATCTTTACCTTAACGTGTATACTGTTTGTCTCTCTGTTACATGTTGGTAAAGCCCTTAGGATGTGTACTTGACTACCTGGACTATGATGCGGATCATACTAGTGGGGACATGGTAGTCTATAAGTACATCCTTCAAAGTCCCTAGTCGTGGGTGTATCGAGACGGGGCATCGATATACCAGTGGAGACTAGCGTATACCTTCTCGACCCATACAGATGGGCGATGGATGATCCCATATCCATTGGTGTTTGACATCAGAGATGATATACGGGTGCTCAGTAGAGACTGGGTACACTGGACGGACTCGCCGAGAACTCCCAGATGGTATTATACCTCACGTCAGATGGCAGTTCTCTGGTGACACTGGTACAGAGTAGTTTGTTGACCCGAGATCGTCATAGAGTCTTGTGTGGTTCTCACTGTGCTTTGATTTCCATCTTACCACGTCCAAGAGGGCGTGCAAAACGGTGGTTTTTGGGTACAGTCCCGAGTCACATGGAGACAATGAGCGATAGGAGGGGATTCGTCTCTCCCGGTATAGGGAGTTGATGTTGCACTGTGTTCGATTGGCTATAACAGGAAATCCCTGGCCAGGGTTGCTGAGATTTACTGGTAAGTGTTACCAGTGGTTTCTCGAATTGTTATAGACCTCATATCGACACGACTTATCGAGCTATTGGGGTCTAACGTTTACCATCCCTAGGCGAGATATGCGACATATCAGACGATCAGACCGGACTGTACGGTAGTGTTACTGGTTGGATTCACTGGAGTGTGAGCGGGCTTGCTCGTCGATCTTCAGATCGCTCAATACCCGGGTGGCCGTTACGTTTAGCAGACCGCTTGCGGCTTGTGGATGCTTGATATGATCATCATCTGCTGCCGGTGTATTGACGAGTCTTTAGAGTCCTACACAGAGGTTTCCTGGCTCAAGCGAAACGAAATAGGAGCGCATATGAGATATGTGCGGGACCGAGAATGATACCAGTATGTGATACTGTATTTGATTCTCGCGATGTGACATTGATCGGTTATATGCGATATAGCCGGGTTATCGGATCAAGTGTTAGATTCGATAAGTTGTTACTAATGATACTAGTCGGTTATATGCGATATGACCGGATCGTTAAATCAAGTGTTGATTTAATGATTTAATGCATAATTATATATTTGATATATTGCTTTGCATTAACTAGTATCGGTTCACTTTAAATGGATTTTCTCGCTCGGGTATGCGCATTGCATATGCGATATGATTTTGTGCACATGCTTGTATCATGTTTGATGATACATGCCTTTTTAATTAAGTGTATAGAATTAAACCTTGGTTAATGGAATGGTTAGGGTTTGTTATTTGCTTATTCATTTTATTCATTTATTTATTCTTTTGGAAAAAGAAAAGGAAATGATAAAATGATGGCATTCTTTGATCATTCATGAAGCTTCATGATTGCTTTGACTTGTTGACCTTTTTGTTTTTAGCTTAACCCTAACCATTGCATCAAACCATGATTAGCTCTCTACACTTAACTATGGTCATGTTATGATAAGGATTGATTTATCTTTTCTTTTCCAATTAATCTTATCATAATATTCTTCTTCTTCTTCCTTGAACTCAAGAAGAAACCTTCACTTCGTCAATGGTGGATTGATGAAATGAGTGAGAAATCCAAAACTAAAGTCTACCCACTTCCTATTTCTTCATCCTCTACCTCTTGCCAAGTAGTAGAGTGTGTTTCCCTCACAAGTTTTCAAGACTTGGTGAAGGTGGAGCTCGATCTAGCGATGCCTCGACGTAGATCATCTTCGGCATGGACATCGACGACCTAGCTTGCCCATTCTCCGACGAAGCCGACGCTAGAGCCCGGATTTGATTTGGACAGCGGAGAGGACCTCATCTCGGAGCCGTGGAGGTGGAGGACCGAATCTACAAAGGTTGTATTTCCGTATCTCTTAGTTAATTGTTAACTAGTTTATTTTTCGCCTAGATTTCTAGCAAACGATCCGTAGTCGGGTCTCTCGGCACCTAGATTTTTTGAAAACGGCATGTTCGATGCCTTTTGAGACCTCATTAGGGTGCCTAGGAACCCTACAAATTATGTACGTATGATTTAATGCGATTTTTCGGGACGCATAATGACTTATATTGCATATAAATTGTTTAGCGGCATGATTCACAATTTAACCGACTGTAATACCTCTAGCGATAGTGAGCGTCCTTATTAATCTTCAGTGTATAATGCATTGTCGAACGTGAATAGCATTGGTTTGGTTGTGTCAAGTACGCCAGTGAAAAATGAATGATTCGTGATAGTGAATGATACAGTGAAAAGAGATTAAAACAGTGTTATTGATGTACTTGTACACAACTAGCCCATACTCATAGATAGTGAAACATGGGGAAAAAGGGGAAATCGAAGTAAAAAGGAACTTGTATTTAACGAGGTCAGTGATTTAGAGGATGATCATTCGAACGTCGACTCTTATATATTAGGTTTGGACCCACGGTCCAGCTGACAGGGTTATGTCCCGGGCAACAGCAGGTCGTAGTCTCAGGTACGTACGAGACCCTCGTTAAATATGATCATTCTTTTCCACGACTCGATTTCAGAAGTGACTTAGAGACCGATAGGGACACAATTATTCATTGCATTGTTTAATGACATACTGATTACCTGCATTTATTGTCTCCACCGTTTTTTTACTTTACTTTCCTTGCCTCGTTGTTATTATTATAATATATTGCTATGGTGTTGCCCTGACGACCTGAGTTTGCATGCTCAGACCTTGGAGAAAAACCAGTTCAGGGATCAGGGCTATCCTTCGAGCTCGCAGAGATTTAGACGGTCATGTCTCCAGTACTTTTTACTGCTTTCCATAAATCGCCTTGTATTCGCACTTGGTTAGTAGTTTCTTTTCTTTCGTTCTGTTGTAAATTTTGAACAATGAAAGTTGGTGTAATAAACTAGTGATGTGTTTTCTTTACTTCTGTACTGTGATTACTGATTACCATGTGATGCCAGAAGCCGAAGTGTGACTACGGCAGGATTATTCCGTGACCGTAGGAGCATGGCTGACCTAGTCGCCTCCCGTATTCCGTATTTTGGGAAGCGGGGCGTGACACGCCCCCTTTCCGTACACTAGGAAGCGGAATGTGACAGTTGCAAAGGAGGAGTTGGTGATGCTGGGGTCGGGCTGCAGGAAGAAGGAGGATGCGGCGATCGTCAAGTGGTGGTCGTGGTGGCAGAGGAGGTGGTGACGGGGGTAGTGTCGTTGGGAGCTGGAAGTGCTCGGTTAAGATGAGGGGAGAAGGTGGATTTGTAGGTGAGGGGGCTCGGTGCTGTGGGGGTTGCGGCGACGAGGTTGGCAGCTATGGTGATGATGGTGGTGTTGTGTTGGTAACGAGGAGGAGATCGGCGGCGTTGTTGGAGGTCGACGGTGGAGTTTCCCGCGGTCGGAGGAGGAGATGAGGGTGCAGTGGGCGGTTATGGGTGTTCGGGTGTGGATTGAGTTGGGTTCGGCTGTGAAGAGAGGTGGCTGTCGAAGTTGGGCTCTCGGGTGAAAGAGGAAGAGGGAGGAGTCGATGGTGATGAGGTTGAAAGAGGAGCTCGCTGTGGTGATGGAGGTGGGCGAGGGATCTGAGGGAGAACGTTGGGTTGAGGCACAGTCGTGGGGAGTTCGTTGAAGACCGGGCGCGGTTATCGCGGCATGGGCACAAGGAAGTTGACAGTAGTCGTTGCGAGGGTGACGCGGTCGTGGAGGGGACGTGGGGCGAGGGTAGCGAGAGGAAGGCGGGAAAAGGAGAAGAGAAAGAGAAGAGGAGGAGGAGGAAGTGCGTGTCGAGTCGGGTGTGGGTTTTGTAGGCCGGGCTCGGGGAGAAAGAAAAGGAAAAAGGAGAGTTGGGGTTTGGACTGAGGAAGTGGGTTTGTAAAAAGAAATTGGAAAATTAAAAAGGGGGTTAGGTTTGGGGAAAAATAATTTGGGTAAAGGTTTATAAATTAGTTTTTAAAAATATAGAAAGTTATGTAGGAAAATTTGGGGGAGGGGGATTTTGGGAAATTATTTATTAAAATACGGTTACGGTATATTCGGAACTGGGTATTACATGTAGGCTATGCACCCACATCCATGTTTGCCCGCAAAAGATAATCGCTTATGGCATTCTCATCCTCTCGATTTCATCTAACAACCTATGATCAGTTCGTAGGTTGTTTTGAATCCGAAAATATTGGAATTTTATTGACCATATCCTAACAATCTTCACCATCACCATCCCCATCATCTTCTTCTTTATCCCCCATCCCCTCCTCCGATCACCACCACCACCACCACCACCATCATTATCGTCTTCTTCTTCTTTTCCGACCTCCGCTCGACCTTCTCCCCTCCATTGACCTCCCCCTTTATTCCCCGACCTCCTCCATCCTTCCCCGGCATCCCCATCCTTCGCCTCCTCTTTCCACTCCTCCCTTTCTCCCTCTCCTCCATGGCCCCCGTCTCGGTCTTCCCCTCAACTCTCGCCGCTCCTCCATGGCCCTACATCTCCTATTCCGCCGCCGTTTCCCCTCCTCTCCCTTAAGTCCTTCCTTCATCTTCTTCGCGACGACCTCTTTAACATCCTCATCCACACCCTCTCCTTCGCCGCCCATAGATCTCATCCTCAACTCCCACGAGCTTCCATGTCCCATTCGTCTTGTCACCAGCAACTCTCATTCCCAATGATTTTTTTTTTTTATTGATTTAAATACTTTGATTAAGAATTAAACTATTTTTAAATAAAAAATAAACAAAAACCGTTAAAGTTAACAGAGTTGGTAGAATATTCTCTTTTTGGATAGCTGGAGAGTTTTTTGTGGAACTTAAAAGAATTGGGAGACTTTTTTGTGATTGGTTAGAATTGGGGGCTATTTTGTAAATAGCCAGCTTTAGGTGGCGTTTAAAAAAAACAATTATTATTTAACATCCTAAATATCTCTTAATCTTCAATATTACTTTTTTGTGTTGAATCCTTTCTGCTTCTTTCTGACTTACGTTGTGTATATGCTCCAAAATGTTTCCAAGCTTGATGCCTCAATAACTTATTGAAGTTTAAGTTGCGGTAAATTGCAGACAAGCATAGTCACATAATTCGCGAATTATTCGCCGAATTCGTGAATAATTCGCGAATTCTTGATCAAACGAATTAATCTCCGAATTATTCGTGATTGCCGAACTGGCCGAATTATTCGCGAATTATTCGCGAATAATTCGCGAATAATTCCCGAATTATGTGATAAAACACCGAATAATTTAAAAAACAGCAAATAATTCACAAAATCAAAACCTAGCGTCTCATATATTAATTTATTGCTCGAAATCCTTCCCGAACATTTCCCGAACACTTACCGAATCTTTCCCGAATACCTGCCGATTTTTTCCGAATAATTCTCCGAATCCGAATTTTCGACCTCGCCGAATTATTCCCGAATGACGAATTTGTGAGTATGCAGACAAGTAGGCTTTTTTATGAACGATTGTTCAAATTGAATAAGTATTGATGCCAAAAATTATCGTTAGAAAATTTAAATTTTCATTAAATTTGTAAGCTGTTCAGGTTGGTGGGAGGTTTAGATTTGGACGTGACCATAAATCCCATTTGAACATGGAAGGATGTATGAAAACTATTAGTCTCCTTAACTTGTTTAAAATACGATTGAATAGAATAATCCCCATATGATCTTCAATGCTGATTGAATAGTTCCAAAATGAGCTTAGTATACCCTTGTCATTCTCGATATAAGGAAAAGATTTGTAGCATTTTTTAAAAGCCCTCAAAATTCAATGGTGATCTATTAAATTATAACCAAATGTTGTTGGGTTGGCTGCACTGTTCTCAAAGGTTTGGGCCCTCTCAACAAATGAGGGCGAGAGCGTTCTTTATTTCTTTTTGCCCTGCTGCTTCAAACAATAGCCCATTAAGTCCTAAGCCCAAGTAGAAGGCTATTTAAGAAGCCCATGCCCATGCAAATTAATTACACATGCAAATTGATTTGCCGGAATAGGTGATGTCCTCTCAAGTCTTTTCATAGCGATTTTTGGGTAATCCATCATTAAAGGATGTTCATGTAAATAAAGGGACCGGGCCATCCTCCTATGGCTTTCCTGTAAATGTTTTTCATGTAAATATGGTTGTCTTCTTTGGTGTTTTAACCGTCTTATCTATTCCGCATATCGTGTTTAATTTGATGTCCGTTAAATTTATGATTTAAATTTAACCCGTCGTAACTAAAAATTTAATATCTTTATATTTTTCAAAGAAAGAAGCTAAATATCTTGCATGAGATCCGTGCGCCGAAATTTTTAGAGCCAGACGTGTTTGGATTATTATAATTACAATCTTCCATTAGAAAGGTTTAATATTAATATATATGTAGCAATTTTCACTGCTTCTTCAAGAAGTACAATCATGAATGTAATTTCTATTCAGTGTTATGCTTGCAATTTCCTCTTACAAAGAAATTATTTCTCTGCATAACCCTATATAAGATTGTTTTATAACACCAGATAATTAGGCGGCAAATGCAATAAATAATATTAAAATGCATGTTAAAATCTCACAGTTAAATCAAACTAGAATTGGTGCGGTTAGATGCACAGTAATTTTATACCATTTCTTGATGGTCATAAATTCAAAGATTTTAAAAATAAGTTTGTTCAATTTTTAAAGAAAAAATATTTTATATAGATATTGTTGAAAGGTATAAGGGTGACACACTTAGTTCAAGGATCAAGGATGTCGGATCAGACGCGTGTCTGCGCAGCGCAAGCACAGTCGCGCAAGCATTGCGCTACGCGACACGTGTCTGCACAGTTGCGCAAGCACAACTGCGCAGGCGCTGCGCTGCGCGACACGTGTCACGTGCTGGGGCATTTGCGCCAAACAAAATGAAGATTTTAAAGAAATCTTTCTGTTATTGTTAAAACAAAAAGATTTTCTTCTGTAAAACAAAAGCCGTTGGATCAAAAATCCAACGGTAGGGAAATTCCCCAAATCACTCAGAGAAAGATCTCTTTAACAAATTTAACCAATTTATAGGCACTATAAAAAGGACCCTAGGCCTCAATTCAAAAGCATCAACATTTTGTGAGAAATCAAACAGAGAGAACTCTGAAGAATTGGAGAGAATTCCTCAAAAACAAAAAAGGTAAAAAAAAAACCTTTAGAAAAAGAGAAATTTCTCTTATGAACAGATCATTGATCTGAGAACAAGATCAAGGATCTTTAATGAAAAGAAAAATAAATAATAAACAGTGCTTTGCACTTATTTTTATGAACCATTGGTTCTGAATCTAAAAAATTTTCAAGATAACGGTGCCTTGCACCCTTTATGAACCACTGGTTCTTTAAAAAGCAGGAAAAAACTTGTTTTCTTTGATCTAAAATTGATCCAAAAGAATAAGAACAGTGCCCGGCACTTGCTAAAACTGCACTATTGCGCAAGCCGCCAGGAGACGCCACATGTCAGCAGTGCAAAAGCGCAGCGCACTGACGCAGCGCACTGCGCTGTTGCGCTTGCGCTCATCAGAACGTGACACGTGTCACCTCCACGAGCGCTTGCGCTCATTAATTGACGAAAATGCCTGACAAGCTACGTAGGACATTGTCAGAGTATTCAATGCTCTGCATTATTAAGAAAAGAGACAGAACCCAATTAAAAGGCTTAACAGGCCTAATCAAAATGCTCTGCATTATTAAAAAAAGGGACAGAGCCCAATTAAAAGGCCTAACAGGCCTAATAAAAAATGCTATGCATTTTTAAAAAAGGAGCAGAGCCCAACCAAAATAAAGAAAAGTAATACAGTAAACGGGCAAGGGCCTAGCACAGGTCCAATAAACCAAAAACAAAAGAATCTTGAAACTGGACTTAGCCCAGTATGGTCATAAGTCCTCAAATTAAATTGACTGAGCACGGCTGCTCCCTAAATCAATTTACGGCCGGTTCGAGGGTACATCTCCGAACTCCTCTGACACCCATCGGTGTAATCCTTCAACGACGTCAGAGAGGTGACGGGTCCCGACAACCGCACATCAACACGGACTGCTGTTAGTTATATGTATGCCCTAAAGGCCATTACTATACATAGGATGTATATTGTAGTAGATGCTTGGACATATATAGGGAGGATTTTCTTGCTCGATATGATAGTATGCTATCTGGTTGCTCTTTACCTTAACGTGTACATTGATTGTCTCTCTGTTACATGTTGGTAAAGCCCTTAGGATGTGTACTTGACTACCTGGACTATGATGCGGATCATATTAGTGGGGACAGGGTAATCCATAAGTACATCCTTCAAGGTCCCTAATCGTGGGTGTATCGAGACGGGGCATCGATATATCAGAGTAGACTAGCGTATACCTTCTCGACCCATACAGATGGGCGATGGATGATCCCATATCCATTGGTGTTTGACATCAGAGATGATATACGGGTGCTCAGTGAAGACTGGGTACACTGGACGGACTCGCCGAGAACTCCCAGATGGTATTATACCTTACGTCAGATGGCAGTTCTCTGGTGACACTGGTACAGAGTAGTCTGTTGACCCGAGATCGTCATAGAGTCTTGTGTGGTTCCCACTGTGCTTTGATTTCCATCTTACCACGTCCAAGAGGGCGTGCAAAACGGTGGTTTTTGGGTACAGTCCCGAATCACATGGAGGCAATGAGCGATAGGAGGGGATTCGTCTCTCCCGGTATAGGGGGTTGATGTTGCGCTGTGTTCGATTGGCTATAACCGAAAATCCCTGGCCAGGGTTGCTGAGATTTACTGGTAAGTGTTACCTGTAGTTTCTCGAACTGTTATAGACCTCATATCGACACGACTTATCGAGCTATTGGGGTCTGACGTTTACCACCCCTAGGCAAGATATGCGACATATCAGACGATCAGACCGGACTGTACGGTAAGTGTTACTGGTTGGATTCACAGGAGTGTGAGCGGGCTTGCTCGTCGATCTTCTGATCGCTCAATACCCGGGTGGCCGTTACGTTTAGCAGACCGCTTGCGGCTTGTGGGTGTTTGATATGATCATCACCTGCTGCCGGCGTATTGACGAGTCTTTAGAGTCCTACACAGAGATTTTCTGGCTCGAGCGAAACGAAATAGGAGCGCATATAAGATATGTGCGGGACCGAGAATAATGCGTGTATGTGATACCGTATTCCATTCTCGCGATAAATGTATCGATTGGTTGTATGCGATATAACCTAGTTATCGATTCAAGCATTGATTCGATAAGCCGATACATTGAATATTAGTCGGTTATATGCGATATGACCGGGTCGTTAAATCAAGTGTTGATTTAATGATTTAATGCATAATTATATATTTGATATATTACTTTGCATTAACTAGTATAGGTTCACTTTAAATGGGTTTTCTCACTTCATTTGCACATTGTATATGTGATATAGTTTTGTGCACTTGTATGTATCATGTTTGATGATACATGATAGTTTGGTGTATGGTTTAAACCATGGTTGGTCAATGGTTAGGGTTTCTTATGTTTCATTTCATTTATTTTTTCATTTATTTGTTTGTTTCATTTAGAAAAGATAATGAGAATGGTGGCTTATTTTGTAGTTTTGTGGAAACTTCATGATGTGTTGAAAACTTGACCATTCTTGTTCTTTTCCTAAACCTAACCATTAACCCTAACCATGGTTTATTCTCTACACCTAACTAAGGTTAAGATTATGATAAGTATCATATTGGTTTTTATTTTAAATTGACTTATCATAATATTCCTTCTTCTTCTTCTTCATTATCAACATGAAGAAAGCTTGTTCCATCAATGGCAACTTGAGCTAATGAGTGAGAAATCCAATTCTAAAGTGAACTCACCTCCTATTTCTTCATCCTCTATCTCTTTCCAAGTAGTATAGGGTGTTTCCTTCACAAGTTTTCAAGGCTTGGTGAAGTTGGAGCTTGATCTTGTGATGCCTCGACGTAGATCATCTTCGGCATCGAACCGACGACCTTGCCCGCCCATTTCTCCGATGAAGCCGACGCTAGAGCCCGGGTTTCCATTTGGACAGCGAGGAGACTTCATTGCGGAACTATGGAGGTGGAGGACCGGATCTACAAAGGTTGTATTTCCGTTCTTTTAGTTAAATTGTTAACTAGTTGCTTGTGTTCGCCTAAAATTCTAGTTAACGATCCGTAGTCTAGGGCTTCTCGGCACCGTAAAATTTGAAATTGGCATGGTTGATGCCTTGTGAGACCTCTTGAGAGTGACTAGGAACCCTATAGTGGTATCAGAGCCTAGCTAGAGCCTTAGGCGATGCGTAGACGGAATTAGAAGTCCGATCGAATCAAAACCCAAACCCAAATTTGCTCTCTGGACAATTTTGAAAAACTGGGTTTTTTCCGTATTAAAAATATGCAGAAAAATCAGCAAGGAATCCTAAGAATTATTGTGCAACACGTGTCCATGATTCAACAAGAGTGCGGCGGAACCGCGGCAGAAGCAAGGCTTCTGCGGCGGTTCCGCGGCAGTAATGTCTCATTGTTCAATGTATTTTGCACAGTAACTCCTACTTTGCAGTGCTGGTTTTCCTGGGAATTTTTAATATTTATTCAAGAGATGAATTTTTTGGGTTGTATTGGGGACTCGGTGTTTCGATCGGATTGTCTAATTTTGTCTATGTGTTTTCTGGATATTTGGAATATGTTAAAAAGTTCGACCGGATATAAATACCTAACTTTTCCCCTGCCGGAAAATTTCCAAGTGTTGGATTTTTCCGAGGTTTAAAGACGTTCTAAGTAGTGCAAGTAACGCGATGGTCTCTCTAGAAGACAACAAACCTTAACTCGATTATGTGACCGTCTTGAACTGCCCTTTGAACCTTCGGGTTTGGGACAGTACGGCGTGTCGCATGTGAGGCGTTGGCTTGACCCTTCGACGGCTGGACCGTTGGTACCGAGGCACGCAGTGAATATCTTTGAACTTATTTCATGAGTTGAGCTGTTTCGGGAAAACTTGGGTGTTCGATTGTTCGATCGTTCGATCGGAAAGTTTAACATTTTCTATCTTATTCGGAATGTGATACAATAATTGGAATTCACAAGCAGTTATGAGATAACTGAATGAATGTTATAAACATAGCACTTTAGTCTCACTTGATCGGTTGCCACTGAATTTTGATGTGATCAAAAGTCCGTCGCAATCACGTATCGTACGCGGATACTCGCCGGGTAAACTTAATAGACAGCCCCGCTCCATAGCCCCGACCAAGTGACTGTAGGAGAACCCCGTCGCCGAAAGCATCCGTTCGGGTGCTCGCGGCAGCGGTGTTCCGTCTTGGTGCACTTCGTCGACGGTATCGGGGGTGCAGCCGTCTATTGAAGTTTGCGACGAGCATTCGATCAGGATGTCGGGAATCTTGTTGAATTGCCCGACTTGATATTGAAAAGAGTTTTCGATTTTGAGACTAAAATGCGGGGTTTATAATTGTTAGGCATGCGATGTCTAAGTAATTTATTTGATTAGGCATGCGATGTCTATGGAGGTATTGCGGATTCCAACTGTTGTAGTTTTACACTTACTTTTCTGTGACCGTAAGTGTAATATGTGATATCGCCGGTTTCGTTGCTATATGTCAACGACAATTGGGATGGACATATTTACTTACGTTAATGACATGTGATGTTATGTGTTGCTGGATATGTTATATTGGATCGTCGTGTTTGAATAGCCGGGGTTTTTTATATGAGATGGGTGTTTTTCCTTTTCATTCATGTAAAAACTTGTATGTAATATTCTTTTATTGGGGCACTTCCAGGTTGCGGAAGATGTCACCGTTTGTATATTATTTACTTTTCTGCACTAGGATAGACCCAAGGAGGGGAGCACAAGTAACCGGGTTCTAGGGTCCAGTGGGAGACCAACTCGAGGAGTCGAGTCCGGGTCTCCTAACCCTAGAATTGGTAGGGTTGCTTGCCGCTCTCGTAGGGGTCTAGGGGTGTGGGTTTGGCTATTCATCACGACCGTGGAATCCGTGTTTTATACTGGCTCGTATTGAAAACACGGACGTCATAGTATATCCAATATTTCATATGATTCTTCTGCTGCGATATCTGTGATGTGATCATGTGATGTTCTGTGATAGATACAGTATATAGTATATATGATATATTATATAGGCGTTACTTAAGTTTTACACCCGCGCTAGCCCTGCCCCGCTCTGCCGTTAGTTACCTAACCTAACGGTGCCCGAGGGGACATCGAGGCGAATGCGGATGGCATAAGTGTACGTCGTATTTATCTGTGATGTTTAGGTACTTAAATGATGGGACTTCATTAATGTGATTAATGAAATAAAAGAAACCTAAAGATATTCTAGAATCGAATTTCAAAATAAAATAGGTAGCTACAGTTCTTGCTTTGCACAGCGGTGTATATGATATATCCTGCACCTTATTCGATAAGGAAAGGACCGAGATCCCTTCACCGGGAGTGACTCCTTTAGCAATAACCGGCAGATGCTACAACCCTCGGTTTGTCTTTTGATTGCTTTTAAGAGTTTTTGCTTTGCACAGTGATATATATGATATATCCCGCACCTCATTCGACGAGGAAAGGACCGACGATCCCTTCACCGGGAGTGACTCCTTTAGCAAAACTAGAAAAGCCTCAAAAACACTCCATTTTAAAATCATTTGATTCTACAACGATATCAAGTTCATTACGCAATAGGTTTTCAGAAAAACCTGTCGTAGCCCTCCGTCATTTCAGATAAGTCCTATTTAGTATTCGTGCTACGTTTGTTGACATCCGTCAAGGCGTAGTATGCGGTAGCTAACTGGTATTTATCTGCTTATGCATATGATGCAGATTGGATTAGGATAATCGTGCGGCCTTGTTGACCTCCGTCAAGGGTCGTGCGGGTGGGTTTAATTCGATCAAGAAATGACGGGTTGAACTTGACTAGTAGCCTATTGTTTGTTGACCTCCGTCAAGGTCATAGGGTGCTAGGGGCAAAATTATCGGGAATTTCAAGTGTTGAAATTTGCAATGAGATTGCATATCTTCTATGAGATAGTTGGATCCTGATACCCGCTGCGAGTAATTGTTACTTCTGGGAGAGTTTTACACATTACAATTAGCCGATCAAGTAGGTGTCTAGAAAGGTGTCAACGGGGTTACGCCTCTGGGAAAACGAGATTTACATTAATTAGGTTCGTGCGAAAGCACGGGGGACCTCCCTCAAAGTACCGACACTGGCCTGGCTGAAAGATTGGCGAACTTGTAGTGTGTAATTAATCCCGGCTAGTCTTTCCTTTTAGGGTTTGAAGGAAGATTTGATAACAAAAACAGTGGGAGCCATCCTGATTGGATAAAATAATAACCAATCTATTCTTGCAAGAGCGCACACTGAGTGTTTTCTTCTCTCTCTCTCCAGGTAGCGACCATATCACGCCTTAATCAAGATAATAATACGAATATATTGACCGAACCCGCTTGTTATACTGAGCTGGGGAACGTTGGTCCCGCTCCCACTTATAATTGTTATAAGACAGAGCAGGAAATTGGGGAATACCAGATTTCTCGTGCCGTCCAAACGAAGAAAGTGCATATGATGCATCATCTTCGGGTGTGTTCGTTACAAAGAACTGTTTCTCAGTATCTTTTACGTCCTGGGTATGAGATACCGGATCAGGATCCCGTATATGTAATCTGTTACATGGGCTAAAGAAAGGTAGAGAACTGAGAACGGGTGATAAGTTTCATGAGACAGAAAACGGGGCAAGTGTTGCAGCCAAGTCTGTTGGTCACTGTCACCCTGTATTACAAATACATTGATTCTGAACGAATGTTATTAGATACCGAACCTGATATACAAAATCATATCAGTCTCTTTATTAGTAAAGAAATGATAAAATTTTGTATTGTTGGATAATGTTTTGAACATTTCCTATATCAAAAGTTGATCGGTTCAGACACGTTATCTAAAAGCATTAATGTTCTAAATCAAACTACAGTTCTTAGTATACCGAACACACACAAGAGGAAGAGTTCAGAAATGAACGGATCCTTCTTGAGGCATTGTAGACTAGGTCATATCAATGCGACCCGACTAGCTGAAGTTACTTGTAGATGCATATTTAAATCAGTTTGAATTTACATCTTGTGAAACTTGCCAGTCATGTCACAAAGATAAGATGACCATAGCTCAGTTTACTGGAAACAGAGAAAGAGTTAATGAACTCTTGGGATGATACATGTTGATGTATGAAAGGTCCCCTGTCTACACATGCCAAGACCGGTTCTTTATACTTCATTACATTCCCTGATGATCTCTTTAGATTCAGACATATGTTCCTGTTGAAACACAAGTCCGAACCTTTTGAGATATTCACAGAATATAAGTTAGAAGTAGAGAACCAAAACACGGGTATAGGTATTATGTCCTTTGATGAAATCGAGGAGGAGAATACTTGTGCATGGAATTCCTGGACTATTCTAAAGGAGAATAAGATTCTCTCTCAGCATTACTCCTCCGTATACACCATAACACGATGGTATATCGGGGCGGAGCAATAACACCCTATGTGATAAGGTGTGCTCTATAATGAGTACTACTGAGTTACCTATTTCCTTTTTGGGAGTTTTGCACTTGAGAAGCTGCATACCTATTGAATAGGGCTCCAATCGAATCAGTTGCCTACCATTTCATATGTGATATGGAAAGGGAAGAGCCCATGTCTTAAGCCAGTTAAGATTTGGGGTTGACCGGCCTATGTCTAAAAACAAAATCCGGACAAGCTCGAGGCAAGGTCTGTAAAGTAGAACTGGAAAGGTTCTAGCTATACAAACTACAGAAGCTGATTTAGTAGAACCAAAGGATTCAGTAGATGCCAATGAACCTCAGCCTCTCCGCCGATCTAGTAGGGTTCCTCACCCACCTGAGAGATACTTCTGTTTCTCTATGACAGTGGGAGCGAGGATTGCATCATGAGATGATGACCCAACTAGCTTCGAGCTGGCCATCAGGAGTGAGACTCTGTAAGAATGGCTGGATGCTTAGCGATCTGAGATGGAATCCTTATACACCAACAAAGTATGGACTTTAGTTGCAATATCTGAAGGGTTAAATCCCCATCAGGAGCAAGTATATCTTGAGAAGATTACTTGGTGTAGATAGAAAAGTTGAGACTTTCAAAGATAGACTTGTTAAAGGTTTTCGTCATCGACCAGGCGTGGATAATGATGAAACCTTTTCCAGTGGCTATGCTTAAGTCCATCCAGATCCTACTTGCCACGGCTACATACCATGACTACGATATCTGGTGGTTGGGTGTCATGACAGCTTTTCTAAATGATGTTTTAGAAGAGAGCGTCTATAAGTACACAGCCAGAGGGCCTCGTAGACAGTGGGAGCAGCGGAAACGTGTGCAAGATACTTTATAGGATAAAGCAGGCATCGCGGAGTTGGAACATCTGTTTTGATGTGTTAGTCAAAGAGTTTGACATCATCAAAATGGTAGATGAACCTTGTATAAACAAAAAGGTAGTAGGGAGTATGGTGGCGATCCTCGTAGAGTACGTGGATGACATACTCTTGATAGGGAAGGAGTTTCCTATGCTACGCTCGATCAATCTCCGCTTATCACAATGATTCTCCACATAGGATCAAAATGATACCTCCTAAATCCTGGATTTTGAATCTATGAGATAGATCTAAATGGATGTTAGGATTCTCGCTAGTTGTAGTGAGACGGTATCAATTGATCCTGGGGAAAATCACTGGAAAGGTTCCAGGGTGATAATGACGACTGAATGTCAGTCGCAGGCATTGTCTTTACCCTTAGTAAAGGGACGGTATGTTGGAAGAGTTCCAAGCTAGATACCGTGGCTAACTAGACGATAAAAGCAGGATATATCGCTACTTAAGATGCTACCAAAGAGGATGTTTGGGTGTATATTGGTTCATGAGATGAACTACGTTCCAACCATTGTGAGACAATGGAGTTGTGGCTTATGCCAAGGAACGCCGGTCCCATCAGTGATCCAGACATATTCTAAGGCAGTGTCACCTGATCATGGAGATGGTTGATCTCCAAGGGATCAAGGTTAGGAGAGTAGACTCAGAGGACAACACGGCGGATCCACTCTCAAAGGCCTTTTCCCAGAGAGAGACTTTTATGGGATGGTTGAGTATGAGATACTACAACCACTGCTATCAGATGGCCCTAGTGCAAGTGGGAGATTGTTAGTTATATGTATGCCCTAGAGGCCATTACTATACATAGGATGTATATTGTAGTGGATGCTTGGACATATATAGGGAGGACTTTCTTGCTCGACATGATAGTATGCTATCTGGTTGCTCTTTACCTTAACGTGTACATTGATTGTCTCTCTGTTACATGTTGGTAAAGCCCTTAGGATGTGTACTTGACTACCTGGACTATGATGCGGATCATACCAGTAGGGACAGGGTAGTCCATAAGTACATCCTTCAAGGTCCCTAGTCGTGGGTGTATCGAGACGGGGCATCGATATACCAAAGTAGACTAGCGTATACCTTCTCGACCCATACAGATGGGCGATGGATGATCCCATATCCATTGGTGTTTGACATCAGAGATGATATACGGGTGCTCAGTGAAGACTGGGTACACTGGACGGACTCGCCGAGAACTCCCAGATGGTATTATACCTTACGTCAGATGGCAGTTCTCTGATGACACTGGTACAGAGTAGTCTGTTGACCCGAGATCGTTATAGAGTCTTGTGTGGTTCCTACTGTGCTTTGATTTCCATCTTACCACGTCCAAGAGGGCGTGCAAAACGGTGGTTTTTGGGTACAGTCCCGAATCACATGGAGGCAATGAGCGATAGGAGGGGATTCGTCTCTCCCGGTATAGGGGGTTGATGTTGCGCTGTGTTCGATTGGCTATAACCGGAAATCCCTGGCCAGGGTTGCTGAGATTTACTGGTAAGTGTTACCTGTAGTTTCTCGAACTGTTATAGACCTCATATCGACACGACTTATCGAGCTATTGGGGTCTGACGTTTACCACCCCTAGGCAAGATATGCGACATATCAGACGATCAGACCGGACTGTACGGTAAGTGTTACTGGTTGGATTCACAGGAGTATGAGCGGGCTTGCTCGTCGATCTTCTGATCGCTCAATACCCGGGTGGCCGTTACGTTTAGCAGACCGCTTGCGGCTTGTGGGTGTTTGATATGATCATCACCTGCTGCCGGCGTATTGACGAGTCTTTAGAGTCCTACACAGAGATTTTCTGGCTCGAGCGTAACGAAATAGGAGCGCATATAAGATATGTGCGGGACCGAGAATAATGCGTGTATGTGATACCGTATTCCATTCTCGCGATAAATGTATCGATTGGTTGTATGCGATATAACCTAGTTATCGATTCAAGCATTGATTCGATAAGCCGATATATTGAATATTAGTCGGTTATATGCGATATGACCGGGTCGTTAAATCAAGTGTTGATTTAATGATTTAATGCATAATTATATATTAGATATATTACTTTGCATTAACTAGTATAGGTTCACTTTAAATGGGTTTTCTCACTTCATTTGCACATTGTATATGTGATATAGTTTTGTGCACTTGTATGTATCATGTTTGATGATACATGATAGTTTGGTGTATGGTTTAAACCATGGTTGGTCAATGGTTAGGGTTTCTTATGTTTCATTTCATTTATTTTTTCATTTATTTGTTTGTTTCATTTAGAAAAGATAATGAGAATGGTGGCTTATTTTGTAGTTTTGTGGAAACTTCATGATGTGTTGAAAACTTGACCATTCTTGTTCTTTTCCTAAACCTAACCATTAACCCTAACCATGGTTTATTCTCTACACCTAACTAAGGTTAAGATTATGATAAGTATCATATTGGTTTTTATTTTAAATTGACTTATCATAATATTCCTTCTTCTTCTTCTTCATTATCAGCATGAAGAAAGCTTGCTCCATCAATGGCAACTTGAGCTAATGAGTGAGAAATCCAATTCTAAAGTGAACCCACCTCCTATTTCTTCATCCTCTACCTCTTGCCAAGTAGTATAGGGTGTTTCCTTCACAAGTTTTTAAGGCTTGGTGAAGTTGGAGCTTGATCTTGTGATGCCTCGACGTAGATCATCTTCGGCATCGAACCGACGACCTTGCCCGCCCATTTCTCCGATGAAGCCGACGCTAGAGCCCGGGTTTTCATTTGGACAGCGAGGAGACTTCATTACGGAGCTATTGTAACACCCGAGCCCAATAATACTATTTCTGTTACTGGTTGAGTGTTTGACATTGCTCATTTCATTTATCTTGCTTGTTTGGTTCTTGTTGCAAAATTTTAACCGGCTAAGTCATTTTTGCATGTAACAAATTTTAACACCTAAAGTGAAATTAAAAATATCCGTATTGGCCTACTCGTCACCCCTAGCCGCGTGGTAGCGTCCGCGCGTCGAGTTTTCATCCCGTTCGGTGAAACGGGCGAGTTTGGACGGCTACGCGCGCGTACAAGTGTCCGACTTGGAGGCATGCTTTTTAATCACAAAACATCTCATTTTAAAATTTGGAACTCGCTTAAAATCCTATTATTTGAATTTCAAATATTTGGGCACAATCCGGGCGCGATTTGGAAATGTTTCATTTAGCGCCAAAATCCCAATTTAATTAAATATTATAAAACTATAATATATACTAAAACCTTAATCTGTTACTATTATATCCCTTTTTAAATCTCTGATAAATCTTTTAAATTTAACTGTTTCCACGACCTCAGCCAATCACGAGGGGTTTAATCCCTCGTGGGCCCGCCTCCCACTCGCTCTCTGTCTCTCTATCTCTCTCTCTCTTCCTCTAATCTCTCTCTCTCTCTACCCCTATATATTTCCCTCGTCTCCTTCCTCCAGGGAAAACCATCACGAGAAACCCCACGAACCCACGCGAGAACCCTAGCCGCCACCGTGCCCGTCGCCGCCGCAGCCCCCGCGCTGACGACACCACCACCATCACCCTTGCCTCCTCAGCCTCGACCGCAGACCACCTTCCTCCTCCTTCCCGTGCGCCGGCGCCACAACAGAACCCGGACTGCAACCATATCGCCTTCTTCAGTTCGCCGGAAAACGCCGCCGTCGACCCTCGTCATCGTCACCCGCGCCACCGCCGACTACCTCCTCTTCCCCTATGACCAAAACCCGGCCATTACCTCCCCTCCTCGCAGCACCACCTGATCCAGCAACCTTTAGCCGGATCTGCCACGTTCACTGCTCCTCGCCGGCGCCCCATCGCCGTCGACCCCGTCGCGGTTGCCATCCTTGCTATCCCTGTAAGCTTCTCTTTACCTTCTCCCTTCGTTTTATCCCCTCGCTGGTCGATCGTTGTCCATGCATTGTATTTTGCTAACTTTGTCGCTGTTTTGACATTTCGCCGGAATCCGGCCGTGCCGACGACTTGACCCGACTTTCCGGCGAGGTACTCCGGTCCGCGTGGTCCCGCTGTTCGTTGTTTGGACTCGATCCGTGACCCGTGCGTCCGTCGCGTGTTTTCCGCCGACGTCACGTTCGTTTTTCCCGGTTCGTGAAACCGTCGAGGCAAGTATTACTTGCTACATGCTATGTTATACCAATTGAATGTGTTTGACTCATAAATTTGCAAAACTTAACTAAGTAGAGCTATTTTATAATTTGGACGCATTATGACATATATCATGATACTGTAACCTAGAATCACAATTGCTGCTTTAACCCTAATAACGAAACTACCGGTTAATCATTTTGTTGTTTAAAGGACGATAGCCGTACACATGTAGCTCTATTACTTTCTGTTATTGATATTGCACTACCTGGTGATTATTGCACTGCAAGGGTGCTCGAAACTTGTTAATCCGATAATACGACTGCACTATATTGTGATTAAATGAACTAATATTGTCGTTTACTTTATTTCCTGCTGTTATTTCCTTATTCGATGATATACCTATGGTGAGCACACCCTCGATTGCGTTACATATTGACCTGACCTTGCTACACATGACATATATATACATACCGATGCACCGGACATGGTACCCTTTACTATCGACTTAACCTGATGTACCATGACCTGACCTATTACCTGATCTCATGCCTAATGCCAACAAACCTGACATGGGGTTCTCATGGACCATTCCTGTTGTCTATCCAGACAAATCTGCTTTTACCTGATCCTGTGTTGGCGTTAGTCCTTGATTACTGAATACCTGACTCGATATACATAACTTGGGGGTATGGGGAAATCAAAGGTGAAACCGACTTGTAACTCAACAGTTCGATACCTGTTCTGATCAGTCTTACGGGCTAGGCCAGCCCCGGAGTGATGATGCTGACATCACTCACCCATCCTGCTACTTGTTACTGCCTAGCGGCACGTCTCGGATTCAGCCCCGAGAATCTTGACCGTGGTCCCGGGCACGCACGGGATACTATTGAGTTACATCGACGAGTCATCAATTGATTTCAAAGACTTTAGAATAGAAACCCGATAGAACAGTTTAGTTACCCACTGCACACTACCCTGCACTGTTGTTTCATATTATTGCTTTATTCATATTTATCTCTGCATTGCTTATTACCATGTTCATATTATATTATTGGTTGACATGACGCGCTGACGTCTGGGTTTTGCATGGCCCAGATTCTTTACCACTGTCACCGACCGAGCAGGAGTACTTCAGCCAGCAGGCTGATTTGTGAGTTCTGTAGTGATTAGTTATTTTTTTGCATTTTATTTCCAGATGTGAGCCCGCATTATGGGACGTACCTTTCTATTATTGTATTGGATCATTTGCTTCCGCACTTATTTATCATTGACTCTTGTTATTATGGATTTGGACATGTGTTAGATAGTTTATTTATCTTGTTCTTGATATCTCTACAGCCGTAATGTGACTGTGGATGGATACTTCCTACCCACAGGTAGCATGGTTGGCTATGTCACGTGTCCAATCTTGCGTACTCTGGGAAGCGGGGCGTGACATGGTTCTTTTAGTATCAGAGCCATAGGTTAATTGGGTTGATTCTTTTATAGTTGGGTATTGTACCCGATACACGAATCAGAATACCCGTGCTTAGGAAAACATGTCCTACCACCTTGACCGTTTTACCATTCTTGAATCACATTCTTCTGGATTATGTCGATGTGCAAACTTACTTTGCATGTTAACTCGAAAACCTGATTTCTTGTTATCTCTAGGACTTAGGTGACTTGGGTGGAGTTAAGTAATTGTGGCTATGATACCGCGGCATAGTTACAATGCGGTACTCTATTTAAGTATCTTGGAGTTCTAGCCTTGATTTATATATTGAATCTATCATCATACTAATGTTGGGTGTTTTGATTTCAGGAATATGGCAGATAAGAATTTCAAGACGTATCAGAGGCGCGTGGATGAAGCCGCCATGTTGGGAGTGATACGTGGGATGTTGAAAAATCAGAAGAGGCATACTGAGCTGATCCAACAGCAAGCAGATTCATTTCAGGAGGGTTTGCAGGCCATTCGGCAGTCTGTAAACAATGCTGGAGCGAAACCAGTTGACCGGGTAGGGACCGTGGCAGATTTCAGACGTTTGGGTCCTACTACTTTCACTGGTCTGGAGGAGCCGTTGCCAGCCGAGCATTGGCTAGTGGACACGGAGAATTTGCTGATTGCGGCACAGATCCCAGAGGACAAAAGAGTTGATGTGGTGCGCATTCAGCTGGTGGATTACGCCCGAGAGTGGTGGCTTGTGGAGGAGACCCGCTTGCCCAAGCCAATCAGTTGGGCGGATTTCTCTAAAAGTTTCCTGGAGAAATTCTTCCCGCGGACTGCACGGGAGGAAATGGAAGAGAAATTTATTGGGCTGAGGCAAAATGGAGCACTTGTGGACGTACATGCAGCAGAATGGACGAGACTCAGCCGCTTCACTGGACCCTTAGTCGCCAACGAGGCAGACAGGGCGCGAAGGTTCTTGCGCAGTTTGGATGTAGACATCCAGAGGCAGATTGTCTCCCTGGGTTTGACCATTTTCTCTCAGGTTCTTACGGCAGCTAGGGAGCAGCAGAGTTTATCGGGAATGAAAGGGAACCTACAGCAGACAGCAGTTGCGGCCAGGAAGCCCGCATTTGTACCTAACAGAGCTCATGGTCGCAGCGGTATTCCAGTGGACCGTCGAGGTGTAGCACCCATGAAGAAGCCTGTGATCGTTGATCGAAGAAAGAGCGTGATTTGTGACTACTGCCGTTTACTTGGACACGTGCAGAAGGATTGTCGAAGGAGGCTGGGACTTTGTTTAGTTTGTGGAGCGGCTGATCACGCAGTTGGTGCCTGTCCGTCGAAGCTTCGTACGAGGGATAATATGCAGAAGCCTCCGCAGAAACCGTTCCAAGGGCAGAAACAGCTGACTCAAGGACCTAATCAGGCTCGAGCTTTCACTTTGATACCTGAGGAAGCTAGGGCATCAGGAGAAGTGGTTTCAGGTACTTTACTCGTTCATGGTTTTCCCGCATTGGCATTATTTGATTCCGGAGCATCCCACTGTTTTATGTCATCCAAATTTATAGCTATACACTCGATTACCTGCACGACCATGTCTAGTTTTTGGGACATACACACTGGGAATGGGAAAATCATAGCTAGTAGGGAATGTAGAGATTGTACAGTTGTTGTGTGCGGACGGGAGCTCTTTGCAGATTTCTTGGTAATAGATACGGGCAGCTATGAAGTTGTCTTGGGAATGGATTTTCTTGGCACTTTCCACGCCCACATTGACTGTAGGACAAAGAAGGTAATTTTCCAGATTCCCGGACATCCTGAGTTTACCTTCACTGGGGGAAGCAGTTCTGTCGGGCCAGTCGAGTTTAGGGCTAGGCCGACAAACAGTGTTCTTGCAGCTATGGAAGTTGATAGTAATGAAGAGCCGGCAGTTGTTCGCGACTTTATGGACGTATTTAAAGATATATCGGGCTTACCGCCGAAGCGAGACGTAGAGTTCGCGATTGACCTTATTCCTGGTGCAGCGCCAGTATTTAAAGCTTATTATCCGATGGCACCAGTGGAATTGGAAGAAGTTAAGAAGCAAGTTGGTGAATTACTTGAGAAGGGTTGGATTCGAAGCAGCAACTCGCCTTGAGGAGCTCCAGTTCTTTTAGTAAAGAAGAAGGATGGCACGAGAAGGATGTGCATTGATTATCGAGAATTGAACCGGGTGACTATTAAGAACAAGTACCCGATCCCTCGCATTGGAGAACTTTTTGAGCAGCTTAGTGGCACGAGAGTATTCTCGAAACTGGATTTGCGATCCGGATATCATCAGGTCCGAGTGAAAGCAGAAGATATTTGCAAGACGGCGTTTCGAACTCGGTATGGACATTTCGAGTATCTGGTGATGCCCTTCGGAGTAACGAATGCGCCGGCAATATTCATGGATTTGATGAACAGAATCTTTTCACCATTCTTGGACCAGTTTATTGTGGTATTCATTGACGATATTCTGGTGTACTCGAAGAGTCCGGAGGAGCATGCTGAGCATTTGAAGATCGCACTGCAGACGCTGAGACAGGAGAAATTGTATGCGAAGATGAGTAAGTGCGAATTTTGGCTGGAAGAAGTGAAATTTCTGGGGCATGTCGTGTCGGGCGATGGAATCGCCGTTGATCCCGAAAAGATTGCAGCAGTTCGAGATTGGCCTATTCCAAGAAATGTGGCTGAGATAGGAAGTTTCCTTGGTTTGGCCGGATACTACAGGAGATTTGTGGAGAACTTCGCTCGTTTAGCAGAACCGTTGACCAAGCTTACGCGCAAGGAAGTACCTTTTGTTTGGACGGATAAATGTGCATTGGCTTTCGAGGCGTTGAAGCAGAAGTTGATAACCGCCCCTATCCTGACCGTACCAGACAATTCCGGAGGACTGGTGATTCACAGCGACGCATCTGGAAAGGGATTGGGATGTGTTTTGATGCAGAATGGGAAGGTCGTAGCTTATGCATTAAGACAACTGAAGACCCATGAGAAGAATTATCCGACTCATGACTTGGAGCTTGCGGCCGTGATCTTCGCCTTGAAGATTTGGAGACACTACCTTTTGGGCGAGAGAGTCGAAGTTTTTACAGATCACAAGAGTTTGAAGTATGTGTTCAATCAGAAGGAGTTGAACATGAGGCAACGCAGGTGGTTGGAGCTGATGGCCGACTACGACCTTGATCTTAAGTACCATCCGGGAAAAGTTAACGTCGTGCCGGATGCACTTAGTCGGTTACCAGCGATTCAGGTATTGACTGCACAGAGGGAGATCATTGCGGATTTTCGAAGATTTGACTTGGAGGTTGTGCTACCACGCTCTACGGGACAGTTGATGCAGTTGCAAGTACAGTCGTCCTTAGTTGAGAAGATTAAAGCGGCACAATCGCAGGATCCTAGACTGCAAAAGTTTCGAGAGCAGGTTGAAGCCGGACTACGAACATATTTACTGGTCCACGAAGACGGTTCGTTGAGGTATGGTAGCCGTGTGTATGTGCCAAAGGGGGATGTGCGTGAAGAGCTCATGAAGGAGGCACACAGCTCAGCTTACTCTGTACATCCAGGAGGGACAAAGATGTACCGAGATATTCGACAGCATTTCTGGTGGGAAGGTATGAAACGGGAGATTGCTCGCTTCGTGGTTAAGTGCTTGGTATGTCAGCAAGTCAAGGCTGAACACCAAAGGGTTGCTGGTTTGTTGCAACCACTTCCGATTCCTCAGTGGAAGTGGGAACATATAACCATGGATTTCGTGACGGCTTTACCGCGGAGTCCAAAGGGCAACAATGCAGTATGGGTGATCGTTGATCGGTTGACCAATGCAGCTCACTTTATTCCTTTTCGGGTTGGTCAATCGACAGAGACTTTGGCAGAGCGATACATGCAGGAGATTGTAAGACTGCATGGAGTACCGGTGAGCATCGTGTCCGATCGGGACACTCGGTTCTTGTCACACTTCTGGAGGAGTTTACAGGAAAGTTTGGGGACTCGATTGAAGTTTAGCATAGCTTATCATCCTCAAACTGATGGACAATCGGAGAGAACGATCCAAACTCTTGAAGATATGTTGAGGGCATGCATATTGGACTTCAAGGGTTCTTGGGAGGATCACCTACACTTAGTGGAGTTTTCTTACAACAATAGTTTCCAAGCGACTATTCAGATGGCTCCGTTTGAAGCTTTATATGGTCGTAAGTGCCGTTCACCTGTTTGTTGGGATGATGTTGGTGAACGAAGGTTACTAGGACCAGATTTGGTGGTACAGACAGTCGAGAAGGTGAATACAATCAGGAAGCATATGAAGGCAGCTCAAGACAGACAGAAAAGTTGGGCTGACACGTCAAGAAGACCTCTAGAGTTCGCCGTGGGTGATTTGGTATTCTTGAAGATATCACCGACTAGAGGAGTGATCCGTTTTGGGAGTCGGGACAAGCTTAGTCCTCGATTCGTTGGACCCTTCGAAATATTGGAGCGTGTTGGAGAGGTAGCGTACCGTTTGGCGTTGCCACAGTCCTTGGCAGGTGTGCACGATGTGTTTCATGTATCTCAACTACGGAGGTATGTTCGAGATGAAACCCACGTCTTGGATCATTCGGAGTTAACTGTACGAGAGGACCTAACTTTTGAGGAGCGACCGGTTGAAATCAAGGATCGAAGGGAAAAGGTTCTTAAGAACAAGGTTATCCCTCTTGTGCTAGTTTCTTGGGGTAATCGATCGCATGGAGAATCCACTTGGGAGCGAGAAGACGAGATCCGGTAGAAGTTTCCTCACCTTTTCCTGTAGTTAGCTATCTTGTATTCTTGGAATTTCGAGGACGAAATTCTTTTTGTAGTTGGGTATGATATAACAACCGAGCCCAATAATACTATTTCTGTTACTGGTTGAGTGTTTGACATTGCTCATTTCATTTATCTTGCTTGTTTGGTTCTTGTTGCAAAATTTTAACCGGCTAAGTTATTTTTGCATGTAACAAATTTTAACACCTAAAGCGAAATTAAAAATATCCGTATTGGCTTACTCGTCACCCCTAACCGCGTGGTAGCGTCCGCGCGTCGAGTTTTCATCCCGTTCGGTGAAACGGGCGAGTTTGGACGGCTACGCGCGCGTACAAGTGTCCGACTTGGGGGCATGCTTTTTAATCACAAAACATCTCATTTTAAAATTTGGAACTCGCTTAAAATCCTATTATTTGAATTTCAAATATTTAGGCGAAACCCGGGCGCGATTTGGAAATGTTTCATTTAGCGCCAAAATCCCAATTTAATTAAATATTATAAAACTATAATATATACTAAAACCTTAATCTGTTACTATTATATCCCTTTTTAAATCTCCGATAAATCTTTTAAATTTAACTGTTTCCACGACCTCAGCCAATCACGAGGGGTTTAATCCCTCGTGGGCCCGCCTCCCACTCGCTCTCTGTCTCTCTATCTCTCTCTACCTCTCTCTCTCTCTCTCTTACTCTAATCTCTCTCTCTCTCTACCCCTATATATTTCCCTCGTCTCCTTCCTCCAGGGAAAACCACCACGAGAAACCCCACGAACCCACGCGAGAACCCTAGCCGCCACCGTGCCCGTCGCCGCCGCAGCCCCCGCGCCGACGACACCACCACCATCACCCTTGCCTCCTCAGCCTCGACCGCAGACCACCTTCCTCCTCCTTCCCGTGCGCCGGCGCCACAACAGAACCCGGACTGCAACCATATCGCCTTCTTCAGTTCGCCGGAAAACGCCGCCGTCGACCCTCGTCGTCGTCACCCGCGCCACCGCCGACCACCTCCTCTTCCCCTACGACCAAAACCCGGCCATTACCTCCCCTCCTCGCAGCACCACCTGATCCAGCAACCTTTAGCCGGATCTGCCACGTTCACTGCTCCTCGCCGGCGCCCCATCGCCGTCGACCCCGTCGCGGTTGCCACCCTTGCTATCCCTGTAAGCTTCTCTTTACCTTCTCCCTTCGTTTTATCCCCTCGCTGGTCGATCGTTGTCCATGCATTGTATTTTGCTAAATTTGTCGCTGTTTTGACATTTCGCCGGAATCCGGCCGTGCCGACGACTTGACCCGACTTTCCAGCGAGGTACTCCGGTCCACGTGGTCCCGCTGTTCGTTGTTTAGACTCGATCCGTGACCCGTGCGTCCGTCGCGTGTTTTCCGCCGACGTTACGTTCGTTTTTCCCGGTTCGCGAAACCGTCGAGGCAAGTATTACTTGCTACATGCTATGTTATACCAATTGAATGTGTTTGACTCATAAACTTGCAAAACTTAACTAAGTAGAGCTATTTTATAATTTGGACGCATTATGACATATATCATGATACTGTAACCTAGAATCACAATTGCTGCTTTAACCCTAATAACGAAACTACCGGTTAATCATTTTGTTGTTTAAAGGACGATAGTCGTACACATGTAGCTATATTACTTTCTGTTATTGATATTGCACTACCTGGTGATTATTGCACCGCAAGGGTGCTCGAAACTTGTTAATCCGATAATACGACTGCACTATAATGTGATTAAATGAACTAATATTGTCGTTTACTTTATTTCCTGCTGTTATTTCCTTATTCGATGATATACCTATGGTGAGCACACCCTCGATTGCGTTACATATTGACCTGACCTTACTACACATGACATATATATACATACCGATGCACTGGACATGGTACCCTTTACTATCGACTTAACCTGATGTACCATGACCTGACCTATTACCTGATCTCATGCCTAATGCCAACAAACCTGACATGGGGTCCTCATGGACCATTCCTGTTGTCTATCCAGACAAACCTGCTTTTACCTGATCCTGTGTTGGCGTTAGTCCTTGATTACTGAATACCTGACTCGACATACATAACTTGGGGGTATGGGGAAATCAAAGGTGAAACCGACTTGTAACTCAACAGTTCGATACCTGTTCTGATAAGTCTTACGGGCTAGGCCAGCCCCGAAGTGATGATGCTGACATCACTCACCCATCCTGCTACTTGTTACTGCCTAGCGGCACATCTCGGATTCAGCCCCGAGAATCTTGACCGTGGTCCCGGGCACGCACGGGATACTATTGAGTTACATCGACGAGTCATCAATTGATTTCAAAGACTTTAGAATAGAAACCCGATAGAACAGTTTAGTTACCCACTGCACACTACCCTGCACTGTTGTTTCATATTATTGCTTTATTCATATTTATCTCTGCATTGCTTATTACCATGTTCATATTATATTATTGGTTGACATGACGCGCTGACGTCTGGGTTTTGCATGGCCCAGATTCTTTACCACTGTCGCCGACCGAGCAGGAGTACTTCAGCCAGCAGGCTGATTTGTGAGTTCTGTAGTGATTAGTTATTTTTTTGCATTTTATTTCCAGATGTGAGCCCGCATTATGGGACGTACCTTTCTATTATTGTATTGGATCATTTGCTTCCGCACTTATTTATCATTGACTCTTGTTATTATGGATTTGGACATGTGTTAGATAGTTTATTTATCTTGTTCTTGATATCTCTACAGCCGTAATGTGACTGTGGATGGATACTTCCTACCCACAGGTAGCATGGTTGGCTATGTCACGTGCCCAATCTTGCGTACTCTGGGAAGCGGGGCGTGACAGCTATGGAGGTGGAGGACCCGATCTACAAAGGTTGTATTTCCGTTCTTTTAGTTAAATTGTTAACTAGTTGCTTGTGTTCGCCTAAAATTCTAGTTAACGGTCCGTAGTCTAGGGCTTCTCGGCACCGTAAAATTTGAAATTGGCATGGTTGATGCCTTGTGAGACCTCTTGAGAATGCCTAAGAACCCTACAACTGCGAGGTCCTTAAACTCGTGGACCGAAACGTCCTTAAGCTAATATCGGACCGAGACGTCCTTAAAACTAACATGGACTGCAACGTCCTTAAACTACCTATGGACCACCATGTCCCTAAACCGGCAATGGATATCCTTAAACTACCTATGGACCACTGCGTCCCTAAACTGGAACAATAGAGCTCCCAAATGCTCTTTTATCGGATTTAAATGATCCCGTTTAAGTTGATCTTAGCCTCAAATATGGCTAACGTATCCTTAAACATTCAATCAGGCTTTGGTCCCAAATTGGACTATAAGACCCCCAATCAACTTTGGTTCAAGGGTACATTTCCGAACTTTTCTGACACCTATCGTTGTAATCCTTCAACGACGTCAGAGAAGTGATGGGTCCCGATGGCCATGCATACAATGGACCGCTACGTCCCTAAACTGGAACAATAGAGCCCCAAATGCTCTTTTGTCGGATCCAAACGATCCCGTTAAGTTGATCTTAGTCTTAAATCAGACTAACGTATTCTTAACGAACGTTTAAGTTGATCTTATTCTCAAATGCGGCTAACGTATCCTTAAACTAAAAACACCAAACCCAAATCTAAGTAAATACGTATTTGGACTAATCCACGTCCTACGGGCGACGACATTACTCAGTCTCCGTATACAATCCACAGGCAACCATAAACAAAACAAACATCCACGACACGAAGTGAAATTCTGGAGAAGGAGAAAGTTGTTACCGCGATGCGGTAGCGTAATTAACTGCAGGGGCTTGCGCCTGCAGGGAAGAGCGTCTCCACAATCAAAAACCTCTCAAGTGAGGGGGAATCTGACGAAATCTGCTATATCGGCCGCATCCGTCTAAACCTCCGATACACGGTGTCATAAATCAACTTGGCATTTTCGGAGAGGTAGAAAACCATATAGTATCTGCCCCGAATCTCAGACAAGACGTCCTCACGTCGCCGCCGCCGTTCGGAGAGGAACAGATTCTGGCATGCGGTCCTGATGAAGCGGAACGGTACATTACCTGATTTATTTTTTTCCTTTTTAGTATTCTAAGAAAGAAACAATTTTTTTCTTCCTTTTTAGTATTCTATGAAAGAAACAAAAATATTTTTCGTGCTGCAATTTATCTATCTAAAAGTTTATCAAAAAACCAAACATCATGGATGTACATGTTTGACGATGTTACCGAAATGTTGTGGATCCTGCCATTTTGACTTTTGAGTAAACTTTTGGATTGATAAATTTCGGTATGAAAATTATTACTCTAGAAGAAATGAGAAACTTTTTGAGGGTTTTAACAGTAAAGATATACTTGATTCAGATGAGAGAAAAAGAAGCCTAATAAGAGCAGCGACCCATATCGTTATCCCTCCTCTCTCTTTCAAACGCAGGAAAATAAAATAAAATCAAAGCATCTTCTCCTTCTATTCCCATCCGAGGCTCTGTTCTCTCTCTCTCTCCTCCCTCTAAAATCCATTTGGTCCAAATATCGTTAGGACAGCTTGCTCTCTCTCTCCTCTCTCTCTCTCCCTCTAGAAATCTCAGAGATCGATTTGGACATGGCCATGGAGATCGAAGATCTCGCTGCACACATCGAAACATCCCGCGCTCACGAAGTCGTCTCCGGCAAAAAGCGGCGAGTTCGAGCTAGTCCTATATCTTTTATACCTAATCGACCTCAAGCTTTACGGAATTAGGGTTTCCAAGTTCTCGCTCTCGCCTTTTAGGGTTTCTGAAAGGTAAAAGTTCTTGAAACCTTCGTGATATCTATTTCGGAAGCATTTCTTGAGGTTTGGTGTTTATATATGGACGAAAATGTTTGGATCTGGAGATTCTAGGGTTTCTTGTTAGGTTCTTGAAATCTTGACGATGTCTAACTCGAAAACAATTTCTTGGATTTGATGGTGATAGATGAACGAAAACGTTAAGAGTACTTAAATGCTAATCGTTGAGATGCTCTCTCTCTCTCTGGATTGTTGTTGAATTTGCGAAAGAAAAAGAAAAATTACTGTCTCTAGGGTTTGCTGTTAGATTATTGAAATGTTGACTATATCTCTTTCGAAAGCCTTTTCCAGGATTTACTGTTCATAAATGTTGGCATATGTAAATATTAGTTCCTTTCTGTTTGAAATTGCTTTAGGTCTTGAGATTTTTGGACTTTACTGTCAAGATTCTGTCTCGCTAGGGTTTCTTGTTGAATTTGCAAAAAAATACCATCAAATTTATTGCCATGTAAGTTGAACTCTAAAGATTCGGTTATTTTGGTTCGAAGGCTTTTGGCAAGGAGTTTTCAGGAGCAACTTCAAGTTTAGGTTGTTAGAGTAGAATTGGTGCTCAAAGTTGAATTTGAAAGCTTTGGTGTGTAACTCCTGGTTTGTTTTAATGAGGGATAAGAAATCAGCAGTGAAGAACACATGGGGACAAAATTTAAGTGAAGTTGCGGCAAGAACAACCCTCAGAGAGGCCAGTCTCAAAGGTCATGTTTATGTCGAACTGAGAAAAGTTGGGAAGCGAACTATCTTCTTCTGTGTTCTATGTCAAGCCCCGTGTTTCAATGAGACTGTGCTGTATGATCATCTCGATGGCAGTCGCCATTCTCGACGGTATGCTGCTGCCAAATTAACTCTCCTTGGTCTCTCCCGATGGCCTTTCAGTGATGGTGTCCTTTTCTTCAGTACTTCATGCAAGAATGGTGTCAATGGCCGTGAGGTAATCTCAAATTCCTGTAATGGCGGCAATTTTGCAAATGGCTCTAAAAAGAGTCCAGTGGCTACTAATGGTCAAGATAAAGTTTCGAAACATAATGGAAAGGGTAATGATCTAGTTATCCCAGGTGTTTTGCAGGAGGATGAAGTTAAGAATTTGACGGTGCACTTTATTGGGTATGGTCATATTGGAGCTAGAGTTCAGGAAACCAATGAGGGCCGTCAAAATATTAATAGAATTTGGTGTGCTTGGTCGGGGGAAGGGGCTTCTGATGAATGCAGTGAGTTACTATCATCACCGAAAGGTGATTTTGCTATAGTGACTTTCTCTTATACGATTGATTTGGGTAGAAAGGCTACTTCGCAAAAGATAGAGGATCCTCGTTCTCCTATTGCTTCCTTTGAGATTGATGACCTTAGTCGCCCTATAAAGAAGAGGAAGAAGAGATCTTCTTCTAATCCTGAAGATTCCTCAGGGGCTTCGAGGCCGCTTCCTGATTCTACGAAGAAGAGATCTTCTTCCGATCCTGCAGATTCCTCAGGTGCTTCAAGGCCACTTCCTGATTCTACGAAGTTGAGACCTTCTTCCGATCCTGAAGATTCCTCACCTACATCCAGCAGGTCAATTGTCAGGAAAGAGTTGAGGAAGAAGAAGAGTATGACTGCAGAAAGAGCTTGCGATATCTGTGGCCAACTTATGCTTCTTGGGAAAGATGTTTCTACCTTGTTGAATTGCAAAAGCGGTAGATTAGCTTGCAGCAGTAGAAACATAAATGGGGTGAGTACGATTAATGCTTGCTTACCTTATGAGGGTTGTTCCATTATTGATCTCTCCCTTTGATATGCAGGCTTTTCATTTATTCCATACTTCATGCCTCATCCACTGGATTCTTTTTTGTGAACATGAAACATGGAGTAGTTATCCAACCAATGTAAAGGCGAACACACGAGGTCGGAAAGCTAAAGTAGCTCAGAAGAAATGTGTTTCCATATTTTGTCCGGAGTGCCAAGGTACAGGTATAAATGTCAATGGAGGTGAACTGGAGAATCCAACTGTTCCTCTTTCCCAGGTTCGTCGATGTAGCTGTAATATAGAGCTGTTACAATCAGTTTCATCCCTTTAAGTTATTTGTCTGTTAAGGTTTATGTTTACATATCAGTTTATACCCATTATCAATGTTTTCATTCACATGTTAGCGACAAACTATTCTTTCAGATGTTCCTTCATAAACTAAAGGTCATTGAGGCGCAGAAGACATGGATGAAAGATCCTGAAATTCTCATGCAGTGCTCTACTGGCCTTCATTTTACGTCTGATTCCTCAGAGAAACGCCATGTTCAGGTGACTTGTTTGGCATGTGCTTATGGAAATAATTTCTCAGTGTCATCATATTGTTATCTTTACTTTTGCCACAGGAAAAGGTGATGCCATTGAAGTTGCTTTGTTTCTATAGAGCTGATGCATAGAAGTCGATGCAGCAGAAAGTTCTTACAGGTTTTTGTGAAGACCAAAGGTGGACAAAGTTAGGTTCCCAAAATTTTTATCAAGTTGCTGAACATAGTTGTTAGACTTTAGAATTAGGTACTGAGAAATTTTACAACTGACGGTGTACATGATTTCATAATCATGTAGATTTCATAATTATGTACACATGATAGTTGTGCAGGTGTATGATCTGATACTTGCTAGTATATCGTTGTTGATCAAATAGCGCAGTAAGGAGTTAGATGCTCGCAAAGCTTCTGAAAGCTAGTTTAGTTTTTAGTTTTCCTCCCCTGGTACAGCTTTTTGCGAACAAATACGTTGTGAACATATAAAGATTCTATGAATTGATAGATGATTGATTGTTAACACGTGGCCTTTTTGTTAGAAAAATGTGGATCAAACGTCGAGCCGTGTGGGTTGATAGAGGTTAAATAAATTTTAATTTTTTGTCTCTAGTTGGTAAGGGGACTCAGCATCCTGCTAACTTATTCTTTGCATGCATTTAAAATTAAGTGAAGTACCATGTCTGATACCGAGCTGTTTTAATTTGAGGAATTGGACTGTAGCCTGTAGCTACACTGCTACAGTGCACTGGTTATTGCATGTCAGAGAAATAGAGTGCTTATTCTTTGAGAAGGTGCTTACTTGGTAACTAGAAGGAGCAATAGTTAGCAATAGGCTGGATACACCATTCATAAAAAAAATCATTTTAATTGATAGGAAATGCCTTGTCTTGCTTGTTTATTTATTTTATTTTATTTCAAAATCTTGACTATGTTTGCATTTTTCTTAGGAAAATTAGTTTTGTATATTCATGAAGATGATGTTGGGTTGTCGAGAAACCGAAGCGGCATTTTCTTATCTTACAATCACCATTCGCTTTGTGGCTTTCGTTTTTGTGTTTGTAGCATTTGTTTCAACAAGCGTTATTTGATTATTTAGTAGCTTAAATGTAGCTTGATCTATGCCTTGTCTATGCTGTGCTTTGAATTGGGAATTTGTTTTGGCAAACAATCATGTTGCTTATTTGTGTTGTTTTCAGTTGAATCCTTTGTACTTGTCATGCACCTCATAGTAGAACATGAAATTGAGGGAGCACCTTCAACCTTTGTGGGGCAGAAGTTCCTTTTGTTTACTTCAGGTTTTGATGCTCCCATACTGACTTTGTGTGTGGCTGTGTTCTCCAAAAACGCTTCCATGGTTTGATGCTTCAATGACTTGTAGTTTTAAGTTGCAGGTAAATTAAGGGAAGGTATCATTTTCCTCAGTTTCCAGGATTAATTTAACCGCTATCTTTAACCTTTGTGTTCAAGGAAAGTTTGTACAAATTATTTAGGATATAATGCTTAATAACATTTGGAGTTTGTCGGTATTTGTATCTCTTTGCTGTATCGGAGTTCTTTTGAGCCTTACTAATTGAATTGGACGATTTGGACTGGGACCTTCTGACTAATGAGTTGATCCAGGAGCACTTAGGCCATTGACCAGAAATTCAGCAACGTTTTCATTTTATGATCGAGCTAATACAGCCTGCATAAGAACTATATTTTTTGTTAGTCTGAAAGCAGAATTTCATGGAGGTGACGCAGGCATTATTTTTAGTACTCCAATTTAGTACTTCAGCAAATGCCAAGGGTGATGAATTTGTCTATTTTATTGGGCTTTTATGTTTTTTTCCTTTATGGATGTTAAATATGTTAAGTACTTACCTTTTTGTGGGTGGGTGGGTGGGTGGGTGGGTGGGGTGGGGTGGCGCATGGGGTGGGTGGGTTGGGTTGGTGGGGCATGGGGGGGCTGGGGGGTGGTGGGGCTGGGTGGGTGTTGTAGATTGTTTCCATTCTTCAGGAGGCAGCCTCTCACTCTTCATAAATTCTTAAAGGATGAAATGTGCCGAAAAGTTGTGTATTTTGAGCTAAATATGTATGGTTTTGAGCAACTATAGATGGAAGATGACCCATATTTACAAATTTATTGTAGACCGATTGTGGATAAACACGGATTTGAATAGATATCTATACCCCTTTTTCCTAAATAATTTACGGAAGAATATCATTGGCGTATCGTTGTTAAGAAATTGGTTTGTAATTATAATCCCTTTTCAATTAACAATGTCTTGTTTCAAAAGTTATAAAGTCGTAACAGATTTTCTAAATGTGATTGGAAACTCAACGTATACGATTGATTGCATGGTTATTTTGTTAACATAGTTATTTGTTTCGTATGAGGATTCTAAATGTGATTGGAAACTCAAGGTATATGATTGATTGCATAGTTATTTGTTTCGTATGAGGAAAATTTTAAGCGCATGGTATGCATCAATCTTGACCTCTATACATTTAACCGTGCTTAATTTTCAGCTTCCGTAAATTGATCCGAAACGCCAGAGAAGATCTTACCATTAAATAATGCTTGAAAAAAGAAATTCAAGAAAGAAGAAGCGAGAGTTCGCGTCCAAAGCTGGTCACGGGCATCCCGCTGGTGCCAGCCATCTCTAAACGCATCCAATTCTCTTTTACGTTAACCAATTAAATTTCAAGCCAAGAGAAAAATTATTATAAATTAAAAAGAAAAGAAAAAGAAAAAACCTAGAGAGCGACGGCGAATAAAGAACAGCAGCCGCTATCACATTCACAGCCGCAGCATCTCTCTTCTTTTAAAAACCTTTCGATTCTCTCTCGATAGAGAGATAAAAGAAAGAAAAATCAAGATGGGAAGCGTGAAGGACGTGAGATCGAAGCAAGAGCTCGACGCAGCCATCAATGGATCGTCGCCGGTGGCTGTTCACTTTTGGGCGTCGTGGTGCGATGCATCGAAGCAGATGGATCAAGTCTTCTCCCATCTCTCCACCGATTTCCCTCACGCCCTCTTCCTTAGGGTTCGTCCCTCTTCCTTTCCATTCATTCGATTCAATAACTTATCGCATCTATTTCCCCTTTTTGTGGCTTTGAGTTTAGGGTTTTGTTGTGATATTTATTTAGACTCTTAAAAAGATGTTTCTTTGGAAGTATATGCTTCACCTGTAATCCAAACTAGGGTTTTGAGCCTTGCATGTTGTTCATTGAAACATTTGGGTCTGTGAATAGCTTTATAGTTTTTGTGATTTCAACCAAGATTCCATGTGGAAAAACCGCTACTTGCTAAGTTATGTAATGAACTTCAACAGTAACTTTTGGAATCACATCGATTGTTAATGATATGTTGTAATCTATGGAAACCTTTCATCTGGAAAAATCATAGCTCAATTTTTGACGTAGGGAATTGCTTTTGAGTATATACCTTCAGTTGCTTGAATATAAAATTTGTTCTTGCCTTTGGTCGTATAGTTATGGTTCTAAAAATACGAATTTTCAGGTTCACATATTGTTCAAATAGACAGTTGAAGTTGCAGGAAATCCACAAAATCCTTTCTTGTGTGTAACTTTTTATCACATGTACCCTATACCGACAGGACATAATCTAATACCCGACTTCCCGTTTTCACAATGCATTGCTGCCATGCTAATTTCACTCTAGTCCTCGAATTATAGCAAAACAAGTTACATAGAATGGCTTGAATCGAGTTGTTTGCGAAATTTGTCATATCATGATCCTATTTAGTTCAGAGTAAGTTGCAAGTCATGTTCATTAGGTCAAGTTGAAGGCTAATCCATTCTGTCTGCACCTTCTACCCAACATAGACAGCCCGAGCCTGACCCAAGTTGGAGTAAATTGGACTAGGGTTGAGGTAATGTTCGACTTCACTGTAGACTGGGTTGGTTGGGGAAGCTAGGGTCTGACCACGTTGGACCGTACCAAATCAGTTAGGTCGGGTCAAGGCGATGCTGTTCTTGGGTGATTCCAGAAGCGAGAGAGAGGGAGGTAGAATAGATGATAGGGCTTCGAGTTGCTGATGCTAGGAAGAGAGGAGATGGAGGAATCAAGACCAAAGTATGCTCGATGTCTCGTTGGCTTTGTATTTACCGTCAACAGGATAGAGTAATCTCAATGTCAAGTAAAGATCTTATAGATCTGACAAGGAGAGGAAGGAACATAACCAGGGGAAAAGTTAGGTGTATAGCAACCAACGTACATCACAGAATGCATAACATATAATACTAGGTTTTCTACTCTTTCCAATTGAAAAGTATATTTTAATATCTTAATTTGTATCACAAAACGATAATATGGGCATTGCTTTCTCAACAAGTATTAATACTTGGTAACTAAAACCATCCAGTCATGATAGGTTAGATAAAAATGGTCGACTGGGAATGTAATAATAATTTCAAGCAGGATGGTGTCATACAGTTATTATTGGAGGTAGTATGGTGTTTATTATAGATATCTTGGTTTTGCAGCTAAAACCTTTTATCACTAAGATATAATAGGGAATGTGTAGTATCGAGTGCGTCTACTTTACCCTAGAGTTATTAACATATAAGTATAATGATCAGTGTAGACAGTTTAGAAACCTATCGTTGCCGGTCCCAAGTCCGGATGAGAAAGGGCGAGAGTTATGGTAGGCTTTTGACAGCCAACGCAATTTTTTTTACATTCTATGACATGAACTATAATAAGAATATCGTTAGGGCGTTCCTTACTCAGCGACACACTATTTCGGATACCGGGTGTAGTGTTAAGTATGCAAGAGTTTCTAGGTCGTTGTCCGGTAGCGGCGCGCTACATCGGATCCTGAGTGTAGTGACAAATAAGCACGGGTTTCATATGATCCGTCTAGTTTCTTGGAACATAGACCCCCTTCGGTAGACTAACAGAATTAGTGGGGGTGATGATTAGGAGGAAAATTAGTATATGTGTTTGCAAGAAACTAAGTGGGTAGGTGAAAAGAGTAGTCATAGAGCCTTGGGATTATAAATTTTGGTATACAGGCAGAGATAAAAATCGTAATTGGATAGGCGTAATTATAGATAGACGGTCGCTTGAGGATATAGTTGAGATTAGGAGAAAAAGGTAATAGGATTCTACTGGTTAAGCTTATTCTAAGTGGGAAGATCTTTAATATTATTAGTGCTTATGCACCACAGATAGGTCTTGATGACGTTAGTAAACGTCTATTCTGGGAGCTGTTAGACGAGATGGTGCAAAAAATACCTAGCGGAGAGAAGTTGTTTATTGGTGCTGATCTTAATGGACATGTAGGTACCAGTCATAATGGGTTTGATACTATTCATGGAGGTTTTAGTTTTGGACAAAGGAATGATGCATGCAACTCGATTTTAGATTTTGTCTTGTCATATGACTTGCTCTTAGCAAACACTTGGTTTAGGAAAAGAGTCATCTTGTCATTTTTAGGAGTGGATCGAATGCAAGTCAAATAGACTTTTTTTTCCTGACGAGAATGATTGATCGAGGTAGTTGCATCGACTGTAAGGTAGTGCCAGGTGAGTGTAACCACTCAACATGGACTTTTAGTTCTAAATTTTCGATTTAGAGAACCTAGGAAGATTAGACATAAGGTAGAGCTTAGAATTAAGTGGCGGCGACCGAGGAAGGTAACCAAAAAGTTTTTATAGATCGTGTAGTTCAAGAAGCGGATTGGCAGTCTGAAAATGATTTATACAGAATATGGAACAAGATAGCTAGTTGTATCAAGAGGGTAGCTAGAGCTTAGAATTAAGTGGTGGCGACTGAGGAAGGTAACCAAAAATGTTTTATAGATCGTGTAGTTCAAGAGGCGGATTGGCAGTCTGAAAATGATTTATACACAATATGGAACAAGATGGCTAGTTGTATCAAGAGGGTAGTTAGAAATCTGCTTGGTGAGTCGAAGGATGATGCTCCACCATCTAAGGACACATCATGGTGGAACGAAAAAGTAAATGTTTCTATTAAAATCAAGATGGATTCTTATAAAGATTTGAGGAAAAGTATAGATGAGGAGAGATTTGAGAAGTATAAAATGGCTAAAAAGAAAGTTAAAAAAGTTGTTCGGGAAGCTAAAACTAAGGTCAACAAAGAGGTGTACGAGAAGTTGGACACTAAGGAGGCTAAAAATGATATATACATGATTGCTCGGATGTGGAAAAGGAAGATCAGAGACTTATGTACGGTGAAGTGTGTCAAAAATGAAGATCGGAAGGTTCTAGTTCGAGATGAGGATATCAAGAAAATATGAAGAGATTATTTTGACAAATTGTTCAATGAGAGTTTTACTAAGAATTTGGATGGATTTGTCATTCAATCTCAAAATCTAAACCGTGATTTTATGCATAAAATAAGAATACTTGAGTTTAATGAGGCTCTGAAAAGAATGAAATCAAGAAAAGCTGTTGATCCAGACGGGATTCCTATTGAGATTTGGAGATGCTTAGGAGAGATAGACGTTAAATGACTGACAGATTTGTTTAATAAGAATTGGCAGACCAAAAAAAGGCAAATGAGTGGAGAAAAAGTACCATTGTACCTATCTATAAGAACAAGGGTGACATTCAAAATTACTCAAACTACCGTGGAATAAAACTTATGTGTCACATCATGAAACTTTGGGAGAGAGTGATTAAACACAAACCAAAGAAGAATATTAAGATAACAGAGAACCAGTTTGGATTCATGCCTGGATGGTCGATGACAGAAACTATTCATTTGCTTCAACTTGTTGGGCATTTTTGAGAGAAAAGAGATTTACATATGATATTTATTGATTTAGAGAAAGCGTACAAGATACCTAGAGAGGTATTATGGGGGACAATGATGAAGAAGGGGTCCCAGTCAAGTACATTGACATAATCAAGGACATGTACGATGGAGTAGTGGCAAATGTCAGAACTTGCGGGGGCTTAACGAGTGATTTTTCGATTACAATTGGTTTACATTAAGGATTTGCATTAAGACCATTCCTGTTTACCATCGTAATGGATGAACTTGTTAGAATTATCCAAAATGAGATATCTTGATGTAGATGAAAGCATGAGTTACTACCAAATTGGAGTTATGGAGACAAATGTTGGAATCTCGGGGATTCAGATTGAACAGGTCCAAGACAACATATATGCATTGCAAATTTAGCAAACAGAAAAGTCGAAACCACTGTGGTATAACACTGGATGGGCAAGAGATATCACCGAGCGATCAGTTTAGATATCTATGTTTCATCATCCAGAAGGATGAGAGATCAATAGTGATGTTAATTAAAGGATCCAAGCTGGTTGGTTGAAATGGAGAAGTGCAACGGGGATTTTGTGCGATCGTAACTTTTCGTTAACGTTGAAAAAGAAATTTTATTGGATCGCTATTCGGCCTGTCTTATTATATGGTACATAATACTGGGCTTCTCAGAAGCATCATACACAGAAGATGCACGTGGCGGAGATGCGCATACTTTGTTGGATGTGTGGTAACACTAGAAAAGATAAGGTGTGATAAGGATATTCGTGAAAAAATTGGTGTAGCACATGTCGAGGAGAAGATGCGGGAAAACTGGCTAAGATGGTTTGGTCATGTGCGACGCAGACCTATGAAAGCACCGGTTTGACGAATGGATACTCTCAATATAGGCAATGTCAAAAAGACGAAAGGGAGACCGAAGAAAACATGGATGAAGGTGATATGAAAAGATATGGTTGCCAAAGGCCTCGATGAAAGTATACTGTTCGATAGGAGTGAGTGGAAGCGGAGGATTCTTGTGCTGGACCCGACATGATTTTTATGTTGGTTCATATAGCCTACCATATATTTTCACGCCCCGCTTCCTAAAAGAGCGGTAATGACACATGACGAGGTCCGCGGCATATTTATTCTGAGAAGGTCATTTCTCGCAATAAATACACTAAGCGTTTATAAGCAACATAAAGTAACAAGAATAAATAAAAGAATAAAATCCAACTCTGGTTTATTACATTTAAGATTCACAGTTGACAAAATATTTGAATATAAGATACGATAACATGATAAACCTTAATAAGGAGGCATGCATAAATAAGCTGAAATAAAATGAAAAGTTGAATGGAACTAAACGTCCAGTTATGATGCGAACTGGTTGTACTTCTTTTTGACCGCTTCTATCTCTTCTGTCTCATTACCATCTGACGAACATTCCAATGAAAGAAAGAAGTGGGTAGAATGCCCCTCAGCGAATTAGCGCTTGGTAAGTCCAAAAAAGATAAATGTAGATATGATAATGACAAGTATATAAATTGAGAGCTGCTATCATTAAGCTGCGAACGAGTAATACTAATAACTAAGCATGGAAATTTTATGTAACATGGCAGCCCTATATAACATGCAGTGTAACATGAGCATAAAGAACAAGTATATAACCATAACAATGTATATAAGCATGTCAATGTATATAAGGTTTTGGTTATTCTACTTTAACGTGGTTGTTTGTAGTTTAATAAGGAAGATATACGTGTATATGAGAGTAGTCCGTCGTATCCGCGGACCAAAGATACAGGAATACAAGGCCCCGTCAAACCCACGGGACAACATCACATGATATTCGATTAGGTGTTTTTAGTGAACTCTCGTGCCACGTCATACATTCTTTATCAATCTATCCCATATTATCGTGTATATTATTGTATAGATCAAGTTTACAGGTGTTAACCGAATCTATGAATATAAAGAGTATACATTTAGGTTCAAATTGTGTTTCAAGTATTCATGTCAAATTCAAGAATTCGTATTAAGTTGTATTCATGGTTCGAGTCAAGTCTATCATGTAATAGGTTTAAATCAAATATATAATATCTAATTATGTCTTCATGTACATGCAACAATTCAGAGATTCTGAAAAAGGTATACATGTTTGAATAGTATGAAATGGGACAAGTATATTATTCAAGTAACGATCATAAACAACGCTGTAAAAAAATGTTATGTACGGCTAATTACCCAATTCAATCGAATGCAAAATATAAACAAAAATATAGTTTTAAGTCTAGTGCACGCGTTAGTTCTAGTCGCGTCTAAATACGACTAGCGGTTTAGGAGATATACCTGTTTTCGTTTTGTCGCACAGAACAGATCAAAATCTGTCCAGCACCGTTGTATATTTTTAAAACACAGTTTGAGTTAATTTCCTTCGGTTTTCAAGTTTCAAAGATTATTAGAAACTTGTAGGTCTTTCGATTTAATTATCCAAAACACTAAGCTTCGCGCGATTTAGATTTGCGAAACTCTAGTTATGGTCATTTTAATATCAGGGTTTAAAACTGAAATTCGGATTTCTGGACAGCAACTGGTGTACCGTCGGACATAAATCGCGCCGTCCTATGCATTTTTGGGTTAACGGGTATATATTAAATTCTAGGTCTATCAATTGCGCATCTATACATATAAAGTTTGCCACGAACGGACATCGTGAGTTCGAGTTATATCCAATTTAACAACAGTGTGCGAATCAGGACAGATTCGTTACTTAATTTTGTATTACAGTTTTCTAGAATTTACGTCGATTTTCACGGAATTGGTATAACTAAGAAAAACTATATCTTTTGATGTAGATGTCCAAAACACCTGGATTTTAGACATCAATAGACCAAGTTATGTATCCTAGAAATTGACCGATAAAAGCAGTTGTCTGTTTTGAAAAACTGTGAATAAAAACAATATAATTCATAAACCGTTAAGCGATTCGATCAGAATTTTTTTATAATGCATGTGAAAAATCTATCTATTACTCTACCTATTTTTCTCAGAATTTTATATAAAAGAAAACATAAGTTTACCCTTATATGATATTCCATATAAACACGAGGTGAGGTATTGCACAAAAATCTCACCAATTATAAAATTCGATCTTGGTTCTCGTTTCAAAACAAGATGCGTATATTTATTTCGAGTATAAACTATAGCGAAAGAATATGACACTAATAAATACGGTAAATAAGAAAATTTATCTAATAAGTGGCAAATACTTAAAATGGTTTAAAAACTTAACCTTATATCTATATTTTCTTTCATATAATGTTTTATTAATACGATTCATGTGTACTCGCAATTACTAGTAATAAGTATTCATTTATAAACGTGAAACAAGACCATTTCAATTCGTACACAATTACGAACCAATTATGTATTAGATATCATTTCATTATATATATATATATATATATATATATATAATTTAGACATGGAATTTCCCGATGGAGGACACAAAACATGCATGGCAACATGGTTAGAGAAGAGAGATTCAATTAAAGAGGGATGAAGAGGGGGCAGGGAGAGATGGGGGAAACTTACATGCACAAGCCGGTATCGTCACCGGACTTGTCTATCCGACGATAGCCTCGTGTTACTAGAGAGACATTTTTTTTGAAAGCTTCTTCATGTTCTTCGAGAACTCTAGATAAAAAGGGAGAAGGAATGAATGATATTTGTTTGGAAGAAAGGAAGGAGAGAAGTTCTTCTCTCTCATTTTTTTTAAAGGAATAAGAAGAAAAGAGTAAGATGAATATATAAAAGTTATGTCATATTAATTCAAATTAATATAAATTCATAATGGAAGTTAAGGAGAAATTGAAAGGGTCACTATTTATTTGGGAGTTAAAGAAAATGAAATACCTTATTTGTAGGTTATGAGATGTTTAAAAAAATGATAAAAATAATTGCAAGTCCCGAGATTCGAATATGCAACCTATAGAACAACAAATCAAGGAATTAATCAATGTGCTATAAGGTAACTTTTGCATAGAATTAAATAGAAATGAATATATCCAGAGATTCAAAAGAGAATAATTTAAAAGTTAAATGAAATAAATCATTTTCTTAAACTAATTTTTCTCTTTCAAACAAAACAAATCCTCTTTCCAAAATTTTCCTTTCAAAACAAAATAGAATAAATTCTTTATATTAAAGAGATCAAACTAAAAATTTTAAAAATCTTTCAAAACCTATTCTTTTTATAAAACATGTCATTTCGAAAAAAGTATATTTTTATTTATTAAAAAAGCAGTATAGTAAAAACTGGGTCGTTACACATATGCTTGGGATAAAAGGCTCAGTTGTTGTTGTAGTGTAGACATTTTAGGATCTATTTCATAATAATAATTGACTAGGTAACTACAACCTTTCACCTAAGAAATAAAAATAACAGAGAAAGGTTATTACAGAAGCCAATGCATCTTGCTTGCTTGAGGGTCAATAGCATTTGATTAGAATGATTATAACAAAGAGCAGGTAGTTACCTTAGAAAACTTTCATCTACTCTAGGCTTTTGGTGGGTTTTTCCTCTCAAGGAAGATTCTAGAATTGTAATTTTTTTAACAAAATGTTACTAGCTACACAATATTTTCCTGTATCTTACACCAATGGCCCAAATGCTTATGCTTGGGTTTCCTTAATTATTGTCTATTTGTTCTTGATATAGGCTTAGTATGCTTACATAATGTTTGTCCTAGAGGAGGTAGTAGAGAGATAAAACTCGTCATAATTATATTTAACCCAATCTCTCTTAAATTTTTTCACAACTGTATTTTAGTTATACACAAGGGAGTTTTGACTCACATGAATAATACGCCCTTACTTCTTCAACACGAACATGAAAAATACCATTATGTTTTCTTTCCATTCTCGTTCTTCTAATCTGACTAGGTAAAATCATATCACTTTCTTTCGGATCCTGATAATTCTTTAAAGTCGACAACCTGATCCATTGAGCTTTAACCTCTGGCTTAGAAAATTTCCTAAATAATGGATATGCAGCCTATTAAAACCCGAGAGATTTTTGCGTAATAAAGGCATAATTTGGACATAGATTTAGCTTATAAAGAAGCATCATGAAACCAGTACTCTAGCTCGACCCTTGATGCATCTGTGCATCATTAGCATGCTGTCTCAAACCTTATTCACTCGCATCATGTGAAGCCATTTATTATGGCTAGGGACTTAGGATGCCTTGTTGGAATGGTGCAAGGCGACGGACAATATTGAAGAACGAAGATGCATATAGAGCACCTCTGATCTATTTGAACGAGCCAAAGGCTTCTATCCTTTCCATGATATCAACTACTTTTATATGTTAAACAACTAATATATATTAAATATTTAATTGCTTGATGTTGAATCTTTGGTGGGGAATTTATCTACTTTCAACTTATCAGTGTATATTCAATTATATTTTTCTTTTGTATATTCGTTATGGAAATTCTACCTAGTGGATTCATGTTTGTGTCTAAGATGTTTTTCTAACTTATGTTAACAGGTTGAAGCAGAGGAGCAACCAGAAATTTCGGAGGCTTATGCGGTTTCAGCAGTGCCGTATTTTGTCTTTTGCAAGGTATATGGAGCCTATACTGTTAAATTATTTAATTAGATAACTTGTTTGTAATTGTAATTTTGCTTATGCAATCATTTTAACCTTAGCTTTTATGTGCATATAGTCTAGGAATTTATGTGCATATAGTCTAGGAATCGACTTTGAAATTTGTGTTTCTCCTTTTGTCCTAATAGAGTAAAACGACGGATCACAAATCTCTTCCTTTCTATGGCCACAACATATAGTATAAATTCTAAGGCTCTGCACACACCATCAATTCATATCAGAGGTTATATAATCTATAAGATCGTGCATGTTGTTGCAGGTCTTTCGAAATTTTGAATATGCTATTATGTAGGCTTATTATTGCTCTATGCATACCGTTTTTATTTGTTTTTCCAATAAACTTTATTTTACTCTCTTGCTCGCTATTGAGTGTCCCAAACTTCATCTTGAACCGGTGTATTGAAAATTGTCTTAGTTGTTAATAAAGGGAACTGATGATTTGTTTTGATGATATCGCAATGGTAATTTGTTGCTTTCTTCTCTAGCCTTATACATCAAAAGCATGGTCGTTGTAAATGACGAGCTGCAAGCATATGTTTAGAAATTGGTCATCAGGGGTCTATGTTGTGTACATTGATTGGTATTAGGTTGTGTATTGAGAGTCAAAATGGTGTAGATTAACGACGTTAACCGGTAATTTCCTATTTCTCTAGAGTGAGTTTATACTCTTACAACACTCTGCATACAGACCTTGGAATCTGACGTATAAACATCTAAGCGACTGTTAAGGGCCTCAGCAGCCCCTCAAGTGATGTTGATTCTGGAAAACAAACTGCAAAGATAAGTTGGGAAATTAATCATCAGCGAACTATGTTGTGTACAGTGATTAGTATTAGGGGACGCGTGCGGAGAGTCAAAATGGCTAAAATCGAAGGTATTAACTGCTAATTTCCCATTTTGCTAGAGTGTATGCTTTTACACCATAGAGAATAAGATGCAAGATAACTGATTGCGATGGTTTGGACATGTGCAACGAAGACCAATGGATTCTCCGGTTAGAAAATTGACAAAAGTTATTAGCACAACTAGGGGTAGGACAGACCCTAAACGAATATGGATAGAGACTATTAAGAATGATATGTTAATTGTTAATGTAACAGAACAACCGGCCCTTGACAGAGAGGAATGGAAAAGAAGGATTTATATAACCGACCCCTAAAATTTGAGATGAAGACTCCTTGCTGTTGCTGTATACTCTTACACCACTGCCCATACAAACCTTGGGAGTTTGACATATAAACATCTAAGTAGCTGCTAAGGGCTTCTGTGGTCCTCCCTTGATGAACCATGGTAGCAGCTTTGCTTTTGAAACTCACTTGAAAGTACAGTTGGTGGCTGAACAATCGGGGATCTAGTTACCTTAGAAATGTGTAAGTAACTTTTATAATTTTATATTGGTGTAATAGGAAAAACTATCGATCATAGATTTGATCTGGAAGTTTCTGAATTCAACAGTATGAGCTGCACAGCCAAGCTACCATATTAGCCGAAAGTAAGGAAGATGCTCTGCTTCGAATGTTCAGGTTTAGCAAACCATTAGGAATGAGAGGGCACTCCTCCCACAACCTTTATTTAATTAGTATGGTTTCATATGTAGCATGTCTGTCAATTATATCATGCATTTACATATACCTTGTTCCTCAATCCTTTTCTTACCCTTGAATTGTATTCTTTGGTTGCTCTTTTACTCTTGTATAATGTTCTTTGACCGCTCTTTTTACTCTTTGTATAGTGTTCTTTGGTTGCTCTTTTGGCACCATACTATAATATAAGATCATGTCCGATGTTGTCAAATGTTTGGACCTTTTGAATGTGTTATTAACTTATTATATTTGGCTTATTTTTTTACCTTTATGTACTCATTTTTATTGGTTTATTTCCAACATAATCTATTTCACACTCATGATAATAGGTGTCCAAAATCGCATTTTGAACATGGTGTTTTAATAATTGTCTTAGTTTGTAAGAAAGGGAACTAAGGATTCTGCTGCTGTTATAGCACTTATAATATGTTGCAAAATGGCTAATATTAAGGGTGCATTAGTAGTTGTGGGCACCCTACCCTGAGCCAAGTGGCCAGTATTGACGGTGCTAATTTAGAAATTGATCATCGAGGGACTATTTTGTGTACAGGGATTTGTAGTAGTGGACGTCCTACTCAAAGCCAGAATAGCTTACGTTGAGGGCTTTAGCTGGTAATTTCTTGCTTTACTAGAGTGAGTGTATAGAGATGGCTGAAGGTTCTTCAAGTAAAGGTTGTCACTTTTCATTAATCCCTCATCGTCTAGGCACAAAAAAGCTTTAGGGACCTTTAAGAAGATGTTTTACAATTTTATGACCTTAAATTCTTTATCGATTCATTGCCAGGGAGGGGACTTGACACCGATTTCTTAATTTGGCTTAAAGCTGACATAAAAAATGTGGTCAATATTTGGTTACTTTAGTTACCTTTCTCATTGCTGACATCATTTTGATAAAATATCTAAGAAACATCGGCACAAACATGTTACCGGCATAACGGGACATAGTCGTGACACAATTTAAAAAAACTCTCCAAAAACATAGTATGGACACTGCGTTGATGTTTTGTGCCTCATGTGGTGTATGACATGTGTCTGATACCAAGTGACTGGACATTAGTTCTGTTCGTGCTTCGTATGAAAATAAGGTTGTGGAGATGCATATGCTGCCATCTAGTTTTATGTGCGAAACTGACATCATCCAAAGATTTCAAGTGTTGGTGCCGATGCTTTTTCCCCCTTTTGGGTTAGATGAGTTGTTTTTACGTTATTTTGGGAGGAAGGTCAATATTGTTTTATAACATGGTCGTAAGACACTTAAATTGTCCACCTAATCCCCTTAGGGCAAAAGACTCATTGGATTTCTTCTTTTTGCAAAAGAAGTGGTGGCAGCTACCCTCGTTATTATTAGGTTTGATGCTCATCATTAGATTTTTCTTTAGGGCTGTATACTCATTTAGGGAAACTAGATACAACATAATCTTATCTTTTTGATACCTTGATAAATCTTTTTACCCGCTAATTTTATCCCTGTCACCCCTTATTATGTTAATAACTTCAATGATTTAAGTGTAAAGTGTAAACTATTTTCGAGGTGTTGGTTATGAATCTTACGATTTTGGAATTCTATGCCATGCTTAAGAAATTCTTGTTCATATAGCATGTAATATGTATACATGTAATCCCATAAACAATGTCGTAAAACCATGGACATTCTTTATTTGGTGGCCACCGCATAATGCATAAATGGATTGTACCCTGTGGGATAGGGTTAGATGTTAGTATGTATAAACAAGTCATATATATTTGAATTATACCAGCGAGGCCCTCGCGTAATGCATGCGCATGGAGTCCAAAATCAAGAAAAATCATATCAATTTAAAAGTTTTTTGTTATATGATTTGTATATGTAAGTTGTAATATCTCATATTTATGAACTTTATATTTTAAATTTATAAAGGATTAACTTGCAAATACTTCGGCATTTTCTTCAGCTATTCAATATTTTTCTCGCTATACCATACGGAAATCGTGAAGTTTTTAAAAATCTTAAAATTTTCTTTTTTCTTCGGGTTTTCAATATTTAACTTGTCATAGCATATAAGAATCATAAAACGTACATAAATCCTAAATTTTTTGTTTTCTCAAATTTTCAACATTTTGCACGCTATATGGCACAATTTTAAAAATCTTAAAATTTGTGTTTTATTTGTTCTGCCAGTATTTTATTTGCTAGCATAAGAAAATCTTGAAATTTTAAAAAAATAATTTTTTTGTTTTCTTCTGTTTTACAATATTTTCCATGATATAGCACACGAAAATCACGAAATTTTTAAAATCTCAAATTCTTTTTTTCAATACTATGCATGCTATATACCATATAAAAATCATGAAATAGCACACGAATATGGCACAATTTTAAAAATCTTAAAATTTTTGTTTTCGTTGTTTTGCCAATATTTTGCTTGCTAGCATAAGAAAATCTTGAAATTTAATTTTTTTTTGTTTTCTTCGGTTTTACAATATTTTCTATGATATATAGCACACGAAAATCGAGAAATTTTCAAAAATCTCAAAATTTTCTGTCTTCTTTTTTTCAATATTATGCATGCCATATACCATATAAAAATCATGTAATTTACAAAGATCCCAAATTATTTGTTTTCTTCAAATTTACAATATTTTGCACGCTACCACATGGAAATTGCGTAATTTTCAAAATTTTCAAATCTGTCTATTTTCATTGGTTTTTTCAACTTTTTGCTTGCTTACAGTTTTCAAAAAAATTCAGTTTTATTCGGTTTTTCAACATTGTGCATGCTCACACGAAAATTGCAAAATTTAAAAAATCTTTATGCTTTTCAGTTTTTAATATTTTGCTTGCTATAGCACATGGAAATTACTATATATTCAAAAATCCTAAAATTTTCTTTCCTTCAAATTTTCAATATTTTTCCGCCCCAGAAGTGTCGGCCATTGTTGCCTTTGCAACGATAGGTCTAGTTCTCTGTAGCATTCCGATCATTATCGCTCTCTCTCTCCATCGCTTCCGATTTGATGATTTATGAAGAGGGTGTGTTTGTTTCGTCTTCCCATTTCTTTTTTTATGCTGCGAGATTACAACCCGACAAAAAAGAGAAGCCTTTGCTTTTGTTTGCGATCAATCTCAACTCATCACACGCGTTTGTTTCTCTGAGGTGTGGGCCCTGCGATAATCGCTCTTCCAATCTGGTGCCATGGTCAACTGCTTTTTCGTTATGTGATCTGCAAGTGCAGGTTAAAACGGTGAATAAGATATATACGACTTCTTATTTATTTTCTATAATTTTGTAAAATAGTACTCTAAATTATAACAAGATCATTTTTCTTTATTAATATATTTTTCTGTAATTTATCCATTTTTAGTTAAGAAAGGCGCTTGCCATGAATTGATTAATTGTCATGAGACGATTAGCTTTTCTTACGCCGCGAGACTATAGCTTTGACAAAAAAGGAGAAGCCTTTGCTTTTGCTTGCGATCAATCTCATTTCATCACATGTGCGTTTGTGTTTTCTTCTCTGAGGTGTGGGCCTCGTAATAATCGTGCTTCCAACTTAGTACTGTGATCAACTACTTTTCCGTCATGTGATCTGCACGTGCAATTCAAAATGACAAAATTGGGAATATACGATTCCTTATTTATTTAACTCTGAATTATAACAAGACCACTTTTTCTTCATTTTCTGTAATTTATCCATTTTTAGTTGAGAAAGTAGCTTGCCACGAATTGATAAATTGTCTTGTGACGATGAGATTCTTTTCTTTTCTTGCGCTGCGAGACTACAGCTTGACGATAAAGGAGAAGTATTTGCTTTTGCTTGCGATCAATCTCATCTCATCGCATACGCGTGTTTGTGTTTTTTCCTCTGAGGTGTGGGCTCCGCGATAATCACTTTTCCAACTTTGTGCCGTGATCGACTGCTTTTCTGTCATGTGATCTGCACGTGCAGTTCAAAACGAAAAATAAGGTATATATGATTCCTTATTTATTTTCAATAATTTTGTAAAATAGTACTCTAAATTATAACAAGACCATTTTTCTTGATTAATTTCTTTTTCTGTAATTTATCTACTTTTAGTTAAGAAAGTCGCATGCCACGAATGATTAATTGTCATGAGACAATTGGCTTCTTTCTAGGACCCGTCATTATAACAGTAGAGATATGGATGTCGAAAGTACAACACTGTTACCTGGAATGCGAAACGTTTCGGTATGCGGAATGAAAACGGGAACACGGAACGATACTAATCGTGGAACGTGGTACGATAGAGGTATTATTTCGATACATTTATACATAACGGGAAACTTAGCTCTAGAACATGGAGTAATTTTTGGATAGTTTGTATATGCACGTGTATATGTATGTATCATATATAATTTAATTTCTTGGATACACTTATATATAATGGAAAACGTAACACAAAGCCGACTTTATGCCTATTTTTAGATTGGATCGACAATTCTTTCGATCTGGATCGCTCGTGTTCCATGATTGGGAACGACCGTTCAAACCGCTAATGGTTTAGCGATTTATGGTAACATAACACATGAAAATCACGAAATTATCATAAATCTCATATTTTTCCATTTTATTCGATTTTTTAGTATTTTACTTGCTAGCACAAAAGATCGTGACTTTTCAGAAGTATCAAAATTTTCTATTTTCTTTTTTTAAAAATATTTTGCTTTTAGTACACGTTAACCGCAAAATGTTAAAAGTCTGAATTTTTTGTTTCTTTCGATTATAATATTTTACTTTCATTATAGATTGTGAAAATTGTAATATCTCAGAAAACCCTAACACTTTCTGTTTTTCTTGGGTTTTCATTATTTTGCTTGCTATATATGACAGATAAAAATCGCAGAATTTTCAGAAATCTCAAAAAAAAAATCCGTTTTCTTCACTTTTTAAAATATTGACACATGAAAATTGCAAAATTTTCAAAAAAACTCAAAAATATTATGTTTTCTTCCTTATTTTGCATGCATAGCACGTTTGCATGTATGGCACACGGAAATCATGAAAGTTCAAAAATCTCAGAATTTTGTTTTTTTTTTTGTTTTCCAATATGTTACTTGCTCATAATTTTAGAGAACTTCAGGGTATCAAGGAGATAAAAATCTATGTGAAGTAAAAAAAAAGGTCGTTGATTCTAATAGAAATCCGACAGAATAAAGAAATCTGGTCCGAATGATTACGAACCCTTAGCAACACACGAAAATCATAAAATTTTAAGAACTCAAATATTTTTCTTTAAATTTTCAATATTTTGCACGCTTTAGCACAAAGAAACCATGAAAATTTCAAAAATCTTGAAATTATGTTTTCTTTGGTTTTTCAATATTGTGCTTGTTATAACATATGAAAACCACAAAATTTTAGAATTTTCTGTTTTCTTTATTTTTTCAATGTTTTTTACTTGCTTGCACAGGAAAATTGCAAAATCTTCGAATGTCTCAAGAACTTTTTGTTTTCTTCCGTTTTCAATATTTTTTGTTCCCCGACACATGAAATTGTCGATTTTTTCAAAAAAAAATGCCATTTTTCTTTTTTTGGTTTTTCTATCTTACTTTTGCAGTACTAAACGAAAATTGTGAAATTTTTAACTCTAATTTTTTGTTGTTTTTCAATATTTTGTAGCACATAGAAATAATGACTTTTTTCAATATTTTGCTAGTAAAACCTGAACAGTGAGGAAAATAGAAAAATATTTTATATAATTTCACCTCTATATGAGTTTCATGTGTCGGATAAAAGTGTGATAAATATTGAGTAGGGAGCCAATAAAAAATTTCCATGACTCAAATGTAGTAAGAGAATTAATTAGAGGCTAGATAACAAATTTTCCACTAAAGACCAAATTAGACAATGAAATATTTCAAGAAATATTCTCTCATATAGCTTTATAGATATCATGTAGATGGGGAATGTGTTCCTAAGGTTGACTCCCTATGTTACAAACTAAATTAAATCCTCTGGTGGACCATCCAAATGGACGGTCCACACCACTCAAGGATCCACGCGCCTTAAAATGTTTGGGTATAAATTATCTAGACGCATATTAACCATCTTTCAAGTGTTCTCATATGTTCAATTATCGACAATCCATTCATTTTCCAACAACTTGATGCATGGTTTTGAGGCATCAAAATTGCATTATTTTGTTGTACACAACTGTTTTAAACAAACAGATCATAGTGAATGGTGTGGATTTGCCTTTGTCATGTAGATTCGGAAGCAATTCATATAGATTGTCATATAGATTGGTAAAGAATGTATGGCTTTTTTAATTTCAAACTTGAGACTTTTGGTTTCCAATGCAACAAAGAGCAGAATTGTGATGAATGAATTTAATTGGATTCCTCCATCAGCAATATATGGATAAAAGATTCTACACGAAGATTAGAAAGTGAACTATCTCGTTAAAGTGCTTGAGAGGTCGGACTTACTTGGAATGTTGGGTGTACGTTTCATATGAAAATCTGTGTCTTAATATTTTGTTGATCCTAAATGATGGAGGACTCTTAATTTGGATCTCTGTTTTTCTGGGGCCACTAAGGATTGAGCAACTTTAATCGTGAACTAGCTAGAGACTTCAAAACTGTTTCGTGTAGGACCCTTCTTAAATTATGCATTGTCAACATATTGCAATGTTTGATGCCACCTCTGAAAGTATGGATTATAGTTCTTGTTGAAAGATTGCATGTTTGATGCCACCTCTGAAAGTATGGATTATAGTTCTTGTTGACCAATAAATTATCAATATCATAAATTATATAGTTCCCATGTTTGGATTGCTTGCACTACTTGTTCTTCCGAATGTACCTACTCATTTTCCGTGTTGAATGATGTTAGTACTGTTTCTTTTACACTGATATTTCGTTAAGTATCTAATTTCATTGCTAACTCTTGTTTTTATGATTTATGGAGCCAAAAGGAGAGAAATTTGATCATAAGCTTGATGCACCCTTTCAAAATATTGTTGACAATATATCCGTTAATTCCCCCCCACCCCCCACCCACCACAGGATGGTAAGACTGTTGATACACTAGTGGGCGCAAATCCATCTAGTTTGGCAAACAAAGTTGCAAAAATTGCCGGCTCTGCTGACCATGCAAAGTCCGCAGCAACTGCGAGTCTTGGAATGGCTGCTGGACCCACAGTTCTCGAATCAGTCAAAGAGCTAGCAAAGCAAAATGGATCCTCCCACTCTGAAACTCCAAACACTGGCATTACCGACTCTCTAAAGAACCGGCTTCAGCAGCTTGTGGATTCTCACTCTGTGTACTTGTTCATGAAAGGAACTCCTGAGCAACCCAAATGTGGCTTTAGCAGAAAGGTAGTTGATATCTTGAAAGATGAAGGCGTTGAATTCGGAAGCTTTGATATACTCACGGACAATGAGGTGCGCGAGGGCATGAAGTTGTTTTCCAACTGGCCTACCTTCCCTCAGCTTTATTGCAAGGGCGAGCTTCTCGGTGGCTGCGATATCGTAGTCACTATGCATGAAAGCGGTGAATTGAAAGATGTTTTTGCAGATCATGGGGTTTCTGTTGTCTCGAAGGAAACTGAGGGCTCAGAATCATCTGGCGGTGTCTCTGACTCCTCAGGTCCTAGTGCTGCATTGACATCTCGTCTTGAGAAACTTGTCAACTGGTGCCCTGTAATGCTGTTCATGAAAGGGAAACCAGAGGAGCCTAAGTGCGGTTTTAGCAGGAAGGTTGTTGACATCCTTAATCAAGAAAAAGTTACATTTGGAAGCTTTGATATCCTTTCTGATGATGAAGTGAGGCAAGGCCTTAAAGTATTCTCAAACTGGCCTAGCTATCCACAGCTTTATATAAAAGGCGAGCTGCTTGGTGGATCTGATATTGTGTTGGAGATGCAAAAGAGTGGTGAGTTAAAGAAAGTTTTGACCGAGAAAGGCATCACTCCCGTAGAAACATTTGAGGATCGGTTGAAGAATCTTATCTCGTCATCGCCCGCGATGCTTTTTATGAAGGGTACACCCGATGCTCCTCGTTGTGGTTTTAGCTCGAAAGTTGTCAACGCACTTAAGAAGGAAGGGATTAGCTTTGGGTCCTTTGACATTTTAAGCGACGAAGAAGTTAGGCAGGGATTGAAGACTTACTCCAATTGGCCAACATTTCCCCAGCTTTACTACAATGGTGAGCTGATTGGCGGTTGCGATATTATAATGGAACTTTCTAACAATGGCGAGCTCAAATCAACTCTTCCAGAGTAGACATGTTTAGATAAACGAACACGTGTTCTAGTCCTGCATCTTTATGAGTGGTCGTTAATTTTCTTCTAGAGTCGATAAAAATAAAAATGTCCGTAGACAATATGAGTTGTGAATCTTTGCGTCAAATGTTATTTAGTTGGCATGGTGAAGTCAAGGATATATGGACTTGTTGGAAATCTTCTGTGGTTATTACCACCATCAATTATTCTTGTTCCATGTTTCTTACAACAGTTTTGTGATATGATGTTCTTTCGCTTGGTATGCACATTTCCAGTTCTGGAAATATCTGAAACCGTATTGATTTGGATTCTTTGGCTTTTTTTGTAGTGATTGTAATTTGTAAGCCACTTTGCAACTTTCTGGCGCAACTTGCTTTGCAGGGTTGAATTAATTGTTTGATTTTTTTTCTTCACACAGATTTGGTGAATGAAAACAAAGGAAAGTGTGAATAGTAGTATTTCGCAGTTTCTTTGGCCATATATGATGAATGCTTTTGTTTCATTCCTTGTCTAAACATAATGTGACAGCCATTTCCGCAGCTCTGTTACGAGTGCTTTGTAATAAGCAATCTGAGACTGCAACTCTTCGTTCTCCTATTATAACACCTTCGTTTTCCTCTTGTAGTTCTGCCTCGTCTGCCTCAGCTGTCAGGTTCTTCTCTAGGGCTTTGAGGAAGCTTGGGAAAACTCCCGGCTTGCATTTTCTTATAGTTATCTGCGATAGCAAATATCTTCTGCCTATTTGAAATTTGTCATGCTTGAACTCCCATAGATCATAAACTGATTTCTTGAACCCCTGAAGTCGTTAGTACGTAATATTCGGTCATTTAATCAAGAAAAACGCAATATGCTGTGTAAAAATACAGAGAAAATCATTTGATATATGATGCTTTGCAAATTTAAAGAGTCCTTTTCTTCTGTATTACACAAACAATGGGAGATGTTTTTACCGTTGCCGTTATCTATGATCAATAATGTATGTTCATTCTTGATATGCCTTTAAATAATGTATGTTCATTCTTGATATGCCTTTAAATTTAGCGCGAACTTGCGATGTCTTAGGAATTCGGTTACCTGTAACAAAATTAATATTTGAATTGAAAGGATGATCTAGGGATTCTTTATAGGGCATAAATGTAATAATTATTATGATATAGCATGATAATTAGTATGTTGAATCATTTGAATAATGAATCATGGCAATGTTATATATAGGTTTTTGCCAATAATACCTTTCCTTATATTCTTGGCCGTGTTAAAATAATAATAATATAATAGTATATATCTAAATTTAGGTTTTTTTCATTAATATCATTCCTTATATTCTTATCCATGTTAAAATAATAATAATATAATAATAATATAGTAATGGTAATATATACACACACACACACACACATTGTGTGTGTGTGTAAGCTCGCGTGTGTTTTTGTCATTAATACATTTCCTTATATTCTTAGCCATGTTAAAATAATAATAATATAATAGTAATAATAATATAGTGTGTGCGTAACGGAGGAAAGGTGCCATAGGATAGAATTTCCTCCTATGGCATCGAAAAGATATACCCTCCACGATTTTATCCGACTATCAGAACTCATCATCTTCGTCCTTATCATCTAAGATGTGGATTATGTGATTCCACCATATTTACACCGTTGAGTTAGCAATATAAGAAGTTCTATTGTAGGCAAACCGTTAATTTTGCACCCACGAAATCAATGTTTTTGTCATTAATATATTTCCTTATATTTTTGGCCATGTTAAAATAATAATAATAATATAATAGTAATAGTAAAACACACATATAAAGAGAGAATAATCGAGAAAAGAGGCCATAGGGGGCATTTTCGTCAGGTGGCATCAAAAATCTATACGCTCCACCATTTTTTGCGACAGTCAGGACCCATCATCATGTTTTCCATCTAAGATATGGATACACCAAATTTCATACAATTCTACCAGTTTTTCACCATTGAATTAGCAATATAAAAAGTTCTATTGTCAGTAAACCGTTAATTTTGCACCCACTAAATTAACGGTGAAAAAATTGTAGAATCACATGAAATTCGGTGTATCTACATCTTAGATGATAACGATGGAGGCAATGGGTGCCGATCATCGAAAAAATATCGTAGAGAGTATTTTTTCAACACCATAGGAGGAAATTCCCTCCTATGGCACCTTTCCTCCATTATTAAGGCCATGTTAAAATAATAGTAATTATAGTAATAGTAATAATAATAATATAAAAAGGCCATGTTAAAATAATAATAATAATAATAATAGTAATAATATAAAGTGATAATAATAGTAATTATAGTAATAGTAATAACAATAATAATAATACACAGTAATGTTTTAACAATAATAATAGTAATCTATAGATATGGAAAGGTGTGTGTGTGTATTTTGGTTTTTGCTATTAATATCTTTCCTTATATTCTTGGTCATGTAAAAATAATAATAATAATAATAATAATAATAATAATAATAATAATAATAATATAGTAATGGTAATAATAATAATATAATAAGACCATGTTAAAATGATGATAATAATAATAATAATAATAATAATATAAAATAATAATAATAGTAATTATAGTAAGTAATAGTAATAACAATAATAATATATAGTAATGGTTTAACAATAGCAGTAGTAATCTATAGATATGGAAAGGTATTAAGTAATTGTAAATATAGATATGTGTAAGATATAAAAATCTATTCCATATCTATATATAGTAATAAAGAATAATAAGCCTTGGATATAGATTTAGGTTTTAATAATAGATTTTATAATAATCTAGTATATATCATATTAATTCAAATCTATATATCTACATATATATTGAAAAATAGTAGCAATTAATAAGGCCATGTTAAAATAATAATAATTGTAATATTATAAAGTAATAATAATATTAATTATAGTAATAGTAATAAGAGTCTTTTATATATATATATATATATATATATATATATATATATATATATATATATATACAGAGTGAGAGAGAGAGAGAGAGGAGTTTTTGCCATTAATATCTTTCCTTATATTCATGGCCATGTTAAAATAATAATAATATAATAGTAATAATAATAGTAATAGTAATAATAATATAGAAATGCTAATAATAATAATATAATAAGGCCATTAACAATAGTAATAGTAGCAATAATAATAATACCTGCCTTAGATATAGATTTGAGTTTTTTTTCCATAAATCTATATCCACAGAAAAATACAAAAATAATTGAGAAGATTTTAATAATTAATTTTGCAATTAGTTAATATATATATTCTATTAATTCAAATCTATATATCTACATTGCCATTAATACTTACTTTATATTCTTTTCATTTAATCTTTTTTTTCTATGTATATTCCACAATAATTTCTACTCTTGGGTCTCTTCTCTTACTCCTCTGTATTCTATATAAGACCATGCGTACAAGGTTATTTGAGTGTATAATACAACCAACAATTTATATTAAGTTTGTATCTTAAAACAGGTAAAGCTCTAATTCATTGCGTACATGATTAATATTTTTTCATATATTTTTTTGGCATTATAGACAAGATTTTGTAATACTCAATTCTGATTATACCGTAACCGTATTTTAATAAATAATTTCCAAATCTCTCCCCCTCCGCCCCTCCTAATTTTCTTACATAATTTTCTATATTTTTAAAACCTAATTTATAAACCTTTACCCCAAATTAAACCCTAACCTTTTATTTTTCCTAATTCTTATTTTTTCCTAGCCCACTTCAAGCCCTCGCCCAACTCCTTCACCCTTACCCACTTCCCTCTTTCCCAAACCTTTCCCTACCCGACTCGATCCGCTCCCCCACTCCCCACTCCCTTCTTCTTCTCTTCCTTTTTCTTTTCCCGCTTCCTCCGTGTTTCCTCTTTCCTCACGCCCGCGCCACGACGATCGACTACCACGCCTCGATCAAACCACAACCCTCCTTCTCCCACGCCATACGTCTCATTCCTCTCCCGCTCGACTCGCTCCTACGACGAAGCCCACTCCCAACCCTGAGATCCCCTCAACGACTTCCCCGAGAACCGCGCTCGCCCCATGACCCGCGCTCCTCCACGACCCTGTTCTCCTCGCAACTGTCCCTCCTCTCGCATTCTCTCTCTCCTCCCTCCTTCTTTTCGAAATCGCTCCAACGTCTCTCCCCCATCCTCACCATCGCATATGTGCCCACATCCGGGATCTCTCCCCATCTCTTTCACTCTCACTCTCTTTCTATCCCTCTTCATTTCATTTTTCTCAAACTCCTTCTCACCTCCCATCCCTACAAGCCACCGCCGCCGGCGCATCGTCACCACCGCAACATCCTCCCTGAACCACCGATGACGATATCTCCTTCTTACATCAATCATCAAGCACTCCCTCGCTTGCTGCCACCTCCACTTCTTCACCATCCTGTCCTTTCCTCCTTGAGCCACCACGACTGTTTCCCTTCGAAGGACGGCGCACAGGACCGCTGTGTCCTGGCACTGAGATTCGGGGCATATGCTATTTGGTTTTATCCGTCTACCTCTCCGAAGATGCCAAGTTGATTTATGGCACCGTGTATCGAAGGTTTAGACGGATGCGGCCGATGTAGCAGACTTTGTCAGATTCCCCCTCGCTTGAGGGGTTTTTGATTGTGGGGATGCTCTTCTCTGCAGGCGCAAGCCCCTGCAGTTAATTACGCTACCGCATCGCGGTAGCCACTTTCTCCTTCTCTAGAATTTCACTTCGTGTCGTGTGTGTTTGTTTTGTTTGTGGTTGCCCGTGGATTGTATACGGAGACTGAGTAATGCCGTCGCCTGTAGGACGTGGATTGGTCCAAATCCGTATTTAATTAGATTTGGGTTTGGTGTTTTTAGTTTAAGGATGCATTAGGCGCGTTGCGGCTAAGATCAACTTAAACGTTCGTTAAGAATACGTTAGTCCTGTTTGAGACTAAGATCTACTTAACGTGGTGATCCATTTAATATAGGGCCGTCGGGACTCGTCGCCTCTCTGACATCGTTGAAGGATTACAACGATAGGTGTCAGAGGAGTTTAGAGATGTACCCTTGAACCAAAGTTGATTTGGAGTTTTATAGTCCATTTGAGTGTTTAAGGATACGTTAGCGCGTTTGGGGCTAAGATCAACTTAAACGGGACCGTTTAGATCCGGCAAAAGAGCATTAGGAGGCTCTATTGTTCCAGTTTAGGGACGTAGTGGTCCATAGGTAGTTTGGGGACACTGCGATCCATGCTCCAGTTTAGGGGCGTGGTGGTCCTTCGTTCCAGTTTAGGGACGTTTCGGTCCGACATTAGTTTAGGGACGTTTCGGTCCGACATTAGTTTAAGGACATTTCGGTCCACGAGTTTAAGGACCCCGCAGTCCATATTGATGTATGGTCATTGGGACCCGTCACCTCTTTGACGTCGTTGAGGAATTACAACGATGGATGTCAAAGGAGTTCGGAGATGTACCTTCGAACCGATTGTAAATTGATTTAGTAGAGCAATTTTGCTCAGTCAATTTAATTTAAGGACTTATGGCCAAAATTGGGCTAAGTCTAATTGAGAATGTTCAACATTTTATTTGCTTTTGCACTGCATTTATTTTTATTTTTATTTAGGTTTTGCCCAGAAAGGATGCAGAGCATCAATTTGTTTTGGGCTCTGTTTTTTTTTTTTTTAAAGAATGATGCAAGGCATCAATTTTATTTGGGTTCTGCCCTTGTATAAAGGATGCAAAGCATCAATTTATTTGTGCTCTGCCCATTTATTGCCTTGCAATTTATTTTGGCCTGTCAGGTCATTTTGATTTGGGCCTGGCCCTTTAAGTAATGCATTGCATTTGTGCAAAGCACTGTTAATTTGAGAATCTTTTAGATTCAAGAACCGATTGTTCATAAAAGAAGTGCAAAGCACTATTTGATTTAGATCTAAGAAAAAACAAGTTTTTTCTTGTTTTTCTTATCTCAGAGAACCAAAGGTTCATGAAAGTGCAAAGCACTATTAATTTAAGAACCTTTTAGGTTCAAGAACCGATGGTTCATAAAACAAGTGCAAAGCACTATTTGATTTAGATCTAAGAAAAAACAAGTTTTTTTTTGTTTTTCTTCTCTCAGAGAACCAAAGGTTCATAAAAGTGCAAAGCACTATTAATTTAAGAACCTTTTAGGTTCAAGAACCGATGGTTCATAAAACAAGTGCAAGGCACTATTTTATTTATTTATTTATTTATTGTTGAAGATCCATGATCTTGTTCTTAGATCAATGATCTGTTCATAAGAGAATTTTCTCTTCTTTTAAAGGTTTTTACCTTTTTTTTAATTCTTCAAGAGTTCTCAAGAGTTCTCTTCTCTTTTTTTTTTTAGCAAGATGTTGATGATTTTGAAATGAGGTCTGGGATCTTTTTTATAGTGCTCATAAATTAGTTAAATTTGTTAAAGAGATCTTTTTCTGAGTGATTTGGGGAATTTTCCCCACCGTTGGATTTTTGATCCAAAGGCCCCTGTTTTACAGAAGAAATCTTCTTGTTTTAACAAGAACAGAAAAGATTTTCTTAAATCTTCATTCTGTTATTGCGTAACTCCCCAGCGCGTGACACGTGTCGCACAGCGCTTGCGCAACTGCGCAGATACGTGTCGCGCAGCCAATATTTTTTTTAGCGCGCACTGCGCAGTTACGCACTACGCAATTTTTTTTTTATTAACCGCGCAGCGCACTGCGCAGTTGCGCTTTGCGCAAATTTTTTTTTTTAACTGCGCAGTTGCGCACTGTGCAGTTGCGCTTTTGCGCATTTTTTTTATTTTAAATTTGCTCTGATGGAGTACGCTACCTTGGGCGCTGCGCTCCTTGCGCTACTGTGTCTGATTTTGACACGTGGCGCTCTGCGTGCAGCACAGGGGATCTGAAGCGTTACTTCATTTATTTTAATTTTAATTTTCACTTTAATTTTCAAGACAGAGCTTTGCTCTGATTGGAGAAAAATAGAAGTATTGCTTCTTTTTCCACCTTGGAATTTGAACAGAGCTTTGCTCTGATTGAGGTAAACAAATGCCCCCCACCGTTGCGCTTACATGGCCTCCTAACGTGAGCGCAGCGGTGGCAGACTCCGAACCGTCGCGCCATCACTTGGAAGCTGAAAGGGCACTTGATGTCTATAAATAGGACCTTTGGTCTTTTAGATGATTCTCATCTCTAAAATTTTACTTTCAGAACTCAGAGCCCTGCTCTTTATTTTCAAGAACTTTAAGAGTTAAATTCTTAAAACTTTTAGGTGAGAATTTTAATTTGGATTAAATTAAATTAAATTAATTTTCATTGATAGAGGCTCGCTCTCAATAGATCACTGATCTAAAGAAAATCTATTTAGGGTTTCACTTAGCAGAGTTTTGCTCTACAGGTCTTAAAGGGATCTAAAGAGAACTAAAGGGGACCCTACTAGGGTTCCATAGAGCTCTGCTCTCTGAAACATTTTCCTTGGATTTTCTTAATTCATTAATGGAGCTTTGCTCCTCCTAAATCATATAGAAGAACTCTTAAGAATTCTTAATGGATCTTGGAACTTAAAGATGGCATTTTATTCCTCAGTGCATTATATTGTTTTGCTTAATCAGTCTTCCTGATAATTCTGTTGATCCTCTTTCACAGGAACAATGAACGCCCACATGTATGCTCTTAACGAGATCATCTCTCATGAGGACATCCGCCGACTTGGCCGCTCTCAAAATCGGGAGTTCACAAACGAGGAGCGTGCTGAAATAATGAGTCGCTTCGACGCATACAATGGTCCACTGCTTCCCCGACGTTCCTCTCTTCTTAAACTTATCGTGGGAGCTATCTGGGAAGCGCTTCCCCTATTCTGTTCCGGCGTGCCGCTTAGGGCGTTGGATGCCGCTGGGGACAAGGTGCACTTTGTGTACCTATTGAACTTTATCTTGAAGAGACGGCGAGACAGTCTTATCGACCTCTTGCACGAGGTCTTTCAATAGTCTGCCATACTCGCTGCTTATCGGAGGGTGGAAGACATCGGAAGGGACCCTGACGCTTGTGCTCGCGAAAGGAAGCACACTAGGATGGTCCGCGAGGCTTGGAAAGTCATAGATAGGGTCGCTTTTGAATTCCTCAATCCATGCTCTGGATCTGAGGTTATTCCATTGTAACTTTCGTTTATTGTTTTTATGACTGTAAGAAATTCGGGCAATATTAATGGAAATTTTTTTTTTAATCCCAGCTTGTCTTTATTATATATCTTTTGTCCTGAGTCTTTTTGCCCATGCATGAATGAATGTGTCTTGAACGCTTGATCAAATGTAAATCGGATGCTCTTTCTGTTGCTTTTCCTCTTTCTCAGCATGTCGTCACAATTAGCAGGTAATAGAGTAAGCTTCTTGATTTCTTCACGAGATAGCGAGGGCTTAGGCCGCAGGTTCAGATCTGCTGCCTAAGACTTTTCAACTCTATGAGCCGTGAGGGTCTCATAGAGACTTTTCTCCCTACGGATCGAGAGGATCTCGTAGGTGGGTTTTTCTCCTTAGGAAGCGTGAGGATTCCTAAGTGTGGTTTTCTCTTGTAAGTCGTAAGGATCCTACAAGAGAATTTTTCCCTCTTACGAGTCGAGAGGACTTGTAAGCGGTTGTTTCCCTCCTTGTCGAAGTTCGACGTTGGAGAGTGAGACCCGTGGATGGTATGCAAGAGACCATTTTGGGCCAACTTGCGGGGTCCCAATGCTTAGGAAACATGCTTCTTTTATGCCCACTGCCTAAGGCTTTATCTCACGAGTCGAGCCGCCTCGACAATTTTTCATAAGTCGAGACGAATCGAACGTTTCTCGCAAGAACATCTTAACGTCGCATTTAACCTCTGCTCTTTACGACAGAAGCTCGTTAAGGTTGGTGGTACTTAGGGTTTTGGCCATCGTACCGTCGCATAAGCTGATATAGTCCTCGATAGGCAATCGTGCTGTTCGAGAAGCCCTGCGACTGCCGTGTCTCTGATCCCTTCGGGGGCTGGACAAGACGTCTTCAAGCAATCCTCCTTGGCAGTTTGACCGTCGGAAGAGCAAGCGTTAGGAATTTGCCATGTCACTTTTTACTCGAGGTTAGGCTTATTTTGGTGAGCCCCGATGAGTCATAACCACTCCGCGCTGGTGTGGGGATGATCTCCGATAGTTTTTCGGGCTTTATATGAGTTGCCGTCAAGACCCTGAAGCTAGGAATTTAGCCTTTGCTTTGTTTGCTGGCATTGCGTCTGCTGTATCGAGACGAATGTTGCGGTGGGAACTAGGGATTTTGCCGTGGCTCCGTTTGTTTGATGACGTTGCGTCTGCTGTGTCGAGACGAACATTGGGGTGACATCTCGTCTACTGTATCGAGACGGACGTCGAGGTTGTCCCTAGGTTGCTGGTGAACCGTCGAGGTTTGGAACTAGGGATTTTGCCGTGGCTCCATTCGTTTAATGACCTTGCGTATGCCGTGTCGAGACGAACATTGGGGTGACATCTCGTCTGCTGTATTGAGACGGACGTCGAGGTGGTGACCATTCTGTGCTGGTGCGAGATGATCTCCGATTGTCTTTCCGGTTTTATATGAGTTACCTTCAAGACGTCGAAGCTAGGAATGTGGCCTTCGCTTCGTTTGCTTTAGTGTGTCTAAATCCTGTTGGAGGAAGAACGCTGGGGTTGACATTTCGTCTGCTGTATCGAGACGAACGTTAAGGTGGTGACCACTCTGTGTTGGTACGAGATGATCTCCGATTGTCTTTCCGGTTTTATGTGAGTTACCGTAAAGACGTTGAAGCTAGGAATGTGGCCTTCGCTTCGTTTTCTTTGTCATGTCTGAATCCCTGCTGGAGGAAGAACGCTGGGGTGACAACTCGTCTGCTGTATCGAAACGAACGTCGAGGAGGTGACCACTTCATGTGAGATGATCTCCGATGGTCTTTCAGGCCTTATATGACTTGCCGTTAAGACCTTGAAGCTAGGAATTTGGCCTTCGCTTCATTTGCTCACACTGCGTCTGGTGTATTGAGACGAATGCTGAGGTGGAGCTGGGATTTTGCCGTCACTCCGCTTTGTTTCGACCATGGGGTCTTTTGTTAACTTTGCATATACACCCTGCTGGACTGCGAAGGAACGCCGTTGTTGACATTGCGTCTGCTGTAACGAGACGAATGCTAAGGTGGAGTTGGGATTTTGCCGTCACTCCGCTTTTTTTCGACCATGGGGTCTTTTGTTGACATTGCATTTGCCTCCAGCTGGACTGCGGAGGAACGCTGTTGTTGACATGGCATCTACTGTATCGAGACGAATGCTGAGGTGAAGTTGGGATTTTGCCATCGCTCCGCTTGTTTCGACCGTGAGGTCTTTTGTTAACTTTGCATGTACACCCTGCTGGACTGCGAAGGAACGCCGTTGTTGATATTGCGTCTGCTGTAACGAGACGAATGCTAAGGTGGAGTTGGGGTTTTGCCGTTACTCCGCTTTGTTTCGACCGTGAGGTCTTTTGTTGACGTTGCATCTGCCTCCAGCTGGACTGCGGAGGAACGCTGTTGTTGACATTGCGTCTACTGTATCAAGACGAATGCGGAGGTGAAGCTGGGATTTTGCCATCGCTCCACTTGATGGTGTAATATCTGCGTCCTGCTGGAATGGGGAGGCACACCGTTGGTGATCTTTAAGTTGTCGATGTTGACGTCGAGACCCTGAAGCTCGAGATCTTCGTTTGCTTCATTTGTTGACATCGTGTCTGTAATATTGCGACAAATGTCGAGATGGTCTCTAGGTTGTCTATGAACCGTCGAGATTTGGCTTCGCTTTCTGATGGAGCCTGTTGGGAAGGTATGGTTTCCTCTTTATCTGTGCCCCTGAATTGTATACAGGGATCGATGTGATTGCACCTGTAGGGCAAAAAGTTTCATTCTTTCATTTTTTTATTCTTTCTGCGATGCTCTATTATTTCAGCTTTTATATCGCGAAGGTCGCGATTGCCCAATCGTTTCGGCTATTTCTCACGGTGCCCAATCATTTCGGCTATTTTTTCTTTTTACTCGCTGCTTTTTATTGCGAGTTGCCCAATCATTTCGGCTGTTTAATATGCATTTTCAGCTCGCTGATTTTTATCGCGAGCGTAGAACTTGGAATCTGGTGCCAATCTCAGTATCGCTACAACCAGAATATTGCCAGGAGCGAATCATCATCTGCCATGAAAGGACTTGGAATTTGATACTGATTTAGGCATCAGTATCGCTACAACTGGGATATTGCCAGGAGCGAATCATCATTTGCCTCCGTCGATGTCGAACAAAGGTGGCTTAGCGAACAGGGTTAAGGTCCTGTTGACTAAGGCTTTTGACTTCATGAGCCGTAAGGGTTTCACAAAGGTATTTCTCCCTACAAGTCGTGAGGATCTTGTAGGTGTATTTTCTCCTTAGGAGTCGTAAGGATTCCTAAGTGTATGTTCCTCGGTAAGTCGTAAGGATCCTACAAGTGGGTTTTCTCCTTGAAAATCGAGAGGACTTACAAGTGTTGTTTGCTGTACGAGCATATCCCTAGTCACGGATGAGACTTTGTTAGGGAAATGTTTATTCATGCACGTGGATTGTATATAAGGGCCAATATAGGACCACTTGTAGGGCAATGTCGAAAGTTGTGGGGGTTGCTTAAGCACAGGTTTAGGCCTCTGTAACTTAAGACTTTCAAATCTTACGAGCCGTGAGGGTCCCATAAGAGCCTTCTCCTCACGAGTCGTGAGGATCTCGCAAGTGTATTTTCTCCTTAGGAATCGTGAGGATTCCTAAGTGTGTTGTTCCCTTGTGAGTCGTAAGGATCTCACGCGGGTGGTTTCTCCTTATAGGGTCGAGAGGCCCCTATAAGTGTTTCTTAACGAGGTTGCGCCCTTTCGGGTTTTCACAAACACTCGCCGGTAGTCCTGCTGTTTTTACTCACGGAGCCCTCTCGGGTTTTCATCCGTGCCCGTTTTGCTTATGGACATACCGTTTTTTTCTTTTATTCTTTTTATTTTCTTCTTCTTCTTTTTTTTTTACGAGGTCGCGCCCTTTCGGGTTTTCACGAACACTCGCCGGTAGTCCTGCTGTTTTTACTCACGGAGCCCTTTCGGGTTTTCATCCGTGCCCTTTTTGCTTATGGACATACCGTTTTTTTTATTTTATATATTTTTTTATTTTTATATTTTTTTTATCTCGTCAGCCTAAGGATGCTGCGGTATTAGTTTAAAGACGTTTCGGTCTGCTATTAGTTTAAGGACGTCTCGGTCCGCTATTAGTTTAAGGACATTTCGGTCCATTGTCGCCGTATTTGAGGCGAATATTTGGTTTATTGACTTTTTGGTCTATGAGTCCTTCTCCATGAATGAACATGATGCCCCCGGCGTATCCATCTTCTTCGGAGCGTGCGGTTGTGGCGGACTCACATTCCAGTTCTCAGACAGCGCAAACTTGCCCTGTTGGTATCGGTCTTCAACCCAGTTTTTGAAGACGTAGCAGTCTTCGATCAGGTGACCTACTGTTTGGTGGTAAGGGCAATAATTAGGATTATTAACATCGCCCGGCCGCAACGGACATTTTGGACCCGGCAGATTGATGAGTCTGTCGCACACTGCCAGCTCGAACAGTCCCCTTATTTTATCTTGCGGAAACGAGTAAGGACGTTTCAACTTTTCCTGGATGGGTTGCCGCTTGTTGCTTTGGCAAGCAACCGGTCTAGGGTCACCTGATTGTTGTTGAGCGCTGGCGACGAGGGCCTTTTTTCCTTTTCTTTTATCCTTTTTGTTCGCTCCGTTGTTTGCGGGGTCGGGATTTTTTCCGAGTAGCATGCGATTGCATGGCTGAACGTTCTCGCAGCTTCTCAATTCCTTTATTTTTGAAATAGATTCCCCGAGGGAAGAATTGGGGATAGCTTCTTCGTCAGAGTCGCTTCCAAAGGTGATAATTTGTGATCCCTTGAAGTCGGCTATATGACAGTTTGCGGCGGCTCCTTTGCCCTCATATATCGCATTTTTCCGATGTCCACAAGCTTCACACTTTGTCCTGTCGAAGTGTTGCTTTTGAGCGACATACCCTTGCCACCAACAGTTAAAGGACTCGCAGTCTTCGGTAGGATGTATGATCTTCTGATGATATAAACAGAAGTTAGGGTGCATCTCTACCTCAGAGAAAGAATTTTCTTCAGAGGGCGATAGCTTCATTCCTACTGATAGAGCTTTGGCGAACCGTTTCCTCGTCTTGAATTTGTTTTTACCCGCAGTGTATGGCTTTTGATTTGACGGGAATACCTTGGTTCTTTCTAGTATGGCCATTTTACGCTCTTGATTGGCTTTTGCTTTCAGACGAATTTCACTTAGGAAGACATCGATCAACTCGTCTGATGGCTGTAGAATCTCCGGCTCAGGATTCGCCATTGGTTTCTCAGTGCAAGGAGCCTCTTTATCATCCGTCAGTGAATGAGAAATCATATGACAAGTCGCTACGTAGTCTTCGGATTCATCCGATGAGTTTTCTCCATTGTTTTCATCCTTGACTAAAGAACAAGCTGCCCCCGGCGTGTCCGTCTTCTTTGGAGAGTGCGGCTGTGGTGGGTTTACATTCCAGCTTTCAGACAGCGCGAACTTGCCTTGCAGGTATTGATCCTCGATCCATCCCTTAAAGACGAAACAATCCTCAATCGGGTGACTTACCGTTTGGTGGTAAGGGCAATAATTAGGATTATTAAGATCGCCTGGCTGCGACAGACGCTTTGGACTCGGCAGATTGATGAGTCTGTTACGCACTGCCAGCTCAAACAGTCTTCTCGTTTTATTCTGAAGAAACGAGTAAGGACGTCCTAGCCTCTCTTCGAGGGATGGGCGTGGACGCACGTTGTTTTGGCGAACGACCGGCTTTGAGTTGCTCGACTGTTGTTGAGCATTGGCGACGACGATCGTTTTCCCTTTTCCTTTCTCATCTCGGGAATCTGATTTTGGAGGAGACGGTCTATAGCCCATCTGGTCCATTTGGGCTAATTTGTCAATCAAGGCCTGGAAGGTGGTCGGCCTGAAGAACATCATGAATTGTGAAATGGTCGCCTGCGGATCGAGAGTGCCCACAAACATGCCTACCGCAGGTGCCTCTTCTATGCGTTGTTCGCATTTCGACCATAGGTTCCGCCATCGTGTTGCGTATTGAACCCACGTTTCGCTTGGCCTTATCCTGGCATTTATTAGTGCTGTTATCGGGGTGCGTTCACTAGCACTCGTGAATCTTTGTGTAAACAGCAGTTCCATCTCTGCAAATGTTTTGACAGAGTCGTTAGGTAGCTCCGAATACCATTCAAAGGCTGTTTCTGCTAAGCTGCCGACGAATTGACGTAGCAACAATTTGTCATCGCCTCCAGTATTGCCGCATAAGGCCCTGAATTGAGCGACATGCTGATGCGGATTCTCTGTCCCTTTATATACGTGGAATTTAGGTATCGTATATCCTGGCGGGTAACTGATTTGGTCATACCAGCCCGGATACGGTCGTCCGGTTCTAACAATTTGCCCAGCCGCTTCATTCGCCTGATGAACCCGGATCTGCTGAGCTATATATTCGTCTAGGTCAACTTTGGAGATTGCCTCCTCCTTGGCTGTTGACAGAGCCGGCGGAGGATTTGACGTTTCTCCCCTGTCGTCTTCAAGGACGATCGGAGGATCTTTAGCAGGAGGGTCCGGCTGTAACATCATCCTACCATATCTTGGAAGAGGAGCGCCATCTGTTTTATGTTAGCCGCTTGCTCTGCAGCTTCTTTGTCCCTCTTTTCGAGGACTCTGCGTAAAAAGTCAGCGTTGGTTTCTTGTTCTTGACGCTCATCCGAAGACGTTTCAGAGCTTTCTTTTGGCTCAGTGAGTGCAGCCATTGTAGTCATCATTTCCTGAAGCTTTTGTTGTTGCTCCTGGGCTTTCGTCACGGATCGGGTGAGCGGTCGGTGGCCCGTAGAAGTGCGGCTTTCCTCCTTTCCAGAAGCCATATAAACAGTGTGCACTACCATGCCCCCAGATTTGGGGCGTTTGTGTTCAGCGCTTTTATACTTCGCCATGTTCACTGGGGCTTTTTGTGGCCTCCTTTTTTGAGTGATTGGAGTTAAGGGAGCCGTTGTAGTGGGCACCCATGTAGCTTTTGCTGTTTGTGGTTTGACAGAGTAATCCTTCCCCTGCCGAACCTTCATCTTTTTCTGTCGTCGGAGGCAGTCTTGATCGATCACCGACTCTTGGACCTGTCGCCAGACTTTGTAAATTTTAGAGGACAGCCGTTGAGGGGGTTGCTCTAGCTTCTTCTCTGGAATATTCTTTACAGATGAAGGAGTTCGCTTTAGCACCGCAGTAGGAGAGTTTCTGCGCATCGAGTTCAGCAACTCAAAGCTGTTCCTGGTTGGAACAGCAGTATCGATCCTCACCATCGGAGCTGACGGAGTTATCCCAGAGGGGGAGTTGCCCCCAGCCTTCCTTACTCGATGCCAGTGGCGACGTCGAGCGTGCCTTGCTGATGGAGTTGTTTCAGCTATAGGGGTGACCTCCTCATGCCCCCTGTGTTGGTCAGAATATACTGGTACCAGCTTTTTAAAGATCGATGTCCGTTGAACGGGGACGGCCAACTTGTCAGAAGCGGACTTCTGAACATGGGAAGCAACCTTGGTGATTTTGCCAGGAATGGGAGTTGGAATGGTTATCCGCTTCGGGATAACGCCTTCTGGTATGGCAGGCTTCTTCATGAGCCTGTTAGAGCTCTGGCCTAGTCCGTTAAAAACTGAAGCAGTGGAGTTGGACGTCCGTTGAGAGGGGTCGCGGCAGCGGTAAGTCGATCGAAGACCGACTTCTTTGGAGCTTCTTGCAATGTCATTGGGGCGTTGAAGCTCATTGGTGTGAGCATGGCCCCAAAAAAAAGTCCAGTGGTGGCTTGAGCCACCTGCTCCACCGGCATTTTGAAAAGGGAGGCCGCTTGGGGCCCATAAGTCACTCCTCCAGCAATGACGGAGCGAGAGTTATCGCTACGGGCGGTGCAGTTTGAAGCCATCGATTTTCTGTTTTCTGCATAAAGAAAGACACCAAATCTTAGTACCTTGAATCCACAGGCAATCACAGCAAACCGCGATTTGTTCACGAACACGACACACGAAGTGTGGAGTGGAAAGAGGAAGAGGTCCCACCGGGAGTGCCAGAATCTGTTCCCCTCCGAAGGACGGCGCACAGGACCGCTGTGTCCTGGCACTGAGATTCGGGGCAGATGCTATTTGGTTTTATCTGTCTACCTCTCCGAAGATGCCAAGTTGATTTATGGCACCGTGTATCGAAGGTTTAGACGGATGCGGCCGATGTAGCAGACTTTGTCAGATTCCCCCTCGCTTGAGGGGTTTTTGATTGTGGAGACGCTCTTCCATGCAGGCGCAAGCCCCTGCAGTTAATTACGCTACCGCATCGCGGTAGCCACTTTCTCCTTCTCCAGAATTTCACTTCGTGTCGTGTGTGTTTGTTTTGTTTGTGGTTGCCCGTGGATTGTATACGGAGACTGAGTAATGCCGTCGCCCGTAGGACGTGGATTAGTCCAAATCCGTATTTAATTAGATTTGGGTTTGGTGTTTTTAGTTTAAGGATGCATTAGGCGCGTTGCGGCTAAGATCAACTTAAACGTTCGTTAAGGATACGTTAGTCCTGTTTGAGACTAAGATCTACTTAACGTGGTGATCCATTTAATATAGGGCCGTCGGGACTCGTCGCTTCTCTGACATCGTTGAAGGATTACAACGATAGGTGTCAGAGGAGTTCAGAGATGTACCCTTGAACCAAAGTTGATTTAGAGTTTTATAGTCTATTTGAGTGTTTAAGGATACGTTAGCCGCGTTTGGGGCTAAGATCAACTTAAACGGGACCGTTTAGATCCGGCAAAAGAGCATTAGGAGGCTCTATTGTTCCAGTTTAGGGACGTAGTGGTCCATAGGTAGTTTGGGGACACTGCGGTCCATACTCCAGTTTAGGGGCGTGGTGGTCCTTCGTTCCAGTTTAGGGACGGCTCGGTCCGATATTAGTTTAGAGACGTCTCGGTCCGATATTAGTTTAGGGACGTCTCGGTCCAACATTAGTTTAAGGACATTTCGGTCCGATATTAGTTTAAGGACATTTCGGTCCACGAGTTTAAGGACCCCGCAGTCCATATTGATGTATGGTCATTGGGACCCGTCACCTCTTTGACGTCGTTGAGGAATTACAACGATGGATATCAAAAGAGTTCGGAGATGTACCCTCGAACCGATTGTAAATTGATTTAGTAGAGCAATTTTGCTCAGTCAATTTAATTTAAGGACTTATGGCCAAAATTGGGCTAAGTCCAATTGAGAATGTTCAACATTTTATTTGCTTTTGCACTGCATTTATTTTTATTTTTATTTAGGCTTTGCCCAGAAAGGATGCAGAGCATCAATTTGTTTTGGGCTCTGTTTTTTTTTTTTTAAAGAATGATGCAAGGCACCAATTTTATTTGGGCTCTGCCTTTGTATAAAGGATGCAAAGCATCAATTTATTTGGGCTCTGCCCATTTATTGCCTTGCAATTTATTTTGGTCTGTCAGGTCATTTTGATTTGGGCCTGGCCCTTTAAGTAATGCATTGCATTTGTGCAAAGCACTGTTAATTTGAGAATCTTTTAGATTCAAGAACCGATTGTTCATAAAAGAAGTGCAAAGTACTATTTGATTTAGATCTAAGAAAAAACAAGTTTTTTCTTGTTTTTCTTATCTCAGAGAACCAAAGGTTCATGAAAGTGCAAAGCACTATTAATTTAAGAACCTTTTAGGTTCAAGAACCGATGGTTCATAAAACAAGTGCAAAGCACTATTTGATTTAGATCTAAGAAAAAACAAGTTTTTTTTTTGTTTTTCTTCTCTCAGAGAACCAAAGGTTCATAAAAGTGCAAAGCACTATTAATTTAAGAACCTTTTAGGTTCAAGAACCGATGGTTCATAAAACAAGTGCAAGGCACTATTTATTTATTTATTTATTTATTTATTTATTTATTGTTGAAGATCCATGATCTTGTTCTTAGATCAATGATCTGTTCATAAGAGAATTTTCTCTTCTTTTAAAGGTTTTTACCTTTTTTTTATTCTTCAAGAGTTCTCAAGAGTTCTCTTCTCTTTTTTTTTTAGCAAGATGTTGATGATTTTGAAATGAGGTCTGGGATCCTTTTTATAGTGCTCATAAATTAGTTAAATTTGTTAAAAAGATCTTTTTTTGAGTGATTTGGGGAATTTTCCCCACCGTTGGATCTTTGATCCAAAGGCCCCTGTTTTACAGAAGAAATCTTCTTGTTTTAACAAGAACAGAAAAGATTTTCTTAAATCTTCATTCTGTTATTGCGTAACTCCCCAGCGCGTGACATGTGTCGCGCAGCGCTTGCGCAACCGCGCAGACACGTGTCGCGCAGCCAAATTTTTTTTTAGCACGCACTGCGCAGTTGCGCTTTGCGCAATTTTTTTTAATATTTTTTTATTAACTGCGCAGCGCACTGCGCAGCTGCGCTTTGCGCAATTTTTTTTTTAACTGCGCAGCTGCTCACTGCGCAGTTGCGCTTTGCGCATTTTTTTTTAACTGCGCAGTTGCGCAGCTTGCGCACTGCGCAGATGCGCTTTGCGCATTTTTTTTTAAAATTTGCTCTGATGGAGTACGCTACCTTGGGCGCTGCGCTCCTTACGCTACTGTGTCTGATTTTGACACGTGGCGCTCTGCGTGCAGCGCAGGGGATCTGAAGCGTTACTTTATTTATTTTAATTTTAATTTTCACTTTAATTTTCAAGACAGAGTTTTGCTCTGATTGGAGAAAAACAGAAGCATTGCTTCTTTTTTCACCTTGGAATTTGAACAGAGCTTTGCTCTGATTGAGGTAAACAACGACCACCGTCGTTCACCACCTCACCGTAGACCTCGTCGCCGACGAGCTCCCCTACGACCTCCTCATCCCCTTCATCTCACCTCAGCACCACCACCTTCACCATACTTCCACCAAGCCCCTCTAACACCCAAGCTCCTTCCTCAACTCAACACCCAAGCCCCTCTAACACCTAAGCTCTTGCACCACCTCGCCGCTACCATCACTCTCCAGCGACCACCATCGAAGGCCACCACTGCTCCCTCTCCACCAACCTCAACACCACCAACCTCTATTTCCTCTCTCTCAAACATCATACCACTATCATCCTAGCCCCTTGCACCACCGCTAAAGCCCTATCACCACCTCCTTCAAACCCTAGTCGCAACAGCGCCCATCATCACCAAACCTAGCACCTCACTGAGCAGCACAACTCCAGACCCGACCGAGAACCTCATCGTCGAGCCTCCATCGCATCGAGCCGACCTCCTCGTACCTCAAGCCGCAACCGAGCTTCTCCTTGCCGTAGGCCACCATCGTAGCAACACCCGAGCTCCTCTCCACCGACACTACGCCAACTTCAAAGCTTGAGACCAAGCTCGAACTCTAAGCTGTGTTAAACCCCTAACCAAGCCGAGCTTGGCATTTTATCGAACACCTATGATCGTCGCCGCCACCGTTTCCCCAGTCGCCTTTGTCGCCATCCAAACCGTGGCCTCGATCGATCTGACCGTCCTCGTCGTCAACGCAATAGTCGTCGCAACGTCAGCGCATGTCCGTCGCAGTCCGTATCACGCTCGAGCCTCGCGTCACGTCATGCCCGATTCCGCCACGTTCATAGCCGTCTCGTGTGTAAAGACGAATAGTCTGCACATTCTTCGCTTCCATGTCAGTGACCGAGGCAAGTGAACCCCTCACTTGCTCTATATGCTCTAAGTTAATAGTTGTCAAATTATAGTTATATTGATATTATATTTACACTATAATTATCGTTACATTTTAATGTGTGACGGTCGTTATTTAATCATATTGAGTGGAACACATTCGGGTTTAATATTACCTTTCTAGTATCGTGTAGAACTTGTAGTGATTAAATCACACTTTAATTAATTAGGTAAAACCGATGTTTCAATCGTGACATGTATATAATGTAAGAGTGTTCGATACGAATTCTAAACCAAAACCTAAATGAAAATAGCAAAACTTATGATCGATAAATCCCTTTACTGTTTATAATTATCGTGTAGAAATTTGAAGGCAAAATAATGTTGTTTCGCACAGGAAACGACGCCCCCAGAAGGCGACGTTGAATCTGGAATTCACCGCACATGCCATGTTCTAAAATCAATATTAAATTGAATACAACTCGCAACTTGATGTTTTAGGGCTCATATCAAAGCCAACAGATAAAACTACAGTATCCCATAGTTGATCTCTGAATTTTAATAAGTTGTAAAGACTAAAACTGAGGCGATTCATGGCTCTGGACTGCTGTCCAAAGCAAGAATCTTTACCCTTACCCGTTTTGGAACGTATGTTTCTCACTTTTAAGCACACAAGTGTGCGGAACCATACATAGAAGTTTAGATAATTGAATTAGATTTCTAACGGTGCCGGTCTCGTTGCATCCAGTGTAGTTTGATATTTATAACACCTTTTAAACTATCGATGTGTTCTGCAGTTTCATGCAGAGACAGAATGTATACGTTAACATTAGACAGTGCATATCACCCCGCGTACAGTGGATATTATTGATCCGTAAGATGCGTTGGAAACATAATAGATAAATGAAGTATTATCTAACTGTAGTGTCATCTAATTATGATCCCAACAGGGATTAAAACGTGTTACGAAACGGGCTTCCAGTTCTGAAACTGGGTTTCCAGTAGTGAACACTTAAAATGGAATGACCATAACTCACAAACGTGAAACCCAATTGACACGAAACCAATTTTACTGTATAGATAATTAAATATAATGCATACTCCTTTTATATCGTTTTGCTTAATTATGCACGTGTGATTTTATGTGATTTTTCTTGTCCAACCGACACCGGTTGCCCATATGTTTTTAGCAGTGCATTTACTATATCTCATCATGTGCATGATTGTCATACTCTTGTAAATAGTATTCATTTGCATTGATAACCTAGTGACCGTGTTATATTACCAAATGATAAATGTTAGTGATTAGATTGTGGCAAGTACGTCAGTGTAAAAGCGTGAATGAAAGTAAAGTGACACGTACTTGTATACAATCAGCGGGACAAATTAGTTATTACATTGTCGATGCCTATAGGATATATATATAAGTGTAACTATAACTGGAATGAGACGCTTATGGAAGCATTTATATTAGTGTCATAGGTAAGACATCGAGCACTGTCAATTTATCTTAGATACCAGTCGAGACATGCTTGATGGAGACCCTGTCTCCAGTTCTCGTGTAGACTTGTCATGGAGCGACTAGTATTTGGATTCATGATCGGTGTTTGATGCAGACCACGGGATGTGGGGTAACTTGAGTGTGAGTTCGATCAACGGAATCTCAGGAGTCCCACTGCCGGCATATATAGCGATTTCGGGAGTTGTATGGATTGTGTTTCTGATTATTAGCAAGCGTGATTCAGGACCGTGTTCCCTTGCCCCTGGGGCCTACCCTTTGGTTAGGGGATACTTATATGGTGGTTGACGCTCATACTTGGACTGACGATAGGTTTAGTGACTTGGACATTGAGACTTAGAGATTGGTAGCTTTAGTGACATGGACGTTGCATTGATTACTGATCTGATACACCTGCTTTCTCATTACATATACCGGTTATTTTATGCTCGCGTCATTACTCTATTCTTACTGCTTTATGTTTATCGTCATTGCACATATTACATATTCATATATATTGCTATTGTGTCGCTCTGACGACCTGAGTATGCATGCTCAGAGTGAGAAGTGGACTTAGCTCGGATCAGGATCTGTCTTACCACGAGAATATTGTGGATATCTAGATCACTGACGCCAGCTCTATCTTTCCCTTGATCTCTATCTGGTTAGCTTTATATCTGTTTTGGTAGAATTGGTGACTGCATTTCTCATTACCTGTGCTATGATTACTGATTATTACGTAATGCTAGAAGCCGAAGTGTGACTATGACAGGATATTTTCTTGACTGTAGGAGCATGGCTGGCCTTGTCACCCATCGAATTCCGTATTTTGGAAAGCAGGACGTGACATGGTTTTGTTGGTACCAGAGCGCCATGTTTAGATTGGGATTACAGTTTCCGAGTAGGGCTTGACAATTTAAGTCGCCCATATAGTCTAGATTATAAACTTGTTATCCTTGGCTAGGATCCCTATAGTTTGTCAAGCTACATTTTTGACTCCATCCACTAGAGTTTTGGGTAACTTGGTAGAGTTATGTGGTTGTAACTATGAACTGCAGCATAATTACAATACTGTGCTCTGTTTGAGTGACCTGGGGTTCTACGTTTGATTCCCTTATCGATTGAATTACTTTACCGCATAATCTTATTTTGATCGTCAAATCTCTATCTCCGTTTATATCTTATATCGTTCCCGAGTTTTCAAATCCATTTTACATTTTCATCCTTGTACTTTTTCTATTGATCCTACACTTGCTTACGTTTCTTATCGGACTCGTTGCATTCTCACGTCTTCGTTTCTTCAAAGTTATCGTATCGCGTGGCATACCTTTAAGTTCTTATCAGCGTCCCACAGCGGAAGCTAAAATCTGGCTTTCAACGACTCTTCTTCCGCCTCCACTCCCCGGATTCAGACCGTCGAGATTCTGGGCGTACTGCAAGGATTGAGAGAAACCCAGGAGAGGATGAACGATCTTTTAGTTGAGGGGTTAAGGAGGCAGCTAGTTCGGGCAACAGGAGGAGCCCCCGATCGTGAGGGAGTCCTTGTTAGTAAAAGAGGAGGTGTACAGATGAAGCAGCGGAGAACCCGAGTATGCGGTTATTGCAAGATATTAGGACACCTACAGTGAGACCGTCACTAGGCCAAAGAATAATGTTTGATTTGTGGATCCGGCGAACATCGTGTCAACGGTTTCCCTTGGAGAAAAAAGCTAAAAGGAGGGGATCCGTTAACACCCTCCATGTCTTTTGAGTAGTTGTTTGCTTCGTTGTTTTGTAGTTTCGTTGTTTTCGTTCTTTTAATTTGAAGGACAAAATTTTCTGTAAGGGGTGATGTAATAACCAGTATTTGCCGTACGATCTATTCCATGTTTTAATAAAATTCATTTTGATAAATTTCCTAAATATTTTCCTTATTTTCTATTTTCTCCAATATTTCCTATGAATATTTCTCTTATATTTCTCTAATTATTATTATTCCTAATTCTATAACCCTAACTCAAAATTTTCCTATATTTCTCACTTGTAGCCTATAGCATATATCTTTCCTGGCTTTTCAAATATGTTCTCCATCTTTTCGTTCTTGTACCATTCTTGACGGTCTAATTCATGGTTACGTTTCTTTCTGAACCTGATGCGCTTTCACATCTTCATCTCTTTAAGCTTATCAAATCAAGTTCTATACCTTGAAGTTCTTATCAAAGCCGCACAGCGAAAGCGTAGTGGATCCATAACCACAGTTGAGTTTGCCGTGGTGTTCGTCGATAATCTACTGGGTTTCTCCAGGAAAGTCAACCTGAGAACGCGAGGATATCCGTCGGTGTTTTCCACATATGTCTGTGTAGCTTGTTTTCGTTCTTTGAATTTCGAGAACGAAATTTTCTTTTTAGGTGGGTATGATGTAATACCTAGTTTCGATTATACCGAAACCGTATTTTAATAAATAATTTCCAAATATTTCCCCCCTAAATTTTCCTACATAATTTTCTATATTTTTAAAACCTAATTTATAAACCTTTACCCCAAATTAAACCCTAACCTTTTGTTTTTCCTAATTCTTATTTTTTTCCTAGCCCACTTCAAGCCTTGGCCCAACTCCCTCACCCTTACCCACTTCCCTCTTTCCCTAACCCTTCCCTACCCGACCCGACCCGGCCTACCCGACCTGACCAGCTCCCCTACTCCTCATTCCCTTCTTCTTCTTCTCTTCCCTTTTCTTTTCCCGCTCCCTCCGTGTCTCCTTCTTCCTCGCGCCCGCGCCACGACGACCGACCACCACGCCCCATGCCTCGCTCAAACTATGACCCTCCTTCTCCTTCGCCCCACGTCCCGTTACTCTCCCGCTCGACTCGCTCCCACGACGAAGTCCATGCCCAACCCCGAGATCCCCTCAATGAATTCCCCAAGACCCGTGCTTGCCCCATGACCTGCGCTCCTCCACGACCCCGTTCTTCTCGCAACTGCCCCTCCTCTCGCATTCTTTCTCCCCTCCCTCCTTCTTTTCGAAATCGCTCCAACGTCTTTCCCCCATCCTCACCATCGCACATGTGCCCACCTTCGGGATCTCGCCCCCTCTCTTTCACTCTCGCTCTCTTTCTATCCTTCTTCATTTCCCTTTTCTCAAACTCCTTCTCATCTCCCATCCCTATAAGCCACCGACGCCGGCACCTCGTCACCACCGCAACATCCTCCCTGAACCGCCGCCGATACTTCCTTCCTCCATCAATCATCAAGCACTCCCTCGCTACCGGCCACCTCCACTTCCTCATCATCCCGTCCTTTCCTCCTTGAGCTACCGCGACCACCGTTGTTCACCAACTCATCGTAGACCTCATCGCCGACGATCCCCCCTGCGACCTCCCCGTCCCCTTCATCTCACCTCAGCACCGCCACCTTCACCATACTTCCACCAAGCCCCTCCAACACCTAAGTTCCTTCCTCAACGCAACACCTAAGCCCTCCATCCCTCACTGCCTGCACCACCTAGCCGCTACCATCACTCTCCAGCGACCACCATCGTAAGCCACCATTGCTCCCTCTCCACCAACCTCAACACCACCAACCTTTATTTCCTCTCTTTCAAACACCACACCACTATCATCCTAGCCCCTTACACCACCGCCAAAGCCCCATCACCACCAAAGCCCCATCACCACCTTTTTCAAACCCTAGTCGTAATAGTACCCATCATCACCAAACCCAGCCCCTCACCGAGCAGCACAACTCCAGACCTGACCGAGAACCCCATCGCTGAGCCTACATTGCATCGAGTCGACCCCCTCGCACATCAAGCCGCAACCGAGCTTCTCCTTGCCGCAGGCCACTATCGTCGCAACACCCGAGCTCTTCGCCACCGACACTGTGCCAACTTCAAATCTTGAGCCCAAGCTTGAACCCCAAGCTATGCTAAATCCCTAGCCAAGCCGAGCTTGGCATTTCATCGAACACCTATGACCATCGCCGCCACCGTTGCCCCAGTCACCGTCCAAACCGTGGTCTCGTTCGATTTGACTGTCCTTGTCGTCAACGCAATAGTCATTGCAACGTTAGCGCCTGTCCTGTTAGTTATATGTATGCCCTAGAGGCCATTACTGTACATTGGATGTATATTGTAGTGGATGCTGGGACATATATAGGGAGGACTTTCTTGCTCGACATGATAGTATGCTATCTGGTTGCTCTTTACCTTAACGTGTACACAGATTGTCTCTCTATTACATGTTGGTAAAGCCCTTAGGATGTGTACTTGACTACCTGGACTATGATGCGGATCATACTAGTGGGGACACGGTAGTCCATAAGTACATCCTTCAAAGTCCCTAGTCGTGGGTGTATCGAGACGGGGCATCGATATACCAGAGTAGACTAGCATATACCTTCTCGACCCATACAGATGGGCGATGGATGATCCTATATCCATTGGTGTTTGACATCAGAGATGATATACGGGTGCTCAGTGGAGACTGGGTACACTGGACGGACTCGCCGAGAACTCCCAGATGGTATTATACCTCACGTCAGATGGCAGTTCTCTGGTGACACTGGTACAGAGTAGTCTGTTGACCCGAGATCGTCATAGAGTCTTGTGTGGTTCCCACTGTGCTTTGATTTCCATCTTACCACGTCCAAGAGGGCGTGCAAAACGGTGGTTTTTGGGTACAGTCCCGAGTCACATGGAGGCAATGAGCGATAGGAGGGGATTCGTCTCTCCCGGTATAGGGAGTTGATGTTGCGCTGTGTTCGATTGGCTATAACCGGAAATCCCTGGCCAGGGTTGCTGAGATTTACTGGTAAGTGTTACCAGTAGTTTCTCGAATTGTTATAGACCTCATATCGACACGACTTATCGAGCTATTGGGGTCTGACGTTTACCACCCCTAGGCGAGATATGCGACATATCAGACGATCAGACCGGACTGTACGGTAGTGTTACTGGTTGGATTCACTGGAGTGTGAGCGGGCTTGCTCGTCGATCTTCAGATCGCTCAATACCCGGGTGGCCGTTACGTTTAGCAGACCGCTTGCGGCTTGTGGATGTTTGATATGATCATCATCTGCTGCCGGCGTATTGACGAGTCTTTAGAGTCCTACACAGAGGTTTCCTGGCTCAAGCGAAACGAAATAGGAGCGCATATGAGATATGTGCGGGACCGAGAATAATGCGTGTATGTGATACTGTATTTCATTCTCGCGATGAATGTGTCGAATGGTTGTATGCGATATAACCTAGTTATCGAATCAAGGATTGATTCGATAAGCCGATACATTGGATACTAGCCGGTTATATGCGATATGACCGGATCATAGAATCAAGTGTTGATTCGATGATTTAATGCATAATTATATATTTGATATATTACTTTACATTAACTAGTATTGGTTCACTTAAGATGGATTTTCTCACTTGATGTGCAAGTTGTATATGTGATATATTTTGGTGCACATGTTTGTATCATGTTTGATGATGCATGCTTCTTTGGTTAAGTGTATAGAATTGAACCATGGTTACCTTAATGATTAGGGTTTTGCTTTTTCATTTTATTATTTGTTTATTCATTTTGGATATTAATAAAAGCATAAAAAGAAAAAGCAAAATGGTTTTCTTTCTTTTCTTTCATGAAGCTTTTTGAAGCTTCATGAAGCTTTGACCAAGTCACCATTTTGTCTTGTTCTTTTAACCCTAACCATTCACATAACCTTAGTTAGTTCTCTACACTTGACCATGGTTTATAATATGATAAGTATTATTTTCTTTTAACTTATCATATGATAATCTTCTTCTTCTTCATCTTCTTCCTTGAAGAAAACCTTACTTCATCAATGGTGGATTGATGAAACAAGTGAGAAATCCAATTCTAAAGTCTACCCACTTCCTATTTCTTCATCCTCTACCTCTTGCCAAGTAGTAGAGTGTGTTTTCTTCACAAGTTTCTTGACTTTGTGAAGTGAGAGCTTGATCTAGCGATGCCTCGACGTAGATCATCTTCGGCATGGACATCGACGACCTAGCTCGCCATTTCTCCGACGAAGCCGACGTTAGAGCCCGGGAATACATTTGGACAGCGAGGGGACTTCTTTGCGGAGCTATGGAGGTGGAGCACCGGATCTACAAAGGTTGTATTTCCGTATTCTCTTAGTTAAGTGTTAACTTGTTATCGTTTCGCCTAGAAATTTAGCCAACGATTCGTTCTAGGGTTTCTCGGCACCGTTTAAATTTGAAATTGGCATGGTTGATGCCTTGTGAGACCTCATTAGGGTGCCTAGGAACCCTACAGTGGTATCAGAGCCTAGCTAGAGCCTTAGACGAAGTCCCGACGGAGTTAGAAGTCCGATCGACCCAAAACCCCGACTTGAAAAATGCTCTCTGGACAATTCTGTAAATTGTGGATTTTTTGGAATTAAAAATATGCAGAGAAATGTGCAGGAAATTCTAAGAAAAACTGGAGAAAATGACAACCTAATTCAACAGTACGGCCGTGGAACCGCGGCGTGGACCCCCCTTTTGCGGCGGTTCCGCGGCCGTCTGTGATGATCAGGATGTGTGTTTTCTTCAGTTGTCTCTGTTGGTGTTTCTTGTGTGTTCTGGATGTTTTTAATATTTATTCCAGAGTTGTATTTTCTGGGTTATATTGGGGACTCGGTGTATTCGATCGGACTGTCTAATTTTTGTCGGTGTGCTTTTCCGGGTATTTTTAGAATATGTTGAAAAGTTCGACCGGATATAAATACCCAATTTTTCCCCTGTCGGGAAATTTCCAAGTGTTGGATTTTTCCGTAGTTTAACGACGTTCTAAGTAGTGCAAGTAACGCGATGGACCCTCTAGAAGACAACAAACCTTAACTCGATTATGTGACCGTCTTGAACTGCCCTTTGAACCTTCGGGTTTGGGGCAGTACGGCGTGCCACATGTGAGGCGTTGGCTTGACCCTTCTACGGCTGGACCGTTGGTACTGAGGCACGAACTGAATGTTTTTAGACATGTTTCATGTGTTGAGCTGTATCGGGAAAACTTGGGAGTTTGATTGTTCGATCGAAAAGTTTAACATTTTCTGTTTATCTGGAATGGGATACAATAATTGGAATTCACAAAAGTTATGTGATAACGGAATGAATATTATAAACGTAGCAGTTTAGTCTCACTTGATCGGTTGCTACGGAATTTTGATGTGATCAAAAGTCCGTCGCAATCACGTAGCGTACGCGGATATTCGCCGGGTAAACTTAATAGACAGCCTCACTCCATAGCCCCGACCAAGTGACTGTAGGAGAACCCCGTCGCCGAAAGCATCCGTTCGGGTGCTCACGGCAGCGGTGTTCCGCCTTGGTGCACTTCGTCGACGGTATCGGGGGTGCGGCCGCCTACTGAAGTTTGCGACGAGTATTCGATCAGGATGTCGGGAATCTTGTTGAATTGCCTGACTTGATATTGAAAAGAGTTTTCGATTTTGAGACTAAAATGCGGGGTTTATAATTATTAGGCATGCGATGTCTAAGTAATTCATTTGGTCAGGCATGCGATATCTGAGGTGGTTGCGGATTCCAACTGTTGTAGTTTTACACTTTCTTTTCTGTGACCGTAAGTGTAATATGTGATATCGCCGGTTTCGTTGCTATATGTCAACGACAATTAGGATGCGCATATTTACTTACGTTGATGACATGTGTTGTTATGTGTTGCTGGATATGTTATATTGGATCGTCGTGTTTGAATAGCCGGGGGTTTTTATGTGAGATGAGTGTTTTTCATTTTCATTCATGTAAAAACTTGTATGTAATATTCTTTTATTGGGGCACTTCCAGGTTGCGGAAGATGTCACCCTTTGTATATTATTTACTTTTCCGCACTAGGATAGACCCAAGGAGGAGGGCACAAGTAACCGGGTTCTGGAGTCCAGTGGGAGACCAACTCGAGGAGTCGAGTCCGGGTCTCCTAACTCTAGAATTGGTAGGGTTGCTTGCCGCTCTCGTAGGGGTCTAGGGGTGTGGGTTTGGCTATTCATCGCGACCGTGAAATCCGTGTTTTATACTGGCTCGTATTGAAAACACGGACGTCCTAGTATATCCAATATTTCATATGTTTCTTCTGCTGCGATATCTGTGATGTGATCATGTGATGTTCTGTGATAGATACAGTATATAGTATATATGATATATTATATAGGCGTTACTTATGTTTTACACCCGCGCTAGCCCTGCCCCGCTCTGTCGTTAGTTACCTAACCTAACGGTGCACGAGAGGACATCGAGGCGAATGCGGATGGCATAAGTGTACGTCGTATTTATCTGTGATGTTTAGGTACTTAAATGATGGGACTTCATTAATGTGATTAATGAAAGAAAAAGAAACCTAAGATGTTGTAGAATTGAATTTCAAAATAAAACAGGTAGCTACAATTCTTGCTTTGCACAGCGGTATATATGATATATCCTGCACCTTATTCGATAGAGAAAGGACCGAGATCCCTTCACCGGGAGTGACTCCTTTAGCAATAACTGGCAGATGCTACACACTCGGTTTGTCTTTTGATTGCTTTTAAGTGTTTTTGCTTTGCACAGTGATATATATGATATATCCCGCACCTCATTCGACGAGGAAAGGACCGACGATCCCTTCACCGGGAGTGACTCCTTTAGCAAAACTAGAAAAGCCTAAAAAACACTCCATTTCAAAATTCATTCGATCCTACAACGATATCAAGTTCATTACGCAATAGGTTTTCAGAAAAACCTGTCGTAGCCCTCCGTCATTTCAGATAAGTTGTATATAGTATTCGTGCTGCATTTGTTGGCTTTCGTCAAGGTGCAGTATGCGGTAGCTATATGCTGCTTATCTGCTAGCATACGATGCGATTGGATTAGGGTAGTCGTGCGGCTTTGTTGGCTTTCGTCAAGGGTCGTGCGGGTGGGTTTAATTCGATCAGGAAATGTACGGGTTGAACTTGACTAGCGGGCTATGGTTTGTTGGCTTTCGTCAAGGTCATAGCACGTTAGGGGCAAAATATTATCGGGAATTTCAAGTGTTGAAATTTGCAATGAGATTGCATACCTTCTATGAGATAGTTGGATCCCGATACCCGCTGCGAGTAAGAGTTACTCCTGGGAGAGTTTTATACATTACAATTAGCCGATCAAGTAGGTGTCTAGAAAGGTGTTAACGAGGTTACGCCTCTGGGAAAACGAGGTTTACATTAATTAGGTTCGTGCGAAAGCACGGGGGACCTCCCTCAAAATACCGACACTGGCCTGGCTGAAAGATTGACGAACTTGTAGTGTGTAATTAATCCCGGCTAGTCTTTCCTTTTAGGGTTTGAAGGAAGATTTGATAAAAAGCAGTGGGAGCCATCCTGATTAGATAAAATAATAACCAATCTATTCTTGCAAGAGCGCACGCTGAGTGTTTTCTTCTCTCTCTCTCCTGGTAGCGACCATATCACGCCTTAATCAAGATAATAAAACGGATTATTGACCGAACCCGCTTGTTATACTGAGCTGGGGAACGTTGGTCCCGCTCCAACTTATAAATGTTATAAGACAGAGCAGGAAATTGGGGAATACCAGATTTCCCGTGCCGCCCAAACGAAGAGAGTGCATGCTGATGCATCATCTTCGGGTGTGTTCATTATACAGAACTGTTTCTCAGTATCCTCCGCATCCTGGTATATGATACCGGATCAGGATCCCAGATATGTAATCTGTTACATAGGGCTACAAAAGGGTAGAAAAACTGAGAACGGGTGATAAGTTTCATGAGACAGAAAACGGGGCAAGAGTTGCAGCCAAGTCTGTCGGTCACTGTTACCCTGTATTACCAATACATTGATTCTGAACGTATGTTATTAGATACCGAACCTGATATACCAAATCATATCACTCTCTTTGTTAGAAAAGAAAGGATATAATTTTGTATTGATGGATAATGTTTTGAACATTTCCTATATCAAAAGTTGATCGGTTCAGGCACGTTATCTAAAAGCATTGATGTTCTAAATCAAACTACAGTTCTTAGTATATGGAACACACAAAAGAGGAAGAGTTCAAAAATGAACGAATCCTTCTTGAGGCATTGTAGACTAGGTCATATCAATGCGACCCGACTAGCTGAAGTTACATAAAGATGCATATTTAAATCAGTTTGAACTTACATCTTGTGAAACTTGCCAGTCATGTCACAAAGATAAAATGACCATAGCTCCGTTTATTGGAAACAGAGAAAGAGTTATGTAAACTCTTGGGATGATACATGTTGATGTATGTAGGTCCCCTGTCTACACATGCCAAGACCGGTTCTTTGTACTTCATTACATTCTCTGATGATCTCTCAAGATTCAGACCTATGTTCCCGTTGAAACACAAGTCCGAACCTTTTGAGATATTCACAGAATATAAGTTAGAAGTAGAGAACCAATATACGGGTATAAGTATTATGTCCATTGATGTGATCAAGGAGGAGAATACTTGAGCACGGAGATCCTGAACTATTCTAAAGGAGAATGAGATTCTCTCTCAGCATTACTCCTCCATATACACCATTGCACGATGGTATATCGGGGCGGAGCAATCACACCCTATATGATATGGTGTGCTCTATGATGAGTACTGCTGAGTTACCTTTTTCCTTTTGGGAGTTATGCACTTGAGAAGCTGCATACCTATTGAATAGGGTTCGAATCAAATCAGTTGCCTACCACCTCATATATGATATGGTATGGGAAGAGCCCATGTCTTAAGCTAGTTAAGATTTGGGGTTGTCCGGCCTATGTCTAAAAGCAAAATCCGGACAAACTCGAGGCAAGATCTGTTATGTACAACTGGAAAGGTTCTAGCTATGCAAACTATAGCAGATGATTTGGTAGAACAAAAGGATTAAATAGATACCAACGAACCTCAGCCTCTCCGCCGATCTAGTAGGGTTCCTCACCCACCTGAGAGATACTTCTGTTTCTCTTTGACAGTGGGAGCGAGGATTGCATCATAAGATGATGACCCAACTAGCTTCGAGCTGGCCATAGAGTAAGACTCTGTAAGAATGGCTGGATGTTTATCGATCTGAGATGGAATCCTTATACACCAACAAAGTATGGACTTTGGTTGCTATATCTGAAGGGTTAAATCCCCATCAGGAGCAAGTATATCTTGAGAAGATTACTTGGTGTAGATGGAAAAGTTGAGACTTTCAAAGCTAGACTTGTTAAAGGTTTGCATCATTGACCAGATATGGATCATAATGAAACCTTTTCTAAGGATCTATGCTTAAGTCCATCCAGATCCTACTTGCCACGGCTACAGACCATGACTACGATATCTGGTGGTTGGGTGTCATGACAGCTTTTCTAAATAATGTTTTAGAAGAGAGCGTCTATAAGTACACAGCCAGAGGGCTTCGTAGACAGTGGGAGCAGCGGAAACGTGTGCAAGATGCTTTATAGGATAAAGCAGGCATCGCGGAGTTGGAACATCTGTTTTGACGAGTTAGTCAAAGAAGTTGACATCATCAAAATGGTAGATGAACCTTGTATAAACAAAAAGGTAGTAGGGTATATGGTAGTGATCCTCGTAGAGTACGTGGATGACATACTCTTGATAGGGAAGGAGTTTCCTATGCTACGCTCGATCAATCTCCGCTTATCACAATGATTCTCCACATAGGATCAAAATGATACCTCCTAAATCCTGAGTTTTGGATCTATGAGATAGATCTAAATGGATGTTAGGATACTCACTAGTTGTAGTGAGATGGTATCAATCGATCCTGGGGAGAATTGCTGGAAGGGTTCCAGGGTGATAAAGATGACTGAATGTCAGTCACAGGCATTGTTTATACCCTCAGTAAAGGGACGGTATGTTGGAAGAGTTCCAAGCTAGATACCGTGGCATACTAGACGATTAAGGCTGGATACATCGCTACTTAAGATGCTACCAAAGAGGCAGTCTAGGTGTATATTGGTTCATGAGATGAACTACGTTCCTACCATTGTGAGACAATGGAGTTGTGGCTTATGCCGAGGAACGCCGGTCCCATCAATGATCCAGACATATTCTAAGGCAGTGTCACCTGATCATGGAGATGCTTGATCTCCAAGGGATCGAGGTTAGGAGAGTAGACTTAGAGGACAACACAGCGGATCCACTCACAAAGGCCTGTTCCCAGAGAGAGACTTTTATGGGATGGTTGAGTATGAGATACTACAACCACTGCTACAAATGGCCCTAGTGCAAGTGGGAGATTGTTAGTTATATGTATGCCCTAGAGGCCATTACTGTACATTGGATGTATATTGTAGTGGATGCTGGGACATATATAGGGAGGACTTTCTTGCTCGACATGATAGTATGCTATCTGGTTGCTCTTTACCTTAACGTGTACACAGATTGTCTCTCTATTACATGTTGGTAAAGCCCTTAGGATGTGTACTTGACTACCTGGACTATGATGCGGATCATACTAGTGGGGACACGGTAGTCCATAAGTACATCCTTCAAAGTCCCTAGTCGTGGGTGTATCGAGACGGGGCATCGATATACCAGAGTAGACTAGCATATACCTTCTCGACCCATACAGATGGGCGATGGATGATCCCATATCCATTGGTGTTTGACATCAGAGATGATATACGGGTGCTCAGTGGAGACTGGGTACACTGGACGGACTCGCCGAGAACTCCCAGATGGTATTATACCTCACGTCAGATGGCAGTTCTCTGGTGACACTGGTACAGAGTAGTCTGTTGACCCGAGATCGTCATAGAGTCTTGTGTGGTTCCCACCGTGCTTTGATTTCCATCTTACCACGTCCAAGAGGGCATGCAAAACGGTGGTTTTTGGGTACAGTCCCGAGTCACATGGAGGCAATGAGCGATAGGAGGGGATTTGTCTCTCCCGGTATAGGGAGTTGATGTTGCGCTGTGTTCGATTGGCTATAACCGGAAATCCCTGGCCAGGGTTGCTGAGATTTACTGGTAAGTGTTACCAGTAGTTTCTCGAATTGTTATAGACCTCATATCGACACGACTTATCGAGCTATTGGGGTCTGACGTTTACCACCCCTAGGCGAGATATACGACATATCAGACGATCAGACCGGACTGTACGGTAGTGTTACTGGTTGGATTCACTGGAGTGTGAGCGGGCTTGCTCGTCGATCTTCAGATCGCTCAATACCCGGGTGGCCGTTACGTTTAGCAGACCGCTTGCGGCTTGTGGATGTTTGATATGATCATCATCTGCTACCGGCGTATTGACGAGTCTTTAGAGTCCTACACAGAGGTTTCCTGGCTCAAGCGAAACGAAATAGGAGTGCATATGAGATATGTGCGGGACCGAGAATAATGCGTGTATGTGATACCGTATTTCATTCTCGCGATGAATGTGTCGAATGGTTGTATGCGATATAACCTAGTTATCGAATCAAGGATTGATTCGATAAGCCGATACATTGGATACTAGCCGGTTATATGCGATATGACCGGATCATAGAATCAAGTGTTGATTCGATGATTTAATGCATAATTATATATTTGATATATTACTTTACATTAACTAGTATTGGTTCACTTAAGATGGATTTTCTCACTTGATGTGCAAGTTGTATATGTGATATACTTTTGTGCACATGTTTGTATCATGTTTGATGATGCATGCTTCTTTGGTTAAGTGTATAGAATTGAACCATGGTTACCTTAATGATTAGGGTTTTGCTTTTTTATTTTATTATTTGTTTATTCATTTTGGATATTAATAAAAGCATAAAAAGAAAAAGCAAAATGGTTTTCTTTCTTTTCTTTCATGAAGCTTTTTGAAGCTTCATGAAGCTTTGACCAAGTCACCATTTTGTCTTGTTCTTTTAACCCTAACCATTCACATAACCTTAGTTAGTTCTCTACACTTGACCATGGTTTATAATATGATAAGTATTATTTTCTTTTAACTTATCATATGATAATCTTCTTCTTCTTCATCTTCTTCCTTGAAGAAAACCTTACTTCATCAATGGTGGATTGATGAAACAAGTGAGAAATCCAATTTTAAAGTCTACCCACTTCCTATTTTTTCATCCTCTACCTCTTGCCAAGTAGTAGAGTGTGTTTTCTTCACAAGTTTCTTGACTTTGTGAAGTGAGAGCTTGATCTAGCGATGCCTCGACGTAGATCATCTTCGGCATGGACATCGACGACCTAGCTCGCCATTTCTCCGACGAAGCCGACGTTAGAGCCCGGGAATACATTTGGACAGCGAGGGGACTTCGTTGTGGAGCTATGGAGATGGAGCACCGGATCTACAAAGGTTGTATTTCCGTATTCTCTTAGTTAAGTGTTAACTTGTTATCGTTTCGCCTAGAAATCTAGCCAACGATCCGTTCTAGGGTTTCTCCGCACCGTTTAAATTTGAAATTGTCATGGTTGATGCCTTGTGAGACTTCATTAGGGTGCCTAGGAGCCCTACATGTCCGTCGCAGTCCGTATCACGCTCGAGTCTCGGGTCACGTCATGTACGATTCCGCCACGTTCGTAGCCGCCTCGTGTGTAGAGACGAATAGTCTGCACGTTCGTCGCTTTCATGTTAGAGACCGAGGCAAGTGAACCCCTCACTTGCTCTACATGCTATAAGTTATTAGTTGTCAAATTATAGTTATATTAATATTATATTTACACTATAATTAACGTTACATTCTAATGTGTGACCGTTGTTATTTAATCATATTGAGTGGAACACATTCGGATTTAATATTACCTTTCTAGTATCGTGTAGAACTTGTAGTGATTAAATCACACTTTAATTAATTGGGTAAAACCGATGTTTCAATCGTGAGATGTATATAATGCAAGAGTGTTCGATGCAAATCCTAAACCAAAAGCTAAATGAAAATAGCGAAACTTATGATCAATAAATCCCTTTACTATTTATAATTATTGTGTAGAAATTTGAAGGCAAAATAATGTAGTTTCGCACAAAAAACGACGCCCCCAAAAGGCGATGTTGAATCTCGAATTCACCACACATGCCATGTTCTAAAATCCATATTAAATTGAATACAACTCGCAACTTAATGTTTTAGGGTTTGTGTCGAAGCCAACAGATAAACCTACAGTATCTCATAGTTGATCTCTGAATTTTAATAAGTTGTAACGACTAAAACTGAGGCGATTCATGGCTCTGGACTGCTGTCCAGAGCAAGAATCTTTACCCTTGCCCTTTTTGGAACGCATGTTTCTCACTGTTTAAGTGCGCAAGTGTACAGAACCATACATAGAAGTTTATATAATCGAATTATCTTTCTAACGGTGTTGGTATCGTTGCATTCAGTGTCGTTTGATATTTATAACACCTTTTAAACCGTCGATGTGTTCTGCAGTTTCATGCAGAGACAAAATGTATACCTTAACCTTAGACAGTGCATATATTCCTGCGTACAGCGGATATTATTGATCCTTCTGATGCGTTGGAAACATAACAGATAAATATAAATATTATCTAACTGTAGTGTCGCCTAATTATGATCCCAACAGTGATTAAAACGTGTTACGAAACGGACTTCCAGTTCTGAAACTGGGTTTCCAGCGGTGAACACTTAAAATGGAATGACCAGAACTCACAAAACTGAAACCCGATTGACACGAAACCAATTTTTCTGTATAGATAATTAAATATACTAGCTATTCCTTTTATATAGTTTTGCTTAATTATGTACGTGTGATTTTATGTGATTTTTCTAGTCCAACCGACACCGGTTGCCCATATGTTTTTAGCAGTGCATTTATTATATTCCCATCATGTGCATGATTGTCATACTCTTGTAAATAGTGTTCATTTGCATCGATAACCTAGTGACCGTGTTATATTACCAAGTGATAAATGTTAGTGATTGGATTGTAGCTAGTACGTCAGTGTAAAAGCGTGAATAAATAAGTGAAGTGATAGGTACTTGTACACAATCAGCAGAACCAATTAGTTATTGCATTGTCGACACACACACACACATATATATATATATATATATATATATATATATATATATAAGTGTAAATATAACTGGAATGCGACAGTTATGGAAGCACTTATATTAGTGTCATAGGTAAGACATCGATCACTGTCTGTTTATCTTGGATACCAGTCGAGATATGCTTGATGGAGACCCTGTCTCCAGTTCTCGTGTAGACTTGTCATGGAGCGACTAGTATTTGGATTCATGGTCGGTGTTTGATATAGACCACGGGATATAGGGTAGTTTGAGTGTGAGTTCGATCAACGGAATCTCAGGAGTTCCACTGCCAGCATATATAGTGATTTCGGGAGTTGTATGGATGGTGTTTCTGATTATTAATGAGCGTGATTCGGGCCCGTGTTCCCTTGCCCCTGGGGCCTACCCTTGGGTTGGGGATACTCATGCAGTGGTTGACGCTCACACTTGGACTGACAATAAGTTTAGTGACTTGGACATTGAGACTTAGAGACTGATAGCTTTAGTGACATGGACGTTGCATTGATTACTGATCTGATACACCTGCTTTCTTGTTACATGTACCGGTTATTTTATGTTCGCGTCATTACTCTATTCTTACTGCATTATGTTTATCGTCATTGCACATATTACATATTCATATATATTGCTATTGTGTCGCTCTGACGACCTGAGTATGCCTGCTCAGAGTGAGAAGTGGACTTAGCTCGGATCAGGACCCGTCTTACCATGAGGATATTGCGGACATCTAGATCACCAACGCCAGCGCTATCTTTCCCTTGATTTCTATCTGGTTAGTTTTATATCTGTTTTGGTAGAATTAGTGACTGCATTTCTCATTACCTGTGCTATGATTACTGATTACCACGTAATACTAGAAACCGAAATATGACTACGGCAGGATATTTCCTTGACCGTAGGAGTATGGATGGCCTTGTCACCCCTCTTTTTCCGTATTTTGGGAAGCGGGGCATGACAGATTTTAATACTTTTATTTACATGAATAATCATGCTATGATTCTATTGTTATTATGTTTCCTTTATTCTCTGCACTGGTAGATTATTTTCTGCAGTTGGTATTATATTTCATGGAGAGAGACATGCAAGAAAAAGTTAAACCCACTCAAATCAAAACTATGGTACGATTTTTGCAAGAGATTTGTACAATATCAACTATCAAGGTAAGGAATTTCATGAAAAGTTGTTTTCGATTTAGGATTTTCGCAGTTTTTAAATGCATTATATTTTAAATATGTTTAGATCAGAGTTTGAAATTGAGGATGAATAAAAAAAATTATGATAACTGTTTACGATTGAGGATGAGTTTTTAAAAGTTTTTATACATTATGTTTTAAACAGGTTTAGGATTCGGCTTGAAATAGAAAATGGACCTGTGATGACGATGGTAATCATTTTTTGATGATATTTACTTTTGAGTAATACAACTCTGTGAAATGCATATAAATTATTAAATTTTATATATATATATATATATATATATATATATATATATATATATATATATATATATATATATATATATGGTATTGATCCAGTGAGACGCTTTCTTATGTGAGACAAATGTGTCACGCCCCGCTTTCCAAAATACGGAATGCAATGGGTGACTAGGCTAGCCATGCTCCTACGGTCAGGAAATAATCCCGCCGTAGTCACACTTCGGCTTCTAGCATTACATGGTAGTCAGTTAACAGTACTAGAGTAAAGGAAATCACAGTTCACAACTTTATTATATTACAATAAAAGAGTTCGAGATACATTTATTTTGCATAAGGAAATAACTAACCAATGAAATACAATGTGCTTATAGCAAAAAGAGCGGAGCTGATGTTGTGGTCTAGACTTCCGCGATCTCGAATAGCAGGTCCTACTCCTTAACTGGGTCAGGAAATAATCCCGCCGTAGTCACACTTCGGCTTCTAGCATTACATGGTAGTCAGTAAACAGTACTAGAGTAAAGGAAATCACAGTTCACAACTTTATTATATTACAATAAAAGAGTTCGAGATACATTTATTTTGCATAAGGAAATAACTAACCAACGAAATACAATGTGCTTATAACAAAAAGAGTGGCGCTGATGTTGTGGTCTAGACTTCCGCGATCTCGAATAGCAGGTCCTACTCCTTAACTGGGTCTACTTTGTCCTTTGAGCATGCACACTCAAGTCGTCAGGGCGACACATATAGCAATAAATATATAATATGTATACAATGTTATTATATATGAAACGTGCAACAGAATACAGAAACATGAGAATAATGAATATCATTTGAATATGAACAACGCGATATGTGTATCATGTCAGTAAACTAGGCAATGTGTATGTCACTACTTATCAGTCACTAAGTCAATGAAATCAGTTGATGGAAACAATGCTCGTGTTTAACAAGGATCTCGTGCATGCCCGAGACTACAGTCCACTGTTGCCCGGGACATAACCCTGCAGCCGTGCCGTCAGGCCCACGACCTAATGTATGTATATATATGTGTCTATATATATATATATATATATATATATATATCACTATTATCGAATGATCATCCTCTAAGTCACTGTATCTCGCTAAATACAAGTTCAATTCCACCTTGATTTCCTCATTCCCCAGATTATAGTATGTATTCAAGTATTAGATAGGTTGTGAACAAATACGTATCGCTTTCACTTTCAATCACGTTTCCACTTATCAATATCACTTTCGATCACTGGTTCACTATCGTACTTGTCACAACCCAATCACTAACACTTATATATCGACAATGCAAATCAGTCGATAGGTCTCAATGTAAACGATTGCAATGCAGAAGGTATAAAGCAAACACAAAAATAGATAGAAATGCACTGAACAGATATTCACTAAATTATGACAGTCAACGCCATATGACTTGAAAAATTCACCATAAATCACACATATAGAATCGACCAAAACAATATAAAATGTGTACGAAGTATACTTGATTATCTAAACGGTAAAATTGGTTTCATGTCAATAGGAATTCAGGTTAGGGACTTATCATCATTTTAGATTAGCGATCGATTGCTGGAATTCCAGTTTCAGAACTGGAAACTTCGTGCATGGTTTACTAGGGATTGTGTTTATATTCAGGTGTTTCCCCAGTTGAATAAAACCTAGGTCTATCTGTTATATTTCCTACGCATCAAGCAAATCCATGATAGCCTTTCTGTACTAGAAGATATTCCCTGTTTAGTGTGAAGGTGAAAGAAATGTCACTGCAGAAACTGCAGAATACGTCGACATTCTAAAATACAAAAAATATATCAAACGACTATGTAATTGAACGAGACAAGATCCATATATTAGCTGACTAAATTATCTACGCGACTATATAGGACCCCGTGCATTTTCAGTTTTATGTAAGGACGTGCAGACACTTAAATTCAGGTATCCTCGAGGAATGCTGCCCCGGACTGCAGTCCAGAGTCCCATTCCCAGTCAATTCTTGTTACAGTGGCCTATCAGCATTGAAAGGTAAACTATAAAGAGTTCTAGCTCATCGAGTCGGCTTCGATATGAGCTATAGAACATTACATTCCAATTTGTATTTAATTTAATATGATTTTCATAAGCTGCGTGTGCGAGAAATTTCAGATTTGACGAAACTAAATGGGGGTGTCACTTTATGTGTGGAAACGATATTGATTTGACACCGAATTTATATAGGGGGTTTGTTAACAATATTAGGGTTTAAATATCATGAGTTCCTCTATATTTGATTTAGTTATCGTTTATAGTTCTCATCAAACACCTAGGGTAGCGTTTGGTAACCGGTCGAAACACAAAATTTCTTTAACCAAACAAGCGATAATTAATTCTTATAAATTATAAATGACATCAATACGGGCTACCCAACCGAGTTGGGTTCGATTCACTACAACCAACATGATGGCTCAAATTCTAAGTATTCGATTGTAACCTAACACTATGTCGATACACACCCCTATATATATTTATATATAATAATAATTTAACATTATTATTTAACCTAGATATTATAATAGCATGAGCAACAAGAGATGGGTTTTCTTTTGCCTGGAGGCGACGGCGGTACAACAACAGTCTACAACCATGGCACGGAGACGGCATGGTACGATGCATGGACGACTGGCATGGGCTCTGGTGAGGACTTGGGGAGGCTCGGCACTGGTGCGGAGGTAGGCACGGGTGCTGTGGCAACGGCGGTGAGGTGCAGCGGAGCTCCGGGGGTGCTGCAGTTGCAGTAAGGTGCTCGATGGGGTTGATGGTGCAGGTGGTGATCGGGGGTCGGGCTAACTATGGGGATTCTCGTGATCGGAGGAGTGCTCGGTGAAGCAAAGGAGAAGGAGGATGGGACGATGGCAATGACGATGATGGCGGCATCGAGCTCCGGTGGCGGTTGCAGCGAGGTGCGATGTAGTGGAGTGCTCGGCTTGGCTTGAAGGCTTGGGGAGCTCAGTGGGTCGAAGGAGATGATGGCTACGGTGGTGGTCGGCGACGTGGTTAGGCTAGGGGTGTGATGGAGCTTGGTGTGCAGAGGATGAGGGCTCGGTAGAGGTGAAGGTAGTGATGAGGAAGGTGGTGGGTCGATGACGGTGGAGATTCAGGCGGTGGTGATGGCAGTGGTGGTTTGGGCGCTGGTGTTCGATGATGAGGGGATGTTGGAGCTCAGGTGGTCTAGTGGGGGTTGGCTGCCGGCGAAGGAGAGTGAGGACGAGGGAGAGTGAGCAAGATGGGATAAGAAGTGAGAAGGGACTCGGTTGAAGGAGATCAACGTTGAGGAGATCATGGGGGTCGGCGAGGAGATCACGCGACCGTTGGAGACGAGGTGGCATGGGTATCGCGGAGGCAGTGCGAGAAGGTGAAAAGAGTCGTGGAGGGAGAGAGAGAAGATGTGGGTTGTTGGGTCGTCATGAGCGCGAGTCAGGTGGAGGTGGCGCGAGTCAGGCGGAAGTTGCGCGAGTCTTGAGGCGATGGTCGTGAGGAAGGAGGAGACGTGGGAAAAAGAGGCGGGAAAATAAAAAGGAAAAAAGAAGAAGAAGAAGAAAGGGGGTAGCGGGTCGGGTTGGGTTGGGTAGTTTAGAGTTTAGATTAGGAAATTAAAATAAAATAATAAAAATATATTTAAAAATGTGCAAAAATACTAGGAAAATTCTGAAAAAATACAGAAAATATATAAATGGAACTGGGGATTTATATTATATCATCCTTAAAAAAATTTCGTCCTCGAAATTAAAGAATGAAAACAACGGAACAAACAACACTACTCAAACAGGTGCGGAAAATGTGGATGGATGTCATCCTCGCGTTCCTAGGTTGACTATCCTGGAGAACGACCACCCCAAGAAACTCGAACCAAGGGAATGATTTTGTTCTTTAGCATTTTTTCCCGATGATCAAGAAAGGTGGTTGGCTGCTCTTCGTAAGATAGATCGGTGCCCAACGTTAAATATGGTCGTCCTCCCGAACGTAGCATCTCAACTGAGAAACATGGAAAGTATTGCGCACACCAGCTAGCGATGGAGGCAAGGCAAGCCGATAAGCCACCTCTCCTACTCGCTCTAGCACCTCAAAAGGTCCGATGAATCGGGAACTGAGTTTCCCGCGATTACCAAACCTGATCACTCCCCGAGTGAGCGATATCTTCAGAAATACGTGGTCACCAATACGAAACTCCAATGACCTTCTGCCGGCATCTGCCCAACTCTTCTGTCAGTCCTGAGCTGCCTTGATATGTTTCCTGATCGTCTGAACTTTGCTCACTGTCTGCACTATGAGCTCAGGGTCCAACAACCTTCGTTCACCCATGTCATCCCAACAAAGAAGGGACCGACACTTCCGTCCATACAGAGCCATGAACGGTGCCATATGGATGCTAGCTTGGTAGCCGTTGTTATATGAAAACTCTACCAGATGGAGGCGATCCTCCTAAGAACCCTGAAAATCAAGCATGCATGCCCTCGGCATATCCTCGAGTGTTTGGATAGTACGCTCGGATTGCTTATCCGTTTGCGGATAATAGGTCGTTCTGAACTTGAGACGCGTGCCCAAAATCTCCTGCAGGCTCTTCCGGAAATGGGAAATGAACCTGGTGTCTCGATCAGACACGATACTAACGGGCACCCCGTGCAGTCTCACAATCTCCTGCATATATTTCTCCGCAAGCGACTCCGTAGATTGTCCGACTCGAAAAGGTATAAAATGTGCTGCCTTCATGAGATGATCAACAATAACCCAGACAGCATTGTTACCCTTTGGACTTCGAGGTAGTGCCGTCATAAAATCCATGGTGATGTGCTCCCATTTCCACTCTGGCACTGGAAGCGGTTGCAACAACCCAGCGATTCTCTGATGCTCGGCTTTCACCTGTTGGCATACCAGACACTTGGAGACAAAGTGAGCAATCTCCTTCTTCATTCCGTTCCATCAGAAGTGCTGCCTCAGGTCTCTGTACATCTTGGTGCCACCTGGGTGCACCGAGTAAGCGGAACTATATGACTCAGCCAGAACTTCATCTCGCATACCCCTCTTTAGAACACACAGCCGACTGCCAATCTCAAAGAGCCATCTCCGTTAATCTGCAAATCCGTCCTCATACCATCCTAAACTAACCCTCTAAACTTCTGCAACTGAGAGTCTCCAGCCTGTGCAGCTTTAATGTGATGTATAAGCGACGATTGAACTTGCATCAGCCAGAGCTGTCCGGGCACACCCAGAGTAAGTACCTCCAACTCGAGTCTCTAAAGGTCATCGAGAATCCCCTTCTGACAAGTCAGCAACGTAGTTGACAGCCTACGACCGAGGGCATCAAGAACGATGTTCAACTTCCCCTGATGATACTGCAGATCAATATCGTAGTCCGCCATCAACTCCAACCATTTGCGTTGTCTCATATTTAGCTCCTTCTGAGTGCACACGTATTTCAAACTTTTGTGATCCGTGTACACTTCCACTCTTTCACCTAGCAAGTAATTCCTCTAAATCTTTAAAGCGAACACAACGGCTGCTAACTCCAGGTCATGCGTAGGGTAGTTCTTCTCATGAGTTTTCAGCTGACGAGAGGCGTAAGCCACCACTCGGCCGTGCTGTATTAATACACAACCAAACCTTTTCCCGACGTATCACTATGAACAACCAAGCCACCCGAGCTGTCTGGCATAGTCAGGATTGGGGCCGTGGTCAACTTCAGTTTCAACAGCTCGAACGTCTGGGTGCACTCCTCCGACCAAACATAAGGCACCTCCTTCCGTGTGAGCTTCGTCAAGGGTTCCGCAACTCTGGCGAAATCTTGGACAACCCATCGATAATACCCAGCCAATCCCAAGAAGCTTCTTATCTCAGCAACTGATTTCGGTGTCGGCCAGTCTTTAATAGATTCGATTTTCGTCGGATCCACTGAAATGCCGTCACTCGAAACGACATGCCTCAGAAATTGCACCTTGTCGAGCCAAAACTCGCACTTTCTTAGCTTAGCATAAAGCTTCTCCTCCCGCAGAACCTACAACACAATTCGTAGGTGCTCGGCGTGCTCCTCTCGACTTCTCGAATAGATGAGAATGTCATCAATGAATACAACAACAAACCGATCCAAGTACTTGGAGAAAACCCTTTTCATCAAGTCCATAAATATGGCCGGCGCATTGGTATCACCGAACGGTTTCACAAGAAACTCATAGTGGCCATATCGGGTTCGGAAATCCGTCTTGCATACATCCTCTGCATTGACCCTGATTTGGTGGTACCCTGACTGTTACGCCTGGCTTCCCAGTGTACGGAGAAGGAGACGTGATGAGTGAAAGTGTATGCTTGCACCGCGACGGGGTTTAAACGGGCATCGCACATGCAATTTCAAAATTTTTGGGTGCTAACGAAAACTTAACAAGATCTTAACTAGAAGATTAGGGTTTACATGATCAACTAAACTATAAGAAGTAAAAGAGATTATACCCTTGTAGATCAAGTCCTTCACTTCACAAGCTCCGGGTTATAGTCCCTACGACTCCACAAGGCTCCACTTGAGAGTTTGAACGAGCCTCCTTCGTGATCTTCGCGCCGAAGATGATCCATCCGAAATCTCTCTAGCTCAAGCTACCTCTTCACTAAACTATCTTTAGTGAAGTAAACACACTATACTTGATTGCTAATCAAGTGTAGGATGGTGAAGTAGGGGTTTTGATTGCTCACTAGGATTTCTACAAAACCCTATGATTCACATCACATGTGAGGGTTAGGGTTTTATTGAATCAAGAGGAAGAAGAAGCAAAAAGAAATAATAAAGCCCATGCTTCACAACATGTCCAAAATATCTCCCCATTTACACCTCATTTTCTATTTTCCAAAAAATAGAAAATCCATGTCATGCTTCATATAATATATATATGTATATATATCATATATATATTAATATATATATTATGAAGAAAATAATTAATGAGCTAATAATATTAGTTAATATATAATTATATCAAATATAAATATATATCATATTATTAAATCAACACTTGATTTAATAATCCGGTAATATCACATATAACCGACCAATATTATTTATCTGTATATCACATTATCAAATCAACACTTGATTCGACAATCCGGTTATATAACATATAACCTAACCGAAAACAAATAACTGCCAGATTAGAATACGATATCACATACTCGTATTTAATCTGGCCCCCCGTACATATCAGCATATGTGCCCTACTTCATTTCTCTTGAACCAGGAAACTTCTGTGTGAGACTCTAAAAACTCATCAATATGCAAGCAGTAGGTGATGATCACATCAGTCACCCATAAGACGTCAGCGGTACTAGCTGGATAACGACTACCTAGGTATTGAGCGATTAGAAGATCAACAACCAAGATTGTCCAAACTCCCATGAAGCCTATAGGTAACACTTACCGTATAGTCCGGTCTCTTCGTCTGATATGTCGCATATCAAGTCTAGGAGTGGAATCGTCAGACCTCGGTAACGTGATAAGTCATGCTGATGTCTGGCTTATAACGGTTCGAGAAACTAGTGATAACTCTTACCAGTAAATCTCATCAGCTCCCTGGACAGGTACTTCTAGTTATAGCCAATCAAGTATAGCGCAACATCAACTCCCAATACCGAGAGAGATGAAACCCCTTCTATCGCTCATTGCCTCCATGTGACTCGGGACTGTACCAAAAATCCACCTGTTTGCACGACTCCTTTGAGTCGTGGTAGAGAGGAAATCAAAGCACAGTGGGAGACACATAAGACTATATGACGATCTCGGATCTACAGACTAATATGTACCAGTGTCACCAGAGAACTTCTATTTGACGATAGGTATACTACCAACTAGGAGTTCTCAGCGAGTCCTGTTCGGTGTACCCATTCTCCAATGAGCACCTGTGTACAATCTTTGATGTCAAACACCAATGGCTACAGGATCAACCATCGCCTCCATACAGGGTCAAGAAACGTACACACTAGTCTACTCTGGAATATCGATGCCCTGTCTCGATATACTCTCGACTAGGAACAATTAAAGGATGTGCTTGTGGACTACCCAGGTCCCAGTAGTATGATCTGCATCATAGTCCTGGTAATCAAGCAAACACCCTAAGGGCTTTATCAACATGTAAGAGATATACAGTATAAGAATACCAGTCTACATGTTAAGATAAAGAGTAACCATATAGCATACTATCATGTCGAGCAAGAAAGTCCTCTATATATATGTCCAAGCATCCACTATATCATACAATAATGGCCTCTAGGGCATACATATTCCTAACAATCTCCTACTTGCACTATGGCCAGTTGTTGTAGTATCTCATACCTAACATCCCAAAAATCTCTTGAATTGCATTTAGGGGTGGGCCTTTGTGAGTGGATCCGTTGTATTATCCTCTGTGTCAACTCTCCTGACCTCGATCTCCTGGAGATCAACTATCTCCCTAATCAGGTGATACCGTCTAAGAATATGTCTGGATCGCTGATGGGACCGGGGTTCCTAGGCTAAAGCCATAACCCCATTGTTATTATAATACACAGGTATTGGATGCTTAATGGTAGGAACCTCACCCAGTTCATCTTATGAACTTGTACATCCAGACAGCCTCTTTGGAAGCATCGATGGTAGCGATGTATTTAGCCTTCATCGTCGAGTCTGCTACGGTATCTAGATTGGAACTCTTCCAACTCACCGTCCCTCCACTGAGGGTCAAGACAATACTTGAGACCGACTCATAGTCGTCCTTATCACTCTGGAAGCTCGAATCGGTAAAGGACTTCACCTGGAGTTTACCGTTACCATACACCAAGAACATTTCTTTAGTGCTTCTCAAGTACTTAAGAATGTTCTTTACAGCTGTCCAGTGCTTTTCCTCGGTATCTTATTGATACCTACTCACTACACCTAGTGAGTATGCTATATCCGGTCTCATACATAACATTGCATACATGATTGACCCGACTGCCGAAGCATAGGGTATCCCTTGTATGCGAGCCCTCTCCAAATCAGTCTTGGGAGACGTCTTTTTGGAGAGAGTGATTCCTTAACAAGCGGGTAAATTACCACGCTTAGAATCTTCTATACTAAACCTTTTTAGTATGGTGTCTATATACCTGGATTGGGACAATCCCAACATCCTCTTAGATCTATATCTATAGATATTAATCTTCAGGATGTAGGAGGCATCATCTAGATTTTTCATGGAGAACTTGTGTGATAAGAAGAGCTAGACCGAGTGTAGCATAGAAACACCATTTTCCTATCAAGAGTATGTCATCCACGTGCAATACGAGAAAGACAACCTTACTCTCTACAACCTTCTTATATATACAATGTTCATCTACATTTTTGATGAAATCAAACTCTTTGATTACTTTATCGAAACAGATGTTCCAGCTCCGCGATGCCTGCTTTAATCCATAAATTGATTTAAGCAGCTTGCACACGCTTCCGCTGCTCCCACTGTCTACGAAGCCCTCTGGTTGTGTCATGTACACGCTCTCTTCTAAATCACCATTTAGAAAAGCTTTCTTGACGTCCAACTGCCAGATTTCGTAGTCATGGTATGCAACAATAGCAAGTAGGATCATGATGGACTTAAGAATGGCAACGGGAGAAAAATGTCTCATCATAATCGACACCTGGTCGCTGACGAAAACCTTTTGCTACAAGTCTAGCTTTGAAAGTCTCAACTTTTCCATCTACACCAATTTTCTTCTTAAAGATCCACCTGCTCCCGATGGGTTTTACCCCTTCAGGAGCAACTTTCAAAGTCCATACTTTGTTGGTGTACATGGATTCCATCTCAGATCGCATAGCATCTGGCCATTTCACAGAGTCTCCACTTATGATGGCTTGCTCGAAACTAGTTGGGTCATCATCTTCCATGATGCAATCCTCGCTCCTACCGTCTATGAGAAAATCATAGTATCTCTCAGGTGGATGAAGAACCCTACTAGATCTGCGGAGTGGCTGGGGTTCGTTAGGTACTATTGGATCCTCTGGTTCTATCAAATCATCAGTTCTAGTTTGTGTAGCCGGAGCTTCTTCCAGTTCTACCTCTTTACCACTAATTTCTTTTATAAGAAATTCCTTTTCTAAAAAGGTGGCATTTCGAGAAACAAACACCTCTTATTCCTCGGTGTGGTAGAAGATATACCCTCGTGAATATTTTGGATATCCAACAAACTTACACAGAACCGACCTTGCCTCGAGCTTGTCTGGATGTTTCTTTTTAACATAAGCCGGACAACCCCAAATCTTAACTCGTTTAAGAGATGGTCTCTTCCCATTCCATATCTCATATGGAGTGGTAGGCAATGGATTTGGTCGGAACTCTATTCAATAGATATGCAGCTGTCTCAAGTGCATAACCCCAAAAAGGAACATGCAATTCAGCATTACTCGTCATAGAGCACACCATATCTAATAGGGTGCGATTTCTCCACCCCGATATACCGTTGTGCTGTGGTGTATACGGAGGAGTAAGCTGAGAGAGAATCTCATTCTCTTTAAAATAGTCTCGGAACTCCGTGCTTAAGTATTTTCCTCCCCGATCAGATCAAAGGATTTTAACACTTTTACCCATTTGGTTCTCTACTTCGTACTTATATTCCTTGAATTTCTTAAAAGATCCAGACTTGTGTTTCAACAGGAACATATGTCCGAATCTTGAGAGCTCATCGGTGAATGTAATAACGTACGAGGAACCATTCCTGGTATGTGTAGACACAGGACCGCATACATCATTATGTATCATCCCCAAGAGTTCAATAGCTCTTTCTCCGTGTCTAGTAAATGGAGTTTTGGTCATCTTGCCTTTGAGACATGACTCGCAAGTTTCATAAGATGTAAATTCGAACGGATTCAAATATGCATCTTTATGCAACTTACCTAGCCTTGTCACATTGATATGACCTAGTCTACAGTGCCACAAGAAGGCTTCGTTCATTTCTCAACTTTTCCTCTTGTGTGTGTTCTGTATGCTTAGAATTGTGGTTTGATTCAGAATATATATACCGTTACACAGCGTACCAAACCCAATCAAAACTTGATTTAGGAAAATGTTCATAACATTTTTCTTTAATGCAAAGCTATATCTTTCTTTATCCGAATAAAGAGATGAATATGATATTGCACATCATCGAGGGTACGTAATAACAATCGTTTTAGAATCAATGCATTACTACTTAATATAAGGAGATATTTGCCAACTGCTTTGGCTGCAACAATTGCATCATTCCCTACTACTAGAGACATATCACCTTTTTCCAGTTCTCTACCTTTCTTTAGCCCATGTAAAAAATTACATACGCGGGATCCTGATCCGGTATATAATACCCAGGACGTAGAGTAAACTGAGAAACAGTTCTCGGTTACGAACACACTCGAAGACGATGCATCAACATGCTTTTTCTTCGATCGGGTTGCGTGGGAATCCTGATATTTCCCTGTTCCTTGCTCAGACTTATGACAGTCATAATATAGAGCTGAACCTAGCCCAGTATAATAAGTAGGTTCGATCAATACATCCATATTATTTTCTTGATTAAAGCGTGTCATTGATCGCTACCAGGAGAGAGAAGGATAATCACTTTGCATGCGCTCTTGCAAGATTAGAATGGTTATTATCTTATCTAATCAGGATGTCTCCCACTGTTTTTATCAAATCTTCCTTCAAACCCTACAAGGTAAGATTAGCCGGGATTAATTATATTCTATAAGTTCGCTAACCGGTCAGCCAGGCTAGTGTCGGTACTCCGAGGGAGATTCCCCATGCTTTCGCACGGACCTAATTAAAATAAACCCCATTTCCCTAGAGGCATAATCCCGTTGACACCTTTCTAGACACCTACTGGATTAACTAATTGTAAAGTGCAAAACTCTCCCAGGAGTAACACTTACTCGCAGTGGGTATCGGGATCCAACTATCATATAGAAGGTATGCAATCTCATTGTAAATTTCAACACTTGAAATTCCCGATAATTGTTTTACCCTTAGCTTCTTATGACCTTGACGGATGCTAACAAAGCATAAGCCGCTATTCAAGTTCAACTCGTTCATTTCTTGATTGAATTAAACCCACCCACACGACCCTTGACGGAGGCCAACAAAGTCGCACGACTACCCTAATCTAATCGCATCTCATGCTGCAGATAAACACTAATCAGCTACCACACACTATGTCTTGACGGAGGCCAACAAATGCAGCACAAATACTAAATAGTATTTATCTGAAATGACGGAGGGCTACGCAGGTTTTTAAGAAAACCATGAGCGTAATGAACTTGATATCGTTGTAGAATCTAGTGATTTGGAGTGTTTTAAGCTCCGTTTTAAAAATCGAATAGTTTTGTAGCGTTTACTAGTTTTGCTAAAGAGGTCACTCCAGTGAAGGGATCTCGGCTCTTTCCTCATCGAATGAGGTGCTGGATATCCATCAAGGAATACCACTATGCAAAGCAAGAACTAGTGCAGCTGGAAAAACAAATCGAGTGGATTGTAGCATTTTCTAGTTTCGCTAAAGAGGTCACTCCCGGTGAAGGGATCTCGGCTCTTTCCTCATCGAATGAGGTGCCGGATATTCATTAAAGAATACCACTATGCAAGGCAAGAACTAGAGCTACCTGTTTTGAAAATACTGATTCCACAACATCTTTAGGTTTCTTTTCTTTCATTAATCTCATTAACGAAATCCCATCATTTAATGTTCCTAAACATCACAGAAAAATAAAACGAAAATAGAATGTACGCTTATGCCATCCGCATTCGTCACGGGGCTCCGTCATGCACCGTTAGGTTACTTAACTAACGGCAGAGCGGGGGCTGGACTAGCGCGGGTGCAAAACATAAGCAACGTTTATTAAATATCATATATATAATATAACATTCGTCTCACGCAGTTATATGATCACATCACAGAACCAAGCAGCAGAAGCAACATATGAAATATTGGATATACTAGGATGCTCGTGTTTTAAATTTAGCCAGTAATGTAAAACACGGATTCCACGGTCGTGATAAATAGCCAAACCCACATCCCCAGACCCCTACGAAAGCGGTAAGTAACCTTACCAATTCTAGAGTTAGGAGACCCGGTCTCAACTCCTTGAGATAGTCTCCTACTGGACTCTAAAACCCGGCTACTTGTGCTCCCCGCCTTGGGTCTATCCTAATACAGAAAAGTAAATAATATACATTAGTGGTGACATCATCCTCAACCCGGAAGTGCCCCAATAAAAGAATATTACATACAGATTTTACATGAATGAAAATAAAAACTCTCATCTCACATAAAACCCCCCGGCTATTCAATCACGACAATCCAATAAAACATATCACAACAACACATAAAATCACATATCATCAACGTAAGTAAATATGCGTATCCCGAATGTCGTTGACATATAGCAGCGATATTTGGGATACGCCACATATTACACTTACGGTCGCAGAAAAGAAATGAAAAACTACAATAATTAGAATCCGTATTTCCTTAGACATCATAAACTCGGAATATCTCATATTCCGAATTTCATGCCTAACGTATAAACCTTGCATTTTAGTTTCAAATTGAAAACTCTTTTCAATAAACTGTCGAGTAATTCAACAAGATTCCCAACTAAGTGATCGCGTACTATACGCAATTGGGATGGAGTTTTGATCCGAATCAAAACTTTGTGGCAATCGATCAAACGAGACTAAACGGCTAGATTTAGAATATATTAACTAGTTTTCATAAAAATTAATTATTCCGGTTGTATCACATATTATCAAGATCTATACGATGTAAAATATTTCGATCGATTTAACAAACACCCACAAAATACAGAGACCTCATCAACATGAAGAAAGTGCCAAATGATCAAATGGAGCAGCACAAGAAAATTGACACCTCAACAACCAAAACTTGCAGCGGAACCGCGGCCAAACATAGTGTTTGGCCGCGCTTCCGCGGCCGTTTGATGGAATTGGGTTTTCAAAGTTCTGGAGGCTCCATAAAAAAACCTGCACGATTTTCTGCATATTTTTAATCACGAAAATTTCAACATTTGAAAAAATCGACAGAAACTTAAAAAATCCGTGTTTTCGAAAACCGATCGAACACTTTAACGTCGTAAAGACTTACCTAAATGTTCTAGCTTGGCTCTGGTACCATGAAAGTGTACGCTTGCACCGCGACAGGGTTTAAACGGGCATCACACATGCAATTTCAAAAATTTCGGGTGCTAACGAAAACTTAACAAGATCTTAACTAGAAGATTAGGGTTTACATGATGATATCAACTAAACTATAAGAAGTGAAAGAGATTATACTCTCGTAGATCGAGTCCTTCACTTCACAAGCTCCGGGTTGTAGTCCCTACGACTCCACAAGGCTCCACTTGAGAGTTTGAACGAGCCTCCTTCATGATCTTCGCGCCGAAGATGGTCCACCCGAAGCCCCTCTAGCTTAAGCTATCTCTTCACTAAACCATCTTTAGTGAAGTAAACACACTACACTTGATTGCTAATCAAGTGTAGGATGGTGAACTAGGGGTTTTGATTGCTCACTAGGATTTCTACAAAACCCTATGATTCACATCACATGTGAGGGTTAAGGTTTTGTTGAAGCAAGAGGAAGAAGAAGCAAAATGGAGAGATTAAGAGAGCTTGAAGAAGATGAGCTCTCAAAAATGGCTAAGGCATCAAACTCAAGTCAAGAAAATGAATGAGTGAGAGTCAAGTGAAGAATGGCTCTATCTTTCCTCACTTATTCAAACATGGAAAAAATGCAATAAGAAATTGCAACCATGCTTGAATAGTGAGTCAAGAGTAATAAAGAAATAATAAAGCCCATGTTTCAAACCATGCTAAAAATATCTCCCCATTTACATCTCATTTTCTGTTTTCCAAAAAATAGAAAATCCATGCTGTAACAACCTAGTTCATGTATACCTATTCCAGTTCTCGTATTCCCTTATTTGTGGCATTTTCTTAATTTATCGTGTTTTGGGTGCGAATGGCATTTTACATTTTACTTTGCATTCGACCCGACCGGCTTACTTGAGCTTGTTTGATTTATATTTATGGATTATCCTGATTTGTTACGTAGACTGGTGCATTTTCATGTTTAGTACATACTGTCATTTTATCTGGCATCGCATATTTTACCATATAACATTTTAAGTCACAGAAAATAATTTAAAATTACATAACATGGCTTGTTTGATACCCCTAACCCCGTGGTAGCATCCGCGCATCTTGTTCTCATCCCGTTCAGTGAAACGGACGTGTTTGGATGGCTACGCGCACGTACGTGCATCCGTTCTTGGGGGTATGCATTTTCGTTACCCGGGAATTCATTTTAAAATTTGAAAGTCGCATTATTTTTCGTATTTTAAATTTGAATTTTAGACCCGACCCGGGCGTGCTTTGAAATATTTTTGTATCGCGCCAAAATTCAAATTTAATTAATATAATATTTATATTTAAAATTTCTTTAATAGCATCAAAATTTTATTTAACCAACGAAAATCTTTTTAAGTCAAATCATAACTTTAATGAAAAAGAAAACAACCATATCTCTCTTTCTTTCTTCCTCTGGTCCCACCACATCACTCTCTCTTTCTTTTCTTCTCTTTCTCTTTATCTCTCATCCCCTCTCTCTCTCGCCGTCTCTCTCTTCTTTCCTCTTTCTTTCACTTTCTCTCTCCCCCGCTCTCTCTCTCTCTCTTCTTGAAGTTACTGTGCGTTCCTCGAGTGTGGTCACTGCGCCGCGCTATCGTCACCTTCCTTCTTCACGTTTCCTCTTCTCCTTTGTTTAAACCCCACGAGAACGCATGCTGCCGCCACGAGAAAGCTCTAGCCCCGTCGCGCTCGCCTCGTCGCCGTCATTGCCCTCTCACCCTCGTCTCCGCGCCTTCTCCGACTCCCTTCTCCTCTACCACCTCCTCGTCGTCGCCTTCGCTTTCCCCGAGCCTGCACAGAACCCACAGCCCACACGAACCCATCACCTTCGTCGTCGCCGTCATCACGCCGGCGATCTCTCCTCATCACCACTGACCCCTTCGCCTCCTCCTCTCCACAACCACCTCCTCACCTTCTCCCTAAGATCCCGAGCCCCAAACCCAAGAACCTCGACTGCCCTCGCACGCACCCATCTCCCCACTCCTGCAACTCGCTACCGACGATCTCGTCGTCGCTTCCTCGACCTAATCTGTCTTCTCCCCTCTCCCCTCTCTCCTCCTCGCCCTTAACCCTACAAGAATCCTACAACCCTCAACCCTAGCAGCCCCGGCCTTACCTGCACACCCTGCCTCATGGCCCATCATCGTCGTCGTCATCTCTCCCGCCTCGTATCTGTCCACAACCACCGAGATCCCAGTCCTCCTCCTCTTCTTCTTCTTCATTCATCTTCTTCTACTTCTTCTTCTCTTTCCTTCTTGTTTTTCCGACCATCGCTGGAAAACCCGCCTGCTCCTTGCCGTCGATGGCTCATCGTCGACGACACCCCCTTGCCTTCTTCTCTGCCCCTGAGAACCCGGAGAACCCCAACCTTCTTCTCTTTCTTCTTCTTCTTCTTCTTCTCTCCTTCTCTTTTCTTTTCTTGATTCACGTTTTTCGGTGATCGACGAAGCCTTGCCCGTCGCTGTTGATCTGGGTGATCCCGAGGACGTTCCCTGATAGCGCGGTCGTGTTCTTGCCTTACCTGGTTCTGTTCTGTGCTCGCGTGGACACATCGCGACGTTTTCCCGACATCCGACGTGTCGCACGTACCGCTTTGAGATCCGATCAGGCAAGTTAATCTTGCTACATGCTATATAATTCATTTTATACCAATTTAAATATATACCATGCCTGTAGTTTAAATCTAGTTCCCCATGTTTCATTTTATAATGTTTCGATATTCCGTTTGCATCTGTTTACATCATTTTAGATATAGATCATGAAAATTTATCTTGTTGCATATTAGATTACATTAAACTGCATCCATACCAATATTTATTTCACATAGTGCTTATTTGTACATCCCATAATACCATTTTATAGTTTGTAACTTTTCGGATATCCGTTTGCATCCATAGATCACTTGAATATATAACACTGTAATATTGACACCCCATGTTTAATAAAGTGCATCATAATTAGTGTTGGAACCATAACTTTAACCCTAATCGATAACTGTGCATCCATATGTTTGAATCTGTACTTATTTGCATACCACATCACATTATTCCATTTTATTGTTACATTGGTACCCCATACTTGTTTTTGTGTACCCATGCTTATTATAGTTTGATTATGAGCACTCACGTGATACTTGTGCACCCCCTGACATGACTTGATACACTACTACATGACACGACTTGATACCGTGCACTTCTTGACATGATTGGATCTATATACACTACCTGACTTGACCTGATGTACCACAGCTTGACCTGTTACCTGATCTTGTTACTAATGCCAACCATCTTGACCTGTTGTCCCTACGGATATTTCCTGTTGTCTATTCAGACAAACCTGTACTTGCTTGATCCTGTGTTGGCATTAGCTCCAGATTTATCAATACCTGACTTGAACACATAACTTGGTGGTATGGGGAAATCAATGATGAAACCTGACTTATAACTCGACAGTTCGATACTTTTACTGATCAGTCTTACGGGCTAGGCCAGTCCCGGGATGATGCAGCTGACATCATTCATCGTTACATACTACCTTTTACTGCCTAGCGGCACGTCTCAGATTCAGCCCGAGAATCTTGACCGTGGTCCCGGGCACGCACGGGATACTATTGAGTTACATCGATGATTCATCAAATTGATTTCAAAGACTTGAGTGTAATTAACCCAGTAGACCAGTTTAGATTACTCACTGCACATCACCTATGCCTTACCCTTCACTGTCCTTATTTATTTTACTGTTATACCTTTATTACTGTTCATACTCGTGCCTGCATGTCTTGCTACCCCCCTGATTATATTATTATTGATGTTATGACGCACTGACGTCTGGGTTTTGCATGGCCCAGATCCTCTACTTTTGTCGCAGGCTGATCAGGAGCACTGCCGCTGTTAGACCGAGCAGTGAGGATCCTGTTGGTATCCATTTTACTTCCAGGTGTTTTATTTATTGGATCTTTTGCTTCCGCATATTATTTTATTCTTGACTTGTTTATTTTGGCTCATGGACATGTATTAGATAGTTGTTTATTATTGTTCTTGATATCTCTACAGCCGTAATGTGACTGTGGAGGGATATTTCCTATCCACAGGTAGCATGGTTGGCTCTGTCACGTGCCTATCTTAGCGCACTCTGGGAAGCGGGGCATGACAGGGTTTGTTTGGTATCAGAGGCATAGGATATAGGTTAATCGGGTTTGATTCTTTTGTAGTTGGGTATTGGACCCAATACACGAATCAGAATACTCGTGATTATGAACATGTCCTGCCACATTGCTATCATGATTCTTGAATCATATCTTTCTCTTGATCCTTGTCTTGACGATATGCAAACGACTTTGCATCTCGGCTTGAAACCTTTCGGTTCCTTATTGTTTCCCCCTGTTCCTTTGATTCTGATACTAGAATTTGGGCGACTTGAACAGAGTTATGTGATTGTACCCATGAACTGCAGCATGGTTACAATGCGGTACTCTATTTAAGTAACTTGGAGTCCTGGTCTTGATTCACTTCTTTGTTCCATGGTCATTATATTGCCTTGTTTCTCTTGCTTTCCAGTTCATGTTTTATCGCAAGCTTGAATCCTGTTTACCGTGCTTATCTTCTCCAGTGTTTGGCTTCAGGTGAAATCGTTTTAGGTATCCTACTTGTTCATGTCTTCCCCGCATTAGAATTATTTAATTTTGGTGCATCCCTTTGTTTGAAGTTGTCTTGGGAATGGATTTTCTCGACACTTTCCACGCTCACATTGATTGTAGGGAAAAGAAAGTGATTTTCCAGATTCCTGGACATCCGGAATTTGTTTTTGCTGGAGGAAGCAGTTCTGTCGGGCCAGTCGAGTTTAGGGCTAGGCCGACAAACAATGTTCTTTCGTCGATGGAAGTTAATAAGGAGGAAGCGCCATCTGTATTTCGAGAGTTCATGGATGTATTCGAAGACATCTCGGATTTACCGCTAAAACGAGATGTGGAGTTCGCGATCGATCTTGTTTCTGATGCAGCGCCGATTTCAAGGCGTATTATCCGATGGCACCAGTGGAGTTGGATGGAGTAAAGTAACAGGTTACCGAATTGCTAGAGAAGAGTTGGATTCGCAGCATCAATTCACCTTGGGTAGCTCCAGTTCTTCTAGTAAAGAAGAAAGATGGCACAAGGAGGATGTGCATCGATTATCGAGAATTAAACCGGGTGACTATTAAGAACAAGTACCCGATCCCTCGCATTGGCGAATTGTTCGAGCAGCTTAGTGGCGCGAGGGTATTCTCGAAGCTGGATTTACGGTCCGGATATCATCAAATCCGAGTTAAATCAGAAGATATTTGCAAGACGGCGTTCCGAACTCGGTATGGACATTACAAGTATTTAGTGATGCCATTCGGAGTCACGAATGCACCGGCGATATTTATGGACTTGGTGAACCGAATCTTTTCACCGTTCTTGGACCAGTTTATAGTGGTGTTCATCGATGATATTCTGGTCTACTCGAGGAGCCTAGAGGAGCATGTAGAACACTTGAAGATCGCACTGCGGACATTGAGGCAAGAAAGATTATATGCAAAGATGAGCAAGTGCGAGTTTTGGCTTGATGAAGTGAAGTTTTTGGGGCATGTCGTGTCCGGAGTTGGAATCGCTGTTGATCCCGAAAAGATTACAGCAATTCGAGATTGGCCGATTCCGAAGAACGCTGCGGAGATCAGAAGCTTTCTTGGACTTGCCGGGTATTACAGAAGGTTCGTGGAGAACTTTGCTCATCTGGCCGAGCCTTTGACCAAGCTTACGTGCAAAGAAGTACCATTTGTGTGGATGGATAAGTGTGCGTTAGTTTTTGAGGCGTTGAAGCAGAGATTGATAACCGCTCCTATTTTGACCGTGCCAGACAGTTCCGGAGGATTGGTGATTCACAGCGACGCATCTGGGAAAGTTTTAGGATGTGTTTTGATGCATCATGGGAAGGTTATAGCTTACGCATCGAGATAGTTGAAGACCCATGAGAAGAATTACCCAACTCATGATTTGGAGCTAGCAGCTGTGATTTTCGCTTTGAAGATTTGGAGGCACTACTTATTAGGCGAAAGGGTCGAAGTATTCACCGATCACAAAAGTCTAAAGTATGTGTTCACACAGAAAGAGCTTAACATGAGGCAGCGTAGATGGTTGGAGCTGATGGCCGACTATGATCATGATCTTAAGTACCATCCGGGGAAAGTTAATATTGTGCCGGATGCGCTTAGTCGGTTGCCAGCAATTCAGATGTTGACTGCACAGAAGGAGCTTATGGAAGATTTTCGGAGATTCGAGTTGGTGATCGTGCTACAACATTCTTCGGGACAGTTGATGCAGCCGCAAGTACAGTCGTCATTGATCGAGAGTATTAAAGTAGCACAGTTACAGGACCCTAGATTGCAAAAGTTTCGAGAACAGGTTGTAGCTGGACTTCGAACGGACTTGTTGATTCATGAAGATGGTTCGTTGCAATATGGTAGCCGTTTGTGTGTGCCAAAAGGAGATATTCGCGAAGGAGTTATGAAGGAGGCGCACAGTTCCGCATATTCCGTACATCCAGGAGACACAAAGATGTACCGAGATCTACGACAGTATTTCTGGTGGGAAGGCATGAAACGGGAGATTGCCCGCTTTGTAGCAAAGTGCTTCGTGTGTCAGCAAGTTAAGGCTGAACATTAAAGGGTTGCTGGTTTATTGCAACCACTTCCGATTCCTCAATGGAAGTGGGAACATATAACCATGGATTTCGTGACGGCTCTACCGCGGAATCCAAAAGGCAACAATGCAGTTTGGGTGATTGTTGATCGATTGACCAAGGCAGCTCATTTCATTCCATTTCGAGTTGGTCAATCAACAGAAGCTTTGGCAGAATGGTACATGCAGGAGATTGTAAGGTTGCATGGAGTACCGGTAAGCATCGTGTCCGACCGTGACACCCGTTTCTTATCACACTTATGGAGGAGCTTACAAGAAAGTTTGGGGACTCGATTGAAGTTTATCACAGTTTATCATCCTCAAACAGATGGCCAGTCGGAGAGAACGCTCCAAACTCTTGAAGACATGTTGAGAGCTTGCATGTTAGACTTCAAGGGTTCATTGGAGGATCATCTGCACTTGGTGGAGTTTTCTTACAATAACAGTTTCCAGGCAACTATTCAGATGGCTCCATTTGAAGCATTGTATGGTCACAAGTGTCGTTCACCTGTTTGTTGGGACGATGTTGGAGAACGGAGATTATTGGGACCGGATTTGATCGTGCAAACAGTTGAGAAGGTTAACACTATCCGGAATCATATGAAAGCAGCACAAGACCGACAAAAGAATTGGGCAGATACATCAAGAAGACCTCTAGAGTTCGCCGTTGGTGATTTAGTATTCTTGAAGGTATCACCGACTAGAGGGGTGATTCGTTTCGGAAGTCGAGAAAAGCTTAGTTCTCGATTCGTTGGACCTTTTAAGATTTTGCAGAGTGTTGGAGAAGTAGCGTATCGATTGGCGTTACCGCAATCTTTGGCGAATGATCATGACGTGTTTCATGTATCTCAACTCCATAAATATGTTCGAGATGAAACATACGTGCTGGATCATTCGGAGCTGACTGTACGTGAAGATTTGACTTTTGAGGAGCGACCGATGTCGATTGTGGATCGAAGGGAAATGGTTCTTAAGAACAAGGTTATCCCTCTTGTACTTGTTTCTTGGGGAAATCGCTCGCATGGAGAATCAACTTGGGAACGAGAAGATGAAATCCGGCAGAAGTTTCCACATCTATTCTTGTAGTTTCTTGATTGTCTATCCTTTCTTGTTCTTAGAATTTCGAGGACGAAATTCTTTTTGTAGTTGGGTATAATGTAACAGCCTAGTTCATTTATACCTATTCCAGTTCTCGTATTTCCTTATTTGTGGTATTTTCTTGATTTAACATGTTTTGGGTGCGAATGGTATTTTACATTTTACTTTGCATTCGACCCGACCTGCTTGCTTGAGCTTGTTTGATTTATATTTATGGATTATCCTGATTTGTTACGTAGACTAGTGCATTTTCATGTTTAGTACATACTGGCATTTTATCTGGCATCGCATATTTTACCATATAACATTTTAAGTCACAGAAAATAATTTAAAATTACATAACATAGCTTGTTTGATACCCCTAACCCCGTGGTAGCATCCGCGCATCTTGTTCTCGTCCCGTTCAGTGAAACGGACGTGTTTGGATGGCTACGCGCACGTACGTGCATCCGTTCTTGGGGGTATGCATTTTCGTTACCCGGGAATTCATTTTAAAATTTGAAAGTCGCATATATTTTTCGTATTTTAAATTTCAATTTTAGACCCGACCCGGGCGTGTTTTGGAATATATTTGTATCCCGCCAAAATTCAAATTTAATTAATATAATATTTATATTTAAAATTTCCTTAACAGCTTCAAAATTTTATTTAACCAACGAAAATCTTTTTAAATCAAATCATAACTTTAATGAAAAGGAAAACAACCATATCTCTCTTTCTTTCTTCCTCTGGTCCCACCACATCACTCTCTCTTTCTTTTCTTCTCTTTCTCTTTCTCTCTCAGCCCCTCTCTCTTGCCGTCTCTCTCTTCTTTCCTCCACATCACTCTTTCTTTCTTTTCTTCTCTTTCTCTTTCCCTCTGGTCCCACCACATCACTCTCTCTTTCTTTTCTTCTCTTTCTCTTTCTCTCTCAGCCCCTCTCTCTCTCGCCGTCTCTCTTTTCTTTCCTCTTTCTTTCTCTTTCTCTCTCCCCCGCTCTCTCTCTCTTCTTTCTCTCTCTTCTCGGAGTTACTGTGCGTTCCTCGAGTGTGGTCACCGCGCCGCGCTATCGTTACCTTCCTTCTTCACGTTTCCTTTTCTCCTTTGTTTAAACCCCACGATAACCCATGCCGCCGCCATGAGAAAGCTTTAGCCCTGTCGCGCTCGCCTCGTCGCCGTCATTGCCCTCTCACCCTCGTCTCCGCGCCTTCTCCGACTCCCTTCTCCTCTACCACCTCCTCGTCGTCGCCTTCGCTTTCCCCAAGCCTGCACAGAACCCACAGCCCACATGAACCCATCACCTTCGTCGTCGTCGTCATCACGCCGGCGATCTCTCCTCATCACCACCGACCCCTTCGCCTCCTCCTCTCCACAACCACCTCCTCACCTTCTCCCCAAGATCACGAGCCCTAAACCCAAGAACCTCGACTGCCCTCGATCGCACCCATCTCCCCGCTCCTGCACCTCGCCACCGACGATCTCGTCGTCGCTTCCTCGACCTTATCTGTCTTCTCCCCTCTCTCCTCTCTCCTCCTCGTCTTCAACCCTACAAGAACCCTGCAACCCTCAACCCTAGCAGCCCCGGCCTCACCTGCACACCCTGCCTCACGGCCCATCATCGTCGTCGTCGTCTCTCCCGCCTCGTATCTGTCCACAACCACCGAGATCCCAGTCCTCCTCTTCTTCTTCTTCATTCATCTTCTTCTACTTCTTCTTCTCTTTCCTTATTGTTTTTCTGACCATCGCCGGAAAACCCGCCTGCACCTTGCCGTCGACAGCTCATCGTCGACGACACCCCCTCGCTTTCTTCTCTGCCCCTGAGAACCCGGAGAACCCCAACCTTCTTCTCTTTCTTCTTCTTCTTCTTCTTCTTCTCTCCTTCTCTTTTCTTTTCTTGATTCACGTTTTCCGGTGATCGACGAAGCCTTGCCCGTCGCTGTTGATCTGGGTGATCCTGAGGATGTTCTCTGATAGCGCGGTCGTGTTCTTGCTTTACCTGGTTCTGTTCTGTGCTCGCGTGGACACATCGCGACGTTTTCCCGACATCTGACGTGTCGCACGTACCGCTTTGAGATCCGATCAGGCAAGTTAATCTTGCTACATGCTATATAATTCATTTTATACCAATTTAAATATATACCGTGCCTGTAGTTTAAATCTAGTTCCCCATGTTTCATTTTCTAATGTTTTGATGTTCCGTTTGTATCTGTTTACATCATTTTAGATATAGATCATGAAAATTTATCTTGTTGCATATTAGATTACATTAAACTGCATCCATACCAATATTTATTTCACATAGTGCTTATTTGTACATCCCATAGTACCATTTTATAGTTTGTAACTTTTCGGATACCCGTTTGCATCCATAGATCACTTGAATATATAATACTGTAATATTGACACCCCATGTTTAATAAAGTGCATCATAATTAGTGTTGGAACCATAACTTTAACCCTAATCGATAACTGTGCATCCATATGTTTGAATCTGTACTTATTTGCATACCACATCACATTATTCCATTTTATTGTTACATTGGTACCCCATACTTGTTTTTGTGTACCCATGCTTATTATAGTTTGATTATGAGCACCCACGTGATACTTTTGCACCCCCTGACATGACTTGATACACTACTACTTGACACGACTTGATGCCGTGCACTTCTTGACATGATTGGATCTATATACACTACCTGACTTGACCTGATGTACCACAGCTTGACCTATTAACTGATCTTGTTACTAATGCCAACCATCTTGACCTGTTGTCCCTACAGATATTTCCTGTTGTCTATTCAGACAAACCTGTACTTGCTTGATCCTGTGTTGGCATTAGCTCTAGATTTATCAATACCTGACTGAACACATAACTTGGGGGTATGGGGAAATCAATGATGAAACCTGATTTGTAACTCGACAGTTCGATACCTTTACTGATCAGTCTTACGGGCTAGGCCAGCTCTGGGATGATGCGGCTGACATCATTCATCGTTACATACTATCTTTTACTGCCTAGCGGCACGTCTCGGATTCAGTCCGAGAATCTTGACTGTGGTCCCGGGCACGCACGGGATACTATTGGGTTACATCGATGATTCATCAAATTGATTTCAAAGACTTGAGTGTAATTAACCCAGTAGACCAGTTTAGATTACCCACTGCACATCACTTATGCCTTACCCTTCACTGTCCTTATTTATTTTACTGTTATACCTTTATTACTGTTCATACTCGTGCCTACATGTCTTGCTACCCCCCTGATTATATTATTATTGATGTTATGACGCACTGACGTCTGGGTTTTGTATGGCCCAGATCCTCTACCTTTGTCGCAGGCTGATCAGGAGTACTGCCGCTGTTAGACCGAGCAATGAGGATCCTGTTGGTATCCATTTTACTTCCAGGTGTTTTATTTATTGGATCTTTTGCTTCCGCATATTATTTTATTCTTGACTTGTTTATTTTGGCTCATGGACATGTATTAGATAGTTGTTTATTATTGTTCTTGATATCTCTACAGCCGTAATGTGACTGTGGAGGGATATTTCCCATCCACAGGTAGCATGGTTGGCTCTGTCACGTGCCTATCTTAGCGCACTCTGGGAAGCGGGGCGTGACACATGCCATGCTTCACACACACACACACACATATATTATGAAGAAAATAATTAGTGAGCTAATAATATTAGTTAATATATAATTATATCAAAAATAAATATATATCATATTATTAAATCAACACTTGATTTAATAATTCGGTAATTTCACATATAACCGACTAATATTCTTTATCTGTATATCACATTATCAAATCAACACTTGATTTGACAACCCGGTTATATCACATATAATCTAACCGATAACAAATAACTGCCAGATTAGAATACGGTATCACATACTCGTATTTAATCTGGCCCCTGCACATATCAGCATATGTGCCCTACTTCGTTTCGCTTGAACCAGGAAACTTCTGTGTGGGACTCTAAAGACTCGTCAATACGCCAGGAGTAGGTGATGATCACATCAGTCACCCACAAGCCGTTAGCGGTACTAGCTGGACGTAATGGCTATTCAGGTATTGAGCGATTAGAAGATCAACAAGCAAGCTTGTCCAAACTCCCATGAAGCTTATAGGTAACACTTACCGTACATTCCGGTCTTTTCGTCTACTAGTAGGAGTAGGTAACTCTTACTAGTAAATCTCATCAGCAGCCCTGGCCAGGGACTTCCAGTTATAGACAATTGAGTATAGCGTAACGTCAACTCCTAATACCAGGAGAGATAAAACCCCTCCTATCGCTCATTGCCTCCATGTGACTCGGGACTGTACCCAAAATCCACCTGTTTGCACGACTCTTTTGAGCTGTGGTAGGGAGGAAATCAAAGCACAGTGGGATCCACACAAGACTCTATGATGATCTCGGGTCTACAGACTAACCTGTACTAGTGTCACCAGAGAACAACTATCTAACGATAGGTATACTACCAACTAGGAGTTTTCGGCGAGTCCTGTTCGGTGTACCCATTTTCCAATGAGCACGTGTGTACAATCTTTGATGTCAAACGCTATTGGTTATGGGATCAACCATCGCCCTCATACAGGGTCAAGAAACGCACACACTAGTCTACTCTGGAATATCGATGCCCTGTCTCGATATACCTTCGACTGGGAACAATTAAAGGATGTGCTTGTGGACTACCCAGGTCCCAGTAGTATGATCTGCATCATAGTCCTGGTAGTCAAGCAAACACCCTAAGGGCTTTATCAACATGTAAGAGATAGACAGTATAAGAATACCAGTCTACATGTTAAGATAAAAAGTAACCAGATAGCATACTGTCATGTCGAGCAAGAAAGTCCTATATATATATATCCAAGCATCCACTATATCATACAATAATGGCCTCTAGGGCATACATATTCCTAACAATAATCACGCGACGTATTTACTCAGAAGTAAACATGTTAAGCGTAAATAAGCAATATATAAAAGAAATACACAAGAATAATAAGAGATGTATTGTAAACAACAACTTTATATTGATAACCATTCTTTACATACAACTGAAAAGTAAAAAACAATGAAAGAAAGCAATGCCTAAACAATGGCATATGAACTGAAAGAAAAGTATGTACAAGTAGGAACTAAAACTTTGGCTCCTTCGTGAACTGGTCCAAATCGTCCTGACTGGGCTCGATCTTCTGAGAGTCGGGTCCTCCTGACAATATTCCAAAGAAAGAAGAGACAAGAATATCTTCAGCGAACTAGCGCTCGGTAAGTCCCAAGAGATAGAATAGAAATAGACAGGTAAAGAGAGTAGAATAAATAAATTATGTATTTGTTATGTTAACGTAGTTGCTTGTAGGTTGGTACAAAATGTATCAGTGTATACGAGAGGAGTCCAACTATCCCGTGGACTATAGGAAACGGAAAGTACAAGGCCCCGTCAAAATCCACGGGATAACGGCACGGATGTACGGTAGTTGTCTTTTAGTGTCCATCGTCATACCACTTTTAACACATTACGTACCAATCTACCCTGTTAAAATCCCGTAATGTAAACTGTATTGTTTTGTAGTATAAGATTTGCCGAAACAATGGTATAAGTTGTTCATGTAAACGGCTCAGAATGTAAACGAATAGTCATGTAGTCAAGTCAAGATATATCCATGGTTCGGTCAAGTCAAGTCATGTTACATGTTTGTATTGTTCGGTTTTCATGTTCAGGTTCAAGTATATATTGGATTCATGTTGGATTGGAGTTATGATTGGTTTCATGTTTGGATTGTATTCAGATTAGACCAAGACTCAGATTGAGTCAGACACTTAAACAGATTTGGATTCCTGAATTAGGTTTTGGAGTTATCGGTAACTACTGCACATGGACGGCAGAATTTATGTCTTTTTCCAAGACATTTACCATTGATAACCCCGTTTTGGTTTTCTACCTTAAATAGGCAAGCACCAACTTTCTCCAGCTCCCTGAGGCTCAAGAGAATTGGTCCCGTTTAAACCTATAATTACTAGGGTCCTTATTGTAATTTTAATATAACTTGAGGGTTTTTATGAAAAATATTTTTAGTATACTTTCAAAATAAACCTCAAGATTTATTTATGTTATTTAGGGTTTTCATGGATGTAAATTTTTAAAGAATGAAATATATTAGTGAAACTTGAATAGTTCAAGGTATTTTAGTGTAAAGTTTGACTTGTATGGATTCTTAATGGTATTTTCATGAAATTTGTAATTCTTTTATTTTGTTTAGAAAACATGGAATATATTAATCTCTTAAAAATATGTGGTTTGATAATATTTATATAATTATTAAAAAATAAATTTTTATTATTAAATAGAAATCCTCGTTTTTCTTAAAAATTGTATTAAAATTCCATCGAGATCGTATTCTCCGTGAGGAGGTCTGCATCTCGCCCTACTAGTCCAATGGATGTGCGATAACCCGCACCATACGATTCGGATTCCCCAAAAGTGGGTTGTAGAGGCACAATCACAAGGAATTAACTAACACAATTTAAAGAAATCCGGTTTTTAATAGTTTAAGGTATTTTAATAAAAAGTCGTATTTTGCCACAAGATATTGTTTCAAGAGAATCGTGCTATATCAAGATGTGTGTATGTGAGAGCGAGGCCGTTACCTCGTGATGTTTTCTAAAGGTATACTAAGCAAAAATATTAAAAGATGTCATATGTAAACTTCATGGTATTTTTACGAAAAAGCTTAATTAAAATTGTTTTACATGGAGTTTTAAAGTGAAACTTGTTTATAAATATTAGTTAAGGATTAACAAACAAAGTATAGTGATATGGATGAGTTGTTATTAAGAAAAAATATAGTTTTAAAAGTTTTAGAAACAAAAGACGGTATAACTCCACTTACCAACATATTTTGAAAAGAGATCATTTTAAGGTAGGAAGAAAGGAAAAGAGATGTGACTTACAAGTGGTGTGGGTTAAGAATAGAGGGAGGAAAGGATTGAGATCGTCGTGGTGTCGCGGAGTCGCCGGAAACGTCTTGAATCCTCACCAGAAAGTGACCTTGGGCTAAATCCACTTGTACTCTTCTTTGACTTAAGAAATTTTGAGAATTTTTGACAAGAGATTTCTGAATGAAGAGGGCTAGGGTATGGGGTTGTATTTATAGTGTAAAATTAAGGTTTTGGAATTGAAGAGGAAATTAAAAATGCATTGAAAATGAGATTTATGATGAAAATCAATTCTCTGGATAATTGCAGGAAAAATAAACAGTATAGGGGTAATGGGGGTAAGCCAAGAGACTGGTGTGCAGAGAATGGGGGCCATTCCCTATGGGCCAACCGTCGGCTCCGTAGTTATACCCGATGTTTTCTCCCAATAATAAAAGAGCAAGGCTTTGTTCAAAATTTGAAAAGAGGCAGCGCCTCACGTGCCTTGCATGAGGACGCCAGCGCCGAGAGTTAAAATCTCTGAGGCAACGCCTCACGTGCCTTGCACCAGGGCGCCAGCGCCAAGAGTTAAAAACTCTGAGGCAGCGCCTCGCATGCCATACATGAGGGCGCCAGCGCCAAGAGTTAAAAACTCTGAGGCAGCGCCTCACATGCCTTATACGAGGGCGCCAGCGCCAAGAGTTAAAAACTCTGAAGCAGCGCCTCACGTGCTTTGCACGAGGGCGCCCGCGCCAGAACTAAAAGTTCTATGCCATTGGATCAAAGATCCAACGGAGATGATAAATCATCAAAATACAGAATTAAATTCTGTTGAGAAAATATTTCTCAAATCTTTCTATACAAGAAAGATTATTCTCTATAAAATAGAGCACCGTTGGATTAAAAATCCAATGGTGATTAAAAATCACCAAGCTACAGAATAAGCTCTGTATGGGAAAATATTTTCCCAATCTTGTTAAAAACAAGAAAAATATCTTCTGTAAAACAGAAATCCTTGGATCAAAGATCCAACGGTGGATAAAATCCCCAAATCAATTAAGGATCTCTCAATGAGAGATTTCTTTAACTAAATCAACAAACTTGCCTCCACTATATAAAGGTCCCAAGACTTTAAGTCTTGTACAGAGGAACCCTCCTATAAACTTCAAGTTCAAAAAAAGAAGAAGAAAAAAGCAAGCAAAAAGAAAGCTTTAAGAAAGAAGAAAGAAGAAGAAACCTTATTCGAGGTAAATAAGGATAAAATAGATCATAGTATCTCATCTGCATATCCAAGGGTTTAACCCTCATAAAGAACATAGTTCTTTCCCTTAGATCTGAGATCCATGAGACAAGTCTCCCACAAATAAGAATTTAATTCTCGTGGGGACGAATTTGTTCTTGGAGATCGAAGATCCAGGGGAGAACAGAGAACTGAACTCTTCAGAAAAATGCACAAAGAAAGAAACAGTCCCTAGCGCCTCACGTGCCCCTCACGTGGGTGCTGCTCAGATAAAGAGTGCTTACCACTCAATGGTTGGCGCTCAGCGCCAAGCGCCTCACGTGCCCCTCACGTGGGCGCTACTCAAATAAAGAGTGCTTAGCACTCAATGGTTGGCGCTCAGCGCCAAGCGCCTCATGTGCCCCTCATGTGGGCGCTGCTTAACATAAATTGCTCTGCACTCATCAAACAACGCCCAGCACCTAGCATCAAGCGCCTCACGTGCTCCACACGTGGGCTCCATAAAGAGTGTTTAACACTCCATAAAAAATAAACGAACAAAGAAAAAGAAGGGAAAATAAAGCAAAGCATTATTTGCACAGAAAAGGGACCGAGCCCAAGCAAGTGTTTAACACTTTATTCAAAGATTAAATGGGCTGAGTCCAAGTTGACCAAATCCCCAACTCAGATCAACCGAGCCCATGTGCTCATCATGTTCCAAATTGGTCTTAGTCCCAAACACAACTACAGATCTCCCAACCGATATTGGTTTAAAGGTATATCTTCTCACACCTTTGATACATGTCATTGTAATTCTTCAGCGTCTTCAGAAAGGTGGCGGGTCCCGACAACCAACAACTCCTTGGACCGCAACGTCCTTAAACTAGCTATGGACCGCAACGTCCTTAAACTAAGACAATATAGAGCCCGAATGCTCTTCTGTTGGGTCTGAATGATCCGAAAAATCCTGTTGAGTTGATCTTATTCTAAAATTAGACTAACTTATCCTCAACAAATATTTAAGTTGATCTTAATCCCAAAAGAGATTAACGATCCTTAAATCAAACCAAACCCAAATCTAAGAAAATACGGATTTGGACTAATCCACGCCCCTAGGGCGACAACACAAATTAGTCTCCGTATACAATCCACGAACAACCAAAAATGAAACAAACACACACGACACGAAGTGACTTTCTGGAGCAGGAGAAAGTGGTTATCGCTACGCGGTAATGTAATTAACTACAGGGGCTTGCGTCTGCAGGGAAGAGCGTCCCCACAATCAAAAACCCCTCGCAAAAGAGGGGGAATCTGACGAAGTCTGCTACAACGGCCGCATCCGTCCAGAACTTCGATGCACGGTGCCATAAATCAACTTGGCATCTTCGGAGAGATGGATGGATAAATCCAAATAGCATTTGCCCCCAAATTCAGGCAAGACGTTTGTCTTTCCCGGCTTTCGGCGGTAAACAGAGTCTGGCACGACCGGTGGGACCTTTTCTTCTTTCCACTCCACATTTCGTGTGTCGTGTTCGCGAACGAATCGTGGTTTAATATAGTTGCCCCTGGATTCGAGGTACTAAGATTTGGTGTCTTTCTCCATAAAGAAAAGAAGATAACATCGATGGCCTCCAGCTGCACTAACTGCAACATCAACTCCTACTCTGTCCCCGCCGGAGGAGTGACCTATGTGCCCCAAGCGGCCTCCATCTTTGCAATGCCGGTGGAACAGGTGACTCAGGCCACCACTGGATTGTTCTTCAGGACCATGCTCCCGCCAATGAGCTTCAATGCTTCAGTGACATCACATGAGGCTCCGAAGAAGTCGGTTTTCGATCGGCATGCAACCACCGCGGCCCCTCTCAACGGGTCGTCCAATTACAACGTCTCAGTCTTTAACAGGTTGAGCCTAAGATCAAGTGGGCCCGCAAAGAGGCTCACCATACCTGAAGGGGTTATCCCGAAGTGTATAGCCATTCCTGTTCCGACAGAAGAACCCGTCAAAGGGGCTTCTCCTACCAGAGGATCGGTTTTCGCAAGACTGGACGTTCCAGCTCTTGCTGCAGGTGAGGTCATTACAAGTGCTTCCCCGACTCGAAAGTCAGTCTTCGACAGGTTAGACTTTCCCTCTCAACGGACGTCAGTCTTCGACGGGCTGGTACCAACAACAGCCTCTCATCAAAGCAAGGGGCATAACGAGGTCGCTTCTACAACTGAGGTGATCCCATCCGCAAGACATGCTCGACGTTGCCACTGGCATCGAGTGAGGAAAGCTAGGGGTTGTTTCCCCTCTGGAATTACCCCACCAGCTCCAATGGTGGAAATTAACACTGCTGTTCCAACTGGGAACAGCTTCGAGATGCTCAGGAGAGTGCACAAAAACTCTCCAACCACCATATTGAAGAAGTCTCCTCCGCCTGCTGAAAGCATGACACAGGTGAAGCCGGAACAACCTCCTCAGAGGTTGTCCTCCAAAATCCACAGAGTTTGGCGGAAAGTCCAAGACTCTGTAATTGACAAAGATTACTCTCGCCGGCTGAAGAAGACGAAGACTCGGCAAGAGGAGGACCATCCCTCCGTCATACTACGGTAGATATCATCTGCATGGGTGCCTGCTGCAACGGCCTCCTCAGCTTCGACCTCCCATAAGAGGAGAAGGCCGGAGAAGATCCCTATGCCTGCGGTAAATTTCAAAGGCAGTGGACCCAAACGCCCTAAGTCTGGGGGCATGGTGGTACACACGGTGTACATGGCTTCCGGGAAAGAGGAAAGCCGTACTTCCACGGGTCATCGACCACTTACACGGTCTGTGACAAAGGCTTAGGAACAACAACAAAAGCTCCAGAAGATGTTGACAAGGATGGTCGCACTCACTGGGCAGAAAGAAAGCCCGAAAGCATCGTCAGAACAACGCCAGGAGCAGGAGACCGACACCGAATTCCTACGAAGGGTACTTGAAAAGAAAGATAAAGAGGCCGTGGAACAAGCGGCTAATATAAAACAAATGGTGGTTCTGTTCCAAGACATGGTGGGGATGATGATCCAACCGGATCCTCCAGCCGAAGACCCTCCAATAATCATCGAAGACGATAGAGGGGAGACATCAAATCCTCCTCCGGGTTTCTCAGCAGCCAAGGAAGAAAAGATCTCCAAGGCTTCCTTTGATGACTACATAGCTCAACAAATACGAGCTCATCAGGCAAGTGAAGCGGCTGGTCAAGTCGTCAGAACTGGGCGACCTTATCCAGGCTAGTACGATCAAATTAAGTACCCGCCGGAATATACGATCCCTTAGTTCCACGTGTATAAAGGGACGGGCAATCCATACCAGCACGTTGCTCAATTCAGAGCTCTATGCGGCAATACTGGAGGCGATGACAAACTATTGCTTTGCCAATTTGTTGGCAGCCTAGCGGAGACAGCATTTGAATGGTACTCAGAGCTTCCGAATGACTCCATCAAAACATTTACAGAAATGGAGCTACTATTTACGCAACGGTTCCTAAGCGCTAGCGAGCACACTCCGATCACGGCATTAATCAATGGCAGAGTGAAGCCAGGAGAGATCCGAGTTCAATACGCAATTCGATGGCGTAACCTATGGTCAAAATGTGAACAACCCATAGAAGAAGCACCTGCCGTGGGCATGTTCGTGGGAACCCTTGATCCCCAGGCAACTATATCCCAGTTTATGATGTTCTTCAAGCCGACCACCTTTTATGCCTTGATTGACAAACTGGCCCAAATGGACCAGATGGGACATAGGCTGTCCTCTTCAAAGACGGATCTTCGGAATGAAAAGGGCAAAAGGAAAGCGACCTTCGTCGCCAACGCTCAACAACAACCGAATGACCCGAAACTAGTAGCTCGCCAAAACAACAAACCAAAATCCCTCGAAGAAAAGTTGAGACGTCCTTACTCGTTCCCCCGGGATAAAATGAGGAGACTATTCGAACTGGCGGTGCGCAACAGGCTCATCACTCTACCGGATCCGAGGCGCCCACTGCAACAGGGTGAAGTCAACAATCCTAACTACTACCCCTACCACTGAATAGTGGGCCACCCAATCGAAGATTGCTACTTCTTTAAAAATTGGGTTGAAGACCAGTACCAACAGGGCAAGTTCACGCTGTCTGAAAACTGGAAGGTAAACTCGCCACAACAACACGCTCCTGAAAAGGTGATACGCCAGGGGAATCATGCTCATTTGTAGAGAAAGCTCCGTGGGAAGTTGTCCTTTTGGCCAAAACTAAAACAATGCTGAAGGATCTTCAAGCATGTCCGGTGGTTAGGTGGAAAAGCCCGCTGAAGCCTGAAATTATTGACGGGATGCTGAAACCGTGCCCAACGCCGAAAGTTGGTAACGATAGGCAAAGCCTCCAGGCTAAGCCTCCGACGTCTTCAAAGAAAAAGAAAAAGGCTTAGAAGCCCATGCAGCTTGACGGCAATAGTACGGGTCTGCAAAAATACATTAACGCACTGGAGGAATACAACCAAAAGGCACGGACCGCAGTCACACTAGAAGAATTCTTCAAGTATGTTCTTGAGAACGAAAACAGTGGCATTGATGAAGGAGACGATTCTTTAGAAGAAACCAAGGATTATATGGCAAGTTGCCACATGATCTCTCACTCGTCAATAAATGGCAAAGAAGCTCCTGACATAGAGAAACTGGGGGTAGATCCAGAACCAAAATCCATGGAACCGTTAGATGACCTAATCGACAAGTTGCTGAACAAAGCTCTACAAAAGAGCAAAGCTGATCGAGAACGTGAAGCGGTCATATACGAAAAGGCCAAGCGTCGGTGTCAGGCTGAAAAAGCTCTGGTAATAAGAAGCCATAAAATACCTCAACCGGATCGAAGCGCCCTTGCCACCAGCAAGAGCAGAATCAAGATAAGGAAGCAGTTCTCCAAAGCCCTGTCAGTAAGAATGAAGCTGCCGCCTTTCAAAGAAAATACTTCCGGGAGTAAGTGCCCCGACGAACCGGATGTACATCCAAAATACTGCTTGTATCATCGGAGGGTCACACACCCTACCGAAGAGTGCAATGCCTTCAAGAAGTGGTGGCAGGGATACGTTGCCCACCAACAACACTTCAAGCGAATAAAGCGCAAAGCCCGTCGGGAGCAGAGAAGCACGACAGATGAGCATAAAGGAACAGTCGGTAACTGTGATATGGTTTATGCTATCCTAACAAAAGGGAAATCTCAAGTTCTTACCTTCGGGAGCGATTCGGATGAGGAAATGGCTCTCGGTCCTCTCTTCAAGGAATCCACCTCTGGAAAAGAAGAAGAGACGAGGAACTGTGAGAATATTCAGCTGCGTAACCGTACGTTGCCTGAAAAGAATCTCGGACCCTCAAACAATGGTTTGTGCAAGAAAGACAAGGGGAAGGAAAAGGTCTCTGAAGAGATTTCCCTCGATGATAGAGCCACCAAAGAGCTTACAGCCAAGGACCCGTCCAAGAAGAACAAGGTGGATTACAATGTCCTGGCACATTTGAGGAAGATGCCCTCACAATTGAGTATTTTGGATGCCCTTCTCCTATCTAAAAAGGCACGAGGTTCCCTGATCAAGACGTTACAAGAGCCCGACCAATTTCAAGCCTTCCTTGCAGAAGAAAAGATGAAGGACGAGCTGGAAGAAGTCCACACGGCTGACATCACCTTCAGCGATGAAGACCTCTTTCTCGGAACGTGTGAGCATAACCGTCCGTTGTATGTAACCGGGTATTGTCATGATATAAAGATAGGGAAGATCCTGGTCGACAACGGGTCCTCCGTCAACCTTCTCAATATAAAAGTGTTGAAAGAGATTTGCATGAATGTGCAACACTTGGCTCGGGATAAAATTACCATCTCCGATTTTAACTCCCAATCATCACAAACGCTCGGGTCTGTAATACTGACACTACGCTTCAGGCTGCTCGTCACTGACATCAAATTCTATGTTATCGACGCCAAAACTTGCTACAACGCTTTGCTCGGCAGGCCTTGGTTACATGAGTACAACGCCATCCCTTCTACACAACATCAGTGTATAAAGTACTTCAAGGATGGCTTTGAGTATACAGTTACACTGGAGCTAAACCCATTCTCCGTAAATGAAGTCCGCAAATATGAAGATGCCAAGTACTTCTTACCAGACTTCGAAGCTTTGGAAAGATGTCGCAAACCGGAGAATAAACAAAAAGCCATCGCCACTATCCCGATATTTAGGAGCGATACCGAGGAGGATGAAGAGATGGTCTACTCGGGACAATCCCAAGGCAACAGGCCAAGACCATCTACTCTTATTCTGGTATTTGGCAGTGACTCTGAAGACGAGGCCAACACAGTGTTCTCCGTCCGCCCGTCAATGCAGACCTTTGCTGGAGCTGACCAGATTTTACAAATTACCATGGTTCCACAGCAGCATTACGAAGAACTTGATGAACTTGATACGTACAGCGTGCAAGAGCTGCATACCTTTTACGTCCCTCCTAAGGCAAGGGGCGAGAAGGCGATCCTTTTCTATCAATCCACGGAGACCAAAGTGGTGAAAGAAGTATGCCACAGTGCTGAACCTGCGCTCGATAGGCTTCAACCAATCTGTCTGCCCAGATACTACGTAGAGAGGCTGAAAAGGCTATTGAGATGCCAAGACGTACCCTTCAAACAGACTGCTCGACAAGCTCAGTTCTATAACAAGATTTGGGATGTTCCCGGGACTCAGCGAAAGATGCCCAATGGGAGAATGGAGACGACTGGCCTTGGATATGTTCGGTTCAAGAAATGGGAGTGATTCCATGGCTGCCATGTTATAAATGATTTCGGTGGAAAAGAGAATGTCTTTCCAGATAGCGCTGATATTGAAACAGAGCGAAATCCTGCCGTACGAATATCAAGTCCGTCATTCAAAGAGCTGATTAACAAGCTAATAAGGGAAGCGGTTCAAAAGGTTCGGGATGACCACAGCCGCGAAATGGAAATTTACGAGAAAGACAGGACGCAATGTCTCATTTAGCAGGTTATGGAGGATGACGATGCTTTTCACCGTCAGCCCGCTGTGCGCTCTCATGGTAAGGGAAAAGCCCGACGTAGAGGCAACAACAAGGTGAAGAACGAGAATGACATACAAAAACAGCGAAGCGAATCCATGAAGCCACGCGATCGAGAAAAAGTCAGCTGGAATTCGTCTTTTATGAAGAAGATGGGTCGGGAATATTCTTTCTCTCAAGACAAGACAAGGAAAATATTCCACCTTGTCATGAAGTATCAAATGATGACACTTCCGGAGTCTTGGCACCCTGAGAAAGTAAACGAGATCCACCATCCGGCTTATTGCTCCTACCATCGAGCAATAGGACATCATCTTAAAGACTGCTTCACCTTTAAAAACTGGGTTGAAGACCAGTATCAGAAAGGCAAGTTTGCTCTATCTAACAGTTGGAGGCTAACCCCACTACAAAAGCATGAGCCAAGAGCAACCTACACTATAAGGGAAAGTCCAGATCAACATCGAGCTTGGAAACGAACTCGTACCTGTCACGTGATATCATTCTCAAAGGAGGAGGATCATGAGAATATGGATGACATCTCCCATTGCTTTGCAAATGAAGATGAAGACGAAGTGATCTCAGAATTTCCACCGGCACCAAAGAAGCTGGAAGATGGGATAAATACCATGGTGGACAACCTGAAAAAAATCGACTTGGGGACGGAAGATGAGCCAAGGCCAACATTCGTCAGTGAGCTGCTGTCTGAGAAACAGGTGACCACGTTAAAAGACGTGCTTATGCAGTATAAAGACTGTTTCGTATAAAACTATTTTGATATGCTAGGATTAGATCCAGAGATAGCCGTGCATAAACAGGCAATATCACCGAACGTTAAGCCAGTCAAACAAGCACCAAGAAGAATGCGGCTCGAGCTTGATATGTGTATCAATGCCGAAGTCAAGAAGCTAGTCGACTCTGGCTTCATCCAAGAAGTTCAATACCCTGACTGAATCGCCAATATCGTTCCGGTAATGAAGAAAAATGGGACAGTACGGATCTGCGTAGATTTTCGGGATCTCAACAAAGCTTACCCGAAGGATGACTTCCCAGTACCGGTTACCGAGATGATGATCGATAACACGTCCACTCACGAGGTCTTCTCCTTCATGGATGGATCTTCAGGCTACAATCAAATAAAAATGCATCCTGAAGACCAAAAGCACACTACTTTCCAGACTCCGCTATGCATATTCTGCTACAAAGTGATGCCCTTTGGTCTGAAGAACGCTGGCGCCACCTACCAGAGGGCCATGACAAAGATCTTCGATGACCTCATACATGAGATTGTCGAATGTTATATCGACGATCTCGTGGTGAAAAGCAAATTGTACGAGGAGCACTGGGAGCATCTGAAGATAGTGTTCCAGCGCCTTCGGAAGTACAACCTGAAGATGAACCCACTGAAATACGCGTTTGGAGTTTTCTCAGGCAAATTCCTAGAATTCATCGTACGACACCGAGGCATCGAAATAGACCCATCAAAGATTAAGGCGATTATGGAAATGCCCACGCCAAGAACTCTCAAACAACTGCGGTTTCTTCAAGGAAATCTCGCATATATCTGGCGGTTCATAGCTAAGCTCTCCGGAAAATGCCGCCCCTACAGTCATCTAATGAAGAAGAGGACCCCGTTCGTTTGGGATCATAAATGCTAAAGCACACTGGACGAAATCAAGCAATATCTGCAGAACCCGCAGGTACTGACCGCTCCAGTCAAGGGAAAACCCCTTATCATGTACACGACAGCCCTTGAAGGTTCTTTAGGCACGCTATGACACAGGAGAACGATCAGGGAAAGAAGAGAGCTCTCTACTATTTGAGTCAAGTTCTCCTGGGGGCAGAAAACAACTAACGGGAAGGCTTGCCAAATGGGCCCTCCTCTTGATGGAGTTCTCGATAGTATATCGACCCTTCAAGGCAATAAAAGGCCAGGCCATCGCTGACTTTCTCGCTGAGCATTCGATACTAGCCAATTCTCTATTAAACTGCGAGTTGCCGGATGAACACGCGTCAATTGACAGGGATAAAGAAGGGAGTGATACCCGATGGGAACTCTTCTTCGATGGGGCATCGTCTATGAAGAGGCGGAAGCAAAGCACCCCCATAATCAAACCCGGAGTAGGCCTTATCTTTGTGATTCTACGAGGAGGGATAATGCGTTTTGCTCTTTCCTTAACAGAGCCAAGAACAAACAACGAAGCGGAATATGAAGCTTTGATAGCAGGTCTCGAGATCGCCATTGACATGGGAATTAAGAACCTCCTCATATATGGAGACTCCTAGCTGGTCGTTATCCAAGTAAATTGCGACTATTAGACGTGTAAGCCAGAGCTGGTAAAATATGGCAAAAGAGTGCAGCAATTACTGACTCAAATCCCCTCTTACGTCCTAGAAAGCATACCGCAGACGGAAAATAGCAAGACAGATGCATTAGCCAAGCTCGCTAAAGAATCGGCCGACGAAAACCTCGATGACGTAAGGATCATTATGCAAAGCCGCCGGATTCTCGCGCCACCAGAAATATCTCCGGAGTCATCTGAAGAAAAGGAAGTGTCCGTATAAGCGGCATTCCAATTAGAAGATAAAGAAAAGTCGAAGGATTGGAGAGAAGTCTTTGTAGACTACTTCAAATATCATCATACACCCGAAGACGTGTCATCAAGATATCAGCTCATGAAGCGAGCTCTGTCTTTCGCCTTCGTCAATGATACTCTATATAAGTGATCATTCGATTGTTTGTGGCTAAGATGTCTGGGACTAGAAGAAGTACCGAGAGTCGTCCAAGAAACTCATGACGGACTCTGTGGTTCTCATCAAGCCGGGCAAAAAATGAAGCTGAAAATCAAAAGGACGGGCTACTACTAGCCCACGATGATTCAGGACTGCCTCGAATACGGGAAGCAGTGTCACTTCACGGGCACTTCATCCACCAGCATCCAAATCCACTACACCCAACATTGGCTAGCTGGCCATTCGAAATGTGGGGAACCGATATAATCGGGCCCATCGAACCAGCATCATCCAAAGGACATCGGTTCATATTGGCAACGACCGATTACTTCTCTAAGTGGGCAGAAGCAATACCGCTAAGAGAGGTAAGAACGGAGAACATCCTCCATTTCTTCAAGACACATATCATCTACCGGTTCGACACTCCACGACGGATCATCACGGATAATGGGCCAGCCTACAGAAACCATAAGATCAGCCGCTTCGCACAGCGGCATAAAATATATTGGAGATACTCTTTAGTCTATAATCCCTGAGCTAACGATCTGGCTGAGGCTTTCAACAAGACCTTGACGAAGATCATAAAGAAAACGGTGTCCAGAAACATAAAGGATTAGCACGAGAGATTGCATGAAGCTCTCTGGGCTTATCGGACCACGTTCAAGACAGCCACGAATACAACGCCATTCGCGATGGTATTCGGAACGGAAGCAATTCTCCCCTTGGAGATAGAACTACCCTCTTTACGAGTGGCAGTCTGACATGAGCTGACGGATGAAGAAAATGCCCACCTTCGGCTTGAAGAGCTTGATGCCCTCGATGAAACTCGTCTTATGGCGCAACAAAACCTAGAATCTTACAAAGTACGGATGACGCACTCATACGAAAGACTAACTAGGCCAAGAGCATTTCGCCAAGGCGAACTTGTGCTAGTTTTCCAAAGACCTATGATCCCCAACCGTGCCAAACGGGGGAAATTCAAGCCGAACTATGAGGGCCCATACGTCATAGACAAGGTTTATCAAGGAGGTGCCTACTTGCTCATGAATATGCATGGCGAAAGACCCTTCCGGCCAATAAATGGCCGCTTCCTTAAGAAATACTACCCCTGATAAAGTCACAACTCAGGTTAACGATAGATGACGACGCTCGTGTCCGCTCGCTATCCTCCCGAGTCCAAACTTTATAAGTAGTATCCGGAAAAACTTCGCCTCGAAGCTGCATTGGATCGAGATGTCCTTAAACTAACATTGGACCGAGATTTCTTTAAACTAACAATGGACCGAGATATCTTTAAACTAAATACGTTGCCTCAAACACGGTGACAGTGAAATTCAGATTCATAAGTCCCAGCGGCAAGGATTGCAACTCAAGCCCCGCTGACTGCATAGCTGCTCCGGTGGCGAAGTCTTCCCCAAGTGCCAATGGCAAACGGAGGGTAAAAAATGGTATGTCCACAAGCAAAACGGGCATGAATGAAAACCCGAAAGGGCTACGTGAGTAAAAACAGAAGGACTGTAGGCGAGTTTGTGAAAACCCGCAAGGGCGCAAACTCGTAAAAAAATTCATGCACACCTGTAAGGTCCTCTCGACCTTGTAAGGAGAAAATACCTGCGTGAGATCCTTACGGCTCACAAAAGAGAGCAACACACTCAGGGATCCCTACAATTCCTAAGGAGAAATTGCACTTACAAGATCCTCACGACTCGTAAGGAGAATCCCCCTATGAAACCCTCGCGGCTCATAGGATTCGAAAGCCTTAAGCTTAAGGGATCTGAACATGTTCTTAAGCCATCACACTCCCCAAGTTTCCCTACAAGCGGTTCAATATTGACTCTTGTATATAATCCACGGGAAAAAATAAACGTTTCTCCCACCAAGTCCCACCAACGACGAGGAATGTCCTCATGTGGTGAACGACACTTGTAAGTCCTCTCGACTTATAAGGAGAAAACACTCTTGTAAGATCCTTATGACTTATAAGAGAATATACACTTAGGAATCCTCACGACTCCTAAGGAGAAAACACACATACGAGATCCTCACGACTCGTAGGGAGAAACACCTTTATGAGACTCTTACGGCTCATGAAGTCAAAAGCCTTAGTCGACAGGATCCTAACCCTGTTTGCTAAGCCACCTTTGTTCGAATCGACAAAGGAAAATGATGATTCGCTCCTGGAAACAATCCCAGTGGTAGCGATGCTGATACCTAGATTGGTATCAAATTCCAAGTCCTTTCACGGCAAATGATGATTCGCTCCTGGCCATATTCCAGTCGCGACGATGCTGATGCTAAGATTGGTATCAGACCTCAAGTTCCATACTCACAACAAAAAATTAGCGAGCCAAAAATGCATATGAAATAGCCGAAATGATAGGGCAACTCGCAACAAAGATCGGCGAGTAAAATATATGCACATAAAAATAGCCGAAATGATTGGGCAACTCGCAATAAAAAGCAGCGAGTAAAGAAAAAGAAAAATAGCCGAAATGATTGGGCATCGCGAAAAATAGCCGAAATGATTGGGCAATCGTGACTTCCGCGATATAAAAAGATGAAATGATAGAGCATTGCGGTAAGAAAAAAATGAAATGAAACTTTTGCCCTGCATGTGAGATCACATTGATCCCTATATACAATCCATGGGCACAAACGAAAAGGGAACCATGTTGCCCCACCGGGCTTCGTCAAAGGGAAGCCAAGTCTTGATAGCTTTATCTATGGTCTAGAGATCAACAATAGCATTCTTCCTCCCTCCAGCAGGATGCAAACGCGACATCAACAAACGGAGCCATGGCAAAGTCTCCTAGTTCCAAATCTCGACGGTTCACGGACAACCTAGAGACTACCTCGGAGCCATGGCAGAGTCCCTAGTTCCAAGTCTCGACGGTAACATCTACAGCCTAGAGATCAACAACAACGTTCTTCCTCCCCCCAGCAGGATGCAGACGCGACATCAACAAACGGAGCCATGGCAAAGTCCCCTAGTTCCAAATCTTGACGGTTCACGGACAACCTAGATACTACCTCGAAACCATGGCAGAGTCCCTAGTTCCAAGTCTCGACGGCAACATCTACAGCCTAGAGATCAACAACAGCATTCTTCCTCCCCCCAGTAGGATGCAAATGCGACGTCAACAAACGGAGCCATGACAAAGTCCCCCAGTTCCAAATCTCGACGGTTCACAGACAACCTAGAGACAATCTCGACATTCGTCGCAATATTGCAGACACAATGTCAACAAACGAAGCAAAGGAAGATCCCTAGATTCAGGGTCTTGACGGCAACTCAAATGAGACCTGAAAGACTATTGGAGATCATCCCACTCCAGCGCGGAGTGGTCATGACTCATCGGGGTTCCCAAACTGAGCCTAATCTCAAGTAAAAAGCGACATGGAATATCCCTAACGCTTGCTCTTTCGACGATAATATCACCTGGAAGATTACTTGAAGTTGTCTTGTCCAGCCCCTGAAGGGATCAGAGACACGACAGTCGTGGGGCTACTCGAACAGCAAGATGGCGTATCGAGGAATACACTGGCCAACGCGACGGTACGTCGGGTAAAAAACTCTAGTACCACAGACCCTAACGGACTTCTATCAGCAGGAGTTAACTGTGACGTTAGGACATCCTTGCGATAACTTCTCGATTCGTCTCGACTCGTGTGGAAAATAATGTTCCTGCGAGAACTTCTCGACCCGTCTCGACTCATAGGGAAAAGTCTTAGGCTATGGGGATAAGGACATGTTTCCTAAGCACTGGGGCCCTGCAAGTCGGTCCAAGATGGACTATTGCATACTATTCACGGGTCACACTCTCTAAAGTTGAATATCGATAAGGAGGGAAACAACCACCTACGAGCCCTCTCGACTTGGAAGGGGGAAAATTCTCTTGTGAGGTCTCTACGACTCTCAAGAAAAAATGCACTTAGAAGTCCTCACAACTCCTAAGGAGAAAACACACCTGCGAGATCCTCACGACTCGTAGGGAAAAAAGTCTTTATGAGACCCTCACGGCTCATAAAGTTGAAAAGTCTTAGGCTGCATATCTGAACCTGTTTCCTAATCCATCGCTGCCCTGCAAGGAGATCAAGATAGACTATCTACGGGCCACATTTGCTGAAGGGACATGCCGATATGAAATAAAATATGTCTTTTATTCATGAATGTAAGTGAATACAAGATACATTTCACAAAGGAATCAAAATGAATGCATGTTATTCATAAATCGCAAGATTACAGTGAATAAAAAAAGAGGGGTACAAAGACGGTTATGGAGGAGAAGGCGTCTTCAACAAATCAGCAAGCCGCTCGCGCGCTCTTCTCAATCCTTTCTCGTGATCAGTCATCACGGCCAACTCTACTTCAACTTGAGCCCGTTGCCGTAAACAGGACGAAAGCTTCCCATCGGCTTCTAGCATGGCAGCTTCGCAGTCTTGCATGACCTGCTAGGCGAAGTCAAGCGTCTGCCTCAGCGTTAACCCATCCGAAATACATCTCTGGAGATTGTCAAAACTAGCTTTTAGCTGTGCAGCATTCGCTTCAATTAGGGCGCGCAGTCGGACAGATTCACTGGAAACCACATCATGTTCTTTTCGTCTCAGGGTCACCTCTTGTTCAAAATGGCGAATGAAAGGAACACTATGCTCGACCCATGCAGCTCGCTGGGAATTCGAAGCTAATACTTTAGGAGTGGGACGCTTGAGCTCAATCTCATGCAAGCAAGCCTCGGTCTTTCTATAGTAATCAACCCAAGAGCCGACGAGATCTTCATCATAGAAGTTCACAAGTGTCGCTAGCATTGGATTGACTTCAACGGCAAAATCCGTGGCAAAACTGAGGGCCTCAGCATCGAGATCTTCGATAAATTCGCTCAACATTCTCCAGCTATTTGCGGCGCCCGTGGAAGATATGCGTTTAGCGAAGGGCCCTGCGGGCATTGGAATGCAAGACTCAAAAGGAGCTGGAGCAGATTATTTCACCTCCAATCAAGACAGAAAGGCGCAACCCACGAGCACCAATCATGTACTATGCAAGGCGGTAAGGAGAGTCTTTGGTTCATGCCTTACTAAGTATTCATTCACGACGGCGTGCCTGATTCAATGGAAATGGTGCCCAAAACGTGCTGATTTATGTATGACACTACAATGGCTCTCGCACTTAGCAAAAATCCCTAAGGATAAAGTATAAAGCTCATGCACAGAGGCGAGATACATGTATGAATATGCGATGAAAAGGAAGCATTCAACAGTCAATAATAAAAGAAATACATTGATGTAAACATACTACTCTACGGGGAAGAGATCACCAAATATGGGATCAGAGACATAAGGGTTGACAAAACAAAATACAAGGTTCTCTAATTCCCTCTCTGCCCTCTCCACCATGTTGAAGCGGTGGTCTTTGCGAGAAGTTACTCCCTATCGATTAGCACCATGCTCATCAGCAAAGGCGGACATAATATCCCGTTGAGCCCGTATTTAGTTTAGCAGCTGAACTGATCGGTCCCTCAAAGACGGGGTAATCAAACGCGCCTCATAAAAGCACTCGATCTTATGCTCCGCCGCATCGAGAATCGCCGGAGTCATCTCTGCCGGATGAGTAGGGATGTCGGCAAGCACGGATATAAAGATCATCCGGAGCCAAATGGAGCCCATAGGAAGAGGAGAGCCCCTACGAGTCAGGAGCTCATACATCGCCGCGTCACACTGAGTGTAACAATCCTAATTTTCTTATACACTTTTTCCTATACAAATTTTTCAAATATTTTTTCAAAAATCCACAAAGGGGTATTTTAACCTGAGCACAAGAGATAGGTAATAATTTTGTTTTTAATTACAAGCTACATGAATGAAATAACTCCATTTTTAGTGTACAAGAAATTACTTTAAAATTTAATGTATACTTGGAGTATTTACTCTTGCTGCTATCATTTTAAGTAATTAAATAACACAATAATTACAAGAAGGAGCTTGTAGCTCATTGGTAACACCTTGCACTGCTGAACCAAGCTACCAGAGTTCGAATCCCATGCCCTACATTATTTTTAGATTATTTTTCTTTTAAAATTCTTGGAAGCCCAACAGTCCACAGGCCATAACTCCCAAAAGTTGAACTGAACCCTAAAAACTAATTATACCAGGAGCTACGTCAGAGGACCCCGCACGCGACGACCACCGGACTCGGCCGAGTCGGCCGGCAGATCGGTCGAATCGGCCGGTGCCGCCGGCCGGCGCCGCCGGCCGGACTCGACCGAACGGCCGAGTCCCCAAAATGAAATTTTTGCCTTTTCACATTCCTTAACCCCCTGTATACTCCATTTTAATAGACCGGTTCCCGAATCTTAAATACACCCTAATTACTACAAATTTTAATGTTTTTCTTTAAATTTTTACAATTTTTTTTAAATATAAAACCTTTCACCTACCCTACCCTAGCCTACCCTATAAATAGACCCCCTACCCTCTACTCTTTCATCCCAAAACACTAGGTTTACTCTCTTGAAATTTTCACAAGAAGGGTGTGCTTTGAAACCGAGTTCACGGCGAAGCGCTGACGGAATTCCGGCGATGTTTCTTTGAAACAAACGGCGACGAAACAACACCTCGACCACTCACCTAGTTCCTCTATACTCTTTAGTATAGATCGAAACCCGTAAGTCCCATTCTTTCCTTCTTTCTACTTCTTAAAATACGGAATTTCGAAACCCGACGGAAATCGGAACAAACCGATTTCCGATTTGGTTTTTCTATAAAATCTCACTTGTCACTAATTGCATAATACCTAAACTTATCCATGTTGACTATTAATCACATAACAACTAATTTGGATAAAGTTTCGCACATGAAATGATAACTTTTGCAATATCGTATTCTTTTTCACATTAATACCATAATGTTTATTTTTCTTCTTCTAATCAATTCAATCATTCCTAAACACCTTCATCTTGACCACTAAACTTGTAAAAATCAATTTGAATAAGTTTTCACACATGAAATGATAACCTTTTCAATTTACCGTATTTTCACTTTAATACCATGAAGTTTCAATTTCACATTTAACCCCTTAACCTTACTATACAATTAAAGTAGAGCATAAGATAACGACCTACCTCCACCCACACGCAAATGCAAACCCTAAAATGATATCATAAAAATTTAGAATACGATAAAACGAAATTTTCATTAAAATACCATAATCTTCATAAAACCATTCTTAAAGGTTTAGATTTGTTACATTTTTAAATAAATACTTTTTACTAGGAAAATACGATAAGTTGTGGATATCGATCGTTTATCTAAACTGACTTTGTGGTGTCTAGGCTAGGCAAGTGAGCTTGGGTAACTTTAAAAGGCCCGCCTCACGATTCGTGAGCGGATCCCTCCCTCCTCACTTGAATCAATATTACAGATAAATACCTTTTACTTCCATTTGCCCTGGTCTCTGGCATACTGAGGCCCCTCTTGTATACACTGGCATCCTTCTGTACCAAGTTACAACAACAGCGTTAACACAATACTACAATAATATAACAATGTAATACAACTGTAACAGATACTCTCTCTCTCTCTTACTCTCTATCTACTCTCCTCTTATCTTTGGGACTTACCGAGCGACCTGTTCGCTGACGACATTCTATTTCTTTCTTCTTTGAATGTCGTCAGGTGGTTTGGACCCGGCAGAAGTTGAGCCATTGCAAGAAGACTTGGAGCAGTTTACTGAAGACCCTGCACAGTAGTTTCATTGTACACTTTTCTTTTCAGTACTTTTCATTTCCTGTTATGCTACTGTTTAGGCATCTTTTATTCCAGTTGTATTTCCTTTCATGCATTGTACAAAAAATGTTAATAAATAAAAGTTGCTGTTCTTTTAAATCTTGTCTCTTGTGTATTTATTTTAAATTGTTTAGATACGCTTAGCGTATGTACTTCTGAGTATATACGTAGCAGGCCTCGTCGCGTCCACTTCGCCGTATACCGGGAAGCGGGGCGTGACACTGAGCATCGGTAAGAAGAGGGTTTACTAGCCGTGCAACAAAGCGAGGAATCGTTTCCTCGAGCACCTCCCATGGTTGCTGACAAGCGTGAGAACGATTGCAGGCCATAGCTCTTGGTTTGTTTGAGTTCTGTTAATAAAAATAGGTTTCTCTTTGAAGAGAAGAAGGAAGGCATAGCTTCGGGTTATAAAGAGAAATGTTCAAATCAACGTATGAAAATTTTTTGTGCACAGTGGAACTATTTCCAAGGCTGGAAAAGGGGGCATAGGGAACAAGATAGCTGGCCCATAGGAAACAGAGAAAGAAGGTGAAAAGACACCTTCAGTAATAAGGTAGCGCCTCACGTGCCTTGCACGAGGGCGCCACCGCCGAGAGGTAAAAACTCTGAGGCAGCGCCTCACGTGCCTCGCACGTATAACATGGGGGCCCCGGCATTTTATATATGAGTAACTACTACTTCACATGAGGCACCTATGAGCAGTGGTATAAAAGAAAGGGAAATTTTGCCATTCATACTTGAGAAAATTTAAACATCAGTGGTAACAACAAAACAAAATAACATCAAAATGTTTACAGGGGCAAGACACTGAATCCTGGGCATGGATTTAAGAATTCAGAAGCAAGTCCGAGCAAAATGTTTCTGGCTTCTCTGACCATTTTCTTTTGCATTTTCTCACGAATGCAAGCGTTGGGAATCCCGCTGATATCGTCCGTCCTCTCGTAGGCGGAGATTATCGCCGTCTGTTGGAAGACCCGATGCAAAATATCGACAAGATCATCTCGCCGCCTCTTCGAGATTAGGCCCAACAGATATACTGAGTGCACCTTGTCTTCGGCATCATCAAGTGCCTCAAGCGGCATGGCCTCGTTAAATTCAGGAAGTGCCTCCCAAATCGCCCCCATGATAATTTTCAGAAGAGCGGAGCGACGGGGGAGTAGTCGACCATTATGTTCATCAAAGCGACGCATCACCTCAGTGTATTGGGCATCCGTAAACTCCTGGTCTTGACAGCGGCCTTGGACGCAAATGTCTTCATAGGAGATAATCTCGTCAAGATCATACAGATAAACAACCATAGTATCTGGAAAGAAAATTCAATAATAGATTAGCAATTAAAAATCAAGATTCTTGGAGTCTAAAATAAGATCAAGATGACGTCCCATCATTGGTGGGGCAGTCGCTCATTAACGATGAAATCTTGAGAGAATTTTCATTTAATGAGAAACCACATTGGGCTAAGGAGTTGAACTCCCTCGAGAGCAGTGCTCTGCAGACAGAAATCATATTTGTCAAATATAATTAAGAAGGGAATAAAATTCACAAATTTTTTTCTAAAGAGCTATGCTCTGAAAAAACAATGGTATAATCTACCAGAACCCTTAAAAGCAAAGCTTTTTACAGAGTAAAATCCCAAGATCTTTAAGATCTGCAAAACAAACTCTAAGAGTTTTTCATGGAAGATTAACATTTTTCTAATTAACGGGTTAAGAAACCCTAAAAAACATTTTTAAGATCTGTGATCTAAGAAGAGAAAAGCTTTGATTAATGGGTTCGATTATGATCCTTACCGAAATTTTGGGCTGAGTTCTAACTCTAGAAAAGATTTCTTTGGGCAGAGATCTAAGCTCTGAAAAGGAGAATTAAATTCTCAGAAGAAAAAAGAAAAGAAGAAGATGAACAGCAGGCATCTCAAGGGCTAAAGGAACTACTTCTAGGCAGGGGAAGCCGATTCAACTTCCACGAAGATCCAACGGTGAAAAAGCTACCACCGCTGCACTCACGTGTAAGCCACGTGAGCGCAACGGTGTGGGGGGGGTATTTGTTTCCCCCCAATAATAAAAGAGCAAGACTCTGTTTAAAATTTGAAAAGAGGCAGCGCCTCACGTGCCTTGCACGAGAACGCCAGCACCGAGAGTTAAAAGCTCTGAGGCAGCGCCTCACGTGCCTTGCATGAGGGCGCCAGCGCCGAGAGTTAAAAACTCTGATGCAGCGCCTCACGTGCCTTGCATGAGGGCGTCAGCGCCAACAGTTAAAAACTCTGAGGCAGCGTCTCACGTGCCTTGCACGAGAGCGCCCACGCTAGAACTAAAAGTTCTCTGCTATTGGATCAAAAATCCAACGGAGATGATAAATCATCAAAATACAGAATTAAATTCTGTTGAGAAAATATTCCTCAAATCTTTCTAAACAAGAAAGATTATTCTCTGTAAAACAGAGCACCGTTGGATTAAAAATCTAATGGTGATTAAAAATCACCAAGTTATAGAATAAGCTCTGTATGGGAAAATATTTCCCCAATCTTGTTAAAAACAAGAAAAATATCTTCTGTAAAACAAAAATCCTTGGATCAAAAATCCAACGGTGGATAAAATCCCCAAATCAATTAAAGATCTCTCAATGAGAGATTTATTTAACTAAATCAACAAACTTGCCTTCACTATATAAAGGTTCCAAGACTTCAAGTCTTGTACAGAGGAACCCTCCTATAAACTTCAAGTTCAAAAAAAAGAAGAAGAAAAAAGCAAGCAAAAAGAAAGCTTTATGAAAGAAGAAAGAAGAAGAAACCTTCTTCGAGATAAATAAAGATAATAAAGATCATAGTATCTTATCTGTAGATCCAAGAGTTTAACCCTCAAAAAGAACATAGTTCTTTTCCCTGGATCTGAGATCCATGAGACAAGTCTCCCACAAATGAGAATTTAATTCTCGTAGGGATGAATTTGTTCTTGGGGATCGAAGATCCAGGGGAGAACAGAGAATTGAACTCTTCAGAAATATGCACAAAGAAAGAAACAGCGCCTCACGTGCCCCTCACGTAGACGCTACTTAAAGAGTGCTTAGCACTCAATGGTTGGCGCTCAGCGCTAAGCGCCTCACGTGCCCCTCACGTGGGCGATGCTCAAATAAAGAGTACTTAGTAATCAATGGTTGGCGCTCAGCGCCAAGCGCCTCACGTGCCCCTCATGTGGGTGCTGCTTAATATAAAGTGCTCTGCACTCATCAAACAACGCCCAGCGCCTAGCGTCAAGCGCCTCGCGTGCTCCATACATGGGCACCATAAAGAGCGTTTAACACTCCATAAAAAATAAAAGAACAAAGAAAAAGAAGGGAAAATAAAGCAAAGCATTATTTGCACAGAAAAGGGACTGAGCCCAAGCCAGTGTTTAACACTTTATTCAAAGATTAAGTGGGCTGAATCCAAGTTGACCAAATCCCCAACTCAGATCAACCGAGCCCATGTGCTCATCATGTTCCAAATTGGTCTTGATCCCAAACACAACTACAGATTTCCCAACCGACATTGGTTTAAAGGTATATCTACTCACACCTCAGATACATGTCATTGTAATTCTTCAGCATCTTCAGAGAGGTGGCGGGTCCCGACAACCAACAACTCCTTGGACCGCAACGTCCTTAAACTAGCTATGGACTGCAACGTCCTTAAACTAAGACAATATAGAGCCCGAATGCTCTTCTGTTGGGTCTGAATGATCCGAAAATTCCTGTTGAGTTGATCTTAGTCTAAAATTAGACTAACTTATCCTCAACAAATATTTAAGTTGATCTTAATCCCAAAAGAGATTAACAATCCTTAAATCAAACCAAACCCAAATCTAAGAAAATACGGATTTGGACTAATCCACGCCCTACGGGCGACAACACAAATTAGTCTCCGTATACAATCCACGGGCAACCAAAAATGAAACAAACACACACGACATGAAGTGACTTTCTGGAGCAGGAGAAAGTGGTTATCGCTACACGGTAATGTAATTAACTGCAGGGGCTTGCGTCTGCAGGGAAGAGCGTCCCCACAATCAAAAACCCCTCGCAAAAGAGGGGGAATCTGACGAAGTCTGCTATAACGGCCGCATCCGTCCAGACCTACGATGCACGGTGCCATAAATTAACTTGGAATGTTTGGAGAGATGGACGGATAAATCCAAATAGCATCTGCCCCCAAATTCAGGCAAGACGTTTGTCTTTCCCGGCTTTCGGCGGTAAACACCCGATCTCGCCGGCCATTATGGTGAGTTGGGTGCTGGGATTTGAGCCACGTGTCCATGCCTGTATAAATACCTATTTGCATATGTTTATTTTCTCAGAATTTTCATTTTTACGTGCAGTGCACGTGTAAACTTTTGGGCTTCCAAAAATTTTAAAATAAAATTTCAGAAAAAATATATGTTGCTGATGGGATTCGAATACAGGGACTACGTCACAGTAGTGCAAGGATTTACCAGTGAGCTACAAGTTGTTTCTTGCTGTTCTTAAATAAAAAACAACATTTAAAGTATTCTCAGGCTTGCAAATACTCCATTATGTACATTAAATTTAAAAAATTTGTACAATAAAAACAGAGTTGTTACACTGACCGAAGATCTAGTTTAGAAAATACCCGAGCACCACCAAGCTGATCGAACAAGTCGTCGATGCGCGGGATGGGATTCTTGTTCTTCACGGTCACTCGGTTCAACTCCCGGTAGTCGATGCACATGCGCAAGGAACCATCTTTCTTATTAACCAGTAACACATGAGTGCCCCTATGGAGATACGCTTGGATGGATAAATCCCTTGTCCCAAAGATCCTTTATCTACTTCTTTAGTTCTGCAAACTCAACTGGCGTCATCCTGTAGGGAGCTTTAGAAACCGGCGCTGTTCATGGAATCAGGTCAATCGAGAAATCCAACACGCAAGGTGGGGGTAAACCAGGTAGATCTTCAGGGAACACATCAAGAAACTCTCGATCCACCTCCGGCGCTGGCTCCTTGTCTATCTCCATAGCGATCAAGGTCTTTGTCTTTGCTCGGAACATAGCTGGTTCTAAAGATTCGCTGCCGCCCACAAACACGAACTCTGGATGATTAGGAATGCGAAAAGTCACACTCCTAGCCCGGCAGTTGATAACAGCTTGAAACGTGCTCAACCAATCCATTCCAAAAATGGCGTCATAGCTACCAGTCCCAATCAAAAGGAAGTTTGCATAAAATTCTCTGCCACAAACCACCATAGAGCATAACCTACAATCTTGGTTGGACACGATAATCCCGTTACCCGTATGTATCTCCCAACCATTGAATAACGGCTCGTGAGGTATAGAATGCGTGTCAACAAACCGCGTAGAAATAAAGCAATGCGAAGCACCCGAATCAAAAAGAATTCTAGATGGTACAGAATAAACAAGGATGGTACCTGTAACCATTTCTCCAGAAGTCTCTGCCGGCTCGGCGGACAGGGTGAAAGCCCGTCCCTGATTCCGACCCGTACCAGTCTTCCTCTGATCGAACAACAGCTGCTGGGATACCATAGGTGGACCCCTCTGAGCTGAAGTGTCGTACGATGGTTATTGTTGCTCGAACCTTCCCTGTAGCTCGGATCTCTGGGGGCACCCGCTGACCCTGTGCTCGCTAGCTCCGCAAAGAAGACACTGCCCCTTGGTTCTGCGACAATCTTTCTGCATGTGCCCTGCCTCTGGCAATAATCTCAAAACAGGGCCCTCCGCTGCGGCTGCTGAGGTGAGAAGGTACGCTTCATCTGCGTAACACCCGGCCTGTGAACTGGGATCGCTCCACGGGGGGAAAATGTAGCCCGTGCTCGAACTACGTGGGGTCTCCTGTCCACCGATCGTTTGCCCTTGGCCTTCTCCGCCAATCTGTTTATTGATATATTCCCTAGAAGCTATTATTTTATAGTACCGGTTTGTATATTACATATTAGAAGCTTGGGATATTCATAGTTATAATAACAGTCTTGCTCAAAATGGTAGTATACTATCCGGTTTGATTCTACCTCAATATGTGCATGTGTTTCTTTTAGCATATCACTTATACATATTGGTAGAGCCCTTAGGATCTTTGCTTGACTACCAGCGTTGTGATGGCAGTCACACTACTGGGGGCTGGGTAGTCTATAAGCACATCCTTATACAGGTCCCTAGCCGTAGGATTATAGAGACGGGGTATCGATACTCCAGAGTAAACTAGTGTATACGCTTTTCATCCCAGCAGGAGAGATGATCTGTCCCACAGCCATCAGTACGTTGTACTGGAGATGGTATGCAGGTGCTCATTGGGTTATGAGTTACACTAGACATGACTCATGGGGAACTACTGGTTGGTATTATACCTATCGTCAGGTAGCAGTTCCCAGGTGACATGAGTACAGCTTAGTATGTCGACTTGACATCGCTACTTCGTCTCGAGTGTATTCCCACTGTTATTAAATTACTACCCTACCACGGCTCAAATGAGTCGTGCAAACAGGTAGTAGTTGGGTGCGGTCCTGAAGCACTTGGAGGAAGTAGTGCTTAGATAGGATTCGTCTCTCCCAGTATTGGGGGTTGATATCGCGCTGTGTTCGGAAAGCCATTACACAAAATCCCTGGCCAGGGCAAGCGAGATTTACTGTAGGTACTCCAGTAGTTTCTCAAGGTGTTTTAGGCTCTACTCCAACATGACTTATTGCGCTATTAGGGGTCTGATAGTTACCGCCCCCTAGGCCTGATATGCGAGTATCTTAGACGAACAGACCGGACTGTACGAAGATTGTCACAGATAGGCTCAGTAGGAGTTTGGATGGGCTTGCTCATCGGCCTTCTTATTGACAGATACCTGGGTAGCCGTTACGTGCAGCTAGTACCGCTGACGTGCTTGTAGTTAAACCTACTGCTAGCATACTATCAAGTCTTTAGAGTCCCACACAGAGGGTTTCCCTACTTCGGGTAAAAGATGTAGAGACTGTATAGTTTTACGGCAGGGTTTCGATCACATACGTGTACTTGTGCATGGATGATGTTCGGGCGGATAATACTAGTGGGCTTTGGTTTAAGCCAGATCCTAGTATTATATTATTGGATTGTTATCATCTTATTGTATTCGTATTTTTCGGAATACGAATACTGGTATGTATATACGGTGAGGGCATTCTTGTAATTTTACATGGTATGCTTCTAGAAGGAGACACCTAGTTATTTGGTTTATCTATTTTTGCAAAATAGATTAATGGGGTGTAATTGGAGATATTTGTGGCATGGGTGTGAAACATGGCTCATTGAGTTGTTTATTAGTTTGTATTCACTATTGAAACATGATGGCTATTTTCTATGTGAAAATAATCCATGCTTCAATGAGTGAAGACTTGAGCCATTCTCCACACTCACACTACCCTAGCTCATTTGCATTCTCTTTTTCTCTCTCCAAGTTTCCTCTCCTTCTTCCTCAAAGACTCTTGCCCTCACATGAGTTGTGAAACAAAGAGTCTCATGAGATAAAACACTCCATTAGCTACTCTACATCACCTAGGCTACTTAGATTAGCTAACTAAGTACCCTAGTTATCTCGATTTAGAGGTAGGAGCTCAAAGTACATACTCTTGGATGGATCGTCTTTGACGTGAGGAGGCCGACGATCAAACACGATCCGTATACTTTTTGAGGAGCTCAAGAAGAGGAGGGGGAGAACAAGAAACGAAGGACTAGTACACGGAGGTATAAATTTCTTCATAGTAGTTAGTACCTCCTATTAGTTTAGTTAGTTAAGGGATCAATAAAGATCCTGGAGTTTAGTCGGTATTGCGAAGTCCGTAAAAATCGTTTTTTGCGTATTCCGCTTCCCCGTAAACCCGCGGGGTGCACGACATCGACTTATAGTGGTATCAAAGCCCACTAAACCTTAACTAGCTAGTTAGCAAGTAGTTAGAACTTCGATCGTCGGAAAAAACCCGAAATCACAACTTCAAGATCTTGCTTGCTGTCGTTTTTAAAAACTGATCAGAAAATTATTTCAGTGGCCTTAAAAATACAAGAAAGGTATTGTAAGAATACAAAAGTAAAACGAGAAGGTAACTCGCCTAGACCACCGTGGAAGCACGGCGAAACAGTGCGTTTCGCCGCGGTTCCGCGGCCGAGTCGAGGCCGAGTTGCACCGATTTTCTTCTGTGGGTCTTATTTTTGGAATTGTGATTTTTTGAATATTTGGTTTCTGCCCAGTATTGTATGTGTGCTGGTTTGTACATAGGGTAGGCACAGAAAATATGTTCGATCGAAATTCAAAAGTTCTAGGCTAAGTATTGTTCTGTGTTTTTTTATATGTGTTCGTAAACTTCCGCTAATTGCTATACGTCGATTAGTTGGGTGTTGCACATATCTGGTTTTGATGGTTTGTGTATATGGAGTATTGGATCATCGTGGATAAATAGTCGGGGGATGTGAGAAGAGTGTTTTCTTTTCTTTCATTCATGTAAATTTGTAAAGTGATGTAATATTATTTTGCGGGGAACATCCGGGTTGAGGTTGTATCCACCGTTGTATTATTTCATTTACTGTTTTTTGCTCTTAGGATAGACCAAGGTGGGGTGCACAAACTACCGGGTTCTTGATGTGCCGAGTGGCCTACTCATTTTACTGAGGGAGGTTGCTTCACTTCAGGAATTTGGCGTGTAGTTTGCCGCACCCGTAGGGGTCTAGGATGGGGTTTGGCTATTCATCACGACCGTGGAATCTGTCTTTCGTTATAGGCTTAAACGAAACGCGGAATTCCTAGTATATCCAATATGTTCATCTGTGATCTGGAATGCCTATTATTGCGTGAGATGAATGGATATATATATATAATAGACGTTGCTTATGTTTTGCACCCGCGCTAGTCCAGCCCCCGCTCTGTCGTTAGTTAAGTAACTCAACGGTGCATGACGGGGCCCCGTGGCGAATGCAGATGGCATAAGCGTACGTTGTATTTTCGTTTCTTTTTGCAATGATAGGGTTAAATGATGGGACAGTATTAATTGATTAATGCAAAGAAAACAAACCAAAGATGAATCGTTAGAACAGTTTCAAAACCACGCGGTTTTCTTCAAAAAGCAACTTTTAAATACGGAGTCTAAACCACTCCTTTAAAAGCTATCATGGTTCCTTCGACTATCAAGTTCACTACGTTCACGGTTTCGCCAAAACCATTCGTAACCCTACGTCATTTCAGATGGGTATTCAGTAGTATTCAAGCTATGTATTTCGCCAAGGCATAGTGATTGGTAGCTACTGGGTATTCATTTGTAGCATAGATAGATGCGTTGGTTTGGGATAGTCGTACTACTATTTTGGCCTTCATCAAGGGTATGTACGGGTGGGTTTAAATTAACCTGGACAATGACGGGTAGAACTTGACTTTCGACTTATGATATGTTGTCCTTCGTCAAGGTCATAAAAGCATGGGGCAAAAAATCCACATCAGGTGTTTCTAAGGAAATTGAAACTTGCTAGTGTTGCATACCGTTTGGAGTGTGATAATTTTGGTAGGATTCCTTCAAGGTTATCACACGATGATATTTGGATCCCGATCCTACTGTGAGTCTTCAGGATATTTTTCACTAAAACAATAAATGTTATAAACCAAGTAGGTGCCTAGAACGGTGTTAGCGGAGCTACGCCTCCAGGGAAAAGAGGTAATGTAATTAAGGAATATCGCGAAAGCGTTGAAAAACCTCTCTCGAAGTACCAACACCAGCCTAGCCGAAAGGTTAAGCAAGAATTGTAGGGTGAGATTAATTCTGACTAATTTTTCTTTTATGGTTTGAGGAAGAATTCGAGAAACAGTGGGAGTCGTCATGTTTAGATAAACTAATAACAAATCTAAACTTGTAAGAGCATCATGCTGAGTGTTTCTCCTCTCTCTCCTTATTGCAGTGACCAAGATGACCAGCCTTAAGTTACTATTAGGTAATAAATTGACTAGGCCAAACTATATTGATTGGCTAAGGAATGTCCAGATGTCCATTACTTATGACAAGCTGGGCTACCTCCTTACTACTAAATCCCCCGCCGTCCCAGGTCCAGATTCCACCGTCGTGGATGAAGATATCCGAAAGACATGGAAAAAAGACAGTGCGAAATCCAAGTACCTCGTGTTGGCCTCAATGGATAGTGAACACTAGAGGCAGTACGAGAAGATGGACTTAGCTTCCATCTTCCTTAATACCAAAGATTTATATGGAGAGAAATCTCGTATCGCAAGATATGAGACCTCGAAAGAATTGCTTCAGGCGAGGTTGGCTATCGGGTCATCAGTAGGGGACCACGTCCTTACAATGATTACCTATATTGAAGAGCTCACGGACCTTGGGACCACGTTGGAGAAAGAGTTGTATACTAGCTTGATTCTATAGTCCCTCCCCTCCACCTACGCCCAGTTTATCTTGAATTTCAACATTCAGGGGAAGGAAGTTATACTTCCAGTACTCCTCAACATGTTGAGGAGCGCTGAGGGCACCCTGAAGGAATCCAGGGAGACACGCATTCTGCTCATTGGGGAATCTTCATCTTCTAGATCCAAGGCAAAAGCCAAGAGAGAGAAGAAGAAGGCCTCCACCAAGCAGATAGGCGGTTTCAGTAAGGTAGAGGGAAAGGACAGGGCAAAAGTTTCGGGGCTAATAGTAGGGAAGGAGGAATGTTTCTATTTTCACGGAAAATGGCATTGGTAGAAGGACTGCAGGGCTTGGAAAGCCAGAATCCAGGATTCGAAGCACGTTATAGCTTCGGTTTCGGGTGTGTTTATGATTGAAAACTGTCTGTCAATTAACTTTACTTCCTGGGTACTAGATACCGGATCAGGATCTCATATCTATAATTCATTACATACTTTGAGAAACCGTAGAGTTATCAAGGCAGGTGATATGACTCTCAGGGTTGCTAACGGAATGAGCGTGGATGCTGTATCCGTAGGGGAATATCACCTAGGATTGACAAGTGGGCAGATATTGATTTTGCGTAACTGTTTGTGTGTACCTAGTCTGGCTTGTAATATCATATCTGTATCTTTACTTTCTGAGGAAGGTTATGATTGTACATTTGTAAGCGATATGGTCCATATCTACCTTAATCAAAGTTTGATTGGGTCAGGTATACTAGATAACGGTATATACGTATTAAATCAAGCTCAGGTTTTCAACGTCCAGAACACACTTAAAAGAAAGTCTCCAGAATTAAATCAGGCTTTCTTATGGCATTGTAGACTGGGTCACATAATTGAAACACGGTTGACGAAGTTACATAAAGAGGGATATTTGGATCCGTTCGAATATCAGTCCTATGCAACTTGTCAATCATGTCTTAAAGGAAAGATGACAAAGACTCCGTTCACTGGACACGGAGTAAGATCGAGCGAGCTCTTGGGACTCATTCACAGCGACGTGTGTGGTCCAATGTCTACACATGCAAGAAGTGGTTATTCCTATTTCATTACTTTTACGGATGATTTCTCAAGATATGGACATGTATTCTTGATGAAACATAAATCCGAGGCCTTTGAGAAATTCCGGGAATATAAGAATGAAGTCAAAAAACAAACAGGCAAAAGTATCAAGACACTTAGATATGATCGAAGTGGTGGATACTTGAGTGCCGAGTTCCTGGGTTATTTAAAAGAGAATGGAATTCTCTCTCAGCTTACTCCTCCATACACACCTCAACACAACGGTGTATCAGAAAAGCGGAACAGAACTTTATTGGATATGGTACGTTCCATGATAAGTAATGTTGAGTTACCGCGATCCTTTTGGGGCTATGCACTAGAATCAGCTGTATATCTTTTGAACAAGGTTCCTACCAAGACTGTGCCTACCATACCATATCAAATGTGGAGTAGGAAGAAACCCTATCTTCAGTATCTGAAAATATGGGGATGTCCAGCCTTTGTAAAAAAGCAGCATGCGGACAAGCTCGAGGTACGCTCAGTATTGTGTAAGTTTGTGGGATACCCAAAGAACTCCAGGGGGTATCTTTTCTATTACGCAAAGGAACAAAAGGTCTTTGTTTCTCGGCATGCCCACATTTTTGAAAATCAATTTTTAGAAAAATAGATAAGTGGGAGCGCAATAGAACTGGAAGAAATTCCAGAACCACAAGCTATTACTGAAAGTATGGTGGAACCAGAAGTTTCGAAAGAACCGGACATCCCTGCGCCACTCCGTAGGACTGGTAGGCAGTCTCATCCACCTGAGAGATACTACGGTTTTCTCATAGACGGGGATAGAGAGGATTGCATCATCAACGATGATGAGACAACTACCTTCCAGCAAGCCATTAAGAGCAAAGACTCGGTAAAATGGCTGGATGCCAAAATGGAGTCCATGTCCACCAACAAAGTATGGACTTTGGATATTGCTCCACAAGGGGTAAAACCCGTAGGCTGTAAATGGATCTTCAGAAAGAAGATTGGTGTAGATGGACAGGTTGAAACCTATAAGGTTAGACTTGTTACAAAAGGTTTTCGTCAAAGACCTGGTTTGGATTATGATGAAACCTTTTCTCCAGTGGCTATGCTCAAATCCATTCTATCACGCCCTGCTTCCCAGCGTATGGATAAGGAGACGTGGCTAGGCCTACGACGTTTTTACTCAGAAGTAAATACGTTAAACGTAAATAAACAATATAATGTAAATGTACACAAGAATGACATGAGATGTAAAAGAATATCAACTTTTATTTATTAAACATTTCTTTAAAATACAACTGAAAAGTAAATACAATGCGGAAAGCAATGCCTAAATAATGGCATGAACTGAAAGTAAAAGTATATACAAGTGAACTAGAGCTCGGGGTCCTCGATGAACTGCTCCAAGTCTTCTGAGCTGGGCTCGATCTCTAGAGAGTCGGGTCCTCCTGACAACATTCCAAAGAAAGAAGAGAAATGAATGTCGTCAGCGAGCAATCACTCGGTAAGTCCTAAAGAGAGATAGAAATAGAATAGACAGATAAGAGAGAATATAACTGAATAATGTATGTTTGTTATACTAACGTAGTTGTTTGTAGCTTGGTACAGAATATACCAGTGTATACGAGAGGAGTCCAACTATTCCGTGGACTAAGGTATACGGAGCACAAGGAACCGTTAAGCCACGGACCAACAACAACAGATATTCAGGTTAGGTGTATTAAAGTGACCATCGTCGTGCCACTTTTAACACATTCCGTACCAATCTACCCCTTTAAAACCCCGTAATGTTTATTGTATTGTTTTGTAGTAATTTGTAGATGTAAGACTTGCCGAAACCATGATATTAATTGTTCATGTAAACGGATAAGAATGTAAACGGATAGTCATGTAATCAAGTCAATGTATATCCATGGTTCGGTCAAATCAATTCATATTGATATAGATAGTATTCTTGTATAAATGGATTCATATTGTATTGGAGTTATATTTGAATTGTATTTAAGAATGGATTGTATTCGGATTGTATTCAGATTAGACTGAGACTCAGATTGAGTCAGACTCTTTAAACAGAATTGAAGTACTGAAATAGTTTTGGAGTTATCGGTAACTGCTACACATTGACGGCAGGATTTGTGTCTTTTTCCAAGACAATTATCGTATTGATAACACCGTTTTAGTTGTCTACCTTAAATAGGCAAGCACCCACTTTCTCCGGCTCCCTGAGGCTCAAGAGAATTGGTCCCGCTTAAAGCTATGATTACTAAGGTCCTTATTGTAAATTAATATAACTTGAAGGGGTTTTATGAAAAATAGTTTTGATAAAATTTCAAAATAAATCTCAAGTATTTATTTATCGTATTCATGGATGTAATTTTTAAAATGAAGTATTCTAGTGAATATAAACCTAGATTGAATAGTATATAGTATTTTCATGTAATTTGACTTGTATGGATTCTTGATGGTATTTTCATGAACTTTTATAATTCTTTTATTTTGATTTAGAAAACATGGAATATATTATATATTTAAAATAGATAGTTTGATAATATTATATATAATTATTAGAAAATAAATAAATTTGTTAATATAGAAAATCACGTTTTCTTAAAAATTGTAATAAAAATTCCATCGAGATCGTATGCTCCGTGAGGAGGTCTGCATCTCGCCCTACTAGTCCGATGGATGTGCGATAATCCACACCAACCAAATCGGATTCCCCAAGAGTGGGCTGTAGAGACATAATCGTAAGTAATTTGATTAAAACAATCTTAAAGAATACAGTTTTATTAGTTTAAGGTATTTTATTGTAAAATTGTATTAGCCATAAAAATATTGTTTTCAAGCCATCGTGCTATGTCATGATGAGTGTTGTGATGAGATAGGTCATTAACTCGTGAGGTTTTCTAAACGTAATATGAGCAAATATGATGAAATAATGTCGTAGGTAAACTTTGTGGTATTAAACTGTAAAAGTGGAATAAAAGTTGTATTGCATGGTAATTTGAATTGGAACTTGTTATAAATGTTGTTTAATGGTTGCTAAACAATATATAAAGAAATGGTTGATTTGTTATTAAGAAAAGTTGGGTTTTAACAAATTTAAAATTGGGAGTCAGAATAACTCCACTTCCGACGAGTTTTGAAAAGAGATCTTTTTAGAATAGGAAGAGAGGAGAGGGGATGGGACTTACTGGTTAAGAAGAGAGAGGGGAGGTATAGGAATGGTTTGAAAGCGTCATGGAGTCGCGGTGTCGCCGGATTTGTCCTGAGTCATTGCCGGAAGATGACCTTGGGCTAACTCCACTTGTACAACTAATTTGATTTAGAAAAATATGAGAGTTTTGATGATAGATTTCAAAATAGAAAGGGCTAGGGTATGGGGTGGTATTTATAGAATTGAATTAGGGTTTGGGGAATTAAAAATGATAATTAAAATGCATTAAACATTGGATTAAAAGCTCATTTTTAATTCTCTGTTTAATTTCAGGAAAAACAAACAGAACTAGGGTAGTTGGGGAAGGCCACGGGGTGTTAGGGAAAACTTGGGAGCATTTCCCACGGGGAGGCCCAGCAGCGTCGGCCCCAGATGAAATCTCGCAGGTCGTTGGTGAAGGGTGTGTACTTGGATTTTGGCCATGTGTCAGGGTCGTTTCATATATCTCAATGCACATGTTTGATTTCTGAGACTTTTCATTTTTACGTGTATTGCACGTGTAAAATTTTTGGCTTTCAAAAATTTTAAAAGAAAAATCATTAAAAATAATAAGTGGCTAAGGGGATTTGAATATCGAGGTTATGTCACAGTAGTGCAAGGCTTTACCAATGAGCTACAAGTGCTTTCTTGTTGTTCTTGAACAAATTAAATACTTATAGCGTACTCAGGGTTGCAAATACTCTATTTAGTACTTTAATTTTAAACAAAATTTGTACATTATAAACAGAGTCGTTACACATTCGGATCCTTCTTGCCATTGCTGCCTTCCATGATTATGAAATTTGGCAGATGGACGTAAAGACCGCTTTTCTGAATGGAAATTTGGAAGAGTGTGTTTATATGGATCAGCCGGAGGGTGTCACTTCCCGCTTCTCGGTGTACAGCGGAGGGGACGCGATTGGCCGCTACTTATTTACTCAGAAGTAAATACGCTACGCGTAACTAAGCAATATAAAAAAAAATATACACAAGAGACAAATGTAAATGAACAACAACTTTATTTATTAACATTCTTTTGTATAATGCATCTGAAAAGTAAATACATGGAATGGAAAACAATGCCTAAACAGTAGCATAACAGAAATGTAAAGGAAATGTACAAGTGTAAGTACAGCTCGGGATCTTCAGTAAACTGGTCAAAGTCTTCATTGCTATGCTCTATCTCTGGAAGGTCCGAATCACCTGACGACATTTCAAAGAAGAAGAAAGAGAATGTCGTTAGCGAACAATCGCTCGGTAATTCCCGTAATATAGACAAGAAAGAAATAGACAGAATAGAGAGTATATTGTTATATTGTTATAATGTTGTATTTAGTGTTAACGCTGTTGTTTGTAGCTTGGTACAGAAGAGCCCAGTGTATACGAGAGGAGTCTCAGTAGACCAGAGACTAAGGTGAACGGAAAGTACAAGGAACCGTTTATGCCACGGTATAACAGCAATGGAATACAGGTTAGGTTTCTTAATTCTTGCAGTCTCGTGCCACTTCTAACACCATCCGTACCAATCTACCCCTTAAACCCCACGATGTCTTGATTGTATTGTTTGTATTGTAAATGTGTTATTTATATTGTTTTGTAAATGTAAATGGAAGACTTGCCGAAACCATGATATCGTATAAATGGAAAAGGAAGTACTGGATAATCATGTAAATAGAATATATCCATGGTTCGGTTTAGTCAAGTTATAACAGATTGAATATATGAATTCATGTTGAATTATTATATTATAGATTGTACTTGAATCATATTCAAGTCAGATTGAATATATCGAGACTCAGTCTGAGTCAGACAGATAGAAAAGAACTTGAAATCCTGAATTAAGTTTTGATGTTATCGGTAACCGCTGCATATGGACGACAGGATTTGTGTCTTTTTCAAAGACGATTACCGTGTTGATAACACCGTTTGTTAAGTTGTCTACCTTAAATAGGCAAGCACCTTTATCTCCGGATCTCTGAGGCTCAAGAGACTGGTCCCACTTAAACCTATATTTACTAGGGTCTTTATTGTAATTTATAAAACTTGAGGGGGTTTTATGTAAAAATAATTTTGTATAATTTTCAAAATACACCTCAAGTAATTAATTATTGTATTTAGAGTTTTCATAGATGTAGATTTTATATATGTGACATTTTACTGAGTAAAACTTATTTTTCATAATATATTGTATTTAATTGTAAAGTATTGAACTTGTATGGAATTGCATGGTATTTTTTCGTAAATGAGTTGTTTTTCTTTAATTTTGGAAATGTGGAATATTATAAATACTAAAAATAGATATCAAAGTGGAATATTATAAATACTAAAAATAGATATTTTGATATTAATTATATATATATATATTTATTAAAAATATAAGTTTTATTTATAATAGAAATCGCATTTTCTAAAGAGAATTGTATTTTTAAATCTTTTGAGATCGAATGCTCCTTACGGAGGTCTGCATCTCGCACTACTAAGCTCGAGGATGTGTGATGATCCGCACCATCCCGAACGGGTTCCCCAAATGGGTTGTAACGGCTCTTTGCAAAGATTTGTTTAAAATACATAATCTTGTAGAAAAAGGTTTTAATAGTAAAAGGTATTTATATGTAAAATTGCATTTTTCTCGTATTCTATGTTCCCGAAAGGTATCGTGCTATATTGCATATGAGTGTTGTAAGGAGGTAGGTCATTACCTCATGATCTATTTAAATGTATAGTAAGGGTAATGATGTTTTAATGTTGAAGCTAAACTATATAGTATTTTTCTGAAAAAGTGCGATAAAAATTACAATATGAATTCTTTTGAAATGGAGCTTGTTCAATATGTTTTGTTAATGATTAATAGTCATGTTGTGAGAGTTTGGTATTATTTTTTTTTTTAATGAAAAACGGAACTTTTAAAGAAAACCGAATAGGAAGTCGGATTAACTCCGCTTCCGTCGGGTTTTAGAGATACGAGTTTTTAGAATAGAAAAGTGAAGAGGGAGGAGGGACTTACTGGATTTTAGATTAGAGAAGAGGAAGAGGGAGTGGTAGGAGGTGCCGGTGCGTCGTTTCGTCACCGGGAGCTTCTAGGGTCGTCGTTGGAAGTTCGTCGGAGTTTCGCCCTTCACTAACTCCACTTGTACACAAAAGTTCTAGGGATTTTTCTTGAGAGTTTGAGCAGAGTTTTTGAGTGAGAATGAATGAGTTTAGATGTGGTATTTATAGGAAAATCTAGGGTTTAGGGTAGATGAAAGGGTGTGAGAAAATTGTATTAAATTTTGCATTAAAAAATTAAAAGAGAGTGTTTTAATTCTCTGTTTAATTTCAGAGATTTTAAATGATGCAGGGGGAGTGGGGTAGACCAAAGGTCTCAGAAGATTCAAGAAAATCGGGGATCAGACTCACCCGAACCGGCGCCACCGGCCGATTTGGCCGAGTCGCCGGCCCGAGTCGGCCGAGTCGGGCCTGGACTCGTCGCCACGTATCCCCCGTCGATTGGTCTACCTCCTGGGTTCGTTTGTTTTATATGTGACTTTTGATTTTTACGTGTTATGCTTGTGTAGACTCTTGGGATTCTAAAAATTTAAAAGAAAACTAATTAAAAGATTAAAGTGGCTGATGGGATTTGAACTCTAGTGCTTTGGTTCAGCAGTGCAAGGTCTTACCAGTGAGCTACAAGCTCTTTCTTGCTGTTAAAAAGTAAATCAAATACTTATAGTACTCACAGAAAATGCAAATACCCCAAGTATACATTAACTTTTGAACAAATTTTTGTACGCTAAAATTGGAGTTGTTACAGTCTACCCTCCTTACAAAAATTTCGTTCTCGAAATTTACAAATTTTATTTTAAGGACTAGTTTACAAATAGGTGAGGGTATCTTGCACGCATCTCATCTTCCCTTTCCTATGTTGATTCTCCTAGCATGTCTTTTCTCCACATCACTCGAACCAAGTTGACTTTCTTGTTCCGAAGTGACTTCACTTTCCTGTCCAGAATCTCAACAGGTTGTTGCTCACAAGATAAGTCGGGCTGTACAGTGAGCTCGGAATGATCGAGAATGTAGCTGGGGTTACTCACATACTTTCTGAGTTGGGATGTGTGGAATACGTTATGCGCTCTTCCAATGAAGGTGGAAGTGCCAAGCGATAAGCCATTTCACCGACTCGTTCGAGTATGTCGAACGGTCCAATGTATCTCGGACTGAGTTTACCCCGTCTTCCAAATCGGATAACTCCACGGTTCGGAGATATCTTTAAGAATACGTGATCTCCTGGCTGGAACTCCAAGTGACGTCGCTTTGCATCAGCACAGTGCTTCTGTCGATCTTGGGCTATGCACATCTTTTCTTTGGTAGTGCGTACCATATCAACAATTGCTACTATCATCTCAGGTTCAAGAAGTTCTCTATCTCCGATGTCGTCCCAACTTAATGGCGATCGACACTTCCTTCCATAAAGCGCTGCAAAAGGTGTCATTCCTATGCTTGCTTGGTAGCTGTTGTTGTACGAAAACTCCACAAGATGTAGGTGATCTTCCCACGATCCTCCGAAGTCTAACATAAACGCTCTGAGCATATTCTCCAAGATCTGAATAGTTCGCTCAGACTGACCATCTGTTTGTGGATGCTAAGCAGTGCTGAAGTTCAGACTTGTTCCCAAGCTTGCTTGCATACTCTGCCAAAATTGTGATCGGAACCTGGTGTCACGATCGGAGACAATGCAAACCGGTACTCCATGAAGTCTCACAATCTCTTGTATGGGTTCATGGGTATCAGAGATAGTACATATTTGAAGAGTTTAAATCTTAATTAGATTCTTACCTTCATGTACTTCTTTGCTAATGTCTCAATTGATTGGCCAACCCGAAATGGGATGAAGTGAGCCGACTTTGTGAGTCGATCCAGAATAACCCATACCGCATCGTTACCTTTTGTGCTGCGAGGGAAAGCAGTCACAAAATCCATTGTGATGTGTTGCCACTTCCATTATGGGATAGGTAACGGTTGAAGTAATCCAGCTGTCCTATAATGTTCAAGCTTTACTCGCTGACACACTAAGCATTTAGTGACGCTTCTGGCTACTTCACGCTTTATTCCATGCCACCAGTAATTCTGACGTAGATCTTTGTACATCTTTGTACCTCCAGGGTGTACTGAGTAGGGAGAGCTGTGGGCTTCTTTCATTAACTCTTTCCGAACAGAACCTTTTGGTACACATAATCTACTGCCATACCTTAAAGATCCGTGTTCATGGATGATGAAGTCTGTTCTGAGTCCATTCTCTACTTGTTCTCTGATTTTTTGCAACTTAGCATCACTTGCTTGAGCTGTTTTGATCTGATTGACGATTGTAGATTGAATTTGTAAATTCATCAAACTTGAAGCGTTACCTGGCATGACTACTTCAATCTCCATCTGATTTAAGTCTTGTTGAAGTTTCCATTGAGCGGTGAGATTCATTGCTATTGGTTGGCGACTAAGGGCATCAGGTACCACATTCATCTTTCCTGGGTGATATTGCATGTTGATGTCAAAGTCTGCCATGAGTTCTAACCATCGTCTCTGCGGCATATTAAGCTCTTTCTGAGTAAACACATATTTCAGACTCTTGTGATCTGTGTATATGTTCACTCGCTCACCAAGAAGATAATGGTGCCAAATCTTGAGAGCAAAGATAACGGCTGCCAACTCCAAATCATGCGTCGGATAATTGCGCTCATGAGTCTTCAGCTGTCTTGAAGCATAAGACACAACCTTACCGTGCTGATGTAGAACACATCCTAATCCCTTACCGGATGCATCACAATACACTTCAAAACCTCTAGATTGGTCCGGTATAACGAGAATATGTGTTGATGTCAACCTTGACTTGAGTTCTACGAAAGCTTGTTCGCATGCTTCTGACCACACAAAGTCTTCATCTTTACGTGTGAGCTTGGTCAGGGGTGTTGCTATCTTCGAAAAGCCTTCAATGAACCTTCTGTAATATTCAGCTAGACCCAAGAAACTTCGAATGTTTTTCACCGACTTTGGTGTTGGCCATTCACTTACTGCTGAAACTTTCGCTGGATCCACAGAGATTCCTTCGCCCGATACAATATGTCCGAGGAAACCAACTTGATCAAGCCAGAACTCTCACTTGCTGTACTTGGCGTAGAGTTGATGTTGTCGTAGAGTTTCTAAGACAATTCTCAAGTGTTCGGCGTGCTCTTTCCGACTCTTAGAATACACCAGGATGTCGTCGATGAAGATGATAAAGAATCTGTTTAAGTACTACCGGAAAACATGATTCATCAGGTTCATGAATATTGCTGTTGCGTTGATCACTCCAAATGGCATCATAAGAAATTCGTAATGTCCATAACAAGTTCTGAAAGCCGTTTTATGAATATCAGCTTCTTTGACCTTCACCTGATGATAACCTGAAAGAATATCTAATTTAGAGAAAACACAAGATCCACTTAGCTGATCGAATAGATCGTCGATACGCGGTAGCGGATACTTGTTCTTTATCGTTACTTCTTTCAAGGTTCTATAATCGATGCACATTCTGTATGAACCTTCCTTCTTCTTCACAAGTAATACCGGTGATCCCCAACTTGAAGTGCTGGGACGAATCCATCCTTTCGCCAATAATTCGTCCAACTGAGTTCGGACTTCCTTCAAACCATCCGGACTTAATCGATAAGGTGATTTGATCACCGGTTGTGCTCCTGGTACTAAATCAATGCTGAATTCAAGAGCTCGATCGGGAGGCAAACCCGATATATTTTCAGGAAACACATCGTCGAACTCTCGAGCCACTTCTGGCCTTGATTCTTCCTCTGCTTGAATTGCTGCAATTATTGCCTTCTTTGGTTTCACCTTGTAGGTACTTGGCTCCAGGGTACGGTCTCCACTTTTGAAATAGAAGACCAGATGGTCTGGAATCTCGAATACTACCCTCGATGGTAGCGTAGAATGTTCCTAACCAATCCATTCCTAGTACCACATCGAAATTCGGGATGTCCAGTACCTTGAAGTCGGCATAGAATTCTCTGCTGCAGACGACTACTAGACACAAGCTGATCCCATTGTTGTCTTTAGAACGCCATTTCCTGAACTGACATTCCAACTGGATACAAGCGGTGTGACTGAAATCGCATGAGTTCGGACGAACTGTTGCGACATAAAGCAATGAGATGCTCCAGTATCGAAGAGTGCTAATGCAGGAAGTGAGGCTACTAAGATTGTACCTAAAGTATGTGGGATATGTTTTAGGTATAGGAAAAATGTGTAGGTAGGTATTAAGACTGAAAGAAAGGTTTGAGAAGAAAGGGTTACCAGTGTTGACTTGGCCAGTGCCCTCAGCTTCTTCTAGGGTCATGGTGAAAGCCTGTCGCCGTGGTACATTTCTCCTGGCCGGAGGAGCATTTCTTGGAATGTTCCTTTGAACTTGATGGAACTGGTGAGGAGGAGGTGTAGTCGGTGGTCCTTTAGGTGGTAGAGCAGGGAGAGCTAGTCTTGGAGCAGGTGCCTGAATGGCTGGTCGCTGCTGGTAAGTGATTGCTGTCCTGGGTGCAGCAATTGGGTTGTGTCTTATGGGACAAGACCCAATATCATGAGTAGCTGAGATGCAGACTAAGCAAAGACGGTTGGCTCGCCGGCAGTCTTTCATCATATGTCCAGCTCTCTTGCAGTAGGTACAAAAGGCTGGGCTGGGCCTGTTATTCGGTACTTTCGGTCTCCTTAGCACAAATGGTGGTCTTGATGAGGCTCCTCCTGCCATCTGGGTGGCAGGGTGCATAACTCCAGAAGATTGAGGTTTGCCCCTCATCTTTACCATTGCCTCATAACGTCGGGCAGCTTTCAGAGCCGATTCATGAGTCGGAAAATCTCCTATGGCCAGTGCAACCTGGATTTCCGAATCCAAACCTTGTTGAAATCGACGGGCTTTGATCTCATCCGTCGGTATCAGGTGTGCCGAAAATCTATGCAGACACGTGAGAACAACGCTGTGGGGGAATTTGTTCCCTGATTGAAAATCAGGAAAATATTCAGAAGAGGCATCACGTGCTCACACGTGACCAGCGGTCACGTGTTGGCACGTGATAGTTAAGCAGCGGCACAAAGCATATTTGTTCTCTAATTAAAAGTCAGGAAGAAGCTTCAGAAGAGGCATCACATGCTCACACGTGACCAGTGGTCACGTGACGGCACGTGATGGTTAAGCAGCGGCCAGAAAACAGAGCGTAGAAGAAGAGAAGCCCATTCCAGGGGTCACGTGCCTACACGTGACCAGGGGTCACGTGCTCACACGTGACCAACGGTCACGTGGCCACACGTGACCGGCTTTAAAAGCCTTATTCTTTAACAGAATTAAATTCTGAGGAAAGATCCTTCAAATCTTTCCAAAATGAAGAAGAATTATTTGAAACCGTTGGATCAAGAATGTGAAGGTGATTAAATATCACCAATTTATGGAAAAACCTTGGGCTTGGAAAGATTTCCCCCTAAATCTAACCGAAATAACAAAGAGATATCTTTGGACTTAAAATCCAATGGTGAATAAAATTTACCTAATAATCTAAAGGCCCAGATTAATGATGAAGATGAATCAAATCTCTCAATGAACAAATCAAATCTTTCAATGAAAGATTTACCAAACAGATTGATTCTTTTCCTTCTCCTATAAATAGGAGCCAAGAAAAGAAGAAAGGACCCTTTTCGGGAGATATACACAGAGAGAGAGATATAGAGCCTTGGAATCTTGAAAATTCAGAAGGAAGTATTTGATTCTCTGCAAAAGAAAAAACCCTAGGTAAGAAAAGAGAAGAGAGGCTTCAAAAGAGAATTTAATTCTTAAAAGAGTTTAACTGTTATATAAAGAAAAGAACTTAGTTCTTTCTCTGGTTGAGAATCTGTAAAGTGCACATCTCCCCATGAATTGAGAATTTAATTCTCATTGGGTTGAGATACTGCCATGCAGATCTAAAACACAGAGGAGGAACTGAGTTTTGAGAATTTAATTCTCACAGAATTACAGGAATTTAATTCCTTTGAGATAAAGTTAGGGTTTAACCCTATATTATAGGAATTTAATTCCTTAAAAATGGACAGAACCTGGGTTTAACCCTAATTGAGAACTTAATTCTCTCAAATCTACAGGAATTTAATTACCTTAAGAAGAAATTAGGGTTTCACCCTATGCCAGAATTTAATTCTTTACATATATGGGGAATTTAATTCCTACAGAAAAGAAATTAGAGTTTAACCCTATCTAAGAATATAATTCTTCAGAAGAAAATAGGTTTTAATTCCTCTAAAATTTATTGCTTGGGTTTAACCCTATGAAGAATTTAATTTTTAAAAGATGAACAGATCTTTAAAACATGCAAAAAACCAGAGTCACGTGCTACCACGTGACCCCTGTAAAGATCCACAGAAAAGAGCTTTGAGGCGACGCCTCATGTGCCCCACGTGACCCCTGAAGGACACAAAGAAAAAGCAAAAGAAACAGAAGCTATGGGCGCCCTCACATGCTACCACATGACCCCTTGGCTGAAGCTCTAGTATACAAACAATTAAATTCCCATCACGTGACAGCACGTGATGCTCCAAAGTATTCAATACTTTTGGCAGAACAAAGAGAAGCAGGGCGCTCTCACGTGCTACCACGTGACCCCTCTTGCCTTAGTGTTTAACACTAAATTGAAACCTCTGTATCCAGTGTTTAACACTGATTCGCCTTAGTGTTTTAACACTAATTGAAAAACTCTATTTGCAGTGTTTAACACCGAATTTCTTAGTGTTTAACACTAAATTAAAATCTCTATTTCCAGTGTTTAACACTGATTTGCTTTAGTGTTTAATACTAATTTGAAAGCCCCGTTGCTAGTGTTTAACATTGACTATCTTTTAGTGTTAAACACTAGCTTGCTAATCTTGATCTCAGTGTTCAACATTGTTGGTCTTTAGTGTTTAACACTAGGTTTAGTCCAATTGGCTAAGTTTCTAGAGGTAAAGCCTCTCCTTCAATGAACCAACAGAAGGCCAATATTCTAAACTTGATTGGACTTAGCCCAAGAAGGCCATAAGTTCTCAATTCAAACTTAACTGGGCTAATGGGCTCATAATATTATTAGTTGATCTTGGTTCCAAATTGGGCCAAAGACTATTTAATCTACCTTAGTTCAAGGGTACATCTCTTCACTCCTTTGATACTTGGCGTTGTAATTTCTCAACGTCTTCAAAGAGATGACGGGTCCCGATGACCACACATTGATACAGACTGTGGGGTCCTTAAACTAATGGACTATGAGGTCCTTAACCTTGACCGTGATGTCTTAAAACTAATGCCGGACTGTGGGGTCCTTAAACTCATGGACTATGAGGTCCTTAACCTTGACCGGAATGTCTTAAAACTAACAACGGACTATGATGTCCTTAATCTTGACCGGGATGTCTTAAAACTAACGTCGGACTGTGGAGTCCTTAAATCCTTGGACTATGATGTCCTTAACCTTGACCACAACGTTTTAAAACTAACATTGGACCGCAATGTCCTTAAACTACCTATTGACCGAAATGTCACTAAACTAAACAACAGGCCCCCCCTTAATTGCTCTCTTGTTGAATCTAAACGATCCCGTTAAGTTGATCTTAGTCTAAAAACTAGACTAACGTATCCTTAACAAACGTTTAAGTTGATCTTAGTCTCAAACGGGGCTAACATATCCTTAAACACAAACCCCAAACCCAAATCTAAGAAAGATACGGATTTGGACTAGTCCACGCCCTACGGGCGACGACATAACTCAGTCTCCGTATACAATCCACGGGCAACCAAACACAAAACAAACACCCACGACACGAAGTGACCATCTGGAGAAGGAGAAAGTTGTTACCGCAATGCGGTAGCGTAATTAACTGCAGGGGCTTGCACCTGCAGGGAAGAGCGTCCCCACAATCAAAAACCCCTCAAGCGAGGGGGAATCTGACGAAGTCTGCTACATCGGACGCATCCGTTTAAACCTCCGATATGCGGTGCTATAAATCAACTTGGCATCTTCGGAGAGGTGGACGGATAGCACCAATTAGCATCTGCCCCGAATTTCAGGCAAGACGTCCGTCGCGTCGTCATTCGGAGGGGAACAGATTCTGGCACGCCCGGTGGGACCTTTTCCTCTTTCCACTCCACACTTCGTGTGTCGTGATTCGCGAACCAATCGCGGTTTGCTAATGGTTGCCCTTAGGTTTCGAAGTACTAAGATTTGGCGTTTCGTTTGCTGCAGAAAACAAAAGGATCAATGGCTGGCAACTGCTCGAACTGCTCCAACTGCAAATGCAATCGACGCTCCGCCTCACCTGGAGGTGTATCCTATGGACCGCAGGCTGCTTCCCTGTTTACGATGCCAGTGGAATAGGTAACTCAGGCCACTACCGGTCTTTTTTCGGGACCATGCTCCCGCCTGCAAGCTTCACCATGCCAATGCCCGCACCGGAAGCGAGCAAGAAGTCGGTCTTTGATCGACTTGCTACTCCTACGGCCCCTCTCAACGGGTCGTCCAACTCCTCGGTCTTCACCAGGCTAAGCCTGAACTTCAAAAGGCTCGCCAAGAAGCCCATGATATCTGAGGTGGCCATCCCGAGGAAGACAGCTGCTCCCGAAGTCGTCAAGGCGGCTTCTTCTCCTAGAGGGTCGGTCTTCGCGAGACTGACTACCCCCATTCCCGCTCCCGCTCAGAAATCTGTTTTTGACCGGATGGACGTAGCTTCTCAACGAACGTCAGTCTTCAAGAGGCTGACACCGGCAGTAGCCCCTCCCCAGAACAGGGGGCAAGACGAAGCCGTCGCTGAATCAATCTCAACAACCCGTCATGCCCGACGTCGCCACTGGCGCCGGATAAGGAAGACTGGGGGCAACTCCCCCTCCGGGCTAACTCCACCAGCTCCAACGGTGGAAATTGAGACTGCTGTTCCAACCGGGAACAGTTTCGAGCTGCTAAATTGGGTACGCAGAAATTCGCCAACTGCGGTTCTCAAAAGATCCCCTCCACCTACGGAGAATGTTATAGAAACAAAGCCGGAGCAGCCTCCTCAACGGCTGTCCTCCAAAATTTACAAGGTTTGGCGACGGGTTCAGGACTCAGTAATCATTCGAGATCACTCTCACCGGCAGAAGAAGGTGAAAGTTCAGGAGGAAAAGAACCGTCCTGTCAAACCACAAAGGACGACAACCACTTGGGTGCCCGCTGCAACGGCCCCCTCAACGTCAACTGCCCACAAGAGGAGAAGGCTGGAGAAAGTCCCCGCGCCTGCGGCAACTGCCAAAGGCGGTGAGCGTAAACGCCCTAAGTCCGGGGGCATCGTGGTCCATACTGTATACATGGCGTCGGGAAAAGAGGACAGCCGTGCATCTATGGGTCATAGACCGCTTACACGGTCGTGACCAAAGCTCAGGAGCAATAGCAGAAGCTCCAAGAAATGATGGACGCGATGGCCGCCCTCACTGGGCCGAAAGAAAGCCCCGAAGCGTCATCTGATCAACGCCAGGAGCAAGAAACTGACGCTGAATTCCTTCGTAGGATATTGGAGAAGAAAGATAAAGAGGCTGCCGAACAAGCAGCCAATATAAAACGAATGGCCCTCCTGTTCCAGGACATGGTGGGAATGATGATCCAACAAGATTCTCCTGCTGAAGATCCTCCAATCGTCCTTGAAAACGACAAGGGAGAAATGTCAAATCCTCCACCGGCTCTGTCAACAGCCAAGGAGGAGACAATCTCCAAAGCTGACCTAGACGAATATATAGCTCAGCAGATATGGGTTCATCAGGCGACTGAGGCAGTTGGTCAGGCCGTAAAAACGGGGCGACCATATCCGAGCTGGTATGATCAGATCAAGTACCCACCGGGCTATACAATACCGAAATTTCATGTCTATAAAGGGACGGGCAATCCCCACCAGCATGTTACCCAGTTCAGGGCGCTTTGCGGCAACACCGGTGGTGATGATAAATTATTGCTTCGCCAGTTCGTCGGTAGCTTGTCAGAAACGGCGTTCGAGTGGTACTTTGAGCTCCCGAACGACTCCGTCAAAACATTTGCGGAGATGGAGCTGCTATTTACACAGCGATTCGCGAGCGCCAGCGAACGCACTCCGATAACGGCATTGATTGATTAATGCCAGGGTGAAACCAGGTGAGACGTGGGTCCAATACGCTATACGCTGGCGAAACTTGTGGTCGAAATGCGAACAACGCATTGAGGAAGCGCCCGCGGTGGGCATGTTCGTGGGTACTGTTCACACCATAATATTGTATTATCATATTCCCCATTCTTATTCTTTTTATAAATAAATAGGTGCTTTTGACGCATGTCTGCTACATATTACATGTTACAGATTTTTGGATCTAAAACAGTGAAAAAGGTAAAAGACGATGCAAAAGTGGAACTACAACCAACAAATAGAAGGATCTTAATCAAGCCTATACAAAGATCAGTACAAGGCAATGCAAGGTCCAAGATGTCAAAGCAAACGGTTAAAAGTTCACTACAATTCACTATGAAGATCTGGAGAAGAAACAGAAGTCAATATGAGAAAATACTTATGTAAACACGAAGCCTAAAATTACCAGAATCTGAAGCCCAAAATTCAAAGCCCAACCTTCCTTTTTGGCCGCGGAACCACGGCCAAACCATGCCTCGGGCCGCGGTTCCGCGGCAGGGTAGTGCAGTCAGGAGAAAATCTTTTTATCATATTTTTGTGGCGGCGTTGACTGGTCTTTATAGGGCTATTTTTGTAATTGTAGACATGCGAGTCATTGTAACCCTAGGGTTTCCTATCTTCTATAAATAGGGACTCTAAATCATTGTAAATCTTATGCCTCCCTATGCCTCCTTTTAATAATAAATTCCAGAATTCTTTTGGAGAGCATCGGTGCCTCTTTTCAATTCATAAATTCAGATTTGACAACCTGCGTTGATATTTGGAGAGAGCCATCTGTAAGTAGTTTTATTTAATTGTTCTAGTTTAGATTTTAATTCTTTGCCCCAGGTAGATTTAATTCCTTGCCGTAGATAATTGTTTAGAGTTAGCTTTGGGGAAGGCTTTTGAGAGATGAAATCTCTCATCCCTTTCTTACCCATTATATATTTTCAATAGGACTCCATGCATACACGCACACACTGCGCCCTACGGCACCCTATCCCTCGAGGTAGCGGTGATACCGTAGTATAAAGGCCCGGTTGTGCGCGTTTTCCATAGAGGTTAGGGTAAGGATCTCTAAAGGAAGGACAAGAACCTAGAGGAAGGAACACCTTCCCGAATGGATCTAATCCCCTTTATTGATAATTACCATAACTCCTCATAGATCTTCATTCGGGTATAGAAAGCGTTGAGATTTACTTGCATTTCCAAACCATCCCTAAACCTAACCCTAGCAAGACTAGATCTAGATAATCGTAGTATAGAATAATTAGGTTTTTAGATTTAATAATCTGTCCGAACACCCTTCGGAATTAACTCGTTTGAGCGATTAGGAGATTCACAACATCCCTGTGGACCGACCCGTACTCACCGGCTAGCTGCAAAGCGATGCCGTTCTTGATTGCGGTAAATAGATAGTTTTTGAGATCAATCAGGTACCCTAGATCCTCACGCAACTACTCCCAGTTCATGATGTTCTTTAAGCCAACCACGTTCCAGGCTTTGATCGACAAGTTGGCCCAGATGGGTCACAGACCGCCTCCCCCAAAGCCGGAACCTCGGAATGACAAGGGTAAAGGGAAGGCAACCTTCGTTGCGAACGCTCAGCAGCAACCCAGTGCCCCAAAGCTGGCGGATCAACTGGAAGAAAGACGACGGTATTATAATGAGAAAATGAAGCGTCCCTACTCATTCCCGCGGGATAAGACGAAGAGGCTATTCGAGCTGGCGGTACGCAACAGGCTTATCAACTTGCCAAATCCAAGGCGACCGCTGCAACCCAGTGAGGTGAATAACCCCAACTATTGCCCTTACCATCAAATGGTAAGCCATCCGATTGAGGATTGCTTCGTCTTCAAAGGATGGATTGAAGATCAATACCTACAGGGTAAGTTTGCGCTGTCCGAAAAGTGGAAGGTGAACCCACTACAATCTCACACTCCTAAGAAGACGGACACACTGGGGGCAACTTGTTCTTTCATTGAAGAAGCTCCATGGGAAATCGTGCTTTCAACAAAAACCAAAAGAATGCTGAATGAGTTCCAGACATGCCCGGCAGTCAGGTGGAAGAACCCGCTGGAACCCCAGATCATTGAAGGGATGCTGAAGCCGCACCCAACTCCGAAGATCAGTGGTGATGGCCCGAGCACTCACAACCAGCTGTCGAAATCTTTAAAGAAAAAGAAGAAGAAATCTAAGAGGCCCGTGAAGTGTGGCAACAAGCGTACGGACTTGCAGAAACAGATTGACGCGCTGGAGGAGTACAATTAAAAGGCGCGAACTCCCATCACACTCCAAGAGTTCCTCAACCACTTCCTTCAGGAGGAAGATAACGGGGAGAGCTCGTCGGATGAATCCGAGGGATACGTGGCGAGTTGTAATGTGATCTCCCACTCGGTTACGGACGATGAAAAAACTCCTGGCACTAAGAAACTGGGGGAAAAGCCTGAACCGGAGCTTGTGTGGCCGACGAACGAAATGATTGACGCCTTTCTAGACGAGATTCGTTTGAAAAGTAAAGCCGATCGGGAGCTTGAGATGGCCGCATCAGAAGGAGCCAAACGCAGGCGACTAAACGAAAGAGTCGAAGCACTCCCGCCAGATCGAAAGACACCCAACGCGGATAAAAACATATTCAAGATGAGGAAAAGGTTTGCCAAAACCATGTCAATGGGAATGAAAACACCACCTTCGGAAGAAAACACGCTCGATGGGGGCGGAGAGGCACCCTAATTACTGCTCATATCATCGGAAGATTTCACACCCCACTGAGGAGTGCGACGCTTTTAAGACATGGTGGCAGGGATATGTTGCTCATCGGCAACATTTTAAGCGAATGAAATGCAGAACTCGTCGGGAGCAGAGAAGTACGACCGAAGGACACAAAAGAACTACCGGTAACTGTTACACGGTCAACGCCGGGGGATCGCAAATGCTCACATTCGGGAGCGACTCTGATGAGGAAATGGCTCTGGGCCCTCTCTTTAAAGAATCCATCTTAAGGAAAGGGGAAGAACCAGAGGCCTGCGAAAACATTCAGCTGCGCAATCGCACGCTTCCCGAAAAGAACCTCGGACCCGCAACTAGAAAAGATAAGGGAAAGGAAAAAGTCGCTGAGGATATCGCTCTGGATGACCAAGTCATGAAAGAGCTGACTGCCAAAAACCCGCCAAAAAAGAACAAGATGGACTACAACGTCCTAGCGCACCTGAGGAAGCTACCCTCTCAGCTCAGCATTCTCGGCGCCCTCTTATTATCACAAGAAGCGAAAGATTCGTTAATCAAGGTACTGCAAGAGCCTGAACAATTCCAAGTCTTCCTCGCCGAAGAAAGGATGAAGGATGAACTGGAAGAAGTGCACACAGCCGATATCACTTTCGGTGACAAAGACCTGCTCCTTGGGACGTGCGACCACAACCGTCCCATATACGTCTCTGGATATTGCCACGATATCAAGATAGGCAAAATCCTGGTTGATAGTGGATCCTCCGTCAATCTCCTTAATGTTCGGGTGTTGAAGGAAATCTGCATGAGCGTTCAGCACCTCGCTCGTGATAAAATTACCATCTCCGGTTTTGACTCCCAGTCGTCACGGACTCTCGGATCGGTGATACTAACATTACGCTTCGGACTACTCGTCACAGACATTAAGTTTCACGTCATTGACGCCAAGACCTGCTACAACACCTTACTCGGTCGTCCTTGGTTACACGAGTACAACATCATCCCTTCTACACAACATCAGTGTATGAAGTATTTCAAGGATGGTCTCGAGTACACCGTAACAGGAGAGCTGAACCCGTTCTCCGTAAACGAAGTCCGCAAATACGAAGATGCAAAGTACTTTTTGCCAGATTTCGAGGATACAGAGAGGTGTCGGAAACCGGAGAACAAAGCCGCCGCCACCATTCCTGTTTTCGGGAGTGATACCGAAGAAGAAGAAGAGATAGTTTACGCTGGGCCGTCTCGACGCAACAACCTGGGGCCGTCCGCCCCCATATTGATCTTCGGAAGCGACTCAGAAGATGAAGTTAATGTTATGTTCTCCAGTTGGCCGTCAATACAAGCATTCCCTGGTGATGATCAGAGTTTGCAAATTACCATGATTCCGCGGGAGCACTACAAAGACCTTGACGCACTTGAAGCTTACAATGTGCAAGACCTGCAAACATTTTACGTCCCTCTCAGGCGAAAAGGCGAAAAGGCGATCCTATTCTATCGGTCCACGGAGACAAGAGTGGAGAAAGAAATCTGGCATGGCGTGGATTCTACACTGGACAAGCTCCAACCCATCCGTTTACCCAGATACTACACGAATGGACTAAAAAGGCTATTGAAGCGCCAAGGGGTACCCTTAAAACAGACTATTCGACAAGCTCGATTCTATAACATGATTTGGGATGTCCCTGGGACTCAGCGCAAATTGCCCAATGGGAGAATGGAAACGCTTAGGCTTGGATATGTGAGATTCGGGAAACGGGAACGAGTCCATGGTAGCTACGTCATATATAACTTTGATGAAGAAGAGGACGCCCTGTCAGAAAATGCCGCTCCCGCACCGAAGCAAGATCCCGCAATCAAAGCGCCGAGTCCGTCATTTGAAGAACGAATGGACAAGCTTATCAGGAAGGCGGGTCAAAAAGCTCGGGATGACCATAATCGCGAAATGGCCATCTACGAGAAAGCCAGGACGCAACGTCTTTTTCAACAGGCGGCAAAAGACGAAAATGCTCCTCCATGTCAACCTGCTGTGCAAAAGGCCCGACGCAGAGGCAGAAATAAGTCAAAAAGCGGAAAAGGAGGTCGACAACGACAACGCAGGATTAAAGAGTCATGTGATCAGGTATTGCGCGGTCCGGATTTGTCCCTCATAAGGAAGATGAGTCGGACGTATTCTTTCCCTCAAGACAAGACGAAGAAGATACTTGATCCCGCTTTAAAATATCGAATGATTACACTTCCAGAATCTAGGCATCTTGAGCAAGTTAATGAGGTCTCTCATCCGGGCTATTGCTCTTATCACCGAGCCATAGGACACCCTATCGAAGACTGCTTCACCCTCAAGAACTGGGTCGAAGACCAGTACCAGTAAGGCAGGTTTGCTCTATCCAGCAACTAGAAGGTAACGCCGCCACAAAAGCACGAACCCAAAGCCACAAGAGCAGAACCAGATCCACATCGGTCTTGGAAGCGAGTTCGTACTTGTCATATGATAGCGATATCAAAAAGGGAGCCCAAGAATCTGGATAACCTTTCTTGGTGCTTCGAAAACAATGACGACGAGGTAATTTCAGAATTTCCACCAGCACCGAAAGAGCTGGAGGATGGAATACACACCACTGCCAATAACCTCAAGAAAATCGACTTAGGGACGGCGAACGATCCACGACCGACATTCGTCAGCGAGCTACTATCTGAAGAAAGGGTGGCTGCGTTAAAAGACGTGCTTATGCAGCATAGAGATTGCTTCGCATGGAACTATTCCGAAATGCTAGGACTAGATCCAGAAATAGCTGTCCATAAATTGGCGATATCCCCGGACGTTAAGCCAGTCAAACAGGCGCCGAGAAGAATGCGGCTCGAGCTTGAGATGAGCATCAACGCTGAAGTCAAGAAGCTGATCGACTCTGGATTTATCCAGGAAGTTCAGTATCCTGACTGGATCGCCAACATTGTTCCGGTGATGAAGAAAAATGGGACGGTGCGCATATGCGTGGACTTTCAGGATCTCAATAAAGCTTGCCCGAAGGACGATTTCCCAGTACCGGTAACCGAGCTGATGATAGATAACCCGTCCACTCACGAGGCTTTCTATTTCATGGACGACTCATTAGGGTATAATCAGATAAAGATGCATCCCGAAGTCCAGAAGCATACCGCTTTTCGGACTCCTTTGGGTATATTCTTCTACAAGGTGATGCCCTTCGGTCTAAAGAACGCCGGTGCCACCTATCAGAGGGCCATGACGAAGATCTTCGATGACCTCATACATGAAATCATTGAATGGTACATCGACGATCTCGTGGTGAAAAGCAAATCGTACGAGGAGCATTTAGAGTATCCGAAGACCGTATTTCAACGCCTTCGGCAATACAACTTGAAGATGAACCCTCTCAAATGCGCGTTCGAGGTGTCCTCAGGCAAATTCCTGGGATTCGTTGTCCGGCACTGAGGCATTAAGATAGATCCGTCGAAAATCAAGGCGATCATAGAAATGCCACCGCTAAGGACTCTTAAACAATTGCGGTCTCTCCAGGGGAAGCTCGCGTACATCCGGCGATTTATAGCCAACCTTTCAGGCAAGTGCCGCCTTTACAGTCACCTGATGAAGAAGGGAATCCCGTTCGTCTGGGATCACAAATGCCAAGACGCGCTGGACGAGATCAAGCAATACCTGCAGAACCCGTCGGTGTTAGCTGCTCCAGTAAAGGGAAAGCCTCTTATTCTTTATACCACAGCCCTCGAAGGTTCCTTAGGCGCGTTATGGGCATAAGAGAACGACCAAGGGAAGGAGAGAGCGCTCTACTATTTAAGTCGAGTTCTTCTGGAGGCAGAAAGCAACTACTCCCCTATCGAAAAACATTTCCTGGCGTTAATCTTTGTGATAACAAAACTCCAGCACTATGTATTGGTGCATGAAGTCCGTCTTATATCAAAGGTAGACCCTCTCAAATATTTGATGTCAAAAACCATATTGACGGGACGACTCGCTAAACAGGGCTTGCTCCTAATGGAGTTTTCGATAACCTATCAGCCTCTTAAGGCGGTAAAAGGCCAGGCCATCGCCGACTTCCTCGCTGAGCATCCGATACCGGCCGATTCCCCTCTGAATTGCGAACTGCCAGACGAACACGTGCTTGATGCGATCGGCGGTGGTGGTAATTGGTGGGAACTTTATTTTGATGGAGCGTCTTCCATGAAGAAGCGCATACAAAGCATCCCTATAATCAAATCGGGGGTAGGTCTCATCTTCGTAACTCCACAAGCGGGGATAATGCGCTTTGCTTTCTCCTTGACAGAGCCGAGGACGAACAACGAGGCTGAATACGAAGCTTTGATAGCAGGCCTCGAGATCGCCATCGACATGAGAATTGAAAACCTCCTTATATACGGAGACTCCCAATTGGTCGTTAGTCAAGTAAATGGCGATTACCAGACATGCAAGCCAGAACTGGTGAAGTATGGAGAGAGAGTACAGCAACTGCTGACTCAAATCCCCTCCTACACCTTGGAAAGCATACCGCGTGCCGAAAATAGCAAAGCGGATGCATTAGCCAAGCTTGCTAAATAACTAGCCGACGAGAAACTCGATGACGTAAGAATCGTGGTACAAAGCCGTCGGGTTCTTGCTCCGGCAGAAATATCGCCGGAATCATCCGAGGAAAAGGAAGCAACTGAGCAGACGGCCCTGCAAATAAATGGCCAAGAGAAGGTTGAAGATTGGAGGGAAGTCTTCATAGACTACTTCAAATCTCGTCGAACGCCTGAAGATGCGTCCTTAAGACATCAGCTTGTGAAACGAGCTCTGTCCTTCGCCTTCGTCAATAATACTCTGTACAAGAGGTCATTTGACTCTCTGTGGTTGAGATGCCTGGGACCTGATGAAGCAAAAAGAGTCGTTCAGGAAGTTCACGACGGACTCTGCGGTTCTCATCAAGCTGGCCCAAAGATGAAGCTGAAGATCAAACGAATGGGTTATTATTGGCCCACAATGATCCAGGACTGCCTCGAGTATGCGAAGCAATTCCACTCGTGCCAGATCCATGGGGACTTTATCCATCAGCACCCAAATCCTCTACATCCAACAGTGGCTAGCTGGCCATTCGAAATGTGGGGAACTGACATAATCGGCCCCATCGAACCAACATCGTCCAGAGGATATTGTTTCATCCTAGTGACCACTGATTACTTCTCCAAATGGGCAGAAGCTGTACCGTTGAGGGAAGTGAAGACAGAGAATATCCTCCATTTCTTCAAGACGCACGTCATTTATCGGTTCGGAACTCCGCGACGGATCATCTCTGATAACGGTCCAGCCTACAGAAGCCACAAGATTAGTCGCTTCGCACAGCAACACAACATAGACTGGAGATACCCCTCAGCTTATAATCCCTAAGCTAACGGTCTAGCTGAGGCTTTCAACAAGACCTTGACAAAGATCGTGAAGAAGACGGTGTCCCGAAACAAAAAGGACTGGCACGAGAGACTGCAAGAAGCTCTTTGGGTATACCGAACTACATTCAAGACGGCCACGAACACAACGCCGTACGCGTTGGTATTCGGTACAGAAGCGGTACTCCCCCTCGAGATAGAGCTACCTTCTCTACGAGTGGCAGTCCACTACGAGCTGACGGACGAAGAAAATGCCCACCTTCGGCTTGAGGAGCTTGACGCCCTTGATGAAACCCGGCTTATAGCATAGCAATATTTGGAGGCTTACAAAGCAAAGATGACACGCTCATATGAAAGGTTGACCAGGCCGAGGACATTCCGCCAAGGCGAACTCGTGCTAGTGGTCAAAAAGCCTATGATCCCCAATCGCGCCAAGAGGGGAAAATTCGAGCCGAACTATGAAGGCCCATATATCATAGACAAGGTCTACCAGGGTGGAGCGTATCTGCTTATGGATATGCACGGTGAGAGACCTTTCAGACAAATAAACGGTCGCTTCCTGAAGAAATACTACGCTTGACGGGTTAAGGCTTAGGTCAATGATAGATGACGACGACTATTTCCGCTCACTATCTTCCTAAGCCCGAACTCTATAAGTAGTAACCGGCCTTCTTCAACAACGGACCGAAACGTCCTTAAACTAATAACGGACCGAAACGTCCTTAAACTAACAATGGACCACTATGTCCTAAAACTAGCTGTTGACCGAGATGTCAATAAACTACGGTGGATTGCAGTATCTCAAAGCCGATATAAAAAAAAAAAAGAAAAAAATAAAAACGGTATGTACATAAGCAAAATGGGCACGGATGAAAACCCGAAAGGGCTCCGTGAGTAAAAACAGCAGGGCTACCAGCAAGTGTTTTTGAAAATACGAAAGGGCGCAACCTCGTTAAAGGACACTTGCAGGGTCCTTATGACCTTGTAAGAAGAAACCACCCGCGTGAGATCCTTACGACTCACAAAGAAGCAACACACTTAGGAGTCCTCACGATTCCTAAAGAGAAATTACACTTGCGAGATCCTCACGACTCGTAAGGAGAACTCTCTTATGGGACCCTCACGGCTCATAAGATTTGAAAGTCTTAAGTCACAGAGACCTAAACCTGTGCTTAAGCGACCCCCACAACCTTCAATTTATGTCCTACAAGCGGCTCAACACTGACCCTTGTATACAATCCATGGGCGCGAATAAACATTTCCCTAACCAAGTCCCATCCGTGACTGGGAATATGATCGCACGGTGAATAACCCTTGTGAGTCCTCTCGACTTATAAGGAGAAAACCCTTTTGTAAGATCCTTACGACTTACAGGGGAACGCGCACTTAGGAATCCTCACGATTCCCAAGGAGAAAACACACCTACGAGATCCTCACAACTTGTAGGGAGAAATACTTTTGTGAGACCCTTACGGCTTATGAAGTCAAAAGCCTTAGTCGACAGGACCCTAACCCTGTTTACTAAGCCACCTTTGTTCGACATCGACAAAGGAAAATGATGATTCGCTCCTGGCAACATCCCAGTTGCAGCGGTGCTGATGACAAAATCGGTGTCTAAAATCCAAGCTTGCAGCGAAAAGGCTAGCGAGCCACACATGCATACGAAAGAGCCGAAATGATGGGGCAACTTGCAATAAAAAGCAGCAAGTAAAAATGTACGCATGAAAAATAGCCGAAATGATGGGGCAACTTGCAATAAAAAGCAGCAAGTAAAAATGTATGCATGAAAAATAGCCGAAATGATTGGGCACCGCGAAAAATAGCCGAAATGATGGGGCAATCGCGACCTTCGCGATATAAAAGCTGAAATGATAGAGCATCGCGGAGAAAGAAATAAAATAAAAATGAAATTTACGCCCTACAGGTACAATCCAGGGGCCCAAACAAAGAAGGAATCGCACTCCTCCTCGCCCAGGTTTCATCAGAAGAAGAGGCCAAATATCGATGAGTCGCAGATAGCCTAGAGATCATCTCAACACTCGTCTCGTAACAACGGACACAACTTCAAGCGAAGCGGAACAGCGGCAACTCCCAGTTCCATGGCTCGGTGATATACGGATCACCAAAGTCAAACCCCCACTCCGTAAAATGCGGATATAATCAGCAAAATTCCTGGTCACGTGGAACGCGGATAACGTTACTCTTTGACCCCGTGGAAAACGTCCAGAGCGGATCCTGGTCCTTGCAGAGCACGGCAGTGAACCCGTGTGAAGTATCCAGAGCGGAGCCTAGTCCTCGCCGAACACGGCAGTGAATCCGTGTGAAGTATCTAGTGCAAAATTCCTGGTCACGTGGAACACGGATAACGTCACTCTTTGACCCCGTGGAAAACGTCCAGAGCAGAGCTTGGTCCTCGCAGAACACGGCAGTGAACCCGTGGGAAGCTTCCAGAGCAAAATTCCTGGTCACGTGGAACGTGGATAACGTCACTCTTTGATCCCGTGGAAAATGTCCAGAGTGGATCCTGGTCCTCGCAGAGCACGGCAGTGAACCCGTGTGAAGCATCCAGAGCGGAGCCTAGTCCTCACCGAACACGGCAGTGAACTCGTGTGAAGCATCTAGTGCAAAATTCCTGGTCACGTGGAACGCGGATAACGTCACTCTTTGACCCCGTGGAAAACGTCCAGAGCGGAGCCTAGTCCTCGCCGAACATTGCAGTGAACCCGTGTGAAGCATCTAGTGCAAAATTCCTGGTCACGTGGAACGTGGATAACGTCACTCTTTGACCCCGCGGAAAACGCCCAGAGCGGAGCCTGGTCCTCGCAGAATACGGCAGTGAACCCGTGGGAAGCATCCAGAGCAAAATTCCTGATCACGTGGAACGCGGATAACGTCACTCTTTGACCCCGTGGAAAACGTCCAGAGCGGAGCCTGGTCTTCACAGAGCACGGCGGTGAACCCGTGTGAAGCATCCAGAGTGGAGCCTGGTCCTCGCCGAACACGGCAGTGAACCCGTGGGAAGCATCCAGAGCAAAATTCCTGGTCACGTGGAATGCGGATAACGTCACTCTTTGACCCCGTGGAAAACGTCCAGAGCGGATCCTGGTCCTCGCAGAGCACGGCAGTGAACCCGTGTGAAGCATCCAGAGCAGAGCCTGGTCCTCGCCGAATACGGCAGTGAACCCGTGGGAAGCATCCAGAGCAAAATTCCTGGTCACGTGGAACGCGGATAACATCACTCTTTGACCCCGTGGAAAACGTCCACAGCGGATCCTGGTCCTCGCAGAGCACGGCAGTGAACCCGTGTGAAGCATCCAGAGCGGAGCCTGGTCCTCGCCGAACACGGCAGTGAACCCGTGGGAAGCATCCAGAGCAAAATTCCTGGTCACGTGGAACGTGGATAACGTCACTCTTTGACCCTGTGGAAAACATCCAGAGCGGATCCTGGTCCTCTCAGAGCACGGCAGTGAGCCCGTGTGAAGCATCCAGAGCTGAGCCTAGTCCTCGCCGAACACGGCAGTGAACCCGTGTGAAGCATCTAGTGCAAAATTCCTGGTCACGTGGAATGCGGATAACGTCACTCTTTGACCCCGTGGAAAATGTCCAGAGCGGAGCCTGGTCCTCACCGAACATGGCAGTGAACCCGTGGGGAGCATCCAGAGCAAAATTCCTGGTCACGTGGAACGCGGATAACGTCATTCTTTGACCCCGTGGAAAACGTCCAGAGCGGATCCTGGTCCTCGCACAGCACGGCAGTGAACCCGTATGTAGCATCCAGAGCGGAGCCTGGTCCTCACCGAACACGGCAGTGAACCAGTGGGAAGCATCCAGAGCAAAATTCCTGGTCACGTGGAATGCGGATAACGTCACTCTTTGACCCCGCGGAAAACGTCCAGAGCGGAGCCTGGTCCTCGCAGAGCACGGCAGTGAACCCGTGTGAAGTATCCAGAGCAAACACCGGACTGTGGAGTCCTTAAAATCCACGGACTATGATGTCCTTAACCTCGACCGTAATGTCTTAAAACTAACATGATTCTAGACTAATTTTACCTTGGTTAAAGGGTACATCTCTTCACGCCTTTGATATTTGGCGTTGTAATTCCTCAACGTCTTCAAAGAGGTGATGGGTCCCAGTAACCACACGTTTCGTGGACTGTGGAGTCCTTAAATCCACGGACTATGAGGTCCTTAACTTTGACCGTGATGTCTTAAAACTAACATCGGACTGTGGAGTTCTTAAATCCATGGACTATGACGTCCTTAACCTTGATCGTGATGTCTTAAAACTAACAGCGGACTGTGGAATCCTTAAATCCACGGACTATGACGTCCTTAACCTTGACCGTGATGTCTTAAAACTAACATCGGACTGTGGAGTCCTTAAATCCACGGACTATGACGTCCTTAACCTTGACCGTGATGTCTTAAAACTAATAGCGGACTGTGGAGTCCTTAAATCCATGGACTATGACGTCCTTAACCTTGACCGTGATGTCTTAAAACTAACAGCGGACTGTGGAGTCCTTAAATCCACGGACTATGACGTCCTTAACCTTGACCGTGATGTCTTAAAACTAACATTGGACTGTGGAGTCCTTAAATCCACGGACTATAACATCCTTAACCTTGACCGTGATGTCTTAAAACTAACATCGGACTATAGAGTCCTTAAATCCACGGACTATAATGTCCTTAACCTTGACCGTGATGTCTTAAAACTAACATTGGACTGTGGAGTCTTTAAACCCACGGACTATGAGGTCCTTAACCTTGACCGCAATGTCTTTAAACTACGATACCCTGGAAACCATCCCAAACCAACCCCTGACCCTGTGAAATACGGATAAAGGCAACCGCACCCAGCACTTGCGGGTCCTCACGACCTGCAAGGAAGAAAACTCTCTTGTGAGATCCTTACGACTCTCAAGGGAAAACCCGCTTAAGAATCCTCACGATTCTTAAGGAGAACTTACACCTACGAGATCCTCTCGACCTGTAGGGAGAAAAACTCTTTATGAGACCCTCACGGCTCATAAAGCTCAAAAGTCTTAGGAGGCAGATCTTAACCCTGAATCCTAAGCCTTCGCTGCTCTGCAGAGAGGCCAAGATAAATTGTCCGCAGAACACATTTAATAAAAAGGAGACACACTATCGAGAAGAAAAATATGTCTTTATTCATAAACCAAAATGGGTACAAAGTACAATTCGTGAAACAACAAAAAATATATACTCTCATTCAGGAGTATGTACAAAAGAAGAAAAAGGGAAAAGATACAAGTTTTCAAGCCGTCGGGCGATTTAGCAATTTTTCTAGCTCTTCCTTCTTTTGCTGGGCCACAGCTTCATGATTCAGGATCGCTAGAAGACGGACCTCCGCTTGAGCCTGCTGGGCCTGATATGAGGCGAGCCGGCCTTCGAGCTCTTTCTCAGTAGCCTTGTGAGCCTCGACCCTTTCGCGAGTGAACACGGCAGCTTTATCAAGAGCCACCACCTCTCTGATAGACTCTTGAAGTACCCGCCAGAGCTCATACCCTTTATTGGCTTTGGCTGTGAGGCTGGTTTGAAGCTCGCTCAATGCCTCAGAGGCCAGCTCCCTTTCCGAGAATTTGCGGCCGAGCCTCTTCTTGCATGATACCATGTTCGCCGCGCACCGCTCGATCAAGCCTCGTAAGCTCACCTCCGCAGCCACAGCCTTTGGAGTAGCACATGTACGCTCAAGACTGTATAAACAAACCTCCATTCGACGGCAATAGTCAATCTGAAACACGCACACATCACCTGATATGGGAGGCAAAAAGGGAAATTTCCGATGCAGACCCTATCATGCATGCATTTGCGACTATATGATATTTAAAAAAGAACTGATACCCGAAGCTCTGATGTGCACGCAACATAATGATAGTACTCGCAATTAAAGAAAGTTCTCATGGGAGGAATATGAAGCTCATTTACGCAGGCAAAACACACGTACGAGGGCACAACAAACATGAAAATTCAATATAAAGCATGCAACAACTAATAAAAAAGGGGTACACTAATTTGAATATACTACGCTAGCGGAAAAAAGGTCACCAAATAAAGGATCAGTGGCATAAGGGTTAACAAAACAAAGAGCAAAATTCTCCATCTCTCTTTCTGCCTTCTCCAACACATCGAAATGATGGTTCTCGCGAGGAGTCGCTCCCCACCGATTGGCACCATGTTCGTCCGCAAAAGCAGACATAATAGCCTGCCAGGCTCTTATCTGGCCCAACAGATGAACCGAACAATCTTTCAAAGTCTGAGTAATCAGGTACGCTTCGTGAAAACACTCGAGCTTGTCTTCCGCCGCTCAAGCATCGCCAGGGTCATCTCCGCTGGGTGAGGAGGGATGTCAGCAAGCACGGCAGCAGGAATCATCCGAAGCCAAAGGGACCCCATTGGGAGGGGGGACCCCCTGCGGATCAGGAGATCATATATCGCGAATCACATTCGTCGTCGGTAAGAAGGGGATCCACTAGTCGTGCAGCAAAGCGAGGAATCATCTCCTCGATAGGTACTTCCTATGGCTGTCGACGAGCATGGGGGCGGTTGCAGGCCATGGCATTCAGTCGTTTTATCAGGATAAATCACACTAAAGTGAGAATAGGTTTATCTGTGAAGAAACAAAGAAGAACATGACCTCAGGTTATAAAGAGGGGCATTAAACGCTGCGCCCGGGGAATATTGCATGGTGGAACTATTTCCAAGGCCCCAAAAAGGGAGGGCATTGGAAATCAAGGAGATGTGGCTATTTCCAAGGCTCCTTTTCTGCATCTAATGCTGTGCACAAAATATGGCACGAAAAATTAAACAGCCCCATCAAAAGGGCCCCACATGCAGAGCACGTGAGCACCAAACTTGATATGCGCTGAAAAGTAAAATGGTGCCTCACACGCCGAACTCGTCAGCAGCAACAATGACAATATAACAAAATCCCAGAAAGAAGGCATGCAAACACAGAAGGGAAGGAAAAACTTATCACTCATACTTTAAAAGTTCATACAAAAATATGAAGAAACAATTACAATGGCAAGACCTCAGATTCGGGGCATGGATTAAGAAACTCAAAAGTGACTTTGTCCAAGATCTTCCAGGCATTTCGAACCATCCTAGTATGTTTTCTCTCGCGATCATAAGCGTTGGGATCCTCACGGATGTCTTCCACCCTCCGATAAGCAGCAAGTATGACCGACTGCTGAAAAGCCTGATGCAAGAGATTAATGAGATTGTCTCGCCTCCTCTTCGAGATTAGGCTCATCAGATACACCGAATGCACTTTATCCTCGGCGACATCCAATGCCCCGAGCGGTACGCTGGTGCAAAAGAGAGGGAGCGCCTCCCAGATCGTCAGCACGATGAGTTTCAAAAGAGAAGAGCGACGAGGGAGTAACTGACCGTTGTACTCGTCGAAGCGGCTCATGATCTCAGCACATTGAGCGTTGGTGAACTCCTGGTTCTGGCTACTGCCCAGTGCATGAATATTCCCATAAGAAATGATTTCGTCAAGATCGTACATATGGGCATCCATGATACCTGAAATAAAGATCATGAGAATCTATTACAAACCTTTTCTTCTGAGTTGTGAAGAAGATGACTCAGGGCGGTAAAACCCATGAAGTTCTTTAGGAAGAACTTAGTTCTTCGTAGGAATTAAATTCCTTTTTGAAAAAGGGAATTAAATGCCCATAAAAGTTTTGTTCCAGAGCCGAAGCTCCTTGGGGATGGAATTAAATTCCATAAAAAGCAACCGACATCATCATCTCCCTAAAAGATCAGATGAACCTTAAGAGATCTATTGTTTGAAGATTAAATGGTTTTATATTCCTGTTGAAGAACTTGAAGAAAATGGGTTCAATGTTAAAAGGGTGAAACCCTTGATGTGGATTTAAAATCCAGAGAGTTTTATGTATGAAAGTTCTTCGTTCGTTCAAGAGTATTACTTGAGGAAAAGGGGATCCTTCGACAGAGTTAAACTCTGGAAAATGTTTAAAACAGAGAACTAAGATCTGGGAACGAGAATTAAATTCTCAGAAAGAAAAGTATGCAAGGAGGAAGATGAGCAAAGTGGAGGCGCTTCTGAAAAGACATGGGCATTTATAGGATGGGATGGAAAACGTTTCATCTACCCTACTCCCAAGGCAGATCCAACGGTCACAAAAGTGACAGCGTTGCACTCACGTGCAGACACGTGAGAGCAACGCTGTGGGGGCATTTGTTCCCTGATTAAAAATCAGGAAAAGATTCAGAAGAGGCATCACGTGCTCACACGTGACCAGCGGTCACGTGTTGGCACGTGATGGTTAAGCAGCGGCACAGAGCATATTTGTTCTCTAATTAAAAGTCAGGAGGAAGCTTCAGAAGAGATATCACGTGCTCACACGTGACCAGTGGTCACGTGACGACACGTGATGGTTAAGCAGTGGCCAGAAAACAGAGCGCAGAAGAAGAGAAGCCCATTCCAGGGGTCACGTGCCTACACGTGACCAGGGGTCACATGCTCACACATGACCAATGGTCACGTGGCCACACGTGACCGGTTTTAAAAGTCTTATTCTTTAACAGAATTAAATTCTGAGGAACGATTCTTCAAATCTTTCCAAAATGAAGAAGAATTATTTGAAACCGTTGGATCAAGAATCTGAAGGTGATTAAATATCACCAATTTATGGAAAAACCTTGGGCTTGGAAAGATTTCCCCCTAAATCTAACCGAAATAACAAAGAGATATCTTTGGACTTAAAATCCAATGGTTAATAAAGTTCACCTAATAATCTAAAGGCCCAGATTAATGATGAAGATGAATCAAATCTCTCAATGAACAAATCAAATCTTTCAATGAAAGATTTACCAAACAGATGATTCTTTTCCTTCTCCTACAAATAGGAGCCAAGAAAAGAAGAAAGGACCCTTTTCGGGAGATATACAGAGAGAGAGATATAGAGCCTTGGAATCTTGAAAATTCACAAGGAAGAATTTGATTCTCTGCAAAAGAAAAATCCTAGGTAAGAAAAGAGAAGAGAGGCTTCAAAAGAGAATTTAATTCTCAAAAGAGTTTAACTCTTATATAAAGAAAAGAACTTAGTTCTTTCTCTGGTTGAGAATCTGCAAAGTGCACATGTCCCCATGAATTGAGAATTTAATTCTCATTGGGTTGAGATACTACCATGCAGATCTAAAAAACAGAAGAGGAACTGAGTTTTGAGAATTTAATTCTCACAGAATTACAGGAATTTAATTCCTTTGAGATAAAGTTAGGGTTTAACCCTATATTATAGGAATTTAATTCCTTAAAAATGGACAGAACCAAGGTTTAACCCTAATTGGGAACTTAATTCTCTCAAATCTACAGGAATTTAATTCCCTTAAGAAGAAATTAGGGTTTCACCTTATGCCAGAATTTAATTCTTTACATATATGGGGAATTTAATTCCTACAGAAAAGAAATTAGGGTTTAACCCTATTTAAGAATATAATTCTTCAGAAGAAAATAGGAATTTAATTCCTCTAAAGTTTATTGCTAGGGTTTAACCCTATGAAGAATTTAATTCTTAAAAGATGAACAGATCTTTAAAACATGCAAAGAACCGGAGTCACGTGCTACCACGTGACCCCTGTAAAGATCCACAGAAAAGAGCTTTGAGGCGATGCCTCACGTGCCCCACGTTATCCCTGAAGGACACAAAGAAAAAGCAAAAAAAAACAGAAGCTATGGGCGCCCTCACGTGCTACCACGTGACCCCTTGGCTGAAGCTCTAATATACAAACAATTAAATTCCCATCACGTGACAGCACGTGATGCTCCAAAATATTCAATACTTTTGGCAGAACAAAGAGAAGCAGGGCGCTCTCACGTGCTACCACGTGACCCCTCTTGCCTTAGTGTTTAACACTAAATTGAAACCTCTGTATCCAGTGTTTAACACTGATTCGCCTTAGTGTTTAACACTAATTGAAAAAATCTATTTGCAATGTTTAACACTGAATTTCTTAATGTTTAACACTAAATTAAAATCTCTATTTCCAGTGTTTAACACTGATTTGCTTTAGTGTTTAACACTAATTTGAAAGCCCCGTTGCTAGTGTTTAACATTGACTATCTTTTAGTGTTAAATACTAGCTTGCTAATCTTGATCTCAGTGTTCAACATTGTTGGTCTTTAGTGTTTAACACTAGCTTTAGTCTAATTGGCTAAGTTTCTAGAGGTAAAGCCTCTCTTTCAATGAACCAACAGAAGGCCAATATTCTAAACTTGATTGGACTTAGCCCAAGAAGGCCATAAGTTCTCAATTCAAACTTAACTGGGCTAATGGACTCATAATATTATTAATTGATCTTGGTTCCAAATTGGGCCAAAGACTATTTAATCTACCTTGGTTCAAGGGTACATCTCTTCACTCCTTTGATACTTGGCGTTGTAATTCCTCAACGTCTTCAAAGAGGTGACAGGTCCCGATGACCAGACATTGATACGGACTGTGGGGTCCTGAAACTCATGGACTATGAGGTCCTTAACCTTGACCGTGATGTCTTAAAACTAATGCCGGACTGTGGGGTCCTTAAACTCATGGACTATGAGGTCCTTAATCTTGACCGGAATGTCTTAAAACTAACAACGGACTATGATGTCCTTAACCTTGACCGGGATGTCTTAAAACTAACGTCGTACTGTGGAGTCCTTAAATCCTTGGACTATGATGTCCTTAACCTTGACCGCAACGTCCTAAAACTAACATTGGACCGCAATGTCCTTAAACTACCTATTGACCGAAATGTCACTAAACTAAACAACAGGGCCCCCTTAATTGCTCTCTTGTTGGATCTAAACGATCCCGTTAAGTTGATCTTAGTCTAAAAACTAGACTAACGTATCCTTAACAAACGTTTAAGTTGATCTTAGTCTCAAACGGGGCTAACGTATCCTTAAACACAAACCCCAAACCCAAATCTAAGAAAGATACGGATTTGGACTAGTCCACGCCCTACGGACGACGACATAACTCAGTCTCCGTATACAATCCACGGGCAACCAAACACAAAACAAACACCCACGACAAGAAATGACCATCTGGAGAAGGAGAAAGTTGTTACCGCAATGCGGTAGCGTAATTAACTGCAGGGGCTTGCGCCTGCAGGGAAGAGCGTCCCCACAATCAAAAACCCCTCAAGCGAGGGGGAATCTGACAAACTCTGCTACATCGGACGCATCCGTTTAAACCTCCGATATGCGGTGCCATAAATCAACTTGGCATCTTCGGAGAGGTGGACGGATGGCACCAATTAGCATCTGCCCCGAATTTCAGGCAAGACGTCCGTCACGCCGTCATTCGGAGGGGAACAAGGGAGGAGGGACTTACTGGATTTTAGATTAGAGAAGAGGAAGAGGTAGTGGTAGGAGGTGCCGGTGCGTCGTTTCGTCGCTGGGAGCTCCTAGGGTCGTCATCGGAAGTTCGTCGGATTTTCGCCCTTCGCTAACTCCACTTGTACACAAAAGTTCTAGGGATTTTTCTTGAGAGTTTGGGAAGAGTTTTTGAGTGAGGATGGGTGAGTTTAGGTGTGGTATTTATAGGAAAATTTAGGGTTTAGGGTAGATGAAAGGGTGTGTGAAAATTGTATTAAATTTTGCATTAAAAAATTAAAAAAGAGTGTTTTAATTCTCTGTTTAATTTCAGAGATTTTAAATGATGCAGGGGGAGTGGGGTAGACCAAAGGTCTCAGAAGATTCAAGAAAATCGGGGATCGGACTTACCTGAACCGGCGCCGCCGTCCGATTCGGCCGAGTCGCCAGCCCGAGTCGGCCGAGTCGGGTCGGGACTCGTCGCCACGTGCCCCCCGTCGATTGGTCTACCTCCTGAGCTCGTTTGTTTTATATGTGACTTTTGGTTTTTATGAGTTATGCACGTGTAGACTCTTGGGATTCTAAAAATTTAAAAGAAAACTAATTAAAAAATTAATGTGGCTGATGGGATTTGAACTCTGGTGCTTTGGTTCAGCAGTGTAAGGTCTTACCAGTGAGCTACAAGCTCTTTCTTGCTGTTAAAAAGCAAATTAAATACTTATAGCACTCACAGGAAATGCAAATACCTCAAGTATACGTTAACTTTTAAACAAATTTTTGTACACTAAAATTAGAGTTGTTACAGAGGGTTTCGTAGAGAGTGGGAGTAGCGGAAGAGTGTGCAAATTGCTTAAGTCCGTTTATAGATTAAAGCAGACATCGTGGAATTGGAACATCTGTTTTGATGTGACAGTCAAAGAATTTGACTTTATCAAAAATCCATATGAACCATATATTTATAGTAAGATTGTAGCGAGAACTGTGGTATTCCTCGTCTTGAACGTGGATGTCATTCTCCTGATAGGAAATGACATTCCTATGCTACAATCAGTCAAAGGATTCTTGTCACAAAGGTTCTCCATGAAGGACCTGGGTGATGCCTCCTATATTCTAGGGATCCAGATCTATCGTGATAGATCTAAGCGGATGTTGGGACTTTCACAGTCAAGGTACATCGACACCATTCTGAAAAGATTCAGTATGGAAGATTCAAAGCGCGATAATTTACCGGCTTGTCACGGAATCACCCTCTCTAAAGAGATGTCTCCCAAGACTGATTTGGAAAGGGATCGCATGTCTATTATATCCTACGCTTCTTCGGTAGGCTCTATAATGTATGCGATGTTGTGTACCAGACCAGATGTAGCTTACGCATTGAGTGTTGTAAGCCAGTATCAGTTAAACCCTGGGGAGAAACACTGGATAGCAGTAAAGAATATTCTCAAGTACCTGAGAATGACTAAGGAGGTGTTCTTGGTGTACGGTGGAAAAGACCTCCAGATCGAGGCCTTCGCTAACTCCAGCTTCCAGAGTGACGACAATGGCTCTAAGTCCATGCCGGGTTATGTATTTACCCTCAATGGAGTGGCGGTCTATTGGAAGAGCTCCAAGCAGGACACCGTTGCTGACGCAACGATAGAAGCGGAGTATATCGCTGCTTATGCACTGCAAAAGAAGTAGTCTGGATGAGGAAGTTCGTAACAGAACTTCAGGTGGTTCCGTCCATTGTTGATCTAATACCTCTGTACTGTGACAACAAAGGGGCTATAACTTTAGTGAAGGAACCCAGGTCCCATCAGAAGTCCAGACATATCTTGAGGCGGTACCACCTGATCAGGTAGATCGTTGATCGCCGGGAGATCGAGGTGCGGAGAGTAGATACGGAGAACAACACAACAGATCCACTCACAAAGTGTCACGCCCCGCTTCCCGGTGTACGGGGAGGGGACGCGGCGAGGCCCGCTACGTATTTACTCCGAAGTAAATACGCTAAGTGTATTTAAGCAATATAAAGTAATGTACACAAGAGACAAAAATGTAAATGAACAGCAGCTTTATTTATTAAACATTCTTTTACAGGTACAACTGAAATGTAAATACATGGATGGAAAGCTATACCTAAACAATGGCATAAACTGAAATGAAAATATGTACAAGTGACTTTAGCTCGGGGTCTTTAGTGTATTGCTTTAAATGCTCCTGGCTGGTCTCGAGCTCTAGTGCGTCCGATCCACCTGACAACATTCCAAAGAAGAAGAGAAATAGTAATGTCGTCAGCGAACAATCTCTCGGTAAGTCCCAAAGAAAGAAAGAAGTAGAATAGACAGAAAAGATAGTATAACTAATATAATGTTTGGTTGTTATGTTAACATAGTGTTTGTAGCTTGGTACAAAAGATACCAGTGTATACGAGAGGTGTCCAACTTACAATGTAACAACCTTAAACTTTCTGTACAATTTTTTTCAAAAATACAGAAAGAGATACTTGAGCCTGAGCACAAGTTATAAGTTTGTTTTGCTTTAGAACAGCAAGAAGGATCTTGTAGCTCATTGGTAAGACCTTGCACTGCTGAACCAAAGTATCAGAGTTCAAATTCCATCAGACACACATTCTTTTTATTTAAAATTCTTTTAATCTTTTAGAAGCCCAAGAATCTACACGTGCACTACACGTAATAGGGTAAGTTACAGAATAAACAAACGTGTCCACGAGGCTAGACCAAGCGTCGGGGACATGTGGCACCAGGATGAGCCCCGACTCGCCCGACTCGGATCAGCGAACTCGTTGACTCGGCCGGCGCCGCCGGTCCAACTTGTCCCAAATCCAAAATTTCTTCAACTCTGGCGACTCTTGAACTCCCCTATAACCCCTGTATTATTTGTTTTTACTGCACATTTACAGTGCATAATAAAACACACAATTAATCCATTTTAAATACAAATTTTTAATACACCCTTTCACTTCCCGAAACCCTAGATTTATCCTATAAATACCACCCCTCAAATCACCCCCCTCACTCATAAATCCCTGCCCAAACTCTCAAGAAAATTCCCAAGTCTTTTGTGTGCAAGTGGAGTTAGCAAAAGGGCGAAGCTTCGACGAACTTCCGACGCAATCTGAGGAGTTTCCGACGACGAAACGACGCACCGGCAACTCCCACCTCTTCTTCTTTCTCTCCTCTATCTAATCATCCAATAAGTCCCTACTTCTTCCTCTTTTCTCTATTCTAAAAACATTCAAAACTAAAACCCGACGGAAGCGGAGTTAGTCCGACTTCCGATTCGTTTTTCTTTAAAAACTATAATTTTTTGTAATCAAGATACATTCATATCATCATATATTGTTCATTAAACATTAATAAACATGTTTAAGAAGTTTCATCACAAAAGATTGTTATATGCATCTTTTATCGCAATTTTACATTAAAATGCCTTCATATTTCATTTCGACATGCTTGAACTTTTTAAACCGTATTACGTTAGAAAACTCACGAGGTAATGACCTACCTCCTCAAAACACTCATATATAACATAGCACGATAAAATTTGAGAACATAGATTTGGAAAATACGACTTTACATATAACTACCTTCAACTATTAAAACCTTTTTCTATAAGAAATGTATTTTAACAAATCTTTGCAATTGCGCCTCTACAACCCATTTTGGTGAACCCGTTTGGGATGGTGCGGATTATCGCATATCTTATGGCTTAGTAGAGTGAGGTGCAGACCTCCGCAAGGAGCATACGATTTCGAAATATTTAAAATACAATTTTCTTTAGAAAATGTGATTTCTATTATAAATAAAACTTATATTTTTAATAAATAAATAAATATGTAATTAATATCAAAATATCTATTTTTAATATTTATAATATTCCACATTTCCAAAATTCAAGAAAAACATCCCATTTACAAGAAAATACCATACAATTTCAATATTTCAAATAAATACCTTATACTTTAAAAAACTAGGTCATATTTACTAAAAATTTTACATTGAATAAAATAAACATCTATGAAAACTCTAAAGACGATAATTAAATACTTGACATATATATTGAAAATTATACAAAATTATTTTTACATAAAACCCCTCAAGTTATGTTAAATTACAATAAGGACCCTAGTAAATATGGGTTTAAGCGGGACCAGTCTCTTGAGCCTCAGGGAGCCAGAGATATGGGTGCTTGCCTATTTAAGGTAGACAACTTAACAAACGGTGTTATCAACGTGGTAATTGTCTTTGAAAATACACAAATCCTGCCGTCCATATGCAGCAGTTACCGATAACACCAAAACCTAATTCAGGATTCAATTTCTTTTCTAATTGTCTGACTCAGACTGGGTCTCAATATAATCAATCTGACTTGAATATGATTCAAGTATGAAATTAGAAAACTACAATTCAATATGAATTCATATATTCAATCTATTCAATCTATATTGACCGAACCGAACCATGGATATACCTCCATCTACATGATTCTCCAGTTATATCCATTTACCGATATCATGGTTTCGGCAAGTCATCCATTTATACAATTCAATTTATAAGACAATACAATACAAACAATACAAACAAGATATCGCGGGGTTTAAAAGGGGTAGACTGGTACAGAACATGTTAAAGGTGGTACGAGGTGGTCACTTAAGACATAATTACATCCATACCGTTGTTCCGTGATATTATCGACGGAGCCTTGTACTCCTGATACCTTATTCTCCAGGGAAAGTGAGACTCCTCTCGTATACACTGGCATCTTCTGTACCAAGCTACAAACAACTATGTTAACATAACAAACAACAATATAATAGTTATACTCTCTCTCTGTCTATTCTACTTCTCCCTCCTCTTTAGGACTTACCGAGCGATTGTTCGCTGACGACATTCCTTCTCTTTCTTTTTTGGAATGTTGTCGGGTGATTCGGACTCACTGGAGATCGAGCCCACCAGCGAGGATTTGGACCAGCTAGCTTTCGACCCAAAGCTTTAGATTCCTTGTACACATTTACATTCTGTATTTTCCATTTCTGTTATTCCACTGTTTAGGCATTGCTTTCCATTCCATGTATTTGCTTTTCAGATGTATTGTAAAAAGAATGTTAATAAATAAATTTACTGTTTATTCATATCTTGTCTTTTGTGTACATTACATTTTATATTGCTTAGATACGCTTAGCGTGTTTACTTCTGAGTAAATGCATAGCGGCCTCATTGCGTCTTCTACCCGTATACTGGGAAGCGGGACGCGACAGGTTTTGTTGGTAGCCCATGTAGGTCAGAGCTGTATGGAACCCTACAATGCAGTTCAGTTCTACGTAAACAACCTAAGCAATATAACACAAGAACCAACAACTGAAAATATTCTTTACAATTCATATTCCTTGAATCTTACCATTTCATATACTTTGAATCTATCATAAACCAAAATTTTCTTTCAAGGTCATGGATTCCCCAAACAACACCAGCATGAATGTCAACAACACTCCCTCACCACTACCACTCACACCTACCGTCGCTGTTCCGATCAACGAGCAAACGGTTCTGCTTGAGGCAATCTGATGCCTCCTAGAAGGACAGCAGCAGCAGACTGCTATTCTCTTGAACCGTTCAGAAGCGGAAGCACCCGGAGTGAAGAAATTTTGGGCACTGCACCCCAAGAATTTTTCGGGAAAAGAGGGCCCTCTGGAAGCGGAGGAATGGGCTCAAAGCGTTGAAGATGATCTGGCAGCGGCACAAGTGCCAGAGATTGCTTGGGTTCGAGTTGCAAAGCTGCAGCTTACTGATAATGTACGGGTTTGGTGGAAGGTGGAAGAAATCCGTCTTGATCAACCCATCGAATGGAATACTTTCCACGACATGTTCAACGCAAAGTACTTCCCTGAGACTGCCCGCTTTGATATGGAACAGCAGTTCATCCATCTGCAACAAGGTTCATTGTGGACCAAGTCAGTAGATGAATATGATGCTGAGTTTACCATGCTCAGTAGGTAAGATATGTCTCAATGTTCAATTTTATATCACATACTACATAGCTACCACTAGACCGCAACAGATTCGCGGCACACTTGATACCGACGGATGAGATCAGAGCCCGTCGATTCCAACAAGGGTTAGATCCAAAGATCTAAACCGCCTTAGCTACAGGGGATTTCCCAACCCATGATTTGGCTTTGAAGGCTGCCCGAATATACGAGGCAGTGGTGAAGAGGATGGGCAGACCTCAATCTGTCGGAGTGAAGCGCTTGTTTCCCCCAATCAGAGCAAAACTCTGTTTGAAATTCAAATTTCAAAAATTGAAGTAACGTTTCAGATCCAGCGCCAGGTGCGCTGCACCCTAGGCAGTGTACCATGTGTGCGCTAGCGCTAGGCGCGCCGCGCGCCACATGTCAAACACGGGTGCGCTAGCACAGGATGCGCTGCACTCTTAGCAGTGCACCACGTGTCAAACACAGGTAAGCAAGCGCAAGGTGCGCTGCGCTCTGAGCAACGCACCACGTGCAAAGCACGGGTGCGCTAGCGCTGGAATTAAAAATTCCCCACCCTTAAATCAAAAGATCTAATAATAATGATAAATCATTAATTAATCAGAATTAAAATTTTGTTATGGAAAGATTTTCCAATCTTGTTAAAAACAAGAAGATTGCCTTCTGTAAAACAGAAGCCCTAGGATCAAAGATCCAACGGTGGGAAACATCCCCAAATCAATCAGAGAAAGATCTTTTTAACTGATTCAACAAATCAGCTTGCCCTATATAAAGGCCCCAAGACTTCAAGTCTGATATAGAGAAACCCCCCCATAAACTTTGAAAAAACTCAAAGATAAAGAGCAAGCTCTTGCAAGAAGAAACTTTTTCAAGATAAAGATGATGAATGATGAACACAGAGATGAAATCATCTTATAAAAAGAAGAATTCTTTTCTTTTAAAAAGATCATAGATCTTCAAGACAAAAAGTCTTTCACAAAAGAAATCAAAACATCTCATCATAAAATAAAAGAAGAACATATTTCTTCTCACAGATCATTGATCTATAAAGGCAAAGCCTTTCATCAAAATAAGAGATTGAAAATCTCTCCTGCAAAATAAGAACTGTTGTTCTTAAATCTTGAGACAAAGTCTCTTTTAAAAGAATATAAATTTGTTCCCAGATTATAAAATTGATCAAATGCGCTTTGCGCTTATGAAATGCGCCTTGCGCTCTTGAACGACGCTTCTGCGCTCTCTGGACTGCGCTCAGCGCTAAAATGTGCCACGTGTCAACCACGTATGCGCCAATTAAACAACATGTGCCTTGCGCTCTTGAATTGCGCTTCTGCGCTCTCTGGACCGGCGCTCAGCGCCAAAATGTGCCACGTGTCAACCATGTGTGCGCCAATTAAACAACTTGCACTTTGCGCTTCTGAAATAGCGCACTGCGCTCATGGGTTAGCGCTCAGCGCCAAGCGCACCACGTGTCCCTCACGTGTGCGCCACTAAACTAGCGCTCTACGCTCATAAATTGGCGTCATGCGCTCATCATCTGGCGCAAAGCGCCAGACGCGACACGTGTTAACCATGTGTGCGCTACTTGGCAGAAGCGCATTGCGCTCTTTAACTGGCGCAAAGCGCCTAGCGCGCCACGTGTTGCGCTGACAGAACATAAATTGTCCTTTAATAAGCCAGAGCTATGATGAATGCTCTGCAAGACAAAAATTTTGTCCAGATATAATGCTCAGCATTATTAAAAGGGCCAAACCCAAATAAAGGCTCAACAGCCCAAAATAAAATGTTAAACATTTATTGGAGTTAGCCCAATATTGGCCATAAATCCTCAACTTATATTTAATTGAGCCCATCTGCTCATAAATATTTCAACAGATCTTAGTCCCAAATTAGACTACAGATTTTTCAACAAACTCACACTGGTTTGAGGGTACATCTCTTTACTCCTCTGATATCTGTCGTTGTAATCCTTCAACGTCTTCAGAGAGGTGACGGGTCCGGACAACCACACATTTCACGAACTGTGGGGTCCTTAAACTCATGGACTATGATGTCCTTAAAATTTATAGACTATGACGTTTTTAAACTACGGACTGTGGGGTCCTTAAACTCATGGACTATGATGTCCCTATCCTCGGATTGTGGGGTCCCTTAAACTCACGGGCTACGATGTCCTTAACATTAGACCGAGATGTCCTTAAACTAACATTGGACTGGGATGTCCTTAAAGTAACATCGGACCGTAATGTTCTTAAACTAACATTAGACCGAGATGTCCTTAAACTAACAATGGATCGTAATGTCCTTAAAATAACTGACCGCAATGTCCCTAAACTAAACAATAGAGTTCAAATGCTCTTTGTTGGATCTAAATGATCCTGTTTAGTTGATCTTAATCTAAAATTAGACTAACATATCCTTAACAAACGTTTAAGTTGATCTTAGTCTAAAATTAGACTAACATATCCTTAAACCCAAACACCAAACCCAAATCTAAGAAGATACGGATTTGGACTAATCCACGCCCTACGGGCGACAACATAAATTAGTCTCCGTATACAATCCACGGGCAACCAATAACAAAACAAACACACACGACACGAAGTGACCATCTGGAGAAGGAGAAAGTTGTTACCGCGATGCGGTAGCGTAATTAACTGCAGGGCTTATGCCTGCAGGGAAGAGCGTCCCCACAATCAAAAACCTCTCCAACGAGGGGGAATCTGACGAAGTCTGCTACATCGGCCGCATCCGTTTAAACCTTCGATACATGGTGCCATAAATCAACTTGTCATCTTCAGAGAGGTGGACGGATAGCACCAATTAGCATCTGCCCCGAAATTCAGGCAAGACGTCCGCCGCGTCTTCCCGCGTCTTTCGGCGGGGAACAGATTCTGGCACGCCCGGTGGGACCTTTTCCTCTTTCCACTCCACACTTCATGTGTTGTGTTCGCGAACGAATCATGGTTTGATGTGGTTGCCCTTGGGTTCGAGGTACTAAGATTTGGTTTCTTGCTTGGCGCAAAAAATGAAAGATCAATAGCGTCTACTTGCACGAAGTGTTCCAGCTGCAACTGCAACTCACTGCCTCATCTGGAGGCATAGCTTATAGACCTTAGGCGGCCTCCCTGTTCACAATGCCGGTAGAGCAGGTGACGCTGGCTACCACCGGGTTGTTCTTCTGGAACATGCTCCACCAGTGAGCATTAATATCCCGCTGCCGCAAGAAGCGCAAAAGAAGCCGGTCTTTGATCGGCTCACTACTACCACGGCCCCTCTCAACGGGTCGTACGATGTCAAGCCAATAACATCAGTCTTCGATAGGTTGAGCTTGAACTCCAACGGGCCTGTCAAGAAGCCCACGATACCTGAAGCAGCCATTCCAAAGAGGATAGCCATTCCTGCTCTCGAGGTCACTAAAGAAGCTTGTCCCGTCAAAGGATCAGTCTTTACGAGGCTGGCCACTTCGGCTCCCGTTCCTGCTCAAAGGTCTATCTTTGAAAGATTGGATACTGTTGCTCAACGGATGTCGGTCTTCAAGAGACTGGTACCAGCAGCGCCTCACCAGAACAGGGGCATGACGAAGTCACCCCTAAAGCTGAAACAATCCCAACGGCTCGACACGCTCGATGTCGCCACTGGAGCCGAGTAAGGAAGGTTGGGGGCGACTCCCTCTCTGGGCTAACTCCACCAGCCCCAACGGTGGAAGTCAATGCTGCTGTTCCAACTGGGAACAGCTTCGAGCTACTTAACAGGGTGCGCAGGCACCCACCGCCGTACTGAAAAGATCTCCTCCACCCGTGGAGAATGTTACAGAAACAGAGCCGGAGCAGTCCCCTCAGCGGCTGTCCTCCAAAATTTACAATGTCTGGCGGCAGGTTCAAGACTCAGTAATTGATCAAGATTACTCTCGCCGACAGAAAAAGGTGAAGGTTTAGCAGGAAGAGAACCGTTCTGTCAAGCCATAAAAGACAACAGCTACCTGGGTGCCCGCTGCAACGACCCCCTCGTCTTCAACTGCTCAAAAGAGAAGGAGGCCATAGAAAGCCCCTGTGAACGTGGCAAACCGTAAAAGCGCTGAATCTAAACACCCCAAGTCTGGGGGCATGATGGTACATACCATTTATATGGCTTCCGGAGAAGAGGAAAGCTGTGCTTCTATGAATCATCGATCGCCTACCCGGTCAATAACAAGGGCTCAGGAACAACAACAGCGGAAGCTTCAGGAGATGCTGACTGCAATGGCCGCACTCACTGGGCCGAAAGATAATCCAGAGACCTCGGAGCAGCGTCAGGAACAAGAAACTGACACTGAGTTCCTCCGAAGAATGCTCGAGAGGAAAGAAAAAGAGGTTGCGGAACAGACAGCCAATATAAAACGAATGGCTCTCTTGTTCCAAGACATGGCTGGGATGATGTTACAGCCGGAACCTCCAGCTGAAGACCCCCCGATCATCATTGAAGACGACAGAAGGGAGACATCGAACCCTTCTCCGGCTCTTTCAGCAGCTAAAGAGGAAACCATTTCCAAGGTCGCTTTGGATGACTACATTGCTCAGCAAATACGAGCTCACCAGGCGAATGAAGCGGCCAGCCAAGTTGTTAAAACTGGGCGACCATATCCAGGCTGGTATGACCAAATAAAGTACCCGCCGGGATATACGATACCTAAATTTCATGTATACAAGGGGATGGGCAATCCCCACCAGCATGTCGCCCAGTTCAGGGCTCTATGTGGCAACACCGGGGGTGATGATAAATTGCTGCTTCGCCAATTCGTCGGCAGCTTGTTGAAAACGGCATTCGAGTGGTACTTTGAACTCCCGAACGACTCTGTCAAGACATTTGCGGAGATAGAGCTGTTATTTACGCAAAGATTCACAAGCTCTAGCGAGTGCACCCCAATCACAGCATTGATTAACGCCAGGGTAAAGCCAGGGGAGACATGGGTTCAATATGCAATACGATGGCGGAATCTATGGTCGAAATGCGAACAACGCATCGAAGAAGTGCCGGCGGTGGGCATGTTCGTGGGTACTCTTGATCCGCAGGCGACCATCTCCCTGTTCATGATGTTTTTCAAGCCGACTACTTTCCAGGCCTTGATTGACAAGTTGGCCCAAATGGACCAGATGGGTCATAGACCATCTTCCTCGAAAGCAGTGCCTCGGAACGAGAACGGAAAGGGGAAAGCGACGGTCATCGCCAATGCTCAACAGCAGCCCAGTGGTCTAAGACCAGTTGATCGCCAAAATGATAGAACTCGATCTCTTGGAGATAAAATGAGATGCCCTTACTCGTGCCCTCGAGACAAGACGAAGAGGTTATTCGAGCTAGCTCTGCGCAACTGGCTCATCACTCTGCTGGAGCCAAGACGCCCAGCGCAACCAGGTGACATTAGCAATTCTAACTATTGCCTTTATCACCGAATGTTGGGTCATCCGATCGAAAATTGTTACATCTTCAAAAGCTGAATAGAAGATCAGTACCAACAGGGCACATTCGTATTATTCGAGAATTGGAAGGTGAGCCCGCCTCAGCCGCATGCTCTCAAGAAGACGGATACACCGGGGGCATCGTGTTCTTTCGTAGAAGAAGCTCCATGGGAGGTCACTCTTTCAGCCAAAACTAAAAGAATGCTGAAGGATCTCCACCGGCAATTAGGTGGAAGAATCCACTGGAACCTGAGATCATCGAGGGGATGCTGAAGCCGCGCCCAACTCTAAAAATTGGTGGTGATAGTCAAAGCATTCAAACCCAGCCGTCAAAGTCTTCAAAGAAGAAGAAGAAGACCAAAAAGCCCGTGAAGCCTGGTGACAAGCGCACAGACCTGCAAAAACAGATTGACGCGTTGGAAGAATATAATCAAAAAGCGCGGACTCCAGTCACACTCCAAGAATTCCTCAGCCACATCCTTGAGGATGGAGATGATTGAGAAGACTCGTCGGATGAATCTGAAGATTACGTAGCAAGCTGCCACGTGATCTCTCACTCGTCAATAGACGATGAAGAACCTCCTTACACAGAGAAACTAGGGGCAGATCCTGAGCCGGATCTTCTAGGGCCATCAGACGAAATGATTGATGCATTCCTGAACAAAGCTCTTCTTAAAAGCAAAGCTGCTCGAGAGCATGAAATGGACATATTTGAAAAACCCAAACGCCGGCGACTGGACGAAAGAGTTGAAACACTCTCGCCAGATCAAAGTACATCCGTCGCAAATAAAAACAGGTTCAAGACGAGAAAAAGGTTTGCTAAATCCATATCGATGGGGATGAAGCTGCCACCCTCCGAAGAAAATATTCTTGGTGAACCAGAAACATATCCTAGTTACTGCTTATATCATCGAAAGATTGCGCACCCCACCGAAGAGTGCAACGCTTTTAAAAGATGGTGGCAGGGATATGTTGCTCACCGGCAACATTTCAAGTGGATGAAACGCAAAACTCGTCGAGAGCAAAGAAATACGACCGAGAAGCGTAAAAGAACTACCGGCAACTGTCGCATGGTCAACGCCGGGGGATCGCAAGTTCTCACCTTCGGGAGCGGCTCTGACGAAGAAATGACTCTTGGCCCTCTCTTTAAGGAGTCCACCTTGGAAAAAGAGGAAGAACCGAAGACCTGTGAAAATATTCAGCTGCGCAATCGTACGCTGCCCGAAAAGAATCTTGGGCCCTCGAACAGTGGGTCAAATAGAAAAGATAAGGGAAAAGAAAAAGTCCTTGAGGATATCATCCTTGATAACCAAGTCGTCGAAAAGCTGACAGCTAAGGACCCGCTAAAGAAAAGTAAGGTGGACTACAACGTGCTGGCACACTTGAGAAAGCTACCTTCACAGTTAAGCATTCTCGACGCCCTTCTGTTATCCATAGAAGCAAGAGATATTTTGATTAAGGCATTACAAGAGCCCGAGAAATTCCAAGCTTTCCTCGCCGAAGAAAAGATGAAGGACGAGCTGGAAGAAGTACACACAGCCGATATCACCTTCGGCGACGAAGATCTCCTCCTTGGACATGCGAGCATAACAGTCCCCTATATGTCTCCGGATACTGTCATGACATCAAGATAGGTAAAATTTTGGTCGACAAGGGGTCCTCCGTCAATCTCCTTAACGTAAGGGTGTTAAAGGAAATCTGCATGAGCGTTCAACACCTCGCTCGCGATAAAATCACCATCTCCGGGTTCGACTCTCAGTCATCACGGACGCTTGGGTCCATGATACCGACGTTACGCTTTGGGCTGCTCGTCACTGATATCAAGTTCCACGTCATTGACGCCAAGACATGCTATAACGCTTTGCTCGGCCGGCCTTGGTTACACGAGTACAATATCATCCCCTTTACACAACATCAGTGTATGAAATATTTCAAGGAGGGTCTCGAGTATTCTGTGACAGGAGAGCTAAACCCATTCTCCGTGAACGAAGTCCGCAAGTACGAAGATGCAAAATACTTCTTACCAGATTTTGAGGACACGGAAAGATGTCACAAACCGAAGAACAAAGCAACCACTACTATTCCGGTATTCGGGAGTGATACCGAGGAGGAAGAAGAGATAGTGTATTCAGGTCCGCCCCAGTGCATCAAGCTGGGACCGTCCGCTCCTATGTTGATCTTCGGCAGCGACTCGGAAGATGAGGTCAATGCCGTATTCTCTGCTCGGCCATCAATACAAGCCTTCGCTGATGAAGATCAAAGTTTGCAAGTCGCCATGGTTCCGCCCAAGCATCTTAAAGAACTAGACGCGCTTGATACCTACAGTGTGGAAGAACTGCAGACATTCTATGTACCTCCCACGCGAAAAGGTGAAAAGGCAATCCTATTCTATCGATCCGGGGAAACCAAAGTGGAGAAAGAAATCTGACATGGCGCGGATTCTACACTTGACAGGCTCCAGCCCATCCGTTTGCCCAGATATTACACAAACGGACTAAAGAGACTCTTGAGACGCCAAGGTGTACCCCTTAAGCAAACTGCGCGATAAGCACGGTTCTATAACAGGATCTGGAACGTTCCCGGAACTCAACGAAAGTTGCCCAACGGGAGAATGGAAATGACCGGGCTTGGGTATGTTCAATCCAAGAAACGGGAGCTACTCCGCGACTACTACGTCATACATGACTTTGATGAAGAAGGAGATGCTCTGTGGGAAGATGCTAATCCTGAACCAGAAAGAGCTCCTACCGTAAAAATGCCCAGTTCGTCGTTCGAAGAACAAATGGACAAGCTTATAAGGGAAGCAGGTCAAAAGGTTTGAGACGACCATAATCGCGAAATGGTCATCTACGAGAAAGCCAGGACGCAACGCCTCCTTCAACAGGCTGTGAAAAATGAAAATGCTCCTCCTCTTCAACCCGTTGTACAAAAGGCCCGACGCAGAGGCAGAAACAAACCAAAGAACGGGAAAGGCGTTCAACAACGACAAAGCGAGTCCAAGAAGCCAAGCGATCAGGAATCGAGCAGTCCGGATTCGTCTCTTATAAAAAGATCGGTCAAGCATATTCTTTTCCCCAACACAAGACAAGGAAGATATTCGATCTTGTCATAAAACATCAGATGATGACACTGCCGGAGTCCAAGCACCCCGAGCAAGCAGGCAAAGTCTCTCACCTGGACTATTGCTCCTATCACAGGGTAATAGGACATCCTATTGAAGACTGCTGATTTTGTCCAAAAATTATAAGTTTACCGTAATCAGAAACGGCGTCGCTTAGCAGCTAGCCGGTGAGTATGGGTCGATCCACAGAGATGTGTAATTTTCTGATTGGTGTTTTTACGAGTTGATTCCGATGGTGGTTTGGTTTTTGTCGATTGATTTAAAAACTAATTTATACGATATTAAAGAACTTGTTAGGGTTAGGTCTAAGGTAGGGTTGATAAGATTAATATTGTCACCTCTTTCAATGCCGTTTGATTAAAGCTTTTTAGAAATCATAACAATTATTAGCAAAGAGGATTAGAATGATTGGGAAGAAACGAAGTTTCTTCCTCTAGATCCTTGTCCGTCCTTTCCTATTAATTGCTACAATCTTCATGGACATCATGTATGTCCGGCCCTTTATACTACGGTTCACCGTTACCTCGTAGGTAGGGTGCCGTAGGGAGCGGATCATGCATGCGTGCATGAATTTCTAGTTAGGAAAAATGGATTGGCATTGAAGGAGGTGAGAGATATTCATCTCTCACTCCCTCCCTTGTTCCTAACCCTAACAAGCGAGGATTTTACTCGCTCATTAGGGGATCTTCTAAAAATGACATCTTTTTTATGTTTTAATGTGTTTTGTTTAGACCTAAAATTATTACTTACTTACTTCAGATTAAAAGGAGCTACACTAAGTTAACTAAGGCAAGTGATAAAATTACTCTACTGCAAGAATGATACTAGATAGCTAGGGCAAGAATTAAATTAGAACTAAGGCAGGAATTAAAAGAATAAAAACTTACAAAAGTGATGCTCTAGATCTCCCAACAATTCTGAATTTTATTGATTGAAAAAGAGGCATAGCCTTTTTTACAGATTTGTGAGTACAATTTATAAGTGAACAGGGAAGCTAGGGTTACAGATTCTCGCACACATGATTTTACAGATATGCCCACTGAAAATCCCAACACCCGCACCGACACACCGACAGAAGAAAAATCCACCGACGTGCGCACTTAATGGCCTCAGAACCGCGGCAATGATGGGCTTTGGGCTGCGGTTCCACGGCCCTTTGGTGAGCTCAGCTCACCATATTTTCTGGTCTTCATGCTGGGTATTTGGGCTTGTTTAGTCTTCACTATTTTTCTTTGTTTGTCTTCTTGGTCTTTTCAAGATCTTCAGTGAAAACTTGTAAGGATCTTTTGACCGTTCACTTTGACATTTCGGACTGCATTGCCTTATACAATTGTAAATTGTTCTTCGTGACTAGGATCCGTCTAGTTGTTGGTCAAAAGTCTCTCTTTTGTATCATCTTCTGTCTTTTCTCACTGTCTTCGCTCCAAGAGCCTGTATCCTGTAATATGCAACAAACGTGCATCAAGAATACCTGTTTACTTATAAAATGAATAAAAATGGGGCGAATGAATTGCAATATTATGATATGAACAACTGCTTCACATTCAAGAATTGGGTCGAAGACCAATATCAACAAGGCAGGTTCGCTCTATCCAATAGCTGGAGGGCAACCCCGCCGCAAAAGCATGAACCCAAATCCACGAGAGTAGAGCCGGATCAACATCGGTCTTGGAAGCGATCTCGTACTTGTCATATGATAATGCTGTCGGAAGAGGAACCCGAAGATATAGGTGAACTCCCCTGGTGCTTCGAAAACAATGATGACATGGTAATCTCAGAGTTTCCGCCGGCGCCAAAAGAGCTGGAAGATGGAATACATACTGATTGATGTGAAAAAGTTTTTGTAGAAATTAACCGCAATCAATAACGGTGTCGCATGTAGCTAGACCGAGATGAGTACGGGTCGTCTTCTGGGAAACGTTGAATCTTTTATTCTTACTTTAGATGTGTTGAAAAAGAGAGGGGGAAGAATAAAGAATTTTGAAGAATGGTTTCTAGATCTACGTTAAGCAAGAATGCAAAAAATATAGATCTAGATTGTTTTAGGGGTGTAGTTAATATAATAAGGGGGCTTGTAGGGTTCGTTAGGATTTAGTAGTTATGGACGATTAATTAAAAGTTACCCTTTTTATCCTTTAATAGATTTAAAACTAGAACGACGGTGATGCGTGTAGATTAGGGTTTCTGGAGGGAAAAGGAATCCCACTCTTAACCCTTATCTCGACACGGAACTCCGTTCATATCTAGCCTTTACCAAAACAATCATTAATCTAATCTCTAATCGCGGTCGGAACTAATAAAGAATTGTTAGCGCGCCCGATTAGGATGTTAATGATTCTTTTGATAAAGTTCATAAACTTTATAGGACTTAAAAAGGGTTTAGAGATGTTCATCATCCATTAGCCTACCCTAATCCTACGAATCCTAACAAGCGGAGAATTACTCGTGCATATTGGGAGAAAAAGAGATGGAGAGAAAATGCATAATTAAACTACGAAGAAATAGAATAAGAAAAAGAAAGTTACCTTTATTAATCAACAATATTCATTACACTTTGATTCCTTAGAAAATGATTACAAAGACTAGTTTGCTTCTCGATCTCTTCCAAGGAGGTAGACGAACAGTTGATGATCAGTCTGGATGCGTGAGCCGTCTTGGACTTCGTGATCGCGTCGACTTGATGATTTTTCCAAGAGGGTCTCGGTCCATATTTATAGTCCAAAGCCAGAAACCTTTGCTTCCAAATTAGGGAAATAGTAGTAGAGATTTTTCCCAAAAAAAACGCAGCTTCAATACCCACCATCTTGTCGTGGATCCGCGGCCCAAGGGTGGGTACGGCCGCGGATCCGCGGCCGTTTGATCTCAGCCGTTGGTTTTCTTTCATCGGTTTCTCTATTCTTGGCACGTGTAGTTCTCTGGAATCTTTGGATCTTTGAAATCTTCTCGTGGTTGCTGCCAGACTTGATCTCCAAGTTTTGCTTTCTTAATTAGGCAAGTTTTCTTTAACAACTTGATTTCCTTGATTTTAGTCTTGGAAAAATTCTGCACAACAACTTAAAAAATATTTAGTAGACTTTGTTCTATTAGGATTAGGTCAATAATATTATATACATTTTCTTACCAAATGCTAATTATAATATATCAACAAATGGAAAATAATATTTTTACAAATAAACCCTCATAAGTATGATATATTATAATAAAGACCTTTTTAAATATGGAAATGGTAGGGAAAATGTAATAACAAATGTGCAGTTTTACAACTGAATAAATACCCCTAAACTTATCTTTGATCGTCCCGAGCAAACTAGTTTATTCACGAGAAGGAGAGAAAAGAAAGGAGAAAACTAAGCACACTTTCGTAGGCAGACACGATTGCACTGAGCACGTGCAACAAGCCGTTAAACCTCTAGGTGTCCCTAGTAGGAGGAGTGTTGTCTCCTGAGGGTATTCAGCGGATTACACCTACAAAATCCTATAATAAAAGAGAGATGGTGAAATTTACATATAAAGATAAGAACCATAAAAGAAAGACCTTGAAAATAAGAGTTTTCAACTACACTAGCTTTTCTGTTGTTATGAGCCCTATCTTAATAGTCATGAAAAGATGTTAGAAATTATAATATCCCTCAATAAAACATCGTGTTTATTCTTCATTCCTACATTTCATCCAAACATCGATCATATACCCCTACGTGTGTGTAATGGACATCCCTACACTCGGAGAATTCAATTCAAGCTATCATACTCTTGTCCATCTATCTCGGTACTTTTTAACTTGATGAATATTTAGATTTGCTCACACATTTTCATGCGACCGTTAATACTTCTTGAGGTACTAACCGACCGATTACTCATGTGCTTGCTGATTAGGTGATAATATTTTTCTCGTCTTGCACCACCTAAGGCTTAGCAGTGACTCCCAAACCAGTTGGTCTAAGGCACTAGGTGATGAAGCACCCTCGCTATATTTTTTTATTGCTGCCTTGGCGATAACAAAACCAGTGTTCATTTTTCTTTTCACCATTTTTATATTTTCTTCATTTTTTTTCATTTCCTTCATACTTTGGCTTTTAGACAAGAGCATTTCAAGGTATCCTCTACTATCCCGAGTTTCAAGACGTGTGTAAGTGCATATAGTAGGGTATCAAAATTCAAATGTTTGGCTTCCAGAATAGAAACTATTTTTCAGACTTATTTTTATCCTCAGATTAGTGACTTCCTTCATCTTACTAACCCTTGGGACAACAGCTCATAACTACTTATTACTAGTTCGTTTAAGAAAACTTCTAATTTTCTTGGTTTTCTTAAACTATTCCTATCCTTTGGATGTAATTTTTCACTTTCTACTCTTTTATTATAATTTTTTTTAATGCATAGTGTCAAAGATAATTCAGTGAATACAAACCTCCCCCCGAAACCTGTTTTCAGCAGTGTCCTCACTGATGTAGCCTTTTGAGAACATGGACCTGTATACTAGGGGAGCGATACAAGGGGTAAAATAATAGTTAAATGAAAACTACCCCCAAACTTGTTCTTTGGCACGCACAGATATTCAATTAAATCCATTTTCACTCACCTCCATTCTTAAAATGAGAAAAAGTGACCAAAACATGGAGGTGATGCGGAGGAAATTTAGTTTTGATAAAGCGGCTCCTGTAAAGACAGGAGCTCCTCCGCGGGGTCAGCAGAAAAATACGGTTTTAATCTATGCCCATTCACTTTAAAAATTGAACCGTTTTTCAAATTTTCAACTTCAACTGCCCCGTGCGGGTGTACATACCGCACAACAAAAGGTCCTTTCCAACGAGATTTAAGCTTACCCGGATGAAGATGGAGACGGGAATCGTAAAGAAGGACTTGTTGCCCCGATGTGAAGGTTTTTCTAAAAAGATTTTTATCGTGGAACATTTTAGTCCTGTTCTTTACTATCACCGCATTATCATAAGCTTCATCGCGGAGTTCGCTTAGCTTATTCAATTGCAGCTTCCGATACCTGCCTGCATGATCAAGATCAAAATGAAGCTCTTTAATAGCCCACAATGCTTTATGTTCGATCTTGACAGGAAGGTGGCATGCCTTCCCAACACAAGGCGGTATGGAGACATACCAAGATCGGTCTTATAAGCGGTGCGGAATGCCCAAAGAGCATCCGTCAATTTGGTTGACCAATCTTTATGGTTTTTTGAAACCGTCTTCTCCAATATCTGTTTGATCTGCCTATTTGAGATCTCAGCCTACCCGCTTGTTTGGGGATGATAGGGCGTAGAAAGCTTGTGAGTGATTGAATATTTCCGCATTAAGGCCTCGAAAGACAGATTGCAGAAATGCGTCCCGTTGTCGCTAATTATAGCGTGAGGGTGTCCGAATCGCGAAAAGATATTTTCTTTAAGGAACTTAATGACAACTTTGTTGTCATTAGTGCGACACGGTATAGCTTCCACCCATTTCGAGACATAATCAACCGCTAACAAGATATATAGATTCCCAAAGGAGTTGGGAAAAGGGCCCATAAAATCAATACCCCACACATCGAATATTTCCACAACCAATATAGGTTGGAGCGACATCTCGTTCCTTCGTGAAATCCGACCCAAATGCTGACATCGCGGACAAGTTTTGCAATGTTCATATGTATCTTTAAATAATGTTGGCCAATAAAAGCCACATTGCAAAACTTTTTCCGCCGTCTTTCGAGGACCAAAATGACCGCCGCATGCCTGATCATGACAAAATGATAACATGCTCTTGAATTCATCGTTAGGGACACACCCGCGAATGATTTGATCGGAACAATACTTGAATAGATAAGGTTCATCCCAGTAAAAATATTTTACTTGGGATAGAAATCGAAGTTTGTCTTGTTTCGACCAATCGCTAGGAATAAGTCCCGTCGCAAGATAGTTCACGATATCTACGAACCAAGGTTCGTAGGATATAGTCAAGAGCTGTTCGTCAGGAAATGAGTCATTTATCGGCACGGTCAAAGTTGGTAAAGAAGTGATGCGTGAAAGATGGTCGGCTACAACGTTTTCAAATCCACTTTTGTCTCGGATGACAAGATCAAATTCTTGTAACAATAGGATCCAACGTATTAGCCTGGCCTTCGCATCCTTCTTCGATAAAAGATGTCGTAGGGCGGAGTGATCTGTGTAAACCACAATAGGCGAGCCAATCAAGTAGGGCCTGAATTTCTCTAATGCAAATACAACTGCCAAGAGTTCTTTCTCGGTAGTTGTGTAATTTATTTGTGCATCATTCAAGGTCCTACTTGCATAATAAATTACATGTGGCATCTTATGTATGTGCTGTCCTAAGATAGCACCAATAGTAAAATCTGATGCATCACACATAAGCTCGAACGGGTGGTTCCAATCCGGAGATGATAGAACGGGGGCTGTAGTGAGCGATTCTTTAAGCGATTCAAAAGTAGCCTCACAATCCGAATCGAGGTGAAATGTAGTATCCTTGGCCAATAGAAGGGTTAAGGGTCTAGCAATTTTGCTAAAGTCCTTAATAAATCTTCTATAAAATCCTGCATGGCCAAGAAAGGATCGTATATCTTTGATGCAATTGGGACGAGGAAGGTTATGAATGACATTTATTTTAGCTCTGTCAACCTCAATGCCTTTTCGTGAAATTATATGTCCAAGTACAATACCTTCTTGGACCATAAAATGACATTTTTCCGAATTCAATGTCAAGTTCTTATCCTTACAACGGGTAAGAACCGTGTCAAGATTACGAAGGCAGTCCTCAAAGGAGTCCTCAAAAATGGAGAAATCGTCCATAAAAATTTCTAGAAAATTTTCCACCATATCTGAAAATATCCCCATCATGCACCGCTGAAATGTAGCGGGAGCGTTGCATAACCCAAAGGGCATGCGTCTATAAGCAAAAGTTCCGAAAGGACAAGTAAAAGTGGTTTTATCTTGATCCTTTTCGGCGATGGGGACCTGGTTATAGCCAGAGTATCCGTCCAAGAAACAGTAGTATTCATGTCCCACTAATCGTTTTAACATCTGGTCAATGAAAGGTAGAGAGAAGTGATCTTTCCTCGTCGCGGCATTGAGTTTCCTGTAATCAATACATACGCGCCACCCAGTTTGGGTGCGTGTTTGGATTAACTCATTAGCCTCATTAGTGATGACCGTGATGCCAGACTTTTTAGGGACCACATGAATTGGACTTACCCACTGGCTATCAGATATGGGGTAAATTATTCCACTATCAAGGCACTGACGTTTTCTTTCTTTACCGCCTCCTTCATAACGGGATTTAACTGTCTTTGTGGTTCTCGGGTTGCTTTGGCTTCATCCATCAGATGTATGTAATGTTCAACAATTAAGGGACTAATCCCTTTGATGTCGGCCATTGTCCAACCAAATGCTTGCCGATTCGATCTCAACACTGTCAAAAGTACATTCTCTTGCTTTAAGGCTAGAGAAGCGGATATAATCACTGGCAAAGTTTCATTCTCTCCTAAATATGCATATTTAAGATGAGAAGGTAGCAGTTTGAGATCAAGAATTGGCGGAGAAACAATAGAAGGTGGGGTAAGGAAATGATATTCGGACTCCCAAAGAGGTTCAAAACTTGCATTAGATATTGACTCGGAAAGTGCTGCTGACTTTTGCAACGAGTCAACGGGTTCAATCTCAAGGTCGGACTCATTGAACATATCCTCACTATGAAGTGGTGAAAGATCAAACGATGTCTCATTAGTGTTGTTGAGAACATCAAAGCAAAGTTCCTCATCCATGCAGCTTTCGGAAGCTATCTCGTGGATGGAACAAACATCCAGCAAATGAGCAGAAGGTTCTGATGGCTGACTTCCTAGCTTGTAAATATTAAGCTCAATTGTTATTTTCCCGAAGGATAAGTTCATAGAACCGTTACGACAATTAATTACAGCGTTTGAAGTTGCTAGGAAGGGTCGACCAAGTATCACCGGGATTTGATTGCGTGGGTTTGCCACATGTTGTGTATCTAAAACAATAAAGTCCACAGGAAATATGAATTCCCCGACTTTAATTAACACATCCTCTAGTTCGTCCCGAGGTTTGGTGATAGATCTGTCTGCCATTTGGAGAGTACAATGGGCGGGTTTCAACTCTCCAATTCCTAACTGCTCGTATACTGAATAAGGAAGCAAGTTAACGCTAGCGCCTAGATCGAGTAAAGCACGATTAATATTTTTACCCCCAATAGAAATAGAGATTGTAGGACAGCCGGGGTCCTTACGTTTCTTTGGTATTTGTTGGGTAAAAGCGGTGCTAACATTACTCGTCATGAAAACCTTCTTAGGCACTTGAGTTTTTCTCTTCCTAGTGCACATGTCTTTAAGGATTCTTGCATAAGATGAGATTTGTTGAATAGCATCTAGGAGAGGAATATTTACGCTAACTTGCTTAAACATTTCCAGAATCTTCTCCATTTGCGGGTTAGGTCTGTTGGCCCTTAATCTGTTTGGAAATGGAGCTCGATCAATAAGTTTTGGGTCCAGCGTTTGTGGAGAAGACTGTGGGGACGGATTCGATCCTAAAATTGGAGTGGGAATCGACTTAGATAGATTTGGTGAAATGTTCGAGCCTTGGAGAAAACGGAGAATAGGCTCGGATGAAGGTGGGAGACTAGACGAATTAGGGGAAGAAGAAGAAGAAGCTGGGGAATCAATGGTGTCACTAACATCAAATTGCTCACCCACTCGGTTATTCAGCACTCTCCCCGATCTCAACGTAGTAATGGCGTTCACATTATGATTTTATGAATGGCCAGGATTCGGTATGGGTTGAGATGGGAGTTTCCCTTTCTCTCTCGCACTCATTGCGGCGTTTAACTGTGTGATTTGGTTTTCTATTGATTTAATACTCTCACCATGGGAGGCGCAGTTTTTCGTTATGGTATCAATAGAAGACTTCATCTCAGCTGACAATTGCATGGAATGTTTCACGAACAAATCCAAAGTTTGTGCAAGTGAAGAGTTGTCAGTACCGGCCACTTGTGGTGTAGAAATGTTGGCCGGATTTTGGAAATTTTGTGACTGAAAGGGGGGCTGATTCTATGGTTGTGGTTGCTGTGGAGGAGGTCTTTGATAATTTCTTTGTTGGTTTTGATTCCAAGCAAAATTAGGATGATTCCTCCATCCTTGATTGTACGTGGAAGAATAAGGATCGTTTCTAGGTCGCTGCTGAAAAGCAGCATTAGTTTGAACCGATGCATTCATAGGACATTCTTCCGTTAAGTGTGAAGGATCCGAACAGCAACCACAGACAGTCTTAGGAAGTGTGACCTGATTTAGGGAGAATGATGAGAATTTGTTCTCAATAGCGTCGAGTTTCTTCTGTATCGCTGCTATTTCGGCTTTCATTGCGATGGAAACATCGAGCTGGTGAATACCTCCCTTAGATGAAGGCGGTCTTACGCTTTCCCACTGCAAAGTGTTTTCAGTAAGGTCTTCCAGATATTTCCATGCTTCACTGTCATCTTTAGACATGAAATTGCATTGACACATTGTTTCAAGCATCTTCTTTGTCGCTGGATTAATGCCCTCATATATAATCCGACATAAATCCCATCTTTGTATTCCATGATGAGGACATTGGACAAGCAGACCCTTAAAACGTTCAAAGCACTTCCAAAATGGTTCATTGGGAAGCTGGGTGAACTGGTTGATCTCGCTCCTAATATGGGCAGTATTATGGTTTGGGTAAAACTTCTTAAGAAATGCTATGACGAATTCATCCCAATTAATGATAGAGTGTGCGGCAGTATTATAAAGCCATTTTTCTGTCAAGTCGCACAATGTGAATGGGAGAAGACGCAAGCGCATAGCATCGACAGTCAACTGTGAAGTACCCATCATTGTGCATACGTTTTCGAATTTGGTGATGAAAACGTACGCGTCTTCCGACTCAAGCCCGTGAAATTTGGGCAGCAGATTGATGTAGTGGGGTTTAATTTCGAAATTATCCCCGTTAGCTGGTGGAATGGATAGACAAGTAGGAAGGGGACCACGGATAGAATATCATCTTTCTTGGAGAGAGATGCGCGGTGGATTCTGCGGACCTACGGGCGGTGGTAGCGTGGTGTTATAATCTGATGGAGTGCCGTCCATCTCGATCGTGGTGTGTGGTGGTGGAAAAGAAGATGAAGAAGTACCGACTTCGGCGTCGATAGCAGGAACGCGGACAAGACGGGCACTAGGATCCCGTGTCCAGCCGAGCATGCACTAAGCGGGTTTAGTGCAAGTGGCAGCGTGTGTGTGATTTTAAAATTGGTCTGTTTTGAAAAAAAGTGGGACTCAAAACAAATCACTCTAAAATGCACAAACAACCCTAGAACTAAGGTCACCTAGGTCCAGTCTCTAGACCGCTCCTAGACTTCCAAAGGACAAGCCGCAGGATCAATCCTCTACCGTCTCTGTACTACCCTTGTAGCCAGGTAAGTGCCAGGTAAGTGGGAAGGAACCACAGTCGTGGGCCTAATTAAAAACCTCTAGCTTTTGACACACTTGCCTAGGCACTACAAAGGTAATGCGGATAAACGATAGATTACCCACGACCTTCCTCTGTTCTTAATGAGCGCGACAGTCCTTAGAGTCTGGTCTAGATATTTTTTAAATTAATGAAGGGTTGATGCAGATGCTCGGTTTGTGATTTGTGGGGCTTAGGAAGGGTGATAAAATTCCCACCTAATCTTGATTTGGTCTTTTCCCTTAAGTCCGTATTAAAATATGCAAAAAAAAACCAATCACAAAACTTTTGCAAAAAGATTTTTGAGCGGCCCTATTTTGCAAAGAATCCTGCAGACAATAGATTTTATTGGATTTGAGAGGAGAGAGAAGGAGTTGAAAAAGATACCAGAGAAGTGTGAACCCTAGATCCCTTAGTTAAGCCGCGTTTCCGCCGCCTAAAGTACCTTCTTGCCACGGTTCTGCCGCGGGGTGGAGGAATCAAGTGATGAAAATTTTTCTTTGGCCTCCTGTACTCCTCTGGATCTCGATGAATGTCTCTGTCTTCTGTTTTCCTCAATTTTGTGACTCCAGATCTCCTTGCAAAATTCACGCACAAATCGTTAAATATGCAATTTGCAGTTTTGTGTTAATAATGATATAAATCGCCTAAGAATTCAACACAAATAGTAAGAATAAAAAATTATGCACGTATCCCCAGCAATGACGCCATTTGATTGGTACGAAAAAGTGTGTTTGTTTGTATACCGCAATCAATAACGGTGTCGCGTGTAGCTAGACCGAGATGAGTACGGGCCGTCCTCTGGGAAACGTTGAATCTCTTACTCTTACTTTAGATGTGTTGAAAAAGAGAGGAGGGATAAAGAATATTGTAGAATGGTTGTAGGATCTAGATCTACATTAAACACGGATGCAAAATATAGATTTAGATTAACTACGGACGTAAGTTTATATAAAAAGGGGGCTTGTAGGGTTCATTAGGATTTAGTAGTTATGGATGATTAATTAAAGATTACTCTTTTTATCCTTTAATAGATTTAAAACTAGCACGACAGTGATGCATGTAGATTAGGGTTTCTGGAGGGAAAAGGGTTCCCACTCTTAACCCTTATCTCGACATGGAACTCCGTTCATATCTAGCCTCTACCAAAACAATTGTTAATCTAATCTCTAATCGCGTTCGAGACTATCAATGAATTGGTAGCGCGGCCGATTAGGATGTTAACTATTCTTTTGATAGAGTTTATAAACTTTATAGGACTTAAAAAGAGTTTAAGGATCTTCATCATCCATTAACCTACCCTAATCTTACGAACCCTAACAAGCGGAGAATTACTGGCGCATTTTGGGATAAGAAGAGATAGAAATCATAAAGAAAATAAAATGCAATAAACTACCTTTATTAATCAACAAGATCAAGTACACTTTGATTCCTTAGAAAATAATTACAAAAACCTAGTTTGCTTCTCGATCTCTTCTAAGGAGGTAGATGAACCGTTGATGATCAGCCTGGATGCGTGAGTCGTCTTGGACTTCGTGATCGCGTCGACTTGATGATTTTTCCAAGAGGGTCTCGGTCCATATTTATAGTCCAAAGCCAGAAACCTTTGCTTCCAAATTAGGGAAATAGTAGTAGAGATTTTTCCAAATAAAAATGCAGCTTCAATACCCTCCATCTTGCCGCGGATCCGCGGCCCAAGGGTGGGTACGGCCGTGGATCCGCGGCCGTTTGATCTCAGCCGTTGGTTTTCTTTCATCGGTTTCTCTATTCTTGGCACGTGTAGTTCTCTGAAATCTTTGGATCTTTGAAATATTCTCGTGGTTGCTGCCAGACTTGATCTCCAAGTTTTGCTTTCTTAATTAGGCAAGTTTTCTTTAACAACTTGATTTTCTTGATTTTAGTCTTGGAAAAATTCTACACAACAACTTAAATAATATTTAGTAGACTTTGTTCTACTAGGATAAGGTCAATAATATTATATACATTTTCTTACCAAATGCTAATTATAATATATCAACAGATGGAAAATAGTATTTTTACAAACAAACCCTCATAAGTATGATATATTATAATAAAGACCTTTTTAAATATGGAAATGGTAGGGAAAATGTAATAAAAAATGTGCAGTTTTATCAACTGAACATACTACTGCAGATAATCTCAAGAAAATTGATTTGGAGACGACAAGTGATCCGCGGCCAACATTCGTCAGCGAGCTGTTGTCTGAAGAAAGGGTGGCTACGCTAAAAGATGTGCTTATGCAGCATAAAGATTGCTTTGCATGGAACTACTCCGAGACGTCTGGACTCAATCCAGAGATTGCTGTTCATAAATTGGCAATATCTCCGGATGTCAAGCCGATCAAACAAGCGCTGAGAAGAATGCGGCTCGTGCTTGAGATGAGCATCAATGTCGATGTCAAGAAGCTAATCGACTCTGGCTTCATCCAAGAGGTTCAATACCCTGACTGTATCGCCAACATCGTCCCAGTGATGAAGAAAAATGGGACGGTGCGCATATGTGTGGACTTTCGAGATCTCAATAAAGCCTGCCCGAAGGACGACTTCCCAGTACCGGTCACCGAGCTGATGATAGACAATACGTCCACTAATGAAGTTTTCTTCTTCATGGACGGCTCGTCAGGATACAATCAGATAAAGATGCATCCCGAGGACCAGAAGCATACCGCTTTCCGGACCCCTTTGGGCATATTCTGCTACTAGGTGATGCCCTTCGGTCTAAAGAACGTCGGTGCCACCTATCAGAGGGCCATAACGAAGATCTTCTATGACCTCATACATGAAATCGTTGAATGCTATATCGACGACCTTGTGGTGAAAAGCAAATCATACGAGAAACATTTAGAGCATCTGAAGATCGTATTTCAACGCCTTTGGCAATACAACTTGAAGATGAACCCTCTCAAATGCGCATTCGGAGTATCCTCAAGCAAATTCCTGGGATTCATCGTCCGACACCGAGGCATCGAGATAGATCCGTCGAAGATCAAGGCAATTATGGAAATGCCCCTACCAAAGACTCTCAAGCAGCTGCGGTCTCTCCAAGGAAAGCTCGCGTATATCCGACGATTTATAGCCAATCTCTTAGGCAAGTGCCGTCCTTACAGTCACCTGATGAAGAAGGGAACCCCTTTCGTCTGGGATCACAAATACCAAAACGCACTGGACGAAATCAAGCAATACCTGCAGAATCCGCCAGTACTGGCCGCTCCCGTTAAAGGAAAACCTCTAGTCCTGTATACGACAGCCCTCGAAGGTTCTTTAGGCGCTATGGGCACAAGAAAATGACCAAGGGAAGGAGAGAGCCCTTTATTATCTGAGTCGAGTTCTCCTGGGGGCAGAAAGCAATTACTCTCCCATTGAAAAACACTGCCTGGCGTTGATCTTTGCAATAACGAAGCTCAGACACTATGCATTGGCACATGAGGTCCATCTCATATCAAAGGTGGATCCCCTCAAATATTTGATGTCAAAAGCCATATTAACAGGGCGGATCGCTAAACGGGCCCTGCTCTTGATGGAGTTCTCGATAACTTATCGGCCTTTTAAGGCAGTGAAAGGCCAGGCCATCGCCGACTTCCTCGCTGAGCATCCAATACCTGCCGATTCTCCTTTGAATTGCCAATTGCCGGACGAACATGCGTTTGACACGATCGACGAGAATGATACCCGGTGGGAACTCTATTTTGACGGAGCGTCTTCCATGAAGAAGCGCAAACAAAGCACCCCTGTAATCAAATCAGGGGTAGGCCTCATCTTCGTGAGTCCACAAGGGGGGATAATGCGCTTCGCCTTCTCCTTGAAAGAGCCGAGAACAAACAACGAGGCCGAATATGAAGCTTTGATAGTAGGTCTCGAGATCGCTATCGACATGGGAATTGAAAACCTCCTCATATACGGAGACTCCCAACTGGTCGTTAGTCAAGTAAACGGCGACTATCAAATGTGCAAGCCAGAGTTGGTGAAGTACGGCGAGAGAGTACATCAACTACTGATTCAAATTCCTTCCTACGCCTTGGAAAGTATACCGCGTGCGGAAAATAGCAAAGCGGATGCATTAGCCAAGCTCACTAAAGAACTGGCCGATGAGAACCTCGATGACGTGAGAATCGTTGTGCAAAGCCATCGGGTTCTCGCACCGGCAGAAATATCTCTGGAGTCGTCCGAAGAAAAGGGAGCGACTGAGCAGATGACTTTGCAAATAAAGGGCCAGGAAAAGGTTAAGTATTGGAGGGAAGTCTTTATAGATTACTTCAAATCCCGTAGAACACCTGAAAATGCATTCTCAAGGCATCAGCTCATGAAACGAGCTTTGTCTTTTGCCTTCGTCAATGGCACTTTATATAAGAGATCATTTGATTCTCTATGGCTAAGATGCCTGGGACCTGAAGAGGCAAAGAGAGTCGTCCAAGAAACTCATGACGGACTATGCGGTTCTCACTAAGCCGGGCCGAAGATGAAGCTGAACATCAAACGGATAGGTTATTATTGGTCCACGATGATCCAAGACTGCCTTGAATATGCGAAGCAGAGCCATTCGTGCCAGATTCACGGGGACTTTATCCATCAGCATCCAAATCCACTACATCCAACGGTGGCTAGCTGGCCGTTCGAAATGTGGGGTACTGACATAATCGGCTCCATCGAACCAGCATCGTCCAGAGGACATCGATTTATTTTGGCGACAACGGATTACTTCTCCAAATGGGAAAAAGCAGTACCGCTGAGGGAAGTGAAGACGGAGAATATCCTCCATTTCTTCAATACGCACGTCATTTATCGGTTTGGAACTCCGAGACGGATCATCTCCGATAACGGGCCAGCCTATAGAAGCCACAAGATCAGCCTCTTCGCACAACAGCATAATATAGACTGGAGATACTCTTCAGTCTATAATCCCCGAGCTAATGGTCTAGCTGAGGCTTTTAACAAGACCTTGACGAAGATCGTAAAAAAGACGGTGTCGCGAAATAAGAAGGACTGGCATGAACGACTGCATGAAGCTCTCTGGGCGTATCGAACTACGTTCAAAACGGCCACTAACACAATGCCGTATGCATTGGTATTTGGTACGGAGACAGTACTCCCTCTCGAGCTAGAGCTACCCTCTCTACGAGTGGCAGTTCACTATGAGCTAACGGACGAAGAGAATGCTCACCTTCGGCTTGAGGAGCTCGATGCCCTTGATGAAACCCGGCTCATAGCGCAACAAAACCTGGAGGCTTATAAAGCAAAGATGACGCGCTCATACGAAAGATTGACTAGGCCGAGGACATTCCGCCAAGGCGAACTCATGCTAGTGGTCAGAAAACCTATGATCCCCAATCATGCCAAACGGGGGAAATTCGAGCCGAACTATGAAGGCCCGTATATCATAGACAAGGTCTACCAAGGTGGTGCCTATCTACTCATGGACATGCATGGTGAAAGACCTTTCCGGCCAATAAATGGTCGCTTCCTGAAAAAGTACTACGCCTGAAGAGTCACGGCCTAGGTCAATGATAGATGACGACGACTATGTCCGCTCGCTATCTTCCTTAGCCCAAACTCTATAAGCAGTAGCCGGCTAACGGACCGAAACGTCCTTAAACTAACAACGGACCGAAACGTCCTTAAACTAACGATGGACCACTATGTCCTAAAACTAGCTGCTGACCGAGACGTCGATAAACTATTTTAGACTGCAGCATCCCAAGGCTGATACAACAAAGAAAGAGAAAAGAATAAAAAAAGAAGAAAGAAAAAGGAAAAAAAACAGTATGTCCATAAGCGAAAAGCGCACGGATGAAAACCCGAGAGGGCTCCGTGAGTAAAAACAGCAGGGCTACCGGCGAGTTTTGTGAAAACCCGAAAGGGCGCAATCTCATTAAAAGACACTTGCAAGGTCCACTCGACCTTGTGAGGAGAAACCACCTGCGTGAGATCCTTACGACTCACAAGGGAGCAACGCACTTAGGGATCCCCACGATTCCTAAGGAGAAATTACACTTGCGAGATCCTACGACTCGTAAGGAGAACCCTCTTATGAGACCATCACGGCTCATAAGATTCAAAAGTCTTAAGCTACAGGGATTCGAACCTGTTCTTAAGCGGCCACCACAACCTCCAATACTGCCCTACAAGCAGCTCAATACTGACCCTTGTATACAAACCACGGGCGCGAATAAACATTTTCCCAACAAAGTCCCATCCGTGACTAGGGATATGTTTGCACGGTAAACCCCCTTATAAGCTCTCTCGACTTATAAGGAGAAAGCACTCTTGTAAGATCCTTATGACTTATAAGAGATCATGCACTTAGGAATCCTCACGATTCCTGGGGAGAAAATGAACCTACGAGATCCTCACGACTTGTATGGAGAAATACCTTTATGAGACCCTTACGACTCATGAAGTCGAAAGCCTTAGTCGACAGGATCCTAACCCTATTCGCTAAGCCACCTTTGTTCGACATCGACAGAGGCAAATGATGATTCGCTCCTGGGAATATCCCAGTTGTAGCGGTGCTAATGCCGAAATCGGTGTCTAATTCCAACCTTACAGCAAAAAGCCAGCGAGTCACAAATGCATACGAAATAGCCGAAATGATGGGGAAACTTGCAACAAAATCAGCAAGTAAAAATGTATGCATGAAAAATAGCCGAAATGATTGGGCAAATCACAATAAAAAGAAGCGAGTAAAAATAAAATAAATAGCCGAAATGATTGGACGCCGCGAAAAATAGTCGAAATGATTGGGCAATCGCGACCTTCGCGATATAAAAGCTGAAATGATAGAGCATCACGGAAAGAAATAAAGAAAAATAAAATTTATGCCCTACAGGTGATATCACATCAATCCTTGTATACAATCCAGGGGCACAAACAAAGAAGGAATCACACCTTCCCTCTCCAGGCTCCATCAAAAAACAAAGCCAAATCTCGACGGTTCAGGGATAGCCTAGAGATCAACAACAGCGTTCCTCGCCATTCCAGTAGGATTCAGACGCTGCAATCAACCCTGAGGCTACGGCAAAGCCCCTACTCCAAATCTTGATGGTTCCCAGACAACCTGGAGACCACTTCGATATTCGTCTCATTACAACAGACAATACGTCAGCAAATGACCCCGTCTCGGAATTACGTCATCTACATGACCCCATCTCGGAAAAACGTCATCCAAATGACCCCGTCGCTGAAATACGTCATCCACATGACCCCGTCTCGGAAATACGTCATCCACATGATCCCGTTGCGGAAATACATCATCCACATGACCACGTCTCGGAAATACGTCATCTACATGACCACGTCTCGGAAATACGTCATCCACATGACCCCATAGCGGAAATACGTCATCTACATGACCCCGTCGCGGAAATACGTCATCCAAATGAACCCGTCGCAGAAACACGTCATCCACATGATCCCGTCCCGGAAATATGTCATCTACATGACACCGTCGTGGAAATACATCATCCACATGACCTCGTCGTGGAAATACGTCATCCAAATGACCCCGTCGAGGAAACACATCATCCACATGACCCCGTCGCGGAAACACGTCATCTACATGACCCCATCATGGAAATACGTCATCCACATGACCCCATCGGGGAAATACGTCATCCAAATGACCCCGTCGCGGAAACACGTCATCTACATGACCCCGCCGCGGAAATACGTCATCCACATGACTTCGTCTCGGAAATACGTCATCCACATAACCCCGTCGCGGAAATACGTCATCTACATGACCCCGCCTCGGAAATACGTCACCCAACGACTCCGTGGAACACGTAAAAAGTTAACCTTGACCCCATGGGAAACGCCCGGAACAATTTCTGATGCCGTGAAAGGCAGATAATGTCAATCTCACTAAACACTTATGGGTCCTCTCGATTCGTAAGGAAGAAAACTCTCATATAAGATCCTCTCGACTCGTAGGAAGCAGGTTCAGATCTGCTACCTAAGACTTTTCAACTTCATGAGCCGTGAGGGTCTCATAAAGACTTTTCTCCCTACGAGTCGAGAGGATCTCGTAGGTGTATTTTCTCCTTAGGAGTCATGAGGATTTCTAAGTGCGTTAAGCCATCATTACCTCTTGGAGAGTTCAAGATAAATGTTCTTTATTATCTACAGACCACACTTGCCAGAGTAACATACCAACAACATAGCAAAGAGAAGAAAACGACAGTGGAAGATAAGAAAAATGTGTCTTTATTCATGAACTCAATTGAATACAAGATACATCACATAAAAGAATAAAAAAATGGATACATGTTATTCAAAGATTACAAGTGTTTAATTGATACAAAGGCAGCCACTGAGAAGGAGGTGTTTTCAATAAGTCAGCCAGTTGCTTGCGCACTCCTCTCAACTCCTTTTCGAGGTCAGCCGCAGCAGCCAGCTTCGCTTCGATTCGAGCCCGTTGCTGCAAGCACGATGAAACCTTCTCATCGATTTCCCGTTGGGCAGCTTCGCGACTCTACGTAACCCGCTCAATGAAGTCGAGTTTCTGCCTCAATGCCAGCCCATCCGAAATACATCGCTGCAAATTGTCAAAGACGGCTCTCAGTTGCGCGGCGTTCGCTTCGACCTGGGAACGCAATTGGACAGACTCAGCGGAAGTCGCCTCACGTTCCTTTCGCTTGAGGATCACCTCTTGTTCGAAATGTCGAAGGAAAAGGGCACTTTGCTCAACCCACGCAGCCCGCTGGGAGTTCACGGCCAGAATCTCAGGAGCAGGACGCCTAAGCTTAAGCTCATGCAGGCAGGCCTCAATCATCCTGTAGTGATTAACCCAAGACTCGACGACGCCTTCATTATGGAAGTTCACAAGCGTTGCCAGCATTGGATTAACCTCGGCAGCAAAATCTGCAGCGAATGTAGGGGCCTCCGCGTCAACCTCCTTGACGTATTCTCTCAACATACGCAGGCTGGTCACAGCGCCTTTGGAAGATGGACGTCTAGAAAAGGGCCCTGCCGACATTATGATGCGAGACTCGAACGGAGTTAGAGTCGACGTGATTGCTGCAAAATAAATCGTAGTCAGATGTCGGCTCAAGAAATAAAGAAAATACACGAACAATAGAGTCTACTATACCGGCTGCAACAGGGGGCAGAGCTGGGAGTACTGGTGGCGCAACGATACCCTCGTCCCCTCCTTCAATTTGTAAGGCTACAAGCAATGCAAAGAAGAATTAGCAATAACATGACTGCTCGTTAAAGAATGGAAGTCGGTTAGAAAAGATACTCACCGACACCAGCGGGCGGACTAATCTCTGACTGGAAAGAGAAGTGTGGGTGTAGCACCTGATACAGGTGATAAAAAAGGACTCCGGCAAGGATGCAGTAATGCAATGTCAGTATATAAATTATACAGCATATAAATAAAATTGATGGGTCACAAATCCTCACCTTCCAACATCTGAGATGGTACGAGAGAAGGTAGAGGGGTGGTCACCGTCAAAGCGGTAACTGATGGCGCTCTCTCGGGTAGCGCAATCTCAAAGCTCGTCACGCCTGCATTAGAAACAAGATAAATACTGCAAGAAAAGATTGAAAGGGATTGCAGAATAAAAAGAAAAGCAATGACCCAAAATCTACCTGGTTATTCGCCGGTCGGAACCGCAACAAGGGCGTCACTTGATATAGCGACTGCTTCACCCTCCTCCATCGGAATGGTTTTGCCGCCCGTGGCTTCATCTCCTGACTCCACGAAAATCGTCGTGACACTCGCTCGATAAGTTGACAAAATCAGCGCAGTGGCAAGGAGCCGCAAGGGGAAAGAGCGACGATTGGAGCAGTGCCCGATTCTTGAGAAAGAGTGACTACCTCGGGCTCGGCGGTTTTAGCCATCTCACCCACCGCTACCTCGAGCTTGGCGATTGTAGCCATCTCGCCTACCGCTGCCTCGGGTTCAGTGATCGTGGCTATCTCCTCTACCGCTACCCCAGGCTCAGCGGTTGCCGCCACTTCTTCGGCAAGACTCGGCCCTGCAAGATAAGATATATAAGAAACTGAAAGTTAAAACTTTGACAAAAGAACCCAATGTCACGTTACCTTGAGTTGGTCTTCAGATTGCTTCCCGAGCCGCATGTGCTGTCTGTCTGTGGGCGGTGGACAAGGCAGCCGGAGCATCCTCTGAAAGAGTAAGGGCAGGAGTAGCGGTGCTCGAACCCGCACCCGTGGCCAAGGCGACACTACGCTCCCTTGCCGCGCGCATTCTACGCTTCCTTTCCGCTCGGGCCGTCAGAGCGGATCTTCTAGAAGCCTCCATCAATAGGACGTCATCGTCCGCGCCAAGGGTTACCTCTGGAGCCATCATGGCATCTGTCATTGGTCGTTTGAGTAAGGCCTCTTTCGGCAGTGCCGAGGAGGCCGGGAATTCGATGGCTGGCCCAGGAAGCATCTCCGCATCACCTTGCGGGATTGGCATTGTAGTCCCTGTGCTAAGATAAAGAAGGGGTTAGATTGTCCATAAGAAAGGAGAATGAATATGCAATGAGCCGAGAAATACTAATGCCCAGCAAAGCGCGAGTCCTCTCCTCCTCCTCAAAGGTCCTAAGGGAAGCCGCTAGAGCCTCTTCAGTGGAAAAGCCTGTTACAGAAGGAAAAATGTCATTCAAAACATAAAAATAAAAATATAATGTAATAACAAAAGTTACGGCTTATACTTACTTGATTGCGCGAGGATGGCCATTCTCGCTTTATGGCTTGCTGATCACACAGAAGCTGCAATGGCGGCCTCCAGATCAGTATCTTTCGGCGCTGTGAATAGACCCTCATTGGTCCTATATTCGCCCAAGCCCTCGCTATAAGGAGCATGAGGCTCCTGGTCGAGTATAGCGTCTACGGAGAGGATCGACTTCTTCTTCCTCTTCTGCGAGCGAGCTCCGGTCGCCCCAAGCACGAGTTTACGTTTAGCAGGCACCTTGGGGCGACGAGTCCCGATATCTGAACCCACGCCAGACTCCGGGGAAGCTACGTTCACCGTCTCCATGCGATCACGGGGAACAGGTAGCACATTCACTGTCTCTACGGGAGCACGGGGCACGGTAGCTCAGGCCTATCGTGCGGGACTTCGATCACGGCAGCCTCTCTTAGCGGAGGGGGGACAGTGGTCCGTCACTTCAAAGGGACGTTTCGATCGCCGGCAGTGGTGCACCTTTGCGATCGAGCAACAGCCGCTTCTCTTCCTTGATGACGGCGCCCATTGAATGCTGGTGCCATGCCGCGTACACACTAAGGGCCTTCGGGACACAGCTGGGTTTGCTGATAAAGAAATTGGACCCCGTGTTTAAGCGCATGAAATGATGCAGCGCGTTTCGCATCCCCTCTTCAGTTGCAGTGGGTTCTAGCAAGAAAGCCTCCAGCGGAACTCCCTGATTATAGCTCAATTGTTGGGCAAAACGATGCGGATTGTATCTCATGAATAACGCCGCATCATTTTGCCTAAACACTAGGAAGCCCGGTCTGATAGAATATAAATGGAGGATTTCCCAGGCTTTCAAAACAGAGGCTCCATCTTTGAAAATGTCCCGCAATGGCTGCACCGTTGTTGCGGACTCTTTTCCGATGGTTAAAATCTTGTCGGTGAAGGTCATGCCATCTCCAACCGTGTGAGGACGAAGGAGCAAACCTCTAGCTTCCCGCAGTGACGGATTTACAATAGATGCGACGACTAATCGCATAATCCGAGGGAAGCCACACTTGTCATAAAATGAAGCCCTTTTATGGATACCAAAAATGCCAAGTGCATGTAGCTCGAGCCATGCCATGAAGTAACGCATCGAAAAGTTCACATGCTGCACTCCGGGTTCAGTAGTATCCGCCGCTTGACTAAGGCCGTAATACAAATGGGCTAAACTGGCGACCCACTTTCACCCCAATAATCATTCGGTGAGCCGGATAGAAGACAGATGGCCTCATACGGCGAAGGTGCATCGGGAGTGCAAACCAGCTCAACCATAGCCCAAGAAACTCCAAGAAGAATGTTTCCTCATCAATCCCTGGGACTGCGATCTCCGCAAAAGGAACAACTGGAGTATTGGGAAGGAAGAAACTTTTCTGATCTACCTCCACCGTTGGCAGGTTGTTTAAACCTAAGCCGAAAGGGTCGTCAAGCGCGGCGAATTTAGCAGCCTCCTTCGAGAGGACTTCCGGATGAAGAAAACGAGCGATGAAATCCTCAAAATTAACCCCGCGACTCCCAGATTCGAGAAAAAAGCCCTCATAAATATTCAACACTTTGATCAAACTAGGAAATTGGTGTTGAACGGTATTCTCCGGGGTAAGGCCTGTCATTACTGGCTTGGCACCAAAAACGTATTCATCAGTAGGAAGCAGTTCCTCAGAATGCTCCCTTATGACCGGTAAGCCAGAAACTTCTACAAATTCCTCTAAGGGGATTGATACTTCTCGGTCCAGCGAAAGGAAGGTGTGGGTAGGAATATTCCACTGCTCCAGAAAGGCCTTAACCCACCAGGCGGGAAGCGTAGGATACTGGAAGAGAGAAGCGTAAATGGCGGGATACAACCCAAGCCTCAACAGCTGTGACTTCTTCGTTGACAGAATGTAGCGAGCCCACTGCAGATAACCAGTCGGATGACGAGGAATTAGGCCAATCATATATGGTTGTCCCCACGGTCGCGCCTCGCCTCGCCTCGACAAATACGTCGTCCCAAGGTATCCAAAGCCATGGGAGGCTGAACGGGTATCGAAGCCATAGCAGGCTGGAGAAGACCACCCGAAGTCCAGTTCACTTCTTCCATGGTATAGTTCACCGGGGGCGGGTCGGTGTAATGGATCACCATGATGGGCTCCGAGGGTACCGTGCACGAAAAGGTTTGCCGACCCTTAATAATTTGGTTATACTATGTCCCCCAAAGGTGAAAATTCTTATATTCTGGATCATGATCATTGATCAAAGCTAGGACTTCCCGGTCTACAGGTGCTCCAGAGAATCCTCCTTCTGAACGAACAAACGGGAAAAAGGGATCGAAAGACATGTCGCCTGCGCAAAAAGGGACAAAAGTCAATTGTCAGTGCTATAATTTAAGTTCCGACATTTGGTACTTTAAAATTTGTACCGCACTGCAATGCAGTGGAAAGGGGACCAAAAGGGGACCCACAAAATCTAGATGACGATTCATCAATTAATAAAACAGTCTCATCATTTGATGAGACTGTTAATTAAATGAGGAGATCCTCAAGAAAATTCTCATTAAATGAGAGATCCCTCGGGAAAAGGAGAAAATCTCCCTTTGAGAGCAATGCTCTATGACAGAGTGACACTTGTCAAACTCTGATCATGAAGGAATAAAAATTCCTCAAGAGCCTGGCTCTGTAAAGATGATGGGAAAAATCCATCAGAGAAAATTAAAATCAATTTTTATGAATTAAAAAATTCTGGGATCTTCAAGATCCATGAACAAACTCTTAAGAGTTCTTCACAAGAGATTAAAAAATCTACGTGTTATCAAAGAGCGGAGCTCTGTTCATGGGCTAAGAAACCCCAAGAAAAGATCTCTTTAGATCTATGGGTTCGGAAGAGAAAAGCTCTGTTAATGAAACCCTAAAAGGATTTTCTTTAGATCTAAGATCTATGAAGAGCAAGGCTCTGTTAATGGGTAAAACCCTAGTTTATTAAAAGAGTTAATTTTTACATAAAATTTTGGCAGAATTTTGACTCTTAAATTTCTTAAGATGGAGAGCTATGCTCTGTGAGAGAATAAAATTCTCAGAAAAATAAGTAAGAAGATGAAAATCATCTAAAGGACCAAAGGTCCTATTTATACGCATTGAAACGCCTCTTCAACTTCTGAGTTGATCCAAGAGCGCAGATGCTGCCACCGCTGCACTCACGTGTGGACCACGTGAGCGCAACGGTGGGGGGCATTTGTTTCCCCCAATAAGAGTAAAGCTCTGTTTGAAATTCAAATTTCAAAAATTGAAGCAACGCTTCAGATCCAACACCAGGTGCGCTGCGCCCTAGGTAGTGCACCATGTGTGCGCTAGCGCTAGGCGTGCTGCGCGCCATGTGTAAAACACGGGTGCGCTAGTGCAGGCTGCGTTGCACTCTGAGTAGCGCACCACGTGTCAAACACAGATGTGCTAGCACAAGGTGCACTGCGCTCTGAGCAGCGCACTACGTGCGAAGCACGGGTGCGCTAGCGCTGGAATTAAAAATTCCCCACCCTTAGATCAAAAGATCTAATAATAATGATAAATCATTAATTAATCAGAATTAAAATTCTGTTATGGAAAGATTTTCCAATCTTGTTAAAAACAAGAAAATTGCCTTATGTAAAACAGAAGCCCTAGGATCAAAGATCCAACGGTGGGAAACATCCCCAAATCAATCAGAGAAAGATCTCTTTAACTGATTCAAAAAATCAGCTTGCCCTATATAAAGGCCCCAAGGCTTCAAGTCTGATATAGAGAAACCCCCCATAAACTTTGAAAAAACTCAAAGATAAAGAGCAAGCTCTTGCAAGAAGATACTTCTTCAAGGTAAAGATGATGAATGATGAACATAGAGATGAAATCATCTTATAAAAAGAAGAATTCTTTGCTTTTAAAAAGATCATAGATTTTCAAGACAAAAAATCTTTCACAAAAGAGATCAAAAGTTCTCATCATAAAATAAAAGAAGAACATATTTCTTCTCACAGATCATTGATCTATAAAGGCAAAGCCTTTCATCAAAATAAGAGATTGAAAATCTCTCCTGCAAAATAAGAAACGTTGTTCTTAAATTTTGAGACAAAGTCTCTTTTAAAAGAACATAAATTTGTTCCCAGATCATAAAATTGATCAAATGCGCTTTGCGCTCATGAAATGCGCCTTGCGCTCTTGAACAACGCTTCTGCGCTCTCTGGACCGGCGCTCAGCGCCAAAATGCGCCACGTGTCAACCACGTATGCGCCAATTAAACAACATGTGCCTTGCGCTCTTGAATTGCGCTTCTGCGCTCTCTGGACCGGCGCTCATCGCCAAAATGTGCCACGTATCAACCATGTGTGCACCAATTAAACAACTTGCGCTTTGCGCTTCTGAAATAGCGCACTGCGCTCATGGGCTGGCGCTCAGCGCTCAGCGCACCATGTGCCACTCACGTGTGTGCCACTAAACTAGCGCTCTGCGCTCATAAATTGGCGTCATGCGATCATCATCTGGCGCAAAGCACCAGACGCGACACGTGTCAACCATGTGTGCGCTACTTGGCAGAAGTACATTGCGCTCTTTAACTGGCACAAAGAGCCTGGCGCGCCACATGTTGCGCTGACAGAACATAAATTGTTCTTTAATAAGCCAGAGCTCTGATGAATGTTCAGCAAGACAAAATTTTTGTCAAGATATAATGCTCAGCATTATTAAAAGGGCCAAGCCTAAATAAAGGCTCAACGGCCCAAAATAAAATGTTAAACATTTATTGGACTTAACCCAATATTGGCCATAAGTCCTCAACTTATATTTAATTGAGCCCATCTGCTCATATATATTTCAACAGATCTTAGTCCCAAATTGGACTACAGATTTTTCAACCAACTCACACCGGTTCGAGGGTACATCTCTTTACTCCTCTGATATCTGTCGTTGTAATCCTTCAACTTCTTCAGAGAGGTGACGGGTCCCGACAACTACACATTTTACGGACTGTGGGGTCCTTAAACTCATGGACTATGATGTCCTTAAACTTTATAGACTATGACGTCTTTAAACTACGGACTGTGGGGTCCTTAAACTCATGGACTATGATGTCCCTAATCTCGGATTGTGGGGTCCCTTTAAACTCACGGACTACGATATCTTTAACATTGGACTAAGATGTCCTTAAACTAACATCGGACCGGGATGTCCTTAAACTAACATCGGACCATAATGTCCTTAAACTAACATTGGACCGATATGTCCTTAAACTAACAATGGACCGTAATGTCCTTAAACTAACTGCCCGCAATGTCCCTAAACTAAACAATAGAGTTCAAATGCTCTTTGTTGGATCTAAATAATCTTGTTAAGTTGATCTTAGTCTAAAATTAGACTAACGTATCCTTAACAAACGTTTAAGTTGATCTTAGTCTAAAATTAGACTAATGTATCCTTAAACCCAAACCCCAAACCCAAATCTAAGAAAATACGGATTTGGACTAATCCATGCCCTAAGGACGACAACATAAATTAGCCTCCGTATACAATCCACAGGCAACCAAAAACAAAACAAACAAACACGACACAAAGTGACCATCTGGAGAAGGAGAAAGTTGTTACCGCGATGCGGTAGCGTAATTAACTGCAGGGGCTTGCGCCTGCAGGGAAGAGCGTCCCCACAATCAAAAACCCCTCCAATGAGGCGGAATCTGACGAAGTCTGCTACATCAGCTGCATCCGTTTAAACCTTCGATACGTGGTTTCATAAATCAACTTGGCATCTTCGGAGAGGTGGACGGATAACACCAATTAGCATCTGCCCCGAAATTCAGGCAAGACGTCCGCCGCGTCTTCCCGCGTCTTTCGACGGGGAACAGCGCCCTGCCAATCAGATGGCAGGAGGAGCCTCTTCAAGGCCAACTGTTGAACCGAGAAGACCGGAAGAAACCAATAATCAACCAAGTCCAGTTTTTTGCTTCTATTGCAAGAGGGAATGACACTTTTCGAAGGACTGTAGGTGCGCAAAAGGCCTGTGCTTAGTTTGTGGCGCATCTATTCACGGAATTGGAACCTGTCCTTATAGACGCAACCCAGCTCACACACCCACCAACTACCCGCAGCGGCCAGCTATTCAAGCTCCTACACCTCGTCTTGCACTCCTAGCTCCACCACCTATACAGCCTACCCGCCAATTCCATCAGGCACTGAGGAATATGCCTCGAGGGCAGAAAAACATGCCCCAAAGACAAAGGAATGTACCTCCAGCTAGGAGCAATGTACCCCGGCGTCAGGCTTTCACATTAGCGGCTGAAGAAGCAAAGGCCGTAGACCAAGATAACACTGGTAATTCCTTTCAATATTTTCAAACCCTTGTATCATCCTGTTACTTTTCATGCAATACCAGTATTCCTTTTACACTCACGATCACTAAATTGCTTTGAATCAGTTACACTTTCCTTTTTCAAATTTCGAGGAAGAAATTTTTATAAGGAGGGTAGAATGTAACAACCCTAAACTTTCTGTTCAATTTTTAAAAAAAATACAGAAAGGGGTACTTGAGCCTGAGCACAAGTAATAAGTTTGTTTTGCTTTAGAACAACAAGAATGAGCTTGTAGCTCATTGGTAAGACCTTGCAATGTTGAACCAAAGCACCAGAGTTCAAATCCCATCAGCCACATATTCTTTTTATTTAAAATTCTTTTAATCTTTTAGAAGCCCAAGAGTCTACACGTGCACTATAAGTAATAGGGTAAGTTACAGAATAAACAAACGTGTCCACGAGGCTAGACCAAGAGTCAGGGACACGTAGCACCAAGATGAGTCCTGATCGCCCGACTTGGGCCGGCGAACTCGTTGACTCGGCCAGCGGCGCCGGTCCAACTCGGCCCAAATCCAAAATTTCTTCAACTCTGGCGACTCTTGAACTCCCTCCATAACCTTCGTATTATTTGTTTTTACTGCACACTTACAAAGCACAATAAAACACACAATTAATCCATTTTAAATACAAATTTTTAATACACCCTTTCACTACCCTATACCTAGATTTTTTCTATAAATACCACCCCTCAAATCACCCCCATCACTCATAAATCCCTACCCAAACTCTCAAGAAAATTCCCAAGTCTTTTGTGTGCAAGTGGAGTTAGCAAAATGGCGAAGCTCCGACGAACTTCTGACCGCAATCCGAGGAGTTTCTGATGACGAAACGACGCACCGGCAACTCACACCTCTTCCTCTTTCTCTCCTCTAGCCAATCATCCAGTAAGTCCCTACTTCTTTCTTTTTTCCCTATTCTAAAAATATTCAAAACTAAAACCCGACGGAAGCGGAGTTAGTCCGACTTCCGATTCGGTTTTCTTTAAAAACTATAATTTTTCTTAATCAAGATACCTTCATATCATCATATATTGTTCATTAAATATTAATAAATATTTTTAACAAGTTTCATCACAAAATATTGTTATATGCATCTTTTATCGCAACTTTACATTAAAATATCTTCATGTTTCATTTAGACATGCTTGAACTTTTTAAACCGTATTACCTTAGAAAACTCATGAGGTAATGAACAACCTCCTCACAACACTCATATCTAATATAACACGATGGAATTTGAGAACATAGATTCGGAAAATACGACTTTACATATAACTACCTTCAACTATTAAAACTTTTTTTCTACAAGAAATGTATTTTAACAAATATTTGGAATTGCATCTTTACAACCTATCTTGGGGAACCCGTTCGGGATGGTATGGATTATCGCACATTCTCGGGCTTAATAGAGTGAGATGCAGACCTCCGTAAGGAGTATACGATGTCGAAAGATTTAAAATACAATTTTCTTTAGAAAATATGATTTCTATTATAAATAAAACTTATATTTTTAATAAATAAATATATGTGTAATTAATATCAAAATATCTATTTTTAATATTTATAATATTTCACATTTCTAAAATTCAAGAAAAACATCCCATTTACAAGAAAATACCATACAATTTCAATATTTCAAATAAATACCTTATACTTTAAAAAACTAGGTTATATTCACTAGAAATTTCATATTGAATAAAATAAATATCTATGAAAACTATAAAGATGATAATTAAATACGTGAGGTATATTTTGAAAATTATAAAAAATTATTTTTACATAAAACCCATCAAGTTATGTTAAATTACAATAAGGACCCTAGTAAACATGGGTTTAAGCGGGACCGGTCTCTTGAGACTCAGGAAGCCGGAGATATGGGTGCTTGCCTATTTAAGGTAGACAACTTAACAAACGGTGTTATCAACACGGTAATTGTCTTTGAAAAAAACACAAATCCTGTCGTCCATGTGCAGCAGTTACCGATAACACCAAAACCTAATTCAGGATTCAATTTCTTTTCTAATTGTCTGACTCAGACTGGGTCTCAATATAATTAATCTGACTTGAATATGATTCAAGTATGAAATTACAAAACTACAATTCAATATGAATCCATATATTCAATCTATTCAATCTATATTGACTGAACCGAACCATGGATATACCTCCATCTACATGATTCTCCAGTTACATCCATTTACTGATATCATAGTTTCGGCAAGTCATCCATCTATACAATTCAATTTACAAGACAATACAATACAAACAATACAAACAAAACATCACGGGGTTTATAAGGGGTAGACCGGTACGGAACATGTTAAAGGTGGCACGAGGTGGTCACTTAAGACGTAATTACATCCATACCGTTGTTCCGTGGTATTATCGACGGAGCCTTGTACTCCTGATATCTTAGTCTCCGGGGAAAGTGAGACTCCTCTCGTATACGCTGGCATCTTCTGTACCAAGCTACAAACAACTACGTTAACATAACAAACAACACTATAATATGTATACTTTCTCTTTCTGTCTATTCTACTTCTCCCTCCTCTTTAGGACTTACCGAGCGATTGTTCGCTGACGACATTCCTTCTCTTTCTTTTTTGGAATGTTGTCAGGTGATTCGGACTCATTGGAGATCGAGCCCACCAGCGAGGATTTGGACCAGCTAGCTTTCGACCCAGAGCTTTAGATTCCTTGTACACATTTACATTCTGTATTTTCCATTTATGTTATGCCACTGTTTAGGCATTGCTTTCCATTACATGTATTTACTTTTCAGATGTATTGTAAAAAGAATGTTAATAAATAAAGTTGTTGTTCATTTATATCTTGTCTCTTGTGTACATTACATTTTATATTGCTTAGATACGATTAGCGTGTTTATTTCTGAGTAAATGCATAGCGGCCTCGTCGTGTCCTTTGCCCGTATACTGGGAAGCGGGGCGTGACATACACCATAGACTTTGGTAACCCGTAGTATAAGGCTCCATCGAAAATACCACGAAACAACGGTATTGATGTAATTACGTCTTAAGTGACCACCTCGTGCTAGCTTTAACATGTTCCGTACCAGTCTACCCCTTTATAAACCCTGTAATATCTTATTGTATTGATTGTATTGTTTGTTATATAGATGGATGACTTGCCGAAACCATGATATCAGTAAATGGAATAGATGTAAATGGAGAGTCATGTAAACGAAGTATATCCATGGTTCGGTTCGGTCAATATAGTTGATATAGATTGAATAGACGGATTCATGAATTCATGTTAAATTGTAGTTTATACTTGAATCATATTAAAGTCAGATTGATTAGATTGAGACTCAGTCTGAGTCAGACACTTTGAAAAGAAATTGAAATCCTGAATTAGTTTTGATGTTATCGGTAACTGCTGCACATGGACGGCAGGATTTGTGTCTTTTTCCAAGATAATTACCGTGTTGATAACACCGTTTGTTAGATTGTCTACCTTAAATAGGCAAGCACCCATATTCTCCGGCTCCCTGAGGCTCAAGGGAACTGGTCCGGCTTAAACCTATATTTACTAGGGTCCTTATTGTAATTTAATATAACTTGAGGGGATTTTATGTAAAAATAGTTTTAGTATAATTTCAAAATACACCTCAAGTATTTAATTATCATTTTTAAGGTTTTCATAGATGTATATTTTATAAAAATGAAATTTCTAATGAGTAGAACCTAGTTTTTATAGTATATGATATTTTATTGGAATTGTATTGTATTGAAATGGTACTTTTATGTAATTGTGATTCCTTTGATTTAGAAAACATGGAATATTTGTATAATATATTTAACATAGATCTTTTGATAATATTCATATATATATATATATATTTAATTAAAATAAATTTTATTTATTTTGTAGAAATTGCATTTTCTTAAAAATAGAATTAAAAACTCCATCGAGATCGAATGCTTCTTGCGGAGGTCTGCATCTCGCTCTACTAGGCCCGAGGATGTGCGATAACCCGCACCATCCCAATCGGGGTTCCCCAAAATGGGTTGTAGAGGCATAATTGCAAGGAATTAGATAACACTCTTTTTAAATAAAACGGTTTTGTAATAGTTTAGGGTATTTTATTGTAACTCGTAATATTCCCACAAATATTGTCCAAAAGTAAATCATGCTATATCCAATATGTGTGTTGTGACGAGGTAGGTCCTTATCTCGTGAGTTTTCTAAAGGTGATATGGTAAAAAGTGGGTAACCATATCGTTTGTAAATATGGTGGTATTTTAATGTAAAAGTGATATAAAAGTTGCAACATGAATTATTTTGAGATGAAACTTATTCTAATATGTTTATTTATTTATGTTAAACATTATATGAGAGTATGGTATTTTATTGTTTAAGAAAAGTGGAATTTTTAAAGAAAAATGAATCGGATGTTGGATTAACTCCGCTTCCGACGGGTTTTGAAAAAATGAAAGTTTTAGAATAGTAGAAGAGAGGGGGATATGGAACTTACAGGTTGTTAAGAAGGAGGAGAGGTAGGGGAAGATTAGGAAAGCGTCGGGGAGTCATTTCGTCACCGGAATCTCTACGAAACGTCGTCGGAATCTTGCCCTTTGCTAACCCCACTTCCACAACTTAGGACTTCAGAATTTTTTAGAGTTTTGGCAGGGAATTTCTGAATGAGGAGGTGTAAAATGGAGTGTGGTATTTATAGGAAAAATTAGGACTTAGGGTAATGAAGAATAGAATTAAAATGTGCATTAAAAATGGATTAAAGAGGGGATTTATCATTCTCTGGATAAATGCAGAGAAATCAAACAGCATGGGGGTAATGGGGTAGGCCAAGGGGTGCTAGGGTTAAATTTTAGGAGCATTTGGTACGGTTTGGACCGATGGTGCCGGCCTAAATCACGATCTCACCGGTCCAATTTGGGTGGGTTGGGTTTGGATTCTTGCCACGTGTCATGTTCAGTGTATACAATATTTTGCACATGTTTTTTTTTGTTGTGACTTTTCATTTTATGTGTTGTGCACGTGCAAACCTTTGAGCTTCTAAAAGATTAAAAGAAAAATCAATTAAAAATATATGTCGCTGGAGGTATTCGATCACAGGGGCTACATCATAGCAGTGCAAGGCTTTACCAATGAGCTACAAGTGCTTTCTTGCTGTTCAAAAGCAAATCAAATTTATAACTTATGCTCAGGCTTAGTTATTCCTTCTGCATTTTGGAAAAATTTTGTACAGAAAGTTTATGGTTGTTACACAAAGGTCATCTCTCAGACACAGTTCGAGAGGCTAATCGAGATGATAGGTCTGCGATATGCATATACATGGCCCTAGTGCAAGTGGGAGATTGTTAGTGATATATGCCCTAGAATCCATTATTGTATAGTACTAATTTGTATATTATATATTGGAAGCTTGGGATATCCACAGTTATAATAACAGTCTTGCTCAACATGGTAGTATGCTACCTGGTTTGATTTTATCTCAATATGTGCATGTGTTTCTTTAAGCATATCGCTTATACATATTGGTAGAGCCCTTAGGATCTTTGCTTGACTATCAGCATTGTGATGGCATTCACACTAGTGGAGGCTGCGTAGTTTATAAGCACATCCTTATACAGGTCCCTAGTCATAGGATTATCAAGACGGGGCATCGATACTCCAAAGTAGACTAGTGTATACGCTTCTCATCCCAGCAGGGGAGATGGTCTGTCCCACAGTCATCAGTACGTCGTACTGGAGATAGTATGCAGGTGCTCATTGAGTTATGAGTTACACTGGACAGGACTCGTGGGGAACTGCTGGTTGGTATTATACCTATCATCAGGTAGTAGTTCCCAGGTGACATGAGTACAGCTTAGTCCGTCGACTTGACATCGCTACTTCGTCTCGAGTGTGTTCCCACTGTTCTTAGATTACTACCCTACCACGGCTCAAATGAGTCGTGTAAACAGGTAGTAGTTGGGTGCAGTCCTGAAGCACTTGGAGGCAGTAGTAGTTAGATAGGATTCGTCTCTCCCGGTATTGGAGGTTGATATCGCGCTGTGTTCGGAAAGCTATTACACAAAATCCCTGGCCAGGGAAAGCGTGATTTACTGGTAGGTACTCCAGTAGTTTCTCAGGGTGTTTTGGGCTCTACTGCGACACGACTTATTGCGCTATTAGGGGTCTGATGGTTACCGCACCATAGGCCCGATATGAGAGTATCTTAGATGAACAGACTGGACTGTACGGAGATTGTCACAGATAGACTCAGTAGGAGTTCGGATGAGCTTGCTCATTGGCCTTCTTGTCGACAGATACCTGGGTAGCCGTTACGTGCAGCTAGTACCGCTGACGTGCTTATGGTTAAACCCACTGCCAGCGTACTGTTGAGTCTTTAGAGTCCCATATAGAGGGTTTCCCTGCTTCGGGCAAAAGATGTAGAGGCCATATGGTTTTACGGCAGGGTTTCGATCACATACGTGTACTTGTGCAAGGAAGATGTTCGGGCGGATAATACTAGTGGGCTTTGGTTTAAACCGGATCCTAGTATTATATTATTGGATTGTTATCATCTCATTGTATTCGTATTTTTCAGAATACGAATACGGGTATGTATAAACGGTGAGGGCATTCTTGTAATTTTACATGGTATGCTTCTAGAAGGAGACGCCTCATTATTTGGTTTATCTATTTTTTCAAAATAGATTAATGAGGTGTAATTGGAGATATTTGTGGAATGGGTGTGAAGCATGGCTCATTGAGTTGTTTATTAGTTTGTTTTCACTATTGAAGCATGGTGGCTATTTTCTATGTGAAAATAATCCATGCTTTAATGAATGAAGACTTGAGCCATTCTCCACACTCACACTACCCTAGCTCATTTGCATTCTCTTTTTCTCTCTCCAAGTTTCCTCTCCTTCTTCCTTAAAGACTCTTGCCCTCACATGAGTTGTGAAACAAAGAGTCCCATGAGATAAAACACTGCCAAGAGGAAGGCGATATATTTCTTAGGTCAGTACACTCAAGTGCATATCTCTTTCCCATAAACTTCAATTTTCATAATTGTGATTTACAAAGGTTTGATTTTTGTTTATTCAATTTTTTTAGATATAAAACGTATTAAACAACAAAATTTTCTAACAATCTAAGAAAGATAACGATCTGTTTAATACGTTTTTAGTTTAATTCTAAACAGTTTAATTTATTTTGTAATCTATTTTGTGCTAATTACCTTGTTTACCGCCGAAAACCGGGAAGACAGACGTCTTGCCTGAATTTGGGGGCAGAGGCTATTTGGTTTTATCCGTCCACCTCTCCGAAAATGCCAAGTTGATTTATGGCACCGTGTATCAGAGGTTTAGACGGATGCGGCCGTGTAGCAAATTTCGTCAGATTCCCCCTCATTGTGATGGGTTTTTGATTGTGGGGATGCTCGTCCCTGCAGGTGCAAGCCCCTGCAGTTAATTAGGTTACCGCATCGCGTTAACCACTTTCTCCTGCTCCAGAAGGTCACTTCATATCGTGTGTGTTTATTTTATTTTTGGTTGCCCGTGGATTGTATACGGAGACTAATTTATGTTGTTGCCCGTAGGGCGTGGATTAGTCCAAATCCGTATTTTCTTAGATTTGGGTTTGGGTTGGTTTAAGGACCGTTAGTCTTGTTTTAGACTAAGGTCAACTCAAACGTTTGTTGAGGATACGCCAGTATAATTTTAGACTAAGATCTACTCAACAGTATTTTGGGATCATTTAGATCCGACGAAAGAGTGTTTGGACTCTATCGTCTTAGTTTAGGGACATTGCGGTCTATTGGGTTTAAGGATATCGTAGTCCATGAGTTTAAAGATATCATAGTCTATAGAGTTTAGTTTAGGGACATCACGGTCTATAAGTTTAAGGACATCATAGTCCATAGAGTTTAAAGACATCATAGTCTATGGGGTTTAGTTTAGGGACGTTGCGGTCCATAAGTTTAAGGACATCATAGTCCATGGAATGTCTGATTGTCGGGACCCGCCACCTCTCTGAAGACGTTGAAGAATTACAACGACACATATCATAGGAATGAAGAGACGTATCCTTGAACCAATGTTAGTTGGGAGATCTGTAGTCAGGTTTGGGACTAAGACCAATTAGGGAAATTGTTAGCACACGGGCTCGGTTGGTCTGAGTTAGGGACTTGTGGCCAATTTGGGCTCGGCCCACTCAGTTTTGATTAAAGTGTTGAACACTTGTTTGGGCTCGGTCCTTTTTTGTTCAATAATGTTGAGCATTAATTTGGGTTCTGACACCCCTTTTTCTTTTTGTCTTTTATTGAGTGTTGAACACTCTTTGTAGCGCAGAGTGCTTTATGTACAGAGCCTTTATGTACATAGCGCTTTATGTACAGAGCGCTTGGTGATGAGTGCCAGACTCGGAGCGCTAAGGCGCTTCTTCTGAAATAGCACCCACGTGGGGAGCACGTGGAGCGCTTGGCACTGAGCGCCAGATTTGGAGCGCTGGAGCGCTAAAGCGCTTCTTTTATAATAGCGCCCACGTGAGGAGCACGTGGAGCGCTTGGCACTGAGCGCCAGACTTAGAGCGCTGGAGCGCTTCTTTTGAAGTAGCGCTCACGTGAGGAGCACGTGGAGCGCTTGGCGCTGAGCGCCAGACTTGAAGCGCTAGAACGCTTCTTTTGAAGTAGCGCTCACGTGAGGAGCACGTGGAGCGCTTGGCGCTGAGCGTCAGACTTGGAGCGCTGGAGCGCTTCTTTTGAAGTAGCGCTCATGTGAGGAGCACGTGGAGCGCTTGGCGCCGAGCGCCAGACTCGGAATACTAAAGCGCTTCTTTGGCAGTTATGATTAACTTTGTGTTTTGAGAATTAAATTCTCGTTTATAAGAGACTTTGTCTCATAGGTCTAAGAATTAAGTTCTTCTTTTATGAGGAGATGATATGATCTCTTTGTTTTTGTGAAAAACCTTGCCTTATGGATCTGTGATCTAGAAAAAGAACCGAGTTCTTATGATGTGATAGTTAAACTCTCAAAAATCGAGGAGATGTTATGATCTCGCTTATCATTATTTACCTTGAAGAAAATTTCTTCTTCTTAGAGCTTGCTCTTCTCTTTTTTTTTCTCAGAACTTGAAGTTTATGGGGGGGGGGTTCTTCTTTTTAAGACTTGAAGTTTTGGGTCCTTTATATAGGGGAGGCTGATTTGTTGAATCAGTTAAGGAAATCTCTCATTGAGAGATTTTTAATTGATTTGGGGGTGTTTCCCACCATTAAATTTTTGATCCAAGGGCTTCTCTTTTACAGAAAACATCTTTCTTGTTATTAACAAGATTGGGAAAATATTTTCCCATACAGAGATTGTTCTGTATCTTGGTGATTTTTAATCACCATTGGATCTTTGATCCAACGGTGCTCTGATTTACAGAGCACAATCTTTCTTATTTGGAAAGATTTGAGGAGTATTTTCTCAACAGAATTTTATTCTGATAATTTGATGATTTATCATCTTCGTTGGATCTTTGATCCAAGGGTGGAGAACATTTAGTTCTAGCACTGGCGCTCCCGTGCTTTACACGTGAGGCGCTGCCTCAGAGTCTTTGACTCTTGGCGCTGGCGCTCTTGTGCTTTGCACGTAAGGCGCTGCCTCAGAGTCTTTGACCCTTAGCGCTGGCGCTTTTGGCGCAGCGCTCTCGTGCTTTGCACGTGAAGCGCTGCCTCTTTACTGAAGGTGTCTTTTCGCCTTCTTTCTCTGCTTTTCCTGAGTCAAACTTCTCTTTCCCAATGCATTCTATTAACAGATCTTGGAAACAGTTACATCATGCACAAAATTTTCTGTACCAAGACTTAAATGTCTATTTTTATAATTTGAAGCAATGCTTGTCTTCTCTCTCACTTTCAGAGAATTGTTTTAACAGAGAAGACCTATGGCTTGTAATCGTCCACATGCTCGCCGGCAACCATGTGAGGAAATCGTTCCTCGTTTTGCTGCATGCTTGGTAAACCCTGCTCTTACGGATGACCAATGCGACACGGTGTTATACGGGATCTTGACTCGTAGAGGATCTCCTCTCCCCATCGGCTCCATTTGGCTTCAGATAGTCTTCTTGTCCGTGCTCGATGACATCCTTTCTCATCCGGCGGAGATGACACCGGCAATGCTCGATGCCGCAGAGGACAAGATCGAGTGCTTTCACGAGGTACTTTTGATTACCGCAGCTCTGAGGGACCGCTCCGTTCAGCTGCTAAGCCAGATATGGGCTCAGCGGGTCGTCATGTCTGCTTTCGCTAATGGGCATGGTGCTGACCGATGGGAAGCGACTGTTCGTGAAGATCACCGCTTTGATATGGTGGCAAAAGCAGAGAGGGAGTTAGATAATTTTATCCATAGTTTTGTGAATCCATGTACTTTCGATCTCACGTTTGGTGATCTATTTCCTGTAGAATAAAATGTTCAATTAAATGTTTTCTTTTTGTCGTTGATCACCAAGTGCTCCCTTTCTAACACCTGTTCCTTCTCTGATGTATGCATGTGCATATATGAATGAGCCCGATTTCACACATATTTGTAAACGAAACTTAAACCGGTGTAAACAGGAACAAATAGCTCTTGGCCAAAGATTTTGACGGGAACATACTTCATTAATTACTATTGTATATAATTATCTATATCTATGCTGTAATTGCATCAGTATACCGATTGGCCTACTTTGTCGGGCCTGTTCCTTCAAAAATTCCTTTACGGATACTGATTACGCTATACCGATTGATCTTGTAACAACCGAGTCCAGTTATACCAATTCCAGTTACCGTATGTGTTGTTTGTGGTGTTTAGTTCATTTATCATGTTTGGTTGCAAAATGGTAATTTACTTTGTATTCTTTCATATAACCATTTAAATTACTTAAAATAATTTAAAAATACTTGACATGGCCTGCTTGATACCCCTAACCCTGTGGCAGCGTTCTTCCATCGTGTTCTCGTCCTGCTCAGTGAAACGGATGTGTTTGGACGACTACGCGCACGTACGTGCGTCCGTTCTTGGGGGTATGCTTTTTCATTACATAATTCTTCATTTCAATTTTTGGAACTTGCTAATAATTTTAATATTTCAAATCCAAAATTTTGGACCCGCCCCGGGCGCAATTCTGAATTAATTTGTATCCCGCCAAATTCTAAATTATTTAATTATTTTTTTAAATTCATTTAATCTATTTCTTCAGCCAGGTTAACTGTAGAGAATATTTTCTTTAACCATGGAAATCTTTTCCTTACTTCCCTAGCCAATGAAATCATTCTGAAAATAGTTAAATCTTTTTATATTTTTCCCCAATCTAATTTTTCATCCCCACAAGCCAATCGCAGCCTCCCTTTCTTTGTGACGGGCCCCACCACTAAACTTCTTTCTCTCTTTGTTTCAACCAATCAAAATCCTTTTCTATTTTCCCCTGGACCCGCGAGCCTTCTCTCTCCCTCTCTCTCTCCCCCCTTTCTCTCTCCTCCCCATGAGCCTTCTCTCTCTCTCTCCCCCCCCCTTTCTTTCTCCTCTCGCGACTTTCTCTCAGATCTCGCTTTTACTGTTGGCTTCTCGATTGTGGTCACCGCGCGTGGAGTCCCGTCACCTCCTTTATATCTCCTCCTTCTATCTTCTTCTTTTTCTTCTTCTATTTTTTAAAACGCTGCAGCTCATCGCCTCCACGAACCCAACTCCTCATCGTCTCCATCACCCTAACCCTATCACTGCACCTAGCACCCATCTCGTCCTCATCTCTATCTTCTCCTTCTTCCTTCTCCCCGAGGCAGTGCACCCTGCACATAACCCACAGCACCCTTAAACCCAACGTCTCCGGTCGTCGCCGACGACCTTAGCCTCACACCCACCATCGTCACCACCTCATTTCCTTCCTCTCCTCGACATCATCCCCTCACCAATACCCCCGACACCTAGCCTTGCACCCAAAACCAGCAACCAAACCCTAAACCTAACCCTTACGCCAAACCCCTTCGCCGGCGCCCTCACCGCCGTTGATTTCACCACCAACACATCCTCTACAGCTCAGTAAGCAATCCTACACTCATTCCTCTTCCATTCTCCTTTCTTGCTTTCTTTTCTTTTCTTTCTTTAAGTTGTCGCCTTCTTGTTCACTGTTTCTTTAGATCGCTGGATTCCGGTCGGGCCGTCGACGATCTCGACGACCCAGCGAGGACCCCTGACCCGTGTGATTCCACTGTTCGTCGTTTGGACTGATTCCGTGTATCGTGCGCGCGCCGCGACTTTTCCCGCCGACGCGAGACGTTCCGTTTTCCGTATCGCGATCCGTCGAGGCAAGTGAAACTTGCTACATGCTATTCATTATATTCCTATATTTATCTATTTAATTTCATGTTAAATCTATAGATAGAATCTAAGTTAAGAATTCCAAGTTAACAGTGCGATGTTTCGTTTACATTTAGATTCAAAACTTGAAACCTACCCGTTGCATTTACTTTACTAAACCTAATAACCACATTTACTTATTTTAATCACATTTTAACTATTGACATAACCTATGGTACTCTTTCTATAGTTCTACTCTATCGGACACCCGTGTGCATTTTAACCTGTTTTAGTTATGATTGCATCCATTGAACATATTATATATATCATTGCATCCCTAAATTACTTAATACTTATTAATATGATTTTAACATCCATAATTGTCATACCGTATGTAATATTGAATCTAGCTCTTAAACTCAAACTGATAACCGTACGTCTAATAATTTAACCTGTACCTATTTGCATGTCACATTACATGTGCCAGTCATTGTTCTGATAGTATCCATGCTGGTTTATTTATAACCATGATTATTCTAGTTGATTATGAGCACCCACATGATATCTTGTATACCCTGACATGACTTGCTACACATATTACCTGACCCGACATGGTACCGTACGACTTTTGATATGACATGACACTTTCATACACTACTCGGCTTGACCTGTCGTACCATGGCTTTACATGTTACCTGATCTTGCGTCTAATGCCAACAAACCTGTCCTGTAGTCTTCACGGACCGTTCCTGTTGTCTATACAGGCAAACCTGTACCTGCCTGATCATGGGTTGGCATTAGTGCTAGATTATTTTATACTTGACTTGAACATTTATAACTTGGGGGTATGGGGAAATTAGTATCGTAACCGAATGTAACTCAAAAGGCCATCCCATTGTTTGCCGTTTTTCCGGGCATTACGGAATACCCATTGTTTGCCGTTTTTCCGGGCTTTACGAAATACACATTGTTTGCCGTTTTTCCGGGCGTTACGGAATACCCATTGTTTGCCATCTTTCCTGGCATTACGGAATAACCACCGATGAGTTACGATGAGGATTACATTACTTGGTTTCGAAGACTTTAGAATAGATGACCCCGTAGCACAGTTTAGATATCTCTGCACTTCACTTATACTGACACATTCATCGTTATATATTCTCATTATATTCTTGCTTATACTCATACCTGCATGTATTGCTATCCCTGTTTTATTATTGCTTGATATTGTGATGCGCTGACGTCTTGGTTTTGCATGGCCCAGATTCCCTGCCTTTGCTGCAGTCCGAGCAGGAATACTTCAGTCGGCAGGCTGAGCAGTGAGGATTCAGTAGTAGTTAGTTCTTTTACTTTTCAGCATTTTATTCCTGATGTGAGCCCACATTATGGGACATACATTCCAGTTATTCTTGTATTGGATCTCTTGCTTTCGCATTATTTATTCTTGACTCGGTTTATTTTGGTTTATGGACATGTGCTAGATAGTTTTATTTTTGTTCTTGATATCTCTACAGCCGTAATGGGACTGTGAATGAATACTTCCTACCCACAGGTAGCATGGTTGGCTATGTCGCGTATCCATCTTAGCGTACGCTGGGAAGCGGGGCGTGACATGGTTCTTTTGGTATCAGAGCCAGGTTAATCGGGTTGATCCTTCTTTTGTAATTGGGTATTGTACCCATTACATGAATCAGAATACTCATGATTAGGAAACATGTCCTGCCACCTTGCCGTTTTACCGTTCTTGAATCTTAACCCCTTCCTGATTATATTTTTACGATATGCGAACCTCCTTTGCATACCGACCCGAAACCTGATTCCTTGTTTATCTCTAGAACTTAGGCGACTTGGGTGGAGTTATGTAATTGTAGCTATGAAACCGCGGCATAGTTACAATGCGGTACTCTATTTAAGTAACTCGGAGTTCTAGCCTTGATCTACATTTTGAATCTGTTGTCATGCTAATCCTTGGGTGTTTTGATTTCAGGAATATGGAAGACAAGAATTTGAAGACGTACCAAAGGCGTGTTGACGAAACCGCTATGCTTGGAGTAATACGTGAGATGTTGGAAAATCAAAAGCGACAAACCGAGTTGATCCAGCAGCAAGCTGAATCTTTTCAGGAAGGTTTGCGGACCATCCAGCAGTCCGTGAGCAATGTTGCGGCCAGACCAGGAGATCGTGTGGGAACCGTAGCAGATTTCAGGAGGTTGGGTCCGTCTGTCTTCACTGGTTTGGAAGAACCGTTACCAGCGGAGCAGTGGCTGGTTGATGCGGAGAATTTACTCATTACGGCACAGATCCCAGAGGATAAGAGGGTGGATGTGGTACGCATCCAATTGGTAGACTACGCCCGTGAATGGTGGCTTGTGGAAGAGACCCGCTTGCCTAAGCCGATCAGTTGGGCGGATTTCTCGAAGAGTTTCTTGGAGAAGTTCTTCCAGCGGACTGTACGGGAGAAATGGAGGAAAAATTCGTCAGTTTGAAGCAGAACGACGCACCGTAGATGTGCATGCAGCTGAGTGGACGCGGCTCAGTAGATTCGCTGGACCTTTGGTTGCCAGCAATGCTGATAGGGCGAGAAGGTTCATGCGCAGTTTGGATGTGGACATCCAGAGGCAGATTGTCTTCCTGGGTTTGACCACTTTCTCACAAGTACTTACAGCAGCCCGAGAGCAGCAGAGTCTATCTATGAAGACCGGGGGTACATCGCAGCCAGCAGTTACATCATGGATTCCAGCACTTGCACCAAACCGAGCACATGGAAGCAAAGGTATTCCGGTGGACAGGCGTGGCATTGTACCAATGAAGAAGCCAGTTTTGTCCGAGCAAAAGAGAAAGGTGTTGTGCGATTATTGCCAACGACCGGGTCATTATCGAAGAGATTGTCGTAAGAGGCTTGGACATTGTCTTATTTGCGGATCAGCGGATCACACCATTGATACTTGTCCGTCGAAGCTACGGTTGAAGGAAGATACTCAGAAGCCACCGTAGAGACAGTTTCAGGAGAAGAAACTGATAACTCAGGGACCCAATCAAGCTCGAGCTTTTACCCTGACGGCTGAAGAGGCTAAAGCTCCAGAGGAAGTCGTTTCAGGTACCCTACTTGTTCATGGTTTTCTCGCATTAGCGTTTTCAATTCTAGTGCATCCCATTGATTTATGTCGCCCAAGTTTATTACTATACACTCGAAGACTTGCAAGACCCTGTTTAGTTTTTGGGACATACACACTGGGAATGGGAAAATCTTAACTAATAAAGGGTGTAAGGATTGTCTGTTGTTGTGGCGGACGGGAGTTATTTGCAGATTTCTTGGTGATTTTTACCGGCAGTTATGAAGTCGTCTTGGGAATGGATTTTTCGGCACTTTCCACGCTCATATCGAGTGTAGAGCAAAGAAAGCGAATTTCCAGATTCCCGGACACCTAGAGGTTGTCTGGAAGAAGCAGTTCTGTCGGGCCAGTCGAGTTAGGGCTAGGCCGATAACTAATGTTCTTTCATCGATTAAGATTGTTAAAGATGAAGCGCCAGCTGTAGTTTGAGAGTTCATGGACGTATTCGAGGACATCTCCGGTTTACCGCCAAAATGAGATGTGGAATTCGCGATCGATCATGTTTCTGGTACAGCGCCAATATCAAAGGTGTACTATCCAGTGGTACCAGTAGAGTTGGAAGAAGTCAAGAAGCAGGTTACTGGATTACTTGTGAAGGGCTGGATTCGAAGCAGTAACTCGCCTTGGGGAGCTCCAGTTCTTCTAGTAAAGAAGAAGGATGGCAAAAGTCGGATGTGCATCGACTATCGAGAATTAAACCGGGTGACTATTAAAAACAAGTACCCAATCCCTCGCAGTGGCGCGAGGGTATTCTCGAAGCTGGATTTGCGATCCGGATATCATCAGGTCTGAGTTAAACCAGAGAATATTTGCAAGACTGTGTTCCGAACTCGGTATGGACATTACGAGTATTTAGTGATGCCCTTCGGAGTAACGAATGTACCGGCAATATTCATGTACTTGATGAACCGAATCTTTTCACCATTCTTGGACCAGTTTATAGTGGTACTTATTGATAATATTCTGGTCTACTCCAAGAGCAGTGAAGAGCATGCAGAATATTTGGTGATCGCACTGCGGACAGTGAGGTAAGAAGGATTGCATGCAAAGATAAGCGAGTGCGAGTTTGGTTTGAAGAAATGGAGTCTTGGGCATATCGTAGCTGGAGATGGAATCGCCGTTATCCAAGGAAGATTGCAGCAGTTCAAGATTGGCCGATTCCGAAGTATGTTGTAGAGATCAGAAGTTTTCTTGGACTTGCCGGGTATTACAGATATTCGTGAAAAACTCATGAAGGAGGCGCGCAGTTCAGCATGTTCCGTACATCCAGGAGGCACGAAGATATACCGAGATTTATGACAGCATTTTGATGGGAAGGCTTGAAACGGGAGATTGCCGCTTTGTGGCAAAGTGCTTGGTGTGTCAGCAAGTTAAGGCTGAACACCAAAGGGTTGCTGGTTTTATTGCAACCACTTCCGATTCCTCAGTGGAAGTGGGAACATATAACCATGGATTTCCATGACAGCTCTACCGCGGAGTCCAAAAGGCAACAATGCAGTTGGGTGATTGTGGATCGATTGGCCAAGGCAGCCCATTTCATTTCTTTTCAGGTTGGTCAATCAGCAGAAACTTTGGCAGAACGGTACATGCAGGAGATTGTAAGAGTGCATGGAGTACTGGTGAGCATCGTGTCCGACGTGACACTCGGTTCTTATCACACTTTTGGAGGAGCTTACAGGAAGGTTTGATGACTCGATTGAAGCTTAGCACAGCTTATCATCCTCAAACAGATGGCCAGTCGGAGAGAACGATCCAAACTCTTGAAGATATGTTGAGAGCTTGCATGTTGGACTTCAAGGGTTCATGGGAGGATCATCTACATTTAGTGGAGTTTTCTTACAACAACAGTTTCCAGGCGACTATTCAGATGGCTTCATTCGCAGCTTTGTATGGTCGCAAGTGTCGTTCACCTGTTTGTCGGGACGATGTCAGTGAACGAATATTGTTGGAACCAGATTTGTTTGTGCAGACAATTGAGAAAGTTAATGCAATTTGGAATCATATGAAAGCGACATAAGACTAACAGACAAGTTGGGCAGATACGTCGAGAAGACCTCTAGAGTCGCCGTGGGTGATTTTGTATTCTTGAAGAACCGACTAGAGGGGTGATTCGTTTCGGAAGTCGAGGAAAGCTCAGTCCTCGATTCGTCGGACCTTTGGAGTTTTTGGAGCGTGTTGGTGGGGTAGCGTATCGTTTGGCGTTACCGCAGTCCTTGGCGAATGTGCATGACGTGTTTCACGTATCTCAACCCCGTAAGTATGTTCGAGATGAAACACATGTGTTGGATTATTCGGAGCTGACTGTACGAGAAGACTTGACTTTTGAGGAGCGATCGATTGCGATTGTGGATCGGAGGGAAAAGGTTCTTAAAAACAAGGCCATCCCTCTTGTACTTGTTTCTTGGGGTAGTCGCCCACATGGAGAGTCAACTTGGGAACGAGAAGATAAGATCCGACAAAAGTTTCCCCACCTTTTCTTATAGTTGATTGATTGTTTATCCTTCCATGTTTTGGAATTTCGAGAACGAAATTCTTTTTGTCGTTGGGTATAATGTAACAACCGAATCCAGTTATACCAATTCCAGTTATCGTATGTGTTGTTTGTGGTGTTTAGTTCATTTATCATGTTTGGTTGCAAAATGGTAATTTACTTTGTATTCTTGCATATAACCATTTAAGTTACTTAAAATAATTTAAAAATACTTGGCATGGCCTTCTTGATACCCCTAACCCTGTGGCAGTGTCCTTGCATCGTGTTCTCATCCTGTTCAGTGAAACGGACGTGTTTGGACGACTACGCGCATGTACGTGTGTCCGTTCTTGGGGGTATGCTTTTTCATTACATAATCCTTCATTTCAATTTTTGGAACTTACTAATAATTTTAATATTTCAAATCCAAAATTTTGGACCCGACCCGGGCGCAATTCTGAATTATTTTGTATCCCGCCAAATTCTAAATTATTTAGAATATTTTTTTAAATTCATTTAATCTATTTCTTCAGCCAGGTTAACTGTAGAGAATATTTTCTTTAACCATGGAAATCTTTTCCTTACTTCCCCAGCCAATGAAATCATTCTGAAAATATTAAAATCTTTTTATATTTTTCCCCAATCTAATTTTTCATCCCCACAAGCCAATCACAGCCTCCCTTTCTTTGTGATGGGCCCCACCACTAAACTTCTTTTTCTCTTTGTTTCAACCAATCAAAATCCTTTTCTATTTTCCCATAGGCCCGCGAGCCTTCTCTCTCCCTTTCCCTCTCTCCTTCTCTCTCCTCCCCATGAGCCTTCTCTCTCTCTCTCTCCCCTTTCTTTCTCCTCTCGCGACTTTCTCTCAGATCTCGCTTTTACTGTTGGCTTCTCGATTATGGTCACCGCGTGTGGAGTCTCGTCACCTCCCTTATATCTCCTCCTTCTATCTTCTTCTTCTTCTTCTTCTGTTTTTTAAAACGCTGCAGCTCCTCGCCTCCATGAACCCAACTCCTCATCGCCTCCATTACCCTAACCCTATCACCGCACCTAGCACCCATCTCTTCCTCATCTCTATCTTCTCTTTCTTCCTTCTCCCCGAGGCAGTGCACCCTGCACATAACCCACAGCACCCTTAAACCCAACGTCTTCGGTCGTCGCCGACGACCCTAGCCTCACACCCACCATCATCACCACCTCATTTCCTTCCTCTCCTCGACATCATCCCCTCACCAATACCCCCGACACCTAGCCTTGCACCCAAAACCAGCAACCAAACCCTAAACCTAACCCTTACACCAAACCCCTTCGCCGGCGCCCTCACCACCGTTGATCTCACCACCAACACATCCTCTGCAGCCCAGTAAGAAATCCTACACTCATTCCTCCTCCATTCTCCTTTCTTGCTTTCTTTTCTTTTCTTTCTTTAAGTTGTCGCTTTCTTGTTCACTGTTTCTTTAGATCGCCGGATTCCGGTCGGGCCGTCGACGATCTCGACGACCCAACGAGGACCCCTGACCCGTGTAATTCCACTGTTCGTCGTTTGGACTCATTCCGTGTACCGTGCGCGCGTCGCGACTTTTCCCGCCAACGCGAGACGTTCCGTTTTCCGTATCGCGATCCGTTGAGGCAAGTGAAACTTGCTACATGCTATTCATGCTATTCCTATATTTATCTATTTAATTTCATGTTAAATTTATAGATAGAATCTAAGTTAAGAATTCCAAGTTAACAGTGCAATGTTTCGTTTACATTTAGATTCAAAACTTGAAACCTACCCGTTGCATTTACTTCACTAAACCTAATAATCACATTTATATATTTTAATCACATTTTAACTATTGACATAACCTATGGTACTCTTTCTATAGTTCTACTCTATCGGATACCCGTGTGCATTTTAACCTGTTTTAGTTATGATTGCATCCATTGAACATATTATATATATCATTGCATCCCTAAATTACTTAATACTTAATAACATGATTTTAACATCCATAATTGTCATACTGTATGCATGTAATGTTGAATCTTGCTCTTAAACTCAAACTGATAACCGTACGTCTAATAATTTAACCTGTACCTATTTGCATGTCACATTACATGTGCCAGTCATTGTTCTGATAGTATCCATGGTAGTTTATTTATAACCATGATTATTCTAGTTGATTATGAGCACCCACATGATATCTTGTATACCCTGACATGACTTGCTACACATATTACCTGACCCGACATGGTACCGTATGACTCTTGATATGACATGACACTTTTATACACTACCCGGTTTGACCTGTCGTACCATGGCTTTACCTGTTATCTGATCTTGCGTCTAATGCCAACAAACCTGTCTTGTAGTCCTCACGGACCGTTCCTGTTGTTTAGACAGACCTGTACCTGCCTGATCATGGGTTGGCATTAGTGCTAGATTATTTTATACTTGACTTGAACATATATAACTTGGGGATATGGGGAAATCAGTATCGTAACCGAACGTAACTCAAAGGGCCATCCCATTGTTTGCCATTTTTCCGGACGTTACGGAATACCCATTGTTTGCCATTTTTCCGGGCGTTACGGAATACCCATTGTTTGCCGTTTTTCCGGGCGTTACGGAATACCTATTGTTTGCCGTCTTTCCGGGCATTACAGAATAACCACCGACGAGTTACGATGAGGATTACATTACTTGGTTTCGAAGACTTTTGAATAGATGACCCCGTAGCACAGTTTAGATATCTCTGCACTTCACTTATACTGACACATTCACCGTTATATATTCTCATTATATTCTTGCTTATACTCATACCTGCATGTATTGCTTCCCCTGTTTTATTATTGCTTGATATTGTGACGCGCCGACGTCTGGGTTTTGCATGGCCCAGATTCCCTGCCTTTGCTGCAGTCCGAGCAGAAGTACTTCAGTCGGCAGGCTGAGCAGTGAGGATTCAGTAGTAGTTAGTTCTTTTACTTTTCAGCATTTTATTCCTGATGTGAACTCGCATTATGGGACATACATTCCAGTTATTCTTGTATTGGATCTCTTACTTCCGCATTATTTATTCTTGACTCAGTTTATTTTGGCTTATGGACATGTGCTAGATAGTTTTATTTTTGTTCTTGATATCTCTACAGCCGTAATGTGACTGTGGATGGATACTTCCTACCCACAGGTAGCATGGTTGGCTATGTCATGTGCCCATCTTAGCGTACTCTGAAAAGCGGAGCGTGACAGATCTACTTTGTCAGGCATGTTCCCTTCAAAAATTTCCTTACGGATTTTAACTGCACTATTTATTGTTACTAGTAATTCTAAATTAAAAGTGGATATTAATATTAAAGATTAGTTATTTGTTAAATTCATATCATATATTCGAATTCATATTTTAAAATCTAACACATTCTTATTATCCATCGATTGATATAAATTTTGAAAAGTTCAATGGCCAAAGTGACTTTAAGACTTGGCAAATCCAAGTCGAGTACTGGTTGAATATATTAGGATTAATAACTGCAATAAAATAAAGTCTTATCCCTTCTGTATCTGCTGAATCTGTCCCTGAGAAAAGTCTAACCGATGAGAGTGGGAGTACTGATTCACTCATTCCTTCCGCGGACAAAACCAAGTCTAAGTACTTCTCTCCTGAGAAGATAGATTACCATAGTAAATTTTGAATACCTAGTGTCTTGGAAGGCCTACTCTATCATTCATTCATTCACTTTAAAACGGCTAAGGAACTTTGGTTCGCATTAGAACTAATATATGGTAATGATAATGCTGGGGTAGAGAGATTTAGCATATCGTCCCTTAGGAATTTTATCCTTAAAGATAATGAGCCTATAAATAAACAACTTCATGACTTTTAGGAGTTGGTCACGAAAGTGATTAATTCTGAAACAATATTTTCAGATCAGTTTCAAGTGACTGTTTTGATTGATATTCTTCCGCCATCTTAGGAAGCCTTTTCTAACTAACTTCAGATGAACCAAAATTCACTCACACTCCTTGATGTCATGAATTCCATTAGAATTGAGGAACAAAGAAGGGTTGTACTTAATCCTACTACTAAAAGTTATAATAAAGTCAACCTGACTGGAAGTTCTAATAAAATTATTCCTAAGAGAAATCAATTTAGACTTAAAAACAATAAATTCATAAAGAAACAATTTTAAAAAGGTCTAAAACAGAACAAAAATCACAAGCCAACGAACAAATAAAAATTCTGTTTCGTATATGAGAGAACCAACCATATCTATACCAGATACTTCTTAAGGAAAACCGAATCAATTCGGAAACCTGCAAGTACTAACAATATGAATGTGAATGTGGTGGAAATGGATGAAGATTCCTCTCTCAGGTACATTTCCCACACTATAATTTTTATCACATCATTTAATAATTGGTGGTTAAACAGTGATGCCAATGTGCATGTATGTTCCAACAATAAATGGTTTACTTCATTTCAGGATAATGTGGGGAAAGTGTAACACTTGAAAATAATACGACATCACTGGTGAAGTGAAGAAGATCCATTAGGCTCTCGATGACCTCTGTAAAATATTTACCATTATGTGATATTTTGTATGTTTCTGGAGTAAAAGAATTTAATGAGTGCTTCTCTACTTTCTAAAAGAGGTACAAAATTGTATTAGAAAACGATCAAATCGATAAATTGTTGAGAAAAATCTAGGCAGTTTTTGGGGCGAAGGGTATAGGAGAAATCCCTATAAAAGAGAGAAAAATGTACCTCTCTTATCATTGACAAGAATTAGCTATAACCAGAGCCCCAAATCCAACTCGAAATTGTTTAATTCCCACACTAGTATCAGAGCAAGGCGATCCTCCATCGTTTTTTCCTGATCGAACACCATCGCAGAAGCTCCTCTGACCCGTCATGAGACCCTCACTATCGACCCCCCATTCGTCGCTGATTTTCGGCTCCTCTTCTCCCTCGCTTGCGCTCGATTTCTACCTAAAACCTTCTCCGATTCTTCACTAATTCCATTGCAGATTCTTCGATCCCAAGCTCGCTGTGATCTCATTTCTGCTCATCGCTATCCCGATCTCGATCTCGCATCAATTATTTTCGCTCATCGGGTAATTTTTTTTTTGTTGATGAGGTAACATCACAATTTTTTTCAATCTAGTTTTTTTGTTCATCAAGAAAGCGCTAAAGATTTTGATCCGTTAGGGAAGAAGGCCTATTTTTTGTTTTATTATAGTGGCAGAACATACCTAATATTATTTTATATTTCTTTTCAACAAAAATGACTTAGCAGCACAATTAGTTTTCCTTAGCCTCACAACATTTGTTTACCCCCTTTAGTCTCTGGTTCGAACCCCACTGGAATTTTTTTTGTGTTTTTTAACCTTTTTTAATACCTTTTGATCCATTTTTGTTTCTAGAATTTTTTTACACAGCAGCACATATATATTTTATCAAATAATTAATTCGATATTTATAAATTGTTATACCTTGACATAGTTTACTTGTTCCCATTTGTTTCTTTATTTGTCACGCTCAATTTTTTTTATATAATATTATTACGTGTTTTCATAACCTTTTATCACCAAATTAATTCTTTTTGCATTTTTTCGAAACCTTCTAATAAATTAATTGCTTCTGAATTGGCTAAGATAGAACGCCTTAATGGTACCAACTATGATATGTGGTATAGAAAGATTAGATATGGACTTATCCATGACAACATAGATAACGTCATAAAAGGCACTGTTTCTATTCTCGGAGATGATCCTACTGTGGAACAAAAGAGGGAATATGAGCCGTGGAAATTAAATGACAAGAAATCTAAAAGTCTTATGTTAATATTCATGGAAGATAATTTAATAAAAGTTTTTGAAACTTATGAAACTTCAAAAGAATTATAGAATGCAATTAAGGAAAAATATGACACTACATCTGGGGTGAACATACAACTTTTATTACGTAGATATAACTCTTCTCGTATGTAAGAAAGTGATAATGTAATTGAATATTGTAATAAGATGATTGTCATGGCTAAGAATCTTGCAACTGCTGGAACTAAAATTCCAGAGAAAATGCAAATAGCAAGCATTCTGAATAGCTTACCACCATCACTAGATATGGCTGCCACAACATTTAGATTGAATGGTACCATTAAACGCGTCACTAACTTACCATCTCAGTTAGCAATAGAGCGGGATTTAGTACGCAGAAGGAAAGGTTTAGAAATGAATTTTGTACAGGATGAAGAACTAAATGTTACGTAGAATAAGCCTTCACGTGATGCAAATAAGAATAAGAATTGGAATATAGGGACTACAAAAGCTCAGTTCAAGGGATTCAAATAGCAAGGCGCTCAAAAGAAAATACCAAAAGGAGCTTGTTATAATTGCGGAAAGTTTGGTCATTTTAAGGATGACTGTCTAAGAAAACAAGCTAATTTGGGTACATCAAAGCTTAAAGCACCAAAAAAGCGTGAGTTTGCAGGTGTGATCGAGTGTAATGCTGCAAATGTAGACATTGATGGATTGATTCGGGTGCTACTAGGCACATTGCAAAGACCCGGTTAAGATTGTCAGATATCAAGGAACTGAAGAAAAGAGAACAACGTATTTATATGGGAAATAATAACTATCTAGATGTTGAAGGTATTGGAACTTGTAGGCTGGAGCTTAAGGACGGTGTTATAGTCCCCAAAGATGTGTACTATGCACCAAACATTAGGCGTAATTTGGTTTCAGTTCCTGCATTACTGAAAAATGGACTAGAGGTCTGTTTTTATAATAATTGAGTGTCAATAGGGAAGAACAAGAAAGTTTTTGCCATAGACAAATTTGTACCTGAACATGATTTATTTTGTCTCCCTGTAGTGACCGATGATTCTATTAATAAAGTTTCTGATTTGAATTATTTCTTGTGTTATTTATCTGATTATGATCTTTGGCATATGATATCAGAACATCCAGATACATCTAAGATAAATCACATAATTAAAATGAATATATTGCCAACCCTTATAGGTGTAAGAACATGACCTTATGAATATTGCTTGACCGGAAAAATGACTAGAAAACCATTTTTAGGAGGTCAAAGAGCAAATGAATTATTGGGTTTAGTTCATTCAGATATTTGTGGGCCTTTAAGTGTTAAGACTCGTGGTAACAAAAAATATTTCATAACATTTATAAATGACTATTCTAAATTTACTTTTGTATATCTTTTAAACAGAAAATTGGAAGCTTTTGAATGTTTTAAGAGAGATATAAGGTTAAAGTAGAATGTAAACTTGGAAGGAATATTAAAATATTGAGGACTGATAGGGGTAGGTAATTCAATTCAAAAGAATTTGATAACTATTACATTCAATGTGGAATTAAAAGACATACAACAATGTCTTATTCGCTACAGCAGAATGGTGTTGCTAAAAGAAAAAACAAAACATTGTTAAATGCAGTAAGATGCATGTTATCTCATTCTAGCCTTTCTAAGGAATTTGGGGAGAAGTAGTGTTGAGTGCAAATTATATCCTAATTCCCACTAAATCATTAGAATCTACACCATATAAACTTTAGAATGGGCACAAACCCGAGTTAAATCATCTTAAGATGTGGGGTTGTGTAACCCATGTTCTTATTCTATCTCAACTTTGAGATAAGTTGGATTTTAGAATTTTGAGGTATAAATTTATAGGGTATCCAGAAAAGTCAAGATATAGGTTCTTCCATGAAGAAAATGGAGTCATTAAAAGTAAAGTTGCTATATTTCTAGAAAATCTAGAGGAAAATGAACAAGCTCAGGAGGAAATTGAACCTCTGGTTGTAATAGATGATGACTATTACAATAATGTTCCAGTAAATGTCCCAGTTATTAGAGATGAGATAGATCATCCCATTTTGGAAGATGAACCTATAATTGATGATACATCTATAGTAGATATACAACCTGAGCCTATTCAACCTGCAAACCTAAGTGGCAACAAAAGAGTTAGAACGTCACCGGCATGGATGGATGACTATTACCTGTACTCATGTGAACCATCATATTTCTTAGTTGATTTAGACATTGATGAACATACAGATCCCATGACATTTATTGATGCGATGAAATCGGATCAGTCAGAATTATGGTTAGGGGTCATGAAAGAAGAACTTGATTTCATAGAAACGAATAAGATATGGAAAATGTGCGACTTACCGGAAAATAAGAAGTCGATAGGATGCAAATGGGTACTAAAGAAAAAATATTGTGTTGATGGGTCCATTAATAAATTCAATGCCCGATTAGTTGCCAAGGGATTTAATCAAAAGGCAGGTATAGATTTTTCAGGAGACATATTCTCCTGTAGCTAAGTTTGCATCCATCAGGATGGTTTTAGCAATCGTTGCACATCTTGATTTGGAACTTTTCCAAATGGATGTCAAACCCGCATTCCTCAATGGAGAGTTCAAGGACGCTATATATCTAAAACAACCTGAAGGATTTCAGGTAGAAGGACAAGAGGATAAGGTATACAAATTGAAGAAATCTTTATACAATTTAAAACGGTCATCTAGACAGTGGTATCTCACATTTAATAATACAGTTACTCAATTTGGTTTCATTGCAAATAAATTAGATAGTTGTGTACTTGTCATGAAGAGTGAGAGCAAGTTTTCCATATTATCTTTATGTGTAAATGATATTTTGCTCGCTGGAAATGACATGAATATGTTGAATGAAATCAAGTTACAACTTAGTAAAGAATTTGAGATGAAAATATAGGAGAAATATCTTATGTTCTAGGGATACAGATTCTCAGGGATAGAAAGTCTAGGATGTTGAGTTTAAACCAAGCAAAATACCTACATGTTGTACTTAGAAAATTTGGGATACGGATTTGCAATCCGGCACGTACACCACTAGTTATACGAAAATGGTTAAGTAAAGAACAAAGTCCTAAAGAAGGACAAAACCCGTTTAATGTCCCTTATGCTCAAGAAATTGGAAGCTTGATGTATATAATGTTATGTGCTAGACCTGACTTGACATACCCAGTAGGTCTAATCAGCAGATACCAAAGTAATTCCGGTCTAGCATATTGGAAAGCTGTTAAGAGGATTTTGAAGTATCTGAAGAGTACTGTACACCATAAGTTAGTTTATCAAGCAAAGTCGATTGAGGTCATTGGTTACTCGGATGCTGATTTTGGAGATGACGGGAAGTCTAATTCGGGACATTAGTTTATCTTTGGAGGTGCAGCAGTTTTTTGGGGTAGTAAGAAATATGGATGTGTAGATAGGTACACACAAGAAACTGAGTACATAGCTTGTAGTATGGCAACTACTCACGCAGTCTGGATTAGACGGTTCCTTGAGAACTTGGAGCTCAATCTGGTGGATGGACCAATTAAGATTTACCGTGATAATCAAACAGCTATCAGCTTGATTCACAGTGATGCAAATAATTCAAAATGAAGACATATTAAAATTCAGTATCACTATATTCGTGATATTGTGGAGAAGGAAGAAATCAATGTGACTTACATTTCTGCCAGTGATATGTTAGATGATCCCTTGAAGAAGGGCATCCCAGCAGAAATATTCATCAAACATGTCGGTTTGATGGGACTTAGAAATGTCTAAGTCAAATATTTTTCATGAATAATGAGAAGGAAACAAATCATGGATAATGGTGGTCTCGGTTTTCATGAAGAGTGAAAGGTGCATATATCTCACGGATAGTGGGAGTATGTGTAATTATATCTTGAACCACATCTCATGAATAGTGGAAGTATGCTCGGAAAGCATTTGGCCATTTTGGCCAAGTGGGTAATGTAAGTTGTTGTGACCTTATGGCCTAATAATTTGAAAACGTCATGGGTTGTTAGAGAAACGAGAAAAATCTCCCGTTCATGACTGCATTGCACATAAAGATTGTTGAGATCGTGGAGATCAATCTCGGTAAATTGTCGAGGAAAATCTTGGCAGATTTTAGGGGTGAAGGGTATAGGAGAAATGTCTATAAAAAAGAGAAGAGTGTATCTATCTTATCATCGACGAGAATCGGATAACCGGAGCCCTAAATACAACTTGAAATCGTTTTATTCCCATACTTATATATATACAAGAAAGTTTTCTTCTTGTAACGGTGAAAAGTCTGTTTTCAGGACCCAATATTTGTTTGGATGATTGGTTTGTTTGTTTTAATCTTCATGCATGAAATATAAATGCACTAATTTGGATATTTGGCTTTGCGCTAAGTGGATGGAATATATATATATATATATATATATATATATATATATATGTATATATATATACACATACAGAGAGAGGTTAATGGAGGAATGGTGCCATGAGAGAGAATTTCCTCCTACGGCGTCGGAAAAATGCACCCTCCATGATTTTTTTCGACGATCGGCATACATCACCTCCATTTTTATCATCTAAGATGTGGATACACCAAATTTCATGTGATTATACCATTTTTTCATCGTTGATTTAGGTTGTGCAAAATTAATGGTTTACCGACAATAGAACTTTTTACATTACTAATTCAACGGTGAAAAAGTGGTGGAATCACATGAAATTTGGTGTATGCACATATTAGATGATAACGATGATGATGATGGATGCCGATCGTCGGAAAAAATTGTGGAGGTTGTATTTTTCCGACGCCATAGAAGAAAATCCCCTCCTATGGCCTCTCTCCTTGATTATTCTCCTCTCTCCTCCATTATATATATATATATATATATAATTTCTGTTAAAGGGAGGTGACAAACATCGATCTTTTCTTCAGTATATACAGGAAGGGTGCTTTATACCTGCATGTAGCCTATCCGTGTGAATACCCGGCAGAGTCAGAGCCGATCTAGCATTGAGGTGTCAAGTAAGGTTCATGCATTAAATGCACCTTACTGCATGTCAACATTTTATGATATCCCCTACACAAGTTCGATGTCCTTAGCAAACAAATGGTTCTTAATTTCTGTAAAATTATTTCCTTTTAGCTTTTTTTTATAAATTTATTTTTTTATTTGAGAAAGTAAAATTAAGAGTATTTAAGGGAAGTTCTTAAATCAAACAAGGAAGAAATTAACTATGAGCTGATAAGTTTGGAACACATAATCTCTAATTCCCTTTAGAGGGAAAAGTTATTCGGTATGTCGGCCATATGTATACAATCATGAGAGAGAGAAAACAAGGATATAGACCCCACAAAACTATCCGAAGAAGGATTGAGTGAAGGTGCTCGCATGCGGTTGTTATTATTAGTGACAAGCTGACAAAACAACAATAGATGTGTCAAGTCCCGCTTCCCAGTGTACGGGCAAAAGACGCGACGAGACCGCTACGTATTTACTCTGAAGTAAATACGCTAAGCGTATCTAAACAATATAAATGAAAATGCACAAGAGACAAAAGATATAATTGAACATCAATTTTATTTATTCACATTCTTTTTACAATGCATGGAAAAGTAAATACATCTGAATGAAAGCTGTAAGTCCACGGTAGCGCCCCGGCCGTCTAACAGACGCCAAATGCGGAACAAAAACTTTTACAACTGGCGCTATCGCGTACTATAACCCTGATCTTTCATTAAAGCTAAACTAACAAACTACAAACTGGGTATAAATGTTATACCGAACGATCCGAGTCCTTCGGTTTTCAACCATCATCCCACGCTTTGTTGCGGCTGCTCCGATCTCCTCGATCTCCGGTCTCGTCGTCCAGGTGGCACCACGTCGACGGATCTTTAAACGGGCTCCCGCCTCTGAACCGAGGCAACTCGGTCGTCAAGTTTGCTAAAAGAGACGACCAAGATGATGTAGAGAATGAGTAGAACACATTGTCTCGTTACGTCCAAAGGTATGAACGAACGGTTAATGAAGTTGCCTTTTTGGATCGGGTGAAATGAGAAATGAGGCTATCTAATTTCCATAAATCCAATACAATAATCTTTTCAAAACAACAACCATAACTCTCACATGAGAGGGGGCCGGCCACTTATAGATGAGGGGGAGGTGAGTGTAGGAGGGGGAAGGTGACCACAAGGAATAATATCTTAAGTATGAACAAAAAGGTTTAATGGAAAAGGGTGACTCATTTTAACACCTCACCTAAACAATAAATGCTTACAAATGAGTCACTAATCTAGTCATCAACCATTTAATGCCATGAATGAGTCACAACCCTAGTCACCACTTCTAGAAGCTTCCGCACTCATCCAAAGAAAAGATAAATCCGCATTTAACCGAATGTTAAATACGGGTGATAGAAAACTGGAAACTGGCAACTTCCAAAAAAGCGATCCTGAAACAAATTTCAGGATAACCCCATAATGGTATAAACATACCCGCATTTGTATTACGACCGAATACAAATACAACTGAGACAAAGATATTATATCTACACAGTATAATACTCGGATCCGGCTTAAACCAAAGCCTACCAGTATTATCTGCCCGAAATATGATACGTGCGTAAACGCACATGCATTTTCCGAACCCTGCCATAAAACCATACGGTCTCTACAACGTTTCGCCCGAACTTGGGAAACGGTCTGTGGGGGACTCTAATGACTCATCAACACACTGGCACTGGGTATAACCACTAGCACGTCAGAGGTACAAGCTGTACGTAACGGTTGCCTATGTATTGATTGGAAGGGAAGCTGACGAGCGAACTCATCCAGAAATCCTACTGAGCCTAACAGTGACAATATACATACAGTCCGGTCCGTTCGTCTAAAGAGTATCGCATATCGATTCTAGGGGGTGGATAAAGTCAGACCCCTAATAACGCGATAATTCGTGTCGGTATGAAGCCCATCACCACCCGAGAAACTACTGATCCAAATCAGTAATTCTCCACTATCTCGGCCGAGAATTTCTAGTGATGGCCACCCGTGCACTGTGCGACATCAACCCCCAATACCGGGAGAGACAAATCCCCGACGATCTGTTCACTGCCTCCATGTGGCTCGGGACTGTACCCAAAAAATACCTGTTTGCACGTCTCCTTTGAGCGTGGTAGGGTAGGAATCAAAGCACAGTGGGAACTCACACGAGACAAATGACGATCTCAGGTCGACAAACTAACCTGTACACATGTCACCAGGGAACTGCTATCTGACGATATGTATAATACCAACTAGCATGTTCCCGGCGAGTCCTGTCCGGTGTACTCAATGAGCACCTGTATACATCTTAGGTGAACCAACTGACACCAATGGCTTGTGAGACCGTCCACCACCCCTCGTCGGGGTCTCGACCGTATACACTAGTCTACTCTGGAGTATCGGTGCCCTGTCTCGAAACTTCCACGACTAGGGACACTTTAAGGATGTGCTTACAGACCCCAGATCCCACGTATATGATCGCCATCATACTGCTGGCAGTCAAGCAAGAATCCTATGGGCTCTATCAACATGCAATAGTGAACTAAAGCATATATACGATGATAAAGACAAACCAGATACCATACTATCATCTCGAGTAAGACAGTCATGTCGGTATAGGTCCTTCCTCAATCATTGCAATCACGTACCTGCGATCCAATAATTGACTTAGAGGGCACTATATCCAACAATCTCCTACTTGCACTTAAGGCTATTATTGCGATGTCGCATACTCATAGCTTCAGTGAGTGGATCCGCCCTGATGTTTCTTTCTATGTCTCTCTTAATCTCAAGTTCGTGGAGAAAGCCATCTCCCGAATCGAGTAATACCTGTCTTAGAATATGTCTGGATATCTGATGGGACCAAGTTCATAAATGAACTTCAAATCCAAACTTCTTAGACTGTATCGATAACTGAACCTAATCAGTATCCAGCACCATGCCTCCCACAGTATCCTCTTGGACCAACTGTCCATAATACTATCCCTCGTCAGAGGGAAAACTATAACTCGACAATCACTCTGTCATCCAGGTCACCTTGGAAGCCTGGAATGATAACCGTCTCCTCAAGGAGGCTGCCATTATCAAATCCATAGAACATACACTTATGATCTATAACTGCTTCCTTATGTTTCTTCAGGATTGGATTAATATAAACTTATCGCATCTAGTGCAAAAACAACATCTGGTGTGGTACTTGACATCTCACGATTGACTCAATTGCCTAAGCAAGTGATCTGCCAATCATGCACGTCCCTCTCCCCTTTAGTCTATAAGACACCTTTAGAGAGGGTGACTCCAACACCTGCAGGTACACCACCATGCCAGGAGTCATCTATTCTAAAATACTATTAGAATACTGTCAAAGTACCCAAATTGGGAAACTACCCAATTTTAGATCTAATACCATAAATCTAGTAACCAGAATGTTTGATATTATATCCATGTCCTTCGTGGAGAAACAGCTGTGTGACGACCAAAGTACAACCGATCGTAGTATAGAAATTTTACTTCCTACTCTGTGTATGTCATCCAAATATCAGGACATCACACCCTACTACCTTCTTAACAGATCCATCCCCTATTCTGATGAAGTCAAAGCCATGACTGTTACATCAAAATTAGATGATCTTATCTCCGCTATATTTGCTTAAGCCTATAAATAGACATAAGCTACTTGTACACTATGCTTCCGCTGCTCCCACTGATCACAACAGCCCTCTGGCAGAATAATATATACGTGTACTTCTAAAACTAGTTTAGAACGATGCTATACTTATCCTCCTGCCGGGTCTCATAGTCGGGAACAACAGTAGTGTCAAGTCTGGGTAAACAAGAATCTCCCTGTCACCGTCCTTGAGGCTACCTGAGTATCTCTCGGGTATCTGAGGTTACCCACCATATCTGCGGAGTGGCTAATGGAATGTCAAACCTGATTGAATATATAGGTCCTATTAAATTTTCTGTAATCGTTTGCGGTTCTGGAATCACTTCCAGTTCTACCATACTCCCACTACTGTTTTCTGAAAAAATCCATTTTACTAAAACTGTGGCGAGTTAAGAACAATATCACTATTGATCTTCCAGATGGTAGAAAATCAACCCTCGTCTTAGCCAGGGTTAACCCACAAACTGCCATTATAGAAACGTGCCTTGAGTTATTCAGTGTCTGGTTTTAAGCATAAGCTGGACAACTCACCGTACCTTAACATCGTTAAGATATGAACCATTCTATATCCAATATAGAAACATTTGGCACTTATTTAACTGGAACCAGATTCAAACCATGCAGCTGTCTCCAGTGCATATCAACTTAATGGAGAGAGGATCAGTATTACTCAACTTAGGAATACATCCATTTATGAGTAACCCGAAAGAGAAACAAGTTTCTCAAAACCATTACTATCAACTGAATACCAATCACAAGAATCTACATCTTCGATCTCTTTGAAGAATCCCGATACATGCAACACCTGGTTCTCTACTTTATTCTTATACCCACAACTTCTCGAAACTTAGACATTGTATTTCTACGAAATACTTGTCTAAAAACTAGAGAAGTCACAAGTAAATAGAACATAGTACGAGGACCAACCCCTTTGTCCTGACGGACACTGGACAACATGCAATTCTCTGTATAAGTCTGCTGAGTCGAATAACTCAAAACCTGTGCGTCGTAGGTTGAAAACCGTACCCAGGCGATTTCCTCAAATATCACCAATTACAACGAATTCCGATATAATGAGGATGATCACCAAATTCCCAATAACTTACTCCCACTCATCATCTGTAAAACCATACAGATATGAGAATGTAACCTGGTAAATATATACCCTGGATTAAGTATCTAATCGGGAAATCAGTTTTCCTTTAACAATGCACCGAAACATGAAAATTTTTCGTAGGGGTATCCTGGTATTCCTAGTAATGCCTCTTCCATAATCCAATTCATGACTTTAATCGTATATTTCATTGCCATCTCTCCAAATCTCTTTATTTGTCTTTAGTCGTTACCTTCTGTACACCATCGTTAGGCTAAATGGTTATCTTCCATCCCAACCGTTCGGCACCAGCCTATGGTTTGGAAGAAGACTATCCAGTAAGCATAATAGGTGTACCCTCCTAAACCTAGGAGTACTCGCAACTTGAGAGAAGGTGATGATAAAAGACAACTGAATAATACCTTATTCTATTTCTCCCGAACTGGGGAAAAAGCAAAGGTGAAATAGGAGTGGCGATGAAGTACGCGGTTTGGTCGTGAATGATAAAAGTCGCAATTTTCTTTGCCCTCTTTCTAATCCCTTTATTTGTCTTTAGTTATTACCTTCTGTACACCCTGCGTAGGCTAATTGGTTTTCTTCATTCCCTACCTTTCGGCACCAGCCTATGGTTTGGAATAAGACTATCCAATAAGCGTAATAGGTGTACTCTCCTAAACTAAGGAGCCCTCGCAACCTGAGAGAAGGTGATAATAAAAGACAACTAAATAATACATTATTCTATTTCTCCTGAACCTGGATCCATTCTCGAAGAAGTCCCTTCGAGTTCATATATAACCATGCGATGGATCTATCCAATAGAAGTGGATATCCGTAGTAATACGAGGTGTTCTGAGAAATGCAAAGGATAAAAGAAGGAGTGGCAATAACTTATGCAACTTTAGACAATCCAAAAGCCAGTATTTAAAGAAGGTTCGGTCAACTTGGTCACTGAGTCATAGTTTAGGGTCGGTCAAAGGTCGCTGCCAAAGAGAGAGAGAAAAAAGAAACACTCTGCGTGCACTCTAACCTAGATCAGAATGGTTATCAGTTTATCTAATCAGAAAACCTCCCACTGTAATCTCAAATCCTCCTCCAAACCTGAAAGAAGAATTAGTCGGGATCACCCGAAGAGTAAACCAACTCATCAGTGAGAATCGGGATCCAACTATCATCGCATGATAACTTGATGGAAGCCACTCAAGTTATCACACTCCAGAAGGTATGCGCATGCCTGGCAAGTTTCCTGTATGTTTGAAACTCCCGATATGATTTTTGCCCCATGCTCTTATGACCTTGGCGTTGGTCAAAATATAAGTCACATGCCAAGTTCTACCCGTCACTATCCAGGTCAATTTGAACCCACCCGCACATGCTCTTGACGTTGGCCAAAATGGCAGAACGACTGTCCCAAACCAACTCATCTATCTATGCAACAGATGAATACCCAGCAGCTACCAAACACTATGCCTTGGCGTTGGTCAAAATACATAGCTTGAATACTACTGAATACCCAAAAGAAATGACGGAGGGCTACGACTGGTTTTTAGCGAAAAACCTTTAACGTAATGAACTTGATCTCGTTGAAGGAATCTGATAGCTTTTTATAAGAATATAGTGGCGAAAACCTTTTGCTAAAGAGGTCACTCCCGGTGAAGGGATCTCGGCTCTTTCCTCGTGGAATGAGGTGCAGGATATTCCAACTGAATACCGCGATGCAAAGTAACTTGTAATCGACTATAATGAAGTTATTACCCTGACGTAAACTTCTGCCCAAGGGGTCACTCCCGGTGAAGGGATCTCGGCCCTTGCCTCGTCGAATGAGGTGCAGGATATTCCAACTGAATACCGCTATGCAAAACAAAAGGAAACATCTTTGTAATAACACTTTTTTAAAATTTGTTCCAACAATATCAGATATAGGTTTGTTTTATCCTTGCATTGATAAGAATCAATGCAGTCCCATCAATCAATCACACCAGAAAAGAACGAAAAATAAAATGTACGTATATGCCATCCGCATTCGTCACTGGGTCCCGTCATCACCCGTTAGGTTACTTAACTAACGACAGAGCGGGGGCTGGACCAGCGCAGGTGTAAAAGATATACAACATCTAATGGTATATATACCAATATACAATAATCGCTCCAGGCGTGATAATATGCAACATTACAGAAAAGTAATAAGCATCACAGAACAATACAGATAATCTGGGATCCCCGGGTTTCACAGAGCCGCTACTGAAACCCGACGTTCCCCTGGTCGTATGGATAACCTGTACAATGAAACCTAGACCCCTACGGGTGCTGCAAGTTACCCGCCAAAACCTGAAGCGAAGCAGCCCCCTACAGCAAAATGAATGGACCACCTGGCACTTCACGGAATCCGGTAACTTGAGCACCCCTCCTTGGGTCAACCTGTACCCCCTATGAGTGCGGCGAATAGTCTGCCAATTCTAAAGTGAGGCCCCTCTGCCTCTCAAAGCCATGAGATACGGACCCGTTGCCCTCCAGAACCCGGCTATCCGTGCACTCCGCCGCGGGGTAAACCTAGTACAGAAATAAATATGTACAATGGGTACATCGACCTCAGCCCGGTCGTGCACCAAAAGAATATTATACAAACAGGCAGCGACGGCAGTCCACATGTTGGACGCTCGCCCCGCAATATCAAATGTACAAATAAATCCAAACGCACTACCATTGCACACTGCTATCCACCACGACAAATCCGCAATATCACAGCACAACACAGAACATCAACGCGAATGTCACGTTCGCAAACCCGTCTAAAAGAACTATAGCAATTAGACGCGGTTTACCGCTCAAATGACATTCCCGGTCGGAGATATAAAGTAAGTACTGCATACTAACAACTTTAAAATTTTGATCGACAAAACTTCCCGAAGTGGGCCCCACGAACATCTGCTGTACAGTAAGAAAATATGGGCCCAAAAGAAATATTCCAGAAACTACAATTCACTGTGTAGAATATACTGGTGAAATTTGGTTACATGATCTCACAATCTCGCGGCAGATCCGCGGCCAAACCCTGGTTTGGGCCGCGTATCCGCGGTGGAACAGTGAGATCAATGGTCCAAATTTCACCAGTGTTCTACTAAAAGCCTGCATGAATTTCTGTGATGCTCAAAATAATTTTTAGACCAGATTTAAAATCGACAGAAACTTTGTACAGAAAAAAATGTAGTTTTCGAAAATCCGTTCGATTGATATTTTAAACACGTTAGCACAAGTTAGTATAGCTTAATGGTGAGGCTCTGATACCACTATAAGTCCACGGTAGCGCCCCGGCTATCTAACAGACGCCAAATGCGGAACAAAAACTTTTACAACTGGCGCTATCGCGTACTATAACCCTGATCTGCCATTAAAGCTAAACTAACAAACTACAAAGTGGGTAGAAATGTTATACCGAACGATCCGAGTCCTTCAGTCTTTAACCATCATCCCCACGCTTTGTTGCGGCTGCTCCGATCTCCTCGATCTCCGGTCTCGTCGTCCAGGTGGCACCACGTCGACGGATCTTTAAACGGGCTCCCGCCTCTGAACCGAGGCAACTTGGTCGTCAAGTTTGCTAAAAGAGACGACCAAGATGATGTAGAGAATGAGTAGAACACTTTGTCTCGTTACGTCCAAAGCTATGGACGAACGGTTAATCAAGTTGTCTTTTTGGATCGGGTGAAATGAGAAATGAGGCTATCTAATTTCCATGAATCCAATACAATAACCTTTTCAAAACAACAACCATAACTCTCACATGAGAGGGGGCCGGCCACTTATAGATGAGGGGGAGGTGAGTGTAGGAGGGGAAGGTGACCACAAGGAATAATATCTTAAGCATGAACAAAAAGGTTTAATGGAAAAGGGTGACTCATTTTAACACCTCACCTAAACAATAAATGCTTACAAATGAGTCACTAATCTAGTCATCAACCATTTAATGCCATGAATGAGTCACAACCCTAGTCACCACTTCTAGAAGCTTCCGCACTCATCCAAAGAAAAGATAAATCCGCATTTAACCGAATGTTAAATACGGGTGATAGAAAACTGGAAACTGGCAACTTCCAAAAAAGCGATCCTGAAACGAATTTCAGGATAACCCCGTAATGGTATAAACATAACCGCATTTGTATTACGACCGAATACAAATGCAACTGAGACAAAGATATTATATCTACACAGTATAATACTCGGATCCGGCTTAAACCAAAGCCTACCAGTATTATCTGCCCAAAATATGACACGTGCGTAAACGCACGTGCATTTTCCGAACCCTGCTATAAAACTATACGGCCTCTACAACGTTTCGCCCGAACTTGGGAAACGGTCTGTGGGTGACTCTAATGACTCATCAACACATTGGCACTGGGTATAACCACTAGGACGTCAGAGGTACAAGCTGTACGTAACAGTTGCCTATGTATTGATTGGAAGGGAAGCTGACGAGCGAGCTCATCCAGAAACCCTACTGAGCTTAACAATGACAATATACATACAGTCTGGTCCGTTCGTCAAAAGAGTATCGCATATCGAGTCTAGGGGGTGGATAAAGTCAGACCCCTAATAACGCGATAATTCGTGTCGGTATGAAGCCCATCACCACCTGAAAAACTACTGATCCAAATCAGTAATTCTCCACTAGCTCGGCCAAGGATTTCTAGTGATGGCCACCCGTGCACTGTGCGATATCAACCCCCAATACCGGGAGAGACGAATCCCCGACGATCCACTCATTGCCTCCATGTGGCTCGGGACTGTACCCAAAAAATACCTGTTTGCACGTCTCCTTTGAGCATGGTAGGGTAGGAATCAAAGCACAGTGGAAACTCACACGAGACAAATGACGATCTCAGGTCGACAAACTAACCTATACACATGTCACCAGGGAACTGCTATCTGACGATATGTATAATACCAACTAGCATGTTCCCGGCGAGTCCTGTCCGGTGTACTCAATGAGTACCTGTATACATCTTAGGTGAACCAACTGACACCAATGGCTTGTGAGACCGGCCATCGCCCCTCGTCGGGGTCTCGACTGTATACACTAGTCTACTCTGGAGTATCGATGCCATGTCTCGAAACTCTGACGACTAGGGACACTTTAAGGATGTGCTTACAGATCCCAGCTCCCACGTATATGATCGCCATCATACTGCTGGCAGTCAAGCAAGAATCCTATGGGCTCTATTAACATGCAATAGTGAATTAAAGTATGTATACGATGATAAAGACAAACCAGATAGCATATTATCATCTCGAGTAAGACAGTCATGTCGGTATAGGTCCTCCCTCAATCATTGCAATCACGTAACTACGATCCAATAATTGACTTAGAGGGCACTATTTCCAACAAAAGCAATGCCTAAACAGTGGCATAACAGAAATGAAAAGTACTGAAATGAAATGTGTACAAGTGTAACTACAGCTCGGAATCTTCAATAAACCGGTCCAAGTCTTCAGTGCTAGGCTCGATCACTGGAAGGTCCGAATCACCTGACGACATTCAAAGAAGAAGAAAGAGAATGTCGTTAGCGAACAAATCGCTTATTAAGTCCCAAAGATAAGGGAGAAGTAGAATAGACAGAGAGTAAGAGAGAGAGAGAGTAGCTTTTAATGTTGTATAATATTGTTATAATGTTGTATTTAATGTTAACGCTGTTGTTTGTAGCTTGGTACAGAAGAGGCCAGTGTATACGAGAGGAGTCTCTATATGCCATAGACTAAAGGCAAGTGTAGTACAAGGCCCCGTTAGAAAGTCCAGAACAACGGCGTGGTATTCAGGTTAGGTGTCTTAAATCTTATAGTCTCGTGCCACTTCTAATACCTTCCGTACCAATCTACCCCTTAAACCCCGTGATGTCTTATTTCTATTGTAAATTGTATTGCAACTTGTATTGTCTTGTAATATAGATTGTATAATTGGATGACTTGCCGAAATCATGATATTAGTAAATGGATGTAACTAGAGAATCATGTAAATGGAAGTATATCCATGGTTCGGTTCGGTCAATATAGATTGAATAGTTTGAACAGATTGAATATATAGATTTATACTGAATTGTAGTTTTGTAATTTTATACTTGAATGATATTCAAGTCAAATTGATTATACTGAGACTCAGTCTGAGTCAGACAATTAAAAAAGAAATTGATTCCTGAATTAGGTTTTGGTGTTATCGGTAACTGCTGCACATGGACAGCAGGATTTGTTTCTTTTTCAAAGACAATTACCGTATTGATAACACTGTTTGTTAGATTGTCTACCTTAGATAGGAAAGCACCCATATCTCCGGCTCTCTGGGGCTCAAGAGACTGGTTCCGCTTAAACCTATATTTACTTGGGTCCTTATTGTAATTTATATAACTTGAGGGGGTTTTATGTAAAAATAATTTTGTATAGTTTTCAAAATACAACTCAAGTATTTAATTATCATCTTTATATACATACAATAATTTAATGATCAAGATAAATATGTATACATGTTCGAATAGCATGAAATGAGTCAAGTATAATATATGAGTAACTACCAAAAACAATGCTGTAAAGAAATATTATGTACGACTAATTAATCAACTCGAACGAATGCGCAATATAAATAGACATATTCCTCTAAGTTTTTTCATGCGTGAGTTCCAGGTTCACCTAAATACGACTACCGGTTTGAGAGGTATATTTGTTTACGTATCGTTACGCAAAACAGATCAGAATCTGTTCAGCACCGTCACATATTTTTAAAACGCAGTTTGAGTTAATTTTTATCGGGTTTCACGTTACGAAGATCATTAGAAAATTATAGGTATTTCGATGTACTTATCCATGATTTGGATTTCTGAAGCTCTAGTTATAATCGTTTTAATATCAGCGTTTAAAACAGAAATTCAGATTTTTGGACAGCACCTACATGTTATATTGCAAATCCTATATCGGATTGTTTCATGCATTTCTAAGTAATCTAGTATACAGAAAATTATAGTTCTATCAATTTTCTATCTACACATCTAAAGTTTGCCACGAACGGACACCGGGGGTTTGAGTTATGTCTAATTTAAAAACAGTGTGCGAATCAGGACAGATTCTGTCCAGATTCGTCGCTTAATATTGTAACGCAGTTTTTTTATTTTACGTCGATTTTCAGTAAAAACTTAAAACTAAGAAAATCTAGATCTTTCGATGTAGATATTCAAACCATCTAAAAACACTTAATTTGGATTAACTATTATAGGGTTATGGTCTCTCGAAGAAGACCCTTATTGGAAGTTTTCTGGTTTTAAAAACAGTGAATAAAAAAAACTACATAACACCTAAACTGTTATGTGGTTAGATCGCGTATACAAAAAATATATTCTATCCAAGGTAATTTTCTTTAAATTTCTATAATTAAAAATTAATTTCTAAAAATTATTGTAAACATAAAAGTATTGATATGTCATATGTGAGAATGAGGAAATCATGGTATTTATTCGTAACTTCATTTTTTTTACAAATTTAAATAAAGTAATTTAAAATACAACAAAAAATGATGCAATCCTAATTGGTCACTATGAAATATTAACATATGGATCGAGGGCAATGAAAAAGACTTTATAAACTATATATGTGTGTATGTTTGTGTGTGTTTATTATTTATATATGTATCCATTTAATTAATTATTTAGGGACTATGATATGATGAGAGGAGTTTTTCATGGCAATATGACAAGAGAAATATTGAGAGAAGGATTTGGAGGGAGGGAAAGAGAGAAGGGACTTACATACACAAGCCGGTATTGTCATGAAAAAAATGATAAAAAATAATTGCAAGAATGGGGATTTGAACATCTGACTTATGAAATAACAATGCAAGGACTTAACCAATGAGTTACAAGCTCCTTCTTGCTATTAAAAAGCAAAACAAACTTATAATTTGTGCTCAGGCAAAAATACCCCTTTCTGTATTTTTGAAAAAATTGTACAGAAAGTTGTACAGAAAGTTTAAGGTTGTTACAAGATGTCTGAAGAATCTCGTTCAGACGTCTGCTAGACGTCTGACAAAACAACAGAGCGAACCCAGACGTCTGCTGAAGGAGTCAAGGAAGTCTGGCAATCAAATTCCAGAAATATCAGACGCAGATGTCTGCCAAACTACTCATCAGACGTCTGCCCTTCATAAACGTGGCTAATGCGGTTTTCAATCATAAAAATCTTTCTATAATCTTGTGATGTTATTGTTTAGGAAAGACTTTATTTTTATTCTATTCTTTATCATGTAAAGTGTAATATAAAAACACAATTGATATTCTATTTTTTATTTTTGTTTGATCCTAAAAATCTAACATACAAATAAGAAATAAGTTGCAGAACATGCAGTTTAAAGTAAAAAGTAAAAATCCAATATCAGATCGCATATCAGCAGCCGGCCACCGCCAGTTCGCGGTTTGAAGAGGGAATAATCTTCTAAATTTTTTGGGCTCTGTGAGTTTATTCATGTTTAATTTTTTTTATCAATTTTAATAGTTTATCACTTTCTAAATTAATTCCACGACATTATTTTAATTATTTGTTTAGTTGCAACATTGTAGTAATTGTTCTTTATTGAATTAAGAGAAAGATTAGAGATATGAGTAAGGGGTCGACATTGAGAACAATGTCAAAAATGAGTGTGAGAGTGGTTTACACAGTATTGTTATTATTTTATTTTTCATTTTTAAGGTTTTTTTGTTATTTTTAGGTTTATTTTTATTCTTTTTTAAGAAAAAAAGTTTTTGAATCAAACTGGTAATAGGTGATCATGAATTCGAATTCGAAAAATTGAGTGAGATAAAGAAAATTATTGAATCTGAGAATAGAACTAAATCTGAAAAATAATTTCTTACCTTGAATTCAAACTCAGAAAATATACACCCTATAAATTGCACTTACACGAATCTTGAAATTTGAGATAGTAGAGGATACCTAGAAATATTTTTGCCTAAATAACCAAGTATAAAAAAAGGAGCATAAAAATGATAAGGCAAGTCTTGTAGTTATTAAGGGCAAGAAAATCTTCAGATGAAGGGGTGTTTCATCACCTGGTGTCTTAGACCAACTGGTTTGGGAGTCATTGCTGAAAGTCCGAGATAGCTGCAAGGCTAGGCATAATTAAATAATGAGCATAACTTAAACCCACACATTGAGTAAGCGGTTGGCTGGTGCATCAGAAAGCAGTAGTGATCGCATTGAAAGGTGTATGAATACGTCCACTTACATTTATATAAAATAAAATACAAGGGAGGAAAGGACAAAAATACTATAGCTTGAATTGAATTCTCAAGTTTAGGGATATTTTATATACATATAGGGGTATAGAATCGGTATTTGAAGCAGAGATATGAAGGAAGAATATGATGAAGTTCTATAGAAAGAGGATGTAATTTCTAGTGTTGGACGAAGCTATTATGATGAAAATTCATGAAAGCTGAAAAACTAGTGAAAAATCAAAACTCTATCTTTTTCTTTATTTTCTTAACTTTTGTAAATAGTTTTCACTTTCTTATTTTCATTTTCTTTAATTTTCATTTACTTTTCTTATTTTTCATTCTTTTTTCTTTTTGTTTTTCGTTTTGGGATTTTGTGGGTAGTATCCGCTGAAAACCCTCAGGAGGCAACACTCCTCCTATTAGGAACACCTAAACATTTAACAGCTTGTTGAACATGCTCAGTGCAATTGCTATGCCTGCGAAAAGGAGCAGTATGGATCTACGTAAATATATGTAGCGATCCAAATGAGTCGGTTTTAACAATTAGGACATGAACATGATGTATGGATGCAACCATATGATATGGGGTCCGATAACATGCCATGCAAGATATCAAAATATATTATTTGATTTTTATTAGTATTATTTAAAACATTTGCGGATACACAATATATCATATATGTATGTATAGAATCTAGATGTGCATGGATCCTATCTACTAGAAAATATATGACGTAATCTTGAACCATGATAGGTTTCAAACATGCGGGTCTGGTCGGATACTAACCACAGTTGCTAAATGCACTATCCGCAACCCAAAGCAATAATAAACAAGAAGTTGTCGCAAGATTTGAAAATACCCCAATAAATATAGTATAAATGCATTAGGATGTCACATTATACCCAACTACAAAAGAATTCCGTTCTCGAAATTCCCGAAATAAGAAAAGACAAGAAAACACGGATTTAAGAAAAGAGGTGTGGAAACTTCTGTCGGATCTCGTCTTCGCGTTCCCAAATAGATTTTCCGTGCGAACGATTCCCCCATGAAACAAGTACTATAGGGATAACTTTATTCTTGAGGACTTTCTCTCGTCGATCCACAATCGCCATTGGTCGTTCTTCATATGTTAAGTCCTCCCTTACTGTCAGCTCCGAGTGATCTAAGACATGCGTCTCATCTCGAACGTACTTGCAGAGTTGAGATATATGAAACACGTCATGAATACCCGCCAATGATGGTGGTAAACCCAATCGATACATTACCTCTCCAACACGCTCGATGATACCGAAAAGACACATGAATCGAGAACTAAGCTTGCTGTTTCCCCCAATCAGAGCAAAGCTCTGTTTGAATTTCAAAAATTCAAAAATTGAAGCAACGCTTCAGATGCCTTGTGCTGCGTGCAGAGCGCCATGTGTCAAAAACAGACACGCCAGCGCAAGGGGCGCTGCGCCCAAGGCGGCGCTGCGCCCAAGGCAGCGCACCAAATCAGAGCAAGACTCTGTTTTAAAATAAAAATAAAGAAAGCAACGCTTCAGATGACTTGCGCTCTGCGCTGCGCGACACGTGTCAGCGCAGTTGCGCTAGCACGGTACGCTGCGCGACACGTGTCAGCGCAGTTGCGCTGCGCGACACGTGTCAGCGCAGTTGCGCTGCGCGACACGTGTCAAGCGCAGGTGCGCTTGCGCCAACTGTGCCAGCACTAAATCAGAACTAAAATTCTAAAAAGATCTTTCTAATCTTGTTAAAACAAGAAGGTTATCTTCTGTAAAACAAAAGCCCTTGAATCAAAGATCCAGCGGTGGGGAAACATCCCCAGATCAATCAGAGAAATATCTCTGTAACCAACCCAACAAACTAATTAGCTCTATATAAAGGCCCCTAGACTCCAAGTCTAAAAGATATATACAGAGATAGAGATACAGAACTCCTCTAAAACTTTGATAAGAACTCGAAGAAAAGAAAAAGGTAAAACCTTTAGAAAAAAGAAGAATTTCTTATAAAAAAGATCAAAGATCTAAGAACAAGATCAAGATCTCTAATAAAAAAATAATAATAATAAAAAAGAAGTAATTTTACTTCTTTATTAGATCTTTCGATCAATATAAAGGCATTGCCTTTTGATGAACCTCTGGTTCTTGAAATTTAAGGTAGAACCTCTCTGGAAAAAGAAAAACTTGTTTTTCTTTTCATCGAAATTTGATCAAGATATTAAACAGTGCCTTGTACTTTTAAAATTTGCATTGTTGCGCTCCTTGGATTGGCGCAAGCCACCAGAGAGCGCCACGTGTCAATCACAGAACAACTGCGCCTTGCGCTTCTAAAAACAGAGCACTGCTCTCTTGGTTTGGCACAAGTCACTAGAGCGCGCCACGTGTCAGCAGCGCACTGGCGCAGCGCACTGCGCTAACAGACTTGCGCTCACCAGCGCGTGACACGTGTCACTTCCACATGAATTTGCGCCTTGCGCTCCTCAATTGGCGCAAAACACCTGACAAGCCACGTGGGGCATTGTCAGAACATTTAATGCAATGCATTATTATTAAAAAAAGGGGCAGAGCCTAATAAAAAGGTCTATCAGACCAAATAAAAAAATGCAGTGCATTATTAAAAAGGGCAGAGCCCAAATAAAGGCCTGACAGGCCAAACACAAATAAAATGTTGAATATTCTTAACTGGACTTAGCCCAATTCTGGCCATAAGTCCTCAAATTAAATTGACTGAGCACGACTGCTCTCTCAAATTAATTTACACCCGGTTCAAGGGTACATCTCTGAACTCCTCTGATATTTGTCGTTGTAATCCTTCAACGTCATCAGAGAGGTGACGGGTCCCGACAGCCACACATTGCTACGGACTGTGGGGTCCTTAAACTCATGGACTAATGCGTCTTTAAACCAATATTCGTCACCAAAATGGGAATGTTGGGCCACTATGTCCCTAAACTGGTAATACGGACTGTGGGGTCCTTAAACTCATGGACTAATGCGTCCTTAAACCAATATTCGTCCCCAAAATGGGAATGTTGGACCACCATGTCCCTAAACTGGCAATGGACCACTATGTCCTTAAACTGGAACAATAGAGCCTAAATGCTCTTTTGTCGGATCCAAACGATCCTGTTAAGCTGATTTTAGTCCCAAATTAGACTAACGTATCCTTAACAAATGTTTAAGTTGATCTTAGCCTCAAATATGGCTAACGTATCCTTAAACCAAAACCCTAAACCCAAATCTAAGAAAATACGGATTTGAACTAATCCACAACATAAATTAGTCCCCGTATACAATCCACGGGCAACCACAAACAAAACAAACACCCACGACACGAAGTGAACATCTGGAGAAGGAGAAAGTTGTTACCACGATGCGGTAGCGTAATTAACTGCAGGGGCTTGCGCCTGCAGGGAAGAGCGTCCCCACAATTAAAAACCCCTCAAGCGAGGAGGAATCTGACAAAGTCTGCTATATCGGTCGCATCCGTCTAAACCTTCGATACATGGTGCCATAAATCAACTTGGCATCTTCGGAGAGGTGGACGGATAAAACCAAATAGTATCTGCCTCGAATCTCAGGAAAGACGCCCACCGCGTCTCCGCCTCGTCTTTCGGAGGGGAACAGATTCTGGCACGCCCTGCTGAACCACCTTTGAGTAGATAGTCTCCGAAAGGCGCAGTTGTTCTGTGATTGACACGTGGCGCTCTAGATGACACGGCATACTCGATGGTAGGAGTAAGGTGGTAGCTTTGTTCAGCGGATATCGCCTTAGATGACAAAAGGCGTAGGGATTTTCTCTGGCCTTCTTCTCTTGTGGGCCATCGAAGTTGAGGGGGAAAGGAAAAGCGATCGTCGTCGCTAATGCTCAACAACAGCCGAGCAACTTGAAGCCGGTTGTCCGTCAAAACAACATGCGTCCACGCATATCCCTCGAGGAGAGGTTATGACGTCCTTACTCATTTCCTTAAGATAAAACGAGAAGACTGTTCCAGCTGGCAGTGCGCAACGGACTCATCAATCTGCCGGATTCAAAACGTCCGTTGCAGCCAAGCGACGTTAATAATCCCAATTACTGCCCCTACCATCGAGTATTGGGTCATCCGATCGAAGATTGCTACGTCTTCAAAAACTGGATTGAAGACCAATACCAACAAGGCAAGTTCGCGTTGTCCGAAAAATGGAAGGTAAACCCGCCATAACCTCATACCCCTAAAAAGGTGAATATGCCAGGGGAAACATGCTCCCTTGTTGAAGAAGCTCCGTGGGAGGTTGTGCTATCAACCAAAACCAAAAGGATGCTGAATGACCTCAAGACATGCCCGGCGATCTGGTGGAAGAACCCGCTAGAATCCCGGATCATCGAAGGGATGCTGAAGCCGCGCCCAACTCCAAAGATCGGTGGTGATGGCCCAAGCACTTGTACCCAACCGTCGAAATCTTCAAAGAAGAAGAAAAAAAGATCCAAAAAGCCCGTGAAACCTGGCGACAAGCGCACGGACTTACAGAAACAGATTGACGCGCTGGAGGAATATAATCAGAAGGCACGGACTCCCATTACGCTCCAAGAGTTCCTCAGCCACGTCTTTCAGGAGGAAAATGATGGAGAAAGCTCGTCGGATGAATCTGAAGATTGTTTCACCTTCAAGATTGTTTCACCTTCAAGAATTGGGTCGAAGATCAGTATTAGCTCAGCAAGTTTGCTCTATCTGACAGCTGGAGGATAACTCCGCCGCAAAAGCATGAACCAAAGGCTACGAGAGTAGAACCAAATACACATCGGTCTTAGAAGCGAGCTCGCACTTGTCATATGGTGATGATATCAAAAGAAGAGCCCGAGAATATGGATGGCCTTCCTTGGTGCTTCGAAAACAGCAATGACGAGGTGATCTCAGAATTCCCACCAGTGCCAAAAGTGCTGGAACATGGGATACACACCACGGCGGATAATCTCAAGAAAATTGAGTTGGGGACAGCGAACGACCCGCGACCGACATTCGTTAGTGAGCTGCTATCTGAAGAAAGGGTGGCTGCGTTAAAAGACGTGCTTATATAGTATAGAGATTGCTTCGCATGGAACTATTCCGAAATGCCAGGACTAGATCCAGAAATTGTTGTGCATAAATTGGCGATATCCCCGGACATTAAACCAATCAAACAAGTACCGAGAAGAATGCGGCTCGAGCTTGAGATGAGCATTAACGCCGAAGTTAAGAAGCTGATCGACTCTGGGTTTATCCAGGAAGTTCAGTATCCCAATTGGATCGCCAACATCGTCCCGGTGATGAAGAAAAATGGGACTGTGCGCATATGTGTAGACTTTCGGGATCTCAATAAAGCCTGCCCGAAGGATGATTTCCCAGTACCGGTCACCGAGCTGATGATAGATAACACGTCCACTCACAAGGTTTTCTCTTTCATGGACGGCTCATCAGGATGTAATCAGATAAAGATGCATCCCGAAGACCAGAAGCACACCGCTTTCCTGACCCATTTAGGTATATTCTACTACAAGGTGATGCCCTTCGGTTTAAAGAACGCCGGTGCCACCTATTAAAGGGCCATGACGAAGATCTTCGATGACCTTATACATGAAATCGTCGAATGCTATATCGACGACCTCGTGGTGAAAAGCAAATCGTACGAGGAATATCTCGAGCATCTGAAGATCGTGTTTCAACGTCTTCGGCAATACAACTTGAAGATGAACCCTCTCAAATGCGCGTTCGGAGTTTCCTAGGGCAAATTCCTAGGATTCATCATCCGACACCGAGGTATCGAGATAGATCCGTCAAAGATCAAGGCGATCATGAAAATGCCTCCGCCAAGGACTCTCAAGCAATTGCGGTCTCTCCAAGGGAAGCTCGTGTACATCCGGCGATTTATAGCCAACCTTTCAGGAAAGTGCCGCCCTTACAGTCATCTGATGAAGAAGGGAACCCCTTTCGTTTGGGATCACAAATGCCAGAGCGCACTGGACGAAATCAAACAATACCTGCAGACGCCAGTGTTGGCCGCTCCGGTCAAGGGAAAGCCTCTCATTCTTTATACAACCGCCCTCGAAGGTTCCTTAAACGCATTATGGGCACAGGAGAACGACCAAGGGAAAGAACGAGCCCTCTACTATTTGAGCCGAGTTCTATTGGGGGCATAAAGCAACTACTCCCCCATCGAAAAACACTGCCTGGCCTTGATCTTCGTGATAACAAAGCTCAGGCACTATGCGTTGGTGCATGAAGTCCGTCTCATTTCGAAGATAGACCCTCTCAAATATTTGATATCAAAGGCCATATTGACGGGGCGACTTTCTAAATGGGCCTTGCTTTTGATGGAGTTCTCAATAACCTATCAGCCTCTTAAGGCAGTGAAAGGTCAGGCCATCGCTGATTTCCTCACTGAACATCCGATACCGGCCGATTCTCCCTTGAATTGCGAGCTGCCAGACGAACATGCGTTTGATGTGATCGACGGTAGTGATACCCGATGGGAACTTTATTTTGATGGAGCATTTTCCATGAAGAAGCGCAAACAAAGCACCCCTATAATCAAATCGGGGGTAGGCCTCATCTTCGTAACTCCATAAGGAGGGATAATGCGCTTTGCTTTCTTCTTAACAAAGCCGAGGACAAACAATGAAGCCGAATACGAAGCTTTGATAGCAGGCCTTGAGATCGCCATCGACATGGGAATTGAAAACCTCCTCATATACGGAGATTCTCAACTGGTCGTCAGTCAAGTAAATGGCGACTACCACACATGCAAACCCGAACTGGTGAAATATGGCGAGAGAGTACAGCAATTGCTGACTCAAATCCCCTCCTACATGCTGGAAAGCATACCGCGTGCGGAAAATAGCAAAGCATACGCACTAGCTAAGCTCGCTAAAGAACTGGCCGACGAGAACCTCGATGACGTAAGAATCGTGGTACAAAGCCGTCGGGTGCTTGCCCTAGCAGAAATATCTCCGGAATCATCCGAAAGAAAGGGAGTGACTGAGCAAATGGCTATGCAAATAAAAGACCAGGAAAAGGCTGAGGATTAGAGAGAAGTCTTTATAGACTACTTCAAATCCCGTCGAACACATGAAGATGCGTCCTCAAGACATCAGCTTATGAAACGAGCTCTGTCTTTCATCTTCGTCAATGATACTCTGTACAAGAGGTCATTTAATTCTTTGTGGTTGAGATGCCTGGGACCTGAAGAAGCAAAAAGAGTCGTCCAAGAAGTTCACGACGGACTCTGAGGTTCTCACCAAGCCGGACCGAAGATGAAGCTGAAAATCAAGCGTATGGGTTATTATTGGCCCACGATGATCCAAGACCGCCTCGAATATGCGAAAAAATTCCACTCGTGCCAGATCCATGGGGCCTTTATCCATCAGCATCCAAATCCACTCTATCCAACGGTGGCTAGCTGGCCGTTCGAAATGTGGGGGACTGACGTAATCGGCCCCATCGAACCAGCATCGTCCAGGGGACATCAATTCATTTTGGCGACGACTGACTACTTCTCTAAATGGGCAGAAGCAGTGCCGTTGAGGGAAGTGAAGACGGAGAATATCCTCCATTTCTTCAAGACGCACGTCATTTATCGGTTTGGAACTCCGCGACGGATCATCTCCGATAACGGGCCAGCCTACAGAAGCCACAAGATCAGCCACTTCGCACAACAACACAACATAGACTGGAGATATTCCTCATTTTATAATCCCCGAGCTAACGGTCTAGCTGAGGCTTTTAACAAGACCTTGACAAAGATCGTGAAGAAGACGGTGTCCCGAAATAAAAGGGACTGGCACGAGAGACTGCAAGAAGCTCTCTGGGCGTATCGAACTACGTTCAAGACGGCCACGAACACAACGCCGTACGCGTTGGTATTCGGTACAGAAGCAGTACTCCCCCTCGAAATAGAATTACCCTCTCTACGAGTAGCAGTCCACTACGAGCTGACCGATGAAGAAAATGCTCACCTTCGGTTTGAGGAGCTTGATGCTCTTGATGAAACCTGGCTCATAGCGCAACAAAATCTGGAGGTTTATAAAGCAAAGATGACGCTCTCATATGAAAGATTGACTAGGCCAAGGACATTCTGCCAAGGCGAACTCTTGCTAGTGTTCAAAAGACCTATGATCCCCAATCGCGCCAAGCGGGGAAAATTCGAGCCGAACTATGAAGGCCCATACATCACAAACAAGGTCTACCAGGGTGGAGCCTATCTACTCATGGATATGCACGGTGAAAGGCCTTTCAGGCCAAAAAACGGTCGCTTCCTAAAGAAATACTACGCTTGACGAGTCACGGCCTAGATCAATGATAGATGATGACGACTATATCCGCTCGCTATCTTCCTAAGCCCAAACTCTATAAGTAGTAGCCGGCCTTCTTCAACAACGGACCGAAACGTCCTTAAACTAGTGACGGACCACTACGTCCTAAAACTAGCTGTTGACCGAGATGTCGATAAACTACGGTGGATTGCAACATCCCAAAGACGATAAAAAAAAAGAATAAAAAATAATAATAATAATAATAATAAATAATAAATAATAATAAATAATAATAAAAACGGTATGTCCATAAGTAAAAAGGATACGGATGAAAACCCGAAAGGGCTCCGTGAGTAAAAACAGCAGGGCTATCGACAAGTCTTGTGAAAACCCGAAAGAGCGCAATCTCATTAGAAAAAAGAATAAAAAGAAAAAAAACGGTATGTCCATAAAAAAATGGGCACGGATGAAAACCCGAAAGGGCTCCGTGAGTAAAAACTGCAGGGCTACCGGCGAGTGTTTGTGAAAACCCGAAAGGGCGCAACCTCGTTAAAAGACACTTACAGGGTCCTCTCGACCTTGTAAGGAGAAACCACCCGCGTGAGATCCTTACGACTCACAAGGGAGTAGCACACGTAGGGACCCTCACGATCTCTAAGGAGAAATTACACTTGCGAGATCCTCACGACTCGTAAGGAGAACTCTCTTATGGGACCCTCACGGCTCATAAGATTTGAAAGTCTTAAGTTACAGAGACCCGAACCTGTTCTTAAGCAACCCCCACAACCTTCGATATTGCCCTACAAGTGGCTCAATACTGACCCTTATATACAATCCACGGGCGCGAATAAACATTTCCCCGGCAAAGTCCTACCCATGACTAGGGATATGTCCACACGGTGAACAACCCTTGTAAGTCCTCTCGACTTATAAGGAGAAAGCACTCTTGTAGGATCCTTACGACTTATAAGAGAACATACACTTAGGAATCCCCACGATTCCTAAGAAGAAAACACACCTACGAGATCATCACGACTTGTAGGGAGAAATACCTTTATGAGACCCTTACGGCTCATGAAGTCAAAAGCCTTAGTCGACAGGATCCTAACCCTGTTCACTAAACCACCTTTGTTCGACATCGACAGAGGCAAATGATGATTCGCTCCTGGCAACATCCCAGTTGTAGCGGTGCTGATGCCAAAATCGGTGTCTAATTCCTAGCTTGCAGCGAAAAGCCAACGAGCCACACATGAATACGAAATAGCCGAAATGATGGGACAACTTGCAACGAAATCAGCAAGTAAAAGTGTATGCATACAAAAACAGCCAAAATGATTGGGCAACCCGCAATAAAAAGCAGCGAGTAAAAATAAAATAAAAAGCAAAAATGATTGGGCAACTCGCAATAAAAAGCAGCAAGTAAAAATAAAATAAAGAGCCGAAATGATTGGGCACCGTGAAAAATAGCCGAAATGATTGGGCAATCGTGATTTTCGCGATATAGAAAGCTGAAGTGATAGAGCATCGTGGAAAGGAATAAAATAAAAATATATATATATGTAATGAAATTTATGCCCTACAGGTGAGATCACATCGATCCCTGTATACAATCCAGGGGCACAAACAAAGAGGGAACCATATCTTCCTAACAGGCTCCACCAGAAAGCGAAGCCAAATCTCAACGGTTCATGGACAACCTAGAGACAACCTCGACATTTGTTGCAATATTGCAGACACAATGTCAGCAAACGAAGCAAAAGAAGATCCCTAGCTTCAGGGTCTCGACGTCGATATCAACAACTTAGAGATCACCAACGGTGTTTCTCCTCACTCCAACCAGATGCAGACATGACGTCAACAACCGACCTCAGAGTCGCAATGAAACGGAGCCACGGCATAGTCCATAGTTCCAAATCTTAACTGCAATATCTACAGCCTAGGAATCAGCAACGGCGTTCCTTCGCAGTCTAGCAGGATGCAGATGCAACGTCAACGAAAGACCCCATGGTTGAAAAAAAAAGGAGTGACGGCAAAATCCCTAGCTCCAAGTCTCGACGGTTCATAGACAACCTAAAGACAACCTCGATTCAGGGAAATCAGCGTCCTTGACGAGAGCACCTCGATTCGCGTCGACCTGCAGAGAAATCAGCGTCTTTGCAGGAATACATCGATTCGTCTCAACTCCAAGAAAATCAGTGTCCTTGGCAACAACCTCGATTCAGGGAAATCAGCGTCCTTGACGAGAGCATCTTGATTCGCGTCGACCCGTAGAGAAATCAGTGCCTTTGCAGAAATACATCGATTCGTCTCAACTCCAAGGAAATCAGTGTCCTTGGCAACAACCTCGATTCAGGGAAATCAGCGTCCTTGACGAGAGCATCTTGATTCACGTCTACCCGCAGAGAAATCAGTGTCTTTGCAGGAATACCTCGATTCGTTTCAACTCCAAGGAAATCAGTGTCCTTGGCAAATACCTCGATTCAGGGAAATCAGCGTCCTTGACGAGAGCATCTTGATTCACGTCGACCCGCAGAGAAATCAGTGTCTTTGCAGGAATACCTCGATTCGTTTCAACTCTGAGGAAATCAGTGTCCTTGGCAAATACCTCGATTCAGCGAAATCAGCGTCCTTGACGAGAGCATCTTGATTCGCGTCGACCCGCAGAGAAATCAGTTTCTTTGCAGGAATACCTCGATTCGTTTCAACTCCAAGGAAATCAGTGTCCTTGGCAATACTTCGATTTAGGGAAATCAGCGTCCTTGACGAGAGCGTCTTGATTCGTGTCGACCAGCAGAGAAATCAGTGTCTTTGCAGGAATACCTCGATTCGTTTCAACTCCGAGGAAATCAGTGTCCTTGGCAAATACCTTGATTCAGGGAAATCAGCGTCCTTGACGAGAATATATCGATTCGTGCCGACCCGTAGAGGAATCAGTGTCTCTGCAGGGATATACAACGTCAGCAAAGCGGAGCCGAGGCAAAGTTCCCAGTTCCATGACTCGGTGGTGCACAGACAACCCAAAGTCAACCCTCGACTCCCTGTTGAAGCAATGCATTAACTCGGGAGTAGATCAACTCATCATTCACTTACGAGTCCTCTCGACTTGTAAAGAAGAAAATTCTCTTATGGGATCCTTACGACTCTCAAGAGAAAACACACTTAGGAGTCCTCACGACCCCCTAAGGAGAAAATACACCTACGAGATCCTGTCGATCCGTAGGGAGAAAAGTCTTTATGAGACCCTCACGGCTCATAGAGTTGAAAAGTCTTAGGCAGCAGATCTGAACCTGCGGCCTAAGCCATCACTACCTCCTGAAGAAGCCAATAAAAGATGCTCGCTCTATCATCTGTCGACCATGTTTACTAAGGTAACATGCTGATAATAAAAGAAGGGAGAAGGCAGAGAAATGACACAAGACATTTTGAAGAATGTATATCTTTTATTCATAAATTCTATTGAGTACAAGATACATTGTGTTAAAGAATAAAAGAAACAAATACATTTTATTTACAATTACAAATGATACAATATGTTCATGGAGAAGGAAGCATCTTAAAAAGCCCCATCAATTGCTCGCGCACTTCCTTCAATGCCTTCTCCTGATCGGCTGCTACCGCCAATTCGGCTTCCACCTGAGCCCGCTGCTGCAGGAAGGATGAAAGCCGCTCCTCAACTGCCTGCTGGGCTGCCTCCTGATTTGGTGCATCCCGCTCAATGACGTCAAGCTGCTGCCTCAGTGCTAACCCGTCAGAGTTGCATCGCAGAAGGCCTTCAAAGATAACCTTCAACTGTGCAGCATTTGCATCCACCTGAGCATGCAGTCGGGAAGATTTGCTCGAAGTCTCTCCGCGCTCCTTACGCCTTAAAGCAACTTCTTGTTCGAGATGGCGGAAGTAAGGAGCGCTCTGCTCGATCCATACCGCCTGTTGAGTGCTCGCGGCCAAGATCTCGGGGGCAGGACGGATAAGCTCCAGCTGATGCAGGCAAAACGATGCGGATTGTATCTCATGAAAAGCGCCGTATCGTTTTGCCTAAACACCAGGAAACCTGGTCTGATCGAATACAAATGGAGGTCTCCCGGGCTGTCAGAACTGAGGCCCCGTCTTTGAAAATATCTTGCAATGACCACACTATGGTAGTAGACGCCTTTCCGATGGTTAACACTTTGTCGGTGAAGGTTATCCCGTCTCCAACTGTGCGGGGACGAAGGAGCAAACCTCTGGCGTGCCGCGGCGACGGATTTACAATTGAGGCGTCGACCAATCGTATGATCCGAGAGAGGCTGCACCTGTCATAGAACGAAGGCCTTTTGTACATACCAAAAACGCCAAGTGCATGTAGCTCAAGCCATGATAGGAAGTAATGCATCGAGAAGATCATGTGCGGTACTCCAGATTCATTAGCATCCGCCGCTTGACTAAGGCCGTGATACTGGTGTGCTAAGCCGGCGATCCCGACGGCCACTTTTACCCCAATGGTCATCCGGTGAGCTGGGTAAAAGACAGATGGCCTCATGCGACGAAGGTGCATCGGGGGCGCAAACCAGCTCAGCCATAGCCCAAGAAATCCTAAGAAGAATGCTTCCTCATCCATCCCGAGGACTGCAACCTCTGCAAAAGGGACAACCGAGGAGTTAAGAAGGAAGAAACTCTTTTGATCTACCTCCGTCGCTGGCAGATTGTCCAAACCCAAACCTAAAGGGTCATCAAGCGTGGCAAACTTAGCAGCCTCCTCCGAGAGGACGTTTGGGTGAAGGAAGCGAGCGATGAAATCCTCGAAACTGACCCCACGGCTCCCAGATTCGATAAAAAGGCCCTCATAGATATTCAACACTTTGATCAAACTCGGAAATTGATGTTGAACAGCGTTCTCCGGGGTAAGGCTCATTATCACTGGCTTAGCACCGAAGACATATTCGTCCGTGGGAAGCAACTCCTCATAATGCTCCCCTATGACTGGTAAGCCGGAAACTTCTATGAACTCCTCCAAAGAAATCGACACTTCCCGGTCCAGTGAAGGAAAGTGTGAGTAGGGATATTCTACTGCTCCAAAAAAGCCTTAACCCACCAGGTGGGAAGAGTGGGATATTGGAAGAGAGAAGCATAAACAGCGGTGTACAACCCAAGCCTCATCAATTGCGACTTCTTCGCTGACAAAATGTAGCAAGCCCATGGCAGATAACCGATCAGATGACGGGGGATCAGACCTATATTATATGGTTGCCCCCAGGGTCGCGCCTCACCTTGACAAATACGACGTCCCAAGATATCCAAAACCATGGGAGGATGAACGGAAATTGCAGCCATAGCGGGATAAAGAAGGCCATCTGAAGTCCAATCAACCATCTCCACGGCATACTTCACCGGGGTGGGTTGGCATAATGGATCGCCATAATGGGCTCCGATGGCCCTGCGCATGAAAATCTCTGTCGACCCCTGATAATCTGATTGTACCATGACCCCCAAAGGTGAAGATTCTTATGTTCCGGATCATGGTCTCTGATCAAAGCTAGAACCTCTCGGTCTACGGGTGCTCCGGGGAATCCTCCCTCCGAGCGAACAAATGCTACCACCGGGCGTATCGCCTTCTGTTCAAGAGGCGTCTCCGAAAGACGAACTGGGCATTTGTTTCCCCTAATCAGAGCAAAGCTCTGTTTGAATTTCAAAAATTCAAAAATTGAAGCAACGCTTCAGATCCCTTGCACTGCGTGCAGAGCGCCACGTGTCAAAAATAAACACGCCAGCGCAAGGGGTTCTGCGCCCAAGGCAGAGCACCCAATCAGAGCAAGGATCTGTTTTAAAATAAAAATAAAGGAAGCAACGTTTCAGATGACTTGCGCTCTGCGCTGCGCGACACGTGTCAGCGCAGTTGCGCTGCGCTCTGCGCTGCGCGACACGTGTCAAGCGCAGGTGCGCTTGCGCCAACTGTGCCAGCACTAAATCAGAATTAAAATTCTAGAAAGATCTTTCTAATCTTGTTAAAATAAGAAGGTTATCTTCTATAAAACAGAAGCCCTAGGATCAAAGATCCAGCTGTGGGAAAACATCTCCAGATCAATCAGAGAAAAATCTCTGTAACCAACCTAACAAACTAATTGGCCCTACATAAAGGCCCGTAGACTCTAAGTCTAAAAGATATATACAGAGATGGTGATACAGAACTCCTCTAAAACTTTGAGAAGAACTCGAAAAAAAGAAAAAGGTAAAACCTTTAGAAAAAAGAAGAATTTCTTCTAAAAAAGATCAAAGATCTAAGAACAAGATCAAGATCCCTAATAAAAAAATAATAATAATAAAAAAGAAGTAATTTTACGTCTTTATTAGATCTTTCGATCTATATAAAGGTATTGCCTTTTGATGAACCACTGGTTCTTGAAATTTGAGGTAGAACCTCTCTGGAAAAAGAAAAACTTGTTTTTCTTTGATCTAAATTTGATCAAGATATTAAACAGTGCCTTGCACTTTTGAAATTTGCACTATTGCGCTCCTTGGATTGGCGCAAGCCACCAGAGAGCGCCACGTGTCAATCACAGAACAACTGTGCCTTGCGCTTCTAAAAACAGAGCACTGCTCTCTTGGTTTGGCACAAGTCACCAGAGCGCGCCACGTGTCAGCAGTGCACTGGCGCAGCGCATTGCGCTAACAGACTTGCGCTCACCAGCGCGTGACACGTGTCACTTCCATATGAATTTGCGCCTTGCGCTCCTCAATTGGCTCAAAGCGCCTGACAAGCCACGTGGGGCATTGTCAGAACATTTAATGCAATGCATTATTATTAAAAAAAGGGGCAGAGCCCAATAAAAAGGTCTATCAGACCAAATAAAAAAATGCAGTGCATTATTAAAAAGGGCAGAGCCCAAATAAAGGCCTGACAGGCCAAACACAAATAAAATGTTGAATATTCTCAACTGGGCTTAGCCCAATTCTGGCCATAAGTCCTCAAATTAAATTGACAGAGCACGACTGCTCTCTTAAATCAATTTACACCCGGTTCAAGGGTACATCTCTGAACTCCTCTGATATTTGTCGTTGTAATCCGTCAACGTCGTCAGAGAGGTGATGGGTCCCGACAACCACACATTGCTACGGACTGTGGGGTCCTTAAACTCATCGACTAATGCATCCTTAAACCGATATTCGTCCCCAAAATGGGAATGTTGGACCACCATGTCCCTAAACTGGTAATACGGACTGTGGGGTCCTTAAACTCATGGACTAATGCGTCCTTAAACCAATATTCGTCCCCAAAATGGGAATGTTGGACCACCATGTTCCTAAACTGGCAATGGACCACTATGTCCCTAAACTGGAACAATAGAGCCTAAATGCTCTTTTGTCGGATCCAAACGATCCTGTTAAACTGATCTTAGTCCCAAATTAGACTAACGTATCCTTAACAAACGTTTAAGTTGATCTTAGCCTCAAATATGGCTAGCGTATCCTTAAACCAAAACCCCAAACCCAAATCTAAGAAAATACAGATTTGGACTAATCCACGTCCTACGGGCGATAACATAAATTAGTCTCCGTATACAATCCACGGGCAACCACAAACAAAACAAACATCCACGATACGAAGTGAACATCTGGAGAAGGAGAAAGTTATTACCGCGATGCGGTAGCGTAATTAACTGCAGGGGCTTGCGCCTGCAGGGAATAGTGTCCCCATAATCAAAAACCCCTCAAGCGAGGGGGAATCTGACAAAGTCTGCTACATCGGCCGCATCCATCTAAACCTTCGATACATGGTGCCATAAATCAACTTAGCATCTTCGGAGAGGTGGACGGATAAAACTAAATAGCATCTGCCCCGAATCTCAAGAAAGACGCCCACCGCGTCTCCGCCGCGTCTTTCAGAGGGGAACACTTGCCTCGACTACCAAATAAAATTACTCCTCTGGTCGGTGATATCTTCAAGAATACAAGATCACCAACTGCGAACTCCAGAGGTTTTCGTCCTGTATCAGCCTAACTTTTATGTCGATCGTGTGCCGCCTTCATATGATTTCATATCACGATAACTTTCTCCACCGTTTGCTTAATAAGATCCGATCCCAATAATCTTCTTTCTTCAATATCTTCCCAACAGACAGGCGAGCGACACTTACAACCATACAATGGTTCGAATAGAGTCATTTGTATAGTCGCCTGAAAACTGTTATTATAAGAAAACTCCACCAAGTGCAAATGATCTTCCCATGAACCCTTGAAGTCTAACATGCATGCTCTCAACATATTTTCAAGAGTTTGGATTGTTCTTTCTGAATGGCCATATGTCTGAGGATGATAGGTGGTGCTAAATTTGAAGCGAATCCCCAAACTTTCCTATAGACTCCTCCAAAAGTACGATAGAAAACGAGTATCACGATCCGAAACGATGCCCAACAGTACTCCATGCAATCTCACAATCTCCTGTATGTATCGCTCTGCTAAAGCCTTCATCGACTGACCAACTCGAAACGAGCTGCCTTAGTCAATCGATCAACAATCAACCAAACTGCATTATTGCCCTTTGGACTCCGCGATAAAGCTGTCACAAAATCCATGGTTATATGTTCCCACTTTCATTGAGGAATCGGAAGTGGTTGTAATAAACCAGCTACCCTTTAATATTCAGCTTTGACTTGCTAACACACCAAACATTTCGATACATAGCGAGCAATATCCTTTTTCATGCCTTCCTACCAGAAATATTGTTGTAGATCTCGGTATATCTTTGTGCCTCCCGGATGTATGGAATATGCGGAACTATGAGCCTCCTTCATGACTTCTTCACGAACATCTCCTTTAGGCACACATAGATGACTACCATATCGTAATGAACCATCTTCATGAATTAACAAATCTATTCAGAGTCCCGCTTCTACCTGTTCTCGAAAATTCTGCAATCTTAGATTGTGCGACTGTGCTGATTTAATGTTATTGATCAAGGATGACTGTACTTGTAACTGCATCAACTGTCCCGAAGAATTCGGTAGTACAATCTCCGACTCGAACCTCTGAAAGTCATCTATAATCTCCTTTTGTGCAGTCAACATCTGTATTGCTGGCAACCGATTTAGAGCGTCCAACACTATATTAACTTTCCCCAGATGGTATTTTAGATCAAGATCATAGTCAAACATCAGCTCAACCATCTACGCCGTCTCATGTTGAGCTCTTTCTGTGTGAACACATACTTTAGGATTTTGTGATCGGTAAATACTTTTACCCTTTTGCCCAATAAGTAGTGTCTCCAAATCTTCAAAACAAATATCACTGCTACTAGCTCCAAATCATGAGTTGGGTAGTTCTTCTCATGAGTCTTCAATTATCTAGACACATAGGCTATAATCTTCCCATGCTGCATTAGAACACATCCCAAGTTTTTTCCAGATGCGTCGCTGTGAATAATCAACCCTCTGGAACCATCTGGCACTGTCAAGATAGGAGCGGTGGTCAATCTTTACTTCAACGCTTCAAAAGCTGACGCACATTTATCCGTCCATATGAACGGTACCTTCTTTCGTGTTAACTTGGTCAATGGTTCAGCTATTCGAGCGAAGTTTTCCACGAATCTTCTATAGTATTCGGCAAGCCCAAGAAAACTTCTGATCTCTCCTACATTCTTTGGAATTGACCAATCATGAACAGCTGCAATCTTTTCAGGGTCAATGGCAATTCCATCTCTTGATAGAACATGACCCAAGAACTTCACTTCTTCAAGCCAAAACTCGCACTTGCTCATCTTAGCATCTAACCTTTCTTGCCTCAACGTTTGCAGTGCGATCTTTAAGTGTTTTGCATGCTCTTCTTTGCTTCTCGAATAGACCAGAATATCATCAATAAACACCACTATGAACTGGTCTAGGTACAGTGAAAAGATTTGGTTCATCAAGTCCATAAATATTGCCGGTGCGTTAGTAAATCCAAATGGCATCACTAAGTACTCATAATGCCCATATCGAGTTCGGAACACTGACATGCAAATATCTTCTGATTTCATTCGAACTTGATGATATCTGGATCAGAAATCCAGTTTCGAGAATACACTCGCGCCACTGAGTTGATCGAATAACTCACAGATGCAAGGGATTGGGTACTTATTCTTACTAGTCACCCGGTTTAATTCTTGATAATCAATGAACATCCTCCGCGTGCTATCCTTCTTCTTGACTGGAAGAACTGGAGCTCCCCATGGGGAACTGCTGCTGCGAATCCAGCCCTTTTCTAGTAATTCGGCAACCTGTTTCTTTACCTCTTCTAGTTCCACCGGTGCCATTGGATAATAATCCTTTGAAATCGGCTCAGCTCCAGCAACAAGATCAATGGCAAACTCCACATCTCGCTTTGGCGGTAAACCCGAGATGTTCTCGAACACATCTATAAACTCTCGAACTACTTCTGGTGCTTCCTCCTTGTCTACTTCCATCGATGAAAGAACGGCACTTATCAGCCTAGCCCTAAATTTGACTGGCCCGACAGATCTGCTACTTCCTAAAAATATAAACTCCGGATGTCTGAGAATCTAGAAAATCACTTTATTTGCCCTACAATCGATGTGAGCGTGGAAACTGCTAAGAAAGTCCACTCCCAAGACAACATCATAGCTGCCAGTATAAATCACCAAGAAATCCGCGAATAACTCTCGTCCACAAATAACAATCGAGCAATCCTTGCACTCACTACTAGATATAATTTTCCCATTCCCAGTGTGTAGGTCCCGACAACTAGACATGGCGGTGTATGGAATAAAATGTGCACTAATAAACTTGGACAACATAAAGTAATGGGATGCACCAGAATCAAATATTACCAATGCGGGGAAATTATAAACGAGTAGGGTACCTGAAACAACTTTGTCTGAAGATTTGGTCGCCTCGGCCGTCAAAGTGAAGCCCCGTGCTTGATTAGGCACCTGAGTAATCTGCTTCTGTTGTGCTCTCGGAGTATCACCCTTCAACCGAACTCTCGATGGATAGGTATGCATTCGATGATCAGCAGCTCCGCAAATCAGACACTACCCAAGCCTCATCTGGCACTCCCTCCGGAAATGACCCGGTCATTGGCAGTAGTCACAAAACACACTTCTTTTCTGATTGGATACAACAGGCTTCTTCATGGGAACAATGCCTCGCTTGTTCACAAGAATGCATCTGCGTACAGGAGCTCGGTTTGGCATAAACGCCGGCTTCCGCACTACGACGGCTTGCTGTTGAGTACCCTTCGCTTTCACCGATAAACTCTACTGCTCCCTGGCTGCCTTGAGAAATTGGGAGAAGGTGGTCAAACCAAGAGATATAATATGTCTCTGGATCTTCACATCCAAGCTACGCATAAACCTCCGTGCCCTATCTGCTTCATCGGCAACCAAAGGACCTGCAAATCGACTGAGCCGAGTCCACTCAGTCATATGTGCATTAACAGATCCGCCATTCTACTTCAGGCTAATAAACTTTTCTTCCATTTCTTCTCGATTAGATTGCGGGAAAAACTTCTCCAAGAAATTGTGCGAAAACGTTGCCCAACTAATCGGCTTGGTCAGGCGGGTCTCCTCTACGAGCCACCACTCATAAGTGTAATCTACTAATTGGATGCGTACTACATCCACCCTTTTCTTATCTGGAATCTGCGCGGCGATGAGCAGATTCTCTATATCAATTAGCCACTGCTGTTTCCCCCAATCAGAGCAAAGCTCTGTTTGAAATTCGAATTTCAAAAATTAAAGCAACGCTTCAGATCCAGCGCTAGGCGCGCTGTGCGCCACGTGTCAAACACGGATGCGCTAGCGCCAAGTGCGCTGCGCCCTAGGCAGTGCACCATGTGTGCGCTAGCGCCAGGCGCTGCGCGCCAGACACACTGCGCGCCACGTGTCAAACACAGGTGCGCTAACGCAGGCTGCGCGCCACGTGTCAAACACAGGTGCGCTAGCGCAAGGTGCGCTGCACTCTGAGCAGCGCACCACATGCAAAGCACGGGTGCGCCAGCGCTGGAATTATATGATTCCCTACCGTTAGATCAAAAGATCTAATAATAATGATAAATCATTAATTAATCAGAATTAAAATTCTGTTATGGAAAGATTTTTCCAATCTTGTTAAAAACAAGAAGATTGTCTTCTGTAAAACAGAAGCCCTAGGATCAAAGGTCAAACGGTGGGAAAATATCCCCAAATCAATCAGAGAAAGATCTCTTTAACTGATTCAACAAATCAATTTGCCCTATATAAAAGCCCCAAGACTTCAAGTCTGATATAGAGAAACCCCCCTACAAATTTTGAGAAAACTCAAAAGAAAGAGAGTAAGCTCTTGAAAGAAGATCATTTCTTTAAGGTAAAAAGAATGATTCTTGAACAAAGAGATGAAATCATCTCATTAAAACAGAAGAATTATCTTCTTAAAAGATCATAGATCTACAAAAGACCAAGGTCTTTTAGAAAAAGAGATCAAAAGATCTCATCATAAAAACAAAAGAAGTATTTACTTCATTCACAGATCATTGATCTACAAAAGCAAAACCCTTTCAAAAATAAGAACTGTTGTTCTTGAATCTTGAGGCAAAACCTCCTTTAAAAAGAACATAAATTTGTTCACAGATCATAAATTTGATCAAATGCGCTTTGCGCTATTAAAAAGTGCCTTGCACTCTTGAACTTGTTAGTTATATGTATGCCCTAAAGGCCATTACTATACATAGGATGTATATTGTAGTGGATGCTTGGACATATATAGAGAGGACTTTCTTGCTCGACATGATAGTATACTATCTGGTTACTCTTTACCTTAACGTGTACACTGATTGTCTCTCTGTTACATGTTGGTAAAGCCCTTAGGATGTGTACTTGACTACCTGGACTATGATGCGGATCATACTAGTGGGGACATGGTAGTCCATAAGTACATCCTTCAAAGTCCCTAGTCGTGGGTGTATCGAGACAGGGCATCGATATACTAGAGTAGACTAGCGTATACCTTCTCGACCCATATAGATGGGCGATGGATGATCCCATATCCATTGGTGTTTGACATCAGAGATGATATACGGGTGCTCAGTAGAGACTGGGTACACTGGACGGACTCGCCGAGAACTCCCAGATGGTATTATACCTTACGTCAGATGGCAGTTCTCTGGTGACATTGGTACAGAGTAGTCTGTTGACCCGAGATCGTCATAGAGTCTTGTGTGGTTCCCACTGTGCTTTGATTTCCACCTTACCACGTCCAAGAGGGCGTGCAAAACGGTGGTTTTTGGGTACAGTCCCGAATCACATGGAGGCAATGAGCGATAGGAGGGGATTCGTCTCTCCCGGTATAGGAAGTTGATGTTGCGCTGTGTTCGATTGGCTATAACCGGAAATCCCTGGCCAGGGTTGCTGAGAATTACTGGTAAGTGTTACCTGTAGTTTCTCGAACTGTTATAGACCTCATATCGATACAATTTATTGAGCTATTGGGGTCTGACGTTTACCACCCCTAGGCGAGATATGCGACATATCAGACGATCAGACCGGACTGTACGGTAAGTGTTACTGGTTGGATTCACAGGAGAGTGAGCGGGCTTGCTCGTCGATCTTCTGATCGTTCAATACCCGGGTGGCCGTTACGTTTAGCAGACCGCTTGCGGCTTGTGGGTGTTTGATATGATCATCACCTGCTGTCGGCGTATTGACGAGTCTTTAGAGTCCTACACAGAGGTTTCCTGGCTCAAGCGAAACGAAATAGGAGCGCATATGAGATATGTGCGGGACCGAGAATAATGCGTGTATGTGATACCGTATTTCATTCTCGCGATGAATGTGTCGATTGGTTGTATGCGATATAACCTAGTTATTGAATCAAGGATTGATTCGATAAATCGATACAAGGATTGATTCGATAAATCGATACATTGAATACTAGTCGGTTATATGCGATATGGCCGGATCGTTAAATCAAGTGTTGATTTAATGATTTAATGCATAATTATATATTTGATATATTACTTTGCATTAACTAGTATTGGTTCATTTTAAATGGATTTTCTCACTTGAAGTTCACAAGTTGTATATATGATATACTTTTGTGCACTTGATTGTATCATGTTTGATGATACATGTTTACTTGGGTTTGTGTAAAGATTAAACCATGGTTAGGGTTTTCTTTTCTTATTCATTTATTTATTTATTTATTCCTTTTGGAATATAAATGGCATAAAGAGAAAATGGTGGCTTTCTTAGGTTGCATCTTTCGCCTAAAATTCTAGTTAACGATCCGTATTAGGGTTTCTCGGCACATGTAAAATGTTAAATTGGCATGGTTGATGCCATGTGAGACCTCATTAGAGTGCCTAGGAACCCTACAGTGGTATCAGAGCCTAGCTAGAGCCTTAGGCGATGCGTAGACGATGTTAGAAATCCGAACGAACCGAAACCCTAACCCAAAAGAACAGCGCTTCTGCGCTTCTTGGATTGGCGCTCAGCGCCAAAACGTGCCACATGTTAACCACGTATGCAACTTGCACTTTGCGCTTCTGAAACAGCGCACAACGCTCATGGGCTGGTGCTCAGCGCCAAGCGTGCCACGTGTCACTCACTTGTGCACCACTAAACTAGCGCAACGCGCTCATAAATTGAAAGCGCAATGCGCTCATAAACTGGCGCAATGCGCCCATCATCTGGCACTTAGCGCTAAGCGCGACACGTATTCTTTTCGTGTGCGCTACTTGGAAAAAGCGCAATGCGCTCTTTAATTGGCGCAAAGCGCCTGGCGCGCCACATGGCACGCTGTCAGAACACACATTGTTCTGATGAATGCCATGCATTCAATACAAGACAAAAAAAATGTCAGGATCTAATGCTCAGCATTATTAAAAAGGCCAAGCCCAAATAAAGGCTCAACAGCCCAGAACAATAAAATTCTAAACATTTTAATCTTATTGGACTTAGCCCAATATTGGCCATAAGTCCTCAACTTATATTGAACTGAAACCATCTGCTCACGAATATTTAACAGATCTCAGTCCCAAAATAGACTACAGATCTTTCAACCAACTCACATCGGTTCAAGGGTAGATCTCTTTACTCCTCTGATATCTGTCGTTGTAATCCTTCAACGTCTTCAGAAAGGTGACGGGTCCCAACAACCACACATTTCACGGACTGTGGGGTCCTTAAACTCATGGACTACGATGTCCTTAAACTTTATAGACTACGATTGTTCCCCTCCGAAAGACGGCGCGACAGACGTCTTGCCTGAAATTCGGGGCAGATGCTAATTGGTGCTATCTGTCTACCTCTCCGAATATGCCAAGTTGATTTATGGTACCATGTATCGAAGGTTTAAACGGATGCGTCCGATTTAGCAGACTTCGTCAGATTTCCCCTCGCTTGAGGGGTTTTTGATTGTGGGGACGCTCTTCCCTGCAGGCGCAAGCACCTGCAGTTAATTACGCTACCGCATTGTGGTAACAACTTTCTCCTTCTCCAGATGATCACTTCTTGTCGTGGGTGTTTGTTTTGTGTTTGGTTGCCCGTGGATTGTATACGGAGACTGACTTATGTCGTCGCCCGTAGGTCGTGGACTAGTCCAAATCAGTATTATCTTAGATTTGGGTTTGGGGGTTTGGGTTTAAGGATACGTTAGCCTCATTTGAGACTAAGATCAACTTAAACGTTTGTTAAGGATACGCTAGTCTAGTTTTAGACTAAGATCAACTTAACGGGATCGTTTAGATCCAACAAGAGAGCAACTAAGGGGGGCCCTATTGTTTAGTTTAGTGACATTGCGGTCAATAGGTAGTTTAAGGACATTGCGGTCCAGTGTTAGTTTTAAGACGTTGCGGTCATGGTTAAGGACATCATAGTCTATGGATTTAAGGACTCCACAGTCCGACGTTAGTTTTAAGACATCACGGTCAAGGTTAATAACATCATAGTCCGTTGTTAGTTTTAAGACATTCCGGTCAAGGTTAAGGACATCATAGTCCGTGGATTTTAAGGACTCCACAGTCCGGCATTAGTTTTAAGACATCACGGTCAAGGTTAAGGACATCATAATCTATGAGTTTAAGGACCCCACAGTCCGTATCAATGTGTGGTCATCGGGACCCATCACCTCTTTGAAGACGTTGAGGAATTACAATGCCAAGTATCAAAGGAGTGAAGAGATGTACCCTTGAACCAAGGTAGATTAAATAATCTTTGGCCCAATTTGGAACTAAGACCAATTAATTATATTATGAGCCCATTAGCCCAGTTAAGTTTGAATTGAGGACTTATGGCCAGCTTGGGCTCAGTCCAATCATGTTTAGAATATTGGCCCTCTGTTGGTTCATTGAAGGAGAGGCTTTGCCTCTAGAAACTTAGTCAATTAGGCTAAAACTAGTGTTAAACACTAAAGACCAACAATGTTGAACACTGGGAATAAGATTAGCAAGTTAGTGTTAGACACTAAAAGATAATCAATGTTAAACACTAGCAACAGGGCTTTTAAATTAGTGTTAAACACTAAAGCAAATCAGTGTTAAAACACTGGAAACAGAGATTTCAAATTAGTGTTAAACACTAAAGAAAATCAGTGTTAAACACTGGAAACAGAGATTTCAAATTAGTGTTAAACACTAAGAAAATCAGTGTTAAACACTGGGAACAAAGTTTTTTAGTGTTAAACACTAAGGAGAGAGGGGTCACGTATGGACACGTGAGAGCGCCCTGATTCCCCTTATTTTATTCTGCCAAAAGTATTGAATACTTCCTATAATTGCTCTTGGAGCATCACGTGCTGTCACGTGATGGGAATGTGGGTTTTTAACTGTTAAAGCTTTTGACAAGGGGTCACGTGGTAGCACGTGAGGGCGCCCATAGCTTCTGTTTGCTTTTTCTTTATATCCTCCAGGGGTCACGTGGGGCACGTGAGGCGTTGCCTCAAAGTTCTTTTCTGTGGATCTTTACAAGGGTCATGTGGTAGCACGTGAGGCGTTGCCTCAAAGTTCTTTTCTGTGGATCTTTACAGGGGTCACGTGGTAGCACGTGACTTTGGTTCTTTGCATGTTTTAAAGATCTGTTCATCTTTTAAGAATTAAATTCTTCATAGGGTTAAACCCTAGCAATAAACTTTTAGAGGAATTAAATTCCTATTTTCTTCTAAAGAATTACATTCTTCGATAGGGTTAAACCCTAATTTCTTTTCTGCAGGAATTAAATTCCCCATATATGTAAAGAATTAGATTCTGGCATAGGGTGAAACCCTAATTTCTTTTTTAAGGGAATTAAATTCCTGTGAGTCTGAGAGAATTAAGTTCTCAATTAGGGTTAAACCCTAGTTCTGTCCACTCTGAAGGAATTAAATTCCTATAATATGGGGTTAAACCCTAATTTTATTTCAAAGGAATTAAATTCCTGTAATTCTGTGAGAATTAAATTCTCAAAACTCAATTCCTCCTCTATATTTTAGATCTGCATGGCAGGATCTCAACCCAATGAGAATTAAATTCTCAATTCATGGGGAGATGTGCACTTTGCAGATCCTCAACCAGAGAAAGAACTAAGTTCTTTTCTTTATATAAGAGTTAAACTCTTTTGAGAATTAAATTCTCTTTTGAAGCCTCTCTTTTCTTACCTAGGGTTTTTCTTTTGCAGAGAATCAAATTCTTCCTTCTGAATTTTCAAGATTCCAAGGCTTTATATCTCTCTCTGTATGTCTCTCTCTCTCTCCAAAACTCTCTCCTTTGGCTCCTATTTATAGGAGAAGGAAAAGAATCAATCTGTTTGGTAAATCTCTCATTGAATGATTCGATTTTTTTATTGAGAGATTTGATTTATTTTCATCATTGATCTGGGCCTTTAGATTATTAGGTGAATTTTATTCACCGTTGGATTTTAAATCCAAAGATATCTCTTTGTTATTTCGGTTAGATTAAGGGGGAAATCTTTCCGTGTCCAAGATTTTTCCATAAATTGGTGATGTTTAATCACCTTCAGATTCTTGATCCAACGGTTTCAGATAATTCTTCTCCATTTTGGAAAGATTTGAATGATCTCTCCTCAGAATTTAATTCTGTTAACGAATAAGGCTTTTAAAGCCGGCCACGTGTGGCCACGTGACCCCTGGTCACATGTGAGCACGTGACCCCTGGTCACGTGATCCCTGGTCACGTGTGAGAACGTGACCCCTGGTCACGTGTGAGAACGTGACCCCTGGAATGGGCTTCTCTTCTTCTGCGCTCTGTTCTCTGTCGCTGCTTAACCATCACGTGCCAATACGTGACCACTGGTCATGTGTGAGCACGTGATGCCTCTTCTGAAGCTTTTTTCTGATTTTTAATCAGGGAACAAATGCCCCCACAGTGTTGTTCTCATGTGTCTGCACGTGAGTGCAACATTATCACTTTTGTGACCGTTGGATCTGCCTTGGGAGTAGGGTAGATGAAACGTTTTCCATCCCATCCTATAAATGCTCATGTCCTTTCAGAAGAGTCTCCACTTTGCTCATCTTCTTCCTTTGAGAATTTAATTCTCGTTTTCAGAGCTTAGTTCTCTGCCTCAAACATTTTCCAAAGTTTAACTCTGTTGAAGGATTCCTTTTTCTTCAGGTAATGATCTTTGAACGATCGAGGAACCCTTATATATATTTTTCAAAAACTCTCTGGATTTTAAATCCACACCCAGGGTTTCACCCCTTTTAACATGGACCCATTTTTTCTTCAAGTTCATCAACAAAAATAGAAAACCATTTAATCTTCGAACAGTAGATCTCTTAGGGTTCATTTGATCTTTAGGGAGATGATGAGATCTGTTGCCTTTTTCAAGGAATTTAATTCCGTCCAAAACTTTGGTTCTGAAGAGTGTATCTAGGAATCTAATTCCCATCTCTCAACAAGGAATTTAATTCCTATAAAGAACTCAGTCCTTCCCGTGGAGGCTTCTTAGGGTTTTCTTGCCCTGGGTTGTCCTTTTGTAATCAATGAAGAAGAAGCCTGCAATGGTGTCTTTTCTGGGAATTTAATTCCTTTGATTCTGTTTGATTTATCACAGTCCAAGATGGATTTGTCTTCTAGGGGAATGTGTAGGGTCATTTAAAGTCTACTGCTTATTTAATGCGAATCTTTCTTTTGTCCCATTGTAATTGCCTTGCCTCATCATTAGCCAGCCGTCATCTTGATCTCGGGGGACCCATATGTTTTGTAACTAATGGTCCTACCAAACAAAACCTCTGTCGCTTTCTTCAACTGTCTTCATATATTTATGCTCATATATATATATATATATATATATATATATATATATATATTTATGCTCATATATATATATATATATATATATATATATTCCTGGCTTTACTTTTGACAGTTTTCCTTTACGTTGTTTCAGGTATGATGGCTTCTGTTCCGTGCTTTCCCTTCATTCGCTCGGAGGCCGCATTTCCTCAATCACCATCCGATGAGGAAGCGATGGCGATGATCCGGGCTCATGACCCGAACTGCACTAGCTTACTTCTATGGGGAACTTGGTACAGCCATATCATCCGGGGTCGTCGAAGTTTCCTCTGTGAAGTGCCGACAGAGCCCACTTTCCCGTTCTTGCCGATGGACCCTCCGAGGACGGTTTTCGCTGTGGAGATGCCAAATTAGACTCCAACAGGACGGCTCGAGCCTTCGACAACCGGTATCCCGAACCATCCGATCCCAGCTATAGATATCCTGGGACGACGTATTTGTCAGGGTGAGGCCCATCCATGGGGACAGATTTATAAGATAGGGCTCACTCCTCGACACTCCACGGGTTACCTCCTCTGGGCTCGCTATATCCTTGCTACCCATCGTGCGCGGCTACAGAAGGTCGGGCTTTACCAGGCAATATATGCGTCACTCTTCCATTATCAATCCCCGCATGTCTGGTGGGTTAAGGCGTTCTTGAATCAATGGAATCTCCCCACCAACACTTTCTTTCTGGGGGACAGAGAGGTTTCGATCTCTTTGGGGGAATTTTATGATATCTCGGGGCTGCCAATTCGAGGGACACTTTATGAGGAGTTGCTGCCTTCTGATGAATACGTCTTTGAGCCCGAGCCCGCACCGCTTGACGGTTTGTTCGCTGAGAACGCCGTCCGCCACAAGCGTCCTAGTTTGATCAAGGCGTTAGGTATCTTTGACCGGTTGTTCACCGAATCTGAGGAGCAGGGCGTTACTTTTAAGAGCTTCATTGCCTGCTTCCTTCGCGAGGACGTCTTGTTGAAGACAGCTCCGAAGTTCGCAAATATCAAAGACCCCTTTGGGTTTGGTCCGAAGAAGCTACCGACCAATGAATCGGATCTACCGCAGTACTACATCCCCATAATGTCGCCGATGTCTTTCGAATCCATTGCAGCTCCCGGCATGGATGAGGAGACGTTCTTCGTTGGGTTCATCAGTGTCTGGCTCAGCTGGTTTGTCATCCCTATGCATCGCCGCTTTATGAGAGTTTCGGTCATCTGAGGGAACGCGGGTGGCCGTTGGCATCCCGGCATTGGCGTATCTCTATCATGGGTTGGGCGCTGCAGCTAATACTTCCACCCCTGGCGTAGATGTCGCTTCACTACTTTACGTCTTGGATCGAAATGCACATCTTGGGTGCTTTCGCTATGCATCAAAGGCCCGCATTCTACGACGCCTATACCTTCCCGCGGCTTATGCGATTGGTGGATGCTTCTGCCGCTGACCCGACTCAATTTGGGGCTATTCGGGCATTGATTTCTCCTTATGCTACTGCTGGCGGGTTGGTATTTAATGATCGGGTCTTATATTCTTCCGCGGGTTCAGCCCAGCCACTTTAGGACCGGTCAATAGATAACGCGCCCTCTTTGTAGCCCCGGGAGGCCGCGCGCTTATACACAATCAGAACGGGTTACCTGGTATTCCGTCAGGATAGCACGGCCCTCTTCATGCGGTACAATCCGCATTGCTTTGCCCGGCAGTTTGGCTACGATCAGGGCGTCCCGTTTGAGGCTTTAATAGTCGTGCCGGTTCCTTCGCTCGAGGCCGTTCGAGATGCCACCCATCATTTTGTGAGGCTGAACACCGGTTCCCAGTTCATGATCCCCGATGGTCATTACATGCCCCGATGCGTGGGGTCGTTCACGGGCTGGTATCTCCATCGGGTCAACCCGATTATTATTGAGGAAAGAAGGGTACTTCTTGGCCACGGTGTCCCTACTCAGGTTCTGGCCACGGGAGCTACGCTGTGACAGCGCGCCCCGGTCCGCTTTCCTCTGAGGGATACCGGCACCGCCCTTATTCCGGGAGAGTCGGGAGTGGATCTTATCCCAACAGCTGGTATGCCCCTGGGTACTCGGTCGCAGGGTAAACAGGCTCCGGTAACAGTGTCACCACCCGAGGCAGCACCGCCCCCAGCGGCATCGACAATGGCGGTGTCATCCTCGGTTGTGGCACCGGGTGAGGGTGACAGGGATGAGGTTGTTGAGGGTGTTGAGGGCGACGTGGGCCGACGCCGCACTAAGGCTCCGCGAGGAACGAAGCGGTCGTCCTCGGCGACCGGCTCTGGGTCCAAGCATCGAAGGAAGGTTGCTACTAACTTGCTCGACTCTTTAATAGAGTCTGAGCCCATTCTTGAAGATGAACCGTTGGCCCTGGAGGAATCAGATGCTGGACTACTTTTCCCGAGTTCGGCAGCCGAGGAAGTCGCACAGTTGGCTGAGGCTATACGGCGTTCTAAAGATGAGTCTCAGAACATAAGGGTTCCCAAGAAAGCTTATCCTGCCGTAATCTTCTATGAAGACCCCTCATGGATCCGGCGGCGGTTTATTGGCCCTTTGGAGGAGTGGGAAGAAAGGGCGCTGAAGAAGGCCGCTTCGGAGGATGCTGCGGACACACTTTCCTTATGGACCGGCGGCCACGAGTCCACCCTCGAACCCCGGCGAGCCCGCCTCCTTGAAAAGGAGCATCGGCTTGAAGAAGCCATATTGAAGGCTTCCCTGCGCATTGGTATGTTTTTTATACTTCTTTGCAGTTTTTCAGATTGTTTATGCTCGTATATATGTATTCTTATTCTTGTGTGGATTGTGCAGAGTCCTCGGCGATGGGGGAGGTTCCTACGGGCTTATTGAAGCTAAAGCCCATTGACATTCCCGATGCAGCCTTGCTCGATGTGGAGGGGGCTGACGAGGCTGTTCCTCTTGCCATAGAGCCTCCAGTAGCGGTTCCTGATCACGGAGCGCTTGCTCCTTTGGTAGAGGTTCCTTTGGGGGTTGCCGTCCCAACGACTCTTCCTGCGGGCGGCCCAGAGGCTGGAGGAGAGGTAGTCGGGACTACCCTCCCTTTGCCGGAGACGGAGATCACGGCGGAGGCCGTTGAATCCGCCATCCCCCCGACTCAGAATGGGAGGAGTGTTCAAGGTAACCTTCTACATTTTAAATTAGCAATCTTTCTGTTGTCTGAACTCTTTTGTTTTCCCAGAATTGCGCGGGCTGGCGGCCTTTATCGCTGATTTGTCTCCCCGACAATCGTTTCAGCGTCTATTGGAGATGGCAGCTCCGCAGGCGATCTCCCCTCAACGCATCGTCCTCTCATGTGGACAAGGTTAGTTTCGTTCGCCATTTCTTATAGTATCGCTGTTATTTTGCGTATTGACATTGATGTTCTCTACAGTTTTGGAGGCCGATGACGAGGTTGAGGTCCTCGAAGGGCCAGGGGAACCTTCGGCTCCTACTTGCATGTCCGTGGGTAAGTGAAATTTCAATATAGTCCCACTTGTTCCTTTGCTTAAGAGTTTTACTGACATTTTTCAAATCTGAACAGCCTTGCCAGCCCCCATAGCGCTGGACTCACGCATCGCCATGCCGCCCGACCCTTATGCTTTGCGAGCCTCAGAGCCCTTGGCCCAGTTAAGCCTTGTCTCTTTGTCGTCTTTGATCGAGGAGCTTCGTGTTGGCAGCACAACCACAGCTGAAGCATTTGCCGCCAAAGCTAACGGTTCTCTTCCTTTTCTTGCCACCTACCATAGCAAAGAGGTGGTGCGAGTCTGGGTGGAGTTCTGTCGACAGGTGGAGGCTTGCTTGCATGCCCTTGAGTGTTCCCGCATTTCCTAGGAGGCCGTGGCTGCAAAGGCGGACTTGCGGGGGCTGATAGCGCGGTGTGCGGCAAACATGGCACCATGCGAGAAGAGGCTCGGCCGTAAATTCTCGGAAAGGGAGCTGTCCTTTAAAGCATTGAGCGAGTTTCAAAACAGCCTCACAGCCAAAGCCAATAAAGCGTATGAACTCCGGTGGGTACTTCAAGAGTCTATCAGAGAGGTGGTGGCTCTTGATAAAACTGCCGTGTTCACTCGCGAAAGAGTCGAGGCTCATAAGGCTACTGAGAAAGAGCTCGAAGGCCGGCTCACCTCATATCAAGCCCAGCAGGCTCAGGCGGAGGCCCGTCTTCTGGCGATCCTGAATCATGAAGCTGTGGCCCAGCAAAAGAAGGATGAGCTAGCAAAATTGCTAAATCGCCCGCCGGCTTGAAAACTTATATCTTTTCCTTTCTTTTGTACATACTCCTGAATGAGAGTATTTTCTTTTTGTTCTTTCATGAATTGTACTTTGTATTCATTTTGGTTTATGAATAAAGACATATTTTTCTTCTCAATGGTGTGTCTCCTTTTTATTGAATGTGTTCTGCGGACAATTTATCTTGGTCTCTTTGCAGGGCAGTGATGGCTTAGGATTCAGGGTTAAGATCTGCCTCCTAAGACTTTTGAGCTTTACGAGCCGTGAGGGTCTCATAAAGAGTTTCTCTCCTTACAGGTCGAGAGGATCCCGTAGGTGTAAGTTCTTCTTAAGAATCGTGAAGATTTTTAAGCGGGTTTTCCTATGAGAGTCGTAAGGATCTCACAAGAAAGTATTCTTCCTTACAGGTCATAAGGACCCGCAAGTGCTGGGTGCGGTCGTCCTTATCCGTATTTCACGGGGTCAGGGGTTGGTTTGGGATAGTTTCCAGGGTATCGTAGTTTAAAGACATTGCGGTCAAGGTTAAGGACCTCATAGTCCGTGGGTTTGAGGACTCTACAGTCCAATGTTTGTTTTAAGACATCACGGTCAAGCTTAAGGACATTATAGTCCGTGGATTTAAGGACTCCACAGTCCAATGTTAGTTTTAAGACATCCCGGTCAAGGTTAAGGACATCATAGTCCGTGGATTTAAGGACTCCACAGTCCGATGTTAGTTTTAAGAGATCCCGGTCAAGGTTAAGGACATCATAGTCCGTGGGTTTAAGGACTCCACAGTCCGATGTTAGTTTTAAGACATCACGGTCAAGGTTAAGGACATCACAGTCCAATGTTAATTTTAAGACATCACAGTCAAATGTTAGTTTTAAGACATCACAGTCAAGGTTAAGGACATTATAGTCCGTGGATTTAAGGACTCCACAGTCCAATGTTAGTTTTAAGACAGCACGGTCAAGGTTAAGGACATCATAGTCCATGGATTTAAGGACTCCACGGTCCAAGGTGTGGTTACCGGGACCCGTCACTTCTTTGAAGACGTTGAGGAATTACAAAGACAAATATCAAAGGAGTGAAGAGATGTACCCTTGAACCAAGGTAAAATCAGTCTAGAATCATGGTGGTTGATCGTTAGTTTTAAGACATTACGGTCGAGGTTAAGGACATCATAGTCCGTGGATTTTAAGGACTTCACAGTCCGATGTTTGCTCTGGATGCTTCACACGGGTTCACTGACGTGTTCGGCGAGGACCAGGCTCCGCTCTGGACGTTTTCCGCGGGGTCAAAGAGTGACGTTATCCGCGTTCCACGTGACCAGGAATTTTGCACTAGATGCTTCACACGGGTTCACTGCCGTGTTCGGCAAGGACTAGGCTCCGCTCTGGATGCTTCACACGGGTTCACTGCCGTGCTCTGCGAGGACCAGGATCCGCTTCTGACGTTTTCCACGAGGTCAAAGAGTGACGTTATCCGCATTCCACGTGACCAGGAATTTTGCTCTGGATGCTTCCCACGGGTTCACTGCCGTGTTCGGCGAGGACCAGGCTCCGCTCTGGACGTTTTCTACAGGGTCAAAGAGCGGCGTTATCCGCGTTCCACATGACCAGGAATTTTGCACTAGATGCTTCACACGGGTTCACTGCCGTGTTCGGCAAAGACTAGGCTCCGCTCTGGATGCTTCACACGGGTTCACTGCCGTGCTCTGCGAGGACCAGGATCCGCTCTGGACGTTTTCCATGGGGTCAAAGAGTGACGTTATCCGCGTTCCACGTGACCTGGAATTTTGCTCCGGATGCTTCCCACGGGTTCACTGCCGTGTTCGGCGAGGACCAGGCTCCACTCTGGACGTTTTCCACGGGATCAAAGAGTGACGTTATCCGCGTTCCACGTGACCAGGAATTTTGCACTAGATGCTTCACACGGGTTCACTGCCGTGTTCGGCAAGGACTAGGCTCCACTCTGGATGCTTCACACGGGTTCACTGACGTGCTCTGTGAGGACCCGGATCCGCTCTGGACGTTTTCTACGGGGTCAAAGAGTGACATTATCCGCGTTCCACGTAACCTGGAATTTTGCTCTGGATGCTTCCCACGGGTTCACTGCCGTGTTCGGCGAGGACCAGGCTCCGCTCTGGACGTTTTCCACGGGGTCAAAGAGTGACGTTATCCGCGTTCCACGTGACCAGGAATTTTGCACTAGATACTTCACACGGGTTCACTGCCGTGTTCGGCAAGGACTAGGCTCCACTCTGGATGCTTCACACGGGTTCACTGCCATGCTCTGCGAGGACCAGGATCCGCTCTAGACGTTTTCCACAGGGTCAAAGAGTGACGTTATCCGCGTTCCACGTGACCAGGAATTTTGCTCTGGATGCTTCCCACGGGTTCACTGCCGTGTTCGGCGAGGACCAAGCTCCGCTCTGGACGTTTTCCACGGGGTCAAAGAGTGACGTTATCCACGTTCCACATGACCAGGAATTTTGCACTAGATGCTTCACACGGGTTCACTGCCGTGTTCGGCAAGGACTAGGCTCCGCTCTGGATGCTTCACACGGGTTCACTGCCGTGCTCTGCGAGGACCAGGATTCGCTCTGGGCGTTTTCCACGGGGTCAAAGAGTGACGTTATTCGCGTTCCACGTGACCAGGAATTTTGCTCTGGATGCTTCCACGGGTTCACTGCCGTGTTCGGCGAGGACCAGGCTCCGCTCTGGACGTTTTCCACGGGGCCAAAGAGTGACGTTATCTGCGTTCCACGTGACCAGGAATTTTGCACTAGATGTTTCACACGGGTTCACTGCCGTGCTTGGTGAGGACTAGGCTCCGCTCTGGACGTTTTCCATGGGGTCAAAGAGTGACGTTATGTTAGTGTATATGCCCTAGAGGCCATTACTGTATCATACTAGTTTGTATATTACTTGATGGAAGCTTGGGATATTCACAGTTATATATACAATCTTGCTCGAAATGGTAGTATGCTACTTGGTTTGTCTCTGCTTTAATGTGTACATGTGTTTCTTTTATTATATCACCTATACGCATTAGTGGAGCCCTTTGGATCTTTGCTTGATTACCAGCATTGTGATGGCAGTCACACTCGTGGGGGCTGGGTAATCTACAAGCACATCCTTATATACACGTCCCTGGTCGTGGGATTATCGAGACAGGGCATCGATACTCCAGAGTAGAGTAGCGTATGCGCTTCTCATCCCAGCACGGGAGACGGTCTGTCCCACAGCCGTCAGTACGTCGTACTTAAGATAGTATGCGGGTGCTCGTTAGGTTACGAGTACACTGGACAGGACTCGTCGGGAACTGTTGGTTGGTACTATACCTATCGTCAGTTATCAGTTCCCAGGTGACATAAGTACAGCTTAGTCCGCTGACTTGACACTGTCACTTCGCCTCGAGTGTGTTCCCACTGTACTTTGATTACTACCCTACCACGGCTCAAAGGAGTCGTGCAAACAGGTAATAGTAGGGTGCAGTCCCGAAGCACTTGGAGGCAGTGACGGTTAGACAGGATTCGTCTCTCCCGGTATTGGGGGTTGACATCGCGCTGTGTCTAGAAGAGCCATTACACAAGTAGTCCCTGGCCAAGGCAAGCGAGATATACTGGTAGGCTTCCAGTGTTATCTCAGGGTGTTCTGGGCTACACTCCGACACGACTTGTACCGCTATTAGGGGACTAACGTTTACCACCCCCTAGGCCCGCCATGCGATGTTATCAGACGAACAGACCGGACTGTACGGAGATTGTCACATGCAGGCTCAGTAGGAGTTCAGATGGGTTTCACCTCGTCAGTCTTCTTATCGGCATCTACCTGGGGGCCGTTAGGCACAGCTAGTGCCACTTGCGGTCTATGGTTAAACCCACTGCCAGCGTAGTGTCGAGTCTTTAGAGTCCCACACAGAGGGTTATTCGCCTTTAGGAAAACAGAGTAGAGGTCGCATGGTTTTGCGACAGGGTTCGTTCACAGCCGCGCACTTGTGCACGTTTGGTGTCCGGACAGTCATTACTAGCGGGCTCTGGTTTGAGCCGGATCCTAGTATATGTTTTGGGGTTAGTTTTATCTCATTGTGTTCATGTTCCTCGGAACATGAATGCGGGTGTGTATGCACAGTTGATTGAGGCGGAGGAAGAGGTTTTTCATTAGGGTTTTGGAACGGATGTGTATGCACAGTTGACAGTCGTCTTTTTCCAAACCCTAATGAAATTGTGATATATCAATTAATAATATTAATTAAATGAAATTGTGTCATGGTTGGATTTGTTGACTTGTTGACCAAGGTTGACTAGTTGACCATGGTTGAAACATTGACCATCATCATTACACATCAAAGATGCTCTTTGATCTTTGTAAAAACCATTTAATGTGAAATGATAATTGTCTCATCAAACCAACTATCAACTTTTTCATTTGATTAAAATTATTAATTTGATTTATTCACTTATATTGTTATGGTTGTAAAAAGCTATCTCATTCTATCATAACATTTCTCTCTCTTCTCTTCATCTTCCTCCTCCTCTAGTTCAAGGAGAACCATTCTCATGAGTTGAGAAACATCTCCTTGAAGATAAAACACCCAAAGACACTCACTACTCACTCTAAGGTAGAAGGTCTACCAAGCCGGATACTTTAGTTCTCTCAAGATCGAGAAAAGAGCCTAAGGTAGAGACCCTCAAGTGCATCCATCTTCGACAAGAGAAGGCGACGAGGAAAGCACCATCCGACCACTACAAAGAGTCCAAGAAGAAGGAGTTCAAGTGAGGTATAACCCCTAACCGAGTAGATAAATCTCTAGTTAGGTTGCTAGTGTGTAGTTTAGCCAAGATCCGTTTTTGTAGTCCATGTTACCTAAACCCTGAAAATTGTTTTTCACCTTTTCCGCAAGCCTGAAAGTACCGGGAGAGGTAACGTGGACTTACACGTTATCCGCGTTTGACGTGGCCAGGAATTTTGCCGATTATATCCGCATTTCACAGAGTTGGGATTTGACTTTCGGTGATCTGTACACCACCGAGTCATGGAACTAGGGGTTGCCACTGTTCCGCTTTGCTCGAGGTCGTATTTTCCGCAATGAGACGAATGTTGAGACGATCTTTAGGTTATTTGTGGCCCGTCGAGATCTGGCTTCCTCTTATGATGAAACCTGGGGGGGTATGATCCCTTCTTTGTTTGCGCCCCTGGATTGTATACAGGGATTGATGTAACATCACCTGTAGGGCATAAATTTAATTTTTATTTATCTCTTTTTCCGCGATGCTCTATCATTTCAGCTTTTATATCGCGAAGGTCGCGATTGCCCCATCATTTCGGCTATTTTTCGCGGTGCTCAATCAATTCGGCTATTTATTTTATTTTTTACTCGCTGCTTTTTATTGCGGGTTGCCCAATCATTTCGGCTATTCTTCATGCATACATTTTTACATGTTGATTTTGTCGCAAGTTGCCCCATCATTTCGGCTGTTTCGTATGCATGTGTGGCTTGCTGGCTTTTCGCTGCAAACTTAGATTTATACACCGATTTCGGTATCAGCACCGCTACAACTGGGATGTTGCCAGGAGCGAATCATCATTTGCCTTTGTCGACGTTGAACAAAGGTGGCTTAGTAAACAGAGTTAAGGGTCCTGTCGATTAAGACTTTTGACTTCATGAGCCATAAGGGTCTCACAAAGGTATTTCTCCCTACAAGTCGTGAGGATCTTGTAGGTGTGTTTTCTCCTTGGGAATCGTGAGGATTCCTAAGTGCATGTTCTCTTGTAAGTCGTAAGAATCTTACAAAAGGGTTTTCTCCTTAGTCGAGAGGACTTACAAGGGTTGTTTACTATATGAACAAATCCCTAGTCAGGGATGGGACTTGGTTAGGAAAATGTTTATTCGCGCCCATGGATTGTATACAAGGGTCAGTATTGAGCCACTTGTAGGGCAATATCGAAGGTTGCCGCCAAAATTTTAGCTCAAAACCCGCTCCGTATAAAATAATAAAAATAAATAAATAATAATAATAATAATAATAATAAAGGAGAAAATCTTCCTTTCAGAGCAAAGCTCTGTTCAAATCCCAAGGCGGGAAATGAAGCAATGCTTCTGTTTCCCCCAATCAGGGCAAAACTCTGTTTTAAAAGATAATAAAAAATCAAATCTTAAAATAAAGAAGCAACGTTTCAGCTAACTTGCGCTCTGCGCTGCGCGACACGTGGCAGCGCAGTTGCGCTAGCGCAGTGCGCTGCGCTTTGCGCTGCGCTTTGCGCTGCGCGACACGTGGCAGCACAGTTGCGCTAGCGCACAGCGCAGTTGCGCTGCGCAGTTGCGCTGCGCGACACGTGTCAAGCGTAGGTGCGCTTGCGCCAAACAGAATTAAAATTCCAGTAAGATCTTTCTATTCTTGTTAAAACAAGAAGATTGTCTTCTGTAAAACAGAAGCCCTTGGATCAAAGATCCAACGGTGGGGAAATATCCCCAAATCACTCAGAGAAAGATCTCTTTTAACCAACTTAACAAATCATTTGGCACTATAAAAAGGCCCCTAGACCCCAAGTCTAAAACACAACAACACAGAAAGACAAAAAACTCAGAAACAGAGAGAAAACTCTAAAGAATTTTGAGAAGAACTCAAGAAGAAGAAAAAAGGTAAAAAACCTTTATAAAAAGAACAATTTCTTCTGAATAGATCATTGATCTAAGAACAAGACCAAGGATCTTCAATAAAAAATAATAATAACAAAGGCATTGTCTTTTTTATGAACCATTGGTTCTGGAATCTAAAAGATTCTTTTCTTGAATCCAAAATTAGATTAAGATTTATTAAACAGTGCCTTGCACTTGAAAACCTGCACTGTTGCGCTCTCGGGTTGGCGCAAGCCACCAGAGAGCGCCACGTGTCAGCCCCATAATGATCTGCGCTATGTGCTTCCAAAACAGAGCATTGCTCTCTTAAATTGGCGCACTGCACTAGAGCGCTGTTGGAGATAGTGCCCTCAGAGTCAATTATTGGATCACAGGCACATGATTGCAATGATTGAGAGAGGACCTATCCCAGGAGGACAGTCTTACTCGAGATGATAGTACGCTATCTGGTTTACCTTTATCATCGTGTACTGCTTCAGGTAACCTTACAGGTCGCTATTACACGCTGATAGAGCCCCTAGGATTCTTGCTTGACTGCCGGCAGTATGATGGCGATCATATACGTGAGAGCTGGTGGTGTATAAGCACATCCTTAAAAGGTCCCTAGTCGTGGGAGTTTCGAGACAGGGCATCGATTCTCCAGAGTAGACTAGTGTATACAGTCGAAACCCCGACGAGGGGCGATGGCTGGTCTCACAAGCCACTGGTGTCAGTTGGTTCACCTAAGATGTATACAGGTGCTCATTGGGTTATGAGTACACCGGACAGGACTCGCCGGGAACATGCTAGTTGGTCTTATACCTGACGTCAGATAGCAGTTCCCTGGTGACATGTGTACAGGTTAGTTCATCGACCTGGGGATCGTCATTTGTCTCGTGTGAGTTCCCACTGTACTTTGATTACTGCCCTACCACGGCTCAAAGGAGTCGTGCAAACAGGTTTTAGTTGGGTACAGTCCCGAGCCACATGGAGGCAGTGAGCGGATCTTCAGGGGTTCGTCTCTCCCGGTATTGGGGGTGAGGTCGCACTGTGTCTAGGAGAGCCATTACGCAAAGCCCTCGGCCGAGGCAGGAGATTTACTGGTAGGTATTCCAGTAGTATCTCAAGGCGTTCTGGGCTACACTCCGACACGACTTGTACCGCTTTTGGGGGTCTGACTTTTACCAACCCCCTAGGCCCGACATGCGATGCTCATAGACGAACGGACCGGACTGTACGGATATTGTCACTGACAGGCTCAGTAGGGTGTCAGGATGAATTCGCTCATCGACGTCCCTTTTGGTCAATAGCTGGTGGCCCGTCACGTATTGGCTTATACCTCTGACGTTCTGGTGGTTAAATCCACAGCCATAGTATTGACGAGTCTTTAGAGTCCACCACACTTTCAGTTACTCAAGCTTTCGGGCGAAACGCTGTAGAGGCCGTATGGAGATATGGCAGGGTCCGATCAGATACGTGCGGTATTGGACGGATCAGGATCGGACGGTTTGTACTAGTGGCCGTGTGGATATATGGCAGGGTTCGATCTGATACGTGCGGTATTGCACGGATCAGGATCGGACGGATATTACTAGCCGGCTTTGGTTTAAGCCGGATCCTAGTTTAGTACCGTGTAGATTTTGTCTCATTGCATTTGTATCCGGTCGGAATACAGATGCGGGTGTGTATGCACAGTATCGGGGTTTTCCTGTAATTTATTACGGGACCAGTTTTCTGGAGTTGCCAGTTTGCATTCCGTTCCGGCCGGTTTTCCTTTGTTCTTTCCCAGCCGGACTTTTCCGTTGGAGGGGGTAATTTTCAGTTTTGCAAATTACATTTGGGGAAGGGGTTTCTTGCATATGTGGGATTATGATATGACCATCATCATTTTATTCTCTTTACATCACTTGCTTTATTCATGATGGTTATTGTGATGAGATTGATTTGGTTAATGATGTGAGGTTTGCTTTGGATGTGGTCACCCTCCACCTTTTCCTACACTCACCTTCCTTCTTGCATTTGGTTTTTTCCCTCCACCATTTCCATAACAAGAGGGCCGGCCACTATTGTTTTTTGGAGGATGAGAGAAATTTCCATTTTGGTATGGCACATATTTCTTCATCTCATTCTTCTAGTTTTGGGGAAAATGAAAGCACCATTTTTCCTTAACCTTATTCCTCCATCACCAATGGCAACTTCACTACTCCAAAGAGACATAGACTCTACACTACTTCTACAGCAAATCTTGGGTGCGTCGGCTAGCCAACTTCGCGCCCGAGTTGCCTCGGTATTGAGGTGGGAGCCCGTAAAAGATGCAGACGGTGTGGTGCCCTTCCGGCAAGGATGCGACGACCGAAGTTTCCGCGGGAGATCGGGACGATGACGAGAAGACCGGAGGACTCGGATCACTCGGTATATCTCTCACCCTTTCTCTTGATTGCTAGTATCGGTTAATGGTTACGATCCGGGTATATTGTCCGCGGTAGCGCCAGTTTAAAGTTAAGAAAATTTTGATTCCGCATTTTGGCCTCGGATAGACGGCCGGGGCACTGCCGTGGCGCAACATGGTATCAGAGCCACGCCATTAACCTTGTCTAGCTTTGTCTAATGTGTTTTACATTTCCGATCGACCAAAATTCCAAAAATACGCGTTTTCTTTACATCAGTTTTCTGTTGATTTTTTTATTGCTCAAAAAATTTTTCAGGTTGCAGAAAAGTGATGTACTGGAAAATTTAAGGCTACTGTAGAAATTCGACAGGGTGATTCCTTAGTGGGAGAGCGGAACCACGGCCAAACCCCCTTTTGGGCCGCGGTTCCGCCGCGCTATGGTCAGATCACTGTGTCGTTTTTCTTCAGTTGCTTTCTGGGCTTAGGGGTTTCGGAACATTATTTTTGGGCCCAGGATTTCTTGATGTGCTGCAGTGGTACTTGGGGGCCCACTTGTTAAAATTTGATCGATCGGATATTTTAAACACATTGGTTCACAGTATTTACATTATATCTGCGACCGTGAATGTCACTTGATCGGTAAATCCTGTCTAACTGCTATAGCCCGGTTGGACGGATTTGCGAACGTGACATTCACGTTGATGTCTTGTGATTTTGCTGTGATGTTGCGGATCGGTCGTGGGGGATAGCCTGGATGCAATGTTAGTACAGTTTTGTTTTATATGTACGTTTGATGTTGCGGGGCGAGCGTCCGACATGTGGACTGCCGTCACTGCCTGTTTGTATTATTCTTTTGGGGCATGACCTGGTTGCGGTCGATGTACCCGTTGTATGTATATTTTACTTTCTGTACTAGGATTACCCCGCGGAGGGGTGCACGGATGGCCGGGTTCTAGAAGGCAACGGGCCCGCATCTCATGGCATTGAGACGGAGGGGGCTTCACTCTAGGATTGGCGAGCTATTCGCCGCACTCGTAGGGGGTACAGGTTGACCAAAGAGGGGTGCCCAAGTTACCGGATTCCGTGAAGTGCTAGGTGGTCCATTCACGTTGCTGAAGGGGGCTTCCTCGCTTCAGGTTTTGGCGGGTAACTTGCCGCGCCCGTAGGGGTCTAGGATTTCATTGCACAGGCTATCCATACGACCAGGAGAACGTCGGGTTTCAGCAGCGGCTCTGTGAAACCCGGGGCTTCCAGATATCTGTATTGTTCTGTGATGCTGGTTATCTTTCTGTGATGTTGCTTTTTATCACGCCTTGAGCGAAATATAATATATTGGTATATATATTAGTAGATGTTGTATATGTTTTGCATCCGCGCTAGTCCAGTCCCCGCTCTGTCGTTAGTTAGCTAACCTAACGAGTAATGACGGGACCCAGTGGCGAATGCGGATGGCATATACGTACATCAGTATATTTTCGTTCTTTGTGGTGTGATCAATTGATGGGACTGCGTTGATTCGGATCAATGCAAGCTAAACAAACCTATTCTGATGTTGTTGGAACACTTTTCAAAAAGCTGTTATTGCAAGGACGTTCACTTTTGTTTTGCATCGTGGTATTCATTTGGAATATCCTGCTCCTCAGTCGACGAGGCAAGGGCCGAGATCCCTTCACCGGGAGTGACCCCTTGGACAGAAGTTTACGTCAGGGCATTAACTTCACTATAGCCGATTACTTTTGCTTTGCATCGTGGTATTCAGTTGGAATATCCTGCACCTCATTCTACGGGGAAAGAGCCGAGATCCCTTCACCGGGAGTGACCTCTTTAGTAAAGGTTTTCGCCACTATATTTTTATAAAAAGTTATCCAGTTCCTTCAACGATATCAAGTTCATTACGTTAAAGGTTTTTCGCCAAAAACCAGTCGTAGCCCTCCGTCATTTCAGATTAGTATTACTTAGTATTCGTGCTGCGTTTGTCGTGCATTGCCGAGGCGTAGTGCTCGGTAGCTATGTAATGCTTTTCTGTCACATGGATAAGTGGATTGGTTAGGACAGTCGTACGGTTTTGTTGGCATTGTCAAGGACTCGTACGGGTGGGTTTAACGCAATCAAGATAATGACGGTAGAACTTGACTAGGACTCTTTGATTTGTTGGCATTATCAAGGTCACTTGAGTCCTAGGGGTGAAAACATACATCGGGAGTTTCTAAAGAAACTGAAACTTGCCAGGCATGCGCATACCTTCTGGAGTGTGGTGACATGAGTGGATTCCGTCACGTTGTCATGCGATGATAGTTGGATCTCGATTCCCACTGATGAGTTGGTTTACTCCTCGGGTGATCCCGGCTAATTCTTCTTTCAGGTTTGGAGGAGAATTTGACGGTACAGTAGGAGGTTTCCAGATTAGATAAAGTGATAACTATTCTGATCTAGGTTAGAGTGCACGCTGAGTGTTTCTTTTCTCTCTCTCTTTGGCAGCGACCATTGACCCGACCCTAGACTATGACTCAGTGACCAAGTTGACCGAACCTTCTTAACACTGGTTTTTGGATTGTCAGAGTTACAAACCTCATTACCACTCCTACTTTTACCCTTTTCTCCAGGACACCCCGTATTACTACGAACGTCCACTTCCGTTGGACAAAACCATCGTATGGTTATATACGAACTCGGAGGAATTCGAGGATGGTTTTCGGTTCTGGAGAAAACGAATAGGACTATTCAGTTATCTTTTCCTTTTACCTTCTCTCAGGTTACGAGTACTCCTTGGTTTAGGAAATAGTACACCTATTACGCAAATTGGATATTCTTCTTCCAAACCTTAGGCTGGTGCCGAACGGTGGGGAATGAAGAAAACCAATTAGCCTAACGGTGGTGTACAGAAGGTATTAAGTTAAGACAAAGAAAGGGATTGGTAAGAGGGCAAAGTAAATTGCGACTACTATTCACGACCAAACCAAGTACTTCTTCGCCAATCCTAAATCACCTTTGTATTTCTCCACGACAATCCGTATCACTACGAAGATCCACAGTTTATTGGATACTCCATCGTATGGTTATATACGAACTCGAAAGGAACTTGTTCCAGTTCGGGGATGGATTCTGGTTCAGGAGAAATAGGAATAAGGTTTATTCGGTTGTCTTTTATCTTCACCTTCTCTCACATTGCGAGTGCTCCTAGGATTAGGACAGTACACCCATTATGCTTATTGGATAGTCTTCTTCCAAACCATAGGCTGGTGCCGAACGGTAGGGAAGGAAGAAAACCATTTGGCCTAAAGGGGTGTGCAGAAGGTAATGACTAAAGACATATAAAGGGATTTGGAGAGATGGCAAAGAATTATACGGTTATAGTTGTGAATCTGGATAATGGTAGAGGCATTACTAGGAATACCAGGATACCCCATCGAAACATTTCAATGTTTCAAGTTTCACTGTGTACTGTTAAAAGAAAACTGATTTCCCGATTAGACACTTGCTCCAGGGTATGTATTTACCAGGTTGGATTCTCACATCTGTATGGTTTTACAGATGATGAGTGGGAGTAAGTTATTAGGAATCAGGTGACCATCCTCATTATATCGGGATTCGTTGTAATTGGTGATATTTGAGGAAGCCACCTGGGTTGTTTGCCGGTCGGCAAATATTTGGTTTTGAATATCCGTTGCTATGCACCAATTTCAAATTGATATATCTGTACGTCTATTTTTATAGAGTGAGATGTGCCTTTTTGAAATTATGTCTATGACATTTACCTATATCAGTGGATGGTTAGGTAAGGAGCATTAAACAGCGGTGTAATTCTTCTTAACCATAAGTACAGTTTTCAACCTACGACACACAGTGAATGAGTTATCAGACTCAAGGGACTTGTACAGAGTATTGTATGTTGTCCAGCGTCCATCAGGACAGAGGGGTTGGTCCTAGTACTATATTCGGTTTACTTATGACTTCTCTAGTTTTTAGACAGCTGTTTCGTGGAAACACAGGGTCCGAATTTTGAGAAGTTATAGGTATTTGAATAAAGTAGAGAACCAAGTATTGCAAGTATCGGGATTCTTCAAGGTGATCGAAGATGTAGATACTTGTGTATGGTGTTCAGTTGATAGTAATGATTAAGAGAACTAGCTTCTCTTTCAGGTTACTCATAATTGGAAGCATTCCTAAGTTGAATAACGCTGATCGGCCTCTTTCCATTTAGTTGACATGCACTGGTGACAGCTGCATGATTTGAATCTGGTTCGATTAAATCAGTGCCTCTGTTTCTATATTGGATATAGAACAGTTCATATCTTAACGATGTTAAGGTACGGGGAGTTGTCTGGCTTATGCTTAAAACCAGACACTGGATAACTCAAGGCACGTTTCTGTAATGGTTGTTTGTGGGTTGACCCAGGCTATGACGAGGGTTGACTTTCTACTATCTGGAAGATCAATAGTGATATTGTTCTTAACTCGCCACAGTTTTAAATAAAAAATGGTTTTTTCAGAAAACAGTAGTGGGAGTATGGTAGAACTGGAAGCGATTCCAGAACCGCAAACGATTACTGAAGATTTGATCAGAACCTAAAGATTCAATCTGATTTGACATTCCATTGGCCACTCCACAGATAAGGTGGGTAACTTCAGGCACCCGAGAGTTGCTCCGGTAGCCTCAAGGACGGTGACAGGGAAGTTCTTGTTTACCCTCACTTGCCATTGCTGTTGTTCCAGACTGTGAGACCCGGCAGGAGGATGAGTGTAGCGTCGTTCTAAACTAGTTTTAGAAGTGTACGTCTATATGACTCTGCCAGAGGGTTGTCGTAGTCAGTGGGAGCAGCGGAAGCATTGGTGGACAGGTGGCTTATGTCTATTTATAGACTAAAGCAGATATAGCGGAGATAGATCATCTATTTCTGATGACAGTCATAGGTTTGACTTCATCAGAATAAGGGATGGATCTGTTAAGAAGGTAGTAGGGTATGATGTCCTGGTATTTGGATGACATACACAGAGTAGGAAGTGATATTCCTATACTACGATCGGTTATACTTTGGTTGTCACACAGTGGTTTCTCCACACAGGACTTGGATATTATATCAGACATTCTGGTTACTAGATCTATGGTTTTAGATCTAGATTTGGATGGTTTCCCAATCTGGGTACTTTGACAGCATTCTATGAGTATTTAGAGTGGACGACTCCTGGCACGGTAGTGTACCTGCAGGTGATGGAGTCACCCTCTCTAAAGGTGTCTTATAGACTAAAGTAGAGAGGGATGTGCATGATTGGCAGATCACTTGCTTAGGAAATTGAGTCAATCATGAGATGTCAAGTACCACACCAGATGTTGTTCTTGCAGTAGATGCAATAAGTTGATATTAATCCAATCCTGGAGAAACAATCGGAAGCAGTTTTAGGACATAAGCGCGTGTTCTGGGGATGTGATAACGACAGCCTCTTTTAGGAGACGGTTATCATTCCAGGCTTCCAAGGTGACATGGATGGCAGAGTAGCTATCAGAGTTATTGTTTCTCCTTCTGAGGAGGGGCAGTATTTTGGACAGGTGGTCCAAGGCAATACTGAGGGAGGCATGGCGCTGGGTACTGATTAAGTTCAGTTATCGATACAGTCTAAGAAGTTTGGATTTGGAGTTCATTTATGAGCTAGGTCCCATCAGATATCCAGACATACTCTAAGACAGGTATTGCTCATTTCGGGAGATGGCTTTCTCTGCGAACTTGAGATATAGAGAGACATAGAAAGAAACATCACAGCGGATCCACTCACTGAGGCTATTCCTCGAACGCAATAGTTTCGTAAATGAGCTTTGTGAGACTGACTAGTAGAGGAGTTGGGTGTTCGGTATCACACGAGCTGTGAGTATGCGACATCGCAATAATTAGCCTTGAGTGCAAGTGGGAGATTGTTGGAGATAGTGCCCTCAGAGTCAATTATTGGATCACATGCACGTGATTGCAATGATTGAGGGAGGACCTATACCAGGAGGACAGTCTTACTCGAGATGATAGTATGCTATCTGGTTTACCTTTATCATCGTGTACTGCTTCAGGTGACCTTACAGGTCGCTATTACACGCTGATAGAGCCCCTAGGATTCTTGCTTGACTGCCGGCAGTATGATGGCGATCATATACGTGAGAGCTGGTGGTCTATAAGCACATCCTTAAAAGGTCCCTAGTCGTAGGAGTTTCGAGAAAGGGCATCAATTCTCCAGAGTAGACTATTGTATACAGTCGAGACCCCGACGAGGGGCAGTGGCCGGTCTCACAAGCTACTGGTGTCAGTTGGTTCACCTAAGATGTATACAGGTGCTCATTGGGTTATGAGTACACCGGACAGGACTCGCCGGGAACATGCTAGTTGGTCTTATACCTGACGTCGGATAGCAATTCCCTGGTGACATGTGTACAGGTTAGTTCATCGACCTGGGGATCGTCATTTGTCTCGTGTGAGTTCCCACTGTACTTTGATTACTGCCCTACCACGGCTCAAAGGAGTCGTGCAAACAGGTTTTAGTTGGGTACAGTCCCGAGCCACATGGAGGCAGTGAGCGGATCTTCAGTGGTTCGTCTCTCCCGGTATTGGGGGTGAGGTCGCGCTGTGTCTAGGAGAGCCATTACGCAAAGCCCTCGGCCGAGACAGGAGATTTACTGGTAGGTATTCCAGTAGTATCTCAAGGCGTTCTGGGCTACACTCCGACACGACTTGTACCGCTTTTGGGGGTCTGACTTTTACCAACCCCCTAGGCCCGACATGCGATGCTCATAGACGAACGGACCGGACTGTACGGATATTGTCACTGACAGGCTCAGTAGGGTGTCAGGATGAGTTCGCTCATCGACGTCCCTTTTGGTCAATAGCTGGTGGCCCGTCACGTATTGGCTTATACCTCTGACGTGCTGGTGGTTAAATCCACAGCCATAGTATTGACGAGTCTTTAGAGTCCACCACACTTTCAGTTACTCAAGCTTTCGGGCGAAACGCTGTAGAGGCCGTATGGAGATATGGCAGGATCCGATCAGATACGTGCGGTATTGCACGGATCAGGATCGGACGGTTTGTACTAGTGGCCGTATGGATATATGGCAGGGTTCGATCTGAACGTGCGGTATTGCACGGATCAGGATCGGACGGATATTACTAGCCGGCTTTGGTTTAAGCCGGATCCTAGTTTAGTACCGTGTAGATTTTGTCTCTTTGCATTTGTATCCGGTCGGAATACAGATGCGGGTGTGTATGCACAGTATCGGGGTTTTCCTGTAATTTATTACGGGACCCGTTTTCTGGAGTTGCCAGTTTGCATTCCGTTCCGTCCGGTTTTCCTTTGTTCTTTCCCGGCTGGACTTTTCCGTTGGAGGGGGTAATTTGCAGTTTTGCAAATTACATTTGGGGAAGGGGTTTCTTGCATATGTGGGATTATGATATGACCATCATCATTTTATTCTCTTTACATCACTTGCTTTATTCATGATGGTTATTGTGATGAGATTGATTTGGTTAATGATGTGAAGTTTGCTTTGGATGTGGTCACCCTCCACCTTTTCCTACACTCACCTTCCTTCTTGCATTTGGTTTTTTCCCTCCACCATTTCCATAACAAGAGGGCCGGCCACTATTGTTTTTTGGAGGATGAGAGAAATTTCCATTTTGGTATGGCACATATTTCTTCATCTCATTCTTCTAGTTTTGGGAAAAATGAAAGCACCATTTTTCCTTAACCTTATTCCTCCATCACCAATGGCAACTTCACTACTCCAAAGAGACATAGACTCTACACTACTTCTACAGCAAATCTTGGGCGCGTCGGCTAGCCAACTTCGCGCCCGAGTTGCCTCGGTATTGAGGTGGGAGCCCGTAAAAGATGTAGACGATGTGGTGCCCTTCCGGCAAGGATGCGACGACCGGAGTTTCCGCGGGAGATCGGGACGATGACGAGAAGACCGGAGGACTCGGATCACTCGGTATATCTCTCACTCTCTTGATTGCTAGTATCGGTTAATGGTTACGATCCGGGTATATTGTCCGCGGTAGCGCCAGTTTAAAGTTAAGAAAATTTTGATTCCGCATTTTGGCCTCGGATAGACGGCCGGGGCGCTGCCGTGGCGCAACAAGCGCGCCACGTGTCAGCATAGCAATAGCACAGCGCACCGCGCTTGCGCTCACCAGAGCGTGACACGTGTCACCCCCACATGAGTTTGCGCCTTGCGCTCCTCAATTGGCGCAAAGCGCCTAACAGGCCACGTGGGGCACTGTCAGAATATTTAATGCAGCGCATTATTAAAGGGCAAAGCCCAGTTAAGAGATCCAATGGACCAAAACAAATGCTCTTCATTATTAAAGAAAATGGGCAGAGCCCAAACAAAGGCCTAATAGGCCACATGCAAATGAAAGGTTAAACATTTTCAACTGGACTTAAGCCAATCATGGCCATAAGTACTCAAATTAAATTGACTGAGCACGGCTGCTCCCTTAAATCAATTTACATCCGGTTCAAGGGTACATCTCTGAACTCCTCTGACATCTGTCGTTGTAATCCTTCAACGTCGTTAGAGAGGTGACGGGTCCCGTTGGCCATACATTCAATGGACCACCGCGTCCCTAAACTGGAACTTAGACCACCACGTCCCTAAACTGGAAATTGGACCACCACGTCCCTAAACTGGAACTTGGACCACCATGTCCCTAAACTGGCAATGGACCACTATGTCCCTAAACTGGAACAATAGAGCCCCCAAATGTTCTTTTGTCGGATCTAAACGATCCCGTTTAAGTTGATCTTAGCCTCAAATATGGCTAACGCATCCTTAAACCTTCAAACAGACTTTAGTCCCAAATTGGACTCTAGATCCCCCAATCAACTTTGGCTCAAGGGTACATCTCTGAACTCCTCTGACATCTGTCGTTGTAATCCTTCAACGTCGTCAGAGAGGTGATGGGTCCCGACGGCCATACATGTAATGGACCCCTATGTCCCTAAACTGGAACAATAGAGCCAATTGCTCTTTTGCCGGATCTAAACGATCCCGTTAAGTCGATCTTAGTCCCAAACTGGACTAACATATCCTTAATAACCGTTTGAGTTGATCTTAGCCTCAAATACGGCTAACGTATCCTCAAACCAAAACCCCAAACCCAAATCTAAGAAAATACGGATTTGGACTAATCCACGTCCTACGGACGACGACATAAATTAGTCTCCGTATACAATCCACGGGCAACCACAAACAAAACAAACACCCACGATACGAAGTGACCATCTGGAAAAGGAGAAAGTTGTTACCGCGATGCGGTAGCGTAATTAACTGCAAGGGCTTGCGCCTGCAAGGAAGAGCGTCCCCACAATCAAAAACCCCTCAAACAAGGGGGAATCTGACGAAGTCTGCTACATCGGCCGCATCCGTCTAAACCTCCGATACACGGTGCCATAAATCAACTTGGCATCTTCGGAGAGGTGGACGGATAAAACCATATAGCATCTGCCCCAAATCTCAGGCAAGACGCCTATGTCTTGGCCGCTATTCGGAGGGGAACAGATTCTGGCACGCCCGGTGGGACCTTTTCCTCTTTCCACTCCACACTTCGTGTGTCGTGTTCGCGAACAAATCGCGGTTTGCTGTGGTTGCCTGTGGATTCGAGGTACTTAGATTTGGTGTCTTGCTCCGTGCAGAAAACAGAAGATCAATGGCTTTAAACTGCACTACCTGCAACTGCAACTCTCGTTCCGTCCCTGGTGGAGGAGTGACTTATGGGCCCCAAACGGCCTCCCTTTTCAAGATGCCAATGGAGCAGGTAACTCAAGCCACCACTGGATTATTCTTCGGGACCATGCTCCCACCGATGAGCTTCAATGCCCCAATGACGTTGCAGGAAGCCCCAAAGAAGTCGGTCTTTGATCGATTTACCACTACCGCGGCCCCTCTCAATGGGTCACCCAACTTCAATACCTCAGTTTTCAAAAGACTGGGCCAGAACGTCTACAAGCCCGCGATACCTGAAGCGGCCATCCCAAAGCGGATAGCCACCCCGGCTCAAGCGGACGAAATCATTGGAAAGGCTCCTCCTTTTAAGAAGTCAGTTTTTACAAGGCTGGCCATTTCGACTTCTGCTCCAGGCGAGGTCCTCAAAGCTGCTTCCTCTGCCCAGAGGTCTATCTTTGACAGATTAGACATTGCTTCTCAACGGGTGTCAGTCTTTGACAGGTTAGCACCAATAACGGTCTCTCCTCAAAGCAGAGGGTATGAGGAGGTCACCCCTACGGCTGAAATAACTCTATCCGCACGACACGCTCGACGTCGTCACTGGTGCCGAGTAAGGAAGGCTGGGGGCAACTCCCCCTCAGGGCTAACTCCACCGGATCCGATGGTGGAAGTTGATGCTACTGTTCCAACTGGGAACAGCTTTGAACCGCTAAGGGGCGTACGCAAGAACTCTCGGACTGCCACGCTAAAAAGATCTCCTCCACCTGCAGGGAGGATTACAGATGCAAAGCCGAAGCAGCCCTCTCAACGGCTATCCTCCAAGATTTATAAGGTCTGGCGATGGATCCAAGAGTCGGTGATTGATGAAAACTATCTCCGCTGACAGAAAAAGATGAAGGTTCGGCGGGAGAAGGATTACTCCGTCAAGCCACAAAAAGCAACGATTACTTGGGTGCCCACTACAACGGCCCCCTCAACTTCAACCACTCAAAAGAAAAGGAGGCCGCAGAAAGCCCCTGTGAACATGGCGAACCGTAAACGCGCTGAGCACAAACACCCCAAGTCTGGGGGCATGGTGGTTCACACTGTTTATATGGCTTCTGGAAAGGAGGTAAGCCGTGCTTCGACGGGTCACCGACCGCTCACCCGATCCGTGACGAAAGCCCAGGAGCAGCAACAGAAGCTTCAGAAGATGATGACTGCAATGGCCGCACTTACCGGGCTAAAAGAATGCTCGGAGGCATCATCTGAGCAGCGTCATGAACAAGAAACTGACGCTGACTACCTACGCAGAGTCCTCAAAAAGAAGGACAAAGAAGCCGCAGAGCAAGCGGCTAATATAAAACAAATGGCGCTTCTCTTCTAAGAAATGGTAGGGATGATGACCCAGCAAGATCCTCCTACTGAAGATCCTCCGATTGTCCTTGAAGATGACAAAGGAGAGACATCGAATCCTCCACCGGCTCTGTCAACAGCCAAGGAGGAAACCATTTCCAATGCCGCACTAGATGACTATATAGCTCAGCAAATACGAGCTCGTCAGGCGAGTGAAGCGGCCAGCCAAGTCGTCAAAACCAGGCGACCATACCAGAGCTGGTATGACCAAATCAGTTACCCGCTGAGATATACGATCCTTAAGTTTCATGTATATAAAGGGACAGGGAATCCACATCAGCATGTCGCTCAATTCAGGGCCTTATGTGGCAACACTGGAGGCGACGACAAACTGCTGCTTCGCCAGTTCGTCGGCAGCTTAGCGGAAACAGCCTTTGAATGGTATTCGGAGCTACCTAACGACTCTGTCAAAATATTTGCGGAGATGGAGCTACTGTTTACACAAAGATTTGCAAGCGCTAGTGAGCGCACCCCGATCACCGCATTGATCAACGCTAGGGTAAGGCCAGGAGAAACATGGGTTCAATACGCAATACGATGGCGAAACTTATGGTCGAAGGGCGAACAACGCATCGAAGAAGTACCTGCGGTAGGCATGTTCATGGGCACTCTTGATCCGCAAGCGACCATCTCGTAATTCATGATGTTTTTCAAGCCAACTACTTTTCAGGCCTTGATTGACAAGTTGGCCCAAATGGATTAGATGGATCATAGATTATCTCTTTCAAAGACGGATCCTCGGAATGAAAAGGGGAAAGGAAAAGAAACTTTCGTCGCCAATACTCAACAACAGCCGAGCAACTTAAAGCCAGTTGTCCGTCGAAACAATATGCATCCACGCCCATCCCTTGAGGAAAGACTAAGACGTCCTTACTCGTTTCTTCAGGATAAAATGAGAAGACTGTTCGAGCTGGCAGCGTGCAACAGACTCATTAATCTGCCGAATCCAAAACGTCTGTTGCAGCCAGGCGATGTCAACGATCTCAATTATTGCCTTTACTACCAGACGGTAAGCCACCCGATCAAGGATTGCTTCGTCTTTAAGAGATGGATCGAGGATCAGTACCTACAAGGCAAGTTTGCGCTGTCCGAAAAGTGGAAAGTAAACCCACCACAGCCTCACACTCCTAAGAAGACGGACACACCGGGGGCAACTTGTTCTTTCATTGAAGAAGCTCCATGGGAAATCGTGCTTTCAGCAAAGACCAAAAGAATGCTGAATGAGCTTCAGATATGCCCGGCGATCAGGTAGAAGAACCCGCTGGAACTCCAAATCACTGAAGGGATGCTGAAGCCGTGCCCAACTCCAAAGATCGGTGGTGATGGCCCAAGTACTCACACCCAGCCGTCGAAATCTTCAAAGAAGAAGAAGAAGAGGTCCAAAAAGCCCGTGAAGCCTGGCAACAAGCGCACGGACTTACAGAAACAAATTGACGCGCTGGAAGAATACAATCAAAAGGCTCGGACTCCCATCACACTTCAAGAGTTCCTCAACCACGTCTTTCAGGAGGAAGATGATGGAGAAAGCTCGTCGGATGAATCCAAGGGATACGTGGTGAGTTGTCATGTGATCTCCCACTCATTTACGGACGATGAAAAAACTCCTTGCACTGAGAAACTGGGGGCAGAGCCTGAGCCGGAATTCGTGTGGCCGTCAGACGAAATGATCGACGCTTTTCTAGATGAGATTCGTCTAAAAAGTAAAGCTGATCGGGAGCGCGAGATGGCCATATTTGAAAAGGCCAAACGCCGGCGACTGGACAAAAGGGTCGAAACACTCCCACCAGATCAAAGTACATCCACCGCAAATGTAAGCAGGATCAAGACAAGGAAACGATTCACCAAATCCATATCAATGGGGATGAAGCTGCCCTCTTTCAGAGAAAATTCTCCTGGCGGTATACATCTTGATGAAGCGGACGTGCATCCTAACTTCTGCTTATATCATCAGAAGATCGCACATCCTACTGAGGACTGCAACTCTTTTAAGTTTTGGTGGCAAGGGTATGTCACTCACAGGCAACATTTCAACAGGATAAAGCGTGAAGCTCGTAGACAGCGGAAAAATACGACAGATGAGCATAAAAGAATTGCTAGCAATTGTCATAGGGTTGATCCCGAGAGACCGCGAGTTCTCATCTTCGGGAGTGACTCCGACGAAAAAGTAACCCTCGGCCCTCTCTTCAAGGAACCCATCTCTGAGACGAAAGAATTGAGGAGTTGCGAGAACATTCATCCGTGCAATCGTACGCTACCCGGGAAGAATCTCGGATCCGCAAACAAGGGATCAAACAAAAAGGATAAAGGGAAGGGAAGAACGACCTTCGTCGCCAACGCTCAACAACAATCGAGTGACCCTAGACCGGTTGTTCGCCAAATCAACAAGCGGCAACCCCTCTATGAAAAGTTGAAACGACCTTACTCATTTCCCCTAGATGAAACAAAGAGGCTGTTCGAACTAGCAGTGCGCAACAGGCTTATCACTTTACCGGAGCCGAAACACCAGCTACAACTGAATGATGTCAACAATTCTAATTATTGCCCTTACCACCAAGTATTGGGCCATCCAATCGAAAACTGCTACGTTTTCAAAAACTGGGTTGAAGATCAATACCAACAGGGTAAGTTCGCGCTGTCCGAAAACTGGAAGGTAAGCCCGCCACAACCACATGCTCCGAGAAAGGTGGATATGACGGGGGCATCATGCTCATTCATAGGGAAAGCCACATAGACCGAAAAGTGAGTAAACTAGAGATTCGTCTCAAATACGGCGATGGCGGACCGAAACGTCCTTAAACTAATGGCGGACCGCAATGTCCTAAAACTTGCAAATGACCGAAACATCATTAAACTACTCCCAACCCACAGTATCTTCAGGCTGACGTGGTAAAAAAAAACCTGTACGTTCACAAGCAAAATGGGCACAGATGAAAACCCGAAAGGGCTCCGTGAGTAAAAACAGCAGGGCTACCGGCGAGTGTTCGTGAAAACCCGAAAGGGCGCGACCTCGTTTAAAAAAAAAGAAGAAAAAAGAATAAATAAATAAATAAATAAATAAAAAGAATGGTATGTCCATAAGCAAAGTGGGCACGGATGAAAACCCGAAAGGGCTCCGTGAGTAAAAACAGCAGGGCTACCGGCGAATATTTGTGAAAACCCGAAAGGGCGCAGACTCGTTAAAAAAACTGCATGTTCATAAGCAAAATGGGCACGGATGAAAACCCGAAAGGGCTCCGTGAGTAAAAACAGCAGGGCTACCGGCGAGTGTTTGTGAAAACCCGAAAGGGCGCAACCTCGTTAAAAGACACTTACAAGGTCCTCTCGACCTTGTAAGGAGAAACCACCCGCATGAGATCCTTACGACTCACAAAGGAAGTAACACACTTAGGGATCCTCACGATTCCTAAGGGAAAATTACACTTGCGAGATCCTCATGACTCGTAAGGAGAACTCTCTTATGGGACCCTCATGGCTCATAAGATTTGAAAGTCTTAAGTTACAGAGACCTGAACCTGTTCTCAAGCAACCGCCGCAACCTTCGATATGGCCCTACAAGCGGCTCAATCCTGACCCTTGTATACAATCCATGGGTGCAAATAAACATTTCCCTAACCAAGTCCCATCCGTGACTAGGGATGTGTCCATATGGTGAACAACCCTTGTAAGTCCTCTCGACTTATAAGGAGAAAACTCTCTTGTAAGATCCTTACGACTTACAGGGGAACATACACTTAGGAATCCTCACGATCCCTAAGCAGAAAATGCACCTACGAGATCCTCATGACTTGTAGGGAGAAATACCTTTGTGAGACCCTTACGGCTCATGAAATCAAAAGCCTTAGTCGACGGGATCCTAACCCTGTTCGCTAAGCCACCTTTGTTCAACGACGACAGTGGAAAATGATGATTCGCTCCTGGCAATATCCCAGTCGTAGCGATGCTGATGCCTAAACCGATATCAAATTCCAAGTCCTTTTACGGCAAATGATGATTCACTCCTGGCAATATTCCAGTCGCAGCGATGCTGATGCCAAGATTGGTATCAGGTCCCAAATCCCCTACTCGGGAGGAAAAATCAGTGAGCCAAAAAAAAATGCATATGAAATAGCCGAAATGATAGGGCAACTTGCAACAAAATCAGCAAGTAAAAATGTATGCATACAAAAACAGCCGAAATGATTGGGCAACTCGCAATAAAAAGCAGCGAGTAAAAAGGAAATTAGCCGAAATGATTGGGCACCGCGAAAAATAGCCGAAATGATTGGGCAATCGCGACCTCCGCGATATAATAGCTGAAATGATAGAGCATCGTGGAAATAAAAAAAATCTGAAAGAATGAAACTTTTTGCCCTGCAGATGAGGTCACATTGACCCCTGTATACAATCCATGGGCACAAACAAAGAGAGAACCATACCTTCCCAACAGGCTCTATCAGAAAGCGAAGCCAAGTCTCGACGGTTCATAGACAACCTAGAGACAATCTCGACATTTGTCGTAATATTGCAGACACAATGTCAACAAACGAAGCAAAAGAAGATCCCTAGCTTCAGGGTCTCGACGTCGATATCGACAACTTAGAGATCACCAAAGGCGTTTCTCCTCATTTCAACCAGATGCAAACGTGACGTCAACAATCGACCTCAGAGTCGCAACGAAACGGAACCATGGCAAACTCCCTAGTTCCAAATCTCAATGGCCACATGTACAGCCTGGAGACCAACAACGGTGTGCCTCCTCATTCCAGCAGGACATAGATGCTACATTATCAAACGAAGCCACTGCATAGTCCCTAGTTCCAAATCTTAACGGCAATATCTACAGCGTAAGAATCAGCAACGGCGTTCCTTTGCAATCCAGCAGGATGCAGATGCAACGTCAACAAGATAACCCATGGTCGAAACAAAGCGAAGCGACGGCAAAATCCCAGCTTCACCTCACTCATTACAGCAGACGAGATGTCAACAACGGCGTTCCTTTGCAGTCCAGCAGGATGCAGATGCAACGTCAACAAGAGACCCCATGGTCGAAACAAAGTGAAGCGACGGCAAAATCCCAGCTTCACCTCAGCATTCGTCTCATTACAGCAGACGAGATGTCAACAACGGCGTTCCTTTGCAGTCCAGCAGGATGCAGATGCAACGTTAACAAGAGACCCCATGGTCGAAACAAAGTGAAGCGACGGCAAAATCCCAGCTTCATCTCAGCATTCGTCTCGTTACAGCAGACGGGATGTCAACAACGGTGTTCCTTCGCAAGTCCAGCAGGATATAGATGCAACGTCAACGAAAGACCCCATGGTCGAAATAAAGCGAAGCGACGGCAAAATCCCAGCTTCACCTCAGCATTCGTATCGATACAGCAGACGAGATGTTAACAACGGCGTTCCTTCGCAGTCCATCAAGATGTAGATACAACGCCAACGAAAGATCCCATGGTCAAACAAGCGGAGTAACGGCAAAATCCCAGCTCCACCTCGGCATTCGTCTTGATACAGCAAACGAGATGTCACGACAGCGTTCTTCCTCCAACAGGATTCGGACGTGACAAAGAAAACGAAGCGAAAGCCAAATTCCTAGCTTCAAGGTCTTAACGGCGAGTCATATAAAGCCTGAAAGACAACTGGAGATCATCTCACACCAGTGCGGAATGGTCACCACTTCGACGTTCGTCTCGACACAGCAGACGCAACATCATCAAACAAACGGAGCCACGGCAAAATCCCTAGTTCCAAACCTCGACGGTTCACCAGCAACCTAGAGACAACCGCGACGTTCGTCTCGATACAGCAGACGAGTTGTCACCCCAACGTTCTTCCTCTAACTGGGTTCAAACGCGACAATCAAACAAACGGAGCCACAGCAAAATCCCTAGTTCCAAACCTCGACGGTTCACCAGCAACCTAGAGACAACCGCGACATTCATCTCGATACAGCAGACACAGTGCCAGCAAACGAAGCGAAGGCCAAATTCCTAGCTTCAGGGTCTTGACAACAACTCACCTAAAACCTGAAAAACTATCGGAGATCATCCCACACCAGCGCGGAGTGGTTATGACTCATCGGGCTCTCCAAAATGAGCCTAACCTCAAGTAAAAAGCGGCATGGCAAAATACCTAACGCTTGCTCTTCCGACGGTCAAACTGCCAAGGAGGATTGCTTGAAGACGTCTTGTCCAGCCCCCGAAGGGATCAGAGACACGGCAGTTGCAGGGATACTCTAACAGCACGATTTCCTATAGAGGAATATATCAGCTTATGCGACGGTACGACGGCCAAAACCCTAAGTACCACAGACCCTAACGGACTTCTGTCGTAAAGAGCAGAGGTTAACTGTGGCGTTAGGATATTCTTGTGAGAAATGCTCGATTCGTCTCGACTTGTGAAGAAAGTGATGTCTTTGCGAGAACTTCTCGATGCGGCTCGACTCGTAAGATAAAGCCTTAGGCAGTAAGGATTAAAAAACCTGTTTCCTAAGCACTGGGACCCTGCAAGTTGGCCCAAAACGGTCTCTTGCACACTATCCACGGGTCTCACTCTCCCAACTCGAATCTCGACAAGAAGGGAAACAACCGCTTACGGGTCCTCTCGACTCATAAGAGGGAAAATTCTCTTATAAGATCCTTACGAATTATAAGAGAAAACACACTTAGGAGTCCTTACGATTCCTAAGGAGAAAATACACCTATGAGATCCTCCCGATCCGTAGGGAGAAAAGTCTTTGTGAGACCCTCACGGCTCATAAAGTTGAAAAGTCTTAGACTACAAGGACCCTAAACTTGTCTCCTAAGCCGTCGATTCCATGGCTACTCATAACTTTGCAATACTTCACCCACGTACATACTTACGTGGGTAAAGTAGTGGGGGGCATTTGTTCCCGCCAAAATTTTGGCTCAAAACCCGCTCCGTATAAAATAATAACAAAAAAATAACAATAAATAAATAAATAATAATAATGAAAGAGAAAATCTCCCTTTCAGGGCAAAGCTCTGTTCAAATCCCAAGGCAGGAAATGAAGCAATGCTTCTGTTTCCCCCAATCAGAGCAAAACTCTGTTTTAAAAGATAATAAAAAATCAAATCTTAAAATAAAGAAGCAACGTTTCAGCTAACTTGCGCTCTGCGCTGCGCGACACGTGGCAGTGCAGTTGCGCTAGCGCTCTGCGCTGCGCGACACGTGGCAGCGCAGTTGCATTGCGCAGTTGCGCTGCGCGATACGTGGCAGCGCAGTTGCGCTGCGCGATACGTGGCAGCGCAGTTGCGCTAGCGCAGTTGCGCTGCGAGACATGTGTCAAGCGTAGGTGCGCTTGCGCCAAACAGAATTAAAATTCCAGTAAGATCTTTCTGTTCTTGTTAAAACAAGAAGATTGTCTTCTGTAAAACAGAAGCCCTTGGATCAAAGATCCAATGGTGGGGAAATATCCCCAAATCACTCAGAGAAAGATCTCTTTTAACCAACCTAACAAATCATTTGGCACTATAAAAAGGCCCCTAGACCCCAAGTCTAAAACACAACAACACAGAGAGACAAAAAACTCAGAAACAGAGAGAAAACTCTAAAGAATTTTGAGAAGAACTCAAGAAGGAAAAAAAAAAGTAAAAAACCTTTATAAAAAGAAGAATTTCTTCTGAATAGATCATTGATCTAAGAACAAGATCAAGGATCTTCAATAAAAAATAATAATAACAAAGGCATTGCCTTTTTTATGAACCATTGGTTCTGTAATCTAAAAGATTCTTTTCTTGAATCCAAAATTGGATTAAGATTTATTAAACAGTGCATTGCACTTGAAAACCTGCACTGTTGCGCTCTCGGGTTGGCGCAAGCCACCAGAGAGCACCACGTGTCAGCCCCATAATAATCTGCGCTATGCGCTTCCAAAACAGTGTAGGGTTGCTAGGCACGCTCACAAGGTTCTACGAGGCATCAACCATGCCCGATTTAAAATTTTAGCCGTGCCGAACAACCCAAAGCCGGATCTTTAAACTGGGGTTTAGGCGAAAACTAACATGTTAAACACTTTAACACTAAGTGAGAGGGATTACAACCTTTGTAGATCCGGTCCTTCACTTCTAAAGCTCCGTGTTGAAGTCCCTTCGCTGCGATCATTGTGTTCCGGACTCTCGAGAGGTTCTACGAAGAGAAAGATGCAGTCTTGCTTCCGATCTTCGATACAAAGATGATCTACCTTGAAGTTTCGTTAACACAAGCTATCACTCATGAAATGATGTGAACACTCTCATCTAAAGGGCAAGGGAAGATGAGGATGATGAAATAGGATTTTTGCTCTCTTTATTTATCTTTTTCTCACATATTTTCATCACAAATATCAAAGCATGAAAGCTTTGCATGAAGAACTCAAGGAAGAAGAAGAATAGTGATCCAAACCTTTTGTGATGAATAATGAAAAGAATAATATGATGAAAAATAATGCAACCATGGTTGACTAAACCATTGTAGAGAATTAACCAAGGGCTAGGGTTTGGGTTGGGTTAAGTATGAGTCATAGATAAAAATCTACACAAATATCTTTATCATGACAAAAGAAAAGCTTCTAGAATCAACTAGAAGTGTTAACCCTAATCCAAACCCTAATCATGTTTAAAATCCACTAATCATGTTGCATTAGTTATCATATTATGTTACAATATTATATATCACATATATAATATTTATCGTAACAAAATAAAATAATACAATTAACATATATCGCATATATATCAATGTATTACCCGAGTGAGAAAAAGAATCTTTTAGTGGACTAATATTAGTTAATGTAATTCAATATATCATATATATTATTATACATTAAATTATTGAATCAACACTTGATCCGACAATCCGGCTATATCGCATATAACCGACTAATATTTATCCGTACCGATTCATCGAATCAACACTTGATCCGATGACCCGGCTGATATCAAATATCGCGAGAATAGAATACGGTATCTTATAACGCATTATCCTCGGTCCCGCACATATCACATACGTGCCCCTACTCCGTTTTGCTTGAGTCAAGAAACCTCTGTGTAGGACTCTAAAGAATCGTCAATACGCCGGCAGTAGGTGATGATCATATCAAACACCCACAAGCTGCAAGCGGTCAGCTAAACGTAACAGCTACTCAGGTATTGAGCGCTCAGAAGATCAACAAGGAAGCCTGTAAATTCTCCTGTGAATCCAAACAGTAACACTCCCGTACAGTCCGGTCTCGTCGTCTGATATGTCGCATATCTCGCCTAGGGGTGGTAAACGTCAGACCCCAGTAGCTCGATAAGTCGTGTCGATATGAAGTCTATAACAGTTTGAGAAACTACTGATAACACTTACCAATAAATCTCAGCAACCCTGGCCAGGGATTTCCGGTTATATCCAATCGAACACAGCACAACATCAACTCCCTATACCGGGAGAGACGAATCCCCTCCTATCGCTCATTGCCTCCATGTGATTCGGGACTGTACCCAAAAGCCACCTTTTTGCACGCCCTCTTGGACGTGGTATGATGGAAATCAAAGCACAGTGGGAATCACACAAGACTCTATGACGATCTCGGGTCAACAGACTACTCTGTACCAGTGTCACCGGAGAACTGCCATCTGACGTGATGTATAATACCATCTGGGAGTTCTCGGCGAGTCCGTCCAGTGTACCCAGTCACCACTGAGCACCCATACACCATCCTTGATGTCAAACACCAATGGATATGAGATCATCCATCGCCCATCATATGGGTCAAGATGCGTATACGCTAGTCTACTCTGGTGCATCGATGCCCTGTCTCGATACACCATCGACTAGGAACAGTTATAGGATATACTCATCGACTACCGTGGCCCCACTAGTATGATCTCATCATAGTCCCAGTAGTCGAGTACATATCCTAAGGGCTTTATCAACATGTAACATAGAGACAATCAGAGTACATGTTAAGATAAAGAACAACCAGATAGCGTACTATCATGTCGAGCAAGAAAGTCCTCCCTATATATGTCCAAGAATCCATTACAATATATATCGTATGTACAGTAATGGCCTCTAGGGCATACATATAACTAACAAACAGAGCATTGCTCTCTTAAATTGGCGCACTGCACTAGAGTGCGCCACGTGTCAGCATAGCAATAGCGCAGCGCACTGCGCTTGCGCTCACCAGAGCATGATACGTGTCACCCCCACATGAGTTTGCGCCTTGCGCTCCTCAATTGGCGCAAAGCGCCTGACAAGCCACGTGGGGCACTGTCAGAACATTTAATACAACGCATTATTAAAGGGCAAAGCCCAGTTAAGAGGTCCACTGGACCAAAACAAATGCTCTGCATTATTAAAGAAAAGGGGCAGAGCCCAAACAAAGGCCTAATAGGCCACATGCAAATGAAAGGTTAAACATTTTCAACTGGACTTAACCCAATCATGGCCATAAGTACTCAAATTAAATTGACTGAGCATGGCTGCTCCCTTAAATCAATTTACATCCGGTTCAAGGGTACATCTCTGAACTCCTCTGACATCTGTCGTTGTAATCCTTCAACGTCGTCAGAGAGGTGACGGGTCCCGATAGCCATACATTCAATAGACCCCCACGTCCCTAAACTGGAACTTGGACCACCACGTCCCTAAACTGGAACTTGGACCACCATGTCCCTAAACTGATAATGGACTACTATGTCCCTAAACTGGAACAATAGAGCCCCCAAATGCTCTTTTGTCAGATCTAAACGATCCCGTTTAAGTTGATCTTAGCCTCAAATATGGCTAACGCATTCTTAAACCTTCAAACAGACTTTAGTCCCAAATCTAGATCCCCCAATCAACTTTGGCTCAAGGGTACATCTCTGAACTCCTCTGACATCTGTCGTTGTAATCTTTCAATGTCGTCAGAGAGGTGATGGGTCCCGACGGCCATACATGTAATGGACCCCTATGTCCCTAAACTGGAACAATAAAGCCAATTGCTCTTTTGTCGGATCTAAACGATCCCGTTAAGTCGATCTTAGTCCCAAACTGGACTAACATATCCTTAACAACCGTTTGAGTTGATCTTAGCCTCAAATACGACTAACGTATCCTCAAACCAAAACCCCAAACCCAAATCTAAGAAAATACGGATTTGGACTAATCCACGTCCTACAGGCGACGACATAAATTAGTCTCCATATATAATCCACGGGCAACCACAAACAAAACAAACACCCACGATACGAAGTGACCATCTGGAGAAGGAGAAAGTTGTTACCGCGATGCGGTAGCGTAATTAACTGCAGGGGCTTGCGCTTGCAGGGAAGAGCATCCCCACAATCAAAAACCCCTCAAACAAGGGGGAATCTGATGAAGTCTGCTACATCAGCCGCATCCGTCTAAACCTCCGATACACGGTGCCATAAATCAACTTGGCATCTTCGGAGAGGTGGACGGATAAAACCATATAGCATCTGCCCCGAATCTCAGGCAAGACGCCCATGTCTTGGCCGCCATTTGGAGGGGAACAGAGGGTTTGCTCAAGAACAGGTTCAGGTTTCTGTAACTTAAGACTTTCAAATCTTATGAGCCGTGAGGGTCCCATAAGAGAGTTCTCCTTACGAGTCGTGAGGATCTCGCAAGTGTAAATTCTCCTTAGGAATCGTGAGGACTCCTAAGTGTGTTGCTCCCTTGTGAGTCGTAAGGATCTCATGCGGGTGGTTTCTTCTTACAAGGTCGTGAGGACCCTGCAAGTGTCCTTTAATGAGGTTGCGCCTTTTCGGGTTTTCACAAACACTCGCCGGTAGTCCTGCTGTTTTTACTCACGGAGCCCTTTCGGGTTTTCATCCGTGCCCATTTCGCTTATAGACATACCGTCTTTATTTTTATTATTATTTTTTTTATATTTTTTTTTGTATCGGCTTTGAGATGCTGCAATCCACCGTAGTTTATTGACATCTTGGTCAACAGCTAGTTTTAGGACATAGTGGTCCATTGTTAGTTTAAGGACGTTTCGGTTCGTTATTAGTTTAAAGACATTTCGGACCATTATTAGTTTAAGGACGTTTCGGTCCGTTGTTAGTTTAAGGATGTTTCGGTCCGTTCAGGAGAAGGCCGGCTACCGCTTATAGAGTTTGAGCTTAGGAAGATAGCGAGCGGACATAGTCGTCGTCATCTATCATTGACCTAGGCTGTAGCTCATTAAGCGTAGTATTTCTTCAGGAAGCGACCGTTTATTGGCCTGAAAGGCCTTTCACCGTGCATATCCATGAGTAGATAGGCTCCACCCTACAGACCTTGTCTATTATGTATGGGCCTTCATAGTTCGGCTCGAATTTTTCCCGCTTGGCGCGATTGGGGATCATAGGTCTTTTGACCACTAGCACGAGTTCGCCTTGGTGGAATGTTCTCGGCCTGGTCAATCTTTCATATGAGCGCGTCATCTTTGATTTATAAGCCTCCAGATTTTGTTGCGCTATGAGCCGGGTTTCATCAAGGGCGTCAAGCTCCTCAAGCCGAAGTTGAGCATTTTCTTCGTCCGTCAGCTCGTAGTGGACTGCCACTCGTAGAGAAGGTAGCTCTATCTCGAGGGGGAGTATCGCTTCTGTACCGAATACCAATGCGTATGGCGTTGTGTTCGTGGCCGTCTTGAACGTAGTTCGATACGCCCAGAGAGCTTCTTGTAACTCTCGTGCCAGTCCTTCTTATTTCGGGACACCGTCTTCTTTACGATCTTCGTCAAGGTCTTGTTGAAAGCCTCAGCTAGACCGTTAGCTCTCGGGTTATAAACTGAGGAATATCTCCAGTCTATGTTGTATTGTTGTGCGAAGCGACTAATCTTGTGGTTTCTGTAGGCTGGCCCGTTATCGGAGATGATCCGTCTCGGAGTTCCAAACTGATAAATGACGTATGTCTTGAAGAAGTGGAGGATATTCTCCGTCTTCACTTCGCTCAGTGGTACTGCTTCTGCCCATTTGGAGAAGTAGTCAGTCGTCGCCAAAATGAACCGATGTTCTCTGGTCGATGCCGGTTCGATGGGGCCGACTACGTCGGTTCCCCACATTTCAAACGGCCAGCTAGCCACTGTTGGATGTAAAGGATTTGGGTGCTGATGGATAAAGTCCCCATGAATCTGGCATGAGTGGCATTGCTTCGCATATTCGAGACAGTCGTGAATCATCATGGGCCAATAATAACCCATTCGTTTGATCTTCAACTTCATCTTCGGACCTGCTTGGTGAGAACCGCAGAGCCCGTCGTGAACTTCTTGAACGACTCTTTTCGCCTCCTCAGATCCCAGACATCTCAACCACAGATAATCAAACAACCTCTTGTACAGAGTATCATTGACGAAGGCGAAAAACAGAGCTCGTTTCATAAGCTGATGTCTTGAGGACGCATCTTCAGGTGTTCGACGGGATTTGAAGTAGTCTATGAAGACTTCTCTCTAATCCTTAGCCTTTTCCTGGTCTTTTATCTACATAGCCATTTGCTCAGTCATTCCCTTTTCTTCGGATGATTCTGAAGACGGAGATATTTCTGCGGGGGCAAGCACCCGACGGCTTTGTACCACGATCCTCACATCATCGAGGTTCTCATCAGCCAGTTCTTTAGCGAGCTTAGCCAATGCATCCGCTTTGCTATTTTCTGTCCGCGGTATGTTTTCCAAAGTGTAGAAAGGAATTTGGGTCAACAATTGTTGTACTCTCTCGCCATATTTGACCAGTTCGGGTTTGCACATTTGGTAGTCACCATTCACTTGGCTAACGACCAGTTGGGAGTCTCCATATATGAGGAGGTTTTCAATTCCTATGTCGATGGCGATCTCGAGACCTGCTATCAAAGCTTCGTATTCGGCTTCATTGTTCGTCCTTGGCTCTGTCAAGGAGAAGGCGAATCGCATTATCCCTCCTTGTGGGGTTACGAAGATAAGGCCTATCCCTGATTTGATCATAAGGGTGCTTTGTTTGCGCTTTTTCACGAAAGACGCTCCATCAGAATAAAGTTCCCACCGGTTACCACCACCGTCGATCGCATCAAACGCGTGTTCGTCTGGCAGTTCGCAATTCAAAAGGGAATTGGCCGGTATCGGATGTTCAGCGAGGAAGTCGGCGATGGCCTGGCCTTTGACTGCTTTAAGAGGTTGATAAGTTATCGAGAACTCCATCAAGAGCAAGGCCCATTTAGAGAGCCGACCTGTCAATATGGCCTTTGACATCAAATATTTGAGAGGGTCCACCTTCGATATGAGACGGACTTCATGCGCCAATGCATAGTGCCTGAGTTTTGTTATCGCGAAGATCAACGCTAGGCAATGTTTTTCGATGGGAGAATAATTGCTTTCTGCCCCAAGTAGAACTCGACTCAAATAATAGAGAGCTCTTTCTTTCCCTTAGTCATTCTCTTATGCCCATAACGCGCCTAAAGAACCTTCGAGGGCGGTTGTATAAAGAATGAGAGGCTTTCCTTTGACCGGAGCAGCCAGCACTGTAGGGCTCTGTAGATACTGCTGTCCTCTTTTCCGGACGCCATATAGACGGTGTGCACCACCATGCCCCCAGAATTGGGACGTTTAGGTTCAGTGGTCTTGCGATTCGTCGTAGACTCAGGGATTTTCTCCAGCCTTCTTTTCTTGTGAGCGGTCGAAGTTGAGGGGGCCCTTGTAGTTGGCACCCAAGTAGCTATCGCCTTTTGTGGCTTGATAGGACGGTCCTCTTCCCGCTAAAATTTCACCTTTTTCTGTCGGCGAGGATAATCTTGATCAATTACCGAGTCTTGGACTTGACGCCAGACCTTGTAGATTTTAGAGGACAGTCGTTGAGGGGGCTGTTCCGGCTTCACCTTTGTAGCGCTCTCCATAGGTGGAGGAGATCTTTTCAGCACAGCGGTCGGAGAGTTCTTGCGGACCTTCCTAATTGGTTCAAAGCTGTTCCCAGTTGGAACAGCAGCATCAATTTCCGCCGTTGGAGTCGGCGGAGTCAGTCCAGGAGGAGAGTTGCCCCCAGCCTTCCTTACTCGGCGCCAGTGGCATATCCTTAGTAGGAGGAGTGTTGTCTCCTGAGGGTTTTCAGCGGATTACACCCACAAAATCCTATAATAAAAGAGAGATGGTGAAATTTATATAAAGATAAGAACTATAAAAGAAAGAACTTGAAAATAAGAGTTTTCAACTATACCAGCTTTTCAGTTGCTATGAGCCCTATCTTAATGGTCATGAAAAAATGTTAGAAATCACACTATCCCTCAATAAAACATCGCCTTTAGTTTTCATTCCTACCTTTCTTCCAAACATTGATCATATACCCCTATGTGTATGAACTGGACATCCCTACACTCAGAGAATTCAATTCAAGCTATCATACTCTTGTCCATCTACCTTAGTACTTTTTAATAGATATTTAGATGGAATTTGCTCACACATTCTTCATGCGACCGTTAATACTTCTTGAGGTACTAACCGACCGATTACTCATGTGCTTGCTAATTAGGTTTTTTTCCTCGTCTTGCAATACCTAAGACTTAGCAGTGACTCCCAAACCAGTTGGTCTAAGGCACTAGGTGATAAAACGCTCTCGCTATATTTTTTATTGTTGCCTCGGTGATAACAAAACCAGTGTTCATTTTTCTTTTCACCATTTTATCTTTTATTCTCCACTTTTATTTTCTTCATACTTTGGATTTTAGGCAAGAGCATTTCAAGGTATCCTCTACTATCCCGAGTTTCAAGATGTGTGTAAGTGCGTATAGTAGGATATCAACGTTCAAATGTTTGGCTTCCAGAATAGGAACTATTTTTCAGGCTTATGTTTATCCTCAGATTAGTAATTTCCTTCATCTTACTAACCCTTGGGACAACAACTCATAACTACTTATTACTAGTTTCATTTAAGAAAATATCTAACTTTCTTGTTTTTCTTAAACTATTCCTATCTTTTAAATATAATTTTTCACTTTCTACTCTTTTATTATCACAATTTTTTTGTGTGTGCTTATATATAGTATAATGCAAAGTAGGGCGTAAATAAGCACAGGAGCGCTGAAAAACGACTTCTTGGGAGCTTCTTGCGATGGTACAGGAGCGCTGAAGCTCGTTGGCGGGAGCATGGTCCCGAAGAATAGCCCAATGGTGGCTTGAGTTACCTGCTCCACTGGCATAGTGAAAAGGGAGGCCGCTTGGGGCCCGTAGGTTACTCCTCCAGATGGGACAGAGCAAGAGTTGCTGTTGCAGTTAGTGCAGTTTGAAGCCATTGATTTCTTGAAGAGCTTGAATATTCTGCACCCTGCATCGACCTTGGTCTTTGGCATGTGCCAGTTGTTTGAGGACCGATTCCATCGGCAAGGCTGCTGCTTGAGGAGCCTGCCTGTGGACGACAGACATCCTCTGGGCTTCCTCCATCGGCGTTGAGGCATCGAGGGTGGGAGGTGGGAACATCGACCCAAAAAGAAGCCCGTTGATTTCTTGAAGAGCCGGATTGCAGAGATTTGAGCCTGCAAATGACCACTACTTGACTCCGCCGGATATGACAGAGCCTGAGTTGCTAGGGTGGGAGCAAATGCCATTCTTCATAGAGACGAAATGCCGACTTCAATATCCACTCCCCTAAGGGCAACCAAAAACATACACACCGCGATTATTTGATCGCGGGAAAAACACGACACACGAAGTGTGGAGTGGAAAGAAGAAAAGGTCCCACCGGGCGTGCCAGAATCTGTTCCCCTCTGAAAAACGGCGCGACAGACGTCTTGCCTGAAATTCGGGGCAGATGCTAATTGGTGCTATCCGTCTACCTCTCCGAAGATGCCAAGTTGATTTATGGCACCATGTATCGAAGGTTTAAACGGATGCGTCCGATTTAGCAGACTTCGTCAGATTCCCCCTCGCTTGAGGGGTTTTTAATTATGGGGACGCTCTTCCCTGCAGGCGCAAGCCCCTGCAGTTAATTAGGCTACCGCATTGCGGTAACAACTTTCTCCTTCTCCAGATGATCACTTCGTGTCGTGGGTGTTTGTTTTGTGTTCGGTTGCTCGTGGATTGTATACGGAGACTGAGTTATGTCGTCGCCCGTAGGGCGTGGACTAGTCCAAATCCGTATTATCTTAGATTTGGGTTTGGGGGTTTGGGTTTAAGGATACGTTAGCCTCATTTGAGACTAAGATCAACTTAAACGTTTGTTAAGGATACGTTAGTCTAGTTTTAGACTAAGATCAACTTAACGGGATCGTTTAGATCCAACAAGAGAGCAATTAAGGGGGGCCCTGTTGTTTAGTTTAGTGACATTAGCGTCAATAGGTAGTTTAAGGACATTGCGGTCCAGTGTTAGTTTTAAGACGTTGCGGTCAAGGTTAAGGACATCATAGTCCGTAGATTTAAGGACTCCACAGTCCGGCGTTAATTTTAAGACATCACGGGCAAGGTTAAGGACATCATAGTCCGTTGTTAGTTTTAAGACATCCCGGTCAAGGTTAAGGACATCATAGTCCATGGATTTTAAGGACTCCACAGTCCGGCATTAGTTTTAAGACATCACGGTCAAGGTTAAGGACATCATAGTCCATGAGTTTAAGGACCCCACAGTCCAGCTTAGTTTTAAGACATCCCGGTCGAGGTTAAGGACATCATAGTCCGTTGTTAGTTTTAAGACATCCCGGTCAAGGTTAATGACATCAAAGTCCGTTGTTAGTTTTAAGACATCCCGGTCAAGATTAAAGACATCATAGTCTGTGGATATTAAGGACTCCACAGTCCGGCATTAGTTTTAAGACATCATGGTCAAGGTTAAGGACATCATAGTCTATGAGTTTAAGGAACCCGCAGTCCGTATCAATGTATGGTCATCGGGACCTGTCACCTCTTTGAAGACGTTGAGGAATTACAACGCCAAGTATCAAAGGAGTGAAGAGATGTACCTTTGAACCAAGGTAGATTAAATAATCTTTGGCCCAATTTGGAACTAAAACCAATTAATTATATTATGAGCCCATCAGCCCAGTTAAGTTTGAATTGAGGACTTATGACCAGCTTGGGCTAAATCCAATCATGTTTAGAATATTGGCCCTCTGTTGGTTCATTGAAGGAGAGGTTTTGCCTCTAGAAACTTAGCCAATTGGGCTAAAGCTAGTGTTAAACACTAAAGACCAACAGTGTTGAACACTGGGAATAAGATTAGCAAGTTAGTGTTAGACACTAAAAGATAATCAATGTTAAACACTAGCAACAAGGCTTTCAAATTAGTGTTAAACACTAAAGAAAATTCATGTTAAACACTAGAAACAGAGATTTCAAATTAGTGTTAAACACTAAAGCAAATCAGTGTTAAACACTGGAAACAGAGATTTCAAATTAGTGTTAAACACTAAAGCAAATCAGTGTTAAACACTGGGAACATAGTTTTCAAATTAGTGTTAAACACTAAGGAGAGAGGGGTCACGTGTGGACACGTGAGAGCGCCTTGATTCCCCTTATTTTATTCTGCCAAAGGTATTGAATACTTCCTATAATTGCTCTTGGAGCATCACGTGCTGTCACGTGATGGGAATGTGGGTTTTTAACTGTTAAAGCTTTTGACAGGGGGTCACGTGGTAGCACGTTAGGGCGCCCATAGCTTCTGTTTTCTTTTTCTTTGTATCCTCCAGGGGTCACGTGGGGCACGTGAGGCGTTGCCTCAAAGTTCTTTTCTGTGGATCTTTACAAGGTTTACGTGGTAGCAAGTGAGGCGTTGCCTCAAAGTTCTTTTCTGTGGATCTTTACAGGGGTCACGTGGTAGCACGTGACTTTGGTTCTTTGCATGTTTTAAAGATCTGTTCATCTTTTAAGAATTAAATTCTTCATAGGGTTAAAACCTAGCAATAAACTTTTAGAGGAATTAAATTCCTATTTTCTTCTAAAGAATTACATTCTTAGATAGGGTTAAACCCTAATTTTTTTTCTGCAGGAATTAAATTTCGCATATATGTAAAGAATTAGATTCTGGCATAGGGTGAAGCCCTAATTTCTTTTTTAAGGGAATTAAATTCCTGTTGGTTTGAGAGAATTAAGTTCTCAATTAGGGTTAAACCCTAGTTCTGTCCACTCTGAAGGAATTAAATTCCTATAATATGGGGTTAAACCCTAATTTTATCTCAAAGGAATTAAATTCCTGTAATTCTGTGAGAATTAAATTCTCAAAACTCAATTCCTCCTCTATGTTTTAGATCTGCATGGCAGGATCTCAACCCAATGAGAATTAAATTCTCAATTCATGGGGAGATGTGCACTTTGCAGATCCCCAACCAGAGAAAGAACTAAGTTCTTTTCTTTATATAAGAGTTAAACTCTTTTGAGAATTAAATTCTCTTTTGAAGCCTCTCTTTTCTTACCTAGGGTTTTTCTTTTGCAGAGAATCAAATTCTTCCTTCTGAATTTTCAAGATTCCAAGGCTCTATATCTCTCTCTCTGTATGTCTCTCTCTCTCTCTCTCTGTATGTCTCTATCTCTCCAAAACTCTCTCCTTTGGCTCCTATTTATAGGAGAAGGAAAAGAATCAATTTGTTTTGTAAATCTCTCATTGAAAGATTCGATTTTTTTATTGAGAGATTTGATTTATTTTCATCATTGATCTGGGCCTTTAGATTATTAGGTGAATTTTATTCACCGTTAGATTTTAAATCCAAAGATATCTCTTTGTTATTTCGTTAGATTTAGGGGGGAATCTTTCCGTGTCCAAGATTTTTCCATAAATTGGTGATGTTTAATCACCTTCAGATTCTTGATCCAACGGTTTCAGATAATTCTTTTCCATTTTGGAAAGATTTGAATGATCTCTCCTCAGAATTTAATTCTGTTAACGAAAAAGGCTTTTAAAGCCGGTCACGTGTGGCCACGTGACCCCTGGTCACGTGTGAGCACGTGACCCCTGGAATGGGCTTCTCTTCTTCTGCGCTCTGTTCTCTGCCGCTGCTTAACCATCACGTGCCAACACATGACCACTGATCACGTGTGAGCACGTGATGCCCCTTCTGAAGCTTTTTCCTAATTTTTAATCAGGGAACAAATCCCCCCACAGCGTTGTTCTCACGTGTCTGCACGTCAGTGCAACGCTGTCACTTTTGTGACCGTCGGATCTGCCGTGAGAGTGGGGTAGATGAAACGTTTTCTATCCCATCTTATAAATGCCCATGTCCTTTCAGCAGAGCGTCCACTTTGCTCATCTTCTTCCTTTGAGAACTTTCTTCTCTTGAGAATTTAATTCTCCTTTTCCAGAGCTTAGTTCTCTGCTTCAAACATTTTCCAGAGTTTAACTCTGTTGAAGGATTCCCTTTTCCTTAGGTAGTGATCCTTGAACGATCGAGACACTTTCATTTCTCCCTGGATTTTACATCCATAGCAAGGGTTCTTACCCTTTTTAACAAGAACCCATTTTTCTTCAAACAGAAAGCTATTTAATCTTCAAACAGTAGATCTCTTAGGTTTTCTCTAATCTTTAGGGAGATGATAATGGCGGTTGTCTCCACCATGGAATTTAATTCCGTTCCAAAAAAAAACTTTGAGTCTGGAAAGTGTTACTGGGAATTTAATTCCACTCTCTGAATTTAATTCCTATGAAGAATTCAGTTCTTCTCAGGGGACTTCTTGGGTTTTCCTTACCCTGAGTTCTCTTTCTTAACCGAGAGGAAGAAGTTTGTAATGAATTTCCATGATCGTTATTTCAGGTATCATGGATGCCTATTTGTATGATCTTGATGAGATCATTTCTTACGGGAATATTCGTACACTGGGCCGCAGCCAGAACCAGGAGTTCACCAACGCTCAATGTGCTGAGATCATGAGCCGCTTCGACGAGTACAATGGTCGGCTACTCCCTCGCCGCTCTTCTCTTCTGAGACTCATCGTGCTGGCGATCTGGGAGGCGCTCCCTCTCTTTTGCACCGGCGTGCCGCTCAGGGCATTGGACGCCGCCGAGGATAAGGTACATTCGGTGTACCTGATGAGCCTAATCTCGAAGAGGAAGCGAGACAACCTCATTGACCTTTTGCACCAGGCTTTTCAGCAGTCAGCCATACTTGCTGCCTATCGGAGGGTGGAGGACATTCGTAAGGACCCTGACACTTGTGATCGCGAGAGAAAACACACTAGGATGGTTCGAAATGCCTGGAAGATCTTGGACAAAGTTACGTTCGAGTTTCTCAATCCATGCCCCGCGTCTGAGGTCTTGCCATTGTAATCATTTCTTTTTATTTTGTATAAACTTTTAAAGTCTGAGTGATAAGTTTTATCATATCCTTCTGTGTTTGCATGCCCTTTTATGGGATTTTGTCATTTTTGCTATTGTTGCTGCTGCTGTGTTTAGCGTGCAGGGCACTATTTCACTTTCCAGTATACACCAAGCATGGTGCTCACGTGCTCCACACGTGGAGCCCTTTTATGGGGCTATTTAATTTTTCATGCCACATTTTCTGTGTATGGCATTAGACGCAGAAAAGGAGCCTTGGAAATAGTAACCTTTCCTTGATTTCCAATGCCTTCCCCTTTTTGGGCCTTAGAAATAGTTCCATCATGCAATGTTCTCCGCGCGTAGCATTTAATGCTCCTCTTTATAGTCTTGAGGCCATAGCCTATTTTTTCTTCACAGAGAAATCTATTCTCACTTTGGTATGATTTGTCTTGAGAAACAACTGAGTGCCATGGCCTGCAACCGCCCTCATGCTCGTCGACAGCCATGGGAAGTGCCTATCGAGGAGATGATCCCTCGCTTTGCCGCACGATTGGTAGATCCCCTCCTTACCGACGACGAAAGCGACTCAGCAGCATATGAACTCTTGACCCGTAGGGGGTTCCCCCTCCCAATGGGCTCCCTCTGGCTCTGGATGATTCTTGCTGCCGTGCTTGCTGACGTCCCTCCCCCCTGACGGAGATGACCCTGGCGATGCTTGACGCGGCTGAAGAAAAGCTCGAGGGTTTTCACGAGGCATGCCTGATTACTCAGGCTTTGAAAGATCGCTCAGTCCATCTATTGAGCCAAATAAGAGCTCGGCGGGCCGTTATGTCTGCTTTTGCGGACGAACATGGGGCCAATCGGTGGGGAGTGCCTCCTCACGAGAACCGTCGCTTTGATGTGTTGGAGAAAGCAGAGAGAGAGAGAGATGGAGAATTTTGTTCTTTGTTTTGTTAACCCTTGTGCTACCGATCCTTTGTTTGGTGACTTTTTCCCGCTAGCGTAGTATATTCAAATTAGTTTTCGCATGCTTTTATGTTGAATTTTCATGTATGCTGGGTACTCGTATGTATGTTTTTTCTTGCATAAATGAGCTTTGTGTTCTTCCCATGAGAACTTTCTTTAATTGAGAACGCTATCATCATGTTGCATGCACATCAGGGATTCGGGTATTATTTCATGCATGCTTGATAGGATATACATCGGAAATTTCCTTGTTGCTTCACATACCAGGTGATGTAGCGTATTTTAGATCGACTATTGCCGTCGAATGGAGGCTTGTTTATACAGTCTTGAGCGTACATGTCCTGTTTCAAAGGCTGCGGTCGTGAAAGCGGGCTTGCATGGTCTGATAAAGCGATGTGTGGCGAACATGGTGTCGTGCGAGAAGAGGCTCGGCCGCAAATTCTCGGAGAGGGAGCCGGCCTCTAAGGCGCTGAACGAGCTTCGAGCCAATCTTACTGCCAAGGCCAACAAAGCGTATGAACTCTGGCGAGTGCTTCAAGAGACCATCAAGGAGGTAGTGGCCATCAACAAGACCGCCGAGTTTACTCGCAAAAGAGTCGAGGCCCACAAGGCTACCGAGAAAGAGCTCGAAGGCCGGCTTGTCTCGTATCAGGCCCAGCAGGTTTAGACAGAGGCCCGTCTTCTGGCGATCCTGAATCATGAAGCTGTGGCCCAGCAAAAGAAGGATGAGCTAGTAACATAGCTAAATCACCCGCCGGCTTGAAAACTTGTATCTTTTCCTTTCTTTTGTACATACTTCTGAATGAGAGTATTTTCTTTTTGTTCTTTCATGAATTGTACTTTGTATTCATTTTGCTTTATGAATAAAGACATATTTTTCTTCTCAATGGTGTGTCTCCTTTTTATTGAATGTGTTCTGCGGACAATTTATCTTGGTCTCTTTGCAGGGCAGTGATGGCTTAGAATTCAGGGTTAAGATCTGCCTCCTAAGACTTTTAAGCTTTACGGGCCGTGAGGGTCTCATAAAGAGTTTTTCTCCGTACAGGTCGAGAGGATCCCGTAGGTGTAAGTTCTTCTTAAGAATCGTGAGGATTCTTAAGCGGGTTTTCCCTTGGGAGTCGTAAGGATCTCACAAGAAAGTTTTCTTCCTTACAGGTCGTAAGGACCCGCAAGTGCTGGGTGCGGTCGCCCTTATCCGTATTTCACGGGGTCAGGGGTTGGTTTGGGATAGTTTCCAGGGTACCGTAGTTTAAAGACATCACGGTCAAGGTTAAGGACATCGTAGTCCGTGGATTTAAGGACTCCATACTCCAATGTTAGTTTTAAGACATCACGGTCAAGGTTAAGGACATCATAGTCCGTAGATTTAAGGACTCCACGGTCCAATGTTAGTTTTAAGACATCACGGTCAAGGTTAAGGACTTCATAGTCTATGGATTTAAGGACTCCACAGTCCGGTGTTAGTTTTAAGACATCACGGTCAAGGTTAAGGACGTCATAGTCTGTGGTTTTTAAGGACTCCACAGTCCGATGTTAGTTTTAAGACATCACAGTTAAGGTTAAGGACATTATAGTCCGTGGGTTTAAGGACTCCACAGTCCAATGTTAGTTTTAAGACATCACGGTTAAGGTTAAGGACATCATAGTCCGTGGGTTTAAGGACTCCACAGTCCAATGTTAGTTTGAAGAAATCACGGTCAAGGTTAAGGATATCATAGTCCGTGGATTTAAGGACTCCACAGTACAATGTTAGTTTTAAGACATCACGGTCAAGTTTAAGGACATCATAGTCCGTGGATTTAAGGACTCCACAGTCCAATGTGTGGTTACCGGGACCCGTCACCTCTTCGAAGACGTTGAGGAATTACAACGACAAATATCAAAGGAGTGAAGAGATGTACCCTTGAACCAAGGTAAAATCAGTCAAGAATTATGGTGGTTGATCGTTAGTTTTAAGACATTACGGTCGAGGTTAAGGACATCATAGTCCGTGGATTTTAAGGACTCCACAGTCTGATGTTTGCTCTGGATGCTTCACACGGGTTTACTGCCGTGTTCGGCGAGGACCAGGCTCCGCTCTGGACGTTTTCCGCGGGGTCAAAGAGTGACGTTATCCGCGTTCCACGTGACCAGGAATTTTGCACTAGATGCTTCACACGGGTTCACTGCCGTGTTCGGCAAGGACTAGGCTCCGCTCTGGATGCTTCACACGGGTTCACTGCCGTGCTCTGCGAGGACCAGGATCCACTCTGGACGTTTTCCACGGGGTCAAAGAGTGTCGTTATCCGCGTTCCACGTGACCAGGAATTTTGCTCTGGATGCTTCCCACGGGTTGACTGCTGTGTTCAGCGAGGACCAGGCTCCACTCTGGACATTTTCCACGAGGTCAAAGAATGACGTTATCCGCGTTCCACGTGACCAGGAATTTTGCTCTGGATGCTTCACACGGGTTTGCTGCCGTGCTCTGCGAGGACCAGGCTCCGCTCTGGACGTTTTCCATGGGGTCAAAGAGTGACGTTATCCGCGTTCCACGTGACCAGGAATTTTGCTCTAGATGCTTCACACGGGTTCACTACCGTGCTCTGCGAGAACCAGGCTCCGCTCTGGACGTTTTCCATGGGGTCAAAGAGTGACGTTATCCGTGTTCCACTTGACCAGGAATTTTGCTCTGGATGCTTCACACGGGTTCGCTGCCGTGCTCTGCGAGGACCAGGCTCCGCTCTGAACGTTTTCTACGGGGTCAAAGAGTGACGTTATCCACATTCCACATGACCAGGAATTTTGCTCTAGATGCTTCCCATGGGTTCACTGCCGTGTTCGGCGAGGACTAGGCTCCGCTCTGGACGTTTTCCACGGCGTCAAAGAGTGACGTTATTCGCGTTCCATATGACCAGGAATTTTGCACTAGATGCTTCACACGGGTTCACTGCCGTGCTTGGCGAGGACTAGGCTCCGCTCTGGACGTTTTCCACGGGGTCAAAGAGTGACGTTATTCACGTTTGACGTGGCCAGGAATTTTGCCGATTATATCCGCATTTCACGGAGTTGGGATTTGACTTTCGGTGATCTGTACACCGCCGAGTCATGGAACTGGGAGTTGCCGCTGTTCCGCTTTGCTCGAGGTCGTATTTGCCGCAATGAGAAGAATGTTGAGACGATCTTTAGGTTATTTATGGCCCGTCGAGATCTGGCTTCCTCTTATGATGAAACCTGGGGGGGAGGAGTATGATCCCTTCTTTGTTTGCGACTCTGGATTGTATACAGGGATTGATGTAACATCACCTGTAGGGCATAAATTTAATTTTTATTTATCTCTTTTTCCGCGATGCTCTATCATTTCTGCTATTATATCGCGAAGGTCGCGATTTCCCCATCATTTCGGCTATTTATTTTATTTTTTACTCGCTGCTTTTTATTGCGAGTTGCCCAATCATTTCGGCTATTCTTCATGCATACATTTTTACTTGCTGATTTTGTCGCAAGTTGCCCCATCATTTTGGCTGTTTCGTATGCATGTGTGGCTTGCTGGCTTTTCGCTACAAGCTTGGATTTATACACCGATTTCGGCATCAGCAACGCTACAACTGGGATGTTGCTAGGAGCGAATCATCATTTTACTTTTTCAACATTGAACAAAGGTGGCTTAGTAAACAGGGTTAAGGGTACTGTCGGCTAAGGCTTTTGACTTCACGAGCCGTAAGGGTCTCACAAAGGTATTTCTCCCTATAAGTCATGAGGATCTTATAGGTGTGTTTTCTCCTTGGGAATCGTGAGGATTCCTAAGTGCATGTTCTCTTGTAAGTCGTAAGGATCTTACAAAAGGGTTTTCTCCATATAAGTCGAGAGGACTTACAAGGGTTGTTTACTATATGAACATATCCCTAGTCAGGGATGAGACTTGGTTAGGGAAATGTTTATTCGCGCCCATGGATTGTATACAAGGGTCAGTATTGAGCCACTTGTAGGGCAATATCGAAGGTTGTGGGGGGTTTGCTTAAGAATAGGTTCAGGTTTCTGTAACTTAAGACTTTCAAATCTTATGAGCCGTGAGGGTCCCATAAGAGAGTTCTCCTTACGAGTCGTGAGGATCTCGCAAGTGTAATTTCTCCTTAGGAATTGTGAGGACTCCTAAGTGTGTTGCTCCCTTGTGAGTCGTAAGGATCTCACGCGGGTGGTTTCTCTTTACAAGGTCATGAGGACCCTGCAAGTGTCCTTTAACGAGGTTGCGCCCTTTCGGAATTTCCCAAACACTCGCCGGTAGTCCTGCTGTTTTTACTCATGGAGCCCTTTCGGGTTTTCATCCGTGCCCATTTCGCTTATGGACATACCGTTTTTATTTTTATTATTATTTTTTTTATTTTTTTTATCGGCTTTGAGACGCTGCAATCCACCGCAGTTTATCGATATCTTGGTCAACGGCTAGTTTTAGGACATAGTGGTCCGTTATTAGTTTAAGGACGTTTCGGTCCGTTGTTAGTTTAAGGACATTTCGGTCCGTTGTTAGTTTAAGGACGTTTCGGTCCGTTCAGGAGAAGGCCGGCTACCGCTTATAGAGTTTGAGCTTAGGAAGATAGCGAGCGGACATAGTCGATGTCATTTATCATTGACCTAGGCTGTGGCTCATTAAGCGTAGTATTTCTTCAGGAAGCGACCGTTTATTGGCCTGAAAGGCCTTTCACCGTGCATATCCATGAGTAGATAGGCTCTACCCTGGTAGACCTTGTCTATTATGTACGGGCCCTCATAGTTGTTGGAGATAGTGCCCTCAGAATCAATTATTGGATCACAGGCACGTGATTACAATGATTGAGGGAGGACCTATCCCGGTAGAACAGTCTTACTCGAGATGATAGTATGCTATCTGGTTTACCTTTATCATCGTGTACTGCTTTAGGTGACCTGACAGGTCGCTATTGCACGTTGATAAAGCCCCTAGGATTCTTGCTTGACTGCCAGCAGTATGAGGGCGATCATATAAGTGAGAGCTGGAGTCTATAAGCACATCCTTAAAAGGTCCCTAGTCGTGGGAGTTTCGAGACAGGGCATCGATTCTCCAGAGTAGACTAGTGTATACAGTCGAGACCCCGACGAGGGGCGGTGGCCGGTCTCACAAGCCACTGGTGTCAGTTGGTACACCTAAGATGTATACAGGTGCTCATTGGGTTATGAGTACACCGGACAGGACTCGCCGGGAACATGCTAGTTGGTCTTATACCTGACGTCAGATAGCAGTTCCCTGGTAACATGTGTACAGGTTAGTTCATCGACCTGAGATCGTCATTTGTCTCGTATGAGTTCCCACTGTACTTTGATTGCTACCCTACCACGGCTCAAAGGAGTCGTGCAAACAGGTTTTAGTTGGGTACAGTCCCGAGCCACATGGAGGCAGTGAGCGGATTTGCAGGGGTTCGTCTCTCCCGGTATTGGGGGTGAGGTCGCGCTGTGTCTAGGAGAGCCATTACACAAAGCCCTCGGCCGAGGCAGGAGATTTACTGGTAGGTATTCCAGTAGTATCTCAGGGTGTTCTGGGCTACACTCCGACACGACTTGTACCGCTTTTGGGGGTCTGACTTTTACCAACCCCTTAGGCCCGCCATGCGATACTCATAGACGAACGGACCGGACTGTACGGATATTGTCACTGACAGGCTCAGTAGGGTGTCAGGATGAGTTCGCTCATCGACGTCCCTTTTGGTCAATAGCTGGTGGCCCGTCACGTATGGCTAATACCTCTGACGTGCTAGTGGTTAAATCCACAACCATAGTATTGACGAGTCTTTAGAGTCCACCACACTTTCAGTTACTCAGCTTTCCGGCGAAACGCTGTAGAGGCCGTATGGAGATATGGCAGGGTCCGATCAGATACGTGCGGTATTGCACGGATCAGGATCGGACGGTTTGTACTAGTGGCCGTATGGATATATGGCAAGGTTCGATCGGATACGTGCGGTATTGCACGGATCAGGATCGAACGGATATTACTAGCCGGCTTTGGTTTAAGCCGGATCCTAGTATAGTACAGTTGTTGCATTTGTATCCGGTCGGAATACAGATGCGGGTGTGTATGCACAGTGTCGGGGTTTTCCTGTAATTTATTACGGGACCAGTTTTCTGGAGTTGCCAGTTTGCATTCCGTTCCGGCCGGTTTTCATTTGTTCCTTCCCGGCCGGACTTTTCCGATGGAGGGTGTTATTTGCAATTGTGCAAATAACATTTGAGGAGGGGGTTTCTTGCACTTGTATTCATTATGATGGCATCTTTTCTTTTCCACCATCACTTGCATTAATTGTGATTTGAATGGGTATGGGTTGATTAAGGTGTTGATATGGTTGATGTTTGGATATGGTCACCTCTTGCTTTATACTACCATCACCTCCCTTCATGCTACAAATTCTTTTCCCTTCACCATTTCCTAGCAAGCTTGGCCGGCCACAATTTGGAACAGGAGGAAAAATGAGAGGTTTTCATTTGGTGTGGGAAATTTATCATCCATCTCATTTTTCATTGCTACAAAAATCCCCAAGTTCATATCTTGTTGATTCCTCCATCAAGGCAACTTCACCAACCCAAAAGAGACTATGATTCTACACTACATTCTACAGCTAATCTTGGGCGCGTCGGCTAGCCAACTTCGCGCCCGAGTTGCCTCGGTATTGAGGTGGGAGCCCGTAAAAGATGCAGACGATGTGGTGCCCTTCCGACAAGGATGCGACAACCGGAGTTTCCGCGGGAGATCGGGACGACGACGAGAAGACCGGAGGACTCGGATCACTCGGTATATCTCTCACCCTTTCTCTTGTTTGCTAGTATCGGTTAATGGTTACGATCCGGGTATATTGTCCGCGGTAGCGCCAGTTTAAAAGTTAAGAAAATTTTGATTCCGCATTTTGGCCTCGAATAGACGGCCGAGACGCTGCCGGGGCGCAACATGGTATCAGAGACAGGCCATTAACCTTGCCTAGCTTGTTCTAATGTGTTTTACTTATCCGATCGACCAAAATTCCAAAATCCGCGTTTTGCTTGCATCAGTTTTCTGTCGATTTTTTCCGGGCTCGAAAAATTTTTCAGGTTGTAAAAAAATAATGTACTGGAAATTCTAAGACTACTGGAAAAATTCGACACAGTCAGTCGATCACTCAAGCACGGAACCGCGGCCAAAACCCCCCTTGGGCCGCGGTTCCGCCGCACATTGGTGTCCTCACTGTGTCCAATTTCTCCAGTGGGCTTCTGGGCTGATTTTAGGGGTTTTGGAATATTAATATTGGGCCCAGATTTTCTGTGAGTGCTACAGTATTGCTTTGGAGCCCACTTGTTAATTTTTGATCGATTGGATATTTTAAACACATTATTTCACAGTATTTACTTTATATCTACGACCGTGAATGTCACTCGATCGGTAAATCCGGTCTAACTGCTATAGCCCGGTTAGACGGATTTGCGAACGTGATTTTCACGTTGATGTTTTGTGATTTTGCTGTGTTGTTGCGGATCGGTCGTGGGGATATCCTGGATGCAATGCTAGTACAGTTTTGTTTTATATGTACATTTGATATTGCGGGGCGAGCGTCCGACATGTGGACTGCCGTCACTGCCTGTTTGTATTATTCTTTTGGGGCACGACCTGGTTGCGGTCGATGTACCCGTTGTATGTATATTTTACTTTCTGTACTATGATTACCCCGCGGAGGGGTGCACGGATAGCCGGGTTCTAGAGGGCAACGGGCCCGTATCTCAGGGCATTGAGACGGAGGGGGCTTCAGTCTGGAATTGGCGGGCTATTCGCCACACTCGTAGAGGGTACAGGTTGACCCTGGAGGGGTGCCCAAGTTACCGGATTCCGTGAAGTGCTGGGTGGTCCATTCACGGTGCTGAAGGGGGCTGCCTCGCTTCAGGTTTTGGCGGGTGACTTGCCGTGCCCGTAGGGTTCTAGGTTTTCATTGCACAGGCTATCCACACGACCTGGGGAACGTCGGGTTTCAGCAGCGGCTCTGTGAAACCCGGGGATCCCAGATATCTGTATTGTTCTGTGATGCTGTACATTTCTGTGATGTTGCATTTTATTCACGCCTTGAGCGAAATATAATATATTGGTATATATATTAGTAGATGTTGTATATGTTTTTCATCCGCGCTAGTCCAGTCCCCGCTCTGTCGTTAGTTAGCTAACCTAACGGGTAATGACGGGACCCAGTGGCGAATGCGGATGGCATATACGTACATCAATATATTTTCGTTCTTTGTGGTGTGATCAATTAATGGGACTGCGTTGATTCGGATCAATGCAATCTAAACAAACCTATTCTGATGTTGTTGGAACATTTTTCAAAAAGCTGTTATTGCAAGGACGTTCACTTTTGTTTTGCATCGTGGTATTCATTTGGAATATCCTGCTCCTCAGTTGACGAGGCAAGGGCCGAGATCCCTTCACCGGGAGTGACCCCTTGGACAGAAGTTTGCGTCAGGGCATTAACTTCACTATAGCCGATTACTTTTGCTTTGTATCGTGGTATTCAGTTGGAATATCCTGCACCTCATTCTACGGGGAAAGAGCCGAGATCCCTTCACCGGGAGTGACCTCTTTAGCAAAGGTTTTCGTCACTATATTTTTATAAAAGGCTATGCAGTTCCTTCAACGATATCAAGTTCATTACGATAAAGGTTTTTCGCCAAAAACCAGTCGTAGCCCTCCGTCATTTCAGATTAGTATTACTTAGTATTCGTGCTGCGTATGTCGTGCTTAGCCGAGGCGTAGTGTTCGGTAGCTATGTAGTGCTTTTCTGTTGCATGGATATGAGATTGGTTAGGACAGTCGTGCGGTCATTTTGGCTCAGTCAAGGATTCGTGCGGGTGGGTCTAATGCAATCAAGAAAATGACGGGTTGAACTTGACTAGGATCCTTTGATATGTTGGCTCAGTCAAGGTCACTTGGGTCCTAGGGGTAAAAATCACATCGGGAGTTTCAAAAGAACTGAAACTTGCCAGGCATGCGCATACCTTCTGGAGTGTGGTGACTTGAGTGGATTCCGTCAAGTTATCAGGCGATGATAGTTGGATCCCGATTCCTACTGATGAGTTAGTTTACTCCTCGGGTGACCCCGACTAATTCTTCTTTCAGGTTTGGAAGAGAATTTGAGGTACAGTGGGAGGTTTCCAGATTAGATAAAGTGATAACCATTCTGATCTAGGTTAGAGTGCACGCTGAGTGTTTCTTTTCTCTCTCTCTTTGGCAGCAACCATTGACCCGACCCTAAACTATGACTCAGTAACCAAGTTGACCGAACCTTCTTAACACTGGCTTTTGGATTGTCAGAGTTGCAAACCTCATTGCCACTCCTACTTTTACCCTTTTCTCCAGGACACCCCGTATTACTACGAACGTCCACTTCCATTGGACAAAACCATCGTATGGTTATATACGAACTCGAAGGACTTCGAGGATGGTTTCTGGTTCTGGAGAAAACGAATAGGATTATTCAGTTGTCTTTTCTTTTCACCTTCTCTCATTGCGAGTACTCCTTGGTTTAAGAGATAGTACACCTATTATGCAAATTGGATAGTCTTCTTCCAAACCTTAGGCTGGTGCCGAACGGCGGGGAATGAAGAAAACCAATTAGCATAATGATGGTATGCAGAAGGTATTAAGTTAAGACAAAGCAAGGGATTAGTAAGAGGGCAAAGTAAAATGCGACTGCTATTTACGACCAAACCGAGTATATCTTCGCCAAACCTAAATCACCTTTGTATTTCTCCAGGACACTCCGTATCACTACGAAGATCCACAGTTTATTTGGATACTCCAACGTATGGTTATATACGAACTCGAAAGGAACTTGTTCCAGTTCGATGATGGATTCTGGTCCAGGAGAAATAGGAATACGGTTTATTCGGTTGTCTTTTCTCTTCACCTTCTCTCGCATTGCGAGTGCTCCTAGGATTAGGACAGTACACCCATTATGCTTATTGGATAGTATTCTTCCAAACCATAGGCTGGTGCCGAACGGTAGGGAAGGAAGAAAACCAATTGGCCTAAAGGGGTGTGCAGAAGGTAATGACTAAAGACATATAAAGGGATTTGGAGAGGTGGCAAAGAATTATACGGTTATAGTTGTGAATCTGGATAATGGAAGAGGCATTACTAAGAATACCGGAATACCCCACAGAAACATTTCAATGTTTCAGTTTCACTGTATAATGTTAAAAGAAAACTGATTTCCCGATTAGATACTTACTCCAAGGTATGTATTTACCAGGTATGATTCTCACATCTGTATGGTTTTACAGATGATGAGTGGGAATAAGTTATTGGGAATTAGGTGACCATCCTCATTATATCGGGATTCGTTGTAATTGGTGATATTTGAGGAAGCCACCTGGGTTGTTTGCCGGTCGGCAAATATTTGGTTTTGAATATCCGTTGTTATGCACCAATTTCAAATTGATATATCTGTACGTCTATTTTCATAGAGTGAGATATACCTTTTGATATTATGTCGATGACATTTACCTATATCAGTGGATGGTTAGGTAAGGAGCATCAAACAGCGGTGTAATTCTTCTTAACCATAAGTACAATTTTCAACCTACGACGCACAGTGAAAGAGTTGTTAGACTCAGCGGACTTATACAGAGTATTGTATGTTGTCCAGTGTCCATTGGGACAGAGGGGTTGGTCCTTATACTATATTCTGTTTACTTTTAACTTCTCTAGTTCTTAGACATATGTTTCGTAGAAACACAGGGTCTGAGTTTTGAGGAGTTATTGGTATAAGAATAGAGTAGAGAACTAGGTATTGCAAGTATCGGGATTCTTCAAGGTGATCGAAGATGTAGATACTTGTGTATGGTATTCAGTTGATAGTAATGAGAACTTGCTTCTCTTTCAGGTTACTCATAATTGGAAGCATTCCTAAGTTGAGTAACGCTGATCGGCCTCCTTCCATTTAGTTGACATGCACTGGAGATAGCTGCATGATTTGAATCTGGTTCATTTAAATCAGTGCCTCTGGTTCTATATTGGATATAGAACAGTTCATATCTTAACGATGTTAAGGTATGGGGAGTTGTCCGGCTTATGATTAAAACCAGACACTGGACAACTCAAGGCACGTTTCTATAATGGCTGTTTGTGGGTTGACCCAGGCTATGACGAGGGTTGACTTTCTACCATCTGGAAGATCAATAGTGATATTGTTCTTAACTCGTCACATTTTAAAAAGAAATGGTTATTTTTCAGAAAACAGTAGTGGGAGTATGGTAGAACTGGAAGCGATTCCAGAACCGCAAACGATTACTGAAGATTTGATAAGGAACCTAAAGATTCAATCTGATTTGACATTCCATTGGCCACTCCGCAGATAAGGTGGGTAACTTTAGGCACCCGAGAGGTACTCCGGTAGCCTCAAGGACGGTGACAGGGAAGTTCTTGTTTACCCACACTTGCCATTGTTGTTGTTCCAGACTGCGAGACCCGGCAGGAGGATGAGTATAGCGTCGTTCTAAACTAGCTTTAGAAGTGCACATCTATATGACTCTGCCAGAGGGTTTTCGTAGTCAGTGGGAGCAGCGGAAGCATTGGTGGACATCAGGCTTAAGTCTATTTATAGACTAAAGCAGATACAGCGGAGTTAGATCATCTGTTTCTGATGTGACAGTCATAAGTTTGACGTCATCAGAATAGGGGATGGATCTGTTGAGAAGGTAGTAAGAAGTGATATTCCTATACTACGATCGGTTATACACAGTGGTTTCTCCACATGGGACTTGGACATTATATCAGACATACTGGTTACTAGATCTATGGTTTTAGATCTAGATTTGGGTGGTTTCCCAATCAGGGTACTTTGACAGCATTCTAAGAGTATTTAGAATGGACGACTCCTGGCATGGTAGTGTACCTGCAGGTAATGGAGTCACCCTCTCTAAAGGTGTCTTATAGACTAAAGTAGAGAGGGATGTGCATGATTGGAAGATCACTTGCTTAGGCAATTGAGTCAATCATGAGATGTCAAGTACCACACCAGATGTTGTTCTTGCACTAGATGCAATAAGTTGATATTGATCAAATCCTGAAGGAACAGTCGGAAGCAGTTTTAGAACATAAGTGAATGTTCTAGGGATATGATAACGGCTGCCTCCTTTAGGAGACGGTTATCACTCCAGGCTTCCAAGGTGACATGGACGACAAGGAGGTTGTCAAAGTTATAGTTCTCCCTCTGACGAGGGACAGTATTCTGGACAGGTGATCCAGGCAGATACTGAGGGAGGCATGGCGCAGGATACTGATTAAGTTCAGTTGACGATACAGTCTAAGAAGTTTGGATTTGGAGTTCATTTATAAACTAGGTCCCATCAGACATCCAGACATTCCAAGACAGGTATTGCTCATTTTGGGAGATGGTTTTCTCCGCGAACTTGAGATATAGAGAGACATAGAAAGAAACATCTAGGCGGATCCACTCACTGAGGCTTTTCCTCGAACGCAATAGTTTCGCAAACAGGCTTTGTGCGACTGACTAGTTGAGGAGTTGGGTGTTCGGTATCACACGGGCTGTGAGTATGCGACATCGCAATAATTAGCCTTGAGTGCAAGTGGGAGATTGTTGGAGATAGTGCCCTCAGAGTCAATTATTGGATCACAGGAACGTGATTGCAATGATTGAGGGAGGACCTATCCCGGTAGAACAGTCTTACTCGAGATGATAGTATGCTATCTGGTTTACCTTTATCATCGTGTACTGCTTTAGGTGACCTGACAGGTCGCTATTGCACGTTGATAGAGCCCCTAGGATTCTTGCTTGACTGCCAGCAGTATGAGGGCGATCATATAAGTGAGAGCTGGAGTCTATAAGCACATCCTTAAAAGGTCCCTAGTCGTGGGAGTTTCGAGACAGGGCATCGATTCTCCAGAGTAGACTAGTGTATACAGTCGAGACCCCGACGAGGGGCGGTGGCCGGTCTCACAAGCCACTGGTGTCAGTTGGTACACCTAAGATGTATACAGGTGCTCATTGGGTTATGAGTACACCGGACAGGACTCGCCGGGAACATGCTAGTTGGTCTTATACCTGACGTCAGATAGCAGTTCCCTGGTAACATGTGTACAGGTTAGTTCATCGACCTGAGATCGTCATTTGTCTCGTGTGAGTTCCCACTGTACTTTGATTGCTACCCTACCACGGCTCAAAGGAGTCGTGCAAACAGGTTTTAGTTGGGTACAGTCCCGAGCCACATGGAGGCAGTGAGCGGATCTGCAGGGGTTCGTCTCTCCCGGTATTGGGGGTGAGGTCGCGCTGTGTCTAGGAAAGCCATTACACAAAGCCCTCGGCCGAGGCAGGAGATTTACTGGTAGGTATTCCAGTAGTATCTCAGGGTGTTCTGGGCTACACTCCGACACGACTTGTACCGCTTTTGGGGGTCTGACTTTTACCAATCCTTTAGGCCCGCCATGCGATACTCATAGATGAACGGACCGGACTGTACGGATATTGTCACTGACAGGCTCAGTAGGGTGTCAGGATGAGTTCGCTCATCGACGTCCCTTTTGGTCAATAGCTGGTGGCCCGTCACGTATGGCTAATACCTCTGACGTGCTAGTGGTTAAATCCACAACCATAGTATTGACGAGTCTTTAGAGTCCACCACACTTTCAGTTACTCAGCTTTCCGGCGAAACGCTGTAGAGGCCGTATGGAGATATGGCAGGGTCCGATCAGATACGTGCGGTATTGCACGGATCAGGATCGGACGGTTTGTACTAGTGGCCGTATGGATATATGGCAAGGTTCGATCGGATACGTGCGGTATTGCACGGATCAGGATCGAACGGATATTACTAGCCGGCTTTGGTTTAAGCCGGATCCTAGTATAGTACAGTTGTTGCATTTGTATCCGGTCGGAATACAGATGCGGGTGTGTATGCACAGTGTCGGGGTTTTCCTGTAATTTATTACGGGACCAGTTTTCTGGAGTTGCCAGTTTGCATTCCGTTCCGGCCGGTTTTCATTTGTTCCTTCCCGGCCGGACTTTTCCGATGGAGGGTGTTATTTGCAATTGTGCAAATAACATTTGAGGAGGGGGTTTCTTGCACTTGTATTCATTATGATGGCATCTTTTCTTTTCCACCATCACTTGCATTAATTGTAATTTGAATGGGTATGGGTTGATTAAGGTGTTGATATGGTTGATGTTTGGATATGGTCACCTCTTGCTTTATACTACCATCACCTCCCTTCATGCTACAAATTCTTTTCCCTTCACCATTTCCTAGCAAGCTTGGCCGGCCACAATTTGGAACAGGAGGAAAAATGAGAGGTTTTCATTTGGTGTGGGAAATTTATCATCCATCTCATTTTTCATTGCTACAAAAATCCCCAAGTTCATATCTTGTTGATTCCTCCATCAAGGCAACTTCACCAACCCAAAAGAGACTATGATTCTACACTACATTCTACAGCTAATCTTGGGCGCGTCGGCTAGCCAACTTCGCGCCCGAGTTGCCTCGGTATTGAGGTGGGAGCCCGTAAAAGATGCAGACGATGTGGTGCCCTTCCGACAAGGATGCGACAACCGGAGTTTCCGCGGGAGATCGGGACGACGACGAGAAGACCGGAGGACTCGGATCACTCGGTATATCTCTCACCCTTTCTCTTGTTTGCTAGTATCGGTTAATGGTTACGATCCGGGTATATTGTCCGCGGTAGCGCCAGTTTAAAAGTTAAGAAAATTTTGATTCCGCATTTTGGCCTCGAATAGACGGCCGGGGCGCTGCCGTGGCGCAACAATAGTTCGGCTCGAATTTTCCCCGCTTGGCGCGATTGGGGATCATAGGTCTTTTGACCACCAGCACGAGTTCGCCTTGGCGGAATGTCTTCGGCCTGGTCAATCTTTCATATGAGCGCGTCATCTTTTCTTTATAAGCCTCCAGATTTTGTTGCGCTATGAGCTGGGTTTCATCAAGGGCGTCAAGCTCCTCAAGCCGAAGGTGAGCATTTTCTTCGTCCGTCAGCTTGTAGTGGACTGCCACTCGTAGAGAAGGTAGATCTATCTCGAGGGGGAGTACCGCTTCTGTACCGAATACCAACGCGTACGGCGTTGTGTTCGTGGCCGTCTTGAACGTAGTTCGATACGCCCAGAGAGCTTCTTGTAATCTCTCGTGCCAGTCCTTCTTATTTCGGGACACCGTCTTCTTTACGATCTTCGTCAAGGTCTTGTTGAAAGCCTCAGCTAGACCGTTAGCTCTCGGGTTATAAACTGAGGAATATCTCCAGTCTATGTTGTGTTGTTGTGCGAAGCGGCTAATCTTGTGGCTTCTGTAGGCTGTCCCGTTATCGGAAATGATTCGTCTCGGAGTTTCGAACCGATAAATGACGTGCGTCTTGAAGAAATGGAAGTTATTCTCCATCTTCACTTTCTTCAACGGTACTGCTTCTGCCCATTTGGAGAAGTAATCAGTGGTCGCTAGGATGAAACGATGTCCCCTGGACGATGCTGGTTCGATGGGCCCGATTATGTCAGTCCCCCACATTTCGAATAGCCAGCTGGCCACCGTTGGATGTAGTGGATTTGGATGCTGGTGGATGAAGTCCCCATGAATCTGGCACGAGTGGCATTGCTTCGCATACTCGAGGCAGTCATGGATCATCGTGGGCTAATAATAACCCATTCGTTTGATCTTCAACTTTATCTTCGGGCCTGCTTGGTGAGAACCGCAGAGCCCGTCGTGAACTTCCTGAACGACTCTTTTCGCCTCCTCAGGTCCCAGACATCTCAACCACAGAGAATCAAATGACCTCTTGTACAGAGTATCATTGACGAAGGCGATAAACAGAGCTCGTTTCATAAGCTGATGTCTTGAGGACGCATCTTCAGGTGTATGACGGGATTTGAAGTAGTCTATGAAGACTTCTCTCCAATCCTCAGCCTTTTCCTGGTCTTTTATTTGCATAGCCATTTGCTCAGTCATTCCCTTTTCTTCGGATGATTCTGAAGTCGGAGATATTTCTGCGGGGGCAAGCACCCGACGACTTTGTACCACGATCCTCACATCATCGAGGTTCTCGTCAGCCAGTTCTTTAGCGAGCTTAGCCAATGCATCCGCTTTGCTATTTTCTGCGCTCGGTATGTTTTCCAAAGTGTAGGAAGGAATTTGGGTCAACAATTGCTATACTCTCTCACCATATTTGACCAGTTCGGGTTTGCACGTTTGGTAGTCGCCATTCACTTAGCTAACGACCAGTTGGGAGTCTCCATATATGAGGAGGTTTTCAATTCCTATGTCGATGGCGATCTCGAGACCTTCTATCAAAGTTTCGTATTCGGCTTTATTGTTCGTCCTTGGCTCTGTCAAGGAGAAGGCGAATCGCATTATCCCTCCTTGTGGGGTTATGAAGATAAGGCCTACCCCTGATTTGATCATAGGGGTGCTTTGTTTGCGCTTTTTCACGGAAGACGCTCCATCAAAATAAAGTTCCCACCGGTTACCACCACCGTCGATCGCATCAAACGGGTGTTCGTCTGGCAGTTCGCAATTCAAAGGGGAATCGACCGGTATCGGATGTTCAGCGAGGAAGTCGGCGATGGCCTGGCCTTTGACTGCTTTAAGAGGTTGATAAGTTATCGAGAACTCCATCAAGAGCAAGGCCCATTTAGCGAGCCGACCTGTCAATATGGCCTTTGACATTAAATATTTAAAGGGGTCCACCTTCGAAATGAGACGGACCTCATGCGCCAATGCATAGTGCCTGAGCTTTGTTATCGCGAAGATCAACGCCAGGCAGTGTTTTTCGATGGGGGAGTAGTTGCTTTCTGCCCCCAGTAGAACTCGGCTCAAATAGTAGAGGGCTTGTTCTTTCTCTTGGTCATTCTCATGTGCTCATAATGCGCCTAAAGAACCTTTGGGGGCTGTTGTATACAGAATGAGAGGCTTTCCCTTGACCGGAGCGGACAGTACTGGCGGATTCTGCAGGTATTGCTTGATTTCGTCTAGCGCGCTTTGGCATTTGCGATCCCAGACGAAAGGGGTTCTCTTCTTCATCTGGTGGCTGTAAGGACGGCCCTCTTCCTGCTGAACTTTCACCTTTTTCTGTCGGCGGGGATAATCTTGATCAATTACTGAGTCTTGGACTTGACGCCAGACCTTGTAGATTTTAGAGGACAGCCGTTGAGGGGGTTGTTCCGGCTTCACCTTTGTAGCGCTCTCCATAACTGGAGGAGATCTTTTCAGCACAGCGGTCGGAGAGTTCTTGCGGACCTTCCTAAGCGGTTCAAAGCTATTACCAGTTAGAACAGCAGCATCAATTTCCGCCGTTGGAGTCGCCGGAGTCAGTCTAGAAGGAGAGTTGCCCCCAGCCTTCCTTACTCGGCGCCAGTGGCATATCCCTAGTATGAGGAGTGTTGTCTCCTGAGGGTTTTCAGCGGATTACACCCACAAAATCCTATAATAAAAGAGAGATGGTGAAAGTTATATAAAGATAAGAACTATAAAAGAAAGAACTTGAAAATAAGAGTTTTCAACTATACCAGCTTTTCAGTTGCTATGAGCCCTATCTTAATGGTAATGAAAAAATGTTAGAAATCACATTGTCCCTCAATAAAACATCGCCTTTAATTTTCATTCCGACCTTTCTTCCAAACATTGATCATATACCCCTACGTGTGTGAACTGGACATCCCTACACTCAGAGAATTCAAGGCGTGCCAGAATCTGTTCCCCTCCGAAAGACGGCGCGACAGACGTCTTGCCTGAAATTCGGGATAGATGCTAATTGGTGCTATCTGTCTACCTCTCCGAAGATGCCAAGTTGATTTATGGCACCATGTATCGAAGGTTTAATCGGATGCGTCCGATTTAGCAAACTTCGTCAGATTCCACCTCGCTTAAGGGGTTTTTCATTATGGGGACGCTCTTCCCTGCAAGCGCATGCCCCTGCAGTTAATTACTCTACCGCATTGAGGTAACAACTTTCTCCTTCTCCAAATGATCACTTCGTGTCGTGGGTGTTTGTTTTGTGTTCGGTTGCCCGTGGATTGTATACGGAGACTGAGTTATGTCGTCGCCCGTAGGGCGTGGACTAGTCCAAATCCGTATTATCTTAAATTTGGGTTTGGGGGTTTGGGTTTAAGGATACGTTAGCCTCATTTGAGACTAAGATCAACTTAAACGTTTGTTAAGGATAGGTTAGTCTAGTTTTAGACTAAGATCAACTTAACGGGATCGTTTAGATCCAACAAGAGAGCAATTAAGGGGGGGCCATGTTGTTTAGTTTAGTGACATTACGGTCAATAGGTAGTTTAAGGACATTGCAGTCCAGTGTTAGTTTTAAGACGTTGCGGTCAAGGTTAAGGACATCATAGTCTGTGGATTTAAGGACTCCACAGTCCGGCATTAGTTTTAAGACATCACGGTCAAGGTTAAGGACATTATAGTCCGTTGTTAGTTTTAAGACATCCCGGTCAAGGTTAAGGACATTATAGTCCGTGGATTTTAAGGACTCCACAGTCCGACATTAGTTTTAAGACATCACGGTCAAGGTTAAGGACATCATAGTCCATGGATTTAAGGACTCCACAGTCCGGCGTTAGTTTTAAGACATCCCGGTCAAGGTTAAGGACATCATAGTCCGTTGTTATTTTTAAGACATCCCGGTCAAGGTTAAGGACATCATAGTCCGCTGTTAGTTTTAAGACATCCCGGTCAAGGTTAAGGACATCATAGTCCGTTGTTAGTTTTAAAACATCCCGGTCAAGGTTAAGGACATCATAGTCCGTGGATTTTAAGGACTCCACAGTCCGGCATTAGTTTTAAGACATCACGGTCAAGATTAAGGACATCATAATCCATGAGTTTAAGGACCCCACATTCCGTATCAATGCGTGGTCATCGGGACCCGTCACCTCTTTGAAGACGTTAAGGAATTACAACGCCAAGTATCAAAGGAGTGAAGAGATGTACCTTTAAACCAAGATAGATTAAATAATCTTTAGCCCAATTTGGAATTAAGACCAATTAATTATATTATGAGCCCATCAGCCCAGTTAAGTTTGAATTGAGGACTTATGGCCAGCTTGGGCTAAGTCCAATCATGTTTAGAATATTGGCCCTCTGTTGGTTCATTGAAGGAGAGGCTTTGCCTCTAGAAATTTAGCCAATTGGGCTAAAGCTAGTGTTAAACACTAAAAACCAACAGTGTTGAACACTGGGAATAAGATTAGCAAGTTAGTGTTAGACACTAAAAGATAATCAATGTTAAACACTAGCAACAGCGCTTTCAAATTAGTGTTAAACACTAAAGCAAATCAGTGTTAAACACTGGAAACAGAGATTTCAAATCAGTGTTAAACACTAAAGCAAATCAGTGTTAAACACTGGAAACAGGGATTTCAAATTAGTGTTAAACACTAAAGCAAATCAGTGTTAAACACTGGGAACAGAGTTTTCAAATTAGTGTTAAACACTAAGGAGAGAGGGGTCACGTGTAGACACGTGAGAGCGCCCTGATTCCCCTTATTTTATTCTGCCAAAAGTATTGAATACTTCCTATAATTGCTCTTGGAGCATCACGTGCTGTCACGTGATGGGAATGTGGGTTTTTAACTCTTAAAGCTTTTGACAAGGGGTCACGTGGTAGCACATGAGGGCGCCCATAGCTTCTATTTGCTTTTTCTTTGTATCCTCCAGGGGTCACGTGGGGCACGTGAGGCGTTGCCTCAAAGTTCTTTTCTGTGGATCTTTACAAGGGTCACGTGGTAGCACGTGAAGCGTTGCCTCAAAGTTCTTTTCTGTGGATCTTTACAGGGGTCACGTGGTAGCACGTGACTTTGGTTCTTTGCATGTTTTAAAGATCTGTTCATCTTTTAAGAATTAAATTCTTCATAGGGTTAAACCCTAGCAATAAACTTTTAGAGAAATTAAATTCCTATTTTCTTCTAAAGAATTACATTCTTAAATAGGGTTAAACCCTAATTTCTTTTCTGCAGGAATTAAATTCCCCATATATGTAAAGAATTAGATTCTGGCATAGGGTGAAACCCTAATTTTTTTTAAGGGAATTAAATTCCTGTGAGTTTGAGAGAATTAAGTTCTCAATTAGGGTTAAACCCTAGTTCTGTCCACTCTGAAGGAATTAAATTCCTATAATATGGGGTTAAACCCTAATTTTATCTCAAAGGAATTAAATTCCTGTAATTCTGTGAGAATTAAATTCTCAAAACTCTATTCCTCCTCTATGTTTTAGATCTGCATGGCAGGATCTCAACCCAGTGAGAATTAAATTCTCAATTCATGGGAAGATGTGCACTTAGCAGATCCTCAACCAGAGAAAGAACTAAGTTCTTTTCTTTATATAAGAGTTAAACACTTTTGAGAATTAAATTCTCTTTTGAAGCCTCTCTTTTCTTACCTAGGGTTTTTCTTTTGCAGAGAATCAAATTCTTCCTTCTGAATTTTTAAGATTCCAAAGCTCTATATCTCTCTCTCTGTATGTCTCTCTCTCTCCAAAACTCTCTCCTTTGGCTCCTATTTATAGGAGAAGGAAAAGAATCAATCTGTTTTGTAAATCTCTCATTGAATGATTCGATTTTTTTATTGAGAGATTTGATTTATTTTCATCATTGATCTGGGACTTTAGATTATTAGATGAATTTTATTCACCGTTGGATTTTAAATCCAAAGATATCTCTTTGTTATTTCGGTTAGATTTATGGGGAAATCTTTCCATGTCCAAGATTTTTCCATAAATTGGTGATGTTTAATCATCTTCAGATTCTTGATCCAACGGTTTCAGATAATTCTTCTCCATTTTGGAAAGATTTGAATGATCTCTCCTCAGAATTTAATTTTGTTAACGAATAAGGCTTTTAAAGCCGGTCACGTGTGGCCACGTGACCCCTGGTCACGTGTGAGCACGTGACCCCTGGTCACGTGTATGCACGTGACCCCTCGAATGGGCTTCTCTTATTTTGCGCTCTGTTCTCTGCCGCTGCTTAACCATCACGTGCCAACACGTGACCACTGGTCACGTGTGAGCATGTGATGTCTCTTCTGAAGCTTTTTCCTGATTTTTAATTAGGGAACAATGATGTCTTTAAACTACGGACTTTGGGGTCCTTAAACTCATGGACTACGATGTCCTTAAACTTCATAGACTATGATGTCTTTAAACTACGGACTGTGGGGTCCTTAAACTCATGGACTGCGATGTCCTTAAACTTCATAGACTACGATGTCTTTAAACTACGGACTGTGGGGTCCTTAAACTCATGGACTACAATGTCCTTAAACTTCATAGACTACGATGTCTTTAAACTACGGACTGTGGGGTCCTTAAACTCATGGACTACGATGTCCTTAACCTGGACCGAGATGTCCTTAAACTAATATTAGACCGAGATGTCCTTAAACTAACATTGGACCGAGATGTCCTTACACTACTAATCGACCGCAATGTCCCTAAACTAAACATTAGAGTCCAAATGCTCTTTTGTTGGATCTAAACGATCCCGTTAAGTTGATCTTAGTCTAAAATTAGACTAACGTATCCTTAACTAATGTTTAAGTTGATCTTAGTCTTAAATTAGACTAACGTATCCTTAAACCCAAAACCCCAAACCCAAATCTAAGAAGATACGGATTTGGACTAATCCACGCCCTACGGGCGACAACATAAATTAGTCTTCGTATACAATCCACGGGCAACCAAACACAAAGCAAACACCCACGACATGAAGTGACCATCTGGAGAAGAAGAAAGTTGTTACCGTGATGCGGTAGCGTAATTAACTGCACGGGATTGTGCCTGCAGGGAAGAGCGTCCCCACAATCAAAAACCCCTCAAATGAGGGGGAATCTGATAAAGTCTGCTACATCGGCCACATCCGTTTAAACCTTCGATATACGGTGTCATAAATCAACTTGGCATCTTCGGAGAGGTGGACGGATGGCACCAATTAGCATCTGCCCTGAATTTCAGGCAAGATGGACCCGCGCGGTCTCGTCTCCATGTTTTCGGTGGGGAACAGATTCTGGCATGCCCGGTGGGACCTTTTCCTCTTTCCACTCCACATTTCGTGTGTCGTGTTCATGAATGAATCGCGGTTTGATATGATTTCCCTTGGGTTCAAGGTACTAAGATTTGGTTTCTTACTCGGCGCAGAAAACGAAACATCAATGGCGTCTACTTGTGCGAAGTGTTCCAACTGCAATTGCAACTCACGCTCCGCCTCATCTGGAGGCATAGCTTACGGGCTCCGAGCGGCCTCCCTGTTCACAATGCCGGTGGACCAGGTGACTCAGGCCACCACTGGATTGTTTTTCGGGACCATGCTCCCACCGATTAGCTTCAGTGCCCCTGTACCATCGCAAGAAGCCCCCAAGAAATCGGTCTTTGATCGGCTTGCAACTACAGCGTCCCCCCTCAACGGGTCATCCAGCTCCAGCGCCTCAGTCTTCGCCAGATTGGGCCAAAGTTCATGCGGGCCCATGATGAAGCCTGCAGTTCCAGAAAAGGTTATTCCGAAGAGGATAGCCATCCCTACTCCCGAAGTCGTCAAGGCGGCTTCTCCTGCCAAAGGGTCGGTCTTTACAAGACTAGCTGTTCCGGCTTCTACTCTGGCTCCCGTCCCTGCTCAAAAGTCTGTCTTTGACAGATTGGATACTGTGACTCAACGGACGTCGGTCTTCAAGAGCCTGGTACCGCCAACGCCTCACCAGAACAGGTGGCATGACGAAGCCATCCCCATCACCGAACCAACACCATCGGCTCGGCACGCTGGACGTCGCCACTGGCGCCGAGTAAGAAAGGCTGGGGGCAACTCCCCCTCTGGGCTAACTCCACCAGCCCCAACAGTGGAAGTCAATGTTGTTGTTCTAACCGGGAACAGTTTTGAATTGTTGAACAAGGTGCACAGGAACTCTCCTACCGCCGTACTGAAAAGATCTCCTCCACTCGTGGAGAATGTTACAGAAACAAAGCCAGAGCGGCCCCCTCAGCGGCTGTCCTCCAAAGTTTACAAAGTCTGACGACGGGTCCAAGAGTCGGTGATTGATCAAGACTATCCTCGCCGACAGAAAAAGCTGAAGGTTCAGCAGGAAGAGAACCGTCCTGGCAAGCCACAAAGGACGACAACCACCTGGGTGCCCGCTGTAACGGCCCCCTCGACGTCAACCACTCAAAAGAGAAGGAGACCAGAGAAAGCCCCTGTGACTATGGCAAATCACAAAGATGCTGAGCCCAAACGCCCCAAGTCTGGGGGCATAATGGTGCATACTGTTTACATGGCTTCCGGAAAAGAGGAAAGCCGCGCTTCGACGGGTCACCGACCGCTCACCCGATCCGTGACAAAAGCCCAAGTGCAGCAACAGAAGCTTCAAGAAATGCTGACGCAAATGGCCACACTCACCGGGCCAAAAGAAAGCCCGGAGGCGTCATCAGAGCAACGTCATGAACAAGAAACCGATACCGACTTCCTCCGCAGAGTCCTCGAAAAGAAGGACAGAGAAACAGCAGAACAAGCTGCCAACATAAAACGAATGGCGCTTCTCTTCCAAGATATGGTCGAGATGATGTTACAGCCAGAACCTCCAGCTGAAGACCCCCCGATCATTATTGAAAACGACAGAGGAGAGACATCGAACCCTCCTCCGGCTCTTTCACCAGCCAAAGAGGAAACTATTTCCAAGGCCGCTCTGGATGACTATATTGCTCAGCAAATACGAGCTCACCAGGCGAATGAAGCAGCCGGCCAAGTTGTTAAAACTGGGCGACCGTATCCAGGCTGGTATGACTAAATAAAGTACCCGCCGGGATACACGATCCCCAAATTCTATGTGTACAAGGGGACAGGCAATCCCCATCAACCTGTCGCTCAGTTCAGGGCTCTTTGCGGCAACACCGGGGGTGATGATAAACTTTTGCTCCATCAGTTTGTTGGCAGCTTGTCGGAGACAGCGTTCGAATGGTACTCTGAACTTCCAAACGACTCCGTCAAGACTTTCGCAGAAATGGAGCTGTTATTCACCCAGCGATTCGCGAGTGCTAGTGAACGCACCCCAATAACGGCATTGATCAATGCCAGGGTAAAGCCATGCGAGACATGGGTTCCATACACAATACGATAGCGTAATCTGTGGTCGAAATGCGAACAACGCATCGAAGAAACGCCGGCAGTGGGCATGTTCGTAGGCACTCTGGACCCTCATGCAACTATTTCCCAGTTCATGATGTTTTTCAAGCCGACTACGTTCCAAGCCTTGATTGACAAGCTGGCCCAGATGGACCAGATGGGTCATAGACCGTCTCCTCCAAAGCCGGACTCTCGAAATGAGAAGGCAAAGGGGAAAGCGATCGTCGTCGCCAATGCTCAACAGCAGCCCGGTGGCCTAAGACCAGTTGATCGCCAAAATAACAGAACTCGATCTCTCGAAGATAAAATGAGACGCCCTTACTCGTTCCCTCAAGACAAGATGAAGAGGTTATTCGAGCTTGCACTGCGCAACAGGCTCATCAATCTGCCGGAGCCAAGACGCCCAGCGCAACCCGGCGACATTAGCAATCCTAACTATTGCCCTTATCACTGAATGTTGGGCCATCCGATCGAAGATTGTTACATCTTCAAAAGCTGGATAGAAGATCAATACCAGCAGGGCAAATTCGTATTTTCGGAGAATTGGAAGGTGAACCCGCCTCGGCCACACACTCCCAAGAAGACGGATACACCGGGGGCGTCATGCTCTTTCGTAGAAGAAGCTCCATAGGAGGTTGCTCTTTCAGCCAAGACGAAAAGAATGCTGAAGGATCTCCATACATGTCCAGCAATTAGGTGGAAGAATCCACTGGAACCTGAGATCATCGAGGGGATGCTGAAGCCGTGCCCAACTCCAAAGATTGGTGGTGATAGCCAAAGCGCTCGCATCCAGCCGTCAAAGTCTTCGAAAAAGAAGAAGAAGACCAAAAAGCTCGTGAAGTCTGGCGACAAGCGCACGGACCTGCAAAAATAGATTGACGCGCTGGAAGAGTATAATCAGAAGGCGCGGACTCCAGTCATACTCCAAGAGTTTCTCAGCCACGTCCTTGAGGACGGAGATGATGGAGAAGACTTGTCGGATGAGTCTGAAGATTACGTGGCAAGTTGCCATGTGATCTCTCACTCGTCGATAAACGATGAAGAAGCTCCTTGCACCGAGAAACTAGGGGCAAATCCTAAGCCAGAACTTCTGGGGCTATCGGATGAAATAATTGATGCATTCCTGAACACAGCTCTTCTTAAAAGCAAAGCTGATCGGGAGCGTGAGATGGCCATATTTGAAAAGGCCAAACGCCGGCGACTGGACGAAAGGGGCGAAACACTCTCACTAGATCAAAGTACATCCGTCGCAAATTAAAGCATGTTCAAAACGAGGAAGAGGTTCGCCAAAGCCATCTCGATAGGAATGAAGCTGCCACCCTCCGAAAGAAATATTCTTGGTGAAGCGGAAACACATCCTAGCTACTGCTTATATCATCGAAAGATTGTGCATCCCACCAAAGAGTGCAACGTTTTTAAAAGATGGTGGCAGGGATATGTTGCTCACCGGCAAAATTTCAAGCGGATGAAACGCAAAACTCGTCAAGAGCAAAGAAGTACGACCGAGGAGCGTAAAAGAACTGCCGGCAACTGTCGTATGGTCAACGCTGGGGGATCGCAAGTTCTCACCTTCGGGGGCGACTCTGACGAAGAAATGACTCTTGGCCCTCTCTTTAAAGAGTCCACCTTGGGAAAAGAGGAAGAACCAAGGGCCTGTGAAAATATTCAGCTGCGCAACCGTACGCTGCCCGAAAAGAATCTTGGGCCCTCGAACAGTGGGTCAAATAGAAAAGATAAGGGGAAAGAAAAGGTCTCTGAGGATATCATCCTTGATGACCAAGCCGTCGAAAAGCTGACAGCCAAGGACCCGCCAAAGAAAAGTAAGGTGGACTACAACGTTCTAGCACACTTGAGGAAGATACCCTCGCAGCTTAGTATTCTCGACGCCCTTCTGCTATCCAAAGAGGCAAGAGATTCTTTAATCAAGGCACTGCAAGAGCCCGAGCAATTCCAAGCTTTCCTCGCCGAAGAAAAGGGAGCGACCGAGCAAACGACTCTACAAATAAAAGACCAGGAAAAGGCTATGGATTGGAGAGAAGTCTTTATAGACTACTTCAAATCCCGGCGAATACCTGAAGACGCGTCCTCAAGACATCAGCTTATGAAACGAGCTCTGTCTTTCGCTTTCGTCAATAATACTCTGTATAAAAGGTCATTTGATTCTCTGTGGTTAAGATGCCTGGGACCTGAAGAGGCAAAGAGAGTCATCCAAGAAACTCACGACGGACTCTGCGGTTCTCACCAAGCCGGCCCAAAGATGAAGCTAAAGATTAAACGGATGGGTTATTATTGGCCCACGATGATCCAAGACTGCCTCGAATACGCGAAGCAGTGCCACTCGTGCCAGATTCACGAGGACTTTATCCATCAGCATCCAAATCCACTACATCCAACGGTGGCTAGCTGGCCGTTCAAAATATGGGGAACTGACATAATCGGCCCCATCGAACCAGCATCGTCCAAAGAACATCGATTCATCTTGGCAACAACTGATTACTTCTCCAAATGGGCAGAAGCAGTACCACTGAGGGAAGTGAAGACGGAGAATATCCTCCATTTCTTCAAGATGCGCGTCATTTATCGGTTTGGAACTCCGAGACGGATCATCTCCGATAACGGGCCAGCCTACAGAAGCCATAAGATCAGCTGCTTCGCACAACAGCATAACATAGACTGGAGATACTCCTCAGTCTATAATCCCCGAGCTAACGGTCTAGCTGAAGCTTTCAACAAGACCTTGACGAAGATCGTGAAAAAGACAGTGTCCCGAAATAAGAAGGACTGGCACGAGAGACTGCATGAAGCTCTCTGGGCGTATCGAACTACGTTCAAAATAGCCACGAAGATAACGACGTACGCATTGGTATTCGGTACAGAGGCGGTACTCCCCTCGAAATAAAGCTACCCTCTTTACGAGTGGCGGTTCATTACGAGCTAACAGACGAAGAAAATACTCACCTTCGGCTTGAGGAACTTGATGCCCTCGACGAAACCCGGCTCATAGCGCAACAAAATCTGGAGGCTTATAAAGCAAAGATGACGCGTTCATATGAGAGATTGACCAGGCCGAGAACATTCCGCCAAGGCGAAATCGTGCTAGTGGTCAAAAGACCTATGATCCCCAATCGTGCCAAGCGAGGGAAATTCGAGCCGAACTATGAAGGCCCGTACATCATAGACAAGGTCTACCGAGGTGGGGCCTATCTACTCATGGACATGCATGGCGAAAAACCCTTCAGGCCAATAAATGGTCGCTTCCTGAAAAAGTACTACGCTTGACGAGTCACGGCCTAGGTCAATGAGAGATGACGACGACTATGTCCGCTCGCTATCTTCCTAAGCCCAAAATCTATAAGTAGTAGCCGGAAACAACGGACCGAAACGTCCTTAAACTAACAACAGACCGAAACGTCCTTAAACAACAACGGACCGAAACGTCCTTAAACTAACGACGAACCGAAACGTCCTTAAACTAACAATGGACCACTATGTCCTAAAACTAGCTGCTGACCGAGACGTCGATAAACTACTGTAGACTGCATCATCCCAAGGCTGATACAAAAAAAAATAATAAAAAAAAGAAGAAAGAAAAAGAAAAACGGTATGTCCACAAGCAAAAAGGGCACGGATGAAAACCCGGGATGGCTCCGTGAGTAAAAATAGCAGGGCTACCGGCGAGTTTTGTGAAAACCCGAAAGGGCGCAATCTCGTTAAAAGACACTTACAAGGTCCTCTCGACCTTGTGAGGAGAAACCACCTGCGTGAGATCCTTAAGACTCACAAGGGAGCAACACACTTAGGGATCCCCATGATTTCTAAGGAGAAATTACACTTGTGAGATCCTCACGACTCGTTAGGAGAACCCTCTTATGAGACCCTCACGGCTCATAAGATTCAAAAGACTTAAGCTACAAGGATCTGATTGATCGTTTCTTTGTGTGTCGGTTTAGAAAATGAATAGAAATCACAATCAAAGAATTATTTGACCGCAATCAATAACGGTGTTGAATTGTAGCGCGTTAGGAAGTGCGGATCGTCCACAGGGATTGTACGATTCGTTCGTATTTGTTTTGTTTGAATTGAAAATTAATGAGAAGAGAAAAGAAAACTTGATTATATGATTTATATCAATGAATTTCAAGAATCATCTAAATCTCATCAAAAATCAAGAAAGCATTAAAAAAATCAAGAACAAGAATTGATAGAATTCCAATCGATTAAAGTTTCAAGAATTGAAATATAGCTCGTAGGAGTCGATTAAATCTATAGATGTGAAGAAGATTAGCAATTACCTTTTCTTATCCATTAACGAATTGATGCTAGATCGTTGACGATTTATCGAGGATTAAGGATCTTGCGAAGAATTAGGGTTTCCTCATCTTATCCTTTGTTCTTTCGATGAATCTCATTCACATGATCGATCGTTGATCTCTAGTTCCGTGCAAAAATAATCAAGAAAGCACTACGCTTGACGAGTCACGGCCTAGGTCAATGATAGCTTCTAGGAAATCAAATGATCGATCGTTGATCTCTAGTTCCGTGCGAAAATAATCAAGAAAGCATTTCGCATCGAAACTAGATCATCGATCATTCGATTTTCAAGAATTTACAAACGTTATAGGACTTAAGAAAATGTTTAAAGATTCGTCAACTTCATCATCTATCGATCGTCTCGACTCCTCCACGAGCGGAGTTTTACTCAAGCATCATCACAAAGAATACATTCAAGAATTGAAATTGAATCATAATGCTTGAATTGAAAGATAAGCAAGTTAAAAGAATCGTCACCTTTATTTATTCAACAATTTGTTACACTTTGCTCAAGAACTACAAGAAATTGAGAAGGGAACAAGATCGTCGAATCTACCGTTGCATCGGCTCCTTGAGTCGCGGATCGGCTTGGATCACATGCTCCGATGAAGTCCGGCTTCGCTTCTAAAGGATGGTTGAAGGCTTGCTTTGCTTGAACTCAAAGATCTTGAACTTTGGCTTTCTTGATTGGATTAGGGTTAGGGTTTGGAGGTGGCAAGTGTTGGGGTTGAAGAGGTGATAGAATTTCAACAGCAATCAACAACCTTTTCAAGTGAGGCCTCGGGTCCCTTTTATAGGCTTAGGAATGATTAGCTTCCTTAAGAAGCTTGGATTAGGTTAGCTTCCTTTGTAAGCTAGTTAGTTAGGTAGAAGCCTCTAGAACTAGTTAGTTAGGGTTTGGCTTCTACCTTAAGCTAGGAGGTTAGGGAGAAGGTTCTAGGCTTTTAAGGTAGTTAAGGTGAAGCTTGCTTTGGAAGCTTGGACATCATTAGCTTGCACAAGGAGCCTTTGCTGATCTGGCAGAAAGTTTTGGAATGTTCTGGAAATTGCAGTGGCTTTCTGAGGTGTAGACACTGATAGAAGAGTTCTGATGTGAAACAGACATGATGACGTGGCATACCCACCGCGGATCCGCGGCACAAGCTGGCTCCTACCGCGGATCCACGGCCCAATAGGAGAGCTAGGGCTTGAAACTACATGATATGTCTTATTCTGTCTTCAGGTGTACTGTCTGATATGTTGAATCCCAAAATTCCTTCTAGATCACTACCAGATCTCAAGTCCTTGAGTTGACGTATTTCATAAGCATTATTTTCACAATTTTTGGCCCGGTTTCTGGAATTTCCTGCACAGACTTCGAAACAAGTATTGCGCAATATAAGGATGATGCGATGCCATGAAAAACAGTCAATTTCCCTAAAAATGCCGGTTTTAGTATATAGTACAGGTAATTCAGTATTTTACAGGTGTTTTGCTAATATGTGCAATATGAATACCGAACACCTCTAGATGAATGCAAAAGATAGGGAAATTGCCGTGTTAAAAATGCATTGTTTTCGACTGATCAAATTCTCCCAAACTTATTTTCGGTCGTCTCGAGTGAATTGTTTTATTAAAAAGAGAAGGAGAAAATAAAGAAAGAGAAAAACGAACTAGCACACTTTCGTAGGCAACACGATTGCACTGAGCACGTGCAACAAGCCTTTAAACCTCTAGGTGTCCCTAGGAGGAGGAGTGTTGTCTCCTGAGCGTTTTCAGCGGATTGCACCCACAAAATACAATAATAAAAGAAAGATCATGAATATTACATTTAAAGACAAGAATTGTAAAAGAAAGGCCTTGAAAATTAGGGTTTCCAACTAAGCTAGCTTTTCGGTTGTCATGAGCCCTATCTTCATAGTCATGAAAAGATGTCAGAAATCACGTCCTCCCTCAATAAAACATCGTCTTATTCTTCATTCCGATCTTTCTTCCAAACATCGATCATATAACCCTATGTGTGTGTAAAGAACATCCCTACACCCGGAGAATTCAATTCAAGCTATCATACTCTTGTCCATCTGCCTCAGTACTTTTTAATTTGATGAATATTTAGATGAATTTTCTCACACACTTTCATGCGTCCGTTAATACTTCTTGAGGTACTAACCGACCGATTACTCCTGTGCTTGCTTATTAGGTGTTTTTCCTCATTTTGCACCACCTAAGGCTTAGTAGTGACTCCCAGACCAGTTGGCCTTAAGGCACTAGGTGAAGAGGCACCCCGCTATATTTTTTTATTGCTGCCTTGGCGATAACAAAACCAGTGTTCATTTTTCTCACCATTTTTATATTTTATTCATTTTTTTTATTTCCTTCATACATCGGCTTTTAGACAAGAGCATTTCAAGGTATCCTCTACTATCCCGAGTTTCAAGACGTGTGTAAGTGCATATAGTAGGGTATCAACGTTCAAAATGTTTGGCTTCCAGAATAGGAACTATTTTTCAGACTTATTTTTATCCTCAGATTAGTGACTTCCTTCATCTTACTAACCCTTGGGACAATGGCTCATAACTACTTATTACTAGTTCGTATAAGAAAACTTCTAATTTTCTTGGTTTTCTTAAATTTTTCCAATCTCATGGATGTAATTTTACACTATCTAATCTTTTATTATCTTATTTATGTACAAAAATTATTTTTATCTTTTAGAAAATTTTTAAATTTTAGAAAATTTTTAAATTTTTATAGGTTTTCAAAATTTTTAAATTTTTATAGGTTTTCAAAATTTTTAAATTTTTATAGGTTTTCAAAATTTTTAAATTTTTATAGGTTTTCAAAAATAATGTTTTGTGCTTATGCAAAGTGATATGCAAATGATGCGAAAATAAGCACAAACCTCCCCCAAACTTGTTTTCAACAGTGTCCTCACTGTTGCCAACAGCTATATCTACAAAAAAACTGTAAGCCTAGGAGGAATTTATTAGTGGGGGCAAAATATATAAGTGAAGATTCTCCCCCAAACTTATTCTTTTCACTCGCCTCCATTCAAAAAGATGATGCAGTACTTTACAGGACATGGAGGTGAGACGGAGGAATTTTAATCAAGATAAAATGGCTCCTGTAAGAACAGGAGCTCCTCCGTGGGGTCAATGGAAAAATACGGCTTTAATCTATGTCCATTTACTTTGAAAAATGTGCCTTTTTAACATTTTCTACCTCAACTGCCCCGTGCAGGTATACAGACCGCACAATAAAAGGTCCCTTCCACCGAGATCGTAGCTTACCCGCGTGAAGGTGTAGTCGTGAATCATAAAGAAGGACTTGCTGACCAGGTGTAAACGTTTTCCTCAAAATGTTTTTATCGTGAAATACCTTAGTCCTATTCTTTACAATTACAGCGTTATTATAAGCTTCATCGCGGAGTTCGCTTAGCTCATTTAATTGCAGCTTCCGAAAGTTGCAGGCTTAGTTTAAGTCAAAGTTGATTTCCTTAATAGCCCATAATGCTTTATGCTCAATCTCGACTGGTAAGTGACAAGCCTTCCCAAACACTAACCTATATGGAGACATTCCTAGATCGGTTTTAAATGCAGTTCGGAATGCCCAAAGAGCATCCGTCAGTTTGGTCGACCAATCTTTTCTATTCTTCGCAACAGTTTTCTCCAGGATTTGTTTGATCTGTCTATTCGAAATCTCAGCATGCCCGCTCGTTTGGGGATGATAGGGTGTAGAAAGTCTGTGGTTGATTGCGTATTTCCGCATCAAAGTCTCAAAAGACCTGTTGCAGAAATGTGTCCCGTTATCGCTAATGATAGCAGGGGGTGTCCAAATCGCGAAAAAATGTTTTCTTTTAAGAACTTAATGACAACCTTTTTATCATTAGTGCGACATGGAATAGCTTCAATCCACTTTGAGACGTAATTAACCGCAAGCAGTATGTACAGATTTCCAAAGAAGTTGGGAAAAGGACCCATAAAGTCAATACCCCAAACATCGAAAATTTCAACCACTAAGATGGGTTGCTGGGGCATCTCATCTCTCCGGGAAATCCTACCCATGTGTTGACACTGTGTACAGGTTTTGCAATGATCAAATGCGTCTTTGAACAAGGTCGGCCAATAAAAACCGCATTGTAAAACCTTCTCCGCCGTCTTTTTATGACCGAAGTGACCGCCACATGCCTGATCATGACTAAAAGATAGAACACTCTTGAACTCCTCATTCGGGACACACCGGCGAATGATCTGGTCAGGACAATACTTAAACAGATAGGTTCATCCCAGTAAAAGTGTTTTACTTGGGATAGAAAACGATGTTTGTCCTGCTTTGACCAATCGCTGGGTATCAGTCCCGTGGCAAGATAGTTCATAATATCCCTGAACCAAGGTTCATCGGATACGTTCAAGAGTTGTTCGTCTGGAAAAGAATCATTGATCGGCAGGGTCACAGTGGAAGAAGAGATGCGTGAAAGATGGTCGGCTACAACGTTTTCACATCCTTTCTTATCTTTAATAACAAGATCAAATTCTTATAGTAGAAGGATCCAACGTATTAGCCTACCTTTAGCATCTTTCTTCGCCAAAAGATGTTTCAAGGCGGAGTGGTCAGTGTACACAACTATTGGTGAGCCAATCAAGTAAGGCCTGAATTTTTCTAATGCAAATACAACCGCCAAAAGTTCTTTTTCGGTAGTTGTATAATTAATTTGAGCATCGTTCAAGGTCTTACTTGCGTAATAGATCACGTGTGGCATCTTTTCAATGTGTTGTCCTAAAACTGCACCGACTGCAAAATCTGATGCATCACACATAAGCTCAAAAGGGTAGTCCCAATTTGGAGATGATAGAACGGGGGCTGTAGTGAGGGAGTGTTTGAGTGAGTCGAATGCTGCCTCACAATCCGAGTCAAAGTGGAAGGTCGTATTCTTGGCCAAGAGAAGAGTAAAAGGTCTAGCAATTTTGCTAAAATCCTTAATGTAAAAGCCTGCATGGCCAAGAAATGATCGGATATCCTTGACGCTTTTGGGATGAGAAAGGTTTTGAATGACATCTATTTTAGCTCTGTCAACCTCAATGCCTTTTCGTGAAATAACATGTCCAAGCACAATTTCCTCTTGGACCATGAAATGACATTTTTTCCAATTCAATGTTAAGTTCTTCTCTTTGCAACGAGTAAGAACTACGTCAAGATTCGATAGGCAGTCAGAAAAAGAGTCTCCGAAAATCAAGAAATCGTCCATGAAAATCTCCAAAAAATTCTCGACCATGTCAGAGAATATCCCCATCATACACCGCTGAAATGTAGCGGGAGCATTGCATAACCCAAAGGGCATGCATCTATAAGCAAAGGTACCAAAAGGACAAGTAAATGTAGTTTTATCTTGATCTTTTTTGGCAATGGGGACCTGATTATAGCCAGAGTATCCTTCCATAAAGCAATAATACTCACATCCAGCTAAGCGTTCTAGCATCTGATCAATGAAGGGTAGAGGAAAGTGGTCTTTCCTCGTAGCGGCATTGAGTTTTCTGTAATCAATACATACACGCCATCCAGTTTGGGTGCGTGTCTGAATCAACTCATTTGCCTCATTGGTAATAACAGTGATGCCAGACTTCTTAGGGACGACATGTATTGGACTCACCCATTGGCTATCGGAGATTGGGTAAATGATACCATTATCAAGGCACTTGACGATCTCTTTCTTCACCGCATCCTTCATGACGGGGTTCAATCGTCTCTGTGGTTCTCGGGTTGTTTTGGCATCATCCATCACATGTATATGATGTTCTACAATCAAGGGACTAATCCCTTTGATGTCCGCCATGGTCCAACCAAACGCCTCCCTATTAGATCTCAATACCGACAAAAGTGCATTCTCTTGCTCTGATGCTAGAGAAGCGGATATGATAACCGGTAAAGACTCATTCTCACCTAAATATGCATATTTAAGATGAGAAGGTAAAAGTTTGAGATCTAAAGCTGGCGGAGAAATAATAGAAGGTGGGATCATCGACTGATTTTCGGAGTCACAAAGAAGCTCATAGCCTGCAAAAGATACAGACTCGAATGGTGATGAGTCAGAGTGTCAGACTCCAGCGTGGAAAATGTGTCCTCACTAAGATGTTGTGTAAGATCAAACAGTGATGCGGTAGTGTCGTCGAGATCTATAAAGCAAAGTTCATCAACTCCGCAACTTTCGGGAGCAATCTCATGGACAGAACACACATCAAGTATATGAGCAGAGGGTTCAGATGGCTGACTTCCAATTTTGTAGATGTTCAGTTCAATGATCATATTTCCAAATGATAAGTTCATTGAACCGTTTCTACAGTTAATGACAGCATTGGAAGTGGTAAGGAAAGGTCGACCCAAAATCACCGGAATTTGGCTCCGGGGGTTTGCTACAGGTTGTGTATCGAGAACAATGAAGTCTACAGGGAATACAAATTCCCCAACTTTTATCAACACATCCTCTAGTTCACCTCTAGGTTTGGTGATTGAACGGTCTGCCATTTGGAGAGTGCAGTGAGCTGGTTTCAACTCTCCAATCCCTAGCTGCTCGTATACAGAGTATGGAAGTAGGTTAACACTTGCGCCAAGGTCTAAAAGAGCACGGTTGATGTTTTTACCCCCAATAGAAATCGATATCGTAGGACATCCTGGGTCCTTACGTTTCTTTGGTAGCTATGGGATAAAAGTAGTGCTAATATTATTAGACATGAAGACCTTCTTTGGCACTTGAGTCTTCCTCTTCCCAGTGCACAAGTCTTTAAGAATTTTCGCATAAGCGGGGACTTGTTGAATAGCATCTAGAAGAGATGTTGATATTAACCTGTTTGAACATTTCCATAATTTTTTCCATATGTGGACTCGATTTGTTACCCCTTAGCCTATTCGGGTAAGGAGCTTTAGCAATAAGCGCTGGGTCCATCATAGGAGAAGGGAGTGGGGGTAGACATGATCCCAAAAGAGGAGTGGGGATCGTCTGTGAAGGACTAGAAGAGCTGTGCTGAGGTGTCGAGCGTAGAGGGAAATGGGGAATAGGCTCGTGAGAAGGAGGTGGGGTAGAAGAACAAGGATCAGAAGTAGAAGTGTGTGTGTGAGGAAAGGTCTCAGCCGGGGTGTTATTGATAGGATTTTCAATATCATCAATTTCTTCCCCAACATGGTTATTCAGCACTCTTCCTGATCTCAACGTTGTGATGGCATTTACATTGTAATGCCCAGGATTCGGTAGGGGTTGAGACGGAAGTTTTCCTTTTTCTCTCGCACTCATTTCGGCTTTAAGTCGTGCAATTTCAGCGTCCATCGCTCTGATACTCTCAGCTTGGGACGCTGAGTTTTTCTTTATCTCACTGACAGAAGATCTAACCTCAGCCGACACTTCTATGAAATTTGACAAGAGTGATTTTATGGTTTGAGTGAATTGAGAGAACTCGTCAAAACAGGTCGACTGCATAGGATTAGATGGTGCAGGAGTGTTGACCTGGTTTTGAAAATTTTGTGACTGGTAGGGGTGCTGAGTAAGTTGAAGTGGTTGCTGTTGTGGTGGAAGAGCCCTTGAAACGGAGAACTCAATGGACATTCTTCCGTGAGATGTGATGGATCATAACAGCATCCACATACAGTTTTGGGGAGCGATATCGGATTTAGGGAGGCTGCTAAAAATTTATGTTCCATAGCTTCGAGCTTCTTTTGCATTGCTGCCATTTCAGCTCGAACACCTATGGACACATCAATTTGGTGTACGCCACCCCTAGACGATGACTGGTTTCCACTCTCCCACTGTAAGGATTTTTCAGCGAACTCTTCTAAAAATTTCCAAGCTTCCCCATCATCCTTGGTCATAAAGGTGCCTTGACACATGTTTTCAAGGTTTTGTTTAGTGGTAGGGTTAATGCCCTCATATATGATTCGGCACAAATCCCATCTCAGGATACCGTGATGTGGACATTGAACCAAAAGATCCTTGAAGCGTTCAAAGCATTTCCAGAATGGTTCAGTCGGAAGCTGGGTGAATTGATTTAGTTCGCTACGGATTCGAGCTATCTTTTGCATAGGGTAGAATTTCTTAAGGAATGCCGCAACGAATTCTTCCCAATTCGTAATGGAATGTGCGGTAGTGTTATATAGCCACTTCTCGGCTATATCGCACAAGGTAAATGGAAGAAGACGTAGACGCATAGCATCCACAGAAAGTTGTGATGTACCCATCATTGCGCATACATTTTCAAATTTGGTAATAAAGACGTATGCGTCTTCAGACTCGAGACCGTGGAATTTGGGTAGAAGGTTGATGTATTGGGGTTTAATCTTAAAATTATCCCCGTTGGCTGGTGGAATGGAGAGACAGGTCGAAAGAGGACCTCGCATAGGATAGCACCTCTCTTGGAGAGAGATGCGGGGTGGATTATACGCACCAACGGACGGCAGCAGATTAGTGGTAAAGAAATTCGATGGAGAAGGATCCATCGGTGTGGGTGTGGTAGTGGGTAAAGAAGAAGTAAATGTAGAAATACCGACTTCGGAGTCGATCTGGGGGACGCGGACTAAACGGGCACTAGAATCCCGTGTCCAGCCTATCTTGCACTAAAAAGAATTAGTGCAATGGCAGCGTGAATATAATTAGGGGAAATGAATGAAATGTTTTGATGTTTGTTTTGAAAAATGATACGGATTTTTTTTTTGAAAAAATGATGCGATCACAACAAATGCAACAAGCAAAACCCTAAAATCTAGTGGTCACCTAGGTCAAAGCTCTAGACCGCTCCTAACTGCCAAAAGACAAGTCGCAGGATCAATCCTCCACTGCCTCTTTGTCTCTCCTATAGCCAGGTAAGTGGGAGGTTCTCCACTACGTAAGTAGTGGGCCTAATTAAGTAACCACTAGCCTTCGACACACTTGCCTTAGACACCCCAAAAGAAACGCGGATAAGCAATGAATTACCCACGGCCTTCTCTTGTCCTAAGTGAGCGCGACGGTCCTTAGAGTCATCTCTAGATTTTTTTTAGTTAATGAGGGTAATGCGGATGCAAGTTTGTGATTTTTGGGGCTTAGGAAGGGTAATGAACTCCCCACCTAATCTGGATTTGGCCGTGCCCCTTAATGTCCGTATTAATATGCAAACAACCAAAAACCAAAAACACGCACAATTTATTTTGCTTTTTTGCGGCGCTGCGATTTTTGCAAAGAAGCCTGCAGAAATTTGTTAATTAGAGCAGATGAGAAAGGAGATAAGAAAGTTTAGAAGTATACCTGCAATTTTTTTGTACAGAGAGGAAGCAAAAGTGCCGCGGATCCGCCACTTTAGTCTCCTTATGCCGCGGAATCGCGGTGGCTAAGACAGATCAATGCACAAAAAGTTCAGTCTCTGTTCCTGTTCAGCTTCTAAGCTCTCTGGATTTTTCAGAAAAAAATTTCACTTGCTCCACAGCTTCCAGAATTCCTCGCAACAAATCACAACAACACGTTTAGATCTTGCGCGAATTTTGATCTCAAAATTATAATGGAATAAATCTTTCAATTCAAATTTCAATAAAGAACGAATTAGCGCACGATCCCCGGCAACGGCGCCATTTGATTGATCGTTTCTTTGTGTGTCGGTTTAGAAAATGAATAGAAATCATAATCAAAGAATTATTTGACCGCAATCAATAACGGTGTCGAATTGTAGCGCGTTAGTAAGTGCGGATCGTCCACAGGGATTGTACGATTCGTTCGTATTTGTTTTGTTTGAATTGAAAATTAATGAGAAGAGAAAAGAAAACTTGATTATATGATTTATATCAATGAATTTCAAGAATCATCTAAATCTCATCAAAAATCAAGAAAGCATTAAAAAAATCAAGAACAAGAATTGATAGAATTTCAATCGATTAAATTTTCAAGAATTGAAATGTAGCTCGTAGGAGTCGATTAAATCTATAGATGTGAAGAAGATTAGTAATTACCTTTTCTTATCCATTAACGAATTGATGCTAGATCGTTGACGATTTATCGAGGATTAAGGATCTTGCGAAGAATTAGGGTTTCCTCATCTTATCCTTTATCCTTTGATGAATCTCATTCATAAGATAGCTTCTAGGAAATCAAATGATCGATCATTGATCTCTAGTTCCGTGCGAAAATAATCAAGAAAACATTTCGCATCGAAACTAGATCACCGATCATTCGATTTTCAAGAATTTACAAACGTTATAGGACTTAAGAAAATGTTTAAAGATTCGTCAACTTCGTCATCTATCGATCGTCTCGACTCCTCCACGAGCGGAGTTTTACTCAAGCATCATCACAAAGAATACATTCAAGAATTGAAATTGAATCATAATGCTTGAATTGAAAGATAAGCAAGTTAAAAGAATCGTCACCTTTATTTATTCAACAATTTGTTACACTTTGCTCAAGAACTACAAGAAATTGAGAAGGGAACAAGATCGTCGAATCTAGCGTTGCATCGGCTCCTTGAGTCACGGATCGGCTTGGATCACATGCTCCGATGAAGTCCGGCTTCGCTTCTAAAGGATGGTTGAAGGCTTGCTTTGCTTGAACTCAAAGATCTTGAACTTTGGCTTTCTTGATTGGATTAGGGTTAGGGTTTGGAGGTGGCAAGTGTTGGGGTTGAAGAGGTGATAGAATTTCAACAGCAATCAACAACCTTTTCAAGTGAGGCCTCGGGTCCCTTTTATAGGCTTAGGAATGATTAGCTTCCTTAAGAAGCTTGGATTAGGTTAGCTTCCCTTGTAAGCTAGTTAGTTAGGTAGAAGCCTCTAGAACTAGTTAGTTAGGGTTTGGCTTCTACCTTAAGCTAGGAGGTTAGGGAGAAGGTTCTAGGCTTTTAAGGTAGTTAAGGTGAAGCTTGCTTTGGAAGCTTGGACATCATTAGCTTGCACAAGGAGCCTTTGCTGATCTGGCAGAAAGTTTTGGAATGTTCTGGAAATTGCAGTGGCTTTCTGAGGTGTAGACACTGATAGAAGAGTTCTGATATGAAACAGACATGATGACGTGGCATACCCACCGCGGATCCGCGGCGCAAGCTGGCTCCTGCCGTGGATCCGCGGCCCAATAGGAGAGCTAGGGCTTGAAACTTCATGATATGTCCTATTCTGTCTTCAGGTGTACTGTCTGATATGTTGAATCCCAAAATTCCTTCTAGATCACTACCAGATCTCAAGTCCTTGAGTTGACGTATTTCATCAGCATTATTTTCACAATTTTTGGCCCGGTTTCTGGAATTTGCTGCACAGACTTCGAAACAAGTGTTGCGCAATACAAGGATGATGCGATGCCATGAAAAACAGTCAATTTCCCTAAAAATGCCGGTTTTAGTATATAGTACAGGTAATTCAGTATTTTACAGGTGTTTTGCTGATATGTGCAATATGAATACCGAACACCTCTAGATGAATACAAAAGATAGGGAAATTGCCGTGTTAAAAATGCATTATTTTCGACTGATCAGGATCTGAACCTGTTCTTAAGCAACCACCACAACCTCCAACACTGCCCTACAAGCGGGTCAACGCTGACCCTTGTATACAATCCACGGGTGCGAATAAACATTTCCCTAACAAAGTCTCATCCGTGACTAGGGATATGTTTGCACGGTGAACCCCCATGTAAGCCCTCTCGACTTATAAGGAGAAAGCACTCTTGTAAGATCCTTACGACTTATAAGAGATCATGCACTTAGGAATCCTCACGATTCTTAAGGAGAAAACGCACCTACAGAGATCCTCACGACTTATAGGGAGAAATACCTTTATGAGACCCTTACGGCTCATGAAGTCAAAAGCCTTAGTCGACAGGACCCTAACCCTGTTCACTAAACCACCTTTGTTCGATATCGACAGAGACAAATGATGATTCACTCCTGGCAATATCCCAGTTGTAGCGGTGCTGATGCCGAAATAGGTGTCTAATTCCAAGCTTGCAGCAAAGAAGCTAGCGAGCCACACATGCATGCAAAATAGCCGAAATGATGGGGCAACTTGCAACAAAATCAGCAAGTAAAAATGTATGCATGCAAAATAGCCGAAATGATTGGGCAACTCGCAATAAAAAGCAGTGAGTAAAAATAAAATAAATAGCCGAAAAGATTGGGCGCCGCGAAAAATAGCCGAAATGATTGGGCAATTGCGACCTTCGCGATATAAAAGCTAAAATGATAAATTATCGCGGAAAGAAATAAAAAAAATCTGAAAGAATGAAACTTTTGCCCTACAGGTGATATCACATCAATCCTTATATACAATCCAGGGGCGCAAACAAAGAAGGAATCACGTCTTCCCTCCCCAGGCTCCATTAGAAAACGAAGCCAAATCTCGATAGTTCAGGGATAGCCTAGAGATCATCAACAGCGTTCCTCCCCATTCCAGCAGGATTCAGACGCTGCAATCAACCCTGGACCTACGGCAAAGCCCCTACTCCAAATCTTGATGGTTCCCAGACAACCTGGAGACCACTTCGATATTCGTCTCATTATAACAGAAAATACGTCGTCTACATGACCCCGTCTCAGAAATACGTCATCCACATAACCCTGTCGCGGAAATACGTCATCCAAATGACCCCGTCTCGGAAATACGTCATCAACATGACCTCGTCACGGAAATACGTCATCCAAATGACCCCGTCGCGGAAATACGTCATCCACATAACCCCGTCACGGAAATACGTCATCCACATGACCCCGTCGCGGAAATACGTCATCCACATGACCCCGTCGCGGAAATACGTCATCCACATGACCCCGTCTCGGAAATACGTCAAATACATGATCCCGTCTCGGAAATACGTCATCTACATGACCCCGTCGCAGAAATACGTCATCCACATGACCCCGTCACGGAAATACGTCATCCACATGACCCGGTCTTGGAAATACGTCATCCACATGACCCCGTCACGGAAATACGTCATCCACATGACCCTGTTTCGGAAATACGTCATCTGCATAACCCCGTCTCGGAAATACGTCATCCGTATGACCCCGTCTCGGAAATACGTCATCTACATGATCCCGTCTCGGAAATACGTCATCAACATGACCCCGTCGCGAAAATACGTCATCCACATGACCCCGTCGCGGAAATATGTCATCCAAATGACCCCGTCTCGGAAATACATCATCAACATGACCCCGTCACGGAAATACGTCATCCACATGACCCCGTCGCGGAAATACGTCATCCACATGACCCCGTAGCGAAAATACGTCATCCACATGACCCCGTCGCGGAAATACATCATCCACATGACCCCGTCTCGGAAATACATCATCAACATGACCCCGCCACGGAAATACGTCATCAACATGACCCCGTCACGGAAATACGTCATCTACATGACCCCGTCGCGGAAATACGTCATCAACATGATCTCGTCTCGGAAATACGTTATCCACATGACCCTGTCACGGAAATACGTCATCAACATGATCCCGTCACGGAAATACGTCATCCACATGACCCCGTCTCGAAAATACGTCATCCACATGACCCCGTCACGGAAATACGTCATCCACATGACCCCGTCGTGGAAATACGTCATCAACATGACCCCTTCTCGGAAATACGTCATCCACATGACCCCGTCACGGAAATACATCATCAACATGACCCCGTCATGGAAATACGTCATCCACATGACCCCGTCGCGGAAATACGTCATCCAAATGACCCCGTCTCGGAAATACGTCATCAACATGACCCCGTCACGGAAATACGTCATCCAAATGACCCCGTCATGGAAATACGTCATCCACATGACCCCGTAGCGGAAATACATCATCCACATGACCCCGTCGTGGAAATACGTCATCCACATGACCCCGTCTCAGAAATACGTCATCCACATGACCCCATCTCGGAAATACGTCATCAACATGACCTCGTCACGGAAATACGTTATCCACATGACCCCGTCTCGGAAATACGTCATCAACATGGCCCCGTCACGGAAATACGTCATCCAAATAACCCCGTCGCAGAAATACGTCATCCACATGACCCCGTAGCGGAAATACGTCATCCACATAACCCCATCGCGGAAATACATCATCCACATGACCCCGTCTCAGAAATACGTCATCAACATGACCCCGTTATGGAAATACGCCATCCATATGACCCCGTCTCAGAAATACGTCATCCAAATGACCCCGTCTCGGAAATACGTCATCAACATAACCCCGTCACGGAAATACATCATCCAAATAACCCCGTCACGAAAATGCGTCATCTACATGACCCCGTCGCGGAAATACGTCATCCACATGACCCTGCCGCGGAAATACGTCATCCACATGACCCCATCGCTGAAATACGTCATCCACATGACCCCGCCTCGGAAATACGTCACCCAATGACGCCGTGAGATGTGGATAACGTCAATCGCATTAAACACTTATGGGTCCTCTCGATTCGTTAAGAAGAAAACTCTCTTATAAGATCCTTACGACTTATAAGGGAAAACACACTTAGGAATCCTCACGATTCCTAAGGAGAAAATACACCTACGAGATCCTCTCGACTCGTAAGGAGAAAAGTCTTTATGAGACCCTCACGGCTCATGACGTTGAAAAGTCTTAGGTAGCAGATCTGAACCTGCTTCCTAAGCCATCACTACCTCTCAAAGAGTTCAAGATGGAATGCTCTCTATCATCTACAGGCTACGCTTACTAAGGTAACAAGCCGGCAACAAAGAAAAGAGAAGAAAGTGACAGGGAGGAGAACATTTTATTCACATTCAGTCAAACGTTCAAGACATACCCATTCATGCATGTGCAAAAAAGTTTGATGTATAAAATAAACACATAGAAACGAAAGGGCTTGCTATTCATACTTCAGAAAATGCCTACATTGAGGGAAACAGCAAATAAAAACATAACTGGAATGTTTACAAAGGCACGACATCAAATCCAGGGCATGGATTGAGAAACTCAAAAGTAAGGCCATCTAAAATGTTCCAGGCCTTTCGAACCATCCTAGTATGCTTTCTTTCGCGATCACAAGCGTCGAGATCCCCACTGATGTCCTCCACCTACCGATAGGCAGCAAGTATTGCCGCCTGTTGAAAAGCCTGATGCAGAAGATCAACAAGATTGTCCCGCCTTTTCTTTGAGATTAGGCCCATCAAATACACCGAGTGCACCTTGTCCTCGGCATCATCCAATGTCTTAAACGGCATGCCGGCACAGATAGAGGAAGTGCTCCCCAGATCGCTCCCACAATAAACTTCAAGAGAGAGGAACGTCGAGGAAGCAGTCGACCATTGTATGCACCAAAGCGACCCATGATTTCAGCACACTGGGCGTTTGTGAATTCTCGGTTTTGAGAACGGCCGAGTGAGCGGATGTCTCCATAAGAGATAATCTTATCAAGATCATACAAATGAGCAGCCATAACGTCTGAAAAAGAAAATCAGCAAGGATTAGCGGACAGACTGATTAAGCAAATTCTTATTAAAAACAGGCGCAGGGATTTAAACAACTCTTGATATCCCCATGGAGAAAACAAATTCTAATTATGACACCTAACAAATTCAAATTTGCGAAAAATCCTAAAAAAGGAATCTCATTTAATGAGCGACCCCTCGGGTCAAGGAGTTAAACTCCTCGAGAGCAATGCTCTGCAGACAGGAGTGACACCTGTCAAAGTCAATTATGAGGGGAATTTAAAAAAATTCCCCGAGAATGCTGAGAGCCTTGCTCTGAAAAGATGACATAATCCATCAAAAATAAAATTTCACTTTTGATCTTCAAGATCCATGAACAAACTCTTAAGATTCCTTCTATATGATCTGAAAGGAGTAAAACTCCATTAATGGATTAATAAATCATAAGCAAGATCCTTTTAGAGAGCAAAGCTCTGTTAATAAAATCCTAAAAGGGTTTTCTTTAGATCAAAGATCTATGAAGAGCAAGGCTCTGTTGATGGGTAAAACCCTGAATTATCTACAAAAAAAATACCTAAAATTTTAACAGAGTTTTTACTCTTGAAAAGTTCTTAAACTGAAGAGCGATGCTCTGAATAAAAATTCTTAAAGAAGAAGATGAACATCATCTGATGGACCAAAGGTCCTATTTATAGGCATTGAAACGCCTCTGCAACTTCTGAGTTGATCCAAGGGAGCAGATGCTGCCACCGCTGCACTCATGTGTGGGCCACGTGAGCGCAACGGTGGGGGCATTTGTTTCCCCCAATCAGAGCAAAACTCTGTTTGAAATTCAAATTTCAAAAACTGAAGCAACGCTTCAGATCCAGCACTAGGCACGCTGCGTGCCACGTGTCAAACACGGATGCGCTAATGCCAGGTGTGTTGCGCCCTAGGCAGTGCACCATGTGTGCGCTAGCGCTAGGCACGTTGCGCGCCACGTGTCAAACACAGGTGCGCTGGCGCAGGCTGCGATGCGCTCTGCGCTGCACGCCACGTGTCAAACGTAGGTGCGTTAGCGCAAAGTGCGCTGCGCTCTGAGCAGCGCACCACGTGCAAAGCACGGGTGCACCAGTGCTGGAATTATAAAATTCCCCACCGTTAGATCAAAAGATCTAATAATAATGATAAATCATTAATTAATCAGAATTAAAATTCTGTTATGGAAAGATTTATCCAATCTTGTTGAAAACAAAAAGATTGTCTTCTGTAAAACAGAAGCCCTAGGATCAAAGATCCAACGGTGGGGAAATGTCCCTAAATCAATCAGAAAAAGATCTCTTTAACTGATTCAACAAATCAATTTGCCCTATATAAAAGCCCCAAGACTTCAAGTCTGATATAGAGAAACCCCCCTACAAACTTTGAGAAAACTCAAAAGAAAGAGAGCAAGCTCTTGAAAGAAGATCATTTTCTCAAGGTAAAAAGAATGATTCTTGAACAAAGAGATGAAATCATCTCATTAAAACAGAAGAATTATCTTCTTAAAAAATCATAGATCTACAAAAGACCAAGGTCTTTTATAAAAAGAGATCAAAAGATATCATCATAAAAACAAAAGAAGTATTTACTTCATTCACAGATCATTGATCTACAAAAGCAAAGCCCTTTCAAAAATAAGAACTGTTGTTCTTGAATCTTGAGGCAAAACCTCCTTTAAAAAGAACATAAATTTGTTCACAGATCATAAATTTGATCAAATGTGCTTTGCGCTATTGAAAAGTTCTTTGCACTCTTAAACTGCGCTTCTGCGCTCCTTGGATCGGCGCTCAGCACCAAAACGTGCCACGTGTCAACCACGTATGCAACTTACGCTTTGCGCTTCTGAAACAGCGCACTGCGCTCATGGGCTGGCGCTCAGCGCCAAGCATACCACGTGTCACTCACTTGTGCGCCACTAAACTAGCGCAACGCGCTCATAAATTAAAAGCGCAATGCACTTATAAACTGGCGCAATGCGCCCATCATCTGGCGCTTAGCGCCAAGCGCGACACGTGTCCTTTTCGTGTGCGCTACTTGGCAAAAGCGCAATGCGCTCTTTAATTGGCGCAAAGCGTCTGGCACGCCACATGGCGCGCTGTCAGAACACACATTGTTCTGATGAATGCCATGCATTCAATACAAGACAAAAAAATGTCAGGATCTAATGCTCAGCATTATTAAAAGGGCCAAGCCCAAATAAAGGCTCAACAGCTCAGAACAATAAAATGTTAAACATTTTAATCTTATTGGACTTAGCCCAATATTGTCCATAATTCCTCAACTTATATTGAACTGAGCCCATCTGCTTACGAATATTTAACAGATCTCAGTCCCAAAATGGACTACAGATCTTTCAACCAACTCACACCGGTTCAAGGGTACATCTCTTTACTCCTCTGATATCTGTCGTTGGAATCCTTCAACGTCTTCAGAGAGGTGACGGGTCCCGACAACCACACATTTCACGGACTGTAGGGTCCTTAAACTCATGGACTACGATGTCCTTAAACTTCATAGACTACGATGTCTTTAAACTACGGACTGTGAGGTCCTTAAACTCATGGACTACGATGTCCTTAAACTTCATAGACTACGATGTCTTTAAACTATGGACTGTGGGGTCCTTAAACTCATGGACTACGATGTCCTTAAACTTCATAGACTACGATGTCTTTAAACTATAGACTGTGGGATCCTTAAACTCATGGACTACGATGTCCTTAAACTTCATAGACTACGATGTCTTTAAACTACGGACTGTGGGGTCCTTAAACTCATGGACTGCGATGTCCTTAATCTGGACCGAGATGTTCTTAAACTAACATTGGACTGAGATTTCCTTAAACTAACATTGGACCGAGATGTCCTTAAACTAACATTGGACCGAGATGTCCTTAAACTAATCGACCGCAATGTCCCTAAACTAAACATTAGAGTCCAAATACTCTTTTGTTGGATCTAAACGATCCCGTTAAGTTGATCTTAGTCTAAAATTAGACTAATGTATCCTTAACTAACGTTTAAGTTGATCTTAGTCTTAAATTAGACTAACGTATCTTTAAACCCAAAACCCCAAACCCAAATCTAAGAAGATACGGATTTGAACTAATCCACGCCCTATGGGCGACAACATAAATTAGTCTCCGTATACAATCCACGGGCAACCAAACACAAAACAAATACCCACGACACGAAATGACCATCTGGAGAAGGAGAAAGTTGTTACCGCGATGCGGTAGCATAATTAACTGCAGGGGCTTGTGCCTGCAGGGAAGAGCGTCCCCACAATCAAAAACCCCTCAAATGAGGGGGAATCTGACGAAGTCTGCTACATCAGCCGCATCCGTTTAAACCTTCGATATACGGTGTCATAAATCAACTTGGCATCTTTGGAGAGGTGGACGGATAGCACCAATTAGCATCTGCCCTAAATTTCAGGTAAGACGGACCCGCACGGTCGCGTCTCCGTGTTTTCGGCGGGGAACAACTGCTACGCTGGCAATGGCTCCTCCGATTATGTAAATGTTGACGGATCGAGCTTTCTAAAGTCTGCCACGGTGCCCTTACGCTGTGCTGGCCTGGGTGCTACTGCAATCACGGACTGCTGGACTATCCGCAGACCCTCCTTGAAAGCCTCGACCTGCCGCTGATTCAGCTCAATTTGCCGCGTCTAGTTTTCCAGCATACCACATACAACACCAAGCAATGCGGCGTTATCAACACGTCACTAGTATGATCGCAAGTCTCTATCCACCATGATTCTGAAGCCAAGACACTAAAGAAAATTAGCAACGGTAAACAGGATTCAATAAACAAGATGGCCATAGATTCAAGACCGGCAAGATAGTAATGTGGCAGGACATGTTCCTAATTTTGGGTTTCCTGGTTAGTGTATTGGGTTTAATACCCAACTACAAAAGAACCAAACCTGACTAACCCTAAATCCTTGGGTTCTGATACCAAACAAACCCTGTCAGCCCCGCTTCCCAAGGTACGTGAACTATGGCTGGTGACAGAGCTAACCATAATATCTGTGGCTAGAAATCATCCCTCCACGGTCACATTATGGCTGTCTATCGGATACCAGGAGTAGAAAAATATAATCTAGCTAGTACATGTCCATTTGCCACAGTAAATAAAATCAAGAAAATGCATAAAGCGGAAACAAATCAAGATCTAATAAACAATATCTGAATCATGTCCCAATATGGGCTCACATCAAAAAAAATAAAACTACGGAAATAAATAAACTAAACATAATAATACACATTCAACTCCTCATTGCTCGGCTTGATTGCTAAAATACTCTCGATCTGCCTGCGATAAAGGTAGAGGAGCTGGGTCATGCAAAACCTAGATGTCAGTGCGTCATAATATCAAAATAACAGTAATCACCAGGATATAATGATCTGATTAACCATGAATATAAATACTAAACACAGGTATAAATATTGAGCTATGTGTATGTATGGGTGTGTGATGTGTATCCTAAATCTGTGCTTCTAGGTTATCTATTCTAAAAGTCTTTGAAATCAATTAATGTAATCCTCATCGTAACCCAACAGTATATATTCCGTTCATTTTCCATGGGACCACGGTAACAGTATTTATTTCGTAACGCCCGGAAACATAGCAAACAATGATTTATTCCATAACGTCCGGAAAAACGACAAACAGTAATGATTTATTCTGTAACCCCCGGAGCCACAGCAAACAATAATAATAGCCTCTTGAGTTACGTTTCGGTTATATTCTTGATTTCTCCATTTCCCCAGGTTTGTGTTCAAGTCAGGTATTGCCGATATACATCTAATGCCAACACAGGATCAAGCAGATACAGTTCTCGTCTATGCAGACAACAAGTTACGTCCGTCGGGACAACACGTCAATATTGTTGGTATTATTAACTAGATCCAAGTAACAAGTCGGGTAGTGTATCGTAAACATGTCATGTATTGTATATTAACCATAGATACCCAATGTGAAACTGTAATCAATATCGGAACACGGTAAACACAACTGATGCCAGGATGCATATGTATCTATCTATAATGACCATTATACATCCATTACCATGTATGATGCAAACTAGATAATATGTTGTACTGATGTAGTAGTATAATGATATCATGATGTTCCGTCATGCAACTAGATAGACGATTATCGGTACGGATACCGTAAAACTGTAAATCGGTAATATTTGCTGAATAACAAAACACATGCACTATTCTTATTCATATAGAGATCGATATAATAACATAGCATGTTGCAAGTTTAAAACTTTCCTGATCGGATCTCACGTCGAGATACGGATGCTACGTCCGACATCGAAATAACGTCGCGATGCAAACTCACACGCGCAGGATTGGACCTGGCTGAGAAGTAACGTGACATGGTGACTAGGCTGGACGATGATGGTGACTAGGTCGTTCGGATCGTCGGCGACGCACGCAACTCCGACGAGCCGATCGGAGAATCAAGAAACGATCAAGAAAAAGAACAAGAAGAAGGAGAAGGAGACTGGGTAGCTGTTGTTGGGTTCTGGGGTGGCGAAGACAGAGGTGAGATGACGGTGACAATGGACAACGACGATGTGGCTGCATCGGCGAGGTGGCAGTGGGTTCTCAGGTTGGTGATTAGGGTCGGGAAGTCGTGGAGTTGGTGGTGGTGGTCTGGGGTGTCGGGAGAGGAGAGAGAGGTGAGGAAGTGAAGGCAGGGGTGATGGTGCTAGCGACGGAAAGGTCTCAGGCGAGAGGTTGGGGGTTTCTTGAGTTGCTGCAGGGGGTCGTTGGGGTGCAGGGATGCTTCGGGAGAATGGAGGGGGAAAGGAGGTGGAGGTGGTGACGGAGGAGAGGGTGAAGATGAGGGCGAGGACGTGGGGATGGCCACGAGGTGAGGTCGGCGGCGAGGGTGCGGGCATGGGCTAGGGTTCTGGGTTTCTCGTGGGGAAGAAAAAGGAAAAGAAATGAGGGAGAAGATAGAGATGAGGGTTTATTATATAATAAGTTATATTAATATATATATATATATATATATATGTATGTATGTATGGAGAGAGAGAGAGAATAGAGAGAGACGCGAGGGAAGAGAGAGAGAGATGACGAGTGAGGGAGAGATTAGTTATTAGGTTAAATTATATTATATATATGTATATTATAACTGTTAGTTTAGAAATATATTATAATATATATATTTTGGGATTATACTGCTGATATCAAACTACTCCGAAAATTACCCGGGTCTTATCTAAAAATCTAGTTTTTAAATATGGAGAATATACGTGAAAGTTAAAACCATAATGCGATATCCGGTCACTAAAAATGCATACCCCCAAGTACGGATTTACGTAAATATACGTAGCGATCCAAATGAGTCGGTTTTAACAATTAGGATATGAACATGATGTATGGATGCAACCATATGATATGGGGTACGGTAACATGTCATGCGAGATATCAAAATATATTATTTGATTTTTATTTGTATTATTTAAAAGATATACGGATACACAATATATCATATATGTGTGTATAGAATCAAGATGTGCATGAATTCTCTGTACTAGCAAAATATAAGACATAATGTTGAACCATGATGGGTTTCAAACATGCGGGTCGGGTCGGATTTTAACTACAGTTGCTAAATGCACTATCCGCAACCCAAAAGCAATAATAAATAAGAAGTTGTCGCAAGATTTGAAAATACCCCAATAAATATAGTATAAATGCACTAGGGTGTTACACATAGGCTTCATTAAAGATAATGTATTTTTCTTGAAAAATATTAACTTTTACAAAACTAGGGTTTGCCCTAAAATCAGGACGCATCCCATATAGGTGCGCGCACCGAGAGAGAGAAAGCGCACCCAAAAGTTCATGATCAGAAGTTTTGACTTGAGATGACACATTATAAGTCCTTCAGAATAGTTATTTCTACTCTGGTTCTTTGAGATGGCTCATGACTATTTTGAGCCGACTCAAACCCTTTTCATGAGATGGCTCATAGTCTTTATGAGCCAGTTCAAAATATGCCGGGAAAGTTATATTCTTCTCTCTTTCTTTGAGACGGCTGACCAGCTCAAAATCTGACGGTTGCGAATTTTCGAAGTGACCTGATCTATTTCCTATTCTGTGGAATTCTTTCTCATCTATTAAAAGAGATTGCCTTGTACGAAATTTTTATTAGATCTATCATCATAATTTTTCGAAATTCATCCTCTTGAAGAAGCTCTAAAAAAACCCATTGATTCATCCTTCTTTGATTCTTCTCGGTTCTTAGAAATCTTTTAAAATTATTTTGCGGAGTATCTCATAATTTGTTTAATTATTTATCTTTGCAAAATCCATCTCCAATTCTAAAATCATTTATCAAATTCTCTTGAGATTTAAATCTTGTTTTGATAAAATCATAAATCCTAATTCTCTTATTTTAAATTGCTTAATTCATATGAGATTATGAGTTATTTGTTTTTAATTTCTTGTACTAAATATATTCAGTAGAGATTGTTAACCATTTGTATTACCCATTGGAAATTGTCCATTAAACAAGTGTTGTAAAGGTTTGATGTTCACCTTAAGAAGATTTTGATATATTGGATTATTCCTAAGAAGAGACTTAGGCGGAGACGTGGATACCGTTGGTATCGAACTTCGATATCATTGCTTATGTTTCTCTAGAGTTTGCATTTCTTTTTACTCTTATAGAATGCTTTATTGTTATATTATTGTTAGTATAATTTTTATATTTTGTACTTTTTATTGTTTTGAGTAGTAAATTATTAGTGTTAGTCGTAAGTCTTATTCCTCCCTCCCTCCCCCCCCCCCTCCCTTTTAGGACACTTTTCAAAATTTTGGGATACATAATTATATGATTTGAATAAAAAGGCCAGAAAGAATTCAAATTCCATGAACCCAAAGATGAAAAATCAGAATATCCAACAGATTCTCGTGATTTGAATATGAAAATAATCTGAACATCTAACAAATTCTCATGATTCCAAACAAATTACCTAAAATAAATCATATAATTACGAATCCAAAAAATTAAGGAAGAGAATATTTACTAGATTATTTAAATGTATTTTTTAGTTATTTTAATCTGAGACGTTGAAAGTAAAGTGTAAATCCTATGTATGTACATGTTCAGTCGAAAATATCGCACTTTTGATATAACATTTTCCTTACTTTTCTTAAATATCTAAAGGTGTTTATTATAAATACGACACATATTTGAGTTTATCTATAAAAATACTATTTATCATATGTTTATATATTATAATTAACATTATGAAGGAAAATGTATGCATATAATATTTATATAATATTTTGATAATTTAAATATGCATATCATATCAAATATCCTTAATCAATATTCTTAAAATATAATATCATATCAAATTGGTTAGGATAATATCTCAAAAATACCAAATATTACTAATATTATTCATTGAGATATTGTGTAAGGTTTAGTTCAGGTCAGGAGATCGAGATATTGAGATGTCGGGAATCAAAAATCTGCCGATAAAGTTAAATAAAATCAAAGAATCAATACTGGAGGAGACTCAGAAAAGATATGAAGATTACAGACATCAAATAAATCTCCATGTGTCACAACAAAGCAGCTCCAGAATTCTGAAGCTAAGATCTCACCAACAAACCGCGGATCCACGGCCAAACCATGCAATATGCGGCGGATCCGCGGCCGATTCACTGAATCAAGATTTAGGATTTTTAGTTGTGATTTGCAACAACAAACCCTAATTCTGAGGATCTTTAGTTTTTTGTTTTGGGGCTATATAAAAGACCGAGGGCTAAACTTAGAAATCATCAATCTTTTACACAAGCTAATCACCGTCAAAGAACAAGTGATCCAAGACAGGTCCAAGATTCGACGTGATAAAGCGACGTGAGATTCGACGAAATATCTACATCAGACAAGGCAGAGATCGATAGCAACTTCTTCTTCCTCTTGTAATCTAAACTTGAAATTTGTACTTGTGAAGTTGATTAATAAAGGTAGATCTTTAGTTTAATTAGTTTAATTATTTAGTTACATTATGAATTTCATCTCTATCCGTTCTTCTATCTCCATCATGTGCGAGTAATTCTCCGCTTGATAGGGTTCGTAGGATTAAGATAGAACAATGGATGAGAAAATATTTTTAACTTATTTTAAGTCTTATATAGTTTATAAATTTTAGCAAAATAAATGTTAACATCCTTATCGGGCGCGCTACCAATTTATTGCTAGTCTTAACCACGATTTGAGATCATATTAACAATTGTTTTGTTAAGGGCTAAATATGAATAGAGATCAATGAAAGGACAAGAGTCAATAATGGAGAAACCCTAGTTTCTTCTAAGAACCATAATCCCCATTCATCACTATCTATCTAGTTTTGAATCTATCAATAGATAAAACGAGTAATCTTTATTAGTCATCCATGACTACTAAATCTGAACGAACTCTACAAGCATTCTTCTTATAAAATCTATATCCGTATTCAAACTAGATCTGTATTCTACATCCGTATTTTGATGTAGATCTAGAAACTATTCTCCACTATTTTTTATTCCTCTATTCTTCCTCTTTTTCAACACGTCTAAAGTAAGATTGAAAAATTCCACATATCCCTGAGGACGACCCGTACTCATCTCGGTCTAGCTACACGCGACACCATTATTGATTGCGGTTACTACACACACTTTACAAATCAATCAAATGGCGCCGTTGCCGGGGATACGTGCGTAATTTTTTTATTCTTACTATTTGTGTTGAATTCTTATTCGATCTATATCATAAAAATAAAACAAAACCGCATCTTGCATATCTAACGATTAGTGTGTGATTTTTGCAAGGGAATCTGGAGTCACTTTAGCGAGGAGATAAAGATTCAGAGACATTCATCAAGACCCAAAGGAGAAAAGGAAGCCACAGTGAAAAAAATTAAACAAAGAACCCCCTTAAGCACGACGGAACCGCGGCTATTGTATGCAAACGGCGGCGGAACCGAGGCGGTCTTGGGGAGTTAGGCGCTCAAACTTTTCTGGTAACTTTCCTACATCTTCTCTCTCCTCTGAAAAATCCAATAATATATTTTCTGCAGGATTCTTTGCTAAATATTGCCGCTCAAAAATCTTTTTGCGTGTTTTGTTTTGTGGGTTGTTTTTGCAAATTTTAAAACGGACTTTAAGGGGCAAGACTACAATTCAGATTAGGTGGGGATTTCATCACACTTCCTAGGCCCCACAAATCAAAAAACGAGCATCCGCATAATCCTATATTAATTAAAAAATATCTAGATCAAGACCCTAAGGACCGTCACGCTTAAATAGGACAGAGGAAGGTCGTGGGTAATTTATCTCTTATCCGCATTTCTTTTGTGATGTCTAGGCAAGTGTGTCTAAGGCAAGTGGTTACTTAATTAGGCCCGCTATTTTCGGTGATTCGTATAGCGGATACCTCCCACTTACCTGGCACTTACCTGGCCACAAGAGTTATAAAAAGGTGGTAGAGGATTGATCATGCGGCTTGTCCTTTAGAAGTCTAGGAGCGGTCTAGTGCTTGACCTAGGTAACCTTAGTTATAGGATTTGCTTGTGCATTTTGTGATTTGTTGAGTCAACACTCAAGTCCCACTTTCAAAGAAAAACAATCCAAATAGAGTTTAAATCATTTCACCCTCCTCCATCTTTTCACCTTCTTATAATGCGTAACCCAAATAAAAGAACTCTTGCCAAGTTTTGCTATCCAGAACCAGATATTTCTTGTTATCGTAATTGCTTCGGTATACCATCCGACTCTACCATATGTTTAAGAGATCGGATAGAGCAAGCGGAAAAAAACAATTGGCCACCTCACTCCAGGTCCTATCAACCGCATCAAAATTCATCTTCTTTTGTTGATACTCCATCTAAAGCGTGTGAGGGAACTCCTAAACGCATGTCCATTGCTGAGTATATAGCAAGGACTAACGGCCAAAGTTTCAATCTGGTCAAACCGTCAGGACAACAAACGCCACCACCTTCTAAAGAAGATTTTACTACTTGGTTTATGGCGTATATGACATCTGTTGACAGTCGCCAACCACACAACCAATATCAATATTCTTCTTATCACAATATTGATCATACTCCTGCCCAATTTTCACAAGCTTTCGATTCTTATCAATCCTACCCGACTTTTACACCTTCTCGAGGCATTCCTTCTAATCAGTCATTTGGGAGTTTTACTTATCCACAAGAATTTCAATCTTATACTGAAACCCTTTACCGACTGTTGGGATAAAAATTTGCACCCCGGTTGACCGAGTCAAAGTCAAGGTCAACCCCAAGCCAGGTGGGCCCATGCCCAGGTCAAGTGGGCCCATGCCCAGGTCGAGTCCGAAACATGAAGCGGCCGACCCTCCCCATGCTAAAATATGAATCATGTCATAAATAATTTTTATGTAATTTTTTTATACATGAATGTATGCAAAATTGGCATAAAGCCAATATTTTGTAAGCCCATGGCTTATGTGCAAAAAAATAAAATGGCACATAAGCCATGGGATGGGCAAAATGCCATTTTTGTAAAGCCCAAGGGGCTATAAGTAAATATGTAAGCCTATAAAAGGCAACATGATGATGAATAAAAAAAATATACCTTTCATTCTCTCCACAAAAATTAGAGCTGAGCTCTTTCTTCCTTCTTCAAGGTTCCAAAACCTTCTTCTTTCTCTTGAATTAAATCAAGAGTTTTACTCTTCCTTTTTCAAAACCAAATAGTTTTCCACCACAAAACCCATAAAGGGGAACTTGGATCTGCCATCAGATCTTAAAAAGGAGAGATTTTGAGATTTTACATCTCTTGATCTTCAAGATCCAGCAAGCAACAGGAGGAAGAAGAAGAACCCTTCCATTAACCCAACAAAAAAATAAAAAATAAAAAATAAAAACACTCAGGAGTCCAACTCCTCTTTGATTTCTCTTCAGAGAAATCTTTTTAGGCTAAAAGCCTCTTTTTCTCGCCGGCGCTCAAGCGCAGAGCGCCCACGTGCCGACACGTGGCGCGCTTGCGCTCCAGCGCAAGCGCTCGAGCGCAAGTCGCCCTCGTGCCGACACGTGGCGCTCTTGCGCTCAAGCGCAAGCGCTCGAGCGCAAGTCGCCCTCGTGCCGACACGTGGCGCTCTTGCGCTCCAGCGCAAGCGCTCGAGCGCAAGTCGCCCTCGTGCCGACACGTGGCGCTCTTGCGCTCCAGCGCAAGCGCTCGAGCGCAAGTCGCCTACGTGCCGACACGTGGCGCGTTGCGCTCCAGCACTCTGCGCTCGAGCGCAAAGCGCCCACGTGCCGACACGTGGCGCGCTCACGCTCAAGCGCCTAGGCGCTGGCCCCACGCATCCTTTGGATGTATTTTTCCCCTTTACTTATATATACATGTATATATATACATATGTGTACAAATGTACGCATACACATACTCCGCGACACTGTCCCTGTTAGAAAAAAATTTCTAACGGGGCGCTGCCCCGCACCCCGCAAGGGGGCTGCTAGCCCCCTTGACCCCCAGCCCGCTATCCGGGTAGCGGGACCCCCGTAAAAACTCTGCGTGGCTCCCGATATATTTAAACCCCCCTCCAAAACACAACACACGTACACTGCACGTTGAGTTCGCATGACCAGTTTAACCCGTTAATCGGAGGTTCCCTCGCCCCAAAGGCGATGGGTAATTAACGGCAGCTTAGTCCGCGGCTGCCGGAGATTCGGATCCCCACAATCATTAAACCCCGGCCTACCCTAGGCCGGGGGAATCTGTAGTACGCCTGACAAGCGCGCGCGTATTCCCATCTCAATGGGGTGACGAAAAACACCCTACAGATTCTGGCACGCCCGGTGGGACCAATCTCTCCTCCCATATTTCGGGTTAAGCGCTCATGCGAACTCAATCAATGTACATATCTGTATTTATACTAAAATAATGCTCTTTCATGCAGGTCTTCAAGCAGTCACCTTTCAACAATGTCTCCAGTGATGAACTCATCTCTCAGCACGGCTCCCGTCTCTTACACGATGAAGATAGACTCCAGGACGGTCCTCCCGGCCAGTCTTGCGCGACAATGGGAGGAGCCGCTGCTACCATTCGGCTCTATCATGTTCATGCCAGTTGGCGCCATCCCAGCTCCTCAAGCCCCGGTGGCAGACAAACCGGTCTCGAAAGGCAGGAGACCAAATGTGGTGATCTCAAGGGCGCCCCAACCCAAACGCAAGTCGGTGTCTGAACGAATTTCCTTGGCCCCAGCTGGGGGCAAGGCCATCAACACCAATAAAGCTACAACGCGTCCTGAGCAAGCTCCAGCGGTGCCCTTGACCACTGCTCGATCGGATGCCTTCTCTAAGCTCCCCTCTGATCAACTCATAACGGCTTCCCGGGTAGCAAATGCCGGCCAAGCCTTCAAAATCGAGAAGCTGAGTGAGAAAAGGCTCAGATATAGAGCCAACAAAAGGGCTAGGGCTACTGCCAGGCTAAACCTCATGAGGTTCGAAGAACAGGGTTACCCCGCCAAAGATGAGGGGATGGCTGAATGTGTTATCCACACTGTCTACGTGGTGGGCACGCGCAGCAAGAGCAAGGATGGGGCTACCACATCTCAAATCCAATCTGGCTTGAATGTGGTTGCCACTTCCCAAGAACAGCCGCCTCTGCTAGATGATGAAAACCCTCTCGATGAGGCTAATAGGCAGAGAGAGCCCTCAATTCATGAGGAGTCAGGCTCGGAAAGCGAAGATGAGCCAACTTTCCGTCCTAAGACCGCAGAGCAGCAACTTCTCCAAGAGCTCCGAAAACAGCTCAGAAGCAAAGATAAGGAGATGGCCAAGCTCTACTCAAAGATCGACGACTTGACAAATGTCGTCTTACGGCTTACGGCCCAACTTGCCTCTCAGCCGCCCAATCAAGCACAGGGCTCAGCTCATGAACCGGGAAACGGTGTCCCAAAGCAACCGACGCCTATTCCCTCAAATCCAAAAGTGGGCGGACCTCATGAAAGTCAATCGCATCCTATTTCAGGAAATGTCTTGGCTACCGATGACAGTAGCCCGCTAACTCAAGATCAAATCATGGATATGGTTGCCAGCAAAGTCAAAACATTGGTGGCCGAAGCCGAAGCGCAAAAAGATATCAGCAGTAGTGGGAGACCATATCCTGCTCAGTATGATCTGGTGGAATTTCCTAGCGGCTATGTCATCCCTAAATTCGGAAGATTCGATGGGACGGGAAATGCGAATCAACACATCGCCCACTTCAAAGCCTCTTGCGGGAATACTGGGGGCAATGATGCACTTCTCCTCCGCCAGTTCGTTAATAGCCTGACCGATGTTGCTTTCGACTGGTACGCGAGCATACCAGATGGCTCCGTTACTACTTTCGTCCAAATGGAATCTTTGTTTCGACAAAGGTTCATGAGCGTCAGCGATAAGATCACCATTGCCGAGCTCGTAAGGACCAAGCCCAAGAACAACGAAAGCAACACGGATTTTATAACCCGATGGCGTAATCTCTCCGTCAAATGTGAACCACCGATAGAGCAGGACCAATCTGTTAGTCTCCTCGTCGGAAATCTCAACAATTGGATGGCCCCGTTTCTATGCACCGTGGGTCTCAAAACATTCCAAGAGCTGACCAGGAAAGTTCAGATGCTGGAGCGCTCAAAGCAGGAGTCCTCCTCGGATTCCCAAAATAACAATAGGTCCTGGAGAAACCGAAAGGACGATAATCGCAAAGGCGGAGATCCCGACGATTCTGAATCTTTCAATGCTTCGGCTAACCGAAATAAGCAAGGGATGAGCGGGCCTAGCGCCAACCAGCCTCGGAAGCCAATGTTCGGAGAGGGAGGAGAATCTCCACTGAAAGAGAAGCTGGATAAGGTCTATTCCTTCAGAAGGGACAAAATCCGTAAAATATTCAAAGACGCCCTGAAGAACGGTCTACAACTGCCAGAGTCAAAAAGACCGCAGGAAGCGAATAGGACCGACGACCCAAAATACTGCCCCTATCACAGAGTGATAGGTCATGCCATTGAGGACTGCTTCGTCTTCAAAGATTGGGTCGAAAAGCAATACAAGGCAGGAGAGATAGAACTGTCCAAAGGCGTGTTAACAAACAGTCAAGCTGCAACCGCCAATTTCATACAAACGGAGACCGAAGTTCTTTGTGAAGCCGATTCTCTCAGGCATCTGCCTTTCTTTGAAAACAATCGACCGCCACGTCATTAAACTGGGAACAATCGACCTCTAAGTCGTTAAACTGGGAATGTAAAAAAAAAATGTAAATAAAAAAAAAATGTGTGTAAATAAAAGAAAAATAAAGAAAAGCCGAAATGATGGGGCAACTCGCAATAAAAATCAGCGAGTAAAAATGAAAATGAAAATAAAGCCGAAATGATGGGGCAACCGCGAATAAATAGCCGAAATGATAGGGCGATCGCGACCTTCGGGATAAGAAAAGCTGAAATGATAGAGCAATCGCGGTAAAATAAAATAAAAAAAAAACAACAAAAAAAAAACAAAAAAAAAAACAAAGGCGGATGATGAGTTGCTCCTGGCATTATTCCAGTGCAGCAATGCAGACGCCAAACAAAATCCAATTTCCCAAAATTCTTTCAGCCCTACGGCCAGTCCCCAAATTGACTACCGTATACAATCCACGGGCTCAAATAATTCTCAGCATACCCATGCCCCACCGCAACCACCAGTTACGCGGCTGGTCTCCGCCTTTGGAATTATGCTTCATTGGAAAGACCCACTCATGTGTCCTCACGATGCATGAGGAGAACAAACCTTCGTGAGATCCTTACGACTCACCAAGGAAAAACACACTTAGGAGTCCTCACGACTCTTAAGGAGAAAATACACCTGCGGGATCCTTACGACTCGTAGGGAGAAAATGCTTTTATGGGACCCTCACGGCCCATAAAATTGAAAAGTCTTAGGTGATAGGGATCCAAACCTGTCTCCTAAGCCATCGCTCCCCAATCCCCAAGTGGCAAATGATGAGTCGCTCCTGGTACCATATTCCAGTGCAGCGATGCAGACGCCAACCAAATTCCAAATCCCATACCCCAACGGCGAATGATGAGTCGCTCCTGGTACCATATTCCAGTGTAGCGATGCAGACGCCAACCAAATTCCAAATCCCAATGGCGAATGATGAGTCGCTCCTGGTACCATATTCCAGTGCAGCGATGCAGACGCCGACAAAGTCCTAAAATTTTTATGGCCCTACGGTCTGGATCATACATCCTGCAAAACCGTATACAATCCACGGGCGTAAAACAATCCCGATCTCTCCAAAAAAAAAAGAGAAGAAGAGAAAAAAAGAAGAACGGTATGTCCACAAGCAAAACGGGCACGGATGAAAACCCGAAAGGGCTCCGTTAGTAAAAACAGCAGGACTGCCGGCGAGTCTGTGTCGATTTCAGGGACCTCAACAAGGCATGTCCTAAAGACGACTTCCCGCTACCGGTCATGGAAATGATGGTCGATGACACCTCAAATTACGAACTGTTCACCTTTATGGATGGCTCGTCTGGATATAATCAGATCAAGATGTCGCCTGAGGATGAGAAGCACACAGCATTTCGAACCCCGATCGGAATATATTGCTACAGGGTAATGCCATTCGGACTGAAGAACTCGATGCCCTCGAAGAAAAGAGGCTCACGGTGCAGCAAAGTCTGGAGCTATACCGAGCCCAAATGTCACGGGCCTACGACAAGATAACCCGTCTCCGCGCTTTCAAGAAAGGTGAATTGGTGTTGGTCCTCAAAAGACCGATCATCCCCAATCGACATGCCAAGGGAAAATTCGAGCCGAACTGGGAGGGACCATACGTCATCGAGAAAGTGTTCGACGGAGGATCCTACCAACTAATAAGTGCCGAGGGAGAAAGGCCCATGCCACCCATCAATGGCCGATATCTCAAGAAATACTACACATGAATGCTCTAAGTCGCAGGCGAATTGAGCACATCGGCCCTACGGTCTGGATCAGACATCCTGCAAAACCGTATACAATCCACGGGCGTAAATGACCCCTATTTCTCCCAAATCCTTCCGGTGAGACTACTTTTAAAGTCCCACCAGCAGCAAAAAAAAAAAAAAAAAACAAAAAAAAAAAAACAAAAAAAAACCAAACAAAAAAAAAAAGAAGAAAAAAAAACAGAAGAAGAAATAAACGGTATGTCCACAAGCAAAACGGGCACGGATGAAAACCCGAAAGGGCTCCGTGAGTAAAAACAGCAGGACTACTGGCGAGTCTGTGAAAACCCGAAAGGGCTCAAACTCGTGAAAAGAGATGAAATACACTCGCAAAGCCCTCTCGACCTTGCGAGGAGAAAACCCCTGCGTGAGATCCTTACGACTCGCAAAGGAGCAACACACTTAGGAATCCTCACGATTCCTAAGGAGAAAATACACCTGCGGGATCCTTACGACTCGTAGGGAGAAAATGCTTTATGGGACCCTCACGGCCCATAAAATTGAAAAGCCTTAGGTGGTAGGGACCCAAACCTAACTCCTAAGCCATCATTCCCCAACGGGCAACGGCAAATGATGATTCGCTCCTGGCATCTCGCTTCAGTGTTAGCGGTGCTGATGCCGACCAAAAACCCCAAATCCCAAGTCCTCCCAAGGCAAATGATGAGTTGCTCCTGGCATTATTCCAGTGCAGCAATGCTGATGCCAAACAAGATCCAAATTCCAAGTCCCCAAATGGCGAATGATGAGTCGCTCCTGGTACCATATTCCAGTGCAGCGATGCAGACGCCAACCAAATTCCAAATCCCATACCCCAACGGCGAATGATGAGTCGCTCCTGGTACCACATTCCAGTGCAGCGATGCAGACGCCAACAAATCCCTGAAATCTTTCTAGTCCTACGGTCTGGATCAGACATCCTGCAAAACCGTATACAATCCACGGGCGTAAATGACCCCTATTTCTCCCAAATCCTGCCGGTGAGACTACTTTTAAAGTCCCACCAGTGGCAAAAAAAAGAAAAAAAAAGAAAAGAGAAGAAGAAATAAACAGTATGTCCACAAGCAAAACGGGCACGGATGAAAACCCGAAAGGGCTCCGTGAGTAAAAACAGCAGGACTACCGGCGAGTCTGTGAAAACCCGAAAGGGCGCAAACTCGTGAAAAGAGATGAAATACACTCGCAAAGCCCTCTCGACCTTGCGAGGAGAAAACCCCTGCGTGAGATCCTTACGACTCGCAAAGGAGCAACACACTTAGGAATCCTCACGATTCCTAAGGAGAAAATACACCTGCGGGATCCTTACGACTCGTAGGGAGAAAATGCTTTTATGGGACCCTCACGGCCCATAAAATTGAAAAGTCTTAGGTGATAGGGATCTAAACCTGCCTCCTAAGCCATCAATTCTCAAATTCTCTCGGGGCAAATGATGAGTTGCTCCTGGCATTATTCCAGTGCAGCAATGCAGATGCCAAACAAAAACCAAAATCCCAAAATCCTCTCCATGACAGATGATGGTTCGCTCCTGGTACCATATTCCAGTATAGCGATGCTGATGTCAACCCAATCAAAATCAACAAGTCAACTTCCACTCGACGCCGTAAGAAGCGGAGCAAGTCAAGTCTACCCCTGACACTGCAAGAAGCAGAGCAAGTCAAATCAAGCATCGACCGTCCACGTCGTTAAAGGGCAGCACAGACCGTCCACGTCGCTAAAAGGGCAGCACCGACCGTCCAAGTCGCAAAAAGGGCAGAACCGACCGTCCACGTCGCTAAAAGGGCAGCATCGACCGTCCACGTCGCTAAAAGGGCAGAACCGACCGTCCACGTCGCTAAAAGGGCAGCATCGACCGTCCACGTCGCTAAAAGGGCAGAACCGACCGTCCACGTCGCTAAAAGGGCAGCATCGACCGTCCACGTCGTTAAAAGGGCAGCACCGACCGTCCACGTCGCTAAAAGGGCAGCATCGACCGTCCACGTCGTTAAAATGGCAGCATCGACCGTCCATGTCGCAAAAAGGGCAGAACCGACCGTCCACGTCGCTAAAAGGGCAGCACCGACCGTCCACGTCGCTAAAAGGGCAGCACCGACCGTCCATGTCGCAAAAAGGGCAGAACCGACCGTCCACGTCGCTAAAAGGGCAGCACCGACCGTCCATGTCGCAAAAAGGGCAGAACCGACCGTCCACGTCGCTAAAAGGGCAGCGTCGACCGTCTATGTCGCGAAAAGGGCAGTGCAGGCTCCCGCAAATTGGGAACCCAAATCGCTTCGTAACAGAGCGTCGACCGTCCATGTCGTAAAACGGGCAGTGCAGGCTCCCGCAAATTGGGAACCCAAATCGCTTCGGATCAGAGCGTCGACCGTCCATGTCGTAAAACGGGCAGTGCAAGCTCCCCACAAATCGGGAACCAAATCACTCCGGGTCAGGGAAACGTCTACCACGGACACTCCGTCTCGGAGACGCGTCAAGCGTCGACTGTCCATGTCGTAAAAAGGGCAGTGCGTCCCAAAAAGTGGGAACCAAAGCAAGTCGCCTCCACGTGAAAGAAGATCCATCAATTTCATGCACACGACCCATATATGCTGTGTGCATTTATTGATGGGGGGCACTTTGTTGGGGTAAAAATTTACACCCCTGTTGACCGAGTCAAAGTCAAGGTCAACCCCAAGCCAGGTGGGCCCAAGCCCAAGCAAGTGGGCCAATGCCCAGGTCGAGCCCGAACACGAAGCGTCTGGCCTTCCGCCATGCCAACAAAAAAAAATCATGTAATAAATAATTTTTATGTATTTTTTTATATACATGAATGTATGTAAAATGGGCATAAAGCCAATATTTTGTAAGCCCATGGCTTATGTGCAAAAATGTAATGGCACATGAGCCATGGAATAGGCAAAATGCCATTTTGTAAAGCCCAAGGGGCTATATGTAAATATGTAAGCCTATAAAAGGCAACATGATGAATAAAAAAAAAAAAGACTTTTCATTCTCTCCAAAAAAAATTAGAGCTGAGCTCTTTCTTCCTTCTTCAAGGTTCCAAAACCTTCTTCTTTCTCTTGAATTAAATCAAGAGTTCTACTCTCCTTTTTATAAAACAAATTAGTTTTTCACCACAAAACCCATCAAGGGGAACTCAGATCTCCCATTAGATCTCAAAAAGGAGTGATTTTTTTTTTTTTAAATCCCATATCTTTTGATCTTCAAGATCCAGCTAACAGAGGAGGAAGAAGAAGAACCCCTTTCACTAAACCCTAAAAAAAAAAATTAAATTAAAAAAATAAAAACACTCAGGAGTCCAACTCCTCTTTGATTTCTCTTCAGAGAAATCTTTTTAGGCTAAAAGCCTCTTTTTCTAGCCGGCGCTCAAGCGCAGAGCGCCCACGTGCCGACACGTGGCGCGCTTGCGCTCCAGCGCAAGCGCTCGAGCGCAAGTCGCCCTCGTGCCGACACGTGGCGCTCTTGCGCTCAAGCGCAAGCGCTCGAGCGCAAGTCGCCCTCGTGCCGACACGTGGCGCTCTTGCGCTCCAGCGCAAGCGCTCGGGCGCAAGTCGCCCTCGTGCCGACACGTGGCGCTCTTGCGCTCAAGCGCAAGCGCTCGAGCGCAAGTCGCCTACGTGCCGACACGTGGCGCGTTGCGCTCCAGCACTCTGCGCTCGAGCGCAAAGCGCCCACGTGCCGACACGTGGCGCGCTCACGCTCAAGCGCCTAGGCGCTGGCCCCACGCATCCTTTGGATGTATTTTTCCCCTTTACTTATATATACATGTATATATATACATATGTGTACAAATGTACGCATACACATACTCCGCGACACTGTCCCTGTTAGAAAAAAATTTCTAACGGGGCGCTGCCCCGCACCCCGCAAGGGGGCTGCTAGCCCCCTTGACCCCCAGCCCGCTATCCGGATAGCGGGACCCCCGTAAAAACTCTGCGTGGCTCCCGATATATTTAAACCCCCCCTCCAAAACACAACACACGTACACAGCACGTTGAGTTCGCATGACCAGTTTAACCCGTTAATCGGAGGTTCCCTCGCCCCAAAGGCGATGGGTAATTAACGGCAGCTTAGTCCGCGGCTGCCGGAGATTCGGATCCCCACAATCATTAAACCCCGGCCTACCCTAGGCCGGGGGAATCTGTAGTACGCCTGACAAGCGTGCGCGTATTCCCATCTCAATGTGGTGACGAAAAACACCCTACAGATTCTAAAAAATAAAATGGCACATAAGCCATGGGATGGGCAAAATGCCATTTTTGTAAAGCCCAAGGGGCTATAAGTAAATATGTAAGCCTATAAAAGGCAACATGATGATGAATAAAAAAAATATACCTTTCATTCTCTCCACAAAAATTAGAGCTGAGCTCTTTCTTCCTTCTTCAAGGTTCCAAAACCTTCTTCTTTCTCTTGAATTAAATCAAGAGTTTTACTCTTCCTTTTTCAAAACCAAATAGTTTTCCACCACAAAACCCACAAAGGGGAACTTGGATCTGCCATCAGATCTTAAAAAGGAGAGATTTTGAGATTTTACATCTCTTGATCTTCAAGATCCAGCAAGCAACAGGAGGAAGAAGAAGAACCCTTCCATTAACCCAACAAAAAAATAAAAAATAAAAAATAAAAACACTCAGGAGTCCAACTCCTCTTTGATTTCTCTTCAGAGAAATCTTTTTAGGCTAAAAGCCTCTTTTTCTCGCCGGCGCTCAAGCGCAGAGCGCCCACGTGCCGACACGTGGCGCGCTTGCGCTCCAGCGCAAGCGCTCGAGCGCAAGTCGCCCTCGTGCCGACACGTGGCGCTCTTGCGCTCAAGCGCAAGCGCTCGAGCGCAAGTCGCCCTCGTGCCGACACGTGGCGCTCTTGCGCTCCAGCGCAAGCGCTCGAGCGCAAGTCGCCCTCGTGCCGACACGTGGCGCTCTTGCGCTCAAGCGCAAGCGCTCGAGCGCAAGTCGCCTACGTGCCGACACGTGGCGCGTTGCGCTCCAGCACTCTGCGCTCGAGCGCAAAGCGCCCACGTGCCGACACGTGGCGCGCTCACGCTCAAGCGCCTAGGCGCTGGCCCCACGCATCCTTTGGATGTATTTTTCCCCTTTACTTATATATACATGTATATATATACATATGTGTACAAATGTACGCATACACATACTCCGCGACACTGTCCCTGTTAGAAAAAAATTTCTAACGGGGCGCTGCCCCGCACCCCGCAAGGGGGCTGCTAGCCCCCTTGACCCCCAGCCCGCTATCCGGGTAGCGGGACCCCCGTAAAAACTCTGCGTGGCTCCCGATATATTTAAACCCCCCTCCAAAACACAACACACGTACACTGCACGTTGAGTTCGCATGACCAGTTTAACCCGTTAATCGGAGGTTCCCTCGCCCCAAAGGCGATGGGTAATTAACGGCAGCTTAGTCCGCGGCTGCCGGAGATTCGGATCCCCACAATCATTAAACCCCGGCCTACCCTAGGCCGGGGGAATCTGTAGTACGCCTGACAAGCGCGCGCGTATTCCCATCTCAATGGGGTGACGAAAAACACCCTACAGATTCTGGCACGCCCGGTGGGACCAATCTCTCCTCCCATATTTCGGGTTAAGCGCTCATGCGAACTCAATCAATGTACATATCTGTATTTATACTAAAATAATGCTCTTTCATGCAGGTCTTCAAGCAGTCACCTTTCAACAATGTCTCCAGTGATGAACTCATCTCTCAGCACGGCTCCCGTCTCTTACACGATGAAGATAGACTCCAGGACGGTCCTCCCGGCCAGTCTTGCGCGACAATGGGAGGAGCCGCTGCTACCATTCGGCTCTATCATGTTCATGCCAGTTGGCGCCATCCCAGCTCCTCAAGCCCCGGTGGCAGACAAACCGGTCTCGAAAGGCAGGAGACCAAATGTGGTGATCTCAAGGGCGCCCCAACCCAAACGCAAGTCGGTGTCTGAACGAATTTCCTTGGCCCCAGCTGGGGGCAAGGCCATCAACACCAATAAAGCTACAACGCGTCCTGAGCAAGCTCCAGCGGTGCCCTTGACCACTGCTCGATCGGATGCCTTCTCTAAGCTCCCCTCTGATCAACTCATAACGGCTTCCCGGGTAGCAAATGCCGGCCAAGCCTTCAAAATCGAGAAGCTGAGGGAGAAAAGGCTCAGATATAGAGCCAACAAAAGGGCTAGGGCTACTGCCAGGCTAAACCTCATGAGGTTCGAAGAACAGGGTTACCCCGCCAAAGATGAGGGGATGGCTGAATGTGTTATCCACACTGTCTACGTGGTGGGCACGCGCAGCAAGAGCAAGGATGGGGCTACCACATCTCAAATCCAATCTGGCTTGAATGTGGTTGCCACTTCCCAAGAACAGCCGCCTCTGCTAGATGATGAAAACCCTCTCGATGAGGCTAATAGGCAGAGAGAGCCCTCAATTCATGAGGAGTCAGGCTCGGAAAGCGAAGATGAGCCAACTTTCCGTCCTAAGACCGCAGAGCAGCAACTTCTCCAAGAGCTCCGAAAACAGCTCAGAAGCAAAGATAAGGAGATGGCCAAGCTCTACTCAAAGATCGACGACTTGACAAATGTCGTCTTACGGCTTACGGCCCAACTTGCCTCTCAGCCGCCCAATCAAGCACAGGGCTCAGCTCATGAACTGGGAAACGGTGTCCCAAAGCAACCGACGCCTATTCCCTCAAATCCAAAAGTGGGCGGACCTCATGAAAGTCAATCGCATCCTATTTCAGGAAATGTCTTGGCTACCGATGACAGTAGCCCGCTAACTCAAGATCAAATCATGGATATGGTTACCAGCAAAGTCAAAACATTGGTGGCCGAAGCCGAAGCGCAAAAAGATATCAGCAGTAGTGGGAGACCATATCCTGCTCAGTATGATCTGGTGGAATTTCCTAGCGGCTATGTCATCCCTAAATTCGGAAGATTCGATGGGACGGGAAATGCGAATCAACACATCGCCCACTTCAAAGCCTCTTGCGGGAATACTGGGGGCAATGATGCACTTCTCCTCCGCCAGTTCGTTAATAGCCTGACCGATGTTGCTTTCGACTGGTACGCGAGCATACCAGATGGCTCCGTTACTACTTTCGTCCAAATGGAATCTTTGTTTCGACAAAGGTTCATGAGCGTCAGCGATAAGATCACCATTGCCGAGCTCGTAAGGACCAAGCCCAAGAACAACGAAAGCAACACGGATTTTATAACCCGATGGCGTAATCTCTCCGTCAAATGTGAACCACCGATAGAGCAGGACCAATCTGTTAGTCTCCTCGTCGGAAATCTCAACAATTGGATGGCCCCGTTTCTATGCACCGTGGGTCTCAAAACATTCCAAGAGCTGACCAGGAAAGTTCAGATGCTGGAGCGCTCAAAGCAGGAGTCCTCCTCGGATTCCCAAAATAACAATAGGTCCTGGAGAAACCGAAAGGACGATAATCGCAAAGGCGGAGATCCCGACGATTCTGAATCTTTCAATGCTTCGGCTAACCGAAATAAGCAAGGGATGAGCGGGCCTAGCGCCAACCAGCCTCGGAAGCCAATGTTCGGAGAGGGAGGAGAATCTCCACTGAAAGAGAAGCTGGATAAGGTCTATTCCTTCAGAAGGGACAAAATCCGTAAAATATTCAAAGACGCCCTGAAGAACGGTCTACAACTGCCAGAGTCAAAAAGACCGCAGGAAGCGAATAGGACCGACGACCCAAAATACTGCCCCTATCACAGAGTGATAGGTCATGCCATTGAGGACTGCTTCGTCTTCAAAGATTGGGTCGAAAAGCAATACAAGGCAGGAGAGATAGAACTGTCCAAAGGCGTGTTAACAAACAGTCAAGCTGCAACCGCCAATTTCATACAAACGGAGACCGAAGTTCTTTGTGAAGCCGATTCTCTCAGGCATCTGCCTTTCTTTGAAAACAATCGACCGCCACGTCATTAAACTGGGAACAATCGACCTCTAAGTCGTTAAACTGGGAATGTAAAAAAAAAATGTAAATAAAAAAAAAATGTGTGTAAATAAAAGAAAAATAAAGAAAAGCCGAAATGATGGGGCAACTCGCAATAAAAATCAGCGAGTAAAAATGAAAATGAAAATAAAGCCGAAATGATGGGGCAACCGCGAATAAATAGCCGAAATGATAGGGCGATCGCGACCTTCGGGATAAGAAAAGCTGAAATGATAGAGCAATCGCGGTAAAATAAAATAAAAAAAAAAACAACAAAAAAAAAACAAAAAAAAAAAAACAAAGGCGGATGATGAGTTGCTCCTGGCATTATTCCAGTGCAGCAATGCAGACGCCAAACAAAATCCAATTTCCCAAAATTCTTTCAGCCCTACGGCCAGTCCCCAAATTGACTACCGTATACAATCCACGGGCTCAAATAATTCTCAGCATACCCATGCCCCACCGCAACCACCAGTTACGCGGCTGGTCTCCGCCTTTGGAATTATGCTTCATTGGAAAGACCCACTCATGTGTCCTCACGATGCATGAGGAGAACAAACCTTCGTGAGATCCTTACGACTCACCAAGGAAAAACACACTTAGGAGTCCTCACGACTCTTAAGGAGAAAATACACCTGCGGGATCCTTACGACTCGTAGGGAGAAAATGCTTTTATGGGACCCTCACGGCCCATAAAATTGAAAAGTCTTAGGTGATAGGGATCCAAACCTGTCTCCTAAGCCATCGCTCCCCAATCCCCAAGTGGCAAATGATGAGTCGCTCCTGGTACCATATTCCAGTGCAGCGATGCAGACGCCAACCAAATTCCAAATCCCATACCCCAACGGCGAATGATGAGTCGCTCCTGGTACCATATTCCAGTGTAGCGATGCAGACGCCAACCAAATTCCAAATCCCAATGGCGAATGATGAGTCGCTCCTGGTACCATATTCCAGTGCAGCGATGCAGACGCCGACAAAGTCCTAAAATTTTTATGGCCCTACGGTCTGGATCATACATCCTGCAAAACCGTATACAATCCACGGGCGTAAAACAATCCCGATCTCTCCAAAAAAAAAAAGAGAAGAAGAGAAAAAAAGAAGAACGGTATGTCCACAAGCAAAACGGGCACGGATGAAAACCCGAAAGGGCTCCGTGAGTAAAAACAGCAGGACTGCCGGCGAGTTTGTGAAAACCCGAAAGGGCGCAAACTCGTAAAAAAAAAAAAAAGAGATGAAATGCGCTCGCAAAGTCCTTTCGACTTTGTGAGGAGAAAATTCCCGCGTGAGATCCTTACGACTCACGAAGGAGCAATACACTTAGGAGTCCCCACGACTCCTAAGGAGAAAATACACCTACGAGATCCTTTCGACCCGTAGGGAGAAAATGCTTTGTGAGACCCTTACGGCTCACAAAATGGAAAAGCCTTAGGTGACAGGGATCTAAACCTGTCTCCTAAGCCACCAATTCCCAAATCCTCCCGGGGCACATGATGAGTTGCTCCTGGCATTATTCCAGTGCAGCAATGCAGATGCCAACCAAAACCAATCCCAAAATCCTCTCAGGACAAATGATGATTCGCTCCTGGTACCATATTCCAGTGTAGCGATGCTGATGTCAATCCAAATCAAATCAATCCAACAACCTCTACGGCGGAATCATGCTTCGTCTCAGAATGTGCACCCCGTGTCGAAATGATGGTTCGCCTCGGTGTATCTGCCTTCCCTGTCGGAATTATGCTTCTGCTCGGAATCAACCAACGACCTCCTCGTCGGAATTATGCTCCGCCTCGGAATCAAGTCAACCAGCAAGCTCTGCGTCGGAATCAAGCTTCGTCTCAGAATGTGCACCCCGTGTCGAAATGATGGTTCGCCTCGGAGTATCTGCCTTCTCTGTCGGAATTATGCTTCGGCTCGGAATCAACCTCCGCATCGAAATTATGCTTCGGTTAGAATGTCTGTCACCCTTCGGAATGATGCTCCGAATCTTGGAATTATGCTCCGCAAATTGGAATGATGCTCCGCTCATCGGAATGATGCTCCGATCCTTGGAATCATGCTCCGCCCTTCGGAACGATGCTCCGAATCCTGGAATCATGCTCCGCCCTTCGGAACGATGCTCCGAATCCTGGAATTATGCTCCGCTCTTCGGAATGATGCTCCGAACCCTGGAATCATGCTCCGATCCCTTGGAATCATGCTCCGATCCCTTGGAATCATGCTCCGATCATCGGAATGATGCTCCGATCCCGATCCCCGGGAATCATGCTCCCCGGGATGATGCTTCGCCTCTGGAATGATGTTCCACCTCGAAATTCAGCTTCAAGATCCATCAATTTCATGCACACAACTCAAATGTGCGGTGTGCATTTATTGATGGGGGGCACTTTGTTGGGATAAAAATTTGCACCCCGGTTGACCGAGTCAAAGTCAAGGTCAACCCCAAGCCAGGTAGGCCCATGCCCAGGTCAAGTGGGCCCATGCCCAGGTCGAGTCCGAAACATGAAGCGGCCGACCCTCCCCATGCTAAAATATGAATCATGTCATAAATAATTTTTATGTAATTTTTTTATACATGAATGTATGCAAAATTGGCATAAAGCCAATATTTTGTAAGCCCATGGCTTATGTGCAAAAAAATAAAATGGCACATAAGCCATGGGATGGGCAAAATGCCAATTTTATAAAGCCCAAGGGGCTATAAGTAAATATGTAAGCCTATAAAAGGCAACATGATGATGAATAAAAAAAATATACCTTTCATTCTCTCCACAAAAATTAGAGCTGAGCTCTTTCTTCCTTCTTCAAGGTTCCAAAACCTTCTTCTTTCTCTTGAATTAAATCAAGAGTTTTACTCTTCCTTTTTCAAAACCAAATAGTTTTCCACCACAAAACCCACAAAGGGGAACTTGGATCTGCCATCAGATCTTAAAAAGGAGAGATTTTGAGATTTTACATCTCTTGATCTTCAAGATCCAGCAAGCAACAGGAGGAAGAAGAAGAACCCTTCCATTAACCCAACAAAAAAATAAAAAATAAAAAATAAAAACACTCAGGAGTCCAACTCCTCTTTGATTTCTCTTCAGAGAAATCTTTTTAGGCTAAAAGCCTCTTTTTCTCGCCGGCGCTCAAGCGCAGAGCGCCCACGTGCCGACACGTGGCGCGCTTGCGCTCCAGCGCAAGCGCTCGAGCGCAAGTCGCCCTCGTGCCGACACGTGGCGCTCTTGCGCTCAAGCGCAAGCGCTCGAGCGCAAGTCGCCCTCGTGCCGACACGTGGCGCTCTTGCGCTCCAGCGCAAGCGCTCGAGCGCAAGTCGCCCTCGTGCCGACACGTGGCGCTCTTGCGCTCAAGCGCAAGCGCTCGAGCGCAAGTCGCCTACGTGCCGACACGTGGCGCGTTGCGCTCCAGCACTCTGCGCTCGAGCGCAAAGCGCCCACGTGCCGACACGTGGCGCGCTCACGCTCAAGCGCCTAGGCGCTGGCCCCACGCATCCTTTGGATGTATTTTTCCCCTTTACTTATATATACATGTATATATATACATATGTGTACAAATGTACGCATACACATACTCCGCGACACTGTCCCTGTTAGAAAAAAATTTCTAACGGGGCGCTGCCCCGCACCCCGCAAGGGGGCTGCTAGCCCCCTTGACCCCCAGCCCGCTATCCGGGTAGCGGGACCCCCGTAAAAACTCTGCGTGGCTCCCGATATATTTAAACCCCCCTCCAAAACACAACACACGTACACTGCACGTTGAGTTCGCATGACCAGTTTAACCCGTTAATCGGAGGTTCCCTCGCCCCAAAGGCGATGGGTAATTAACGGCAGCTTAGTCCGCGGCTGCCGGAGATTCGGATCCCCACAATCATTAAACCCCGGCCTACCCTAGGCCGGGGGAATCTGTAGTACGCCTGACAAGCGCGCGCGTATTCCCATCTCAATGGGGTGACGAAAAACACCCTACACCGACCCATGTCTAGTCTTGAACGGACTGTGGAAGAATATATGGTAGCGTCGCGCCGTGCAAGAGAGGAATTGAATGAGTGCATGGCCGTTCTCAATAAACAAAACGAACGAGCAACTAGTTTCAAACTAGCTCAAAATTTTCCAACGTATGATACGGCCATAGGACAAATTGAGAATTTGCGTAGTGAGAGAGAGCGGTACACCTTTCCAAATCAAACCTCCCCATCTCAAACTGAAATCCACACCTCCAGTTTCACAGATCTATCGAGTACACCAAATGATTCACCAATTGAAGATGGAATGTCTTATGAGTTATGTGACTTTGTAGTGTTTGATTTACCTAATTATGAACGGTCCATTTCAAGTGAAGCCACAACCAACCCTTGTGATCTCTACACCTCCACTCTAGAACCACAATTGATTGAAAACCCTGCTTTTGATGAGGTGTCTGAGACTTATAACCTTCACTTGATTGAGGATATTGACGTTGGGGATATATTGGATGATGAACCCGAAATTTTGGATGAGTTTGACCCACCAATTCATCAGGTCCATTCACTCCCGTGTGGTTATCATCTCGAACCTTTAACTATTCTTCCCAAACCCCATATGTGTCTTGAAGTTGATGATAAATGTATAACCGAAAAGCAGAACGAAATTCAGCCTTCATTTCCCACATCTAGTTCAGTAATACCCGACACACCAATTTGTTTACCTATTTCATCTTCCACTCTCTCTGTTTCTTCTTCTAATCTTCCTTTAATGATAGCGAGTGTTGATGAATCACAATCCGATATTTTAAGTTTGATCATTCTAGAAAGATAACTTGATTTAGACTCTTTTGAGAATAGGGTAGATGAGCATTACGAGTCTCCTACCTCCATATTTTTTTACAAATCAAGTGTGTTGAATTCTGGCACGACACTTATTGACATTGAAATGTTTAATCGGACCATCGATGAAAGTTTCGAAGATATTTTCGCCGACGAACTCGCATTCCTAAACGACACGGATTTTGTGATTAATTAATCTCCACCTGAAGAAGTCGAACCACCACCATTTCTTCTTATACCATACGAGAATGTGACCATTCTTCCCATTCCTAATCATCCATATTCTCGTTTCCGATCACCATTACTGTTTCGTCTCTATCAACCGAGACGTAAACCATACCGCCTCCTATCTCCCCACTTCTTCAAATCTCTGATTTTCCACCAACCAGTGTGTTACATCGATAAATTTTTTGAATGGTTAGTGTTGACTTTTGATCTTTATAAGGTTTTACTTTGACCAATAACTTAACCCCCCTCCAATAATTTTAAATGCTTAATACTATTTTACTCAAGTTTGGGAGGGATATTTTGACTCTTGAAAGAAAATTTTTATAAAATTGTGAGCCAAAAAAAAAGTTTGGGAGAGAATTTTACTTTCACTATTTCATATCCCCGTTACTAACTTTTCCTCCCAAGTTTACAGTTTTTTAAGCTTAACAGATGACATCGGTGAGGACACTGTTGTAAACAGGTTTGGGGGAGGTTTGTGCTTATTCACGCATTACTTTGCATTATACTATATATAAGCGCAAAAAAATTTGATAATGAAAGTTTGAAAGTGAAAATTTACATATGAAAGATAGGAATAGTTTGAGAAAAGCAAGAAAATTAGATGTTTTCTTAAATAAAACTAGTAATAAGTAGTTATGAGCCGTTGTCCCAAGGGTTAGCAAGATGAATAAAATTGCTAATCTGAGGATAAAAATAAGTCTGAAAAATAGTCCATATTCTTGAGGCCAAACATTTGAACGTTGATACCCTACTATACGCACTTACACACATCTTGAAACTTGGGATAATAGAGAATACCTTGAAATGCTCTTATTTAAAAGCCTTAGCATGAAGGAAAATAAAATAAAATATAAGTGGTGAAGAAAAAAATGAACACTGGTTTTTTAATTACTTAAGGCAGAATAAAAAAAATATAGCGATGGTGCTTTATCACCTAGTGCCTTAGACCAACTGGTTTGGGAGCCACTGCTAAGCCATAGGTGTTGCAAGACGAGAAATTACGCCTTAATACGCGAGCATATTTTGTAATCGGTTGGTTAGTAGCTCAAGAAGTATTAACGATCGCATGAAGAATGTGTGAGCAATTCCATCTAAAATATTCACCAACTAAAAAGTACTAAGAAAGATGGACAAGAGTATGATAGCTTGAATTGAATTCTCTAAGTGTAGAGATATCTTTTACACACACGTAGGGGTATATGATTTTTAATATCTTTTCACGACCATTAAGATATGGCTTATGACAACTGAAAAACTGGTGTAATTGAAAACTTTTATTTTCAAGTTCTTTCTTTTATAGTTCTTATCTTTGTATGTAATTTTCACTATCTTTCTTTTATTATAGGATTTTGTGGGTGTAATCCGCTGAAAACCCTCAGGAGACAACACTCCTCCTATTAGGGACACCCAGAGTTTAACGGTTTGTTGCACGTGCTCAGTGCAATCGTGTTGCCTACGAAAGTGTGCTACTTAGGTTTTTCTTTTTCTTTTTCTCCCTCTCTTGAATAAGTAGTTTGCTCGGACGATCAAAATTAAGTTTTGGGGTATTTGTTCAGTCGAAAATATCACATTTTTGATATAACATTTTCCTTACTTTTCTTAAATATCTAAAGATATTTATTATAAATATGACACATATTTAGGTTTATCTGTAAAAATACTATTTATCATATGTTTATATATTATAATTAACATTATGAAGGAAAATGTATGCATATAATATTTATATAATATTTTGATAATTGAAATATGCATATCATATCAAATATCCTTAATCAATATTCTTAAAATATAATATCATATCAAATTGGTTAGGATAATATCTAAAAAATACCAAATATTACTAACATTATTCATTGAGATATTGTGCAAGGTTTAGTTCAGGTCAGAAGATCGAGATGTTGAAATGTCGGGAATCAAAAATATGCCGATAAAGTTAAATAAAATCGAAGAATCAATACTGACGGAGACTCAGAAAAGATATGAAGATTACAGACATCAAATAAATCTCCATGTGTCACAACAAAGCAACTCCAGAATTCTGAAGCCAAGATCTCACCAACAAACCGTGGATCCGCGGCCAAACCATGCAATATGCGGCGGATCCGCGGCCGATTCACTGAGTCAGGATTTGGGATTTTTAGTTGTGATTTGCAACAACAAACCCTAATTCGGGGGATCTTTGATATCTGGTTTTGGGGCTATATAAAGGACCAAAACTTAGAAATCATCAATCTTTTACACAAGCTAATCACCGTAAAAAAACAAGTGATCCAATACAGGTCCAAGATTCGACATGATAAAGCGACGTGAGATTCGACGGAATATCTACATCCGACAAGACAGAGATCGAGAGCAACTTCTTCTTCCTCTTGTAATCTAAACTTGAAGTTTGTACTTGTGAAGTTGATTAATAAAGGTAGATCTCTAGTTTAATTAGTTTAATTATTTAGTTTCATTATGAATTTCACCTCTATCTGTTCTTCTATCTCCATCATGCGCGAGTAATTCTCCGCTTGATAGGGTTCGTAGGATTGGGATAGAATAATGGATGAGAAAATATTTTAACTTCTTTTAAGTCTTACGAAGTTTATAAACTTTACCAAATAAATGTTAATATCCTTATCAGGCACGCTACCAATTTATTGCTAGTCTCGACCGCGATTTGAGATCATATTAACAATTGTTTTGTTAAGGGCTAGACATGAATAGAGATCAATGAAAGGACAAGGGTCAATAGTGGAGAAACCCTAGTTTCTTCTAAGAACCATAATTCTCATTCATCACTATCTATCTAGTATTAAATCTATCAATAGATAAAAGGAGTAATTTTTATTAGTCATTCATGACTACTAAATCCGAACGAACCCTACAAGCATTTTTCTTATAAAATCTATATCCGTATTCAAATTAGATCTGTATTCTACATCCGTATTTTGACATAAATCTAGAAACTATTCTCCATTGTTTTTTATTCCTCTATTCTTCCTCTTTTTCAACACGTCTAAAGTAAGATTGAAAGATTCCACATATCCCTGAGGGCGACCCGTACTCATCTCGATCTAGCTACGCGCGACACTGTTATTGATTGCGGTTACTACACACGCTTTACAGATCAATCAGTACACACACTAGAATTTATCCACGTGCGATGCATATGAAGATAAAAAAGAAAACTATAATAAAAATGATTATGAATAAATATTGATAGGGTATATATAGTTTTTCTTCTCAGGCGCCAAGGTATATGAATACCTTTTGAGGAGATGAGAGAGAGAGAATGAATAAGAATGAGAATGATGTGAAAAATCTAGAATTTAGAATGAAATGTAGAAATTTTAAGATTTTTTGAGTTTTTTCAATATATATATATATATATATATATATATATATATATATATATATATATAATGATCAAGTGAGATGCTTTCTTATATGAGACAATGAGACGCACTCTATAACACCTTATCCTTAGTGTATTTCACCGATCCAGACTGTTCACCGTGATCTGCATGTCAAACATACCCTACGTATCAACTTTCATGAGATTCCTACACCTCTAGCACGCACGATCGATGATATCATTTTTCAGAATATCAAGAGACGTTTATTTTTCGTTCACTTGATCGCATGTGCTAGAGATGTAGAAATCTCATGAAAATTGATACGTAAGGTATGCGTGACATGCAGATCACGGTGTACGGACTGAATCGATGAAATACACGGGAAGTAAGGTGTTATAAAGTGCGTCTCATTTGCCTCACATAAGAAAGCGTCTCACTGGATTTTATATATATATATATATATATATATATATATATATATATATATATATATATATATATATATATATATAAAAACAATACTCTTATAAGCAAAATGACATTTTTTTGTCCGTATGTTTAGTTAAGATTTGGCATAAACTAAAATGTCACTATTATAGCAACAAATTCAAATATCAGATTTGAAATAAGAAACATGAATTTAGAAAACTTTTATACATTATATTATATATATATAGACACACACACATAGAAAAGAAATCTTTTCAACACAAACAAATTATGTGCAACTAATTATGTTTAAATTTTAAGTATTATACTATTTATATATTTTATAAGTTTTTCTCTAAAAATAAAGTAAATTTTAAATTTTAATAATGCATATATACAATTATCAATTTAATAACTTTTCAAAACAAACAAATCATCTAAATATAAGTGAATTTTTAGAAAATAATCTTTGTATTTCTATTAATTATCTCTACTATATTAATGTAGGAGTGGTGTACGGAGCGCGTGCAAAAGAAGCCCTCTAATTTTCTGTCATGTCAGCAATGTTGATGTGTAAAAAATTGGTAATTTTGATTTATATTATACTTGAAATATAATATAAAACACAAAGCTTTTGGGGTTATTGTTACTATTTATCCATAACAAACTCCGCACAACCGAAAGAGTTTATATTCATATCATCTCTGTAACTCTTCTCATTCCCACGTTCTCATCTTTCCAACTAATTCTTTAAAAATCTTTTCAAATCTTTGCGATCTAAAAATATACAAAGTGTATCATGCGTGCAATATACTAGTTTACTTTAAAGATAAAGAACATTTTACATTTTTTAAATTGCACATATGCAATTATCAATTTTTTAAATAAATCTAAATTCCCTTGATTTTTTTGTTTGTTTTGAAGTGGCTAGGTTGGAGAGATTCGGCTACCGAGTATGAAGAACACACTGTAATTATCCGATCTCTCAAGTTCAAAGACGTTAATCAATTGGGATCATACTATTTCTAAAATTGTTTTATATCTGCATCCTTCAATACTTAATAAGCTTGTCTAATAGTTTGGTTGCTCTGCTGCTATCCTCATTGTTTTCCAAGTTGCTTTGTTACAGTTTGATTGGCCTGCGTTAGCTTATTTCAAGGATCTTTCTAACACATTGGTTACTTGGTACATATAAGTAATCAAAAATATTTGGTCAGAGTTACAGAGGCTTTATGTGGTAGGAGATCATATCAATCTTGTTGCTTTTTTAACAACAAAATTTTATTTCATGTCACGTATATCTAAATTGCTCTACTCCATGTAAAAGCCGAAATGCTAATGTCGACATAAAACAGTTGTGGTTACAGAAGGAAAATAGATAAATAAGTAAATACGATAGACTTCTTCATTCCTGGGATCTTTAATCTTATTTTGTTAGTTCAGTGTTTTCTACTTTGAAATCAGGATATTTGGTTGTATTCGGTGTTTTAAAAGACGGAGGCGTGAGGCGAAACGTTCGACCCTCAGCTAGGCGAGGCGTTAGGCCTCAGGTGCGAGGCATAAGCTTCACGATTTTCGTATTTTTATTAATTATAAATATAAATAATAGAGAAAATTCAGAATATAAGATAATATTATGGTCTTCCTTCACTTATATACCAAAACAAAGATTTTCTTAACATAATAAATTATGGATGTTAGTTAATATTTAATAGTAATATAGTTTTATAGTGTAGTTTTAATTTTTAAATTATCAATGACCGCTGAGTTTTTGTTTACTTATGTAGGGACAGAGAAGAAGAAAGATTGAAATGTTATGTGCTGCCTTATTAACCCAAAGCCCAAACGCGATAACCTATCCCTTTCTAACTCTTTTATTACATCACCACAAAGGAAAAAACCTAGTACTTTCTCGCGTGGGTTTCCTGCGCGCTGCCACAATAGAAGAACGAAGTTTTCTTCTCTCACAGCACCTTCGATTTTCGCCTTCTAGCCTTGATCTAGCTGCCAACTTGCGCAACACCTTCGATCCTCGCCTTCTAATCTCGATCTCGCTACCAACCTACGCAGGACCTTCAATCCTCGCCTTCTATCCTCGATTTCGCTGCTAACTTGCAATTGCAATTTAGAAGACAAAATCCACGATCTAGGTTAGAATTTAAGTTTTTTCTGCTCTTTTTTCCAAACAAAAGAAGCGTACGCTTCATGATTGAAGCATACGCTTCATCCGCCTCAATAAAGCCTCGTGAATGAACCGTACGCTTCAAGGAAAGGTCTCGCCTCTCCTTCGCGCTCCAGGCAAAACCTTAGCCATTCGCCCTGAGGCGCGTCTTAGAAACGCCTTCAAAAACACCGGTTGTATTTACGACTTTGGTTTATGTTGTATTTGATGCAGTCATACTGTTTCTAGACATCTGCTTATATTACATATATCTGATATTCTAAATTATTCTCAGATACACTGAGATTACAGGTCCTGAAATATGGGAGGATACACATGGCCAAGTTGACGTTTTCCTAACAGGAATAGGAAGCGGAGGAACCGTCACGGGTGTTGGCAAATATCTTAAGGCTATGAACCCTAAGGTAAAGGTATACCTAATGCAACTAGCTATAACTTATAATTGTTGTTGTGGCCATAAGTAAATTCCTTCATATTCAAAGTTATTTCTGCACCTCATTTGTTATTCTTGGGTCATATATTTTAAACTACGTTTGTAATCGTTTACACCTAAATTATTATTTGCCTTTTATAGACAAACGGAGTTGAACTAGCAGAAAGCAATATACTAAATGGAGAAAACCTTGCACAACATCAAGCCTTTCACTTACCTAGATTTATTACAAATGTTACTTAAAATGATTATTTTGTTTTAATTATAATAGACACTATTTAACTCTTCTACGACACAAGTTAGTAGCATTATTACTTGGAAAATTCCCATATATAGCCAGTATTGATTTACATGTACACTCATTTGGGCCAGGTCCTCACCTTATTATGGGTAATGAGGTGAGCTTTAAGCCAGATATTTTTGGATATGGATGTAATGGAGAAAGTGCTTTAAATTTATTGAGATCGTCTATAGCTTTCAAAATACATACACATCGATGCAATTCTAAAATTAAGGAATCTCACAGGTATCAAGTGAAGACACAGTGAAGATGGTACAAGAATTGGCACTAAAAGAGAGGCTTCTGGTAAATAATTGCTTCCATGGCTCAATTGCTTCCATGGCTCATGTCTCTATTTTGGTTGGCAGTTTGAAATTATCTTCCACGCAAGCCAAGAGATTTGTTTAGCATCTCATAAATTTATGTATTTATACACTTTGCATGACGACATGAAAAAAGAAGCCAAAATTAGTCTCCGTTTCCAAAATCAAGTTTCATATCCTAATGTCTATAATAAAGGGTGACTAATCTTATTAAATGCAGTAGCTTTCTAGGATGCATTGTTGATAATTCAAGGAACAACCTATTATTGGTTATCTTGCACAATTTTGAAGGAAGCATCTTGCGATTTAGTTATCTGATATCAATCCTTTGTTTACTTGACACGGTACATGTGATCCTTCATAATTGATGTTTCCTATATTGCAATAAGCATTTCATTAGACAGATAAGTACCTAAGCTTTTGTTTGAAGAAGATTCGGCATTGTGGAAAATGAATACGGCACAATCATTTTATCTGCTCTTTGGATGCATTTGCCTACCTATATTTTTATGACAGCATGTCTTATGATTACTAAAATTCTGAAACTCAGATATTTAGGTATTTATTTTCCCAAATGCTGTAGTTTGCAGTACTAGCAAGTTTCAAAATGAACAATATCTCACGCTGCATAATCAAAGAATAGGTTTTAGAAATACGGGATTTTGAAGCGTGTATTTGGGGTAGAAACCAAACTCGGACAAGGAGAATGCTCTCTTTCTTATCCTACCTATAATTTGTGTTATATGCTGGCACAAATAATTTTATCTGAATTTTGTTCAGCATCTAGCCGTTTTAATGATTTACGTAATGGTTAAAGATGGATATTTATATGAAATGACTAAACTGATTTTCCTGATAGCAATATATTTGGACTTCGGATGTTAGTAAGTATTCTTGCTCTTTCCATCGTGCAGGCTTTTATGAACAAGGTTGTCAAAATCATCGGAGCAGATCACATGCTGATGCTTTCGAGGCACGAAGAGCCGTGTTAATTTCTACTTGAAATGCAGATGAGATTTTGAATTAGTTGTTTTTTTGTTGTATCGGTTCATTTCGGATAATAAAAGTTGTGTTCTTTGTATATATTTGAGTTCTTTTTGGGTTCACACTAAAATTTCTTTGCACTTTTTATTTTTGAAGGAATTTATGGAAAGTAAAATTGAGATGGTGGGTTATATAACTGTACTGTTACCTGATTCCATGATATTGGATTTTTTTCTTGACTTCAAGTTTTTTAATTTCCCAGTTTAAATTTCAAATTTCGGTTATATCTTTTAACATCAAGTTCCTTAATCCGTGATAATAGCATTTTTTTCTTAGACTTCATGTTCTTAGTTTCCTTGTTCCATATTGGCTTATATATTTTAATGTCCAAGTTCCTTAATTTCTTGTATAATTGAAGGTTATATTCAATTGCTTAAGTTTTTCACTTAATTTTAATAAGATATGTTAAAAATTATACATTTAGTTATTTATTTATGCTTTTATGTCAATTGAAAAAGTCTAACGCTGAATTTAAAAAAAGCATTGAAAAGTGTCTTTATAATAGCTATCTTTTACAGCGAAAGCATCAAACACAGCTTATAACAACCAAAAGACTTATGAATGAATACACGTGTTACATTAAACTAAGAAATTCTGAAAGATGAAGAAATGACAATGCAATTTAGCTGTCGGATATTTTTTCTGATAAAAACATACGCTAATTTTGGGATTTTATTTCTGTTAATGGTAATATAGGACTTTACAGTATTTCTAAGGTTGATAATTATTATTTTTTAATATGAAGGTTTGACAATCGGTTTGTTTTAAATAATTATATATTGGAATAGAGCCTTGCCATCTATAAAATCAAATTCATATTGTTTATCGTATGAAATTTTGTTTTGTGGAATAAATTTTGCTTACAAAAATTGATTTGGCCCCAAAACTCTCCAATTAGTTCAGTTTATATTTTCTTATTTTTTTAAACTATATTTACTAGCCTTTTTTCTTCCAATTTTCCATGTGCGTGGTACGTGAAAAAAACCCAGAGTGTGTGTGCGAACGGAGCTTGTTTTGGAAAATTGAAGAGTTAATTCAATTGAATCATCTTTGCTTTCCCCGTTACCCGCCATAAAAATAATAATAATTGCATAATCCCACTTATACTCAAAAACCGACTCCCACCGAAAAGACACCGTCCAAACTTCACAAGAAACAAATATTTCCATAGATACCAGCAGGCCGCATGATGAAAAGATCAATTTTAATCAACCCAAGTGATAACTATATCTATAAATTGTTGTTGGGTCTTGAGTAATGGTAAAGAAATTTGAGTTTTGGCTGGAACGATAGATGCGTTGGATTCCTTTGATGTGAAATATAGTGTGATGTGAATGCCCAATAAAGATGATGAATTTTTTGAGCAAGTTGTTATGAATATTTAAACTCTTTTTGAAGCTTCCTGGTTTAACTTTATTTGGAAATCTGTTGTTTTGTTATAAGTCTAAGTTTTTTCTTGGATTCTTCTTAAGAGATGACTCTCGAAGATCGTATATGACTGGCAAAGATGGACAGAGGACTGGTCTTGCGAGTTTTATAGTTCACATGAAGAAACAGATAATAATCTATTTATGGAATGTCCTTTTAATGTAGATATAGGAACGATAATGGCAAGTATGTTTGGGATTACAAGATTACTCGATGAAGTTGAGAAAACGGCTCTTGATTGGAACCTATTAAATTCAGAAACAACTTTATGTTGGAATGATTAAATATAATCAAATGCTTTTGGTTGTGGAACAAAAGGAGTTCGAATTTCACTGATGATAAAGAATTATATCTTTATGTGATGTATATTTAAATATAGAGCCATGGGCGCGGAAGCATTTTTTTCTTCCTTTTGGTACTTTCTTGATAATTTTTGGTATTTTGTTTATCGTAATTAAAATAGACGACTATGATCTAATTAAACTTTTTAAATTATTGATATACTATTAATACTAGTTACAACTCAATTTTTAATTATAAAATAAAATAATAAACTTGATTTGTCATAAGTAAAGGACTAGAACTCCAGTTAGAAATGTTAGACATCAATATGTGTTGATAGGTAGAACTCAAAATAAATCTAAGGCTTATTTCATATAAACCATCATGTGATTTACTCGAGTTTTCCAAAGACACCGTTTAGTTCATTCTCATCACAAAGTCTCCATGAACTTTCAAATCCTTTTACCAAAATCCTTTGTGGTTTGATTTATAAAGTTTTTTGGCGATTAATGAAACATATTACCCCCACATACTATTCATCCTAGTCTTATTATAGAAGCTTTTTTTCCTCTAAATTTTGATTTAATTTTAAATTGAGGCTTCTTCTCCAAATTCTAAAATCTAAAGTCTTGTTTTCCAAATGAGGGCAAATTGCTTAACACTAGGAGTATGCTTTACCATTAATGCATTTAAAGAATCCGTATTTTTATTAAAATAAGATGTTAAATTAGTCAGTTATTATAATAAATAATCTCAGATGGGTTTTGTGCAAGAAATAGAAATTTTAGATCGGCTTAATGATGAGATTGAATTATAATGAGGTTTTGGAAAACTGAAGTAAACCCTGGGGATTCTTCTGGGGATTCTTCTGTGGAGGCCCAGGGAAAAGTGATCGGGCCCAGGGAAAAGTGATCGGTGCACATACTATTCTTGTATGGAAAATATTGTCACTTATTAAAGCATAATCTTCGTATGAACGGTTTGATGCGATAATACAATTTTCTTATTTCTATGTTTGTTACAGGATGATATTGCCAAAAAAAACCAAAATGATAATTGATGATGCTCAATATTGATGATCAACAGGATCACGACGCGTGGCAGATGACGTATCCAAGAACTCAGAAGAAAGGCCTATATGGAGCCAACCGGGCCACCCCTGTACCCGAGCTGCAAACAAACGCTGGCTCACCTCCGAGTCTCCTGCACAATTGGCCTCCTCGGCCTCACAGCTCGTCTCCGGGCTACCGCGGAACCAAGCTACCTCGGCTCTCCCGCTCGTCCGCGAGCTCTCCCGCCGAGGTCATCTTCCTCGGTCTCATCAACCGACCAACGGCACCGCTCACAGGCTCAACCACCGCTCCGCGAATCTCGCCATGCGCAGATTCTCCGCCAGCAACATCCCACGTTCCACGCCATCACGATCCTCATTAATGGACGATCCGCTCCTTACGCAGACGTGACGTCGGGAGCATAACTGCCGGCAAGATCCTCGCACCTGCTGCTACGTGCCGCCACCGCTATATAAACCCCCATCATAGAGAGGTCAAGTAAGCCATTGTTTATTCCACTTAGCTGTTACTCTGCTCGGATCTTGTACTAACTTGATCGTCGGAGGGTCCTCGGTGGTACCAAACCATTCCGGGTACTCGGCGCTAAACTTCTCAAATCACCAATCTCCTCAAACCCATTGAGACCCACACGCAACAGGAGATCACCTCCAGAATCCACCGGGAGATCGACGGAAGACAACATCTGATGGAGACCCGAAAAGGACCTCCATCAGTTGGCGCCGTCTGTGGGAACAAAGCTCCACAAAAACAAAAGTTGGCCTTCCGATCTCCGCCCAAATGGCAAGCGATCACCCTGAAGATCCAGATACCAGCCGTCGCCTCCCCCTCAACGGAGGCGCGGATGAACCTCCTCCGGCGACCGTCATCAACGCCCTTGCCGGCCGAATAGACCGACTACATGGCCCCAGATCGCCGCTCATCCGCCTCCAAGAGACTCTGCCCTCGTCGGCACGGCTGACCACCGGCAGGCTACGTCCCATGGCCACAGGTCTCACAAGCCGATACTCGCTGAGGCCCGCCGGACAACCCACCACAAGGAATTACCAGCGCCAAGCCGCACAGAGAGAATCAAGCAGTCCACTCTCGACCCGACGCACAAAATAAATCGGAACGAGAGTGGGGGGGCTAAGGCAACCGCGCGGCTTCACTGCCCGGTTATCCTTAGCAGGCCTCCTACGGCCCCTCCAACGCTAAGGATCTAAGCCCTCACTAAGAGGCAGCCCAGCAGCTACCCTGCTCGGTTATCCCTGGCGGGTAGCTTCCCTACCGCAACGCCACGGATCAGAAAGTCCTCCCAGAGGCAGTCGAGCCGAGGATCTCTCGCTCGGCTATCCCTAGCGGGTAGCTTCCCTACAGCAACGCCAGGGATCAGAAAGCTCTCTCAGAGGCAGTCGAGCCCGAGGATCCCTCGCTCGGCTATCCTTCAGGACAAAAGCCCTCGCTAAGAAGCACCGGGCAGTAACCCTGCCCGGCCAAGAGTCCTTGGTAGGCTTCTTACAGCCCCTTACGCGCTAAGGACCAAAGTCCTCCCAGAGGCAGTCGAGTCCTTGCTCGGCTATCCCCGGCTGGTAGCTTCCTACCACAACCGACAGGGATCAAAGTCATCGCCAAGAGGCACTGGACAGTAACCCTGCTCGGTCCCCGTCATGAAGGATCAAAAGCCCACGCAAGAGGCAACCGAGCCCGACCCTTGCTCGGTCATCTCCGGCTAGTAGCTCCCTACCCACAACGCCAGGGATCGAAGCCCTCGCAAGAGGCACCCGAGCGGCTACCCCGCTCGGTCATCCCAGGCTGGTAGTTGCCTACCCATGACGCCAGAGATCAAAGCCCTCGCCAAGAGGCACCGAGCAGCTACCCTGCTCGGCCATCCTTAGCAGGCCTCCTACGGCCTCTCCAACGCTAAGGATCAGAGTCCTCCTTAGAGGCGGCCGAGCGGCATCCCTGCTCGGCTATCCCTGGCCGGTGGCTTCTTTACTCGCAACGCCAGGAATCAAAGCCCTCACCAAGAGGCAACCGCGCAGCTTCACTGCCCGGTTATCCTTAGCAGGCCTCCTACGGCCCCTCCAACGCTAAGGATCTAAGTCCTCACTAAGAAGCAGCTCAGCAGCTACCCTGCTCGGTTATCCCTGACGGGTAGCTTCTCTACCGCAACACTAGGGATTAGAAAGTCCTCCCAGAGACAGTCGAGCCCGAGGATCCCTCGCTCGGCTATCCCTGGCGGGTAGCTTCCCTACCGCAATGCCAGGGATCAGAAAGTCCTCCCAGAGGCAGTCGAGCCCGAGGATCCCTCGCTCGGCTATCCCTGGCGGGCAGCTTCCCTACCGCAACGCCAGGGATCAAAAAGCCCTCCCAGAGGCAGTCGAGCCCGAGAATCCCTCGCTCGGCTATCTTTCAGGACAAAAGCCCTCGCCAAGAGGCACCGGGCAGTAACCCTGCCCGGCCAAGGATCCTTGGTAGGCTTCTTACAGCCCATCCCGCGCTAAGGACCAAAGTCCTCCCAGAGGCAGTCGAGTCCTTGCTCGGCTATCCCCGGCTGGTAGCTTCCTACCACAACCGACAGGGATCAAAGTCCTCGCCAAGAGGCACTGGGCAGTAACCCTGCTCGGTTCCCGTCCTGAAGGATCAAAAGCCCTCGCAAGAGGCAACCGAGCCCGACCCTTGCTCGGTCATCTCCGGCTAGTAGCTCCCTACCCACAACGCCAGGAATCGAAGCCCTCGCAAGAGGCACCCGAGCGGCTACCCCGCTCGGTCATCCCAGGCTGGTAGTTGCCTACCCACGACGCCAGAGATCAAAACCCTCGCCAAGAGGCACTGAGCAGCTACCCTGCTCGGCCATCCTTAGCAGGCCTCCTACGACCCCTCCAACGCTAAGGATCAGAGTCCTCCTTAGAGGCGACCGAGCGGCTTCCCTGCTCGGCTATCTCTGGCCGGTAGCTTCCCTACTCGCAACGCCAGGGATCAGAGCCCTCGCCAAGAGGCAACCGTGCAGCTTCACTGCCCGGTTATCCTTAGCAGGCCTCCTACGACCCTTCCAACGTCAAGGATCAAAGCCCTCGCCAAGAGGCACCGAGCAGCTACCCTGCTTGGCCATCCTTCGCAGGCCTCGAACGGCCCCTCCAGTGCCGAGGACCTCAAGCCCTCATCGAAAGGCCGCCAAGTTCCTTCCTGCTCGGCGTATTCCCAGCGGGTATCCTCCTGCCCATCAGACGCTGAGGGTCTGAAGCCCTCATTGCGAGGCCGCCGAGATCCTTCCTGCTCGGCGCATCCCCAGCGGGCATCCTCCTGCCCACCGGACGCTCACCAAACGCTGAGGGTCTGAAGCCCTCATCGCGAGGCCGTCGAGCCCCTTTCTGCTCGGCGCATCCCAGCGGACCCGAAGCCCCAACAAAAGACATCATGTGATCGAAGTCAACTCGACGACCGAATGCTCCACTTGTCGTTCCCGCATTGGACCGCGTCCCATCAGACGCCACAGGTCTGCACAAGTCGCGTCGACCAACCGACGCTTGACACGTGGACCGTCGCTTCAGTGGCAGGATGCACGAACCGGCGCACCTTCCTTAAATGCAGAGCTCTCGCCCTAATTCGCTGGCAGAAAAGACAGCTGACAGCCCGAGGACGCGTCCCGACGAAACCTTAGGAGAGAGCTTATCCCGGGCGGCCCGGCAGTCCACTCCTGACCCGACTCGCTAGCTGGTCGGGACAAGAGTGGGGGGCTAATGATGACGCTCAATATTGGTGATCAACAGGACCACGACACGTGGCAGATGACGTGTCCAAAAACTCAGAAGAAAGGCCTACATGGAGCTAACCGGGCCACCCCTGCACCCGAGCTGCAAACAAACGCTGGCTCACCTCCGAGTCCCCTGCACAATTGGCCTCCTCGGCCTCACAGCTCGTCTCCGGGCTACCGCGGAACTAAGATACCTCGGCTCTCCCGCTCGTCCGCGAGCTCTCCCGCCGAGGTCATCTTCCTCGGTCTCATCAACCGACCAACGGCACCGCTCACAGGCTCAACCGCCGCTCCGCGAATCTCGCCATGCGCAGATTCTCCGCCAGCAACATCCCACGTTCCACGCCATCGCGATCCTCATTAATAGGCGATCCACTCCGTACGCAGACGTGACGTCGGGAGCGAAACTGCCGGCGAGATTCTCGCACCTGCTGCTACGTGCCACCACCGCTATATAAACCCCCATCACAGAGGTATCAAGTAAGCCATTTTTTATTCCACTTAGCCGTTACTCTGCTCAGATCTTGTACTAATTTGATCATCGGAAGGTCCTCGGTGGTACCAAACCACCCCGAAACTTCTTTGCAGGTACTCGGCGCTAAACTCCTCAAATCGCCAATCTCCTCAAACCCATTGAGCCCACACGCAACAGGAGATCACCTCCAGAATCCACCGGGAGATCGACAGAAGACAACATCTGACGGAGACCCGAAAAGGACCTCCATTAATAATAAAATGGACATAATTTTACTTAATTTGATCCATCTCTTAATTTGAATCGCCCTGAGCCTTGGAACGTATAAAATGTTATAAAAAATAAATCATAGGCACAGATCTTAAATGTGAAAACAAACAGATATTTTACTAAAAATTGAATATATATAGACACGTCGGTAAGTTTGAATTTTTAAAAACAGTCACTATTCTCATATGGTAGCATATAAAACATTGAATTTTTTTTATGAATTATTTAGCAAAATATTGAAAAATTAAAGTGTACTTCAAATTTTGAGATTTTAAAATTTTGCCTTATTCAAGATTTTGAAAAATCGATGAAACTAAAACTTTTTGAGAATTTTGAAATTTCACTGTTTTCGTGTGTAGCAAAAAAATATTTAAAACAGAAATGTTTAAGATTTTTGAAAATTACGTAATTTTCGTAAGGTAACGCTCAAAATATTGTGAATTCAAAGAAAACCTTTTTGGGGATTTTTTTTTTAAATTTCGCGATTGTAATGTGCTATAACATGCAAAATACTAAAAAAATCTAAAGTAAACACTAATGTTTAAGATTTTTGAAAATTTCATTATTATCATGTGCTTTAATATGCTCAATATTGAAAAAAAAAAGAAAGAAAACATAACATTTTATATTATTGAAAATTTTGAGATTTTTGTGTTCTATATCATGAAAAATATTGGAATATCGAAGAAAATAAAAAATATTTTATTTTTAAAATTTTCTTATGCTAACAAACAAAATTATGGAAACCCGAAGAAAAGAGAAATTTAAAGATTTCTAAAATTTTGCTATATTCGTGTGCTACAGCGTGCATAATATTGAAAATTTGAAGCAATTTTTTTTTTGGATTTTTGTGCATTTCGTGACGTGTGGTATAATAAGCAAAATATTGAAAATCCGAAGAAAATAGAAAATTTTAAGATTCTAAAATTTCGCAGTTTCGTATGCTATATAATAGAAAATATTGAAATATCGAATAAAAAATATTTTATTTTTGAAAATTATTTGATTTTCTTGTGCTATACCAAGCATAATATTGGAAAACCTAAGAAAACTGAAATTCGGATATTTTAAAATCTCTCCACATTCATGTGTTATATAGAGTGGAAAATATTGAAAATTCGTGAAAAAAATTTTTGTACGTTTCATGATTATCGTATGCTGTATCATCAAAAATATTGGAATATCAAAGAAAGAAAGAAATATTATATTTTTGACAACTTCATGATTTTCTTATGTTATAGCAAACAAAATATTGGAAAACTGAAAAAAAAAAAATTAAAGATACTATAAAAGTCGCTATAAATATTGAAAATTTGAACAAAATAAAAACTTTTAGAATTTTTGTACATTTTGTAATTTTCGTGTGCTAACAAGCAAAATATTGAAAAATCGAGAAAACAAAATCTTGAGATTATTAAAAATTTCACGGTTTTCGCATGCTATTCATGGAAAATATCGGAATATCGAAGAAAACAAATAATATTTTATTTTTGAAATTTTTATCATTTTTTTATAACAAGCAAAATATTATAAAAACTAAGAAATTGTTTTTGGATATTTTTGCATTTTGCCATATTCGTGTGCTATAATGTGCAAAATATTAAAAATTGGAAGAAAACAAAAACTTTAGGATTATTGTACATTTCATGCTTCTCGTATACTTTAACAAGCAAAATATTGAAAAACCGAATAAAAAATGAAATTTTAAAATTTTCATATATCAAAAAAAACATCTAAGGGAAAAAATAATGTTTTACTTTTGAAAATTTCATGATTTTCTTGTGTTATAGTAAACAGATATTGGAAAACCGAAGAAAACATAAATTTTAGAGATTTTAAAATCTCGCCATGTTCATGTGCTATGCAAAATATATTGAAAATATGAAGAAAACAAAAACTTTTAGGAAAATTTTGTACATCACGTGCTTCTCGTGCACTATAATAAACAAAATATTGAAAACCCGAAAAAATCTAAGATTTTCAAAAATTTCACGATTTTCATGTACTATATCATGGAAAATATTGAAATATCGAACGAAAAAATTCATAATTTTCTTATGTTATAGCAACCAGAATGTTGAAAAACCGAAGAAAACATAAATTTAGAGATTTTTAAAATTTCCCCATATTCGTGTGCTATGCAAAATATTGAAATTTGAAGAAAACAACAACTTTTGGAATTTTTGTATATTTCGTGATTCTCGTGTGCTATAACGAGCAAAACATTAAAAAAATCGAAGGAAAATGAAAATTTTGAGATTTTTAAAAGTTTCGTGGTTTTCATGTATTATATCATTGAAAATATTAGAATATCGAAGAAAACAAAAGAAATTTTATTTTGGATAAATTGTCAAATAGCCCGACCCGCTTAGACCTTGTGTATAAAACCCTGGGCTTTTTGGCCTTGTTAAAAAACACTGGGCCCAATAAAAAAACCCTGGTATACAATTCCCAACTAATATTTTCGTATAACCCTAAAATGTCCCTTACCCATGTGGGCTGACTGTCCTTTACAGCTGGATTTAAGCCAGTTATAATACAGAAGAGTTGCTTCTAATATCTAGAGACTTTTTAATATCTGGAGGGTTGCCTGTAATATCTATTCCGTTTTCATTTTTCCTTCTAAATATACTTTTTTCCTGCCAAAAGCCTCTAAAATAACTTTCTGCTTTCATATAGTATCTAAGTAGTTGCTGTAATATCTAAGTATTTGTCTGTAATATCTAAGTATTGCATGTAATATCTAAGTAGTTGCATGAGTTACCTGTAATATCTAAGCACGACGCGAGGGAGGGTTATTTTAATAATTGCATTTAAAATAGAATGTAAGGCCTAAATGAAATAAAAACCTATGAGTTTTTTCATAAAGATTTTGAGCAGTTGGCCCTTTCTACAATTTTAAAAATACCAGGGGTTTTTAAACAACTCCCGAGCGGGCCGGGGCTTTTTGACAATTTACCCATTTGTTTTTGAAATTTTCATGATTTTCTTATGGTAAAAGAAAGCAAAATATTAGAAAACCAAAATTTAGTGATTTTTAAAATTTCGTCATATTCCTGTACTATAGCTTGTAAAATATTGAAAATCTGAAGAAAACAACTTTTAGGAATTTTATACATTTCATGGTAAAATGTATAAAAACCTAAATAGAAAAACGAAAATTCTGAGATTTTTAGAAAATTTCTGAGAATTTTAAAAATTTCCCGACACGTTGCCCCCCTCGACCTTGTTATATTTCCAAAATGTCCTTCACTTAAGTATTTAATTTTAAAATATCTTTGTTCTCTCTTCTTTTATTTAAATATTTTAATTAAATATTAAATGTGAAGGGAATATTGGGAATAATATAAAATCGAGGGGCCAAAGCATTTGTTTTGGGTATTTCCTGCAATTTAGCCAAAGAAAAATCTATTCACATTACAATTGATAATACACATCAAATTGACAATATATTTTAAAGGCTCATGTCACAGGAAATTGAAGAGTTAATTCAGTTGATTCATCTGTGTTTACCATTACCTGACATGAAAATAAATAATAATTGCAGAATTCTTTATACACTCAAACATCGACTCCAACCAAAAAGCTAGAGTTCAAACACCACAACACCCAAAACACCTGAAAACAGATTTGCATAAATACCAACAGGCCGTGGTAAAAAGATCAATATCAAGCATCGCTACTTTGCAGCGAAACATAAATTTTTCCACGGCTACAAGTCGTCCTCTCTCATATCAGTCCTCCGTTTTGATTGCTGAGCCAAGCGAGCATCACGTTCGCGTTCAAATTCTCGCATGTCTGTCCTATGTAAGAAGGAAACTCGGTCTAGGTATTGGTTTGAGCTCTTTTTGTAGGCATCCAGTTCATCTCCAAGCCCCTTGTTCTCCTCCTTAAACTCGCCCCAGTCTTTCTTGGTCTTGTCAAGTACACTCAGCTTCGGCTTCTTCTTTATTTGTTCTAAGATTGTGTCGAGGGCAGATGGAGGTGCACCCTGTGCCTTAGCTTTCTCAGCTGCTTCGGAATTGGCATCGACAAGCTTCTTCATCTCTATCTCTTCACCAGCAAAATCTCGAACCTCAGTTATCTGAAAGCACAAGTAAAAGGTCAAACTTGGATTTTGTCAAGGCTTTGGAGAAATAAAACAAGGATAGTTATGACTAGAACAGTGAAACTAAAGATTACAGTATTAGATGACTGAAACGGCAAGGATAACACCAGTTTAGCCAACCTATGATTTGAATCACCATACAATCTACTTATAATCACTCAACAGGTATACATAAAAATCACGTGTTTAACTTGACCTTAAAACTTCCAAGAAGAAGAAGAGTTTGAACATTTTAAACATACGTATATGAGCACAAAACACGAGCGATGGTCATGAATTGCAGATATGGGTATGATAAGAGTTCAACAAAGCAGGCAAGGAGAGGCAATCACGAAGCAGATCATTAATAACAAGGGAAAGAACTACATATACTATAAACTAAAATCCCTCAATGTTTACCTAACTTCGCACCTTAACACCCTATTAATTTGTTGGCACACTTAAATACCTTAAAGTTATCCAGTTTACTCTTAACTAAAAAAATGATCCAAATACCCTAACTTCATTTTCTCCTCATCACATCTGGCTTGATCATTTTCTTCTTCATTCAATAAAACTCCAGTCTTCTAACCTACTTTAAATTCCCAATTCTCTTGGCCGACGAAATATCAACAGGGTACATTTTTTTTTTACCCTGGACACTGATTATTTAGAGGTTTTTAAGATTCGAGAGAAGGTTGGGATTGCTAATAATGAAATAGAGCTTCTGAGCATGAGAATGGATATGTTATTTATTTATTTTATTTTATTTTGAAATAGAAAAAAGTTGAGAATTTCAACAGAGGTTTTCTTAGGTCGGCGGATGGATGGTTAGGGTCTATTAATATAGGGAGGAAGAAGATGAAATATCATTTTCTCCAGGTTAGAGGTATAAGTGTTAATAAGTCAATACGTTTATTGACTTTTTAAGCATATTCCATCAGAAATTTAGCATAGAGTATTAAAGTGCTAACAAAGTCTAAGGTACCACACACCTTAGAAAAATAAAACGTTAATGTGCAAAGTTAAATTAAGTTTGAGGTGCTATAGAGTATAAAGCAATTTACACACACAAAAAGGAAAGATAAAATATTGAGAGAAGGGAAAACATGGCGGCCAGCATATAAGGTCATGTTAGCAAAGAATGCAGTTTACTAAGATGTATGATCATGGGGCCTGACATATTCGGCCATGATTAATGACTCTATTGTGTTCTTGTTGCCATCGCAGCCAGAGATCTGGGGCTTGGCATGTGTATTTGGACTCTATCAAACATCATCCAGCTTATTGATTATCCTTTATTTCGATGTGTCAATACATGTTTCAATGCAGACATATACCTACACGAGATTGTTCTGAGATTGACTATTTTCGACGCTTAGTCACTTACCCAATTGGATAAAGCTTTCAGGTGCAATCTGTATTTATTCGCTCTATTATTTTTTCCCCTATAAAGTAAAGTACGCTTGTAGATTGCTGACTTTCAAGTCATTATCGATTTTTTTTGGGGTTGGGGTGGGGGTGGGTGGGGGGGGGGGGTTAAGCTTACTTCAACTTTCCCACTTCCTATGCTAGCTGCAGAGGTAGCATCTCTAACAGCAGAAAGAGCAGCGGCAGCAAGGTTTTTGGCCTCCTCGCTTGTGCCGTTTCCAATAGAGGCAGGTCTTTTCCCCAATGCAACCTCATTCATTGATGGCTTCTTATGTGCAAGGCCAAGTGTCACCATCCAATCCTGACAAGAATTTTTAAAAAATGGATGCTCGGTCAAATTGTATCGCCAAAGGATTCGGTATCAATTAATGTGCACATGAGAATGAAAGCTTACGGGGGTTTTCTTTTGTGCTGGCTTATTTTTATTTCCTGCTGAATTAGATGCATTAGAAAGAATTTTGGGCATCTTAACAGGTATTCCAGTATTCATTTTCTCCCATGCAGCTGTGACCCGAACTTTCCTCTCTGAAAACAGACACAAAAGTTCTCATCGAAAAGGCTATTTAAAACCGAAACAAACATTATCAGTAGTAGGCCACAGTATCTATTGAAAGTTCTGTAAGAGATATTATGGGAAGATAGAAGCCAGCAGAAACTATGTACTCGCCTTTTTCTTCAAGTTCCTCCTGCAAGCTAGGAATTCCTCCGACTTCTTGTCCATTTGACATTCCACTTCTGCTAGCTAAAATTAATTCCAAATTAGATATTTTCAAGGAAATAATAGGTTGTGACCTAACGCAAGCAAGATTTGGCGCCCAGCTTCTTGCTCCATGGCAAGAAGCTTTACCACTATGTTGTATTGGCATTCACTCAACTTTAGATACTGAAATATGATATATGGAACTAATTTAGTAAGTATAATGCAACTGTATTAGAACTCTTGTTAAAGGATATAAAATAAGTATATAAAAAATCTTCGTGTAAAGAATGATGCAAATCTTTAAACAAGAAATCTATCAACCACGTTCTAATAGAACAAGAACAAAGAGGATTTGCTGCTAGTTAAGACAGCTATACCTTAGAGTAATAATAAACGCTGGAATTGGACAATATCATGCACAGGATTCTGACAATTGAACAGCATTTCGTTTAGGCTCAGAATACAAAAGTATTGATATTGGTTGTTTAGGACAACAATCTAACATCAGAATAAAGAACAGTGCAATGATGCCATTTATGTTGCATGTATTCATCTCCATGGAGACATATCCATATGGGACCCGTATTCATATAGGATTCTTTCGATTTGTCAAGGATTGTCATGGAAACTTTTTATTTTCAAATTCTAAAATACGTAACGTATTCTAGATGTGAGTAACATGTATCAATGGCTAAAACACAAACATTCTATGCATAAAGACGATCAAATTGTTTGTATGTTTTAAAGTTGTCAAATCGTAAATCGTGATATGTATCGTGTTTCGTATTCTTATGTATCGTATCATGTATCATAAGACACCTTGTTTAACTTTGCAATAATGAAACAATTACGTATAGAACTACGTATAACAAAAATAGATCAAGATAGCAACATAGAGCAACAAGCTAAAGCAAAATTATAAAATTGAAACCACGCAAAAACACATATATATCATACAAACTCATGCATTTGATAATCAAAATAACATCAAATGGGCCTAAAATATTTATCCAAATGCCCTAAACATCAACACCCCAACCAAGTTTTTAAAATATCCATATTAAACCAAAAGTAAATTCTACGAAAAATCAATCGTCTCCCATCGCAACCAATCATGAATCATCTCTCCCGACACACAATGAGTCCTTGTTAGATCCTTTATAGCATTCTTTTTTCCCATTGGTACAACATACAATCAAGTACCATGACAACAGTTAATATAAATGATAGAGGTATACAACATGACTTTGTGTTTAAAGATTCAACCTTCAAGCATCAACGATATATAACAATAAATTACTAGTGTACTAATGCTTTAAGTTAGAATTTCTAGCCTTTCAGTGACTAAGTTTCCAATCTTATTTTTCTTTCTTCGCTGGTTCTATTCTACTTCAATAATCAAAGAAATTCTACACTGAACCAGCAGCAATTTAAAATAGTTTTTAAAAAAATCAGCAGAAATTTAACAGTAAAAAATCCACAGCACATTTTAAACATAGATTTCAAAAATCCATGACAACGGGAAATTTACACTGAACAGAGAGCTTCAAAGCAATACTCAGCAGAAAATAGAAAATTTGGGCAAGAAAATTCAGAAATTTGCAACGATTCTAGGAGCAATACTAGAAAAAAATCTAAAATTCAGCAAACATATTGTCAAAAAATATTTCCTAAAGAAATTACATAACTCAGCAACTCAACTTGAGTAAAGAAAAGGAAATTACCTTTGAGAGAACCAAGCAAAGAAGAAGATCAAAGACTTTGAGAAAAAAGCCTTGGTTAGAAGTTAGAACCAATCGATCTAGCTCGACAAAGACTTGATCGATCAAAAGCTTCGAGAGGAAGAGACAAAGACTTGATTGACAAAGGCTTCAAGAGAAAGGATCGATTTTTTTCGAGAGATCGTCACCGAAGGCTTCGAGAGAAAGGATCGACAAAGGCTTTGGGAGAAAGGTTTTGAGAAATCAACGTGAGGGAGAGCAATTAGGGCACAGATATTGGTTATTAATATAACCTAGCGGGTCTGAACCCCAAAAAAAAACCCTGCTAACTTCCAAAAAATAGAATAGCGTGTCGCTGTAATAGGCGTATCATACGATACTTTTCGTTTCATATGATACAAACTTCGTATCACCGGATAACTTACTACCTCCGATATAGTCCTACGATTTGCATCGTTAGGTATGATATGTATCGCATATCATACGAAACTAAGAGCGGTAGTATTTCTCTTTTGATTTGCTAAACTGTTATATATATATATAAGGGATCCGTTACGGGTTCGTGTTTTTAAATTCACGAACCTTAATAACCGTTGGATCTATCCTTTGCTTTCGACGGTTTTGATTAAACCAAATTTCATATGATTCCAACATCTTTTCACCGTCGACTTAGCAATGTAAAAAGTTCTATTGTCGGCAAACCGTTAATTTTGCACCCACTAAATCAACAATGAAAATGTGTTAGAATCACATGAAATTTGGTATATCAACATATTTGCCGATAAAGATCAAGAAGGCCAGTGCCGATTGCCGAATAAAATGGTGGTGGGTATAGTTTTTGACGACACCTTACGAAAGAAGTCTCCTAGAGACTTTTTTCCTCCATTATTCCCATATATTAGAATAATGGAGGAAAGGTGCCATAGGAGGGAATTTCCTCCTAAGGCGTCGAAAAAATACACCCTCCAACGATCGGCACCCATCATCTCTTTATCATGTATACACCAAATTTAATGTGATTCTATCACTTTTTCACCGTTGATTTAGTGGGTGCAAAATTAATGGTTTACCGACAATAGAACTTTTTACACTGCTAATTCAACGGTGAAAAAGTTGTGGCATCACATGAAATTTGGTGTATCCACATCTTACATGATAAAGAGAATGATGATGGGTGCCAATTGTTGAAAAAACCGACATAGAATTTTGACGCCGTCTAATGAAAATGCCTCCTAGGGTCTCTTTTCTTCATTATTCTCTCTCTATATATATATAGGGGAGTGATTTATTACAAACAGGTCCGCGGTTTTTAAAAAGGGGAAACTCTTGATCCACGACATATTTGAACGATCCAAACCATTCAAGTTGATTACCCTACTCTCAAATACATGTGTATGAAAAATCAAAATATTTAAAGACCTCTAACCCATATATCGAATGAGTGCAAAATGAACGTCTTTCAATATAGCAACATGAACTCCATCTAATATATTGGTTAGAGGTATTTAAATCATTTGATTTTTCATACACACATTTGAGGGTAGGGTGATCAACTTGAGCGGTTCGGATCGTTCAAATATGTTATGGATCGAGAGTTCCAGTTTTTAAAAAACGCGAACCGGTTTGCAATATAGCGCTCCTATATATATATATATATATATATATATATATATAGAGAGAGAGAGAGAGAGAGGCGATCCTAAGCCGGACTTCATTCCTTAGTTTGAGGCCGAGATTTCCAACACAACCCAATATGTTTTTCACCGAACTGTACCGTTTACTTCGTTCTATATGTTTTAGATATGTCATATACAAGATTTCATGAGATTTGAAGATCTCTAACACAGCCATTAAGCGATCACATTTTTCATTCACCGAAAAGCCGATGAGTTATTGATACACTTGATGAATGTGTTAAAGGTTTTCAAATCTCGTGAAATTTTATACAAGACCTATCTAAAACATGTATATCAAAGTGAACGATATGGATTGGTAAAAAACACGGCATGACATGTTGTGTGTTAGAAAATTTGGCCTCAAAATAAGAAATGACGTGCGGCCTCATAGGATCAACTTCTTACACAAAAAAACGCTAGTGTATGCCAATATATCGTATCCAAGAATTATGAAAATCATAGATCCATGAATCTGACTAACAAATCATGAATCTGACTTGTAATGTGTCATGTACTAGCATCTAAATTCATGCTACTTAGGAGGCCATAGTAGAAACTGTACATAGACACATAACATATACATGGCAGTTGTTATGATCTTCATACTGGCTAAAATACGTGCAAGGTGTGATTTACATTTATTTTGGTTGATAGATCTGTTAATATTGAGATGCGAATGCAAAAGGGTGTTTTTAAGCGTTTTACCCTGTAACACTATTTATGTTGAAGATAATGATTCTCTCAAGGGGAGGCGAAGCAAGTTAACAAGTGAAACTCAATTTGATATCAGTGTTAAAAAAACCGATTAATCAGCCGATTAATCAGCCAATTAATCGTACTCGGTAGCAAAACGATTGGATAATCCATTACTCGGTCCATTATGCAAACAAACCGGTTATTCGGGTATTACTCGGATTATACGATGTATAATTCGTTGATTAATCAGTTATTTGTTTAAAATTTGAATTTTCAAATGGTTTAAAATCCCACAACCCGTCACCAAACCTATCCGGCCCAACTTTCTAATTAATTGGCCCAACCTTATAACCAATCAGCGTTACCTCCATCTCATCTTTTTTTTATCGAACCCGAGACCACCACAATCTTCATCTCATCGACCAATCTCCACGATCTCTAGCAAATCTTGGTGTCTTGGACTCTTCTTATCTATTTTTCTTAATTTTTATATAAAATATTTATATTAAAATATTCATGGTCGCATAATCTGCATAAACCGATTAATTGCCGAATAACCTGATTAAACTTTCCCCGCCTTCCGAACGAATAGTGATCGAATATGTGTTTTACAACCTTATTTGATATGCAATCCGTACAACAACAAAAAACCTTTCTCAAAAAATTTTGGGTCAGCTAGATAGGACATTTGTTTCCCCATTAAGCACTATCAAGGCTGTCTTGACCCTAACCTCCTGACCTCATTCCTTTCTTAGTCGATAAACGATAGAGGGATCTAAGAAGCAAAATTAACTGAAAAATCTTGCATTGGCCAAAGAAGTCAAAATTATATACTAAAATCAAATTATGTTAACTTTTCATCCTGAAGTTAATGACCAATTCAACGCCATTTGGGAATAAATCACAACAAGAATAGAGAGAACGAATCTATGCCATGGATTGAGGATCTATAAACTAGGTCAGCACACAGTAAAGTTTAAAAAGGAGGGGGGGGAACATTCTTGAATGTACTATAGTTAGTTGCTGTCCCAAATACGTAAATCTGATGTCTGAATTTACCATTAATTAAGATTAAAACATGAGTTATTCTTAGCCCCTAAAATTCACTGCATCTTGTACCAAATAGAAAATCATGAATTGCTCAACAACTAATTGTGCCTTTCCACAGACTATTCAACGACCAAAGCCAGAGAACCCGCAATTTCCCCTCATGTTTGGAATTGTTTTGACTCTTGATTGAGCTTATAGGGTCGAGGGTTTATAGATATATGAGAATTGTACTTCTAGAAAGGAAAAATCAAAACAAATTTGAAAGTAAGTTAGAAGAAATGAGCAAATCAAAGCTATAGTATTTTCCCATTCAAGACAAAATCTAAGCAAATATGACAAGGAAAAGAATAATTTTGGCAACCCAAATTAAGTTAGGACTTATGGCATCCTTGACTCCCAAATCCACATACTAATGAATATAAGTTTGAACAAAGTAAAGGGCCAGGGAACTCACAGTTCTCACTCATCTCTGAAGTAATCAACACCATCTTCTTGCTCTCTATTCCTGCATCCAAAATCAAGCTTTAAATTAGATCAGGCTTTCAACAAACTTTAAACTCTTTTTTTTCCCTTTTTCTTTTTCTTTTTTTTTTCTTTTTTTTTGTTTGGTGTGTGTGTGTGGGGGGGGGGGGGGTTTAGGATCAACCTCTGCAATTTATTGAATGAAACAAAGAATGATGCGTAAAGCTCAAGCTGAAATTTTGAAGCCGGGATCAGAGCAAATTGGTTATCAAAACCCACACAAATCACAAATAAATCCCTGAAAAAAAATATTTACGAAATCACCACAGGTATCAGGATAAACTTTCGCAGATCTTCAATACAAACCCACATCGATTTCAGAAAAAAAATCAAAAAAATACCTCTTTTAACTTCTCGAAAGGGTTTGCAGAAACTCGCGGACAAGGGTTAGGGTTAGGGTTTCTAAATCCCACGAATGGGAGGAAATTGCCAGCTTGAGACCCCAAAATTAGGAGAAATTTCGAGTAGGAAGAGGAGCAGGAGATCGAAAAAGAAAGCGTAAAACGACAGGAAAAAAAGGGGGAAAAGTTGATATTTTTGGGGGTTACAAAGGACGAGGCGGCCCTTGGTAAGCCTGGATAATTTTATTTAAACGATTCAACAGGCCTAAAGCCCAGAGTTTCTGGTTCTGGTTCAACAAAATCTCACACCCGTATTTAGCAGAATCGTATACGGACACGACTCAGATACGAAGTGACGAATACGGATCCGGATACATACCAACAAAAAGAGGAAAGTTTTGTTGCATGATCTATGTGTAAGGTTTCATCCAACTCTGGATATCCACATATTTTACGAATACGCGTGTGATTTTTGTTTCCAGTCATATATGGATACTGGATATAGATATTGATATGGATATATGCATTCGAATACTAATACGAATATCTGCAGAATTAAAAGAATACCATCAATTTTAAATAAACTTTTCGGTTAATAATGTTTATTTTAACCATATATTTTTACTTATTTTATATTTATGTCTTTAAAAGCATTTTGACATATCATTTCCTCAAATCTTTTTGTTTCAAAATATGAGCTAGCAATATTTATAGCATATTTATTACATATTTATTTATTCATATTATATTCATTTTAATGCATATTTGTCTTCATCAATCAAACATTTCAAGTAACATGTTAAATAAGTGTTAAGAACCAGTTTACCCAAAAGCTTAAGATGTTGGGACGTGGATTAACAACGTATATCAATTCAACATAATTCTTTAACGCTCCCCCTAAAGTGGGTCTTTGAATTTCGGCCCATGTAGAAAGAAAGACCTCTAGCGGAAATTCTCGTTAATACAGGTGGATAAATGGGAGTAAACAAATATAATTTTATTTGAGAATTACAAGATTTGAACCCACGACCTATTGAACCTAGGACCTATTGAACCTAGTGTGCTCTGATTCCATGTTAAGAACCGCTTTACCCAAAAGCTTAAATTATTAGGTTATGATAAAATAATATATATCAAGACAATATAATATTTTAATACTCTCTCCTGTTGGGGAATTGAGGGCACGGCGGAAGATACCTCACGGATCTATAAACCTAAATTCCTTTAAAACGAATAACAAAAACTGGAAGCAAACCGCAATAATAAATAACACAAACTATTGGGAGGAAACGAGAAGAACCTTTATTAGAATTTAAGAAGAGAAAAAAATCTAACAAAAGAATTACACAAACTCTCTCATTATGATCTCCAACGAGATCTTCCTCTCTCTCTCTCTCTCTACAAGTTCTCCTTCGATCATCTTGATCCCTTATGGAGCCGTCGTCTCCCTTTAAAACCTTATGATCAAAATTCTCTTCTTAATGGCCTTCGTCTTGATCCCTTATGGAGGCGTAGAATCGTCTCCCTTAAACCTTATAATTAAGATCTCAAGCACTTTAAACTTTAACCTTCAGATCATATATATAGCCCATACAATCTGAATTATAATAAGATCCCAAAACTTACAAAACCGCCGCCAGAATCTGTATTTTCGAGATAAATCTCGAACTAGAAATTCGCGTTTATCTATAAACAGACGTCGACAGATGTCTGCGTGTGCTCTGCTAGAGAGGTAGTGTTCTGCCTGATGTCTGAACTTATGGGCTCAGACGTCTGTGGTCTTTTAACGCGTCTGGCCAGAGCATGGCCAGACGTCTGTGTAGGGTGTTTTTCGTCACCCTATTGAGATAGGAATACGCGCACGCTTGTCAGGCGCATTACAGATTCCCCCTGCCTAGGGTAGGCAGGGGTTTAATGATTGTGGGGATCTGAATCTCCGGCAGCCGCGGACTAAGCTACCGTTAATTACCCCTCGCCTTTGGAGCGAGAGAACCTCCGATTAACTGGCTAAACAAGTCATGCGAACTCAATATGTAGTGTCGTGTTTTAAAGGGGTTTTGGATATATCGGGGGTCCCGCAGAGTTTTTTACGGGGGTCCCGCTACCCGAATAGCGGGCTGGGGGTCAAGGGAGCTAGCAGCCCTCTTGCGGGATGCGGGGCAGCGCCCCGTTAGAGATTTTTTTCTAACGGGGGAGGTGTTTTTAATGTGGAGCACGTGTGTATGTAAGGGGAAAAGCGCCCAAAGGAAGCGTGGGGTCAGCGCCTCACGTGCCCAGCACGCGAGCGTTGTGCGCCTGAGCGCTGTGCGCTTGAGCGCCAGCGCACCACGTGTCCGACACGTGGGCGCTGGGCGCTCAAGCACTGTGCGCTCAAGTGCTAGCGCACCACGTGTCTGACACGTGGGTGCTGGGCGCTTGAGTGCTGTGCGCTCAAGCTCAGTGTGCTTAAGCGCTAGCGCACCACGTGTCCGACACGTGGGCGTTGCGCGCTTGAGCGCGGTGCGCTCCACGTGCCTGACACGTGGGCGGTGCACGCTTAGGCGCGGTGCGCGTAAGCGCTAGCGCACCACGTGCATAACACGTGGGCGCTGGGCGCTTGAGCGCTAGGCGCTCGGGCGCCGGCGAGGAAAATGGGGGCTTTTAGTCCCAGAAATAGGATTTAAAATCCCAAAAGAGGATTTAGAGTGGAGTTGAACTCCTAAGATGTTTTGGATTTGATGAAAGGGGTCTTCTTTGGAGCCCTGGGTCTTCCCCAAAATGGGGTTTTCGGAGATGGGCCTCCTTCTTCCCCAAAATGTTGACAGGATCTTGAAGATCAAGAGATGTGAGATTTTAAAAATCTCTTCTTTTTGAGATCTGATGGGAGATCTAAGCTCCCCTTTGTGGGTTTTTTTGGTGAAAAACTATTTAGTTTTGGAAAAGGAAGAGTAAAACTCTTGATTTAATTCAAAAGAAAGAAAAATGTTTTAGAACTTCAGAAAGGGGAAAGAGGCACAAACCCTAGATTTTGAGGGGAACGAAAAGTCTATGCTTTATTCATCATCATGTTGCCTTATACAGGCTTACATATTTACATATAGCCCCTGGGCTTTTCAAAATGGTATTTTGCCTATCCCATGGCTCATGTGCCATTTCTTTTTGCACATAAGCCATGGGCTTACAAAAATTTGGCTTTATGCCCATTTTGTTTACATTCATGCATAAAAAATTACATAAAAATTATTTATTACATAATTTCATTTTGGCATGGGGGAGGGCCGGCCGCTTCATGTTCGGACTCGACCTAGGCATGGGCCCTCTTGGCTTGGGACTTTGACTTTGACTTGGCCAACCGGGGTGCAATTTTCGACTTCAACAGTCTGTGGCTTATTGCTTCAGACGTCTAGACAAACTCTGGAAACTTGGACTTTATTGCCAGACATCTGAAGCTCATTGCTCCAGACGTCTGGCCCTTCTCTGGATTTTAGCGCAGTCTTGATATACAAGATATCATTCACAAAAATCTCCACCTTGGCTTGTATATCCTTATAACCACCTTAAAAACTTGTTGCTATTTATCTTGTATTCTTTAGGGTTGCTTTAATTGTTCTCCCTGTTTCCTCTGCTAGCACAATCTTTCTTCAGAACTGCGAAACTGATGCTGTCACGGTTTTTAAACATAACTGAGAAACTGGTGCGACCCTCCTACCGAGGCCGTCCTTCCTCACATTTGAGTACTTGAATAGAAGCCAAGGACGACTTGAACTTCTCTGTAAGAATGACCTTCGTCAGCATGTCCGCCGGATTCACCTTAGTATCGATTTTGATCAAATCGATCTCCTTTTCGGCCCACTCCTTTATCTTGTGATACCGCATGTCGATATGCTTAGTTCAACTGTGGTATACCTGATTCTTCGCCAAATGAATGGCGCTTTGACTGTCAAAAAATAAAGGAACCAGCCCCTTATCGAACCCAAACCCGCCAACTAGGCCCTTCAATCACAAGGCCTTCTCAGATGCTTCTACTACCGCCAAATATTCTGCATCCGTAGTTGAGAGCACCACGATATCCTGAAGTGTCTACTTCCGACTGATTGGAGATTCTGCAATTGTATATACATAGCCTGTAAGAGATCTTCTCTTATCCAAGTCCCCAGCGTAATCTATATCTATGCATCCTTGCAACTTGCTCGATTTATCTTCTGACTTGTGAAAGTATAAACAGAGGTCTTTAGATCCATTTAGATACCGAAGTATCCACTTTACAGCTTCCCAATGAAGCTTCCCTAGATTTGACATGTACCGGCTAACCAGACTTACCGCATAGGATATGTCTGGACATGTGTATACCATAGCGTACATTAGTGATCCCACTGCGCTTGCATATGGTACTCAAGATATCTTTTCCTTCTCCTCCGCTGATTTTGGACACTCCTTGGAGGATGGCTTGAAATGACCGGCGATAGGGGTGCTTACCTGTCATGAGTTCTTCATGTTGAATCTTTCCAACACCTTCTCAATATATATGACTTAGGATAGCCATAGCTTTCCAGCCCCCTGTCTCGAATAATCTCCATCCTAAGAATTTTCTTTACTTCACCTAAATACTTCATGTCAAATTCTGCGCTCAATGAAACTTTGAACACCTTTATTTCCGCCATACTCTTAGCCGCGATCAACTTGCCATCGACATATAAGAGTAGATATATTGATGACTTATCCTTAAGCCGCTTCGAGTACACGCGGCTGCCATACTCGCATCGAGAGTAATTGGTCTTCATCATGAAAAATTCGAAGTGTTTATACCACTGCCTGGGAGACTATTTCAACCCATATAAAGACCGCCTGAGCTCACATACACGATCCTTCTTATCGGGCTATATAAATCCTTCAGGTTGCCTCATGAAGATCGTCTCTTCCAACCCACCATGAAGAAAGGTCGTTTTCACGTTGTCACGCCCTACTTCCCAAAATACGGAATATGGGAGGCGACTAGGCCAGCCATGCTCCGACGGTCAGGGAACAATCCCGCCGTAATCACACTTCGGCTTCTAGCATTACATGGTAATCAGTAAAGATAGTACAGAAGTAAAGGAAACACATCACTAGTTTATTGCACCAACTTTCATTGTTCACAGTTTACAATAGTTCGAAAGAAAAAGAAAAAATTAACCAAGTGCGAATACAAGGTTGATTTATGGAAAGTGGTAAAAGCACTTGAAGACACGACCGTCTAGATCTCTGCGAGCTCGAATGGCAGGTCTAACTCCTGAACTGGATCCTCTCCAATCTCTGAGCATGCATACTCAGGTCGTCAGGGCGATGCAATAGCAATATTATGATAATAACATTGAGGTAAGAAAATAAAGTAATAACGGTGGAGACAATAAATGCAGATAATCGATATGTCAATAAACAATGCAATGTATGATCTGTGTCCCTACCAGTTTCTAAGTCACTTTTAAAATCGAGTTGCGGAAATGAGTGATCATGTTTAACGAGGGTCTCGTACGTACCCGAGACTACGGCCCACTGTTGCCCGGGACATAACCCTGTCAGCCGGACCGCTAGGTCCAAACCTAATATATATAAGAGTCGATGTTCGAATGATCATCCTCTAAAATCGCTAACCTCTACAAGTTCATTTCCGTTTCGATTTTCCCTTTTCCCCCAGGTTTCACTTTCTATAAGTATTGACTAGTTGTGTACACATACCCACCAATAACACTGTTTTATTCACTACTCACTGTGTGGTTCACTATCACGAATCATTAATTTTTCCTGGCGTACTCGACAGAATTAAACCGATGCCATTTATGTTCGACAATGCATTATACACTGAGAATTAATAAGGACGCTCACTAGCGCTAAAGGTATTACAGTCGGGTAAAAATGTGAATTATGCCGCTAAACAAATCATATGCAATACAAGTCATTATGCGTCTTATGAACTTATAAAAATTGCATTAAATCGTACGTTCAGAATTAAGTAAAATGGTAGAAAAGCGGTGAAAATTAAACTTGGTCAGCAGTTCAATGAAATTGGTTTCAATTCGAACGGGTTTCGGGTTCGCGAACCACGGTCATTTTTTTTAAGTGTTCTCTGCTGGAAATTCAGTTCCTGAACTGAAAGTCCATTTCGTAACATAGTTTTCACCCTGTTGGGATCAAAATTAGGTGACACTATAGTTGGATAATATTTAGGTTTATCAGTTAGGTTTCCAACGCATCAGACAGATTGATAATATCCACTGTTTTCTGGGAGTTATGAATTATTTAAGGTCGGGATATACGTTCTGTCCCTGCTTGGGACTGCAGTATGTACTGATGATTTAAAATATAATTAAAATAGAAAACGACGGTAAAAACGAATAAAATCACTTCCAATAGTTAGCTAACAGATTAATATTCGCTAAGGTATAAGTTTCCGCATAATACCATTTTCACACAAAGATGTATAAGCATTTCAAATCAAGTATCGACAAGCAGTGCTGCTCTGGACTGCAGTCCAGAGCCGCACTCCCGAACAGTTTCCGTCACCGCTATGAAATAGAAACAAAATATAAATTATATGTGGTTCTAGTTTGTCGAGTCGTCTTCGATACGAGCCCTCGAACACCATATTCCGGTGTGTAAAAAATTTACTATGATTTTCACAAATTTCAGGTACGGAAGGTTTCAGATTTGACGGATCTAAATGGGGATGACATTTCACGGTGTTAGGGTCCGTATTTTCGAGCCAACTCTTTACACAATATTCATTATCACTAAGGTAATCCGTTACACCTAAGTTCCATCATTTTAAGAGGGTTTTTAGCTTAGGCTTTGCATCGAGCACCTATGATAAATATTTGATTTGCCACCGAAACGCTCGTTTGTTTCAACCAATAAACATTATTGATACTACAATTTTCTCATAACGTCATCACTAGCTTTTAGACTGGATTATATCTCAAACATTAGTACTAAGATTAAGATACGCCTCAATATTAAATCGCAATAGTAATTCTCGACATAATTCGTACGCGATCGAAAATAAACATGATATAGCATGTAAGCAAGTATTTGAACTTGCCTGACAACGTATCGATGGTCATGACAACGACGATGATGGAAACGGATCGTACGGGCACGGTACGGAAATGCAGCACCACCACCAAGGGTTTAGCCTCGGCTCGAGCTTGGGTTCGACGGCTCGGCAGATACTAAGGGTCGGGTTGTTAGGTCCACGTTACCTCTCCCGGTACTTTCGGGGTTGCGGAAACGGTAAATCAAAATTTTTTCTAAACTTTATAACATGGACCGTAAAAGCCGGATCTTTGCTAAACTAAACTAGCAAACTTGCAAAGAAGAGTTAACTACTATGCAAAATGGTTATACCTCAACTTGAACTCCTTCTCTTCTTGTTGTTGTTCTTCTTTCTTGTTCTTTGTAGTAGCTTGAATGGCTTCCCCTCCTCGCCTCCTCTTTGCCGAAGATAGATCCACCCGAGGGCTTCATCCTTTGGGCTCTTCCTCGATCTTTGAGTGAACTAGGGTTTCCGGCTTGCTAAACCTTGAACCCTAGAGAGAGTAGAGAGTATCTATGGAGTGCTTTCTTTTCAAGGTGATGGATTCTCAACACATGAGAAGGAATCACCTTGAGCTTGAGGAAGAAGAAGATGAAATGAGGAGAGAGAGAGGTTATGATAGAATGAATTATGTTTTTCTTTCTTGCAACCATAATGCCAAAAGAAAAACAATTATCTAAATAATAATAATTCAAAATGAGAATAGTTGATTGCAATTTGGAATGACCACAACCATGCTTCATGTAAGCATGAATCAAGGAGGACTTTTTAAAGCATGATGGTGGTCAACATTCAACCATGGTCAACAAGTCAACCATGGTCAACAAGTCAACAAAATCAACCATAACATAATTCTCATTTAATTACTATTATTAATAGATAATTCATAAATCCATTAGGGTTTGGAAAAAGATAACTGTCAACTGTGCATACGCACCCGTTCCGAAACCCTAATGAAAAACCTCATCCTCCGCCTCAAGCAACTGTGCATACACACCTGCATTCTCGTTCCGAGGAACAAGAATACCAAGATATAAAAGCAACCCCAAATATATATACCAGTATCTGGCTCAAACCAGAGCCTGCCAGTATAATCCGTCCGGACTCCAAACGTGCACAAGTGCGCGGATGAGAACGAACCCTGTCGCAAAACCATGCGACCTCTACTCTGTTTTGCCCAGAGGCGAATGCCCTCTGTGTGGGACTCTAAAGACTCGACACTACGCTGGCAGTGGGTTTAACCACAGACCGCAAGCGGCACTAGCTGTGCGTAACGGTCCCCAGGTAGATGCCGCCAAGAAGGCCGACGAGGTGAAACCCCATCTGAACTCCTACTGAGTCTGAATGTGACATTCTCCGTACAGTCCGGTCTGTTCGTCTGATACATCGCATGGCGGGCCTAGGGGGGCGGTAAACGTCAGTCCCCTAATAGCGGTACAAGTCGTGTCGGAGTGAAGCCCAATACACCCTGAGATAACACTGGAACCTACCAGTACATCTCGCTTGCCCTGGCCAGGGACTACTTGTGTAATGGCTCTCCTAGACACAGCGCGATGTCAACCCCCAATACCGGGAGAGACGAATCCTGTCTAACCGTCACTGCCTCCAAGTGCTTCGGGACTGCTCCCAACTACTACCTGTTTGCACGACTCAGTAGAGCCGTGGTAGGGTAGTAATCAAAGAACAGTGGGAACACACTCGAGGCGAAGTGACAGTGTCAAGTCAGCGGACTAAGCTGTACTCATGTCACCTGGGAACTGATAACTGACGATAGGTATAATACCAACCATCAGTTCCCGACGAGTCCTGTCCAGTGTACTCGTAACCCAACGAGCACCCGCATACTATCTCAAGTACGACGTACTGACGGCTGTGGGACAGACCGTCTCCCGTGCTGGGATGAGAAGCGCATACGCTAGTCTACTCCGGAGCATCGATGCCCTATCTCGATACTCCCACGACCAGGGACGTGTATAAGGATGTGCTTGTAGATTACCCAGCCCCCACGAGTGTGATCGCCATCACAACGCCGGTAATCAAGCAAAGATCCTAAGGGCTCTACTAATGCGTATAGGTGATATAAATAAATAAACACACATGTACACATTAAAGCAGAGACAAACCAAGTAGCATACTACTATATTGAGCAAGATTGTCTGTACAACTGTGAATATCCCAAGCTTCCATCAAGTAATATACATACTAGAATGATACAGTAATGGCCTCTAGGGCATATACACCAACAATCTCCCACTTGCACTAAGGCCATGAACTGGCGTATCGAAGACCTATCATCTCGATCAGCCGCTCGAACTGAGTCTGGGGTAAAGCCTTTGTGAATGGGTCCGCAGTGTTGTCCTTTGTATCCACTCTCCGCACCTCGATCTCCTGTCGATCAATGATCTCCCTGATCAGGTGATACCGCCTTAAGATGTGCCTGGATTTCTGATGGGACCTTGGTTCCTTCGCTAAAGCTATAGCCCCATTGTTATCGCAATACAAAGGTATTGGGTCAACAATGGACGGAACCACCTGAAGTTCACTAATGAACTTCTTAATCCAGACCGCCTCTTTTGCGGCATCGCTTGCAGCAGTGTATTCAGCCTCCATCGTCGAGTCTGCGACGGTATCCTGCTTGGAACTCCTCCAACATACCGCCCCTCCGTTGAGGGTAAACACAAAACCCGAGACAGACTTGCTGTCATCTTTGTCACTCTGGAAGCTTGAATCGGTAAAGGACTCGACCCTGAGGTCTCCATTACCGTAAACCAGGAACATCTCCTTAGTCCTTCTCAGGTACTTGAGAATGTTCTTCACTGCTATCCAGTGGTCCTCCCCTGGGTCTGACTGATACCGGCTTACCGTGCTCAACGCGTAAGCTACATCTGGTCTTGTACATAGCATCGCATACATTATAGATCCTACCGCCGAAGCGTAGGGTATAGTGCTCATGCGAACCCTCTCCTCGTCAGTCTTAGGAGACATCTTCTTGGAGAGGGTAATTCCGTGCAATGCGGGTATGTTACCGCGCTTGGAACCCTCCATACTAAATCTCTTTAGTACGGTCTCTATGTACCTGGACTGTGAAAGTCCCAATAGTTTCTTGGATCTATCTCTATAGATCTTGATCCCCAGAATGTACGAGGCATCACCCAGGTCCTTCATGGAGAACCTTTGTGACAAAAACAGCTTGACCGATTGTAGCATAGGAACATCATTTCCTATCAAAAGAATGTCGTCCACGTACAAGACTAGGAACACGACAGTTCGTCCTACAATCTTCTTATACACACAGGGTTCATCTTCGTTCTTGATGAAATCAAATTCCTTGATTGCCTCATCAAAACAGATGTTCCAGCTCCGCGATGCCTGCTTTAATCCATAAATGGATTTAAGCAACTTGCACACCTTTCCGTTGCTCCCACTGTCTACGAAACCTTCTGGTTGATCCATGTAAACGCACTCTTCCAAACAACCGTTTAGGAAAGCCGTTTTAACATCCATCTGCCAGATTTCATAGTCATGGAACGCAGCAATGGCAAGTAGGATCCGAATGGATTTGAGCATAGCCACCGGAGAAAAAGTTTCATCATAGTCCAAACCAGGTCTTTGACGAAAACCTTTTGCAACGAGTCTAGCTTTATAGGTTTCCACCTGCCCATCTACACCAAGTTTCCTTTTGTAGATCCATTTGCATCCAACGGGTTTTACCCCAGGTGGAGCAATATCCATGGTCCACACTTTATTGGCGTACATGGACTCCATTTCAGATTGCATTGCTTCCTGCCACTTATCAGAGTCCCTACTGATAATGGCCTGCCTGAAACTGGTAGGGTCATCTTCTTCCAAGATGCAATCCTCTCGATCCCCGTCAATGAGAAAACCGTAGTATCTCTCGGGCGGATGAGAAACCCTACCAGATCTGCGGAGTGGCTGAGGTTCGTCTGGGGTTATTGAATCCTGAGGTTCTGTCAAACTTTCAGTTTCAGTTTGTGGTCGCTGAATTTCTTCCAATTCTACCGTGCTCCCACTAATTTCTTTTGCAAGAAACTCCGTTTCCAAGAAAACGGCATGCTGAGCAACAAACACCTTCTGTTCCTCGGTGTGGTAGAATAGATATCCATAACCATTCTTTGGATATCCCACAAACTTACATAAAACTGACCGTGCCTCCAGTTTATCCGGTTTATGCTTTTTAACATAAGCCGGACAACCCCATATCTTAGATCTTTTAAGATATGGCCTCTTTCCATTCCATATCTCGAACGGAGTCTTAGGCACAGATTTAGACGGAACATCATTCAATAGGTATGCGGCTGTCAATAGTGCATGTCCCCAAAATGAAAGAGGCAACTCGGCATTACTCATCATGGAGCGAACCATATCCAGTAGGGTACGATTCCTCCGCTCCGAAACACCGTTGTGCTGTGGTGTATAAGGAGGAGTAAGCTGAGAGAGAATACCATTCTCTTTTAAGTAATCTAGGAATTCCGTGCTTAAGTACTCCCCTCCCCTGTCAGACCGGAGGATCTTGATACTTTTGCCTGTCTGGTTCTCTACTTCGTTTCTGAATTCCTTGAATTTCTCAAAAGCTTCAGATTTGTGTTTCATCAGATACACATATCCGAACCTAGAGAGATCGTCAGTGAATGTGATGAAGTACGAGAACCCACCCCTTGCATGTATAGACATCGGACCACATACATCACTATGTACGAGTCCCAAGAGCTCTGCTGCTCTTTCTCCATGTCCGGTGAACGGAGATTTGGTCATCTTTCCTTTCAGACAAGACTGACAAGTTCCATAAGATGAAAACTCGAACGCATTCAAGAGTCCATCTTTATGCAACTTACTCAGTCTTTTCTCTCCGATATGACCAAGTCTACAATGCCACAAGTAGGATTCATTCGTATCTGAATTCTTCCTCTTGCGTGTGTTTTGTATGTTGAGAACTGTATTCTGATTTAGAACGTAGATACCATTAAACAGTGTACCCTCTGCAACCAGTACCTTATCAAGGTAAATGTTCATGATATTCTTTTCAAGAACAAAGTTATATCCATCTTTATCGAGTAAAGAAACTGATATGATGTTGCAAACCATGGAGGGTACATAGTAGCAATCGTTCAAAATCATAGTCTTGCCATTTGGCAATACTAGGTGATATTCACCGACGGCTGCCGCATTAACTTGTGCTCCGTTCGCTACTCTGAGCGACATATCACCCGGTGCAACTTTCCTACTTTTTCTCAGTCCCTGCAATAAATTACAGATATGAGATCCTGATCCGGTATCAAGTACCCAGGAGGTAGGGCTGACCGTAAAACAGTTCTCAATTACAAGAACACCTGAAGTAGATGCAAAACCATGCTTCTTCTTCAACTGGGTATCCTGGAAATCCATACTTTCCTCCTTCCCATTCTCATACCCATGATTGTTGTCACAAGTTAGAGCTGAACCAACTTTCCCCATTCCCGAATAAGAATTCGGATCGGTCAAGCGATACATTTTATTATCTTGATTAGGGCGTGAAAAGGTTGCTGCCTGGAGAGAGAGAAAAGAAACACTCAGCGTATGCTCGTGCAAGATTAGATTGGTTTATTAATTTATCTAACCAGGGTATCTCCCACTGTTTCCTCAAATCCTTCTTAAAACCTTTTAAAAGAAGAACTAGCCCGGTTTTAATTCACGTCACAATACTTGCTTAACCTTTCAGCCAGGCTAGTGTCGGTACTTCGAGGGAGGTTTTCCAACGCTTTCGCGAAGTTCCTTAATTAAAGAACCTCTTTTCCCTGTGGGCGTAACCCCGCTAACACCTTTCTAGACACCTACTAGGTTTATAGCATTGATCGTTAAGTGAAATAATCTCCCGAGAGTAAACCAACTCATCAGTGGGATCGGGATCCAACTGTCATTGTGTGATAACCTAGATGGAATCCACTCTAGTCACCACACTCCAGAAGGTATGCTAAATCTGCAAGTTTCAGTTCTTTTGAAACTCCCGATGTGGTTTTTGCCCCTAACTGTTCATGACCTTGACTAGGTCAACAAGCCACAAACTGTTAGACAAGTTCTACCCGTCATAATCCTGATTGCATTAGACCCACCCGTACGTGCCCTTGACTAGGTCAACAAGGCCGCACGACTGTCCTAACCAATCACATTTGCAATCCACAGAAAAATATTATTTAGCTACCGTTCACTACGCCTTGACTAGGTCAACAAACGCAGCACGAATACTGAATAATATTAATCCGAAACGACGGAGGGCTACGGCTGGGTTTTTGGCGAAAAACCCGTTAACGTAATGAACTTGATATCATTGAAGGAACCTGATTGCACCCTTTTGAAAATCATAGTGGCGAAAACTTTTGCTAAAGAGGTCACTCCCTGTGAAGGGATCTCGGCTCTTTCCTCGTCGAGTGAGGTGCTGGGTATTCATAAGATGAATACCTCGATGCAAAGCAAGAATAATCGACTATGGTGAAGTTATTACCCTGACGCAAACTTTTGTCCAAGGGGTCACTCCCGGTGAAGAGATCTCGGCCCTTGCCTCGTCGACTGAGGTGCTGGGTATTCATAACCGAATACCTCGATGCAAAACAAAAATGAGCGTCCTTGCAATAACAGCTTTTTGAAAAACTTGTTCCAACAACGTCTTATAGGTTTATTTTCTTGCATTAGTTCTTTTAATGCGTGATATTCTTGCATTAGTTCTTTTAATGCGTCCCATCATTTAATCCTACCATTGCAGAAAACAACCAAAATATGACGTACGCTTATGCCATTCGCATTCGCCACGGGGTCCCGTCATCACTCGTTAGGTTACTTAACTAACGACAGAGCGGGGGCTGGGCTAGCGCGGCTGTAAAACATAAGCAACGCCTAAATAGTAAAGCAATGATAGACATTACAGATCACAGATGAATACATTGGATATACTAGCAATCCGCAATCCTTTCGAGCCTGGAACGAAAAGCGGATAACATGGTCGCGGTGAATAGCCAAATACCCCACCCAAGACCCCTACGGGTGCGGCAAACTACCCGCCAAGTACTCGGTAGTTTGTGCACCCCCTCCATGGGTCTATCCTAGGAGCAAAAACAGTAAAAAGAATTATACAATGACGGCTACAACCCCGACCCGGTTGTGCGGCCAAACAAATAATATTATTACATCAATTTACATTTACAATGAATGAAAGAAAAACAAAAGCTCATCTCACATCCACCCCGGCTATTCACCCGCGACAGTCCAACACATTCATATACACATTCCAATATCAAACACAGATCATGTATAACCCCGACTAATCGTCTTATAGCGATTAGCCGACGTTCAATACATGCAAACATCACAGATATAACCAACATAGCCAAAGTGTAGCGAAGTTCGAAAAAAAATACGGAATTATAGGACCCCAAAAGTGAATTTCAGTTCTGGAAAATCTGGGCATATATAATATATCTGAAAAATCCCAAAATCCCACCAGAAGAACACTGCACGAAAAACGATGCAGCAAGGAAACCAACCTGCGGCGCTTCCGCGGCACATTCCGACCTTGTGCCGCGGAAGCGCGGCGACTTAAATGAATTACGTCATCGTTTTTCTTCTGTGTTCAAACAAAACCCTGAGACGATTTTACAAGTATAAAGTTTTTCATTTAGAGCAGAAAAAATTTCAACAGAAACTTAGGGTTTTGTTTTTCCGGTTTTGCGATTTTTCGGTTTCGAACTTCCATACACTTCGCTACCAAGCTAGTTTAAGTTTAGTTAGTCTCTGATACCACTGTTAGGTCCACGTTACCTCTCCCGGTACTTTCGGGGTTGCGGAAACGGTAAATCAAAATTTTTTCTAAACTTTATAACATGGACCGTAAAAGCCGGATCTTTGCTAAACTAAACTAGCAAACTTGCAAAGAAGAGTTAACTACTATGCAAAATGGTTATACCTCAACTTGAACTCCTTCTCTTCTTGTTGTTGTTCTTCTTTCTTGTTCTTTGTAGTAGCTTGAATGGCTTCCCCTCCTCGCCTCCTCTTTGCCGAAGATAGATCCACCCGAGGGCTTCATCCTTTGGGCTCTTCCTCGATCTTTGAGTGAACTAGGGTTTCCGGCTTGCTAAACCTTGAACCCTAGAGAGAGTAGAGAGTATCTATGGAGTGCTTTCTTTTCAAGGTGATGGATTCTCAACACATGAGAAGGAATCACCTTGAGCTTGAGGAAGAAGAAGATGAAATGAGGAGAGAGAGAGGTTATGATAGAATGAATTATGTTTTTCTTTCTTGCAACCATAATGCCAAAAGAAAAACAATTATCTAAATAATAATAATTCAAAATGAGAATAGTTGATTGCAATTTGGAATGACCACAACCATGCTTCATGTAAGCATGAATCAAGGAGGACTTTTTAAAGCATGATGGTGGTCAACATTCAACCATGGTCAACAAGTCAACCATGGTCAACAAGTCAACAAAATCAACCATAACATAATTCTCATTTAATTACTATTATTAATAGATAATTCATAAATCCATTAGGGTTTGGAAAAAGATAACTGTCAACTGTGCATACGCACCCGTTCCGAAACCCTAATGAAAAACCTCATCCTCCGCCTCAAGCAACTGTGCATACACACCTGCATTCTCGTTCCGAGGAACAAGAATACCAAGATATAAAAGCAACCCCAAATATATATACCAGTATCTGGCTCAAACCAGAGCCTGCCAGTATAATCCGTCCGGACTCCAAACGTGCACAAGTGCGCGGATGAGAACGAACCCTGTCGCAAAACCATGCGACCTCTACTCTGTTTTGCCCAGAGGCGAATGCCCTCTGTGTGGGACTCTAAAGACTCGACACTATGCTGGCAGTGGGTTTAACCACAGACCGCAAGCGGCACTAGCTGTGCGTAACGGTCCCCAGGTAGATGCCGACAAGAAGGCTGACGAGGTGAAACCCCATCTGAACTCCTACTGAGTCCGAATGTGACATTCTCCGTACAGTCCGGTCTGTTCGTCTGATACATCGCATGGCGGGCCTAGGGAGGCGGTAAACGTCAGTCCCCTAATAGCGGTACAAGTCGTGTCGGAGTGAAGCCCAATACACCCTGAGATAACACTGGAACCTACCAGTACATCTCGCTTGCCCTGGCCAGGGACTACTTGTGTAATGGCTCTCCTAGACACAGCGCGATGTCAACCCCCAATACCGGGAGAGACGAATCCTGTCTAACCGTCACTGCCTCCAAGTGCTTCGGGACTGCTCCCAACTACTACCTGTTTGCACGACTCAGTAGAGCCGTGGTAGGGTAGTAATCAAAGAACAGTGGGAACACACTCGAGGCGAAGTGACAGTGTCAAGTCAGCGGACTAAGCTGTACTCATGTCACCTGGGAACTGATAACTGACGATAGGTATAATACCAACCATCAGTTCCCGACGAGTCCTGTCCAGTGTACTCGTAACCCAACGAGCACCCGCATACTATCTCAAGTACGACGTACTGACGGCTGTGGGACAGACCGTCTCCCGTGCTGGGATGAGAAGCGCATACGCTAGTCTACTCCGGAGCATCGATGCCCTATCTCTATACTCCCACGACCAGGGACGTGTATAAGGATGTGCTTGTAGATTACCCAGCCCCCACGAGTGTGATCGCCATCACAACGCCGGTAATCAAGCAAAGATCCTAAGGGCTCTACTAATGCGTATAGGTGATATAAATAAATAAACACACATGTACACATTAAAGCAGAGACAAACCAAGTAGCATACTACTATATTGAGCAAGATTGTCTGTACAACTGTGAATATCCCAAGCTTCCATCAAGTAATATACATACTAGTATGATACAGTAATGGCCTCTAGGGCATATACACCAACACGGGTGATGCAACGGTGGCGGTGACGATGAGCACGGTGTGCCGTTGGCAAGGTCGTCGGCGGTCCAGAGACGGCTTCAACGAGGTAGGGAGCTCGGGCGAAAGTGGGGCTCGGCTTGGAGCTTGGAGGGTGAGAAGGTGGTGGGTTCCTGTGGTGATGGCGAGGGATGGAGCTTGGTGTTGAGAGAGGAGAAGTCGTCGGTGATGGTTTTCCGGCGAGGATGCAGGTGATGGGTGCAAGGTGTTCATTGATGGGCTCGTTGGGGTCTTGGTGCAGGGGTCAAGCTCGGTGGTAGAGGGAGATCAGGAGCCCGGGAAAGAGAGTGGAAGGGGTCGCCGACGGCGGTGATGAAGGTCGGAGCAGTGGGCATCGGTGGAGGTAGGGGAGGGGAGGGTGACGAGCGGGGAGAAGAGAGAGAGGAGAGAGAGAGCGATCGAGAGGGGAGAGAAAGAGTGTTCCAGAGGAGAGAGAGAGTGGACGTGGTGAGAGAGAGAGAGTGTGTGGACGTTAGTTTTTTTTTAATTTAAAGGAAAAATAAAGGAGAGAGAGTAAGATGATATTAAAAGGATTAATAAGAATTAATCGGATATAAAGAGGGGATTAATTGTGATTAGTGGGAAATTATGGTGGAGATTTCGGTTTGGATTTGTGGGAATTCAAAAAGAAAAGAGAAGGGATAATTGTTTGGACTTGGGGAAAGAGATGTGGGCTGGACCTGTGCTTGGGTGTGGGTTAGAACACTAAGAATATAATTTAGGAAAAAGAGCTAGAGTTTAAGGATTAGAAAAGGTAGGGGAAAATTTAAACAAGAATATTTGAAGAAAATATTTATTTAAATATGGATTTAAGTACAAAATGAGACCGGTTATTACACACGTCCATTTGCTCCAACTTTAAATTTTGAGTAGCTATCTTCGTCAACAACACTCGAATAGACATATGCTTGACTACATGCGAGAAAATCTCATTGTAATCAACCCCTTCCATCTGAGCAAAACCCTTTACAACTAAACGTGTATTGTATTGCGCATTATCCTTTTTCTTGAATACCTACTTACAACTAATATCCCTTTTGCCTTTCTGTCACGCCCCGCTTCCTAAAAGACGGTAACGGTATGTGACAAGGTCCGCAACGTATTTATTACGAGAAGGTCCTTTCCTTAATAAATACGCTCTGCTTTTATAAGCAATATAACAACAGTCAAGAATTAACAAGAGTAATTAAAATTCAACAACAACTTTATTTATATTCACTTCCAAAATTTTCAAGTACAAATAACAAAAGCGTGATAACAGGAAAGGCGCATAAACAATGGCATACTGGAAATAAACTGATGAAGGAAACTAATAGTCTGGCTGAGCTGAAAGCTGAGCAAAGTCTTCCTAACTTGGCTCGATCTCCTCTGAATCCGGTCCACTTGACGAGCATCCCAAGAAAAAGAAATATAGTGGAATGTCATCAACAAACTAGCGCTTAGTTAGTGCCCAAAGAAATAAATATGATAACTAAGATTATGTAAAATAGAACATGGATCCAAGTAGAAACTAACCGGTAGGAGTGAACATGTAAGAGTATTAATTAAGAATGAGTATGTTAAGATATCTTAAGCATGACAGTTATATGAATATGGTTATTCTATTCTAACATGGTTGTTTGTAGTTTGATAAGAAATGTATGCGTGTATACGAGAGTAGTCCAGCTTACCCCGCGAACAAAAGGTACAAAAAGTACAAGGCCCCATCATAACCCACGGAATAACGGCACGAGAAATTCAAGATGTTTCTTTTAAATGACCTCTCGTGCCACGACATACGTTCCTTACCAACCTACCCCTTATCCCCGCGTATTTTATTGTATAGATCAAGTTTCCAGGTCTTGACCGAATCCATAAATATAAAGAGCACAAGTTCAAGTTCAAGTATTCATGTCAAGTTCAAGCCAAGTCATATTAATGGTTTGGGTCAAGTCAAATCAAGTTCAAGTGTTCAAGTTCAAGTTGAGTTTGAGTTTTTGTTTGAGTTCGAGTTCAAGTTAAATTGGAATTCAAGTCAAGTTCGAATCCTATATGATTTGATTTTCCTAAAGTTACGATCTAAATTTAGGGAAAGGCAAGTGGTGGATCATTGTCTCTGGCAACCCCGAGCACTGAAGAGAGAAGATGTCACTCAAACCAATCTGCAATCTAAATACGTAATATAGACTAGTCTTTTAATTTATAAGGTATTTATGTGAAGGATGTCGTTTAAAAATTTATCGATGAGTTTTAATTCATCCTAAAACCTCGAGAGTGTTTTTAAAAAATATATGTTAATTAAAATGTCAAGATTTTTCATAAAACGTATTTTATATTTTATGATATTTTAGAGACAAAAATTAGTTTTAAAGATTTTTTGGTATTTTAGTGAAAAATTATCTTTTCAAAAACTTAAGGGTATTTTTATAGAACTTGCATCCTTTCAAAATAGGGGCATTTTATTAAAAAAAAATTCTAAATTTTTGCTTTCTTTAATTTGCAAATTGAGTTATTTCATTAAATTCTTTAGTTTTGGGAAAAACCGTATTCTTTTGTAAATTCATATTTTCTTTTCTTTCAAGACCATGCTCTGTGAAGAGTTATGGATCTTAATCCACTAGACCCAAGATGTATGATAATATGTACCATCCGAAACATGGTTTCCCTAACGAGAGTTGTAGAGACGCATTTGAAAAGAAAAAGAATATCAATAAAACCATATTTTAACTTTAGGGTATTTTAATGAAATATTGTTTATTTAGAAAAAGTGGCCATATAATCGTGCTATGTTTTCATATGTGTGCGTATGGAATAGGTCCTTACCCCATGCATGATTTAAATTACATATCATAGGAATTAATATTGATAACAATTAAAAAGTCATGATATTTATTTATTAATTAGTATATGTCACAAGAATTGTTTTCTTAACATGTCAAAAATTTCTTTTAACACGTCTCGCAAGTATCTATAAAAATAAAACATGGATTGAAATTTGATAGGCTAATGGTTTTATTTTATTAAAGAGAGTACTTATAGGTTAAACCTTATTTTATGAGGCGATGAGAGAAAAAGGAGAAGAGAAAGATCGAGTTTACGTAGTTTGATTTGGAAAGATGGCAAGAGGTGGATTTAATGTGAGAAGATAGTGAGGGAAGAGAGACTTACTCGATCCGCTTGTGCTCGTACAAGCAAGGAATTGAAAACAAGTAGCCTCGATTTGAAGAACCGAGACTGACGATGTACGGAGGATGGCGAGCTTGAATTTCCAGCTTTCTCACGGTAAATTGCAGAGTAACTGTTGGGGTCAAAAATTACACCCCGGTTGACCAAGTCAAAGTCAAAGCCAACCCCAAGCCATGTGGGCCCAAGACCAGGTCAAGTGGGCCCATGCCCAAGTCAACCCCGAACACGAAGCGACTGACTTCCCCCATGCCAAGAAGAAAATTACGTAATAAATAAGTTTGATATAATTTTCATGCATGAATGTAAAATAAATGGGCAAAAAGCCAAATTTTTGTAAAGCCTATGGCTCATGTGCAAAAGAAACGAGCACATGAGGCATGAGATGGGCAAAATGTCATTTTGTAAAGCCCAAGGGGATATGTGTAAATTTGTAAGCCTATATACGGCAACATGATGATGAAATAAAAAACGACTTTTCATTATCCTCAAAAGCTAGGATTTCTGTGTCTCCTTCTCCTTCCTCAAGGTTCTAAACCTTCTTCTCCATTTTTGAATTAAATCAAGAGTAGTTAAACTTTCCCCCCCCCCCCCAAAAAAAAGTTTTTCACCATAAAACCCTTGAAGGGGAGCTCGGATCTTCCATCAAATCCCCAAAATGGGAGATTTTTAAGTATCACCCCTTTTTCTCCAAGATCCAGCCAACAGAAAGGAGGAAGAAGGAGACCCATCTCTAAAAACCCCACCACGGGAAGATCCAAGGCTCAAAAGAAGATTCAGGGCTAAAGGAGGGAAGAAATGAGTCCCCTTTGATCATCTCCAAAGATTTCTGGGAGTTCAACTCCATTTGTCAAGATCTTTTGGAGTTAAACTCCTAAACCATAAATAAAACCCATTTTAGGAGTTTAACTCCATAAATAAAAATTCTTTTTGGGAGTTTAACTCTACTCAAAATCTTTTGGAGTTTAACTCCATAGATAAAAATCCTTTTCAGGAGTTCAATTCCTCAGTCCGGGGCTAAGCCCCTTCTTTCTGCAGGCGTCCGCACTCACGTGCCGGACGCGTGAGGCGCCGACGCCCACGTGCCGAGCGCGTGAGGCGCTGACACCCAGAACCCACACGTCCTTAGGACGTTACCCACCGTTTTTTATTTCTTCTTCTTCTTTCTTTTTTTTTATACACTCCACACTCAAAACACGTCCCCCGCTAGAAAAAATTTCTAACGGGGCGCTGCCTCGCACCCCGCAAGAGGGCTGCTAGCCCCCTTGACCCCCAGCCCGCTATCCGAATAGCGTGACCCCCGTAAACTCTGCAAGGCCCCCGATATACCCAAAACCCTTCAAGACACACACATACGCATACTGCACATTGAGTTGGCATGACTAGTTTGACCTGTCAATCGGAGGTTCTTTCGCTTCAAAGGCGGGGGGTATTAACGGCAGCTTAGTCCGCAACTGTCGGAGATTCGGATCCCCACAATCAATAAACCCTAGCCTACCCTAGGCAGAGGGAATCTGTATACGGCTGACAAGCGACGTGTATTTCCCATCTCAATGAGATGACGAAAAACACCCTACAAGTTTTGGCATGCCCGGTGGGAGCTTTCTATCCTCCCATATCTCGGGTCAAGCGTTTATGCGAACTCATTTAACATATATACCGATATTTGTACTAAAATAATGTTTTTCCGTGCAGCAATCAACTTTCAACGACGGTGTCTTCTAAGATGAATTCAGCTTCTGACACGACTCTGATTCCCTACGTGGTCAAGATCTATTCCTGCGTAGTTCTCCCAGTAAGTCTCAGCCGGCAATGGGAGGAGCTACCCCGCAATTTTGGTTCCATCATCATCTACCCTGCCGGAAGTTCTCATCTTTCAGAAATCCCGGCAAACCAGGTGGCCAAGCCGGTCTCAAAGGGTAAGAGGCCGAATGTTCTGATCGCTAAGGCACCACAACCCAAACTTAAGACGGTGTCCGAACGACTCTCTAGTGCTCCAGATGGGGGTAAGACCGCCAGAACAAAGGGTATCATCAAGCGTCGCAGACGAGCTCAGACGACGACTCCAACAAGTGCACAATCAGGCATATCTCTAAAGCTTTCCATCGCTCGGTCTACGGCGGCTTCCCTTGTTGGCTATAGTGCCCTCAAGGCAATTATCATAGTCACGGACAGATGATTGTAATGATTGAGGCAGGACCTATACCGATAAATCAGTCTTACTGCCACGCCCCGCTTTCCAGAGTACGCTAAGTTGGGCACGTGACATAGCCAACCATGCTACCTGTGGATAGGAAAAATCCCTCCACAGTCACATTATGGCTGTAGAGATATCAAGAACAGGAAAGTAAACCAAGCCATCTAGTACATGTCCATGAGCCAGAATAAATGAGTCAAGAAATGATAATATGCGGAAGCAAAAGATACCATAAATGAAACACCTGGAAAGTAAAACTGCATGCCAACAGGATCTTCACCGCTCGGTCTAACAGCGGCAATACTCCTGATCAGTCTGCAACAAAGGTAGAGGATCTGTGCCATGCAAAACCCAGACGTCAGCGCGTTATAACATCAAGCGATAATATAAACAGGGGTGACAATACATGCAAGTATGAGTATAAATGATAAAAACAAGCATAACAGTGATATAAATAAGGACATTGGGGTAATGTGTAGTGAGAAATCTAAACTAGTCTATTGGGTTAACTACTCTCAAGTCTTTGAAATCAATTTGATGAATCATCGATGTAACACAATAGTATCCCGTGCGTGCCCGGGATCACGGTGAAGATTCTCGGGCTGAAACCGAGACATACCGCTAGGCACTAAAAGGAAAAGGGTAACGATGAATGATGTCCATGGCATCATCCCAAGGCTGGCCTAGCCTCTAAAAGGTAATAGATAACGATGGATGATGTCAGCGGCATCATCCCAAGGCTGGCCCAGCCTCTAAAACTGATCGGTAAAGGTATCGAACTGTCGAGTTACAAGTCAGGTTTCATCATTGATTTCCCCATACCCCCAGGTTGTGTATTCAAGTCAGGTATTAAATAATCTCGAGCTAATGCCAACACAGGATCAGGCAGGTACAGGTTTGTCTGGATAGACAACAGGAACGGTCCGTAAGGACAACAGGTCAGGTTTGTTGGCATTAGACACAAGATCCGGTAACAGGTAAAGCCATGGTACATCAGGTCAGGTCAAGTAATGTATATAGGTGTCATGTCATGTCAAGAGTTGCACAGTACCATGTCGTATCAAGTAATAAGTGTAATAGGTCATGTCAGGGTGCACAAGATGTCAAGTGAGTGCTCATAATCAAACTAGCATAAGCATGGGTATACAAAACAAGCATGAGTACTAATAGAACAATAAACAGGAACATTGTACGGTTATCGATTAGAGTTAGGATTATGGTTCCAACATGAAATATCATACCCTAAATAAACATGGAATATTAAAATCACACTATCATGTATTAAAAGACCGCTTGATGCAATTATATATAAAAAGGGTTAAATGGATGCAATAATATGTATACTAGACGAGATGGGTGCAAACGGGTGTTGAACAGTTATACACTATTTAAAGGGTACTATGGCTATGCGACCAAGAACTATGTTATAAATATAGGCATGGGCATACAAGATTGTAATCTAACATGCAACCGGGTGTGTTTTCATAATTAACTCAAAATGATATAAACGGAGATCGGATGGTATAATGTGATATAGGGCACCAAATTCAAACTTCATGCTTAATATATATGCAAATAAATATGGAATACTATAAATAGCATGTAGCAAGTTTCACTTGCCTTGATCGGATCACGAAGCAGTATACGGAACGTCATGCGTCGGCGGGAGAAGTCGCGACGTGCGCACGGTACACGGAATGAGTCCAAACAACGCACTAGGGAAACACACGGGTCAAAGATGCTAGCTGGGTCGTCGTGATCGTCGCCGGCACAGTCGGATTCTGGCAACAAAAGCAACAATGAACATATTAAGAGAAATGCACAAGGAATGTGAAGAATAGAAGAAGAAGAAGGTCTCACTGTGGCTAGGGGTTCCGGGATTTCAGGGGAGTCGGCAGCGCGACGACGACGAGGGTTGCCTGCGTGAGGATTTCCCGGCAAGGCTAGGGTTGCCTAGAGGAGTTAGGGTTAGGTTAGGGTGATGGTGTAGCTATGTAGGGGTCTGGTGAGGAAAAGTACAGAGGGGAGGAAGAAGAGGAGATGATGATGGTGGTGCTGTGCAGCTGGGGTCGCCGGAGGTGAGGGGACGGCGACGAGGTGAGGGTGGCGGTGAAAAGTGGAGGTTCTGTGGGTGTGCAGGTGAGTGAGAATGAAGAGAAGATGATGAAGGTGGAGGTGAGAGGAGAAGAGAGGAGAGGGAAAGGTGATGGTGGTGGTGACGAGAGGTGATCAGCGGCGATAGAAGGAGGTAGTGCAGGTGGGTTTCTTGGGTGCTGTGGGTGTGCAGGATCTCGGGAGAAGGAAGAAAGAGAAGAAAGGAGGAGGAAGGAGATGATGGAGATGAGGGGGAGGTCGAGGGAAGAGAGATAATGGAGCTAGGGTTAGGGTTTGAGGAGAAGCGAGGAGGCTCGGGGTTTTAGACGAAGGAGGAAGACGATGGAGAAATGAAGTGGTGAAGGGAGGTGACTATAGGCGTAGAGGGAGGTGCGCGGATCCATTCTCACGGCGAGATGAGAGAGAGAGGGGCGAGATGAGAGAGATAGAGAGGGAGCGAGAGGAGAGAGAGAGAGAGGAGGAGGAGGAGAAAGAAAGTTGTCTTTATGTGGAGGAGAGAGAGAGAAAGATTACGAGAGGAGAGAGAAGGAGAGAAAGAAGAATCTGCGCGAGAAAGAGAGAGAAAGAAAGAGAAAAAGAGAGAGGCTGAGAGAGGGAGAGAGAAAGGTGGGGTCAGGGCAGAGAGAGCTGAAGTTGTTAGGATTTTAGATTTTAAAATTTGAGAAATATTTTCAGTTTGTTATGTAAATTTAAATGTTGATTTAGAGGGAAAAAATAAGGATATTAAATTTAATAAAATTTGAATTTTGGCGGGATACAAAATATTCTAAAACGCGCCCGGGTCGGGTCTAAAATTCTGATTTAAAATAATAAAAACATATGTGATGTCCAAATTTCAAAATGAATGCTTAGGTAACGAAAATGCATACCCCCAAGAACGGATGCATATATGTGCGCGTAGCCATCCAAACACGTCCGTTTCACTGAACGGGACGAGAACAAGATGCGCGGATGCTACCACGGGGTTAGGGGTATCATGCAGGCCATGAAATGTAAATTTTAAAATATTTTCTGTGACTTAAAAGTTATATGATAAACATGGGATGTCAGATAAAATGCCAATATATAGTTTATACTAGATGCACGTGCCAATGCAACAAGTCAAGGTAATCTATGAATATGAATCAAACAAGTTCAAGCAAGCGGGTCGGGTCGAACGCAAAGTAATATGTAAAATACCATTCGCACCCAAACACGCTAAAGCTCTCCATCGTTCGGTCTACGGCGGCTTCCCGTGTTGGCTATAGTGCCCTCAAGGCAATTATCATAGTCGTGGACAGATGATTGTGATGATTGAGGCGGGACCTATACCGATAAAACAGTCTTACTCAAGATGATAATATGCAATCTGGTTTGTCTTTATCATCATGTTGATAGAGCCCTTAGGATTCTTGCTTGACTGCCAGCATTATGATGGCGATCATATATATGGGAGCTGGTGTCTATAAGCACATCCTTAAATGTCCCTAGTCGTAGGAGTATCGAGACCGGGCATCGATACTCCAGTGTAGACTAGTGTATACTGATCGAGACCCCGACGAGGGGCGGTGGCCAGGTGTCACAAGCCATTAGTGTTAGTTTGTTCACCTAAGATAGTATGTAGGTGCTCATTGGGTTATGAATACACTGGACGGACTCGCCTGGAACCTGCTAGTTGGTATTATACCTATTGTCAGATAGTGGTTCCCAGGTGACATGTGTACAAGTTAGTCTGTCGACCTGAGATCGTCATTTGTCTTGTGTGAGTTCCCACTGTACTTTGATTACTACCCTACCACGGCTCAAAGGAGTCGTGCAAACAGGTTTTAGTTGGGTACAGTCCCGAGCCATATGGAGGCAGTGATCGGATCGTCGGGGATTCGTCTCTCCCGGTATTGGGGTTGATGTCGTATTGTGCACGGGTGGCCATCACCAGAAATCCATGGCCATGGTGAACAAGAATTACCGATCCAGGATCGATAGTTTCTCAGGTGGTGATGGGTTTCATGCCGACACTAAATATCGCGTTGTTAGGCGTTTGACTTTATCCACCCCCTAGACTCGATATGCAATACTCTTAGACGAACAGACCGGACTGTACAGATATTGTCACTGACAGACTCAGTAGGGGTTCAGGATGAGTTTGCTCGTCGGCCTCCCTTTCGTTCAATACCTGGGTAGCCATTACGTACAGCTAGTGCCGCTGACGTACTTGTGGTTAAACCCACTGCCAGCGTATTGACGAGTCTTTAGAGTCCCACACAGAGGGTTTTCACGGTTCAAGCAATACGGTGTACATGGCGTATGTTGATACATACAGGTGTCCGATTAAATATGTGCTCTTGCTGTGCAGACTTTAATCGGACGGTTGATAATACTAGCGGCTTAGGATTAAGCCGGATTATTAAATCGGGTTTTGATTTAATAATTTACATATGTATTTATATATATGTATTCTAGTATTATTGTTCACTATTCATTTTTTCTCTTGGCTATTCGTATTTTTGGTACGAATACGCGTACATGTATTTCGATACGTGTACCGGGAAGTATTCCGTATTTTATACGTGTAACACCCGAGCCCAATGCTACTATTTTCAGTTACTGTTTGAGCATAATGTGGTACTCATTTCATTTAACTTGCTTGTTTGTTGCTTACTGTAAAATTTACCCGGCAAAGTCATTTCTACATATAACAAATTTTGGCATCTAAAATAAAATTGAAAATATTCATCTTGGCCTACTTGACACCCCTAGCCTCGTGGTAGCATCCGTGCATTGTGTTCTCGTCCCGTTCAGTGAAACGGGCGAGTTTGGACGGCTACGCGCGCGTACATGTGTCCGTTTTGGGGGTATGCTTTTTAATCATAAAACACTTAATTTTAAAATTTGGATCCCGCTTAAAATCCTATTATTTCAATTTCAAATTTTTGGACTCGACCCGGGCGCGATTTGGAAATGTTTTATTTGGCGCCAAAATCCCAAATTTTAATATTATTAAAACCACCGCATATATTTTTCTAACTAACCTGATATCTTACTGTTCATTACCTATCTTTTAAATCTTTAAATTAACCTATATATATATTCTACTGTTCCTTAAAATATTTTGAATCTTTAATTAATATTTATCCCTAACTAACGATTCCCCTTTAGCCAATCGCGTTCCTTTTAATTCCGTGGGCCCCCATCTGCAGCTCTCTCTCTCTCTCATATATTCTCTCGTACTTCTCTTTATCATTCTTTCTCTTCTTGCTTCATGTCTCGTTTCTCATTTTTTTAACTGTTCTTTTGTTGTCGGAATTCCGTCGTGCCGGTGACGCTTCTCGACGTTCCAGCGAGGTACCCCGACCCGTGTGGTTCCTTTGTTCATCGTTTGGGTTCATTCCTTGAACCGTGCGCCCGTCGCGAGTTTTCCCCGCCGACGGTTAACGTTCCGTTTTCCCGATTCGCGACCTATCGAGGCAAGTTAATCTTGCTACATGCTATATAATTTATTTTATACCTATTTAAATAAATACCATACCTATAGTTTAAATCTAGTACCCCATGTTTAATTTTATAACGTTTCGATGTTCCGTTTGCATCCGTTTATATCATATTAAATCTAGATCATGAAAACTTATCTTGTGACATACTAGATTACATTATACTGCAACCATATCATTTAAAATATATATCGTCGTAATATTTATTATTATTATCTTTAATTAGTTTATAATCTTCATTTTATAATGTTATACATTTGAAAATCTTATAGTTTACACATGAAACTTCGTTGAAAAATCGGATATGACAAATCTGAAATTTACTGTACACCTGATCTTATAAAATTCATTATAAATCATAGAAAAATCAGTAGTATACGTTCTTTAGTTCGTTACGAAGCTAACTCAGAATAATATAACTCTATGAAATATTTACTTGCAAAATAAATTGTTTAAATAACGTAAAATGCAAATGAAAATGTCTCCAAACTGCTGTCTAGGGAAATTCCAGCAGTAAACTTTCAAGTTCGAATGTTCATAACTTTTTGTAGGGACAACCTGAGATGCTTATACTTATAAAACTGAAAACCTTATTGAATTATATTTGTTTTGGTATAAGACACGTCCCTTTTGGAGAACGTTTGTTATTTTAAAGCTATTTTACAAATTAGGGTGACGCTGAATTTCTGAACGGAACCTTCTTGTGCTTCAGAATACCCGTGTTTAGGAAACATGTCCTGCCACCTTGACCGTTTTACCATTCTTGAATCACATTCTTCCTGATTGTATCTTTTACGATGTGCAAACTTCCTTTGCATATCGATTCGAAAACCTGATTCCTTGTTATCTCTAGGACTTAGGCGACTTGGATGGAGTTATGTAATTATGGCTATGATACCGCGGCATAGTTACAATGCGGTACTCTATTTAAGTATCTTGGAGTTCTAGCCTTGATCTATATTCAAAATTTATCATCATGCTAATGTTGGGTATTTTGAGTTCAGGATTATGGCCGGTAAGAAATTGAAGACATACCAGAGGCGTGTGGACGAAGCCGCCATGCTTGGAGTGATAAGAGAAATGCTGGAGAATCAAAGAAACAGACCGAGCTGATCCAGCAGCAAGCGGACTCGTTTCAGGAAGGTTTGCAGATCGTTCAATAGTCTGTGAACAATGTTGGAGCTAGACCAGTTGACCGAGTAGGGACCGTAGCAGATTTCAGGCGGTTGGGTCCGTCTACATTTACTGGTTTAAAGGAGCCGTTGCCAGTGGAGCAGTGGCTAGTTGACACAGAGAACTTGCTTTTTGCGGCACAGATTCCAGATGACAAAAAAAGTTGTTGTGGTACGCATTCAGCTAGTGGATTACGCCCGAGAATGGTGGCTTGTAGAAGAGAACCGTTTGCCCAAGCCGATCAAGTGGGCGGATTTTTCGAAGAGTTTCCTGGAAAGTTCTTCCCACGGACTGCGCGGGAGGAAATGGAAGAGAAGTTCATCGGACTAAAGCAGAAGGGAGCACCCGTAGATGTGCATGTAGCAGAATGGACGAGACTCAGTAGTTTCGCTGGACCTTTAGTTGCCAACGATGCAGACAGGGCACGGAGGTTCATGCGCAGACTGGACGTGGACATCCAGAGGTAGATTGGCTCCCTGGGTTTGACCACTTTCTTACAAATACTTGCAGCAGCCAAGAGCAGCAGAGTTTATCTTGGATGAAAGGGAGTTTGCAACAGACAACAGTTGCGTTAAGGAAGCAGTTTGGTCGGGCCGGTCTAGTTTAGGGCTAGGCCGACAAACAATATTCTTGCATCAATGGAAGTGATGAAAGTAAAGAGCCGGCTGTTGTTCGTGATTCTATGGACGTGTTTGAAGATATATAGGGTTTACCGCCGAGGAGAAACGTGGAGTTCGCAATTGATCTTATTCCTGGTGCAGCGCCAGTATCTAAAGCGTATTATCCAATGGCGCCAGTAGAGTGGGAAGAAGTAAAGAAACAGGTTGCTGAATTGCTTGAAAAGGGTTGGATTCGAAGCAGTAACTCGTCTTGGGGAGCTCCAGTTCTTCTAGTAAAGAAGAAGGATGGCACAAAAAGGATGTGCATCGACTATCGAGAATTAAACCGAGTGGCTATCAAGAACAAGTACCCGATCCCTCGCATTGGAGAACTTTTTGAGCAGCTTAGTGGCGCGAGGATATTCTCGAAGTTGGATTTACGATCCGGATATCATCAGGTCCGAGTGAAAATAGAAGATAATTGCAAGACGGCGTTCCGAACTCGGTATGGACATTACGAGTACTTAGTGATGCCCTTCGGAGTAACGAATGCGCCGGCAGTATTCATGGACTTGATGAACCGAATCTTTTCACCGTTCTTGGATCAGTTCATTATGGTATTCATTGACGATATTCTGGTTTACTCGAAGAGTTTTGAGGAGCATGCTGAGCATTTGAAGATCGCACTGCAGACGTTGAGATAGGAGAAGCTTTATGCGAAGATGAGTAAGTGCGAGTTTTGGCTGGAGGAAGTGAAGTTTTTGGGACATGTTGTGTCTGGCGATGGCATTGCCGTCGATCCAGAAAAGATTGCAGCAGTTCGAGATTGGCTTATTCCAAAGAATGTTGCTGAGATAAGAAGTTTTCTTGGATTAGCCGGATACTACAGAAGATTTGTGGAGAACTTTGCTCGTCTGGCAGAGCCGTTGACCAAGCTTACGCGCAAGGAAGTACCTTTTATATGGACGGATAAGTGTGCGTTAGCTTTTGAGACGTTTGTTTACCCCAATCAGAGCAAAGCTCTGTTCAAACTCCAAGACGGGAGATGAAGCAACGCTTCATCTTCCCCCAATCAGAGCAAAGCCCTGCTTTAGAAATTTAAAAATTTAATAAATGAAGCAACGCTTCAGATTATTTGCGCTGCGCAACACGCCACGTGTCAGGCGCAGATGCATCAGCGCAGCGCCCAAGGCAGCGCACCCAATCAGAGCAAAGCTCTATTTAAAGAAGAATTAAAGGAAGCAACGCTCAGTTGCGCAAACGCTGCTCTGCGCGACATGTGTCTGCGCGGTTGCGCAAACACTGTTGCGCAAGCGCCGTTGCGCAAACGCAGGTGCGCAAGCGCTGCGCTGCGCGACACGTGTCTGCGCCGTTGCGCAAACGCAGGTGCGCAAGCGCTTCACTGCGCGACACGTGTCTGCGCAGTTGCGCAAGCGCAGCAGCGCAAGCGCAGCTGCGCAAGCGCTTCACTGCGCGACACGTGTCACGCACTGGGGATTCTTGCGCAAAACAGAATAAATCTTGTTAAAACAAGAAGATTTTCTTGTATAAGGCAGGGGCCTTTGGATCAAAGATCCAACGGTGGGGAAAATTCCCCAAATCACTCAGAAAAAGATTTATGTAACAAATCTAACTAATTTATGAGCACTATAAAAAGGACCCCAGGCCTCATTTCAAAATGATCAAGATCTTGCTAAAAAAAAAAGAGAGAGAGAAGAGAACTCTTGAGAACTCTTGAAGAATACAAGAAAAGGTAAAACTTTTAAAAGAAGAGAAAATTCTCTTAGAAACAGATCATTGATCTAAGAACAAGATCATGGATCTTCAACAACAAATAAATAAGTAAATAAATAAAATAAATAAAAAAAATAAATAGTGCCTTGCACTTGTTATGAACCCTTGGTTCTCTGGGATAAAGAAAAACAAGAAAAGAAAAAACTTGTTTTTCTTTGATCTAAATTTAGATCAGGAGATTAAAAAGTGCCTTGCACTCCTGTTCTTGAAATCTAAAAAAAAAGATTCTTAGTGCTCTGCACAAATGCAATGCATTACTTGAAGGGCCAGGCCCAAGTCAAAAAGACCTAACAGGTCTAAATAAATTGCAAAGCAACAAAGGGCAGAGCCCAAATGAAATTGATGCTCTGCATCATTATAAAGGGCAGGGCCCAAAACAAAATTGATGCTCTGCATCCTTCCTGGGCAAGGCCCAAATAAAAATAAAAAGAAATGCTCTGCAAAAGCAGATAAAACGCTGGATATTCTCAACTGGACTTAGCCCAATTTTGGCCATAAGTCCTTAAATTAAATTGACTGAGCAAAATTGCTCTACTAAATCAATTTACAATCGGTCCGAGGGTACATCTCCGAACTCCTTTGACATCCATCGTTGTAATTCCTCAACGACGTCAAAGAGGTGACGGGTCCCAACGACCACACATCAATGTGGACCGAAACGTCCCTAAACTAATATCGGACCGAAACGTCCTTAAACTAATATTGGACCGCAACGTCCTTAAACTACCTATGGACCACCACGTCCCTAAACTGGAACATGGACCACCACGTCCCTAAAACTGGAGCATGGACCACCACGTCCCTAAACTGGAACATGGACCACCACGTCCCTAAATTGGAACAATAGAGCCTCCTAATGCTCTTTTGCCAGATCTAAACGGTCCCGTTTAAGTTGATCTTAGCCCCAAATACGGCTAACGTATCCTTAAACACTCAAATGAACGATAAAATTCCAAATCAACCTTGGTTCAAGGGTACATCTCCGAACTCCTCTGACATATGTCGTTGTAATCCTTCAACGACGTTAGAGAGGCGACGAGTCCCGACGGCCATATATTAAATGGATCACCCCGTTAAGTTGATCTTAGTCTCAAACAGGACTAACGTATCCTTAACGAACGTTTAAGTTGATCTTAGCCGCAACGCGGCTAACGTATCCTTAAACTAAAAACACCAAACCCAAATCTAAGTAAATACGGATTTGGACTAATCCACGTCCTACGGGCGACGGCATTACTCGGTCTCCGTATACAATCCACGGGCAACCACAAACAAAACAAACACACACGACACGAAGTGAAATTCTGGAGAAGGAGAAAGTGGCTACCGCGATGCGGTAGCGTAATTAACTGCAGGGGCTTGCGCCTGCAGGGAAGAGCGTCCCCACAATCAAAAACCCCTCAAGCGAGGGAGAATCTGACAAAGTCTGCTACATCGGCCGCATCCATCTAAACCTTCGATACACGGTGCCATAAATCAACTTGGCATCTTCGGAGAGGTAGACGGATAAAACCAAATAGCATCTGCCCCGAATCTCAGGCACAGACGTCCTAACGTCTCGGCCGCCATTCGGAGGGGAACAGATTCTGGCACGCCCGGTGGGACATTTCCTCTTTCCACTCCACACTTCGTGTGTCGTCTTCGCGAACCAATCGCGGTTTGTTAATGGTTGCCTTCGGACTTCAAGTTACTAAGATTTGGTCTTTTTCCTGGCGCAGAACTCAAGATTCAATGGCATTTAACTGCACCAATTGCTCGAAATGCCACTGCAACGGACGCTCCACCTCACCGGGAGGTGTAGCATATGGGCCCCAAGCGGCTTCCTTCCTCACTCTGCCGGTAGATCAGGTGACCCAAGCTACCACTGGTCTGTTCTTCGGGACCATGATCCCACCTACAAGCTTCTCTGAGCCCATACCTGCACCGGAAGTGAACAAGAAGTCGGTCTTCGACCGGCTCACTGCTACGACGACCCCTGTCAACGGGTCGCCCGCTACCAAACCGACAGCCTCCGTTTTCACCAGGCTAAATCTGAACTCTAAAATGGCTGTCCAAAGGAGGGTAACAGCTGCTGCTTCAGAAGTCGTCAAGGCGGCTTCCCCTGTCAAAGAGTCAGTCTTTTCAAGACTGACGATTCCTGCTCCTACCCCTGCTCAAGGATCCGTCTTCGGCAGGTTGAATATCACCCCTCAGAAGACAACCTCAGTCTTTAAGAAGTTAACACCGGCGGCGCCTCATTCAGACAGGGGGCAAAAAGAAGCTATCTCAATCTCTGAGCCAATCCCAATGGCTCACCGTGCTCGACGTCGCCATTGGCAACGAGTGAGGAAGGCAGGGGGCAACTCTCCCTCAGGGCTAACTCCATCGGCTCCAGTAGTGGAGGTCAACGCTGCTGTTCCAACTGGGAACAGCTTTGAATTGCTGAGGAAAGTGAGGAAGAACTCTCCAATTGCTACATTGAAAAGATCTCCGCCTATGGAGAAAGCTCCGGAGACAAAGCAGGAACAGCCCCCTCAACGGCTGTCGTCAAAAATTTATAAAGTTTGGCGGAGGGTTCAAGACTCCGTGATTGACCCGGACCACTCTCGTCATCAGAAAAAGGCGAAGGTGGAAAAAGACAAGGACCTCCCATTAAACAACGGGGGACAGCAGCCGCTAGGATACCCACTTCAACGGTTTCTTCAACCTCAACGGCCCACAAAAGAAGGAGGCCAGAGAAAACTCCCGCGTCAGCGGCAAAAGTTAAAAATGGTGAACCTAAACGCCCCAAGTCAGGGGGCATAACAGTTCATACGGTTTATATGGCATCGGGAAAAGAAGATAGCCGCATATCAACAGGTCATAGACCGCACACGAGGTCAGTGACCAAGGCTCAGGAGCAGCAGCAGAAGCTCCACGAGATGATGAACGCTATGGCCGCACTTACAGGGCCAAAAGAAACCCCTGAAACGTCCTCGGACGAGCATCAAGAACAAGAAACGGACGCTGAATTCCTTCGTCGCGTACTAGAGAAGAAGGATAAAGAGGCTGCGGAGCAGGCAGCCAACATAAAGAAGATGGCCCTCCTGTTCCAGGATATGGTGGGTATGATGATTCAACAAGATCTACCTACTGAAGATCCCCCAATCATTCTTGAAGACGATAGGGGAGAGACGTCGAATCCTCCACCAGCTCTGTCTACTGCTAAAGAGGATACAATCTCCAAAGCTGATTTGGATGAGTACATCGCCCAACAAATACGGGTTCATCATGCAACCGAAACAGCCGGCCAGGTCGTGAAAACGGGGAGGCCATATCCGAGTTGGTACGATCAAATCAAATACCCGCCAGGTTATACGATTCCCAAGTTCCATGTCTACAAGGGGACGGGCAATCCTCACCAGCATGTTGCCCAGTTCAGGGCACTCTGCGGCAATACCGGTAGAGATGACAAGCTTTTACTTCGCCAGTTTGTTGGAAGCTTATCGGATACGGCGTTCGAATGGTACTCTGAGCTCCCGAACGACTCTATTAAAACCTTCGCGGAGATGGAGCTGTTGTTTACTTCAACCGTTACCAATCCCAGAATGAAAGTGGCAGCAAATCACGATGGACTTTGTGACTGCTCTTCCTCGCAGCACAAAGGGTAACGATGCTATATGGGTCATTGTGGATCGACTCACAAAGTCGGCTCACTTCATCCCATTTCGAGTTGGCCAATCAACTGAGACACTAGCAAAGAAGTACATGGAGGTAATAATCTAATTAAGATTTAAATACTTCATAATGTACTATCTCTGATACCCATGAACTCATACAGAAAATTGTGAGACTTCATGGAGTACCGGTCTGCATTGTCTCCGATCGTGACACCAGGTTCCGATCGCAATTTTGGCAGAGTCTGTAAGCTAGCTTGGGAACAAGTCTGAACTTCAGCATGGCTTATCATCCACAAACAGATGGTCAGTCGGAACGAACTATTCAGATCTTGGAGGATATGCTCAGAGCTTGTATGCTAGACTTCAAAGGATCGTGGGAAGATCACCTGCATCTTGTGGAGTTCGCGTACAATAACAGCTACCAAGCAAGCATAGGAATGGCACCTTTTGCAGTATTATATGGAAGGAAGTGTCGATCACCATTGAGTTGGGACGACATCGAAGATAGGGAACTTCTTGGACCAGAGATGATAGTAGCGACCGTTGATGTGGTTCGTACTATCAGGGAAAGAATGCGCATAGCTCAAGATCGACAGAAACACTGGGCTGATGCAAAGAGACGACACTTGGAGTTCCAGCCAGGAGACCATGTATTCTTGAAGATATCTCCGAACCGCTGAGTGATCCGATTTGGAAGACGGGGTAAATTGAGTCCGAGATATATTAGACCGTTCGACATACTCGAACGAGTCGGTGAAGTAGCATACCGCTTAGCGCTTCCACCCTCATTGGAAGGAGTGCATAACGTGTTCCATATATCCCAACTCAGAAAGTATGTGAGTGACCCCAGCCATGTACTTGATCATTCCGAGCTCACTATACAGCCCGACTTGTCTTGTGAGCAACAATCTGTGGAAATCCTGGACAGGAAAGTTAAAACACTTCGGAACAAGGAAGTTAACTTGGTCCGGGTAATGTGCAGGAAAGACACTCCAGGAGAATCCACGTGGGAAAGGGAAGATGAAATGCGTGCAAGATATCCTCACCTTTTTGTAAACTAGTCCTCAAATAAAAGTTGTAAATTTCGAGGACGAAATTTTTGTAAGGAGGGTAGATTGTAACAACTCCAATTTTTGTATACCTAAATTTGATTTAAATTTAAAGTATACTTGGAGTATTTAATGTTGCTGTTGTCACTTTAAGTATCTATTTTCCCACAATAATTACAAGAAGGAGCTTGTATCTCATTAGTAATATTTAGCACTGCTGAACCAAGCCACCAGAGTTCAAATCCCATGCCCCACATTATTTTTAGATTATTTTTCTTTTAAATTTCTTGGAAGCCCAACAGTCCACAGGCCATAACTCCCAAAAGTTGAACTGAACCCTAAAAACTAAATATACCAAAGTCTACGTCAGAGTTTTCCCCACCCATCGATCACCGGACTCGGCCGGCGCCGCCGGACGGCCGAGCCCCCAAAACGAAAATTTTGTCTTTTCATCTTCTATGACCCCCTATTTACTCCATTTTAGTAGATCGGTTCCCTAAAGATAAATACAACCTATTTAATACAAATTTTAATGATTTTTCTTTAATTTTTACAATTTTTTTTAAAATAAAAACCCTTCACCTACCCTATCCTAGCCTACCCTATAAATAGACCCCCTACCCCCTACCCTCTCATCCCAAAACACTAGGTTTACTCTCTCGAAATTTCTACAAGAAGGATGTGCTTTGAAACCGAGTTCACGGCGAAGCGCTGACGGATTTACGGCGACGTTCTTTGAAACAACCGGCGACGAAACAACACCTCGGCCACTTCCCTAGTTCCTCTATACTCTTTAGTATAGATCGAAACCCGTAAGTCCCGCTCTTTTCTTCTTTCTACTTTTCAAAAATACGGAATTATGAAACCCGACGAAAATCGGAACAAACCGATTTCCGATTCGGTTTTTTTACAAAATCTCACTTGTCACCAATTCTATAATACCTAAATTTATCCATGTTGACTATTAATCACATAACAAATAATTTGGACAAAGTTTCTCACATGAAATGATAGCTTTTGCAATATCGTATTCTTTTTCGCTTTAATACCATAATGTTTATTTTTCTTCTTCTAATCAACTGAATCCTTCCTAAACATCTCTATCTTGACCATTAAACTTGTAAAAGTCAATTTGAATAAGTTTTCACACATGAAATGATAAGCTTTTCAATTTACTGTATTCTTACACTTTAATACCATCATTTTTCAATCTCACATTTAACCCTTTAACATTGCTATACCTTAAAATAGATCACGAGGTAATGACCTACCTCCTCACACACACATATGAAACCATAATACGCTATCTTGAAAACTCCGAATACGATAAAACAAGACCTTACATTAAAATACCATAATCTTAATAAAACCATTCTTAAAGGTTTAGATTTGTTACACTTTTAAGTAAATACTTCTTACTAGGAAAATACGATAAGTTGTGGATATCGATCGTTTATCTAAACTGACTTTGTGGTGTCTAGGCTAGGCAAGTGAGCTTGGGTAACTTTAAAAGGCCCGCCTCACGATTCGTGAGCGGATCCCTCCCTCCTCACTTGTACTTACCTGGCCACAATTGGCGGTGAAGTGGCGATTTGAGGCTTCTAACGACTTGTCGTTTAGAACTTTTAGAAATAGGCTAGTTGGCTTAGAAAACCCTAGAATCTAAAATACGGAAAATTACACTTTTCAAATAAATACCTTTTACTTTATAAAACCGTTTTCTAAAGGACTAGTATTTACAATCTTTGCAAAGCGCCGCTACAACCCATCTTTGGGGAACCCGATCGGTATCGTGCGGTTTATCGCCCACCCTCGGGCTAGTCGTGCGAGATTCAGACCTCCGCAAGGAGCATTCGGTCTCGAAAGGTTTAAAATACGACATATTAAGAAAATGAGATTTTTGAAATATAAGATATTTATTAAAATTATTTTTGTATAAACATATGTATATTTATCTTTTAAATACCTATTTTATTATAATATAAATTTTCTACCTTTTTCTAAAAATCACAAAAGATTATATTTTACACTAAAATACCATGAACTTCAAATAAACAATATTACAACTAGGATATTCTCACTAGAAATGTCACAATATAAAATCCACCCTCATTACAACTCTAAAGATGAGTAATAAATACTTGAGGTGTATTTTGAAAGTATATAAAAGTATTTTTATATAAAACCCCCTCAAGTTTTATAAATTATCCTAAGGACCCTAGAAATTATAAGACCTGGATTCACATTTCTGATTGTCTGACTCGGGATTGAGTCTTATCAATCTGACTTGAATATGATTCAAGTCAATCCATAATCTACAGGTTCCACTTCAATATGAACTCATGAATCCATGAATCCAATATCAAGCTATACATCTTTACTGAACCGAACCATGGATATATTCCTTTTACATGATTCCCAATATTCCATTTACATGACTCTACGGTTATAACCGTTTCCTGATATCATGGTTTCGGTCGGTCAGTCAATCAATCATACAACCAACACAATTTACAAGATAACATTACAAAGAAGATATCGCGGGGTTTTAAGGGGTAGATTGGTACGGAAGGTGTTAAAGGTGGCACGAGGTGGTCAGATTTAACACACCTAACCTGAATCCAGTTGTTGTTGTACCGTGGCATAAACGGTACCTTGTACTATACGTGCCCTTAGTCTCTGGCATATAGAGACTCCCCTCGTATACACTGGCATCCTTCTGTACCAAGCTACAAACAACAGCGTTGACATAACATTACAACAATAGTCTACACTTTAAAATGTATCTTCTTATTCTGTCTTTTCTACTTCCTTCTTACCTTTGGGACTTACCGAGCGACCTGTTCGCTGACGACATTCTGTTTCTCTCTTCTTTGAATGTCGTCAGGTGATTTGGACCCGGCAGAGCTTGAGCCATCGCAAGAAGACTTGGAGCAGTTTACTGAGGACCCTGCACTGTAGTATCATTGTACACTTTTCTTTTCAGTACTTTTCATTTCCTTCTATGCCACTGTTTAGGCATCGTTTTACTTCAGTTGTATTTCCTTTCATGTATTGTACAAAGAATGTTAATAAATAAAAGTTGCTGTTCTTTTTATTTCTTGTCTCTTGTGTTTATTTTATATTGCTTAGATACGCTTAGCGTATATACTTCTGAGTATATACGTAGCGGACCTCGTCGCGCCCACTTCGCCGTACACTGGGAAGCAGGGCGTGACAGTTTCATTGCACAGGCTATCCATACGACAGGGAACGTCGAGTCTCATTTGCGGCTCAAATGAAACCCGGTGCTCCATATTATCCACCATTCTGTGTTGTTTCTGTGATATTTCTGTAATATTGCTTTATATCATGCCCGGGACGATTGTTATATATTTATATATATACTAGTAGATATTGTATATGTTTTGCACCCGCTCTAGCCCAGTCCCCGCTCTGTCGTTAGTTAAGTAACCTAACGGGTGATGACGGGACCCAGTGGCGAATGCGGATGGCATATACGTACATTTTGTTTTCGTTCTTTTATGGTGTGATTAATTGATGGGACTGCGTTGATTCTTATCAATGCCAGGATAAAACAAACCTATATATGATGTTGTTGGAACCAAGTTTTTTAAAAACTGACATTACAGACGTTCTCTTTTGCTTTGCATCATGGTATTCATTTAGAATATCCTGCACCTCATTCAACGAGGCAAGGGCCGAGATCCCTTCATCGGGAGTGACCCCTTGAGTAAAAGTTTGCGTCAACGTATTAACTTCACTATAGTCATTTCCTTTTGCTTTGCATCGTGGTATTCAGTTTGGAATATCTTGCACCTCATTCTCCGGGGAAAGAGCCGAGATCCCTTCACCGGGAGTGACCTCTTTAGCAAAATTTTTCGCCACTATATATTTATAAAACCACTCGGTTCCTTCAACGATATCAAGTTCATTACGTTAAAGGTTTTCACCAAAAACCAGCCGTAGCCCTCCGTCATTTCAGATTAGTATTGCTTAGTATTCGTGCTACGTATGTCGTGCATTGTCGAGGCGTAGTGTGTGGTAGCTCTGTAATGCTTTTCTGTCGCATGGATATGTGGATTGGTTAGGACAGTCGTACGATCATGTTGACTATGTCAAGGACTCGTACGGGTGGGTTTAATGCAATCAAGAAAATGACGGGTTGAACTTGACTAAGACCCTTTGATATGTTGACTGTGTCAAGGTCACTTGGGTCGTAGGGGTAAAAACACACATCGGGAGTTTAAAACATATAGGGAACTTGCCAGGCATGCGCATACCTTCTGGAGTGTAGTGACTTGAGTGGCTTCCATCAAGTTATCATGCGATAATAGTTGGATCCTGATTCCCACTGATGAGTAGGATTACTCCTCGGGTGATTCCGACTAATTCTTCTTTTAGGTTTGGAGGAGAATTTGAGGAAACAGTGGGAGCCATCCAGATTAGATAAAATGATTAACCATTCTGATCTAGGTTAGAGTGCACGCTGAGTGTTTCTTCTCTCTCTCTCTGGCTGCGACTATGACCCGACCTTTGACTAAAACTCATGAAACCAAATTGACCGAACCTTCTTAAAACACTTTGACTTTTGGAATGTCACGGTGTCGCATATATCATTACCACTTCTACATCACCTTTTGCTTTTCTCCAGAACACCTCGTATCACTACGAACATCCACTTCCATTGGATAAATCCATCGTATGGTTATATACGAACTCGAAAATTTTTTTTTGAGGATGGATTCTGGTTTTGGAGAGAATGAATAGGATTATTCGGTTGTCTTTTCTCTTTACCTTCTCTCAGATTGTGAGGGCTCCTAGGATTAGGAGAGGGTACACCTATTGAGCTTATTGGATAGTCTTCTTCCAAACCATAGGCAGGTGCCGAACGGAAGGGAAGGAAGAAAACCAATTAAGCTTAAGTGGGGTGTACAGAAGGTAATAAGTAAAGACATATAAAGGGATTAGAATAATGGCAAAGGAAATTGCGACCACCATCATTCACGACAAAAACCGTGTATACCCCCTCCACTCCTACATCCACTTTGCTTTTCTCTAGGACACTCCGTATCACTACGGATATCCACTTCCATTGGATAAATCCATCGTATGGTTATATACGAACTCGAAGGAAATTTTTTGAGGATGGATTCTGGTTCTGAGAGATTGGATAGGATTATTCAGATGTCTTTTCCCATTACCTTCTCTCAGGTTGCGAGGGCTCCTAAGATTAGGAGAGTACACCTATTACGCTTATTGGATAGTCTTCTTCCAAACCTTAGGCTGGTGCTGAAGGGTAGGGAAAGAAGAAAACCAGTTAGCCTAAAGAAGGTGTACAGAAGGTAATAAGTAAAGACATAATAAAGGGATTGCAGTGAGGGCATGTATTGTATATGGTTACTGTCGTGAATCAGGATAATGGAAGAGGCATTACTAGGAATACCAGTTAACCCTTTTGAAACATTTTCATATTTCAGTTTGACTGTGCGATGTTAATTGATAACTATTTTCCCAGTTGGAATCTAACTCCAGGGTATGTATTTACCAGATCAGTTTCTCACATCTGCATGTTATTGCAGATGGTGAGTGGGAGTACGATATTGGGAATTGGGTGATTAGATCCTCATTATATCGGAATTCATTGTAATTGGTGATATTTGAGGAAATCATCTGGATTTTTCCGGATGGCAAATATATGGATTTGAATATCCGTTGTTATGCACTAATTTCAAACTGATATATCTGTATGTTTATTTTTATAAAGTGAGATATAACTTTTTGATATTATGTCTGTGACATTTACCTATATCAGTTGGTGATTAGGTAAGGTGCATTCAACAGTGGTGTAATTCTTCTTAACCATAGTACAGTTTTTCAACCTACGACGCACAGGGTTTGAGTTATTGAACTCAGAGGACTTGTACAAAGTATTGTATGTTGTCCAGTATCCATTAGGACAATGGGGTTGGTACTCGTACTATATTCTTTTTTACTTGTGACTCCTCCAGTTCTGGACAAATATTTCGTAGAAATGCAAAGTCTAGATATTGAGAAGTTATAAGTATAAGAATAAAGTAGAGAACCATTTGTTGGAAGTATCAGGATTCTTCGAGGAAGTCGAAGATGTAGATACTTGTGTTTGGTATTCCGTTGATAGTAATGGTTTTGAGAACTTGTTTCTCTTTCAGGTTACTCATATATGGATGCACTTCTAGATGAGTAATGCTGAATGGCCTCCTTCCATTTGGTTAATATGCACTGGAGACAGCTGCATGATTTTGAATCTGGTTCCAATTAAATTAGTGCTTTTGTTTCTATATTAGATATATATAGAATCAATTTATATCTTAACGATGTTAAGGTATAGGGAGTTGTCCGGCTGATACTTAAAACCAGAATCCGGATAAACTCAAGGCACGTTTCAGTAATGGCTGTTTGTGGGTTATCCCGGGCTTTGACGAGGGTTAACTTTCTACCATCAGGAAGATCAATATTTATATTGTTATTGACTCGCCACAGTTTTAGTAAAATGGACTTTTTCAGAAAAACAAAAGTGGGAGTATGGTAGAACTGGAAGTGATTCCAGAACCACAAACGATTACTGAAGATTTAATAGAACCTGAGGATTCAATTGGTTTTTACGTTCCATTAGCCACTCCGCAGATTTGGTGGGTAACCTCAGGCACCTGAGATGTACTTCGGTTTTCTCAGTAACGGTGACAGGGAGGTCCTTGTTTACACAGACTTGTTATTGCTACTGTTCTAGACTATAAGACCAGGCAAGAGGATGAGTATAGCGTCATTCTAAACTAGCTTTAGAAGTGCATGTGTATATGACTCTGCCAGAGGGTTGTTGTAGTCAGTGGGAACAGCGGAAGCATAGTAGGCAAGTAGTTTGTGTCTATTTATAGACTAAAACAGGTATAGCAGAAATAGATCATCTGATTTTGATGTGACAGTCATAGGCTTTGACCTCATCAGAATAGGAGATGGGTCTGGTAAGAAGGTAGTAGGGTATGATGTCCTAGTATTCGGGAAGACATGCACTTGATAGGAAGAGAAATTCCTATACTACGATCGGTTATACTTTAGTTGTCACAAAGTTGTTTCTCCATATAGGATATGGATATAATATCAGGTTTTCTGGTTACTAGATCTATGGTTTTAGATCTAGATTTGGGAAGTTTCCCAATCTGGGTACTTTGACATTATTCTAAAGGGATTTTAGAATGATTGACTCCTAGCATGGTAGTGTACCTGCAGGTGATGGAGTCGCCCTCTCTAAAGGTGTCTTACAGACTAAAGGGGAGAGGGATCTGCATGATTGGCATATCACTTGCTTAGGCAATTGAGTTAATCATGAAATGTCAAGTACCACACCAGATATTGCTTTTGCATTAGATGCAATAAGCAGATATATTAATCTAATCCTGGAGAAACATTGGGAAGCAGTTATTAAACATAAATGGATGTTCTAGGGATATGGTAACGGCAGCCTCCTTCGGGAGATGGTTATCATTTCAGGCTTCCAAGATGACCTGAATGATAGAGTGACAGTCAGAATTATAGTTTTTCCCTCTTTTGAGGGATAGTATGTTGGACAGGTGGTCCAAGCGGGTACTGAGGAAAGTCATGGCGCATAATACTGATTAAATTCAGTGAACGATACAGTCTAAGAAGTTTGCTTGAATTGGAGTTCTTTTGTGAACTGGGTCCCATCAGATATCCAGACAAATTCTAAGACAAGTATTGCTCATTTCGGGAGATAGTCTTCTCCGCGAAGTTGAGATATGGAGAGATACAGCAAGAAACATTGGAGCGGATCCACTCACTGAGGCTATTTCTCGAACGCAATCATTTTCGAAAACGGGCTTTGCGAAACTGATTAGTAGAGAAGTTGGGTGTTCGGTATCACACAGGTAGTGAGTATGCGACATCGCAATAATTGACCTTAAGTGCAAGTGGGAGATTGTTGGCTATAGTGCCCTTAACGCAATTATCATAGTCGTGGACAGATGATTATGATGATTGAGGCAGGACCTATACCGATAAAACAGTCTTACTCAAGATGACAGTATGCTATCTGGTTTGTCTTTATCATCATGTTGATAGAGCCCTTAGGATTCTTTCTTGACTGCCAGCATTATGATGGCGATCATATATGTGGGAGCTGGGGTCTATAAGCACGTCCTTAAATGTCCCTAGTCGTAGGAGTATCGAGACCGGACGTCGATACTCCAGTGTAGACTAGTGTATACTGATCGAGACCCCGACGAGGGGCCGTGGCTAGGTCTCACAAGCCATTAGTGTTAGTTTGTTCATCTAAGATAGTATGCAGGTGCTCATTGGGTTATGAGTACACTGGACGGACTCGCCAAGAACCTGCTAGTTGGTATTATACTTATTGTCAGAAAGCAGTTCCCAGGTGACATGTGTACAGGTTAGTCTGTCGACCTGAGATCGTCATTTGTCTCGTATGAGTTCCCACTGTGCTTTGATTACTACCCTACCATGACTCAAAGGAGTCGTGCAAACAGATTTTAGTTGGGTACAGTCCCGAGCCACATGGAGGCAGTGATCGGATCGTCGGGGATTCGTCTCTCTCGGTATTGGGGGTTGATGTCGCATTGTGTACGGGTGGCCATCACCAGAAATCCATGGGTATGGTGAACGAGAATTACCGATCCAGGATCGATAGTTTCTCAGGTGGTGATGGGTTATATGCCGACACTAAATATCGCGTTGTTAGGCGTCTGACTTTATCCACCCCCCTAAACTTGATATGCGATACTCTTAGACGAACAGACCGGACTGTACAGATATTGTCACTGACAGGCTCAGTAGGGTTCAGGATGAGTTTGCTCGTCGGCCTCCCTTTCGTTCAATACCTGGGTACGTACAGCTAGTGCCGCTGACGTGCTTGTGGTTAAACCCACTGCCAGCGTATTGACGAGTCTTTAGAGTCCCACACAGAGCGTTTTCACGGTTCAAGCAATACGGTGTATATGGCGTATGTTGATACATACAGGTGTCCGATTAAATATGTGCTCTTGCTGCGCAGACTTTAATCGGACGGTTGATAATACTAGCGGCTTAGGATTAAACCGGATTATTAAATCGGGTTTTGATTTAATAATTTATATATGTATTTATATATATGTATTCTAGTATTATTGTTCACTATTCATTTTCTCTCTTGGCTATTCGTATTTTTGGTACGAATACGCGTACATGTATTTCGATACGTGTACCGAGAAGTATTCCATATTTTATACGGAATAGCTTCTAGAAGATGCCACCTCATTTATATGATTTTCCATTTATGGAAATTCGTTTGTTTTTTATAAATGAGGTGGAAAAGGAGGCATGGTCATGGACATGTTGAGTGGCATGGGTCAAAGCATGGTTGCACATTGTTTAGATTTGTTTATTGCAAAAGAAAATGATTTTTTGTGGGAATGAGAGGGAGGGCCGGCCACTATGGAAAGGGGGCTTAATTTTCATTTGGAAAATGATCACATTATTCCACTCTCACTCTCTCATTCACACAAAAATACTTAGCCATTCTTTGCTCATGCCAAAGCTTCCTCACCCCCATTCTTCTTCTATGGTTGCTCTCATGAGCAAATGAGTATGAGAGAAAATATGGTGACACACTACTACACCTCGACTCTCCATCGTTAGTAACTTTGGAGCGTCGGTTGCTTCGTTCGACGAAGCTGGAGCTTGCACCGTTTCCCTCAGGTGGATCATCGGAGATGGAGGAAGACCGGCAACCAAACCACATCAAAGAACCGCTAGGAGCTTGGAATGAAGACCGAAGGACACGGATCAACTCGATATAATGATTCTAACTCTTAGTTAGTTTGCTAGTTTAGGGTTTAAGGTCGGTCCGGGATTCGGGTAGCGGCAGCGCCGGTTTCAGAAATTTTTGTTCTGCATTCTGGCCGCGTTTCGATGGCCGGGACGCTGCCGCAACCCAACATCCCGAAGAGCCGATGCCTGCCAAGTGCTCAAAACAGCAAGGTTAAGACAGAAGCGGCTCAGGTATCGAGTCAACAAGAGGGCCAGGACTTTGGCTAAGTGGAATCTTGTGAGGTTCCAAGAGCAGGGTTACCCCGCGATAATGGCCGAGTCAGCCGTAAAAGTCAGCAACTCCTTCGAACTTCTGAAGTGGGTTCAAAAAAACGCCATGACCGCCAGAATCAAGGAGACAGCAGTCCGAATGATGTTACAAAGAGATGTGTCCCAGCCCCAGCAGAGAAAGCATGACACCTTCTCTTCAACAGTCCATCAGACGCTTTGTGCAATACGAAAGCAGCGGAGCAAATCCCGAAAAGAAGTGCCAACACCACTCAAGAACCCGGTCAGGCCGTCTGTCTTCAATCGATTGTCAGTTACCGAAAAAGAAGAGCCACGACATCAGTCCACAAAATCAGCAGCTAATAATGAAAGGACGTCCGGATATGTTATCCATACGGCCCATATGGCGAGAGCGCGGCCCAGCGACAACATGCGAAGCAAAAGAAAGGAAGGGGCCACCATATGCCAAGCCCAATCTGGCTTGAATATGGTTGCTGCTTCCCGCCATCTCCACTTGATGATGAAAACCCTCTCGATGAAATTGTTCCCCTCCGAAAGACGGCGCACAAGACTGCGAAGTCCTGACGCTGAGATTCGGGGCAGATGCTATATGGTTTTAAAATTCCACCTCTCCGAAGATGCCAAGTTGATTTATGGCACCGTGTATCGGAGGTTTAGACGGATGCGGCCGATGTAGCAGACTTTGTCAGATTCCCCCTCGCTTGAGGGGTTTTTGATTGTAGGGACGCTCTTCCTTGCAGGTGCAAGCCCCTGCAGTTAATTAGCTACCGCATCGCGGTAACAACTTTCTCCTTCTCCAGAATTTTACTTCGTGTCGTGTGTGTTTGTTTTTTTTGTGGTTGCCCGTGGATTGTATACGGAGACTGAATAATGCCGTCGTCCGTAGAACGTGGATTAGTTCAAATCCGTATTTACTTAGATTCGGGTTTGGTGTTTTTAGTTTAAGGATGTATTAGTCGCGTTGCGGCTAAGATCAACTTAAACGTTCGTTAAGGATACGATAGTCCTGTTTGAGACTAAGATCAACTTAACGGGATCGTCTAGATCCATTTCCAGTTTAGGGACATGGTGATCCATTTAATATATGGCTGTCGGGACCCGTCACCTTTCTGACGACGTTGAAGGATTACAACGATAGGTGTCAGAGGAGTTCGGAGATGTACCCTTGAATCAAAGTTGATCGGGGGTCTTATAGTCCAATTTGGGACTAAAGTCTGTTTAAATGTTTAAGGATGCGTTAGCCTTATTTGAGGCTAAGATCAACTTAAACGGGACCGTTTAGATCCGACAAAAGAGCATTTGGAGGCTCTATTGTTCCAGTTTAGGGACGTAGTGGTCCATCGGTAGTTTAGGGACGTAGTGGTCCCTGTTCCAGTTTAGGGACGTGGTGGTCCATGTTCCAGTTTAGGGACGTGGTGGTCCGACATTAGTTTAAGGACGTTTCGGTCCAATACTAGTTTAAGGACGTAATGGTCCAACATTCCCGTGTTTGGGACAGATATTAGTTTAAGGACATTTCGGTCCAATACCAGTTTAAGGACGTAGTGGTCCACGAGTTTAAGGACCCCGCAGTCCGTATCGATGTGTGGTCGTCGGGACCCGTCGCCTTTCTGACGTCGTTGAAGGATTACAACGAGAAGTGTCAGAGGAGTTCGGAGATGTACCCTCGAACCGGATGTAAATTGATTTAAGAGAGCAATTTTGCTCAGTCAATTTAATTTAAGGTCTTACGGCCAAAATTGGGCTAAGTCCAATTAAAAATATTCAACATTTTATTTGCTTTTGGCCTTTGTCTGGGCTTTCCCCTTTTTATAATAATCCATAGCATTACTTTAGGCCATTTATGCCCATTTTGACTGGGCTCTGCCCTTCTTATTATAATGCAGAGCATTTGTTTTGGTCCATTGGACCTCTCAATTGGGCTCTCCCCTTTTAAATAATGCATAGCATTTTTGTTATTTTGTTTGGGCTCTGCCCATTTATAAATGATGCAAAGCATCAATTTAATTAGGCCTGCTTGGTCTTTTTGATTTGGGCCTGGCCCTTTAGGAAATGCATTGCATTTTCAGGTGATTTGCGCTAACCAGAGAGCACAAGCGCTTGTGATGATGACACGTGTCATGCAAGCGCAGTGCGCTGCGCTTGCGCTGCTGACACGTGGCGCACCTTGGTAAGTTGCGCCAATTACAGAGAGCAAAGCTCTATCTCAAAGCTCATATCGCAAGTGATTCAGATGCTGATACGTAGCGCTTTCCCAAGAGCGCAACAACGCAGTTTGGAAGTGCAGAGCACTAAGAATCTTTTAGATTCAAAAACAGAAGTACAGAGCACTATTTGATTTCTTGATCTAATTTAGATCAAAGAAAAATAAGTTTTTCTTTTTGTTTCAAGAACCAGAGGTTCAAAAAAGTGCAAAGCACTAATTTTATTTTTGTTGCTTTCTTGTTTTTAAAGAACCAGTGGTTCATAAGAATTGCAAAGCACTGTTTATTATGTGAGGAACATCGATCTGGTTTTTAGATCAATGATTTATTAAAAGAGATTTCTTCTCTCTCGTGAAGGATTTTACCTTTTTCTTTGAAATTTTCTCAGGATTTTCTCTCTGTTTGAAACTCTTGACCTTTTTCAAGAAAAAGTTCCTCTCGTTTTTTTTTGAATTGAGGTCTGGGGTCTCTTTTATAGTGTCCATAAATTAGTTAATTTTGTTGAAGAGATCTTTCTCTGAGTGATTTGTGGAATTTTCTCCACCGTTGGATCTTTGATCCAAGGGCTTCTGTTTTACAGAAGAAAATTTTCTTGTTTTAACAAGAAAAGAAAAGATTTCTTTAGAATTTTAATTCTGTTTGGCGCAAATGCCCTAGCGCGTGACACGTGTCGCGCGACGCACAGCGCAGCGCGACTGCGCTAGCGCATCTGCGGGTGACACGTGTCGCGCGGCGCAAAGCGCAGCGCGACTGCGCTGACACGTGTCGCGAGGCGCACAGCGCAGCGCGACTGTGCTAGTGCATCTGCGCTGACACGTGTCGCGCAGCGCAGTGCCTGCGCAACTGCGCTAGTGCATCTGCGCTGACACGTGTCGCGCAGCGCATCTGCGCGACTGAAGCGTTGCTTCCTTTAATTTTGCTTAAAATAGAGGTTTACTCTGATTGGGCGCGCCTTCTTGGGCGCTGCGCTGACGTATCAGCGCCTGACATATGGCGCGTTGCGCCCGAGATTTGAAGCGTTGCTTCAAAATTTTGAATTTTGAATTTCAACAGAGCTTTGCTCTGATTGGGCGAAACAAATGCCCCCCCACCGTTGCGCTCACGTGGCGTACACGTGAGTGCAGCGGTGGCAAACTCCTGATCGTTGGATCAAGGGGTGAGCTCAAGGGGCGCAAGTGCCTTATAAATAGGACCTCTGGCCCTTAGAAAAATCTTACCGTTTTAAGATTTTTATTTTCCAGAGCTTTGCTCTCACTCAAGAACTTCAGAGTTTTGCTCATTTCTAAAGTCAGAAACTTTAGGTAAAAATTAATTTAAATCAAATTAATTTAACTTAATCTCAACCAAAGAGCTTTGCTCTCACAGATCTTTTGATCTAAAGAGATCCCCATTGGGGTTTCATAAACAGAGCTTTGCTCTCAAAATTTATAGATCTACAGGGATCTTGTTCATGGGTTTTAACCCATGAACAGAGCTTTGCTCATAGATCTAAAAATAGCTTTTTTAGATTTGAAAAATGAAGAGTCTTTTTATAAATTTTTCATGAATCTTTCAAGATTCCAAAATTTTTAATTCTTTTAAGTGTAAAAAATTTTCTGATGGACTTCTTCCATTATTACCACAGAGCCATGCTTTTTTAAGGAATCTTATTTCCCTGGGACCAGAGCTTGACAAGTGTCACTCTGTGACAGAGCTTTGCTCTGAAAGAGAAGATTTTCTCATTGTCTCTAGGGATTCTTCCACCCTTTTTTTTTATAAATGGGAATGTTTTCCTGGGGACCAACTGACAATCTCATCCAATGATGAGGTTGTCTTATTAACTGACGTATTGTCATCCAGATTTTGTGGGTCCCCCTTTGGTCTCTTACTCACTGCACTGCTGTGTGGTGTAACTAATTAATTTTAATTTAATTAACGCATTTTCTTTTTTAGATGCCAAACGTTGGAATTACAACACTAACGGCTAAATTGTTCTTTTTGCAGCGATCATGTCTCTAGACACTTCATTCCCGTTCGTCCGCTCGGAGGAGGGATTTCCCGAGGCGCCCTCGGACCGTGAAGTCCTGACCATGATTAGAGAATATGACCCGGAGTACAAGAATCTTCACCTTTGGGGGTCCTGGTATAACCAGATCATTATGGGTCAACGCGGCTTCACATGCGCAGTGCCGTCTGAGCCCATCACGGCGATTCATTATGCTACCCCACCCTCGGTGCAGTATGCCGTGGAGTTGGTGGATTGGACATCGAAGGGCTTTCTACATCCCGCCATAGATGCGATACCGGTTCAGCGTCCTATGGTTTTGGACATCCTAGGACGCCGTATCTGTCAAGGTGAAGCACGACCTTGGGGGCAATCGTATAACCTTGGTCTGATCCCCCGCCATCCAATTGGCTATCTGCCGTGGGCCCGGTACATCCTGTCGACGAAGAAGTCGCAGTTGATAAGATTAGGACTGTACACCGCGGTCTACGTCTCTCTCTTTCAGTATCCCATGCTCCCCACCTGGTGGTTCAAGGCTTTCTTGGAGCAATGGAATATTCCTACCCACACTTTCCTTGCCATGGATCGGGAAGTGTCAATCTCCTTGGAGGAGTTCGCGGAGGTATCCGGTTTACCAGTGATGGGGGAACATTATGAGGAGCTGCTCCCGACAGATGTGTACGTCTTTGGTTCTAGGCCGATGGTAAGGGGGGTCACACCGGAGAATGCCGTTCAACATCAATTCCTAAGCTTGATTAAAGTGTTGAACATATATGCGTCCCTCTTCGTCGAACATGGGAGTCGGGGAGTTAACTTTGAGGACTTCATTTCTCGTTTCCTTCGTCCAAGCGTCATCTCATCAGAAGCTGCCAAGTTTGCCACCCTGGATGACCCTTTCGGTCTAGGTGTGGACAACCTACCGGAGAAGGATATAGATCAAAAGGGTTTTTTTCTTCCGGACTTCCCTACCATGTCATTTGCAAAAATTGTGGCCCCTGGAATGGATGAGGAGGCCTTTTTCTTAGGATTTCTTGGATTGTGGCTGAGCTGGTTTGCGATCCCAATGCACTCTCATCAGATGTGACCTTCTGTCTTTTACCCAGCCCACCGGATGGTCATCGGGGTAAAGGTGGCTGTTGGGATCGCTGGCTTGGCGCACTTATACCATGGCCTCAGTCGAGCAGCGGATGCTAATGAGCCCGGAGTACTGCACGTGGTCTTCCCGATGCATTACTTTGCATCGTGGCTCGAGTTACACACAGCGGGTGTCTTCGGCATGCATAAAAGGCCCTCGTTCTTTAACAAGTGCGGTTTTCCTCGCATTATACAGCTGATCGGCGCATCAATTGTAACCCCATCACCGTGGAACACCAGGGGCTTACTCCTTCGCCCTCATACCGTTGGAGCCGGGATGTCCTTTGTCGATAAGGTATTGACCATTGGAAAGGTGTCTACCACTGTGACGCGGCCATTACAAGATGTCTTTAAGGATGGAGCCTCAGTTTTAACGGCTCGGGAGACCCTTCACTTATATTCCATTAGACCGGGTTTCTTAGATTTTAGGCAGAATGGTGTGGCAATTTTTATGGGGTACAACCCGCATCGTTTTGCTCAACAACTGGGCTACGATCAAGGGGTCCCCTTGGAAGCCTTCTTGCTGGAACCCACTGCCACTGAAGAAGGGATGGAGAACGCACTGCACCATTTCATACGCCTGAATACGAGCTCTCATTTTTTTATCAATGCGCCGGCTTACGCTCCGAGACTCCTCAATGTGTACAAAGACTGGTACAATCATGCAACGGGAGCAGTTATAAAGGAGGAAAGGCGACTGTTGGTCGATCGTAAGGGTGTGCCTCCAGGTACCGATCGCAATGCTCCTTTGGTCCAGAGGACTCCAGTAGTTGCCCCTCTAAAAGAGGTCAGAACTGGACCATCGCGTGCGCAGAGTCCTCCGTACGGATTGCCGCTCCCTGATATTGCGGATGCACCACCAGCGCCCTGTGCTCCAGTGGAGATAGTGGTTACAGCCTCACCGGAGTCTGGCATGGGTGCGGACATCGGGACCCGCCGTCCCAAGGTGGCTGCTAAACGGAAGTCGATCCCACGTGCACCTCGGGTCGGAGGGCAAAAGACAAAGAAGTCGCTCTTCGCTGCGGACGTCGTGTTCGGTCAGGAACCCCATGCTCCCTATGCCGAGGGCCTGATCGAATACGGGACTAACGAAGGATTAGTGATGCCGCCGCCGGACGATACAGACTTGGAGGCTGCTCTTGAAGCTTCAGCGTGGTTGGCGAGGCGTGACGCGTGGCTAGCTAAGCTTGCGCAATCAGGTAACTACTAGTCGCCTTTTCTTTATTGCAACATATCCTCTTCATTGCTTTTGACTAACGCTTTTCTTTCTTTTCTTTCAACAGGCATCATTGATGAAGAAGCCATTGCCGCTTCTCTGAAGACTTTCCAGGAGGAGGAACGTCTTAGAGCATCCATGGGCCTTAGTAAGTTTCGATTCATCAAGTTTTCATTTCCCTTGTGTTATGGTCAATCTAACCTTTCCCTTTTAATCACAGGAACCTCAATGCCGCTCCCGCCAAGTGACGCAGATGTCCTACCGGCTGCCGACGTTCCTGCTTCCTCAGGGTTACCGCAAGAAGTCCGTCTTGAGGAGCCGATGAGAGACGCCTTAAAGGCTCTGGAGGTGTCTTTGTTTACGGATGACGATGCCGCGGTGAAAGAGGCATCACAGAGGTCCATTGTGACAGCTCGGGAGGAAAGAAAGCGGCTAAGGCGTGAGGCGAAGGCGCGCAGGGCTGCCTTGGCTGTGGGAGCGGGCCCCAGCACCGTCCCTCGCGCTGATACTCCATCCGAAGAGGCCCCTGTCGCCCTATCCACTGCCCGCAGAGAGGTGGTGTGCGCAGTTCGGAGCGCAAACGGTAAATCCGCTTCAGGTAATATTTCTCTCAGAGTTTCTGTTATAAGGATTTTAATGCCATTGGTCCTTATATCTCTTATCTTGCAGGGCCAAGTCCGATCGAGGGGGAGGCGGAAACCGTTAATCCCAAGGAGACAGAGGAGGCAGCTCCTACCGAGCCTGAGCCGACGGTGGGCAACGTCGCCGAGGCTTCGGGGCCCGAGATGGAGGTTGAGGGGTCTGCAGCTGAGAGGGTCATTGATGCCCAGCCTAAAGTGGCGGCAGATGAAATGATCATTACAACTGAACCGAGGGTGTTGGCGGACGAGGCGCTTGAGACCGGCGACCTCGTGGCGACGGTGGATGAGCCGATAGAGACGACGGAGCCCGAAGAAGTAGCGGATGAGATGGGCACGACTCTTCGGGAAGAGTCGGCCGCTTCCTTCCAAGAATCCGGCAACGCTCCAATCATTGCCCTCCCTGCTTACGATCTCCTGCCGTCTCCTGGCAGCGCTAGCACGACGACGGCCCCTATTGAGTCGGGCGATGAGGCTACGGGCGGTGGTCTCATGTCGATAGAGGAGGGAATCGCCTCCGTTTCAGCCGGGAGCTCCTCAGGTAAACCCCAAGTTGTTGTTTTTCATTACTTTGCTTTACAATCTTTCTGACAAATTTACCTTTTTTGTAACTCAGGTGTAGCCAGCGCCGATGCCCCACTGTTCGAGAGAGCGCCTTCAACGACTGCCTTGGCGGTGGTCACCTCTCAACCCTCTCTCATACCCTCGAAGATGTTGGAAGGTATGGGTTTGCAATTTATTAATCTTATCTTCCAGACGCATAATTTGTGTACTAAAGTCACACTATTGTGTCTTTCAGGAGTGCTTTTTGACCATCTTTACCAGATGTTGCTCCCACACTTCTCCTTCCCATCCGAACTCGCTTCTTCCTCTGGTGGCGTTGGTGAGTATGATTTCCAATGATATCCTTCTTTCTTCATTGATGGAATTACTTCTAAACCCTTTTTTCTCATCTCGACTGCAGTGTTACAAATCGAAGGAGGGGATGAAAGATGGGCTGCGCCGCCGACCCTTCCGGCCCTGCCACCTGCCTCAGCTGGTACAACGACTATCACATTGATAAATCCCCCCTTTTTTATTTTCTGAACTGTTATCTGATCATATTTTGTTTCTTTTAAGCTGTCATTCCGGTCTCGGCGCCCTTCGAATCTCGCATCATAATGCCAGAAGGTCCTTACCTGAGACGTCCATCTTCGAAAGGCGCCGCGAACAGGTTGCGTATGTTGAGCGATTACATTGAGGAACTCAACGTCGAGACCCCTACTTCTGCTGCGGATTTTGCTACAGCGGTTAACCCGATGCTGGTGATACTCGTGAACTTTCATGACGAGGGTATCATCGCATATTGGGTTAACCATTGCAGGGAGATCGAGGCCCGCCTGCATCAGTTGGAGTTGCTGTGTCCCGCTCCCGAGACCTTGGCCGCCAGCAATCAAAGAGCAGCGTGGATTTAGCAGAGCGCTTCTTACTTCCGCCATCTCGAACAAGAAGTCATTTCAAGGCGTAAGGAGCGCGGTGAGACTTCGAGCAAGTCTGCCCAACTGCATGCTCGGGTGGAGGCCAATGCTGTACGGCTGAAGGTTGTTTTTGAGGGCCTTCTGCAATGTCTTTCCGAAGGGTTATCATTGAGGCAACAGCTTGACGTCGTCGACCGAGATGCGCCCAGCCAGGAAGCAGCCCAAAAGGCGGCGGAGGAGCAACTTTCATCCTTCTTGCAGCAGCGAGCCCAAGTGGAAGCAGAGGTGGCCGCGGCAGCCACTCAGGAGGAGGCGCTGAAGGAAGTGCGAGAGAGGCTTGCGGATTTGTTAAAGACACTTCCTCCTCAGTAGCTATCCCTCTTTATATCGTTTGTAATTGTAAATAAAAAAGTATATATATATTTTTTATTCTTTAGCACAATGTATCCTGTACTCAATCAAGTTTATGAATAAAAGATACACATTTTTTGTAATGTCTTGTGCTATTTCCTTGCTTTTTCTTTCTTTTATCATCAGCATGCCGCCTTAGTAAATATGGTCAACAGATAATAGAGCATACATCTTGACTTTCTTAAGAATCAGCGATGGCTTATGCCGCAGGTTCAGATCTGCTGCCTAAGACTTTTCAACTCTATGAGCCGTGAGGGTCTCGTAGAGATTTTTCTCCTTACGGATCGAGAGGATCTCGTAGGTGGGTTTTTCTCCTTAGGAATCGTGAGGATTCCTAAGTGTGATGTTCTCTTGTAAGTCGTAAGGATCCTATAAGAGAATTTTTCCCTCTTACGAGTCGAGAGGACCTTTAAGCGGTTGTTTCCCCCCTTGTCGAGATTCGATTTTGGAGAGTGAGACCCGTGAATAGTATGCAAGAGACCTTTTTGGATCGACTTGCAGGGCCCCATTGTTCAGGGAGCAAGTTTTTTAGTCCCTGCTGCCTGAGACTTCATTTGCAGTTTGAGACGAATCGGGAATTTTCCCGCAGAGACACTGGTTTCTCTGCGGGCCGACGCGAATCAGGAGGCTCTCGTCAAGGAGTGTTTGTATCCGTGAGTCGAGGAGTTTGCTAGGGATTATTTGTTTCCCTAGCGCCAATGATTATTTGTTTCCTTGGGGTTTGAAACGAATCGAGGATTTCCCACGGAGGTACTGGTGGCTCTGCGAGTCGACGCGGATCAGGAGGCTCTCATCAAGGAGTGTTTGTATCCGTGAGTCGAGGAGTTTGCTAGGGATTATTTGTTTCCCAAGCACCAAGGATTATTTGTTTCCTTGGGGTTTGAAACGAGTCGAGGATTTCCCACGGAGGCACTGGTGGCTCTGCGAGTCGACGCGGATCAGGAGGCTCTCGTCAAGGAGTGTTTGTATCCGTGAGTCGAGGAGTTTGCTAGGGATTATTTGTTTCCCAAGCGCCAAGGATTATTTGTTTCCTTGGGGTTTGAACCGAGTCGAGAATTTTCCACGGAGGCACTGGTGGCTCTGCGAGTCGACGCGGATCAGGAGGCTCTCGTCAAGGAGTGTTTGTATCCGTGAGTCGAGGAGTTTGCTAGGGATTATTTATTTCCCAAGCGCCAAGGATTATTTGTTTCCTTGGGGTTTGAACCGAGTCGAGAATTTTCCACGGAGGCACTGGTGGCTCTGCGAGTCGATGCGGATCAGGAGGCTCTCGTCAAGGAGTGTTTATATTCGTGAGTCGAGGAGTTTGCTAGGGATTATTTGTTTCCCAAGCGCCAAGGATTATTTGTTTCCTTGGGGTTTGAACCGAGTCGAGAATTTTCCACGGAGGCACTGGTGGCTCTGCGAGTCGACGCGGATCAGGAGCCTCTCGTCAATGAGTGTTTGTATCCGTGAGTCGAGGTATCTGCTGAAGACACTGGTTTCTTCGGAGTTGGACTGAACCGTCGAGATTTGGCTTCGTCTTCTGGCGGAGCCTGTTGGGAAAGTATGGTTCTCTCTTTGTTCACGCCTTTGGATTGTATACAGGGATCGATGTGATCTTATCTCTAGGGCCAAAGTTTTATCATTATTTTTTTGTTTTACTTCCGCGATGCTCTATCATTTCAGCTTTTATATCGCGAAGGTCGCGATTGCCCAATCATTTCGGCTATTTTTCGCGGTGCCCAGCCATTTCGGCTATTTATTTTATTTTTACTCGCTGCTTTTTATTGCGAGTTGCCCAATCATTTCGACTATTTTGCATGCATACATTTTTATTTGCTGCTTTTTATTGCAAGTTGCCCTATCATTTCGGCTATTTCGTACGCATGTGCGGCCTATTGCCTTTTCGCTGTAAACCGATTTCGGCATCAGCACTGCTACAACTGGGATATTACCAGGAGCGAATCATCATCTGCCTCTGTCGATGTCGAACAAAGGTGGCTTAGCGACCAGGGTTAGGGTCCTGTCGGCTAAAGCTTTTGACTTCATGAGTCGTAAGGGTCTCACAAAGGTATTTCTCCCCACAGGTCGTGAGGATCTTGTAGGTGTATTTTCTCCTTAGGAGTCGTGAGGATTCCTAAGTGTTTGTTCCTCTGTAAGTCTTAAGGATCCTACCAGAGAGTTTTTTCCTTGTAAGTCGAGAGGACTTACAAGGGTTGTTTACCATGCGAACATATCCCCAGTCACGGACGAGACTTGGTTAGGGAAATGTTTATTCGCGCCCGTGGATTGTATACAAGGGTCAGTATTGAGCCACTTGTAGGGCAATATCGGAAGTTGTAGGGGTTGCTTAAGCACAGGTTTAGGTCTCTGTAACTTAAGACTTTCAAATCTTATGAGCCGTGAGGGTCTCATAAGAGAGTTCTCCTTACGAGTCGTGAGGATCTCGCAAGTGTATTTTCTCCTTAGGAATCGTGGGGATCCTTAAGTGTGTTGTTCCCTTGTGAGTCGTAAGGATCTCACGCGGGTGGTTTCTCCTTACAAGGTCGAGAGGACCCCATAAGTGTTTCTTAACGAGGTTGCGCCCTTTCGGGTTTTCACAAACACTCGCCGGTAGCCCTGCTATTTTTACTCACGGAGCCCTTTCGGTTTTTCATCCGTGCCCATTTTGCTTATGGACATACCATTTTTTTTTATTCTTTTTATTTTCTTTTTCTCTCTCTTTTTTTTTACGAGGTCGCGCCCTTTCGGGTTTTCACGAACACTCGCCGGTAGCCCTGCTGTTTTTACTCACGGAGCCCTTTCGGGTTTTCATCCGTGCCCATTTTGCTTATGGACATACCGTTTTTATTTATTATATTTTTTTCTTTATTTATTATTATTTTTTTATTCATCTCGTCAGCCTAAGGATGCTGTGGTATTAGTTTAAAGACGTTTCAGTCTGTTATTAGTTTAAGGACATTTCGGTCCGATATGGAGAAGGCCGGCTACTGCTCATAAAGCTTGAGCTTAGGAAGATAGAGAGCGGACATAGTCGTCGTCATCTATCATTGACTTAGGCTGGTGGCTCATTAAGCGTAGTATCTCTTTAGGAAGCGACCGTTTATTGGCCTGAAAGGCCTTTCACCGTGCATGTCCATGAGTAGATAGGCCCCACCCTGGTAGACCTTATCTATGATGTACGGGCCTTCATAGTTTGGTTCGAATTTTCCCCGCTTGGCGCGATTGGGGATCATAGGCCTTTTGACCACTAGCACGAGTTCGCCTTGGCGAAATGTCCTCGTCGGGTCAGTCTTTCATATGAGCACGTCATCTTTGCTTTATAGGCCTCCAGATTTTGTTGCGCTATGAGCCGTGTTTCTTCAAGAGCATCAAGCTCCTCAAGCCGAAGGTTAGCATTTTCTTCGTTCGTCAATTCGTAGTGGACTGCCATTCATTTCGAGGGTAGCTCTATTTCGAGGGGAAGTACTGCTTCTGTACCAAACACCAACGCGTACGGCGTTGTGTTCGTGGCCGTCTTGAACGCAGTTCGATACGCCTAAAGAGCTTCTTACAGCTTCTCGTGCCAGTCTTTCTTATTTCGTGACACCGTCTTTTTCATGATTTTCGTCGGGGTCTTGTTGAAGGCTTCAGCCAGACCATTAGCTCGCGGATTGTAAACTGAAGAATATCTCCAGTCTATATTGTGCTGCTGCGCAAAGCGGCTGATCTTGTGACTTCTGTAGGCTGGCCCGTTATCGGAGATGATCCGTCGCGGAGTTCCAAATCGATATATGACGTGCGTCTTGAAGAAGTGGAGGATGTTTTTCATCTTCACTTCTCTTAACGGTACTGCTTCTGCCCACTTAGAGAAGTAGTCAGTCGTCGCTAGGATGAAACGATGTCCTTTAGACGATACTGGTTCGATGGGGCCGACTATATCAGTCCCCCACATTTCGAATGGCTAGCTAGCCACCGTTGGATGTAGTGGATTCGGATGTTGATGGATGAAGTCCCCATGAATTTGGCATGAATGGCATTGCTTCGCATATTCGAGGCAGTCCTGGGTCATTGTGCGCCAATAGTAGCCCATCCGTTTGATCTTCAACTTCATCTTTGGACCCGCTTGGTGAGAACCGCAGAGTCCATCGTGAACTTCCTAGACGACTCTTTTCGCTTCGTCAGGACCTAAGCATCTCAACCACAGAGAATCAAACGACCTCTTGTACAGAGTATCATTGACAAAGGCGAAAGACAGAGCTCGTTTCATAAGTTGATGTCTTTTGGACGCTTCTTCAGGCATTCGGTGGGACCTAAAATAGTCTATGAAGACTTCTCTCCAATCCTCAGCCTTTTCCCGGTCTTTTATTTGCAGGGTCGTTTGCTCAGTCGCTTCCTTCTCTTCGGATGATTCCGGAGATATTTTTGCTGGGGCAAGCACTTGACGGCTTTGTACCATGATTCTAACGTCATCGAGATTCTCGTCAGCCAGTTCTTTAGCAAGTTTGGCCAATGCGTCTGCTTTGCTGTTTTCCGCGCGCGGTATGTTCTCCAAAGTATAAGAGGGAATTTGGGTCAACAGTTGTTGCACCTTTTCGCCGTACCTTACCAACTCCGGTTTGCACGTTTGGTAGTCGCCGTTTACTTGACTAACGACCAGCTGGGAGTCTCCGTATATGAGGAGGTTTTCAATTCCCATGTCGATGGCGATCTCGAGGCCTGCTATCAGAGCTTCGTATTCGGCTTCATTGTTTGTCCTCGGCTCTGTTAGGGAGAAAGCAAAGAACATTATCCCTTCTTGTGGAGTTACAAAGATGAGCCCTACGCCCGATTTGATTATAGGGGCGCTTTGTTTGCGCTTCTTCATGGAAGATGCGCCATCGAAATAAAGCTCCCATTGGGTATCACCACCGTCGATCGTGTCAAACGCATGTTCGTCTGGTAAATCGCAGCTCAGAGGAGAATCGGCAGGTATCGGATGCTCAGCAAGGAAGTCGGCAATGGCCTGGCCTTTCACTGCCTTGAGAGGTTGATACGTTATCGAGAACTCCATCAAGAGCAGAGCCCATTTAGCGAGTCGACTTGTCAGTATGGCCTTTGATATTAAATACTTAAGAGGGTCTCCACCTTCAAAATGAGACGGACCTCATGCGCCAACGCATAGTGCCTGAGCTTTGTTATCGCGAAGATCAACGCTAGGCAATGTTTTTCAATGGGGGAGTAGTTGCTTTCTGCCCCCAGTAGAACTCGACTTAAGTAGTAGAGTGCTCTTTCTTTCCCTTGATCGTTCTCTTGTGCCCATAATGCGCCCAAGGAACCTTCGAGGGCGGTTGTATAAAGAATGAGGGGTTTTCCCTTGACCGGAGCAGCCAATACCGGCGGGTTTTGCAGGTACCGTTTAATTTCGTCCAGCACGCACTGGCATTTTTGATCCCAGACGAATGGAGTTCCCTTCTTCATCAGGTGACTGTAAGGCAGCACTTTCCAGAGAGGTTGGCTATAAATCGCCGAATATATGCGAGCTTTCCTTGGAGAGACCGTAACTGTTTGAGAGTTCTCGGCGGAGGCATTTCCATGATCGCCTTGATCTTAGACGGATCTATTTCGATGCCTCGGTGTTGGACGATGAATCCCAGGAATTTACCAGAAGAAACTCCGAATGCACACTTGAGAGGGTTCATCTTCAAGTTGTATTGTCGAAGGCGCTGAAATACGGTCTTCAGATGCTCGAGATGTTCCTCGTATGATTTGCTTTTAACCACGAGATCGTCGATATAACATTCGACGATTTCGTGTATGAGGTCATCGAAGATCTTCGTCATGGCCCTCTGATAGGTAGCGCCGGCGTTCTTTAAACCGAAGGGCATCACCTTGTAGCAGAATATACCCAAAGGGGTTCTGAAGGCGGTGTGCTTCTGATCTTCGGGATGCATCTTTATCTGATTATACCCTGACGAGCCGTCCATAAAGGAGAAAACCTCATGAGTGGACGTGTTGTCTATCATCAGTTTGGTGACTGGCACCGGGAAATCATCCTTCGGGCAGGCTTTGTTGAGATCCCGGAAGTCCACACATATGCGCACCGTCCCATTTTTCTTTATCACCGGGACGATGTTAGCGATCCATTCAGGATATTGAACCTCCTGAATAAAGCCAGAGTCGATTAACTTTTTGACCTCAGCGTTGATGCTCATCTCAAGCTCGAGTCGCATTCTTCTCGGCGCATGTTTTACCGGTTTGACGTCCGGAGATATTGCCAACCTATGCACAGCAATTTATGGATCTAGTGCCGGCATTTCGGAATAGTTCCATGCGAAGCAATCTTTGTGCTGTACAAGGACGTCTTTTAACGCAGTCACCCTTTCTTCAGATAGCAGCTCACTGACAAACGTCGGTCGTGGGTCATCAGCTGTCCCCAACTCGATTTTCTTGAGGTTATCTGCGGTGGTATGTATTCCATCCTCCAATTCTTTCGGAGCTGGCGGAAATTCTGAGATCATCTCCTCATTGCTGTTTTCGAAGCACCAGGGAAGGCTGTCCATGTTCTCGGGCTCTTCTTTTGATATTGTTATCATGCGACAAGTGCGAATCCGCTTCCAATCCTAATGTGGAGTTGGTTCTGTTTTTGTAGGTTTGGGTTCGTGCTTCTGCGGTGGGGTTATCTTCCAGTTGTCAGACAGAGCGAACTTGCCGAGCTGGTACTGATCTTCGACCCAATTCTTAAAAGTGAAGCAGTCTTCGAGCGGTTGCCCTATTACTCGACGGTAAGAGCAATAGTTTGGGTCAGAGACTTCGCTTGCTTGTTCGGGGTGCTTGGACTCCGACAGTGTGAGCATCTGATGTTTTAAAGCAAGCTCAAGTATTTTCTTCGTCTGTCCTGAGGAAACGAGTATGCTCGACCCATTTTCTTCATGAGGGACAGATCAATAACGCTTGACTCCCGCTTGTGTGGCTTCTTAGCCCCGCTTTGTTGCTGTTGAGCGTCTTTTTGGCCTTTCGATTTGTTTCCGCCTCTGCGTCGAGCCTTTTTTATAACAGGTTGGCAGGGGGCGGCACTTTCATCTTTGACGGCCTGCTGAAGGAGGCGTTGCGTTTTGGCCTTCTCGTAGATGGTCATCTCACGGTTGTGATCATCTCGGACTTTTTGACCAGCTTCCCTTATAAGCCTGTCCATTTGTTCTTCAAACGACGGACCGGGTGTTAGTTATATGTATGCCGTAGAGGCCATTACTGTACATTGGATGTATATTGTAGTGGATGCTGGGACATATATAGGGAGGACTTTCTTGCTCGACATGATAGTATGCTATCTGGTTACCCTTTACCTTAACGTGTATGCTAATTGTCTCTCTGTTACATGTTGGTAAAGCCCTTAGGATCTGTACTTGACTACCTGGACTATGATGCGGATCACACTAGTGGGGACATGGTAGTCTATAAGTACATCCTTCAAAGTCCCTAGTCGTGGGTGTATCGAGACGGGGCATCGATATACCAGAGTAGACTAGCGTATACCTTCTCGACCCATACAGATGGGCGATGGATGATCCCATATCCATCGGTGTTTGACATCAGAGATGATATACGGGTGCTCAGTAGAGACTGGGTACACTGGACGGACTCGCCGAGAACTCCCAGATGGTATTATACCTCACGTCAGATGGCAGTTCTCTGGTGACACTGGTACAGAGTAGTCTGTTGACCCGAGATCGTCATAGAGTCTTGTGTGGTTCCCACTGTGCTTTGATTTCCATCTTACCACGTCCAAGAGGGCGTGCAAAACGGTGGTTTTTGGGTACAGTCCCGAGTCACATGGAGGCAATGAGCGATAGGAGGGGATTCGTCTCTCCCGGTATAGGGAGTTGATGTTGCACAGTGTTCGATTGGCTATAACAGGAAATCCCTGGCCAGGGTTGCTGAGATTTACTGGTAAGTGTTACCAGTAGTATCTCGAACAGTTATAGACCTCATATCGACACGACTTATTGAGCTATTGGGGTCTGACGTTTACCACCCCTAGGCGAGATATGCGACATATCAGACGAACAGACCGGACTGTACGGTAGTGTTACTGGTCGGATTCACTGGAGTGTGAGCGGGCTTGCTCGTCGATCTTCAGATCGCTCAATACCCGGGTGGCCGTTACGTTTAGCAGACCGCTTGCGGCTTGTGGATGCTTGATATGATCATCATCTGCTGCCGGCGTATTGACGAGTCTTTAGAGTCCTACACAGAGGTTTCCTGGCTCAAGCGAAACGAAATAGGAGCGCATATGAGATATGTGCGGGACCGAGAATAATACGAGTATGTGATACTGTATTCAATTCTCGCGATGTGACATTGATCGGTTATATGCGATATAGCCGGGTTATCGGATCAAGTGTTGATTTGATAAGATGTTACTAATGATACCAGTCGGTTATGTGCGCATGACCGGATCATTGAATCAAGTGTTGATTTAATGATTTAATGTATAATTATATATTTGATATATTACTTTGCATTAACTAGTATCGGTTCACTTTAGACGGATTTTCTCACTTGGTTCGTGCGCATTGCATATGCGATATGTTTTTGTGCGCTTGATTGTATCATGTTTGATGATACAAGTCATGCTAGGGTTCAAGTGTAAAGATTAAACCTTGGTTAATGAAATGGTTAGGGTTTATTATTTATTATTCATTTATCTTATTTAATTATCCTTTTATTTTTGATAAATGAATAAAAGAAAAAAGAAAAGAATGGTTGCTAGATTTGGAGTTTAGTTGAAGCTTCATGAAGCTTTGATAAAGTCAACCATTCTTATCTCATCCTTAACCCTAACCATTCCCACTAACCATGATTCATTCTCTACACTTGACCATGGTTAGAATTATGATAAGAATTCATTTTCTTTTCTTTTTCTAATAATCTTATCATAACATTTTCTTCTTCTTCTTCCTTGCTTCAAGTGAAGAAATGCTTACCTCATCAATGGTGATTGATGTTTTTGAGTGAGAAATCCAATTCTAAAGTTAACCCAACTCCTATTTCTTCATCCTCTACCTCTTGCCAAGTAGTAGAGTGTGTTTACTTCACAAGTTTCATGACTTGGTGAAGTTGTGAGCTTGATCTAGCGATGCCTCGACGTAGATCATCTTCGGCATGGACATCGACGACCTAGCTTGCCCATTCTCCGACGAAGCCGATCCTAGAGCTCGGATTTGACTTGGACAGCGGAGAGGACTTCGTTGCGGAGCTATGGAGGTGGAGCACCGGATCTACAAAGGTTGTATTTCCGTTTTCTCATTAGTTAAGTGTTAACTAGTTCAGTGTTCGCCTAGACATCTAGTTATCGATCCGTAGTTTAGGGTTTGTAGGCACCATAATTTTTGAAATTGCCATGGATGATGGCTTGGGAGACCTCACTAGAGTGCCTAGGAACCCTACAGTGGTATCAGAGCCTAGCTAGAGCCTTAGGCGAAGTCCAGACGGAAATTGAAGTCCGAACGAACCCGAAACCCCGAACCAATATTGCTCTCTGTACAATTTTTTAAAACAGGAATTTTTCAGTATTAAAAATATCCAGGAAAACATGCAGGAAAATCTAAGAGTAACTGTGCAATTCGTAGCCCTAACTCAATTAAAGCGCCGCGCTTCCGCGGCACGAGCATGGCTCGTGCGGCGCAAGCGCGGCCAGTTTGTCGTTTTCTGATGTCTAGTTTGCACAGTAACTCCTATTTAACTGTGTTGGTTTTCCTGGGAATTTTTAATATTTATTCCAGAGTTGAATTTTTCTGAGTTGATTTGGGGATTCGGTATTTCGATCGGGGTATCAAATTTTGTCTGTGTGGCTTTCCGGATAAATTTTAGAATATGTTAAAAAGTTCGATCGGATATAAATACCCAATTTTTCCCCTTTCGGGAAATTTCCAAGTGTTGGATTTTTCCGTAGTTTGACGACGTTCTAAGTAGTGCAAGTAACGCGATGGTCCCTCTAGAAGACACAAACCTTAACTCGATTATGTGACCGTCTTGAACTGCCCTTTGAACCTTCGGGTTTGGGGCAGTACGGCGTGCCACATGTGAGGCGTTGGCTTGACCCTTCTACGGCTGGACCGTTGGTACTGAGGTACGAACTGGATGTTGTTAGATTAGTTTCATGTGTTGATCTGTATCGGGAAAACTTGGGTGTTCGATTGTTCGATCGAAAAGTTTAACATTTTCTGTTTATCTGGAATGTGATACAATAATTGGAATTCACAATAAGTTATGAGATAACTGAATGAATGTTATAAACGTAGCAATTTAGTCTCACTTGATCGGTTGCCACGGAATTTTGATGTGATCAAAAGTCCGTCGCAATCACATAGCGTACGCGGATACTCGCCGGGTAAACTTAATAGACAGCCTCACTCCATAGCCCCGACCAAGTGACTGTAGGAGAACCCCGTCGCCGAGAGCATCCGTTCGGGTGCTCGCGGTAGCGGTGTTCCGCCTTGGTGCACTTCGTCGACGGTATCGGGGGTGCGACTGTCTACTGAAGTTTGCGACGAGCATTCGATCAGGATGTCGGGAATCTTGTTGAATTACCCGACTTGATATTGAAAAGAGTTTTCGATAATGAGACTAAAATGCGGGGTTTATAATTGTTAGGCATGTGATGTCTAAGTAATTCATTTGGTCAGGCATGCGATGTCTGAGGTGGTTGCGGATTCCAACTGTTGTAGTTTTACACTTTCTTTTCTGTGACCGTAAGTGTAATATGTGATATCGCCGGTTTCGTTGCTATATGTCAACGACAATTGGGATGGACATATTTACTTACGTTGATGACATGTGATGTTATGTGTTGCTGGATATGTTATATTGGATCATCGTGTTTGAATAGCCGGGGGTTTTTATGTGAGATGAGTGTTTTTCATTTTCATTCATGTAAAAACTTGTATGTAATATTCTTTTATTGGGGCGCTTCCAGGTTGCGGGAGTTGTCACCCGTTGTATATTATTTTCTTTTCCGCACTAGGATAGACCCAAGGAGGAGGGCACAAGTAACCGGGTTCTGGAGTCCAGTGGGAGACCAACTCGAGGAGTCGGGTCCGGGTCTCCTAACTCTAGAATTGGCAGGGTTGCTTGCCGCTCTCGTAGGGGTCTAGGGGTGTGGGTTTGGCTATTCATCACGACCGTGGAATCCGTGTTTTATACTGGCTCGTATTGAAAACACGGACGTCCCAGTATATCCAATATTTCATATGATTCTTCTGCTGTGATATCTGTGATGTGATCATATGATGTTTCTGTGATGGATACAGTATATAGTATATATGATATATTATATAGACGTTACTTATGTTTTACACCCGCGCTAGCCCTGCCCTGCTCTGCCGTTAGTTACCTAACCTAACGGTGCACGAGGGGACATCGAGGTGAATGCGGATGGCATAAGTGTACGTCATATCTATCTGTGATGTTTAGGTACTTAAATGATGGGACTTCATTAATGTGATTAATGAAATAAAAGAAACCTAAGATGTTGTAGAATCGAATTTCAAAATAAAACAGGTAGCTACAGTTCTTGCTTTGCATAGCGGTATATATGATATACCCTGCACCTTATTCGATGAGGAAAGGACCGAGATCCCTTCACCGGGAGTGACTCCTTTAGCAATAACTGGCAGATGCTACACATTCGGTTTGTCTTTTGATTGCTTTTAAGTGTTTTGCTTTGCACAGTGATATATATGATATATCCCGCACCTCATTCGACGAGGAAAGGACCGACGATCCCTTCACCGGGAGTGACTCCTTTAGCAAAACTAGAAAAGCTTCAAAAACACTCCATTTCAAAATTCATTCGATCCTACAACGATATCAAGTTCATTACGCAATAGGTTTTCAGAAAAACCTGTCGTAGCCCTCCGTCATTTCAGATAAGTGCTGTTTAGTATTCGTGCTGCGTTTGTTGACCTCCGTCAAGGCGCAGTGTGCGGTAGCTAACCAGTATTTATCTGCTTATGCATATGATGCAGATTGAGTTAGGGTAGTCGTGCGGCCTTGTTGACCTCCGTCAAGGGTCGTGCGGGTGGGTTTAATTCGATCAAGAAATGACGGGTTGAACTTGACTAGTGGCCTATGGTTTGTTGACCTCCGTCAAGGTCATAGGATGCTAGGGGCAAAATATTATCGGGAATTTCAAGTGTTGAAATTTGCAATGAGATTGCATACCTTCTATGAGATAGTTGGATCCCGATACCCGCTGCGAGTAAGTGTTACTCCTGGGAGAGTTTTATACATTACAATTAGCCGATCAAGTAGGTGTCTAGAAAGGTGTCAACGAGGTTACGCCTCTGGGAAAACGAGGTTTACATTAATTAGGTTCGTGCGAAAGCACGGGGGACCTCCCTCAAAGTACCGACACTGGCCTGGCTGAAAGATTGGCGAACTTGTAGTGTGTAATTAATCCCGGCTAGTCTTTCCTTTTAGGGTTTGAAGGAAGATTTGATAAAAAGTAGTGGGAGCCATCCTGATTAGATAAAATAATAACCAATCTATTCTTGACAGAGCGCACGCTGAGTGTTTTCTTCTCTCTCTCTCCTGGTAGCGACCATATCACGCCTTAATCAAGATAATAATACGGATTTTTGACCGAACCCGCTTGTTATGCTGAGCTGGGGAACGTTGGTCCCGCTCCAACTTATAATTGTTATAAGACAGAGCAGGAAATTGGGGATTACCAGAATTCCCGTGCCGCCCAAACGAAGAGAGTGCATGCTGATGCATCATCTTCGGGTATGTTCATTACAGATAACTGTTTCTCTGTATCCTCTACGTCCTGGGTATGTGATACCAGATCAGGATCCCAGATATGTAATTTGTTACATAGGGCTACAGAAAGGTAGAGAACTGAGAACGGGTGATAAGTTTCATGAGGCAGAAAACGGGGCAAGTGTTGCAGCCAAGTCTGTCGGTCACTGTCACCCTGTATTACCAATACATTGATTCTGAACGAATGTTGTTAGATAACGAACCTGATATACAAAATCATATCAGTCTCTTTATAAGTAAAGAAATGATAAAATTTTGTATTGATGGATAATGTTTTGAACATTTCCTATATCAAAGGTTGATTGGTTCAGGCACGTTATCTAAAAGCATTGATGTTCTAAATCAAACTACAGTTCTTAGTATACAGAACACACACAAGAGGAAGAGTTCAGAAATGAACGAATCCTTCTTGAGGTATTGTAGACTAGGTCAGATCAATGCGACCCGACTGGCTAGAGTTACATATAGATGTATATTTAAATCAGTTTGAATTTACATCTTGTGAAACTCGCCAGTCATGTCACAAAGATAAGATGACCATAGCTCCGTTTACTGGAAACAGAGAAAGAGTTAGTGAACTCTTGGGATGATACATGTTGATGTATGTAAGGTCCCCTGTCTACACATGCCAAGACTGGTTCTTTATACTTCATTACGTTCTCTGATGATCTTTCGAGTTTCAGACCTATGTTCCTGTTGAAACACAAGTCCGAACCTTTTGAGATATTCACAGAATATAAGTTAGAAGTAGAGAACCAAAATACGGGTAAAAGTATTATGTCCTTTGATGCGATCAAGGAGGAGAATACTTGAGCACGGAATTCCAGGACTATTCTAAAGGAGAATGAGATTCTCTCTCAGCATTACTCCTCCGCATACACCATAGCACGATGGTATATCGGGGCGGAGCAATCACACCCTATATGATATGGTGTGCTCTATGATGAGTACTACTGAGTTACTTATTTCCTTTTTGGGAGTTATGCACTTGAGAAGATGCATACCTATTGAATAGGGTTTGAATCAAATCAGTTGCCTACCACTCCATATGAGATATGGAAAGGGAAGAACCCATGTCTTAAGTTAGTTAAGATTTGGGGTTGTCCGGCCTATGTCTAAAAGCAAAATCCGGACAAGCTCGAGGCAAAGTCTGTAATGTAGAACTGGAAAGGTTCCAGCTATACAAACTACAGCTGATGATTTGATAGAGCCAAAGGATTCAGTAGATTCCAACGAACCTCAGCCTCTCCGCCGATCTAGTAGGGTTCCTCACCCACCTGAGAGATACTTCAGTTTCTCTATGACAGTGGGAGCGAGGATTGCATCATGAGATGATGACCCAACTAGTTTCGAGCTGGCCATCAAGAGTAAGACTCTGTAAGAATGGCTGGATGTTCATCGATCTGAGATGGAATCCTTATACACCAACAAAGTATGGACTTTGGCTGCTATATCTGAAGGGTTAAATCCCCATCAGGAGCAAGTATATCTTGAGAAGATTACTTGGTGTAGATGGAAAAGTTGAGACTTTCAAAGCTAGACTTGTTAAAGGTTTTCCTTATTGACCAGGCGTGGATCATGATGAAACCCTTTCAAGGATCTATGCTTAAGTCCATCCAGATCCTACTTGTCACGGCTACATACCATGACTACGATATCTGGTGGTTGGGTGTCATGACTGCTTTTCTAAATGATGTTTTAGAAGAGTGCGTCTATAAGTACACAGCCAGAGGGCCTCATAGACAGTGGGAGCAGCGGAAACGTGTGCAAAATGTTTTATATGATAAAGCAGGCATCGCGGAGTTGGAACATCTGTTTTGATGAATTAGTCAAAGAAGTTGACATCATCAAAATGGTAGATGAACCTTGTATAAACAAAAAGGTAGTAGGGAGTATGGTGACCATCCTCGTAGAGTACGTGGATGACATACTCTTGATAAGAAAAGAGTTTTTTATGCTACGTTCGGTCAATCTTCGCTTATCACTAGAATTCTCCATATAGGATCAAAGTGATACCTACTAAATCCTGGATTTTGGATCTATGAGATAGATTTAATTGGATGTTAGGATTCTCATTAGTTGTAGTGAGATGGTATCAATCGATCCTGGGGAGAATCACTGGAAGGGTTCCAGGGTGATAAAGACGACTGAATGTCAGTCACAGGCATTGTCTTTACCCTCAGTAAAGGGACGGTATGTTGGAAGAGTTCCAATCTAGATACCGTGACATACTAGACGATAAAGGCTGGATACATCGCTATTTAAGATGCTACCAAAGAGGCTGTTTGGGTGTATATTGGTTCATGAGATGAACTATGTTCCTTCCATTGTGTGACAATGGAGTTGTGGCTTATGCCAAGGAACGCCGGTCCCATCAGTGATCCAGACATATTCTAAGGCAGTATCACTTGATCATGGAGATGGTTGATCTCCAGGGTGATCGAGGTTTGGAGAGTAGACTCAGAGGACAACACAGCGGATCCATTCACAAAGGCCTGTTCCCAGAGAGAGACTTTTATGGGATGGTTGAGTATGAGATACTACAACCACTGCTACAGATGGCCCTAGTGCAAGTGGGAGATTGTTAGTTATATGTATGCCGTAGAGGTCATTACTGTACATTGGATCTATATTGTAGTGGATGCTGGGACATATATAGGGAGGACTTTCTTGCTCGACATGATAGTATGCTATCTGGTTACCCTTTACCTTAACGTGTATGCTGATTGTCTCTCTGTTACATGTTGGTAAAGCCCTTAGGATCTGTACTTGACTACCTGGACTATGATGCGGATCATACTAGTGGGGACATGGTAGTCTATAAGTACATCCTTCAAAGTCCCTAGTCGTGGGTGTATCGAGACGGGGCATCGATATACCAGAGTAGACTAGCGTATACCTTCTCGACCCATACAGATGGGCGATGGATGATCCCATATCCATCGGTGTTTGACATCAGAGATGATATACGGGTGCTCAGTAGAGACTGGGTACACTGGACGGACTCGCCGAGAACTCCCAGATGGTATTATACCTCACGTCAGATGGCAGTTCTCTGGTGACACTGGTACAGAGTAGTCTGTTGACCCGAGATCGTCATAGAGTCTTGTGTGGTTCCCACTGTGCTTTGATTTCCATCTTACCACGTCCAAGAGGGCGTGCAAAACGGTGGTTTTTGGGTACAGTCCCGAGTCACATGGAGGCAATGAGCGATAGGAGGGGATTCGTCTCTCCCGGTATAGGGAGTTGATGTTGCGCAGTGTTCGATTGGCTATAACAGGAAATCCCTGGCCAGGGTTGCTGAGATTTACTGGTAAGTGTTACCAGTAGTATCTCGAACAGTTATAGACCTCATATCGACACGACTTATTGAGCTATTGGGGTCTGACGTTTACCACCCCTAGGCGAGATATGCGACATATCAGACGAACAGACCGGACTGTACGGTAGTGTTACTGGTCGGATTCACTGGAGTGTGAGCGGGCTTGCTCGTCGATCTTCAGATCGCTCAATACCCGGGTGGCCGTTACGTTTAGCAGACCGCTTGCGGCTTGTGGATGCTTGATATGATCATCATCTGCTGCCGGCGTATTGACGAGTCTTTAGAGTCCTACACAGAGGTTTCCTGGCTCAAGCGAAACGAAATAGGAGCGCATATGAGATATGTGCGGGACCGAGAATAATACGAGTATGTGATACTGTATTCAATTCTCGCGATGTGACATTGATCGGTTATATGCGATATAGCCGGGTTATCGGATCAAGTGTTGATTCGATAAGATGTTACTAATGATATCAGTCGGTTATGTGCGCATGACCGGATCATTGAATCAAGTGTTGATTTAATGATTTAATGTATAATTATATATTTGATATATTACTTTGCATTAACTAGTATCGGTTCACTTTAGACGGATTTTCTCACTTGGTTCGTGCGCATTGCATATGCGATATGTTTTTGTGCGCTTGATTGTATCATGTTTGATGATACAAGTCATGCTAGGGTTCAAGTGTAAAGATTAAACCTTGGTTAATGAAATGGTTAGGGTTTATTATTTATTATTCATTTATCTTATTTAATTATCCTTTTATTTTTGATAAATGAATAAAAGAAAAAAGAAAAGAATGGTTGCTAGATTTGGAGTTTAGTTGAAGCTTCATGAAGCTTTGATAAAGTCAACCATTCTTATCTCATCCTTAACCCTAACCATTCCCACTAACCATGATTCATTCTCTACACTTGACCATGGTTAGAATTATGATAAGAATTCATTTTCTTTTCTTTTTCTAATAATCTTATCATAACATTTTCTTCTTCTTCTTCCTTGCTTCAAGTGAAGAAATGCTTACCTCATCAATGGTGATTGATGTTTTTGAGTGAGAAATCCAATTCTAAAGTTAACCCAACTCCTATTTCTTCATCCTCTACCTCTTGCCAAGTAGTAGAGTGTGTTTACTTCACAAGTTTCATGACTTGGTGAAGTTGTGAGCTTGATCTAGCGATGCCTCGACGTAGATCATCTTCAGCATGGACATCGACGACCTAGCTTGCCCATTCTCCGACGAAGCCGATCCTAGAGCCCGGATTTGACTTGGACAGCGGAGAGGACTTCGTTGCGGAGCTATGGAGGTGGAGCACCGGATCTACAAAGGTTGTATTTCCATTTTCTCATTAGTTAAGTGTTAACTAGTTCAGTGTTCGCCTAGACATCTAGTTATCGATCCGTAGTTTAGGGTTTGTAGGCACCATAATTTTTGAAATTGCCATGGATGATGGTTTGGGAGACCTCACTAGAGTGCCTAGGAACCCTACACCGGGCACTTTTGCATCTGGAACTTTTACTGGTTCAGGATTGGCGTCCTCCCATTGAGCACCCGCTTCTTCATTGAATTTGTGCACGACGTAACAGTCGCGGAGCAGCTCTCGTTTCTTAGAGCGAATGTATCCGAGCCCGATTGTCTCCATTCTCCCATTAAGAAGCTTGTGCTGAGTTCCAGGGACGTTCCAAACCCTGTCATAGAATTTAGCCTTTCTAACGGTCTGTTTGAAGGGTATCCCTTGGCGCTTCAACAGCCTCTTCAAGCCTTCTGTATAATATCTGGGTAGACGGATGGGTTGAAGCCTGTCCAACGTAGGATCCGCCCCGTGCCAGATTTCTCTCTCCACTTTGTTCTCTTCAGAGCGGTAGAATAGAATTGCTTTTTCGCCTTCTCTCCTGAGAGGGATATAGAATGTCCGCAGCCCTTCTACACTGTAGATATTAAGTGCATCCAGTTCTTTATGATGTTTAGGCGGCACCATGGCGACTTGGAGACTTTGCTCTTCGTCAGCGGACGTTTGTATTGGAGGTCAAGCAGAGAATACAGCATGAACTTCATCTTCCGAATCGCTACCAAAGATCAATGTAGGAGCCGATGGTCCCGGCTTGGTGTATTGGGCGGACCCGAATAAACTCTCTCCTCTTCCTCCTCAGTATCACTGCCGAAGACAGGGATGGTAGCGTTAGTTTTATCCTCCGGCTTGTGACACTTCTCTGTGTCTTCGAAATCCGGTAAGAAGTATTTAGCATCTTCGTATTTGCGGACCTCGTTCACAGAGAACGGGTTCAGTTCTCCCGTCACGGTATACTCGAAACCATCCTTAAAATACTTCATACACTGATGTTGTGTAGAAGGGATGATGTTGTACTCGAGTAACCATGGTCGGCCGAACAAAGCGTTGTAGCATGTCTTGGCATCTATGACGTGGAACTTAATGTCCGTGACGAGTAGCCCGAAGCGTAGTGTCAGTATCACAGATCCAAGAGTTTTTGACGATTGGGAGTCGAACCCGGAGATGGTGATCTTGTCCCGAGCAAGGTGCTGGACGCTCATGCAGATTTCTTTCAACACCCGCACATTGAGTAGGTTAACAGACGACCCGTTATCGATCAGGATTTTGCCTATCTTTATATCATGGCAGTATCCCGAGACATAGAGAGGGCGATTGTGTTCGCACGTCCCAAGTAGAAGGTCTTCATCGCCAAAAGTAACATCGGCCGTGTGCACTTCCTCCACTTCATCCTTCATCTTTTCATCGGCCAGGCATGCTTGGAATTGTTCTGGGTCTTGGAGCGCCTTAATTAACGAATCTCTCGCCTCTTTTGATAGCAAAAGGGCGCCAAGAATGCTGAGCTGTGAGGGCAGCTTCCTCAGATGTGCTAAGACGTTGTAATCCACCTTATTCTTCTGTGGTGGGTCTTTGGCAGCTAGCTCTTCCACCACTTGGTCATCTAAGACGATATCTTCAGTGGCCTTTTCTTTCCCTTTATCTTTTTTGTTCGAGGGTCCGAGGTTCTTTTCGGGCAGCATGCGATTACGTAGCCGGATATTTTCGCAAACCTTCGGTTCTTCTTCTTTTCTTGAGGCGGACTCTTTAAAGAGGGGGGCAAGTTCTAGTTCTTCATCAGAATCACTCCCGAATATGGACACTTGTGATCTACCGGTGTTAACCATGCAACAATCGCCAGCAGTTCTTTTAAGCCCTTCGGTCATATTTCTTTGCTCTCGACGAGTTTTACGCTTTTCCCGCTTAAAGTGTTGTCGATGAGCAACATATCCTTGCCACCATCTATCGAAAGCTTTGCACTCTTGAGTGGGGTGCGAAATCTTTTGATGATATAAGCAATAGGAGGGGTGCGTTTCCATTTCACCAGTGATGTTTCCTTCAGAGGATGGTAGCTTCATGCCCATTGATATGGCCTTAGCAAACTTTTTCCTCATCTTGAATTGGCTTTTGTCGGTAGCGGAAGTGTTTAGCTCCAGCGGGATTGTTTCAGCTCTTTCATCAAGTCACTGGCGCTTGGCCCTTTCCAATATAGCCGTCTCGCGTTCTCGATCAGCTTTACTTTTCAATTGAGCTTCGTTGAGGAATGCGTCAATTTCCTCATCTGATGGCCCCAGGACTTTTGGTTCAGGATCTGCCCCCAGCATTTCAGTGCAAGGAGTCTCCTCCTCGTTTGTGGCCGAATGGGAAATCATATGACAGCTCGCCACATATTCCTTGGATTCATCCGATGAACCTCCTTCCTCATCTTCTTCTTGAAAAACGTGATTGAGGAATTCTTGGAGCGTAATGGGAGTCCGTGGCTTTTGATTGTATTCCTCCAGCGCGTCAATTTGTTTTTGCAGGTCCGTGCGCTTGTCGCCAGGTTTCACGGGCTTCTTAGATTTCTTCTTCTTCTTTTTTGAAGGTTTTGATGGCTGGCTGCAAGTGCTTGAACCACCACCATCGGTCTTTGGAGTTGGACGTGGCTTCAGCATCCCTTCAATGACCTGAGGTTCCAAGGGATTCTTCCACTTGATCGCTGGACATGTCTGAAGATCATTTAGCATCCTCTTTGTCTTGGCTGATAATACAACCTCCCAAGGAGCTTCTTCAATGACGGAGCATGTTGCCCCTGGCGTATTCGTCCCCTTAGAGGTGTGGGGCTATGGGGGATTCACCTTCCATTTGTCAGATAACGCGAACTTGCCCTGTCGGTATTGGTTTTCAAGCCAATTCTTGAAAACGTAGCAATCTTCGATCGGATGGCCTAGTACTCGATGATAAGGACAGTAGTTGGGCTCGTTGACGTCATTTGGTGCAACGGACGTTTTGGATCCGGCAGATTTATGAGTCTGTTGCGCAACGCCAGCTCGAATAACCTTCTCGTTTTATCGCGGGGAAAGGAATAAGGACGTCCCATCCTATCCTCAAGGGGCACGTACGTGCGTATATTACTTTGACGAGCAACTGGCTTCGAGTCGCTCGGTTGTTGTTGAGCATTAGCGACGACGATCGCTTTTCCTTTCCCTTTGTTATTTCGGGAGTCCGGCCTTGGAAGAGGGGGTTTATGGCCCATTTGATCCATTTGCGCTAGTTTGTCAATCAAGGCCTGGAAGGTAATTGGCTTGAAAAACATCATAAATTGTGAGATGGTTGCTTGCGGATCAAGGGTTCCCACAAACATACCCACCGCGGGTGCTTCTTCAATGCGCTGCTCACACTTCGACCATAAGTTCCGCCATCGTATAGCGTACTGAACCCACGTCTCGCCGGGTTTTACCCTGGCGTTAATCAGTGCCGTCATAGGGGTACGTTCACTGGCGCTTGCAAAACGCTGAGTAAACAGCAGCTCCATCTCCGCGAAGGTTTTAATAGAGTCGTTCGGGAGCTCAGAGTACTATTCAAACGCCGTATCTGATAAGCTTCCAACAAACTGGCGAAGCAACAGCTTGTCATCACCGCCGGTGTTGCCGCAGAGTGCCCTGAACTGGGCAACATGCTGGTGAGGATTGCCCGTCCCCCTGTAGACATGGAACTTGGGAATTGTGTAACCGGGTGGGTACTTGATTTGATCGTACCAACTTGGATATAGCCGCCCCGTTTTTACGACCTGACCAGCCGCTTCGGTCGCATGATGAACCCGTATTTGCTGGGCGATGTACTCATCCAAATCAGCTTTGGAGATTGTATCCTCCTTGGCTATCGACAGAGCTGGTGGAGGATTTGATGTTTCTCCCCTATCGTCTCCAAGGACGATCGGGGGCTCTTCAGCCGGAGGATCTTGTTGTATCATCATCCCTATCATGTCTTGGAAGAGGAGGCCCATACGCTGTATGTTGGCTGCTTGTTCAGCAGCCTCTTTGTCCTTCTTCTCCAATATCCGACGAAAGAATTCGGCATCGGTTTCTTCCTCTTGGCGTTCATCCGAGGACGTTTCAAGGTTTTCTTTTGGCCCGGTAAGTGCAGCCATAGCATTCATCATTTCTTGGAGCTTTTGCTGTTGCTCCTGTGCCTTGGTCACTGATCGGGTGAGCGGTCGATGACCCATAGATATGCGGCTATCTTCTTTACCAGATGCCACATAGACGGTATGAACTATTATGCCCCCTGACTTAGGGCGTTTGGGTTCATCACCTCTGATATCTATCGCCGACGCGGGGGGTTTCTCCGGCCTTCTTCTTTTGTGGGCCGTTGAAGTTGAAGGGGCCGTTGCAGTGGGCACCCTAGCGATTGTTGTCCCTTGCTGTTCAATAGAACGGTCTTTTCCTTTTTACACCTTCGCCTTCTTTTGCTGACGAGAGTGATCTGGGTTGATCACAGAGTCTTGAACCCTCCGCCAAACTTTATAAATTCTTGAGGACAGCCGTTGAGGGGGCTGTTCTTGTTTTGTTTCCGGAACTCTCTCCGCAGGTGAAGGAGATCTTTTCAGTGTAGCGGTTGGAGAGTTCTTGCGTACCCTCCTCAGCAGTTCAAAGCTGTTCCCAGTTGGAATAGCAGCGTTGACTTCCGCCACTGGAGCCGGTGGAGTTAGCCCTGAGGGGGAGTTGCCCCCTGCCTTCCTCACTCGTTGCCAATGGCGACGTCGAGCATGACGAGCCGTTGGGACTGGCTCGGAGATTGAAACATCTTCTTTTTGCCCCCTGTTTGAATGAGGCGTCGCTGGTGTTAACCTCTTAAAGACTGAGGTTGTCTTTTGAGGGGTGATATTCAACCTGTCGAAGACGGATCCTCGAGCAGGGGCAGGAGCAGGAATCGTCAGTCTTGAAAAGACTGACTCTTTGATAGGGGAAGCTGCCTTGACGACTTCTGGAGCAGCAGTTATTGCTTTCCTTGGGACAGCCAGTTTAGAGTTCTGATTTTGCCTGGTGAAAACAGAGGCTGATGATTTGATAGTGGGCGACCCGTTGACAGGGGTCGTCGTAGCAGTGAGCCGGTCGAAGACCGACTTTTTGTTCACTTCCGGTGCAGGTATTGGCATAGGGAAGCTTGTAGGTGGGATCATGGTCCCGAAGAACAGGCCAGTGGTGGCTTGGGTCACCTGGCCTACCGGCAGAGCGAGGAAGGAAGCCGCTTGGGGCTTATTTGCTACACCTCCCGGTGAGGTGGAGCATCCTTTGCAGTGGCACTTCGAGCAGTTGGTGCAATTAGAGGCCATTGAATCTTGAGTTCTGCGCCAAGCAAAAGACCAAATCTTAGTAACTTAAAATCCAGAGGCAACCGTTAACAAACCGCGATTGGTTCGCGAAGACGACACATGAAGTGTGGAGTGGAAAGAGGAAGAGGTCCCACCGGACGTGCCAGAATCTGTTCCCCTCCGAAAGACGGTGCACAAGACTGCGAAGTCCTGACGCTGAGATTCGGGGCAGATGCTATATGGTTTTATCCGTCCACCTCTCCGAAGATGCCAAGTTGATTTATGGCACCGTGTATCGGAGGTTTAGACGGATGAGGCCGATGTAGCAGACTTTGTCAGATTCCCCCTCGCTTGAGGGGTTTTTGATTGTGGGGATGCTCTTCCCTGCAGGCGCAAGCCCCTGCAGTTAATTACGCTACCGCATCGCGGTAACAACTATCTCCTTCTCCAGAATTTTACTTCGTGTCGTGTGTGTTTGTTTTGTTTGTGGTTGCCCGTGGATTGTATACGGAGACTGAATAATGCCGTCGCCCGTAGGACGTGAATTAGTCCAAATCCGTATTTACTTAGATTCGGGTTTGGTGTTTTTAGTTTAAGGATGCATTAGTAACGTTGCGGCTAAGATCAACTTAAACGTTCGTTAAGGATACGATAGTCCTGTTTGAGTCTAAGATCAACTTAACGGGATCGTCTAGATCCATTTCCAGTTTAGGGACATGGTGGTCCATTTAATATATGGCTGTCGGGACCCGTCACCTCTCTGACGACGTTGAAGGATTACAACGATAGGTGTCAGAGGAGTTCGGAGATGTACCCTTGAACCACAGTTGATCGGGGGCCTTATAGTCCAATTTGGGACTAAAGTCTGTTTAAATGTTTAAGGATGCGTTAGCCTTATTTGAGGCTAAGATCAACTTAAACGGGACCGTTTAGATCCGACAAAAGAGCATTTGGAGGCTCTATTGTTCCAGTTTAGGGACGTAGTGGTCTATCGGTAGTTTAGGGACGTTGCGGTCCATACTCCAGTTTAGGGACGTGGTGGTCCATGTTCCAGTTTAGGGACGTGGTGGTCCGACATTAGTTTAAGGACGTTTCGGTCCAATACCAGTTTAAGGACGTAATGGTCCAACATTCCCGTGTTTGGAACACATATTAGTTTAAGGACATTTCGGTCCAATACCAGTTTAAGGACGTAGTGGTCCACGAGTTTAAGGACCCCGCAGTCCGTATCGATGTGTGGTCGTCGGGACCCATCGCCTCTCTGACGTCGTTGAAGGATTACAACGAGAATTGTCAGAGGAGTTCGGAGATGTACCCTCGAACCGGATGTAAATTGATTTAAGAGAGCAATTTTGCTCAGTCAATTTAATTTAAGGACTTACGGTCAAAATTGGGCTAAGTCCAATTAAAAATATTAAACATTTTATTTGCTTTTGGCCTTTGTCTGGGCTTTCCCCTTTTTAGAATAATGCATAGCATTACTTTAGGCCATTTATGCCTATTTTGACTGGGCTCTACCCTTCTTATTATAATGCAGAGCATTTGTTTTGGTCCATTGGACCTCTCAATTGGGCTCTCCCCTTTTAAATAATGCATAGCATTTTTGTTATTTTGTTTGGGCTCTGCCCATTTATAAATGATGCAGAGCATCAATTTAATTAGGCCTGCTTGGTCTTTTTGATTTGGGCCTGGCCCTTTAGGAAATGCATTGCATTTTCAGGCGCTTTGCGCCAACCAGAGAGCGCAAGCGCTTGTGATGATGACACGTGTCATGCAAGCGCAGTGCGCTGCGCTAGTGCGCCGCGCTTGCGCTGCTGACACGTGGCGCACCTTGGTAAGTTGCGCCAATTACAGAGAGCAAAGCTCTATCTCAAAGCTCATAGCGCAAGTGATTCAGATGCTGACACGTGGCGCTTTCCCAAGAGCGCAACAGCGCAGTTTGGAAGTGCAGAGCACTAAGAATCTTTTAGATTCAAGAACAGAAGTGCAGAGCACTATTTGATTTCTTGATCTAATTTAGATCAAAGAAAAATAAGTTTTTCTTTTTGTTTCAAGAACCAGAGGTTCAAAAAAGTGCAAAGCACTAATTTTATTTTTGTTGCTTTCTTGTTTTTAAAGAACCAGTGGTTCATAAGAAGTGCAAAGCACTGTTTATTATGTGAGGAACATCGATCTGGTTTTTAGATCAATGATTTATTAAAAGAGATTTCTTCTCTCTCGTGAAGGTTTTTACCTTTTTCTTTGAAATTTTCTCAGGATTTTCTCTCTGTTTGAAACTCTTGACCTTTTTCAAGAAAAAGTTCCTCTCGTTTTTTTTTTGAATTGAGGTCTGGGGTCTCTTTTATAGTGTCCATAAATTAGTTAATTTTGTTGAAGAGATCTTTCTCTGAGTGATTTGGGGAATTTTCTCCACCGTTGAATCTTTGATCCAAGGGCTTCTGTTTTACAGAAGAAAATCTTCTTGTTTTAACAAGAACATAAAAGATTTCTTTAGAATTTTAATTCTGTTTGGCGCAAATGCCCTAACGCGTGACACGTGTCGCGCGACGCACAGCGCAGCGCGACTGCGCTAGCGCATCTGCGCGTGACACGTGTCGCGCGACGCACAGCGCAGCGCGACTGCTCTAGCGCATCTGCGCTGACACGTGTCGAGCGGCGCACAGCACAGCGCGACTGCGCTAGCGCATCTGCGCTGACACGTGTCGCGCAGCGCAGTGCCTGCGCAACTGAAGCGGTGCTTCCTTTAATTTTTCTTAAAATAGAGCTTTGCTCTGATTGGGCGCGTCTTCTTGGGCGCTGCGCTGACGTATCAGCGCCTGACATATGGCGCGTTGCGCCCGAGATTTGAAACGTTGCTTCAAAATTTTGAATTTTGAATTTCAACAGAGCTTTGCCCTGATTGGGCGAAACAGAAACCGATAGGCAGAAAGACCCTTCAGTCCATGTGGAGTCAAGCTCAGACAGCGAGAAAGAGCCGACTTTCCGCCCCAGGACCGCAGAGCAAGAGCTATTTCAAGAGCTCTGAAAACAGCTCAGGAGCTAAGATAAAGAGATGTCCAAGCTTTACTCCAAAATTGACGACTTGACGAATGTCGTGATGCGGCTTACGACTCAAATTGCCCGGACGCCATCAAATCAAGCATAAGTTTCCACTCATGAGCCAGGTGATAATGGCTAGAAGCAACTAATGCCTGTCCCATGTTCCCGCCAAAAATTTCTGCATAAAAGAGCCCAAGGCTTGCAGCGATACGCTTAAGAAAATGTGAACCTGTATTTTCCGGGCTGTATTTTGATAAACTGCTGAATGAGAAACAACTAAATTCTAATGGTATTGAAAGCATCTCGAAAAAACCTTCGATTTTATATATTATGGGCCTCATAATTCATCCGGGATCAAAAGTTATGAGCAAATGTCTATGCACATGTGATCTAAGGAAGAAGATGTGAACCAGTATTTTCCGAGCTGTATTTTGACAAACTCCGAAATGAGAAAAAGCTAAATTCTGATGGTATTGAAAGTATCTCGAAAAAACCTTCGATTTGATATATTATAGGCCTCATAATTCATCCGAGATCAAAAGTTATGAGCAAATGTGCTATGCACGTGTAATCTAAAGTAATGCTCTACTACATGGGGAATGCATTTTTTAGTCCCACATCGGGAAAAGGAGAGATGACTTCTCTACCACTCCCATATAAATAATAGGGGATACCTCTTAGAAATGGTAGAGTTAAATCCTCAAAGGAGCTTAGGTCTCCATAGGAGCTTAGTTCTCCATATATAGAAACCCTGCTTCTCCTCATAATGCGCATGTGCGCTACGTGCAACGCACGTGTGCCCGTCACGCGCGCACCACGTGCAACGCACGTGCGTACCACATGAGAATATTTAATAATATTAAAAGGAGCTTAGTTCTCCATATATGGAAGCCCTGCTTCTCCTCATAATGCGCATGCGCGCTACGTGCAACGCACGTGTGCCCGCCACGTGCGCACCACGTGCAACGCACGTGCGCACCACATGAGAACATTTAATAATATTAAAAGGAGCTTAGTTCTCCATATATAGAAGCCCTTCTTCTCCTCATAATGCGCATGTAAGCTACGTGCAACGCACGTGTGCCCGCCACGCACGCACCACGTGCAACGCATGTGCGCACCACATGAGAACATTTAATAATATTAAAAGGAGCTTAGTTCTCCATATATAGAAGCCCTGCTTCTCCTCATAATGCGCATATGCGCAAGCTCCATGTGTGCTACGTGCAAATATGAGCGCCCAACACGTGCGACGCACGTGCGCCCAACACGTGCGACGCACGTACGCGAACGCAAAGAACCATTTTTCAGCAGCGAGAAGCTTAAGCTCCAGCCTGTTCTTCCCCCTAATGAGTGAGACATGGTTCAAAGGGTATATCCCTCCACACCTTCGATATATGACACTGTAATCTCTCAATGTCGTCGGAGAGATGGTGGGTCCCAACGACCAATGATCCTTCTTTCTAAAATAAAAAAAAAGAAAAGGGATAGACACAACACAGAGAGACAAAAACATAGAAATAAAGAGAGAACTCCTCTAAAGAATTTTAAGAAGAATTCAGAAAGGAAAAAAAAGGTAAAACCTTTATAAAAAGAAGAATTTCTTCTGAATAGATCATTGATCTAAGAATAAGATCAAGAATCTTCAATAAAAGATATAATAAATAACAAAGGTATTGCCTTTTTATGAACCATTGGTTCTGAAATCTTAAAGATTCTTTTCTTGAATCCAAAATTGGATCAAGATATTAAAGCAGTGCCTTGCACTTGTAAATCTGCACTGTTGCACTCCTGGGTTGGTGCAAGCCACCAGAGAGCGCCACGTGTCAGCACCAGAATAACTTGCGCTATACGCTTTTAAAATAGAGAATTGCTCTCTGAAATTGGCGCAACTCACCAGAGCGCGCCACGTGTCAGCAGCGCAACAACGCAGCGCACTGCGCTTGCGCTCACTAGAGTGTGACACGTGTCACCTCCACATGCGCTTGCGCTCAATAATTGACGCAAAGCGCCTGACAGGCCACATGGACACTGTCAGTTTGATTAATGCACTGCATTATTTACAGAAGGGCCAAGCCCAATTAAAAAGGGCCTAACAGGCCTAATAAAATGCCATGCATTATTTTAAAGAAGGGCAGAGCCCAAACAAAAACAGATGCTGCGCATCATTTAAAAGGGACAGAGCCCAAATAAAAAAGGCCTAGCAGGCCAAAAGAAAATGCAGTGCATTATTAAACAGGGGCAAAGCCCTAGCACAGGCCTAATAGGCCAAAGATAAAAACGTTGAATATTCTCAACTGAACTTAGCCCAATCATGGTCGTAAGTCCTCAAATTAAATTGACTGAGCAAGATTGCTCTCTTAAATCAATTTACATCCGGTTCAAGGGTACATCTCTGAACTCCTCTGACACCTATCGTTGTAATCCTTCAACGATATCAGAGAGGTGACGAGTCCCGACAACCACACATTAATACGGACTGTGGGGTCCTTAAACCCATGGACTTATGTGTCCTTAAACTAATGGACTAATGTGTCCTTAAACACATCTATATGGACTATGGGGTCCTTAAACCCATGGACTAATGCGTCCTTAAACTAATATCCGTCCCTAAAATGGGAATGATGGACCACCATGTCCCTAAACTGGCAATGGACCACCATGTCCCTAAACTGGCAATGGAGCCCCAAATGCTCTTTTGTCGGATCTAAACGATCCCGTTTAAGTTGATCTTAGCCTCAAGTATGGCTAACGTATCCTTAAACCTTCAAACAGACTTTAGTCCCAAATTGGACTCTAGATCCCCCAACCAACTTTGGATCAAGGGTACATCTCTGAACTCCTCTGACACCTATCATTGTAATCCTTCAACGTCGTCAGAGAGGTGACGGGTCCCGACGACCATATTTTAAATGGACCACTATGTCCCTAAACTGGAACAATAGAGCCCCCAATTGCTCTTTTGTCGGATCTAAACGATCCCGTGAAGTTGATCTTAGTCTCAAACTGGACTAACATATCCTTAATAAACGTTTGAGTTGATCTTAGCCTTAAATATGGCTAACGTATCCTCAAACCAAAATCCCAAACCCAAATCTAAGAAAATACGGATTTGGAATAATCCACGTCCTACGGGCGACGACATAAATTAGTCTCCGTATACAATCCACGGGCAACCACAAACAAAACAAACACACACGACACGAAGTGAAATTCTGGAGAAGGAGAAAGTTGTTACCACGAAGCGGTAGTGTAATTAACTGCAGGGGCTTGCGCCTGCAGGGAAGAGCGTCCCCACAATCAAAAACCCCTCAAGTGAGGGGGAATCTGACGAAGTCTGCTACATCGGCCGCATCCGTCTAAACCTTCGATACACGGTGCCATAAATCAACTTGGCATCTTCGGAGAGGTGGACGGATAAAACCAAATAGCATCTGCCTCGAAGTTTAGTGCCAGGACTTCGCAGTCACGTCGCGCCGTCTTTCGGAGGGGAACAGATTCTGGCACGCCCGGTGGGACCTTTTTCTCTTTCCACTTCACACTTCGTGTGTCGTCTTCGCGAACGAATCGCGGTTTGTTAATGGTTGCCTTCGGGTTTCAAGTTACTAAGATTTGGTCTCTTGCTTGGCGCAGAAATCAAACAGCAATGGCCTCCAAGTGCTCAAACTGCTCCAAATGCCAATGTAACCCACGCTCCGCCTCACCTGGAGGTGTGGCTTATGGGCCTCAAGCGGCCTCCATCCTTGCTTAACCTGTGGAACAAGTGACTCAGGCCACCACCGGTCTGTTTTTCGGGACCATGCTCCCGCCAGCAAGCTTCACCATTCCAGTGCCCGTACCGGAAGCGCAAAAGAAGTCGGTCTTCGACCGGCTCACTACTACCACGACCCCTCTCAACGGGTCGTCCAATGTCAAGCCGGCAGCCTCGGTCTTTACCAGGCTGAACCTGAACTCCAATGGGCCGGCGAAGAAGCCCATCACCCCTGAAGTGGCCACCCCGAGGAAAACAGCCATCTCTGCTCCTAAAATCTTCAAGACGGCTTCTCCTGCTAAAGAGTCAGTCTTTACAAGGCTGACTATTCCGGCTCCCGTTCCTGCTCGAAGGTCTGTTTTTGACAGATTGGATGCCGCTACCCAAAAGATATCAGTCTTCACGAGGCTGGCACCAGCGGCGCCTCATATGGACAAGGGGAAAGACAAAACCATCCCCATCGCCGAACCAACTCCAATCGCACGACACGCTCGATGTCGCCACTGGCGCCGAGTAAGAAAGGCCGGGGGCAACTCCCCTTCTGGGCTAACTCCACCGGCTCTAATGGTGGAAATTAATGCTGCTGTTCCAACTGGGAACAGCTTTGAACCGCTAAGGAGGGTACGCAAGAACTCTCCGAGAAAAGATCTCCTCCACCTACGGAGAGTGTTACAGAAACAAAGCCGGAGCAGCCCCCTCAACGGCTGTCTTCCAAAATTTACAAGGTCTGGCGACGGGTTCAGGACTCCGTAATCGATCAAGATCACTCTCGCCGGCAGCATGGGGTGAAAGTTCAGGAAGAAAAGAACCGTCCTGTCAAACAACAAAGGACGACAACCACTTGGGTGCCCACTACAACGGCTCCCTCCACGTCGACTACTCAAAAGAGAAGAAGGTTGGAGAAAGTCACCACGCCTGCGGCAAATGTCAAAGGCGGTGAGCCCAAACGCCCTAAGTCTGGGGGCATTGTAGTCCATACCGTCTACATGGCGTCCGGGAAAGAGGACAGCTGTACATCTACAGGTCATAGACCGCTTACACGGTCGGTGACTGAAGCTCAAGAGCAGCAGCAGAAGCTCCAAGAAATGATGAATGCGATTGCCGCACTCACTGGGCCAAAAGAAAGCCCCGAAGCGTCCTCAGATCAACGCCAGGAGCAAGAAACTGACGCTGAATTCCTTCGCAGGATATTGGAAAAGAAGGATAAAGAGGCTGCGGAACAAGCAGCCAATATAAAACGAATGGCCCTTCTGTTCCAGGATATGATGGGTATGATGATCCAGCAGGATCCTCCTACTGAAGATCCTCCGATCGTCCTTGAAGATGACAAGGGAGAAACGTCAAATCCTCCACCGGCTCTTTCAATAGCCAAAGAGGAGACAATTTCCAAAGCTGACTTGGACGAATATATAGCTCAGCAAATACGGGTTCTCCAGGCAACTGAAGCAGACTGTTAAATTGTCAGAACGGGGCGACCATATCCGAGTTGGTATGATCAGATTAAGTACCCGCCGGGCTATACAATACCGAAATTCCATGTCTATAAGGGGACTGGCAATCCCCATCAACATGTTGCCCAGTTCAGGGCTCTCTGTGGCAATACCGGCGGTGATGATAAATTGTTGCTTCGCCAGTTCGTCGGCAGCTTGTCGGAGACAGCGTTCGAATGGTACTCCGAACTTCCGAATGACTCCGTCAAAACCTTCGCTGAAATGGAATTGTTGTTTACCCAGCATTTCGCAAGCGCCAGCGAGCGTACTCCAATAACAGCTTTGATTAATGCGAGAGTAAAGCCAGGCGAGACTTGGGTTCAATATGCTATCTGATGGCGGAACTTGTGGTCGAAGTGCGAACAGCGCATCGAAGAAGCGCCAGCAGTGGGCATGTTCGTGGGCACCTTAGATCCTCATGCAAATATTTCACAGTTCATGATGTTCTTTAAACCGACCACGTTCCAGGATTTAATTAATAAGCTAGCCCAGATGGATCAAATGGGTCAGACCGTCTCCTCCGAAGCCGGAGTCCCGAAACGACAAGGGTAAAGGGAAAGTGACTTTCGTTGCGAACACCCAACGGTAGCCCAGTGCCCCGAAGCAAGCAAATCAACTGGAAGAGAGACGGCGGTATTATAAGGAGAAAATAAAGCGCCCTTACTCATTCCCACGGGATAAAACGAAGAGGCTGTTCGAGCTGGCGATGCACAATAGGCTTATCTATCTCCCGAATCCAAGGAGACCACCGCAACCCAGCGAGGTGAATAATCCCAACTATTGCCCTTACCACCAAACGGTAAGTCACCCGATCGAGGATTGCTTTGTCTTTAAGGGATGGATCGAGAATCAGTACCTACAAGGCAAGTTTGCGCTGTCTGAAAAGTGGAAAGTAAACCCACCACAGCCGCACACTCCAAAGAAGATGGACACACCGGGGGCAACTTGTTCTTTTATTGAAGAAGCTCCATGGGAGGTCGTGCTTTCCGCCAAAACCAAAAAGATGCTGAATGATCTCCAGACATGCCCGGCGATCAGGTGGAAGAACCCGTCGGAACCTGAGATCATCGAAAGGATACTGAAACCGCGCCCAACTCCAAGGATTGGTAGGGATAGCCAAAGTGTTCATACCCAGCCGTCGAAATCTTCGAAAAGAAGAAGAGATCCAAAAAGCCCGTGAAACCTGGCGACAAGCGCATGGACCTACAGAAACAAATCGACGCACTAGAAGAGTACAATCAGAAAGCGCGAACCCCAATCACGCTCCAAGAGTTTCTCAGCCACGTCCTTGAAGACGGAGAGGATGGAGAAGACTCATCAGATGGATCTGAGAATTACGTGGTAAGTTGTCATGTGATCTTTCACTCATTGATAAATGATGAAGAGGCTCCTTGCACCGAGAAACCGGGGACGGGTCCTGGACCAGAACTTCTATGGCCGTCAGATGAGATGATCGATGCCTTCCTGAATGAGATTCGTCTGAAAAGTAAAGCCAATCAGGAGCGTGAGATGGCCATATTGGAAGGAGTCAAACGCCGGCGACTAGACGAAAGGGTCGACGCACTCCCGTCAAATCAAAAGACATCCGCTGCCGATAAGAACAAATTCAAGACGAGGAAAAGGTTTGCTAAAGCCATATCAATGGGAATGAAGCTACCGCCCTCTGAAGAAAACATTGCCAGTAAAGCAGAAACGCACCCTTCCTACTGCTTATATCATCGAAAGATTTCGCACCCCACCAAAGAGTGCAGAGCTTTCAATAAATGGTGGCAGGGGTACGTTGTTCACCGGCAACATTTTAAGCAAGAGAAGCGCAAAACTCGTCGGGAGCAGAAAAGTACGACCGAGGAGCTTAGAAGAACTACCGGCGATTGTCGCATGGTTAACGCCGGGAAAGCGCAAGTTCTCACATTTGGGAGCGACTCTGACGAGGAAATGGCTCTTAGCCCTCTCTTTAAAGAGTCCAACTCGGGAAAAGAGGAAGAGCCGAAGGCCTGCGAAAATATTCGGCTGCGTAATCGTACATTACCCGAAAAGAATCTTGGACCCTCAAATAAAAAAGATAAGGGGAAAGAAAAGGTCTCTGAGGATATCGCCTTAGATGACCAAATCATAGAAGAGCTAACCGCCAAGGATCCGCCAAAGAGAAATAAGATGGACTACAACGTTCTGGCACATTTGAGGAAGCTACCTTCGAAGCTCAGCATTCTCGATGCCCTCTTATTATCAAAAGAAGCAAGGGATTCATTGATTAAAACGCTGCAGGACCCAAAGCAATTCAGCTTTTCTCGCCGAAGAAAAGATAAAGGACGAGCTAGAAGAAGTGCGCACAGCCGACGTCACTTTCGGTGATGAAGACCTCCTCCTTGGGACGTGCGAACACAATCGTCCCCTCTATGTCTCAGGATATTGCCATGATATAAAGATAGGCAAAATCTTGGTTGACAATGGCTCTTCTGTCAATCTCCTCAATGTACGGGTGTTGAAAGAAATATGCATGAGCGTCCAGCACCTCGCTCGGGATAAGATCACCATCTCCGGTTTCGACTCTCAATCATCCAGGACTCTCGGGTTTGTGATACTAACGCTGCGCTTTGGGCTACTCGTCACGGAAATTAAATTCCACGTCATAGACGCCAAGACATGTTATAATGCTTTGCTCGGCCGGCCATGGTTACATGAGTACAACATCATCCCTTCTACACAGCACCAGTGTATGAAATATTTTAAGGATGGTCTCGAGTATACCGTGACGGGAGAACTGAACCCGTTCTCCGTGAACGAAGTCCGCAAGTATGAAGATGCAAAATACTTCTTACCAGATTTTGAGGACACAGAGAGATGTCACAAGCCGGAGAACAAAGCTAACGCCACCATCCCTGTCTTCGGGAGTGATACCGAGGTGGAAGAGGAGATAGTTTATTCAGGTCCACCCCAACACAACAAGCCAGGACCGTCCGCTCCTACGTTGATCTTTGGTAGTGACTCGGAAGATGAGGGCCATGCTATATTCTCCGCTCGGCCTTCAATACGAACATCCGCTGACGAAGAGCAAAGTCTGCAAGTCGCCATGGTTCCACTTAAGCATCATAAAGAACTGGACGCGCTGGATACCTACAGTGCAGAGGAGTTGCGAACGTTCTATGTCCATCCCAGGCGAGAAGGCGAAAAAGGCAATTCTATTCTACCGCTCTGAAGAAACCAAAGTGGAGAAAGAAGTCTGGCACGGTGCGGATCCTACGCTTGACAGGCTCCAGCCCATTCGTCTGCCTAGGTACTATACAGAAGGCTTGAAAAAGCTGTTGAAGCGTAAGGGGATACCCTTCAAACAGACCGTTCGAAAAACTAAGTTCTACGACAGGGTCTGGAACGTTCCCGGAACTCAGCACAAGTTGCCTAGTGGAAGGATGGAAACAATTGGGCTTGGATATATTCGATCCAAGAAACGAGAGCTACTCCGCGATTGTTACGTCGTACATGACTTCAATGGAGAAGGGGATGCTCAATGGGAGGGCGCTAATCCTGAACCAGAAAAAGTTCCTGATGCAAAAGTGCCCAGTCCGTCGTTCGAAGAATAAATGGACAAGCTTATACGGGAAGTTGGTCAAAAGGTCCAAGATGACCACAACCGCGAAATGGCCATCTACGAGAAAGCCAGGACGCAGTGCCTCCTCTAACAGGCTGTGAAAGACGAAAGTGCCGCTCCCTGTCAACCTGTTGTTAAAAAGGCCCGACGCAGAGGCAGAAACAAGTCAAAAAGTGAAAAAGGTGCTCGACAGCAACAAAGCGGGACCAAGAAGTCACGCGAGCGGAAATCAAGCGGTCCGGACCTATCTCTTATGAAGAAAATGAGTCGAGCATACTCTTTTCCTCGAGACAAGACGAAAAAGATACTTGACCTAGCCATAAAGCACCAAATGCTGACACTGCCGGAGTCTAAACACCCCGAACAAGCGGGCGAAGTCTCACACCCAAACTATTGCTCTTATCACAGGGTAATAGGCCATCCTCTCGAAGACTGCTTCACCTTCAAGAACTGGGTCGAAGATCAGTATCAGCTCGGCAAGTTCGCTCTATCTGACAGCTGGAGGGTAACGCCGCCACAGATGCATGAACCCAAAGCCACGAAAGCAGAACCAGATTCACATCGGTCTTCGAAGCGAGCCCGTACTTGTCATATGATAACAATATAAAAAGAAGAACCCGAGAATATGGATGACCTTCCCTGGTGCTTCGAAAACAGTAATGACGAGGTGATCTCAGAATTTCCACCAGCGCCGAAAGAGCTGGAAGATGGAATACATACTACTGCAGATAACTTCAAAAAAATTGAGTTAGGGACGGCGAGCGACCCGCGACCAACATCATCAGCGAGCTACTATCTGAAGAAAGGATGGCTGCGTTAAAAGACGTACTTATACAGCATAGAGATTACTTTACATGGAACTATTCCGAAATGCCAGGACTAGATCCAGAAATTGCTGTCCACAAATTGGCGATATCCCCGGACGTCAAGCCAGTCAAACAGGCGCCAAGAAGAATGCGGCTCGAGCTTGAAATGAGTATCAACGCCGAAGTCAAGAAGTTAATCGACTCTGGCTTCATCCAAGAGGTTCAATATCCTGATTGGATCGCCAACATCGTCCCGGTGATGAAGAAAAATGGGACGGTGCGCATATGTGTAGACTTTCGGGATCTCAATAAAGCCTGCCCGAAGGACGATTTCCCAGTGCTAGTCACCGAGCTGATGATAGATAACACCTCCACTCACGAGGTTTTCTCCTTCATGGACGGCTCATCCGGATATAATCAAATAAAGATGCATCCCGAAGACCAGAAGCACACCGCTTTCCGGACCCCTTTGGATATATTCTGCTACAAGGTGATGTCCTTCGGTCTAAAGAACGCCGGTGCCACTTATCAAAGGGCCATGACAAAGATCTTCGATGACCTTATACATGAAATCGTCGAATGCTATATCGACGACCTCGTGGTTAAGAGCAAATCATACGAGGAGCATTTAGAGCATCTGAAGACCATATTTCAACGTCTTCAATAGTATAACTTGAAGATGAACCCTCTCAAGTGCGCATTCGGAGTTTCCTTAGGCAAATTCCTAGGATTCGTTGTCCGACACCGAGGTATCGAGATAGATCCGTCAAAGATCAAGGCGATCATGGAAATGCCTCTGCCAAGAACTCTCAAGCAATTGCGGTCTCTCCAAGGGAAGCTCGCGTACATTCGGCGATTTATAGCCAATCTTTCAGGCAAGTGCCGTCCTTACAGCCACCTGATGAAGAAAGGAACCCCTTTCGTCTGGGATCACAAGTGCCAAGACGCGCTGGACGAAATTAAGCAGTATCTGCAGAATCAACCAGTGTTGGCTGCTCCGGTCAAGGGAAAGCCTCTCATTCTTTATACAACCGCCCTCGAAGGTTCTTTGGGTGCATTATGGGCACAAGAGAACGATCAAGGAAAAGAAAGAGCCCTCTATTACTTAAGTCGAGTTCTGCTGGGGGCAGAAAGCAATTACTCTCCCATCGAAAAACATTGCTTGGCGTTGATCTTCGCGATAACAAAACTCAGGCACTATGCATTGGCGCATGAAGTCCGTCTCATTTCGAAGGTGGACCCCTTTAAATACTTAATGTCAAAGGCCATACTGACGGGGATGCTCGCTAAATGGGCCCTGCTCTTGATGGAGTTCTCGATAACCTATCAATCTCTTAAGGCAGTGAAAGGCCAGGCCATCGCCGACTTCCTCGCTGAGCATCCGATACTTGCCGATTCTCCTCTGAATTGCGAGTTGCCAGACGAACATGCGTTTGATGCAACCGACGGTGGTGATACCCGATGGGAACTCTATTTTGATGGAGCGTCTTCCATGAAGAAGCGCAAACAAAGCACCCCTATAATCAAATCGGGGGTAGGCCTCATACTCGTAACTCCACAAGGAGGGATAATGCGCTTTGCTTTCTCCTTAACAGAGCCGAGGACGAACAATGAAGCCGAATACGAAGCTCTGATAGCAGGCCTCGAGATCGCCATCGACATGGGAATTGAAAACCTCCTCATATACGGAGACTCCCAACTGGTCGTTAGTCAAGTAAACGGCGACTACCAAACGTGCAAGCCAGAACTGGTAAAGTATGGCGAGAGAGTACAGCAACTGTTGACCCAAATTCCCTCCTACGTGCTGGAGAGCATACCGCGCGCGGAAAATAGCAAAGCGGATGCGTTGGCCAAGCTCGCTAAAGAACTAGCTGACGAGAACCTCGACGATGTAAGAATCGTGGTGCAAAGCCGTCGGGTCCTCGCACCGGCGAAAATATCTCCGGAATTATCTGAAGAAAAGGGAGCGACTGAGCAGACGACCCTGCAAATAAAAGACCAGGAAAAGGCTAAGGATTGGAGAGAAGTCTTTATAGACTACTTCAAATACCGTCAAACACCTGAAGATGCGTCCTCAAGACATCAGCTTATGAAACGAGCTCTGTCTTTCGCCTTCGTCAATGATAACAAAAGGCCGTTTGATTCTCTGTGGTTGAGATGCCTGGGACCCGACGAAGCGAAAAGAGTCGTTCAGGAAGTTCACGACGGACTATGCGGTTCTCACCAAGCAGGCCCGAAAATGAAGTTGAAAATCAAACGAATGGGCTACTATTGGCCCACGATGATTCAGGACTGCCTTGAGCATGCGAAGCAGTGCCACTCATGCCAGATTCATGGGGACTTCATCCATCAACACCCAAATCCTCTACATCCAACAGTGGCTAGCTGGCCATTCGAAATGTGGGGAACTGACATAATCGGCCCCATCGAACCAGCGTCGTCCAGGGGACACCGATTCATTTTGGCGACGACTGACTACTTCTCCAAATGGGCAGAAGCAGTACCGCTGAGGGAGGTGAAGACGGAGAATATCCTCCATTTCTTCAAGACGCACGTCATTTATCGGTTTGGAACTCCATGACGGATCATCTCCAATAACGGGCCAGCCTACAGAAGCCACAAGATCAGTCGCTTCGCGCAACAACACAACATAGACTGGAGATATTCCTCAGTTTATAATCCCCGAGCTAACGGTCTAGCTGAGGCTTTCAACAAGACCTTGACGAAGATCGTGAAGAAGACGGTGTTCCGAAATAAGAAGGACTGGCATGAGAGACTGCAAGAAGCTCTCTGAGCATATCGAACTACGTTCAAGACGGCCACGAACACAACGCCGTACGCGTTGGTATTCGGTATAGAAGCAGTACTCCCCCTCGAAATAGAATTACCCTCTCTACGAGTGGCAGTCTACTACGAGCTGACGGACAAAGAAAATGCTCACCTTCGGATTGAGGAGCTTGATGCCCTCGATGAAACCCGGCTCATAGCGCAACAAAATATGGAGGCTTATAAAGCAAAGATGACGCACTCATATAAAAGATTGACCAGGCCGAGGACATTCCGCCAAGGCGAACTCGTGCTAGTGGTCAAAAGACCTTTGATCCCCAATCGCGCCAAGCGGGGAAAATTCGAGCCGAACTATGAAAGCCCGTACATCATAGACAAGGTTTACCAGGGTGAAGCCTATCTACTTATGGATATGCACGGTGAAAGGCCTTTTAGGCCAATAAACGGTCGCTTCCTAAATAAATACTACGCTTAGTAAGTCACAGCCTAGGTCAATGATAGATGACGACGACTATGTCCGCTCGCTATCTTCCTAAACCCAAACTCTATAAGTAGTAACTGGCCTTCTTCAGCAATGGACCGAAACGTCCTTAAACTAATGATGGACCACTACGTCCTAAAACTAGCTAACGACCGAAACGTCTTTGAACTACTACCGCAGCATCCTCAGGCTGACGAGATAAATAAAAAAAAGAGAATAAAAAAATATTAAAAAATAAATAAATAAATAAATAAATAAAAACGGTATGCCTATAAGCAAAATGGGCACGGATGAAAACCCGAAAGGGCTCCGTGAGTAAAAACAGCAGGGCTACCGGCGAGTGTTCGTGAAAACCCGAAAGGGCGCGACCTCGTTAGAAAAAAAATAAAAAATAATATAAAAAAAGAAGACGGTATGTCCATAAGCAAAATGGGCACGGATGAAAACCCGAAAGGGCTCCGTGAGTAAAAACAGCAGGGCTACCGGCGAGTGTTTGTGAAAACCCGGAAGGGCGCAACCTCGTTAAAGGACACTTACAGGGTCCTCTCGACCTTGTAAGGAGAAACCACCCGCATGAGATCCTTACGACTCACAAGGGAGCAATACACTTAGGGATCCTCATGATTCCTAAGGAGAAATTACACTTGCGAGATCGTCACGACTCGTAAGGAGAACTCTCTTATGGGACCCTCACGGCTCGTAAGATTTGAAAGTCTTAAGTTACAGAGACCTAAATCTGTGCTTAAGCAACCCCCACAACCTTCGATATTGCCCTACAAGTGGTTCAATACTGACCCTTGTATACAATCCACGAACGCGAATAAACATTTCCCTAACAAAGTCCCACCCGTGACTAGGGATATGTCCATATGATGAACAGCCTTTGTAAGTCCTCTCGACTTATAAGAAGAAAACCCTTTTGTAGGATCTTTACGACTTACGGAGGAAAATGCACTTAGGAATCCTCACGATTCCTAAGGAGAAAACACACCTACAGGATCCTCACGACTTGTAGGGAGAAATACCTTTGTGAGACCCTTACGGCTCATGAAGTCAAAAGCCTTAGTCGACAGGACCCTAACCCTATTCGCTAAGCCACCTTTGTTCGACATCGACAGAGGCAAATGATGATTCGCTCCTGGCAACGTCCCAGTCATAGCGGTGTTGATGCCGAAATTGGTGTCTAATTCCAGGCTTACGGCGAAAAGATAGCAAGCCACACATGCATACAAAATAGCTGAAATGATGGGGCAAGTTGCAACAAAATCAGCAAGTAAAAATACATGAATGCAAAATAGCCGAAATGATTGGGCAACTCGCAATAAAAAGCAGCGAGTAAAAATAAAATAAATAGCCGAAATGATTGGGCACCGCGAAAAATAGCCGAAATGATGGGGCAATCGCGACTTTCGCGATATAAAGCTGAAATGATAGAGCATCGCGGAAATAAAACAATAATATAAAAAAAATGAATGAAACTTCTACCCTACAGGCGATATCACAGTAATCCCTGTATACAATCCAGGGGCACAAACAAAGAAGAAAACACATCTTTCCTCCCCATGCTCCATCAGAAAACGGAGCCAAGTCTTGACGGTAACTCATATAAAACCCGAAAGACACATTATCTCGATTCGCGTCGGCCCGCAGAGAAACTAATGTCTTTGCAGGAATACTCCGATTCGTTTCAACCTCAAGGAAACCAGTGTCCTCGACAAAATACTTCGACTCAGGGAAACTAGTGTCCTTGACGAGAACATCTTGATTCGCGTCGGCCCGCAGAGAAACCAGTGTCTTTGCAGGAATACTCCGATTCGTTTCAACCTCCAGGGAAATCAGTGTCCTTGGCAAATACCTCAATTCAGGGAAACTAGCGTTCTTGATGAGAGCTTCTTGATTCGCGTCGGCCCGCAGAGAAACCAGTGTCTTTGCAGGAATACTCCGATTCGTTTCAACCTCGAGGAAACCAGTGTCCTCGACAAAATACTTCGACTCGGGGAAACTAGCGTCCTTGACGAGAGCTTCTTGATTCGTGTGCCCGCAGAGAAACCAGTGTCTTTGCAGGAATACTCCGATTCGTTTCAACCTCCAGGGAAATCAGTGTCCTTGGCAAATACCTCAATTCAGGGAAACTAGCATCCTTCATGAGAGCTTCTTGATTCGCGTCGGCCCACAGAGAAACCAGTGTCTTTGCAGGAATACTCCGATTCGTTTCAACCTCCAGGGAAATCAGTGTCCTTGGCAAATATCTCAATTCAGGGAAACTAGCGTCCTTGATGAGAGCTTCTTGATTCGCGTCGGCCCGCAGAGAAACCAGTGTCTTTGCAGGAATACTCCGATTCGTTTCAACCTCGAGGAAACCAGTGTCCTCGGCAAAATACTTCGACTCAGGGAAACCAGTGTCCTTGACGAGAGCATCTTGATTCGCGTCGACCCGCAGAGAAACCAGTGTCTTTGCAGGAGCACTTCGATTTGTTTCAACCTCGAGAAAACCAGTGTCCTCGGCAAAATACTTTGACTCAAGGAAATTAGTGTCCTCGACGAGAGCTGCTCGATTCGACTCAACTCGTGAGGGAATTAGTGTCTTCGTGAGGACTTCCCGATTCGTCTCGACTTGCAAGATAAAGCCTTAGGCAGCGGGGATCAAAAAACATGTTTCCTAAGCACTGGAACCCTGCAAGTCGGTCCAAAGTGGACTCTTGCATACTATTCACGGGTCACACTCTCCGAAGTCGAATCTCGACAAGGAGGGAAACAACCGCTTACGGGTCCTCTCGACTCGTAAGAGGGAAAATTCTCTTATAGGATCCTTACGACTTATAAGAGAAAACGCACTTAGGAATCCTCACGATTCCTAAGGAGGAAATACACCTACGAGATCCTCTCGATCTGTAGGGAGAAGTCTTTGTGAGACCCTCACGGCTCATAAAGTTGAAAAGTCTTAGGTGGCAGATCCTAACCCTGTCTCCTAAGCCATCACTGCCCTACAAAGAGGTTAAGATAGACCATTTATGAGCCACACTTGCCAAAGCTACATGCCATTGAAATGGAGAACTTACTCATGAGCGTATAAACTACTTCACGCCAGAGTAAGACATAAAGAAATAGAAAGGTGCGGCTCATGGAGTTGAGAGTTTGGAACTATATCCCTTAAGAGCTGAGATTTGAGTCAATGATAAATGACGACGCTTGTGTCCGCTCGTTATCTTCTCAGATCAAGATTCTGAAAATTATATACCAACCCGAAACTGGTCATACGCCATGCATAACTCTGCACTACTTCACCCACGTATATACTTACGCGGGCAAAGTAGTGGGGAGCATTTGTTCCCGCCAAAAATTTCTGCACGATAGAGCCCAAGGCTGGCAGCGATACGCTTAAGAAAATGTGAACCTGTATTTTCCGGACTGTATTTTGACAAACTCCCAAATGAGAAACAGCTAAATTCTGATGGTATTCAAAGCATCTCGAAAAAACCTTCGATTTGATATATTATGGGCCTCATAATTCATCCGGGATCAAAAGTTAGGAGCAAATGTCTATGCACATGTGATCTAAGGAAGAAGATGCGAACCAGTATTTTCCGAGCTGTATTTTGACAAACTCCGGAATGAGAAACAGCTAAATTCTGATGGTATTGAAAGCATCTCAAAAAAACCTTCGATTTGATATATTATGGGCCTCATAATTTATCCGGGATCAAAAGTTAGGAGCAAATGTCTATGCATATATGATTTAAGGAAGAAGATGAGAACCAGTATTTTCCGAGCTGTGCACGTGTAATCGAAAGTAATGCTCTACTACATGGGGAATGCATTTTTTAGTCCCACATTGGGAAAAGGAGAGATGGCTTATCTACCACTCCCATATAAATAAGAGAGGATACCTCTTAGAAAGGGTAGAGTTAAATCCTCAAAGGAGCTTAGTTCTCTATAGGAGTTTAGTTCTTCTTATATAGAAGTCCTGCTTCTCCTCATAATGCGCATATGCGCTACGTGCAACGCACGTGTGCCCGCCACGCACGTACCACGTGCAACGCACGTTCGCACCACATGAGAACATTTAATAATATTAAAAGGAGCTTAGTTCTCCATATATAGAAGCCCTGCTTCTCCTCATAATGCGCCTGTGCGCTACGTGCAACGCACGTGTGCCCGCCACGCGTGCACCACGTGTAACGCACGTGCGCACCACGTGAGAACATTTAATAATATTAAAAGGAGCTTAGTTCTCCATATATAGAAGCCCTGCTTCTCCTCATAATGTGCATGTGCGCTACGTGCAATGCACGTGTGCCCGCCACGCGCGCACCACGTGCACACCACATGAGAACATTTAATAATATTAAAAGAAGCTTAGTTCTCCATATATAGAAGCCCTGCTTCTTCTCGTAATGCGCATATGCTCAAGCTCCATGTGCACTACGTGCAAATATGAGCGCCCAACACGTGCGACGCACGTGTGCGAACGCAAAGAACCCTTTTTCAGCAGCGAGAAGCTTAAGCTCCAACCTGTTCTTCCCCCCTAATGAGTGAGACATGGTTCAAAGGGTACATCCCTCCACACCTTCGATATATGACACTGTAATCTCTCAGTGTCATCGGAGAGATGGTGGGTCCCCACGACCAATGATCCTTTTTCTAAAATAAAAAAAAGAAAAGGGATAGACACAACACAGAGAGACAAAAACACAGAAATAAAGAGAGAACTCATCTAAAGAATTTTGAGAAGAATTCAGAAAGGAAAAAGAAGGTAAAACCTTTATAAAAAGAAGTATTTCTTCTGAATAGATCATTGATCTAAAAACAAGATTAAGGATCTTCAATAAAAAATATAATAAATAACAAAGGCATTGCCTTTTTATGAACCATTGGTTCTGGAATCTTAAAGATTCTTTTCTTGAATCCAAAATTGGATCAAGATATTAAAGCAGTGCCTTGCACTTGTAAATCTGCACTGTTGCGCTCCTGGGTTGGCGCAAACCACCAGAGAGCACCACGTGTCAGCACCAGAATAACTTGCGCTATGCGCTTTTAAAATAGAGAATTGCTCTCTGAAATTGGCGCAACTCACCAGAGCGCGCCACGTGTCAGCAGCGCAACAGCGCAGCGCACTGGCGTAGCGCATTGTGCTTGCGCTCACCAGAGTGTGACACGTGTTACCTCCACATGCGCTTGCGCTCAATAATTGGCGCAAAGCGACTGACAGGCTACATGGCCATTGTCAGTTTGATTAATGCACTGCATTATTTACAGAAAGGCCAAGCCCAATTAAAAAGGGCCTAACAGGCCTAATAAAATGCAATGCATTATTTTAAAGAAGGGCAGAGCCCAAACAAAAACAGATGCTGCGCATTATTTAAAAGGGACAGAGCCCAAATAAAAAATGCCTAGCAGGCCAAAAGAAAATGCAGTGCATTATTAAACAGGGGCAAAGCCCTAGCACAGGCCTAATAGGCCAAAGATAAAAACGTTGAATATTCTCAACTGGACTTAGCCCAATCATGGCCGTAAGTCCTCAAATTAAATTGACTGAGCAAGACTGCTCTCTTAAATCAATTTACATCCGGTTCAAGGGTACATCTCCGAACTCCTCTGACACCTATCGTTGTAATCCTTCAACGACGTCAGAGAGGTGGCGGGTCCCGACAACCACACATTAATACGGACTGTGGGGTCCTTAAACCCATGGACTTATGCGTCCTTAAACTAATGGACTAATGCGTCCTTAAACACATCTATATGGACTATGGGGTCCTTAAACCCATGGACTAATGCGTCCTTAAACTAATATCCGTCCCTAAAACGGGAATGATGGACCACCATGTCCCTAAACTGGCAATGGACCACCATGTCCCTAAACTGGCAATGGACCACCATGTCTTTAAACTGGCAATGGATCCCCAAATGCTCTTTTGTCGGATCTAAACGATCCCGTTTAAGTTGATCTTAGCCTCAAGTATGGCTAACGTATCCTTAAACCTTCAAACGGACTTTAGTCTCAAATTGGACTGTAGATCCCCCAACCAACTTTGGATCAAGGGTACATCTCTGAACTCCTCTGACACCTATCGTTGTAATCCTTCAACGTCGTCAGAGAGGTGACGGGTCCCGACGACCATATTTTAAATGGACCACTATGTCCCTAAACTGGAACAATAGAGCCCCTAAATGCTCTTTTGTCGGATCTAAACGATCCCGTTAAGTTGATCTTAGTCTCAAACTGGACTAACGTATCCTTAACAAACGTTTGAGTTGATCTTAGCCTCAAATATGGCTAACGTATCCTCAAACCAAAACCCCAAACCCAAATCTAAGAAAATACGGATTTGGACTAATCCACGTCCTACAGGCGACGACATAAATTAGTCTCCGTATACAATCCACGGGCAACCACAAACAAAACAAACACACACGATACGAAGTGAAATTCTGGAGAAGGAGAAAGTTGTTACCGCGAAGCGGTAGCGTAATTAACTGCAGGGGCTTGCGCCTGCAGGGAAGAGCGTCCCCACAATCAAAAACCCCTCAAGTGAGGGGGAATCTGACGAAGTCTGCTACATCGGCCGCATCCGTCTAAACCTCCGATACACGGTGCCATAAATCAACTTGGCATCTTCAGAGAGGTGGACGGATAAAACCAAATAGCATCTGCCCCGAAGCTCAGTGCTAAGACTTCGCAGTCACGTCGCGCCGTCTTTCGGAGGGGAACATCCCTTTAGGTCCGACTATAGGCGAGCTACGCGAAAGCCGACCACATTCCACTTCTAGGGATGCCTTGGCCCAAGATGGCACTATCCCGCTAACACAAGATCGGATAATGGATTTGGTCACCAGCAGGTTAAAACATTGGTGGCCGAAACTAAATTTCATAAAGAAATTGGCAGTAGTGGGCGACCATATCCCATACAGTACGATTTGATCGAGTTCCCCAGCGGCTACGTCATTCATAAGTTCGGAAGATTCGACGGGACAGAAAACGCGAATTAGCACGTTGCCTATTTTAAAGCGTCGTGCAGAAATACAAGGGGAAATGATTGTTGGGTTTCCTAGCACCCTAGCCGCCTACCACGGCCATTGCGGAACGAAAAACTCTCACTTTTAAAAATCCAGCGCTAGAAAACCCGTCCTAAAATGTAACCATAAACCGAAACTAGCTATCTACATAAATCTATCTACTGTGGTAGATGCTTATACCTAGAGATCCGTGTCCTTCGGGTCTTCACTTCTCATCTAGAGCTCCTAGGGATCCTTGATCAACCTTGCTTGTTCGCCTTCTTGATCCTAGATGATCCACCCGAGAGTTCTTGATTCAAGCTTGGCTTCATAAGTGAAGCAACTTAGTGACCTAGTTTGCTAGACTAGGTTGCTAAGAAGATGTAGTGATTTATCTAGTGTATTTCTATCTCTATTTCTTCCTTGATTCTCAACTTATGAGATGATAAGGAGGAAGATGAAGATGAAGGAGGAGAAGGAACTTAAGAGAGCTAGGCAACTGAAGAGAGAGAACCCTGTGTTGAGAATGGATAAATTGTGTGTAGAAAATCATTAAGCATGGTTTTGTAAAAACCATTTTTCAATAAAAATAATATAACCATACTTGAATAGTTTACACAAATGAATTTTCAATTCATTTGCCAACACTATTCAAGCATGGTTCACACCATTCTCTCCTTTACACCTCATTTCCTATTTTACACCTCATTTTCCATTTTGCAAATAAAAATGGAAATTATATGATGAGGTGTCCTCCTTCTAGAATATCTTTACGTATAAATACGGAATACATTCTATTGTATATACATACCCATATTCATATCAAAATACGAATAACCAAGAAATAGAATAATACCACTAAAATAATACTGCCATTAAATCAATATTCGATTTAATGAATTGGCTCAATCCTAAGCCCGCCAGTATTATCAACCGTCCGATCGAAAATCTGGATAACACTAGACTATACATATCGAAATATATACACGTAAATTATTTAATCAATACCTGATTTAATAATCCGACTTAATCCTAAGCTGGCTAGTATTATCATTCGATCGAAACCCTGCACGTATAAACATACGACCACCATATCGTTTCGCCTAAATCAAAGAAACCCTATGTGTGGGACTCTAAAGACTCGACAGTACGCTGGCTGTGGGTTTAACCATAAGCACGTCAGCGGCACTAGCTGTACGTAATGGCTACCCAGGTATCTGTCGAAAAGAAGGCCGAAAAGCAAGCTCATCCTAACCCCTACCGAGCCTATCCATGACAATCTCCGTACAATCCGATCTTTTCGTCTAAGAGTATCGCATACCGAGTCTAGGGGTGGTAAACGTCAGACCCCTACTGACCCGATAAGTCATGTCGATTTGGCTCAGGACTATTCCGAGAAACTACTGATCTAACCATCAGTATTCTCAACTGTCTTGACCAAAGTCTTATGGTTCTAGCCAACCGGACACAGTGCGATATCAACTCCCAATACCGGGAGAGACAAATCCCTGACAATCACCCACTGTCTTTATGTGGCTTGGGACTGTACCCAACCAAAACCTGTTTGCATGACTCAGTAAAGCCGTGGTAGGGTAGTGATCAAAACACAGTGGGAACTCACACGAGACAAATGATGACCTCAGGTCCTAAGACTAACTTGTACTCATGTCACCTGAGAACCTCTATCTGATGATAGGTATAATACCATCGAGATGTTCTCGGTGAGTCCGTCCATTGTACTCACCCCCAGTGATCACCTATATACAATCTTAGGTGATCACACCAATGGTTGTGGGACCAACCACCGCCCCTCGTCGGGGTCTAGAAACAGATACACAAGTCTACTATCGATGCCCGGTCTCGATACTCCTGCGACTTGTGACCTTTAAGGATATGCTTATGGATTACCCAGCTCCCACAAGTATGATCGCCATTATAACACTGGTAGTCAAGCAAGATCTTACGGGCTTTATCAACATGTAACCGCCATATGTTATATCGAGTATAATATATGCACATGTTAAGATAAAGTCAAACCATAATAGTATATTACCGTATCGAGTCTTTATCAATATGTGCAAACAACATAAAGCATCAATAGAAAGAAATACACGCATATCAGGATAAAGACAACTCAAATAATATACTATGTATAGCCAAGCAAAATTGTCATGTACATACATATCCCTAACATCCTATACAATACAGGCCTCTAGGGCATATATATCCAACAATCTCCCACTTGCACTAACGCCTGTAATTGGCGTACCGAATACCCAACGTCCACTCTTAGGCTAGCTGTTGGCGTACCGAATACCCAACGTCCACTCTTAGGCCAGCTGATCGCTCAAACTGCGCTTGAGGGAGGGCCTTGGTAAATGGATCCGCCGTGTTGTCTTTCGTATCTACTCTCCGAACCTCGATCTCCCTTATCAGGTGATACCGCCTTAAGATGTGTCTGGATTTCTGATAAGACCGTGGTTCCTTCGCTAAAGCTATAGCCCCATTGTTATCGCAATACAAAGGTATCAGATTAATAATGGACGGAACCACCTCAAGTTCAGTAATGAACTTCTTCATCCAGACCGCTTCTTTTGCGGAATCGTTCGCAGCAATGTATACAGCCTCCATCGTTGAGTCTACGACGGTGTTCTGTTTGGAGATTTTCCAACACACCGCCCCTCCATTGAGGGTAAACACAAAACCCGAGACAGACTTGCTGCCATTCTAGTCACTCTGGAAGCTTGAATCGGTAAAGGACTCGACCTGAAGGTCTCCATTACCGTAAACCAAGAACATCTCCTTAGTCCTTCTCAGATAATTGAGAATGTTCTTCACAGCTGTCCAATGATTGTCACGCGGGTTCGACTGATACTGGCTCACCACACTAAGCTCGTATGCTACATCTGGTCTAGTACACAACATCGCATACATTATAGATCCTACCGCCGAAGCGTAGGGTATAGTGCTCATGCGAATCCTCTCCTCATCAGTCTTGTGAGATATCTCTTTGAAGAGGGTGATTCCGTGCAATACGGATATATTACCTCGCTTGGAATCTTCCATACTAAATCTCTTTAGTATGATCTCTATGTACCTGGACTGTGAAAGTCCCAACAGTCTCTTGGATCTATCTCTATAGATCTTAATCCCAAGAATATAGGAGGTATCACCCAGGACCTTCATGGAGAACTTTTGTGACAAGAACAGCTTGAGCGATTGCAACATAGGAATGTCATTTCCTATCAAGAGAATGACATCCACGTACAGGACGAGGAATACAACAATTCTTCTTACAATTTTCTTGTAGATACATGGTTCATCTTTATTTTTGATGAAGTCAAATCCTTTGACTGCCTCATCAAAATAGATGTTCCAGCTCCGCGATATCTGCTTTAATCCATAAATGGATTTAAGCAACTTGCACACCTTTCCGCCGGTCCCACTGTCTACGAATCCCTCCGGATGATCCATATAAATGCACTCTTCTAAACTTCCATTTAGAAAAGCCGTTTTTACGTCTATCTTCCAGATATCGTAGTCATGGTAGGCAGTAATGGCAAGTAGGATCCGAATGGATTTCAGCATGGCCATTGGAGAAAAAGTTTCATCATAGTCCACTCCTGGTCTTTGATGAATACCTTTTGCAATAAGTCTAGCCTTATAAGTTTCCACCTGTCCATCTGCACCAATCTTCTTTTTGAAGATCCACTTGCATCCAACGGGTTTTACCCCAGGAGGAGCAACATCTAAAGTCCAAACTTTGTTGGTGTACATGGACCCCGTTTCGGATTTCATAGCACCAAGACATTTTACAGAATCCCTACTGTTAATGGACTACTCATAACTAGTAGGATCATCTTCTTCTAAGATGCACTCCTTTCGATCCCCATCTATTAGAAAACTGTAGTATTACTCGGGCGAACGAGAAATCCTACTAGATCTACGGAGTGGCTGAGGTTCGTCTGGGATTATTGAATCCTCTGGTTCTACCAAATCTTCAGTTGTAGTTTGTCGTTCTGGAATTTCTTCCAGTTCTACCGTGCTCCCACTAATTTCTTTTGCAAGAAATTCTCTCTCTAAAAAGACGGCATGCTGAGCAACAAACACCTTCTGTTCCTCGGTGTGGTAGAATATATATCCATTTGAATACTTTTGATATCCCACAAACTTACACAAAACTGACCGTGCCTCTAACTTGTCTGGATTATGTTTTGTTAATATAGGCCAGACAACCCTATATCTTAATACGCTTAAGACATGGTTTCTTTCCACTCCATATTTCATACGGAGTCTTAGGCACAGATTTGGAAGAAACCTGATTCAATAGGTATGCCGCTGTCTGTAGCGCATGACCCTAGAATGAAAGAGGCAACTCGGCGCTACTCATCATGGAGCGAACTATGTCCAATAGGGTACGGTTCCTCCGCTCCGATACACCGTTATGCTGTGGTGTATACGGAGGAGTAAGCTGAGAGAGAATATCATTCTCTTTTAGAAAGTCCCGGAATTCTATAGTTAAGTGCTTCCCTTCTCGATCAGATCGAAGGATCTTGATACTTTTCCTGTCTGGTTCTCTACTTCGCTTTTAAATTCTTTGAATTTCTCAAAAGTTTCAGATTTATGTTTCATGAGAAACACATATCCGAATCTAGAGAGATCATCGATGAATGTAATGAAGTATGAGAACCCACCCCTCGTATGTATAGACATCGGACCACATACATCACTGTGTATGAGTCTCAAGAGCTCTGTAGCCCTTTCTCCGTGTCCGGTGAACGGAGATTGGTCATCTTTCCTTTGAGACAGGATTGGCAAGTTTCATAAGATGAAAATTCGAATGAATTTAGATATCCATTCTTATGCAACTTACCCAGTCTTTTCTCATCGATATGAACAAGTCTACAATGCTGCAGGTAAATTTTGTTCGTATCTGAACTCTTCCACTTACGTGTGTTTTGTATATTGAAGACTGTATTTTGATTTAGAACGTAGATACCATTACACAGTATACCTTCTGCAACCAATACCTGATTAAGGTAATGTTCATGATATTTCTATCTAGGACAAAGTTATATCCATCTTTATCAAGTAAAGAAACCGATATGATATTGCAGAGCATGGAAGGTACATACTAACAATTGTTCAAAATTATAGTTTTGCCGCTTGGCAATACTAGGTGATATTCACTGACGGCGGTAGTATCAACCTGTGCTCCGTTCCCCACTCTGAGGGACATATCACCCTGTCCAACCATTATACTTTTTTTCAATTCTTGTAATAAATTGCATATGTCAGATCCTGATCCGGTATCTAGTATCCAGGAGGTAGGGTTGACCGAAAAATAGTTTTCAATAACAAATACATCCGAAGAAGACGCATTAGAATACTTCTCCTTCAATAGGGTTATCTGGAATTCCTTACAACCCTCTTTCTCTTGCCCATACTCATGACAGTTGTCACTAGTTAGAGCCGAACCGACGTTCCCCAGCCCAGTGTAATAAACTGGTTCGGTCAAGCCAAACATTTTATTATCTTGATTAGGGTGTGAAATGGTTGCTACCTGGAGAGAGAGAAAAGAAACACTTAGCGTGCGGTCTTGCAAGATTAGATTGGTTATTAGTTTATCTAATCAGGATGGCTCCCACCGTTTCCTCGAATTTTCCTTCAAACCTTTAAAAGGAAAACTAGTCGGGATCATTCGCACCTCACAAGTTCGCTAACCGTTCAACCAGATGAGTGTTGTACTCCGAGGGAGGTTCCCTGTCACGCCCCGCTTCCCAGTAGACGGAAACAATGATATGGCAGGCCGCAAAGTATTTACTAAGAAATAAATACGTTAAGCGTAATTAAGCAATATATAAAATGTACAAGAATGACAAGAGTATTAAAATAAAACATCAACTTTATTTGCATTCATCTTTACATACACCTGTTTGAAAATGAAAAGATACAATGATAATAACCAGTGCCTAAATAATGGCATACAGGAAAATAAGTACAAGGAACTAGAAATCAGGCTGTGCCGCGAGCTGGTCCAAATCCTCCCGACTAGGCTCGATCTGCTGAGAGTCCTGTCCTCCTGACGAACATTCCAAAGAAAGAAACAGACATGAATATCTTCAGCAAACTAGCGCTCGGTAAGTCCCAAAAGAAGAAAGAGAATATAACAAATACTGTAAAATGAACAAGTGAGTTGTACAAGTATATGATTGTTATTCTGACTTGGTTGTTTGTAACTTGATACAGAAGGTATTCATGTATACGAGAGGAGTCCATCTTACCTCGTGGACTATGGTAACATGTAGTACAAGGCCCTGTCATAACCCACGGGACAACGGCACGAGAATTCATGTAGGTGTCTTTAAAGTGACCTCTCGTGCCACGATATACGTTCCGTACCAATCTACCCCTTTATCCCCGCGTAATGTATTGTATCGATTATATTTACAAGTCTTGCCGAAACCATGGATACAAAATATTCAAGTATTCATATTCAGAATGTAATCAAGTATTCAAGTAGTCAAGTCAAGTTATAACCATTGTTTGGTCAAGTCAGATCAAGTATACATGTTTGATATTGATATTTGATTTCAAGTATTCATGTTCATGATCAAGTATTCATATTTGATATTGGATTCAGTTTTGAATTGGACTCGGACTGAGTCAGACACTTGTAAACTGATTTAGCTCTTGATTTAGGTTTGGGAGTTATCGGTAACTGCTGCACATGGACGGCAGGATTTGTGTCTTTTTCCAAGACAATTACCATAGATAACTCCGTTAAGTTATCTACCTTAAATAGGCAAGCACTCAATTTCTCCGGCTCCCTGGGGCTCAAGAGAATTGATCCCGCTTAAACCTATATTTACTAAAGTCCTTAAATAGTATTTTTATATAACTCGAGTGAGTTGTATGAAAAATATTTTAATCTAGTTAAAAAGTAACCTCGAGGGTGATTAGTCTTATTTGAGGTTGTCATGAGAATAGATTTTAAGTATTTGGGGTATTTTAGTGATAAGCACTTAGCTTGGAAAGTTCATGGTATTTTATTGAAAAACCTATCCTTTTTGGTATCTTAAGGGTATTTTATTGTCATTTGTTAATCTTTTCATTTTTTAAAAATATAGATTTATTATATTTTTAAAATATGGATTTATAATTTTATATAATTTTAATTTTAAAAATAATTTTTATTTTATTTAGAAAATTCTTATTTCTTAAAAACCGTATTTAAATCCTTTCGAGATCGAATCCTCCGTGAGGTGGTCTGCATCTCGCTCTACTAGCCCAAGGATGTGCAATAATCCACACCATCCATTAGCGGATCCCTTAAATAGGGTTGTGGATGCGTAATCACAAAGAATAGAAAATACTGCTTTAAAAGAAATCCGGTTTTTAAAGTTATATGGTATTTTATCGTAATATTATTCGTCGAAACGAAAATACATTCAATGAGTATCGTGCTATGAAACCAAGTGTACGTATAGGGTAGGTCATTACCCCGTGATGTTTTCCTAAGATATTGTTTTAACAAATACTAAAATAGGTGTTTATAAAGTTTAAGGTATTTTAATGAAAAAGTTCTACTATTGTTGTTTCACATGAGAATTTTGATGAAATTTGATTCTAAATATTAGGATTTAAGGTTACAAATGATGTAGTAAAATTAGAGTGACTAAATTGTAAAGGAAAAGGGATTTATGTGTTTTAGAAAAGAAAATGTCGGTATTAACTCCACTTTTACCGATAAAAATTTGAAAAGGAATTTCAATAGAAACGAAGAGATTTAGAAAGGACTTACGGCTTAGAAAGCTTAAAGAAAGGTTGACGAAGAGGAGATAAGCTTCGTAGCGTCGCGGGAACGCCGGAATTTGCTTCGATCTTCGCCGAAACCAATTTGCTTGCTAACTCCCCTTTACTTCACTTGCACTAGGAACGTTTTTAGAGAGTTTTGGCTAGAATTTTTAGAATGGTGCTGAGCCAAAGTAGAGAATGGTATTTATAGTGGAGAATTAGGGTTTTGGAATTAAAATAGTGGATTAAAAAACATTAAAATTGTGATAAATTGTGAATTGAAAGGTCTCTGTTTGATTACAGGGAAATCAAACAGTGTAGGGGAGTTAGAGGTTGGTGAAGAGACGAGTGTGCAAAGCCCGGGACAAATTGGGCTTATCATAGCCGTCCCCGCCGGTTTTCCATCAAGAATGGCCGGTCGATCTCGAGGCATTTGCCTCGAAATTCATGCCACTTGATCAACACGGTATTTAAACCTTTTTGCACATGTTTGATTTTTTTTGAACTTTTCATTTCTCTGTGTATTGCACGTGCAATCTTTTGGGCTCCCAAAAAGTAAAAAAAAATCAAAAAAAATAATTGTGTATGATGGGAATCAAACACAGGGGCTATGTCACAGCAGTGCAGAGGTTTTAGCAGTGAGCTACAAGTTGTTTCATGCTATTATTTAGCAAAATTGACTTATAACTCAAACTCAGGCTGTAAACTCATTTCTGTACATTAAAATTGAAAATTCAGTACAGTAAATTCAGAGTCGTTACATTCCCCGTGCTATCGTATAGACCTAAGTAAAATAAACCTCGTTTCTGCAGAGGCGTAGCCCCATTAACACTTTTCTAGACACCTAATAGGTTAGTTAATTATGAAGTGAAAAATATCTCCCAAGAGTATTCCCACTCATCAGTGGGATCGGGACCCAACTATCATCGTGTCATAACCTAGATGGAAGCTACTCTGGTCACCACACTTCAGAAGGTATGCAATACTAGCAAGTTTCTGTTAGTTATATGTATGCCCTAGAGGCCATTACTGTACATTGGATGTATATTGTAGTGGATGCTGGGACGTATATAGGGAGGACTTTCTTGCTCGACATGATAGTATGCTATCTGGTTGCTCTTTACCTTAACGTGTACATTGATTGTCTCTCTGTTACATGTTGGTAAAGCCCTTAGGATGTGTGCTTGACTACCTGGACTATGATGCGGATCATACTAGTGGGGACATGGTAGTCCATAAGTACATCCTTCAAAGTCCCTAGTCGAGGGAGTATCGAGACGGGGCATCGATATACCAGAGTAGACTAGAGTATACCTTCTCGACCCATACAGATGGGCGATGGATGATCCCATATCCATTGGTGTTTGACATCGGAGATGATATACGGGTGCTCAGTGGAGACTGGGTACACTGGACGGACTCGCCGAGAACTCCCAGATGGTATTATACCTCACGTCAGATGGCAGTTCTCTGGTGACACTGGTACACAGTAGTCTGTTGACCCGAGATCGTCATAGAGTCTTGTGTGGTTCCCACTGTGCTTTGATTTCCATCTTACCACGTCCAAGAGGGCGTGCAAAACGGTGGTTTTTGGGTACAGTCCCGAGTCACATGGAGGCAATGAGCGATAGGAGGGGATTCGTCTCTCCCGGTATAGGGAGTTGATGTTGCGCTGTGTTCGATTGGCTATAACAGGAAATCCCTGGCCAGGGTTGCTGAGATTTACTGGTAAGTGTTACCAGTAGTTTCTCGAAGTGTTATAGACCTCATATCGACACGACTTATCGAGCTATTGGGGTCTGACGTTTACCACCCTTAGGCGAGATATGCGACATATCAGACGATCAGACCGGACTGTACGGTAGTGTTACTGGTTGGATTCACTGGAGTGTGAGCGGGCTTGCTCGTCGATCTTCAGATCGCTCAATACCCGGGTGGCCGTTACGTTTAGCAGACCGCTTGCGGCTTGTGGGTGTTTGATATGATCATCGCCTGCTGCCGGCGTATTGACGAGTCTTTAGAGTCCTACACAGAGGTTTCCTGGCTCAAGCGAAACGAAATAGGAGCGCATATGAGATATGTGCGGGACCGAGAATAATGCGTGTATGTGATACCGTATTCCATTCTCGCGATAAATGTATCGATTGGTTGTATGCGATATAACCTAGTTATCGATTCAAGCATTGATTCGATAAACCGATACATAGGATACTAGTCGGTTATATGCGATATGACCGGATCGTTAAATCAAGTGTTGATTTAATGATTTAATGTATAATTATATATTTGATATATTACTTTGCATTAACTAGTATCGGTTCACTTTAAATGGATATTCTCACTCGGATGTGCACATTGTATATGTGATATACTTTTTGTGCAATTGATTGTATCATGTTTGATGATACATGTTTGCTTTGGTTAAGTGTAAAGAATTAAACCTATGGTTAAGTATATGGTTAGGTTTTTATTTATTTATCCATTAATTTATCTATTTATTTTGGATTAATAAAGAGAGAAGAAAACAAAATGGTTGCATTGATTCATGAAGTTTCTTGAAGCTTCATTCAACTTTGACCATTTTGTCTTCATCTCCTTAACCTAACCATTCACTAACCCTAGTTTATTCTCTACACCTAACTATGGTTGGAATTATGATAAGGATTCATTTTTCTTTTCAATTTAATTATCTTATCATATTCATTATCTTCTTCTTCTTCTTCATCTTCTTCAAGTTGAAAAAAACCTTCACTTCATCAATGGTGATTGATGAATATGAGTGAGAAATCCAAATCTAAAGTCTACCCACTTCCTATTTCTTCATCCTCTACCTCTTGCCAAGTAGTAGAGTATGTTTCCTTCACAAGTTTTCTTCACTTGGTGAAGTTGGAGCTTGATCTAGCGATGCTTCGACGTAGATCATCTTCGGCATGGACATCGACGACCTAGCTCGCCTATTCTCCGATGAAGCCGACGCTAGAGCCCGGGAATTCATTTGGACAGCAAAGGGACTTCGTTGCGGAGCTATGGAAGTGGAGCACCGGATCTACAAAGGTTGTATTTCCGTTATCTTATAGTTTAGTTGTAAACTAGTTCTTTTATCGCCTAGACATCTAGCCAACGATCCGTAGTTTAGGGTTTCTCGGCACCGTAAAATTTGAAATTGGCATGGTTGATGTCTTGTGAGACCTCTTGAGAGTGCCTAGGAACCCTACAGTAGTATCAGAGCCTAGCTAGAGCCTTAGGCGAAGTCTAGACGACGTTTGAAGTCCGAACGAACCCGAAACCCCAAATCAAAATTGCTCTCTGGAAATATTCTAAAATCTGGGATTTTTCAATATTAAAAATATGCAGAAAATAAAGCAGGGTTTATTATGAAATACTGTGCAAAACGGAGCCGTAACTCCGTCATGACGGCGCGGAACCGCGGCCTAAGCCCACGTGGCACGGCGGTTCCGCGGCGATACTGTTGACTCTTTGACTTTTGTTTGCACAGTAATTCCTATTTTCTGGAGTTGGATTTTCTGGGAATTTTTAATATTTATTCAAGAGTTGAATTTTCTGGGGTTGCTTTGGGGATTCGGTGTTTCGATCGGGGTATCAAATTTTGTCTATGTGGCTTTCCGGATAAATTCTTGAATATGTTAAAAAGTTCGACCGGATATAAATACCCAATTTTTCCCCTGTCGGGAAATTTCCAAGTGTTGGATTTTTCCGTAGTTTAACGACGTTCTAAGTAGTGCAAGTAACGCGATGGACCCTCTAGAAGACAACAAACCTTAACTCGATTATATGACCGTCTTGAACTGCCCTTTGAACCTTCGGGTTTGGGGCAGTACGGCGTGCCACATGTGAGGCGTTGGCTTGACCCTTCTACGGCTGGACCGTTGGTACTGAGGCACGAACTGAATGTTGTTAGACTCATATTTCATGTGTTGATCTGTATCGGGAAAACTTGGGTGTTCGATTGTTCGATCGGAAAGTTTGACATTTTCTATTTATCCGAAATGGGATACAATAATTGGAATTCACAATAAGTTATGAGATAACTTAATGAATGTTGTAAATCTAGCAATTTAGTCTCACTTGATCGGTTGCCACGGAATTTTGATGCGATCAAAAGTCCGTCGCAATCACGTAGCGTACGCGGATATTCGCCGGACAAACTTAATAGACAGCTACATCCCATAGCCCCGACCAAGTGACTGTAGGAGAACCCCGTCGCCGAAAGCATCCGTCCGGGTGCTCGCGGTAGCGGTGTTCCGCCTTGGTGCACTTCGTCGACGGTATCTGGGGTGCGGCCGCCTACTGAAGTTTGCGACGAGTATTCGATCAGGATGTCGGGAATCTTGTTGAATTACCCGACTTGGTATTGAAAAGTGTTTTCGATTTTGAGACTAAAATGCGGGGTTTATAATTGTTAGGCATGCGATGTCTAAGTAATTCATTTGGTCAGGCATGTGATGTCTGAGGTGGTTGCGGATTCCAACTGTTGTAGTTTTACACTTTCTTTTCTGTGACCGTAAGTGTAATATGTGATATCGCCGGTTTCGTTGCTATATGTCAACGACAATTGGGATGCGCATATTTACTTACGTTGATGACATGTGATGTTATGTGTTGCTGGATATGTTATATTGGATCGTCGTGTTTGAATAGCCGGGGGTTTTTATGTGAGATGAGTGTTTTTCTTTTTCATTCATGTAAAAACTTGTATGTAATATTCTTTTATTGGGGCACTTCCAGGTTGCGGAAGATGTCACCGTTTGTATATTATTTACTTTTCCGCACTAGGATAGACCCAAGGAGGAGGGCACAAGTAACCGGGTTCTGGAGTCCAGTGGGAGACCAACTCGAGGAGTCAGGTCCGGGTCTCCTAACTCCAGAATTGGTAGGGCTGCTTGCCGCTCTCGTAGGGGTCTAGGGGTGTGGGTTTGGCTATTCATCACGACCGTGGAATCCGTGTTTTATACTGGCTCGTATTGAAAACACGGACGTCCTAGTATATCCAATATTTCATATGTTTCTTCTGCTGCGATATCTGTGATGTGATCATGTGATGTTCTATGATAGATACTTTATATAGTATATATGATATATTATATAGCCGTTACTTATGTTTTACACCCGCGCTAGCCCTGCCCCGCTCTGCCGTTAATTACCTAACCTAACGGTGCACGAGGGGACATCGAGGCGAATGCGGATGGCATAAGTGTACGTCGTATTTATCTGTGATGTTTAGGTAAACTTAAATGATGGGACTTCATTAATATGATTAATGAAATAAAAGAAACCTAAGATGTTGTAGAATTGAATTTCAAAATAAAACAGGTAGCTACAGTTCTTGCTTTGCACAGCGGTATATGTGATATATCCTGCACCTTATTCGATGAGGAAAGGACCGAGATCCCTTCACCCGGAGTGACTCCTTTAGCAATAACTGGCAGATGCTACACACTCGGTTTGTCTTTTGATTGCTTTTAAGAGTTCTGCTTTGCACAGTGATATATATGATATATCCCGCACCTCATTCGACGAGGAAAGGACCGACGATCCCTTCACCGGGAGTGACTCCTTTAGCAAAACTAGAAAAGCCTCAAAATCACTCCATTTTAAAATCATTTGATTCTACAACGATATCAAGTTCATTACGCAATAGGTTTTCAGAAAAACCTGTCGTAGCCCTCCGTCATTTCAGATAAGTACTGGTTAGTATTCGTGCTACGTTTGTTGACTATGTTAAGACGTAGTGTGCGGTACCTAATTAGTGCTTATCTGCATAAGCATATGATGTGATTGGATTAGGGTAGTCGTGCGACTTTGTTGACTATGTTAAGGGTCGTGCGGGTGGGTTTAATTCAATCGGGAAATGACGGGTTGAACTTGACTAGCACTTATGATTTGTTGACTATGTTAAGATCATATAGCTGCTAGGGGCAAAATATTATCGGGAATTTCAAGTGTTGAAATTTGCAATGAGATTGCATACCTTCTATGAGATAGTTGGATCCCGATACCCGCTGCGAGTAAGAGTTACTCCTGGGAGAGTTTTATACATTACAATTAGCCGATCAAGTAGGTGTCTAGAAAGGTGTTAACGAGGTTACGCCTCTGGGAAAACGAGGTTTACATTAATTAGGTTCGTACGAAAGCACGGGGACCTCCCTCAAAGTACCAACACTGGCCTGGCTGAAAGATTGGCGAACATGTAGTGTGTAATTAATCCCGGCTAGTCTTTCCTTTTAGGGTTTGAAGGAAGATTTGATAAAAAGCAGTGGGAGCCATCCTGATTAGATAAAATAAATAACCAATCTATTCTTGCAAGAGCGAACGCTGAGTGTTTTCTTCTCTCTCTCTCTCCTGGTAGCGACCATATCACGCCTTAATCAAGATAGTATACGGATTTTTGACTGAACCCGCTTGTTATACTGAGCTGGGGAACGTTGGTCCCGCTCCAACTTATAATTGTTATAAGACAGAGCAGGAATTTGGGGAATACCAGATTTCCCGTGCCGCCCAAACGAAGAGAGTGCATGATGATGCATCATCTTCGGGTGTGTTCATTATACAGAACTGTTTCTCAGTATCCTTTACGTCCTGGGTATGTGATACCAGATCAGGATCCCAGATATGTAATCTGTTACATAGGGCTACAGACAGGTAGAGAACTGAGAACGGGTGATAAGTTTCATGAGGCAGAAAACGGGGCAAGTGTTGCAGCCAAGTCTGTTGGTCACTGTCACCCTGTATTACCAATACATTGATTCTGAACGAATGTTATTAGATACCGAACCTGATATACAAAATCATATCAGTTTCTTTATCAGTAAAGAAATGATAAAATTTTGTATTGTTGGATAATGTTTTGAACATTTCCTATATCAAAAGTTGATCGTATCAGGCACGTTATCTAAAAGCGTTGATATTCTAAATCAAACTACAGTTCTTAGTATATGGAATACACACAAGAGGAAGAGTTCAGAAATGAACGAATCCTTCTTGAAGCATTGTAGACTAGGTCATATCAATGTGACCCGACTAGCTAGAGTTACATATAGATGCATATTTAAATCAGTTTGAATTTACATCTTATGAAACTCGCCAGTCATGTCACAAAGATAAGATGACCATAGCTCTGTTTAATGGAAACAGAGAAAGAGTTAGCAAACTCTTGGGATAATACATGTTGATGTATGTAAGGTCCCCTGTCTACATATGCCAAGACTGGTTCTTTGTACTTCGTTACATTCTCTGATGATCTCTCGAGATTCAGACATATGTTCCTGTTGAAACACAAGTCCGAACCTTTTGAGATATTCACAGAATATAAGTTAGAAGTAGAGAACCAAAATACGGGTATAAGTATTATGTCCTATGATGAGATCAAGGAGGAGAATACTTGAGCACGGAATTCCTGGACTATTCTAAAGGAGAATGAGATTCTCTCTCAGCATTACTCCTCCGTATACACCATTGCACGATGGTATGTCGGGGCGGAACAGATACACCCTATTTGATATGGTGTGCTCTATGATGAGTACTACTTAGTTACCTTTTTCCTCATGGGATTATGCACTTGAGAAGTTGCATACCTATTGAATAGGGTTTGAATCAAATCAGTGCCTACCACTTCATATGTGATATGGAAAGGGAAGAGCCCATGTCTTAAGCTAGTTAAGATTTGGGGTTGTCCGGCCTATGTCTAAAAAGCAAAATCCGGACAAGCTCGAGGCAAGGTCTGTAATATAGAACTGGAAAGGTTCCAGCTATACAAACTACAGCTGATGATTTGGTACAACCAAAGAATTCAGTAGATACCAACGAACCTCAGCCTCTCCGCCGATCTAGTAGGGTTCCTCACCCACCTGAGAGATACTTCGGTTTCTCTATGACAGTAGGAGCGAGGATTGCATCATGAGATGATGACCCAACTAGTTTCGAGCTGGCCATCAGGAGTAAGACTCTGTAAGAATGGCTGGATGCTTAGCGATCTGAGATGGAATCCTTTTACACCAACAAAGTATGGACTTTGGTTGCTATATCTGAAGGGTTAAATCCCCATCAGGAGCAAGTATATCTTGAGAAGATTACTTGGTGTACATCGAAAAGTTGAGACTTTCAAAGCTAGACTTGTTAAAAGTTTGCATCATTGACCAGCTGTGGATAATGATAAAACCTTTTCAAGTATCTATGCTTAAGTCCATCCAGATCCTACTTACCACGGCTACATACCATGACTAGGATATCTGGTGGTTGGGTGTCATGACTGCCTTTCTAAATGATATTTTGGAAGAGAGCGTCTATAAGTACACAGCCAGAGGGCTTCGTAGACAGTGGGAGCAGCGGAAACGTGTGCAAGATGCTTTATAGGATAAAGCAGGCATCGCGGAGTTAGAACATCTGTTTTGATGAACTAGTCAAAGAGTTTGACATCATCAAAATGGTAGATGAACCTAGTATATACAAAAAGGTAGTAGGGAGTATGGTGACGATCCTCGTAGAGTACGTGGATGACATACTCTTGATGGGGAAGGAGTTTCCTATGCTATGCTCGATCAATCTCCGTTTATCACAAAGATTCTCCGTATAGGATCAAAATGATACCTCCTAAATCCTGAGTTTTAGATCTATGAGATAGATTTAATTGGATGTTAGGATTCTCACTAGTTGTAGTGAGATGGTATCAATCGATCCTGGGAAGAATCACTGGAAGTGTTCCAGGGTGATAAAGACGACTGAATGTCAGTCGCAGGCATTGTCTTTACCCTCAGTAAAGGGACGGTATGTTAGAAGAGTTCCAAGCTAGATACCGTGGCATACTAGACGATAAGGGCGGGATACATCGCTACTTAAGATGCTACCAAAAAGGCTGTTTGGGTGTATATTGGTTCATGAGATGAACTACGTTCCTACCATTGTGTGACAATAGAGTTGTGGCTTATGCCAAGGAACGCACGTCCCATCAGTGATCCAGACATATTCTAAGGCAGTATCACTTGATCATAGAGATGGTTGATCTCTAAGGGATCGAGGTTGGAAGAGTAGACTCAGAGGACAACACGGCGGATCCACTCACGAAGGCCTATTCCCAGAGAGAGACTTTTATGGGATGGTTGAGTATGAGATACTACAACCACTGCTACAGATGGCCCTAGTGCAAGTGGGAGATTGTTAGTTATATGTATGCCCTAGAGGCCATTACTGTACATTGGATGTATATTGTAGTGGATGCTGAGACGTATATAAGGAGGACTTTCTTGCTCGACATGATAGTATGCTATCTGGTTGCTCTTTACCTTAACGTGTACACTGATTGTCTCTCTGTTACATGTTGGTAAAGCCCTTAGGATGTGTGCTTGACTACCTGGACTATGATGCGGATCATACTAGTGGGGACATGGTAGTCCATAAGTACATCCTTCAAAGTCCCTAGTCGAGGGTGTATCGAGATGGGGCATCGATATACCAGAGTAGACTAGCGTATACCTTCTCGACCCATACAGATGGGCGATGGATGATCCCATATCCATTGGTGTTTGACATCGAAGATGATATACGGTGCTCAGTGGAGACTGGGTACACTGGACGGACTCGCCGAGAACTCCCAGATGGTATTATACCTCACCTCAGATGGCAGTTCTCTGGTGACACTGGTACACAGTAGTCTGTTGACCCGAGATCGTCATAGAGTCTTGTGTGGTTCCCACTGTGCTTTGATTTCCATCTTACCACGTCCAAGAGGGCGTGTAAAACGGTGGTTTTTGGATACAGTCCCGAGTCACATGGAGGCAATGAGCGATAGGAGGGGATTCGTCTCTCCCGGTATAGGGAGTTGATGTTGCGCTGTGTTCGATTGGCTATAACAGGAAATCCCTGGCCAGGGTTGCTGAGATTTACTGGTAAGTGTTACCAGTAGTTTCTCGAAGTGTTATAGACCTCATATCGACACGACTTATCGAGCTATTGGGGTCTGACGTTTACCACCCCTAGGCGAGATATGCGACATATTAGACGATCAGACCGGACTGTACGGTAGTGTTACTGGTTGGATTCACTAGAGTGTGAGCGGGCTTGCTCGTCGATCTTCAGATCGCTCAATACCCGGATGGCCGTTACGTTTAGCAGACCGCTTGCGACTTGTGGGTGTTTGATATGATCATCGCCTGCTGCCGGCGTATTGACAAGTCTTTAGAGTCCTACACAGAGGTTTCCTGGCTCAAGCGAAACGAAATAGGAGCGCATATGAGATATGTGCGGGACCGAGAATAATGCGTGTATGTGCTACAGTATTCCATTCTCGCGATAAATGTATCGATTGGTTGTATGCGATATAACCTAGTTATCGATTCAAGCATTGATTCGATAAACCGATACATAGGATACTAGTCGGTTATATGCGATATGACCGGATCGTTAAATCAAGTGTTGATTTAATGATTTAATGTATAATTATATATTTGATATATTACTTTGCATTACTAGTATCGGTTCACTTTAAATGGATATTCTCACTCGGATGTGCACATTGTATATGTGATATACTTTTTGTGCAATTGATTGTATCATGTTTGATGATACATGTTTGCTTTGGTTAAGTGTAAAGAATTAAACCTATGGTTAAGTATATGGTTAGGTTTTTATTTATTTATCCATTAATTTATCTATTTATTTTGGATTAATAAAGAGAGAAGAAAACAAAATGGTTGCATTGATTCATGAAGTTTCTTGAAGCTTCATTCAACTTTGACCATTTTGTCTTCATCTCCTTAACCTAACCATTCACTAACCATAGTTTATTCTCTACACCTAACTATGGTTGGAATTATGATAAGGATTCATTTTTCTTTTCAATTTAATTATCTTATCATATTCATTATCTTCTTCTTCTTCTTCATCTTCTTCAAGTTGAAGAAAACCTTCACTTCATCAATGGTGATTGATGAATATGAGTGAGAAATCCAAATCTAAAGTCTACCCACTTCCTATTTCTTCATCCTCTACCTCTTGCCAAGTAGTAGAGTGTGTTTCCTTCACAAGTTTTCTTCACTTGGTGAAGTTGGAGCTTGATCTAGCGATACTTCGACGTAGATCATCTTCGGCATGGACATCGACGACCTAGCTCGCCTATTCTCCGATGAAGCCGACGCTAGAGCCCGGGAATTCATTTGGACAGCAAAGGGACTTCGTTGCGGAGCTATGGAGGTGGAGCACCGGATCTACAAAGGTTGTATTTCCGTTATCTTATAGTTTAGTTGTAAACTAGTTCTTTTATCGCCTAGACATCTAGCCAACGATCCGTAGTTTAGGGTTTCTCGGCACCGTAAAATTTGAAATTGGCATGGTTGATGCCTTGTGAGACCTCTTGAGAGTGCCTAGGAACCCTACAGTTTCATGTATATTTGAAACTCCCGATGTGGTTTTTGCCCCAAGCAGCTTATGACCTTGGCAAAGGCCAACAAATCATAAGTCACAAGTCAAGTTCAACCCATCATTATCCTGGATTATATTAGACCCACCTGTATGACCCTTGGCAAAGGTCAACAAAGTCATACGGCTGTCCTAACTAATCGCATCAACATGCAACAGAAAAGCAATACTTAGCTATCGAACACCGCACCTTGGTAAAGGTCAACAAATGCAACACGAATACTATGTATTACTAATCTGAAATGACGGAGGGCTACAGCTGGCTTTTTGGCGAAAAACCCTTTTAACGTAATGTACTTGATATCGTTGAAGGAACTGAGTAATTTTTGAAAAGGAGTGGTTTAGACTCCGCTTTTGAAAACTAGTGGTTTTGAAGAAAACCGAGTAATCTATAGTAACATAAACTTTTGCTCAAGAGGTCATTCCCCGTGAAGGGATTTAGGCTCGTGCCTCCTCAAATGAGGTGCGGGATATTCCTAACCGAATACCACTATGCAAAGTGAAAGAGTATGAGTATAGTTTTTCGAAATTTGTTCCAACAATATCTTTTAGGTTTCTTTTTTTGCATTAATTAAAATTAATGCGGTCTCATCAATAAATTTCTATCACACCAGAAAAGAACGAAAATAAAATGTACGTATATACCATCCGCATTCGCCACGGGGCTCCATCATGACTCATGCACCGTTAGGTTACTTAACTACCGGCAGAGCGGGTGCAGGACTAGCGCGGATGCAAAACATATATAACATCTACTAGTGTGTGTGTGTGTGTGTGTGTGTAACCATTCGTCCCAAACATGATATAAGCAACATCACATAATAGTAATAAGCAACATAGAATAGCGGATAATCTTGGAGCCTCGGGTTTCAATTGAGTCGCAAATGAGACCCGACGTTCCCGATCGTGTGGATAGCCCGTGCAATGAAAAACCTAGACCCTTACAAGCGCGGCAAGTTACCCGCCAATCCCGGAATTGAGGCAACCCCAATCAACAAAGTGAATGGGTCACCCAGCATTTCACGGAATCCGGTAACTTGAGCACCCCTCCATGGGTCATCCTATACCCCCACGAGTGTGGCGAACAGCCCACCAATTCTAGAGTAAGGCTCCCTCCGTCTCAATGCCATGAGATGTGGGCTCGTTGCCCTCTAGAACCCGTCTACTCGAGCATTCCTCCGTGGGGTAATCCTAGTACAGAAAAGAAAAATATATATACAACGGTGATATCGACCTTAACCCGGTCGTGCCCCTATAAAAGAATATACAATCTGGCAGAAACGGCAGTCCACATGTCAGACGCTCGTCCCGTAATAATAAATATACAAATGAATCTAAACTGTACTACTACCATTGCACTATAGACTATCCACCATGATAATTCATCCATAACATCAGTGCAACACAGAACACCAACTTGAATATCATGTTTGCAATCCCGATTGTACATATAGCAATCAGTCGGGTTATACCACTCAATGATATTCGCGGTCGCAGAAACAAATACACGGTAAAGAAAGAATTTAGAGTTTCGATCGATTAAAACTTTCCGTATATGCCCCATGTACAAACCAGTACACAAACAAATCTGGGCAGAAACCAAACATTACAAAAATCATATTTCCAGAAACCAAGAACCCCTGAAAAATTTTGGAGCATAGTGCCCACAAGTTGGCCGCGGATCCGCGGCCAAATGACCTATTTGGCCACGGATTAGCGGTCTACTTTAGGACTTATATGCTCAAAAAAAATTCTTAGCTCAGAAAAACCCTTCACATATTTTTAAGCTCATTGAAAATATTTTTTGAACAACTTCAAAATTCGAACAGCAAGCAGGGTTTTTGGAAATACAATTCAGATAATTTTGTCGATCGAAATTCTAAATTAGTGCAAATTAGCTAGTTAGGGTTTATGGACCGACTCTGATACCATGTTGGGTTTCCTGGAGCCTTAACCGCCTACCGCGGCCGTTGCGGAACGAAAAACTTTCACTTTTAAAAATTCGGCGCTTGAAAACTCGTCATAGAATCTAACCATAAAACGAAACTAGCTATCTACAGAGATCTATCTACTGTGATAGATGCTTATACCTAGAGATCCGTGTCCTTCAGGTCTTCACCCCTCGTCTAGAGCTCCTAGGGATCCTTGATCAAACTTGCTTGTTCGCCTTCTTGATCCTAGATGATCCACCCGAGAGTTCTTGATTCAAGCTTGGCTTCACAAGTGAAGCAACTTAGTGGCATAGTTTGCTAGACTAGGTTACTAAGGAGATGTAGTGATTTATCTAGTGTATTTCTATCTCTCTTCCTCTCTTCATTCTCAACTCATGAGATGGTAGGGAGGAAGATGAAGACGAAGGAGGAGGAGGAACTCAAGAGAGCTAGGCAAGTGAGAAGAGAGAACCTTGTGTTGAGAATGAATAAATTGTGTGTAGAAAATTATGAAGCATGGTTTTATAAAAAACCATTTTTCAATAAAAATAATACAACCATACTTGAATAGTTTGCACAAATGAATTTTCAATTCATTTGCCAACACTATTCAAGAATGGTTCACACCATTCTCTCATTTACACCTCATTTCCTATTTTACACCTCATTTTCCATTTTGCAAATAAAAATGGAAATTACATGATGTGGTGTCCTCCTTCTAGAATGTCTTTCCGTATAAATATGGAATACATTCTACTGTATATATATACCCGTATTCGTATCAAAATATGAACACCCAAGAGATAGAATAATACCACTAAAATAATATTGGCATTAAATCAATATCCAATTTAATGAACCGACTCAATCCTTAGTCGCCAGTATTATCAACCGTCCGATCGAAAATTTGGATAACACTAGAATATACATATCGAAATATGTACACGTAAATTATTAAATCAATACCTGATTTAATAATCCAGCTTAATCATAAGGAGACTAGTATTATCATTCGATCGAAACCCTGCACGTATAAACATACGGCCACCACATCGTTTCGCCTAAATCAGAGAAACCCTCTATGTGGGACTCTAAAGACTCGACAGTATGCTGGCAGTGGGTTTAACCATAAGCACGTCTGCGGCACTAGCTGTACGTAACGGCTACCTAGGTACCTGTCAAAAAGAAGGCCGACGAGCAAGCTCATCCTGACCCCTACTGAGCCTATCCGTGATAATCTTCGTACAGTCCGGTCTTTTCGTCTAAAAGTATTGCATATTGGATCATGGGGGTAGTAAGCGTCAGACCTCTACTAACCCAATAAGTCGTATCGATTTGGCTCAGGACCATTCCGAGAAACTACTGATCTAACCATCAGTAGTTCTCAACTGCCTTGGCCAAGGTCTTATAGTTCTAGCCAACCGGACACAGTGCGATATCGACTCCCAATACCGGGAAAGACGAATCCCTGACAATCACTCACTACCTCTATATGGCTCTGGACTGTACCCAACCAAAACCTGTTTGCACGACTCAGTAGAGTAGTGGTAGGGTAGTGATCAAAGCACAGTGGGAACTCATACGAGACAAATGATGACCTCGGGTCCTAAGGCTAAGCTGTACTCATATCACCTGAGAACCGCTATCTGACGATAGGTATAATACCATCTAGAGGTTCTCGGCGAGTTTGTCCAGTGTACTCACCCCCAGTGAGCACTTGTATACAATCTTAGGTGATCACACTAATGGCTGTGGGACCAACCACCGTCCCTCGTCGGGGTCTAGAAACATATACACAAGTCTACTCTGGAGTATTGATGCCCGGTCTCGATACTCCTGCGATTTGGGACCTTTAAGTATGTGCTTATGGACTACCCAGCTCCCACAAGTATGATCGCCATCATAACGCTGGTGGTCAAGTAAGATCCTACGGGCTTTATCAATATGTAACCGCCATATGTTATATCGAGTATAGCATATGCATATGTTAAGATAAAGTCAAACCATAATAGTATATTGCTGTATCGAGTCTTTATCAATAAGTGCAAGCAACATAAAGTATCAATAGAAAGAAATACACACATATCAGGATAAAGACAACTCAAATAATACACTATATACAACTAAGCAAGATTATCCTATACATACATATCCCTAGCATCCTATACAAGACAGGCCTCTAAGGCATACATATCCAACAATGATGCACTTTTTCTTCGTCAGTTTGTCAATAGCCTGACCGGTGTCGCTTTCGACTGGTACGCGAGCATACTAGACGGGTCCGTCACTACTTTTGTCCAAATGGAGTCTCTATTTCAGCAAAGGTTCATGAGTGTCAGTGATAAGATCTCCATTGCTGACCTTGTGAGGACCAAGTCGGGGAAGAACGAAAGAAACACAGACTTTATCGCCCGATAGCGTAATCTCACGGTCAAGTGTGAACCGCCGCTGGAGCGAGACCAGTCCGTCAGCCTTCTCATTAGGAACCTCAGGAATTGGATGATTCTATTCTTATGTACAACAGGCCTCAAGACATTTCAAGAGTTGGCCAAAAGAGTTCAAGTGCTGGAACGCTCGAAGCAAGTATCTGCCCCGGACCCTCAGAGCGACGAGCCTTGGAAGAATCGAAAGGACAACAGCAGTAAAAGCGGGGATTCCAATAACACCAACGTTTTCAATGTGTCTGACAATGAAGACAAGCGAAAGGCGGGCAGATCAAAAACAGACCGAGCTTGAAATCCAATGCTAGGAGGAGAAGGGCCTTCACTAGAGGAGAAAAAGAACAAAATCTACTCTTTCAGAAGGGACAAGGTCCGCAAGATATTCAAAGATACTTTGAACAACGGTCTACAATTACCAGAGTCGAAAAGACATCACGAAGCAAAAATGATCGACAGTTCTCTATATTGCCCATACTACCGAGTAGTGAGCCATGCGTTCGAGGATTGCTATACTTTCAAAGACTGGGTCGAGAAGCAGTACAAGACTGGGGAGATCGAGTTGTCCAAGAGTGTGTTGGTGAACAATCAAGCTGCAACCATCAACTTTATACAGACACAAGATGAAGCTTTCTGAGAGCAGACAGCTGAACCCTCTACCCTGAAGAATGAAACTGACTCGCTGCAGCCTCTGTGGAGGATGCACATCTCTAATAAGATGAAGAAGATATTAAAGCTACTTCAGAAAGAGCCCAGAACAGAATGGGAGGGGCAGAAGGAGCCCACCGTTCCAGCTACCTCTTCGGCTCAATCAGTCTCAAAATCCAAAAAGCTAAAGAAGAAGAAAAGGAAATGTGTGGCTCGAAGCAAAAAGGAGTTAGCGGGGAAATCGACCATTCAAAGGCATATCGATTCTCTCGAAAACTACGAGCAAAAGGAAAGAACTCTAATTCAATTGAAAAAGTTCTTTCCCATAGAAACAACCGAGATTCTAGAAGAGCTGGAATAAAACTCAAATGATGAGGTCCCTGTCGTGACCTGCTACGTCATCCACCTTGGTAGCGACTCTGAAGAAGAGCTTTGTTTTCCTGAAGAGGACGAGGAGCTCGCCACAAAGGCCAACCAAATCCAGCTCAAAAGCGGCAAAGCTCTACTGCCAAATCAAGGCAATGCCTCAAAAGGGAAGAAAAAACAAATCGCTGATGAAGAAGATGGTGGAGAGCTTGCTCATGAAGACTCGAGTCCTTCACCAGTGGACTATAATGTCTTGGCTCATCTCTAAAAGATTCTGTCTCTCTTAAGCATCTATGATGCTCTGGTCCTGTCCAAAGATCTCAGAGATATTCTCATTCATGCTCTACAAAACCCCGAGCGGTACCAGTCTCGCTTGGCGGAAATCAATATGAAAGAGGACCGGTACACTCTGCATACAGCCACGGTCATATTTAAGGATGAAGACTTGTTACTGGGGATAGCTGAGCACAACCGACCGCTTTACGTGACAGGGTACAGCAACAGAGACCAGATTAATCGCACATTGATTGATCTAGGGGCCTCAGTGAACATCATGAACTTGCGGACTCTGAAGAGCTTGTCAATGGACGTCCGACACCTGTCAAGGGAAAGAATAGTCATCCAAAGCTTCAATCAAAACTGCCAGCAAGTTCTAGGGTCCATAGCTCTGCCAATCAATTTGGGGATCTGTAAACCGAAGCTAAGATATACGTGATCGATGCCGACACGTCTTATAAGATTCTCCTAGGACGGTTATGGCTCCACGATTACGACATTGTTCTGTTAACTCTCCATCAGTGCATGAAGTATACAAAAAATGGTGAATAAAGACGTATTGAAGGAGACATCCAGCCGTTCGGTATGCATGAAGTCCGATACGATGATTCTCGGTAATTTGTGAACCCCTAAAGTGTTGAACCACGACTGACCAAAGACAGAACAGTGTCGAAACTCAAAAGAAAATCTGAGTCGGCTGTCACTTTCAAAAGCAAAAACCCCCAAGTATGTCTGCGTTTCGGCAATGACACTGATGAATCCAACGCTAGAAGTCCATCCTTCCGTAAAACTCACCCTCGTTTCGGTAGCGATACGGATGAGTCTGATACTGAAGGCCCATCCGGCAGCAAAATTCGCCCTCATTTCGGTAGCGACACCGATGAATCAGAGGAAGAGGACCCGTTTTGGAACAGCTGTGCAAATTGGGCTCTCATACAACAAGCGAAGCTAAGAGAGACCTTTGAAGTTACAGAAGGGTCCCTAACCGTCACAAGGGTGCCGGAGCAGACATGCAAAGAGCTCAATGTATTATCAGTCTCCACCGTGGACCAGCTGAAAACCTTCTACGTTCCTGGAAGAAAGAGTGGGCAGAAGGACATCCTATTTTATGGGTCAAATCCTGTCGTGTACCCGAACGATTTGTCTGTCACATGCCTTCCCTATGAAAGAGGCATAAGAGCCGTCCTAAACCCCAGATATTATGCGTCTGAGATGCGGGAATATTTTAAAAAGTACGGATGTCGGTTATATCAAACAGACTCCGAAACGAAGTTTTATGAGGAGTTGTGGCATCCGACTCAAGTCCGAGCACTCAACGATGGACGAATCCCAGATAGACGAGGCATAGGTTTCATTCAACCTGATGCCAAAGCATGCTATATGATCCATGTTGGTGAAGCCAGCGAAAGGTCAAATGACGACGACAAGCAAGCCGAGCCAGAAGAATCCCCTCAAGAAGTCGAAGATGAAGGACAAGCAACCTTTGACGAGCCAACCGAGATTGATTTAGGAATGCCTGATAATCCAAAGTCGACCTACATCAGCTCGCTCTTGTTAGAGAAAATGAAAGAACAGATAATCGTCCTGCTACATGAGTTCGTCTACTGCTTCGCGTGGACTTACAAAGAAATTCCTGGCCTCTCCCCTGAAGTGGCCATGCATAAGCTGGCTATATCTCTTGATGCCAAGCTAGTCAAACAAGCTCCTCGAAGAATGAGAAGGGAGCTAGAAGAAAAGGTCATCGAGGAAACTAAGAAACTTATTGATGCTGGCTTCATCAGATAAGAGAAATACGCGGACTGGATCGCGTGCATCGTCCCAGTGAACAAGAAGAACGGGTAGATACGAGTTTGCGTCTATTTCAAGGATCTCAATAAAGCATATCCTAAAGACGATTTCCCGCTTCCGGTCATGGAAATGATGGTCGACGATACCTCAAATTATGAGCCGTTCACTTTCATGGATGGCTCGTCTGGATATAATCAGATCAAGATGTCACCTGAGGATGAGAAACACACAGCATTTTGAATCCCGATCGGGATATACTGCTACAAGGTGATGCCGTTCGGACTGAAGAATGCGGGCGCCACATATCAAAGGGCAATGACCAAAATCATTGATGACTTAATCCATAAAGTCGTCAAATGTTATGTTGATGATTTAGTCGTCAAGACTAAAGCCAAGGCCGATCACATCTGAGATCTCAGGACCGTTTTCACCCGACTAAGGAAACACGATCTGAAAATGAATCCTTTAAAGTGCACTTTTGGCGTGTCATTGGGAAAATTCTTGGGCTTCATAGTCCGACATCGGGGGATCAAAATTGACCCATCAAAAATAAAGGCCATCATGGAGATGCCTCCTCCAAAGAATCTGACGCAGCTAAGATCCTTTCAAGGTAAGCTCGCTTACATACGAAGGTTCATCTCGAACCTATCGGGAAGATGTAGGCCCTTTTCAAAGCTCATGAAGAAAGGAGCTCCTTTCGTCTGGGATGCCGAGTGTTAAGAAGCATTCGAAAATATCAAACAGTACATGTTCCACTCTCTAGTACTTGCTGCTCCCATCCCAAATAAACCGTTGATTCTCTATACCTCCACGCTAAATGAGTCACTCGGTGCGCTCCTTGCCCAGAACAACGAGGAGGGAAAAGAAAATGCCCTCTACTACCTTAGTCGAACTTTAGTCGGGGCGGAACACAACTATTCCCCGATAGAACAAGCAATGCCTGGCTTTGATATTCGCTGTGAAGAAGCTGAGGCACTATCTGCTCGCTCATCGGGTTATGCTGATCTCCAAGGTCGACCCGCTCAGACACTTGATGACCAAAACAAGCCTAGCCGGTACAATGGCAAGATGGGTTGTCATGCTTCTTGAATTCGACATAATCTATACGCCTCAGAAAGCAGTAAAAGGGCAAGCCCTTGCCGACTTTCTCGCTGCTCATCCCATATCAGAAGGGTCGCCACTCAATTGTGAGTTACCCGACGAATATGCGCTGCATCTCGAAGATAACGAACCATTCTGGGAGCTCTACTTCGATGGTGCCTCATCAATAAGGAGCTCCAGCAAATTAAGCATCCAGCAGATAAAAGCAGGGATAGGATTGGTGTTCATCACGCCATCGAAGGGAACCCTACGATGTTCTTTTGCTCTCACCGAGCCCCGCACAAACAACGAGGCTGAGTACGAAACTCTGATAGCTGGTCTGGAGCTCGCCATAGAAATGGAAATCCTTCGGCTACGGGTCTACGATGATTCCCAGCTTGTTATCAACCAAGTACGCGGTGACTAGAAGATATACAAACCCGAGTTATCTTGGTACAGAAGTCGGGTGGTGGAGCTTATGAAACAGTTCATCCACATTGAACTGATAAGAGTTCTTAGGGCGTTGAACGGAAAAGCCAACGTACTCACTAGCTTAGCCAAGGAACTGACTGATCCCGATATGGATGAAATTCTGATCACAGTCAGGAGCAGGCAAATTCTGCCTCTAGTCTCTTTACGAGAAGAGGAAAGCGCAGAAGAAAAGAGCAATCCTGCCGAAGAAGCTCTGATCATTCAAGACGAGCCCGATTGGAGAGAACCATTCATAGAGTACCTCCGATACAACAAGCTGCCCGAAGGAAAATCCGCAAGGGTTCAGTTGAAGAAAAGAGCCTTTCGTTATATGTTTGTAAATAATACGCTCTACTGCAGATCATATGACCAACTCTGGCTCAGATGTCTATCATCGGCCGAAATCCAAATAGTCATGAAATAAGTTCACTCGGGCGTTTGCGGAGCTCACCAATTTGGCCCCAAAATGCGGCTTCAAATTAAACGGATTGGGTATTACTGGTCTACCATGATAAGGGATTGCGAAGAAGTGTCATATTTGCCAAATTCACGGTGAGTTCATTCACAAGCATTCCAATCCGCTGCATCCTACGGTGGCGTCATGACCCTTCGAAGTTTGGGGCACCGACATAGTTGGTCCAATCGATCCTCCGTCATCCAAAAGCCACCGGTTCATATTGACCACAACTGACTACTTCTCCGGATGGGCTGAAACTGTCCCGCTAAAAAAAGTCAAGACAGAAGATATTCTGACATTCTTCTGGCATAATATTCTATACCGCTTTTGTACACCGAGAAGAATCATATCTGACAACGGGCCTTCTTTCAAGAGCTTCAAAGTCTCAAGGTTCGCTACTCAGCACAAGATAGACTGGATATATTTCTCCATCTATAATCCAAGAACCAATGGGCTAGCCGAAGCCTTCAATAAAACTCTATGCAAGCTCCTGAGGAAAAATGCTTCAGCCAACAAGTGTTACTGGAATCTCAAGCTCCACGAGGCGTTGTGGGCATATCGTACCATACACCGCACTCCAACCCAATCCACTCCATACTCATTGCTCTTCAGAGTGGAGGCAATCCTACCCCTCGAAGTCGAAGTTGCAAGCTTGAGAATGACAGTCCAGCATGATTTGACGGAGGAGGAAAATGTCCTCCTTCGGCTTGAAGAGCTCGACACTCTCGAAGAAAAGAGGCTCGCAGTACAGCAAAATCTAGAGCTGTACTGAACCCAAATGTCACAAGCCTATGACAAGATGACCCGTCTCCGTGCTTTTAAGAAAGGCGAATTGGTGTTGGTCCTAAAAAGACCGATCATCCCCAGTCGACATGCCAAGGGAAAATACAAGCCAAAATGGGAAGGGCCATACGTCATCGTGAAAGTGTTTGATAGAGGATCCTCCCAGCAGATAAATGCCGAGGGAGAAAGGCCCATACCACCCATCAATGACCGATATCTCAAGAAATACTACGCGTGAATGCTCCAAGTCGCATATGAATTGAGCACACACGCCCTACGGTCTAGATCATACATCCTGTAAAACCGTATACAATCCACGGGCGCAAATGACCCCTATCTCTTCCAAGTCCTACAGGCAAGACTACATCTGAAGTCCTACCGGCGATAAAGCAAAAAAAATAGAAGAAAAGAAAAAAAAAAGAAGAAGAAAAGAAAAGAAAAGAATAAAAGAAAAAAAGGGTATGTCCACAAGCAAAATGGACACGGATGAAAACCCGGAAGGGCTCCATGAGTAAAAACAGCAGGACTGCCGGCGAGTTTGTGAAAACCCGAAAGGGTGCAAACTCGTGAAAAGAGATGAAATACACTCGCAAAGTTCTCTCGACCTTGTGAGGAGAAAATCCCCACGTAAGATCTTTACGACTCACAAAGCAGCAACACACTTAGGTCCCCACGATTCCTAGGGAGAAAATACACCTGCAAGATCCTCTCGACTTGTGAGAAGAAAATGCTTTTATGAGACCCTCATGGCTCATAAAATTGAAAAGTCTTAGGTGATAGGGATCTAAACCTGTCTCCTAAGCCATCGTTCCCCAATGGGCAACGACAAATGATGAGTCGCTCATAAAATTGAAAAGTCTTAGGTGATAGGGATCTAAACGGTGCTAGCGGTGCTGATGTCGATCCAAAACTCATACCCCAAGTTTTCCTAAAGGCAAATGATGAGTCGCTCCTGGCACTACGCTTCAGTGTTAGCGGTGCTGACGCCGACCCAAAATCCAAATCCCCAAATTCCCAAACGGCGAATGATGAGTCGCTCCTGGTACCATATTCCAGTGCAGTGATGCAGACGCCAACCAAAATACAAATCCTTCAAATTCTCTTAGCCCTACGGCCAGTCCTCAAATGGACTACCGTATACAATCCACGGGCATAAACAAGCTAAATCACACCCATGTCCCACGGCAATCCCCAGCCCCACGGCCGGTCTCCGCCATCGGAATTATGTTCCATTTGGGAAGACCCACTCATGTGTCCTCACAATACACGAGGAAAACAGAGCTAACGTGATCCTCTCGACTCGTAAGAAAATACTTTTGCGGGATCCTTACGACCCACAAGGGAAAAACATACTTGAGGGTACTCACGACTCCTAAGGAGAAAATGCACCTATGAGATCCTCTCGACTCGTAAGGAGAAAATACTTTTATGAGACCCTTACAGCTCGGAAAATTGAAAAGCCTTAGGTGATAGGAGCCTAAACCTGTCTTCTAAGCCATCGTTCCCTAACGGGCATGGAAAATGATGATTCACTCCTGGTACCACAATTCGGTGTAGCGATACTGATGCCAAAATCCCCAAATCCTTACACGGAAAATGATGATTCGCTCCTGGTACTATGTTCCAATGCAGCGATGCTGATGCTAAACAAAAATCCAAATCCCAAATTCTAAATCCTACGCTGCAATGCTTCAAATTCAAAAGTCCCTCCAAACAAAGCAGGAACAAGACAAATCAAACTAAAGTCCAACCCGGAACCCCTTCCAAGTTCGAAAGTCCCGCCGGACAGATTGGAACCTCTCCAAATCAAATCAAACCAACCAATTCCAACAATGACCTCTACGTCAAAAACAGACACTCCGCCTAGGGGATGAGTCAACCAGCGACACTCTGTCTCGAAGACACGTCAAGCATCGACCGTCCAAGTCGCTAAAAGGGTAGCACCGACCGTCCACGTCGCAAAAAAGGCATCACCGACCATCCACATCGCAAAAATGGCAGCACCGACCGTCCAAGTCGTAAAAATGGCAGCACCGACCGTCCACGTCTCAAAAAGGGCAGCACCGACCGTCCACGTCCCAAAAAGGGCAGCACCGACCGTCCAAGTCGCTAAAAGGGCAGCACCGACCGTCCACGTCGCAAAAATGGCAGCACCGACCGTCCAAGTCACAAAAATGGTAGCACCGGCCGTCCACGTCGCAAAAATGGTAGCACCGGCCGTCCACGTCGCAAAAAGGGTATCACCGGCCGTCCACGTTGCAAAAAGGGCAGCATCGACCGTCCAAGTCGTTAAAAGGGAAGTACCGACCGTCCACGTCGCTAAAAGTGAAGTACCGACCATCCACGTGGCAAAAAGAGCAGCACCGACCGTCCAAGTCGCTAAAAGGGCAGCACCGACCGTCCACATCGCAAAAAGGGCAGCAGCGACCGTCCACGTCGCTAAAAGGGCAGCATCGACCGTCCATGTCGCAAAAAGGGCAGCACCGACCTCCACGTCGCAAAAAGGGCAGCACCGACCTCCACGTCGTCAAAACAGGAAACAAATCAAGTCACTCTACGCGAAAAAAATCCATCAATTTCATGCACACAGCTCATACACGCAGTGTGCATTTGTTGATGGGGGCACTTTGTTGGGGTCAAAAATTACACCCCGGTTGACCAAGTCAAAGTCAAAGTCAACCCCAAATCATGTGGGCCCAAGACCAGGTCAAGTGGGCCCATGCCCAAGTCAATCCCAAACACGAAGCGACCGGCCTCCCTCATGCCAAGAAGAAAATTACGTAATAAATAAGTTTGATATAATTTTCATGCATGAATGTAAAATAAATGGGAAAAAAACTAAATTTTTGTAAAGCCTATGGCTCATGTGCAAAAGAAATAAGCACATTAGACATGAGATGGGCAAAATGCCATTTTGTAAATCTCAAAGGGCTGTGTGTAAATTTTTAAGCCTATATAAGGCAACATGATGATGAAATAAAAAACAACTTTCATTCTCCTCAAAAACTAGGGTTTCTGTGCCACCTTCTCCTTCCTCAAGATTCTAAACCTTCTTTCTCTTTTTTGAATTAAATCAAAAGTTTAACTCTTCTTTTTCCAAAAAGAAACAGTTTTTCACCATAAAACCCTTAAAGGGGAGCTCGGATCTTCTATCAAATCCCTAAAATGGGATATTTTTAAGTCCCATCCCTTTTCTCCATGATCCAGCCAACAGAGAGGAGGAAGAGGGAGACTCATCTCCAAAAACCCGCACTTCGGAAAGATCTAAGGCTCAAAAGAAGATTCAAGGCTAAAGGGAGGAAGAAAGTGGTCCCCTTTGATCATCTCCAAAAATTTCTATGAGTTCAACTCCATATGTCAAGATTTTTTGAAGTTTAACTCCATAAATAAAACCCTTTTTAAGAGTTTAACTCCATTCAACATCTTTTGGAGTTTAACTCCATAAATAAAAATCCTTTTTGGAAGTTTAACTCCACTCAAAATCTTTTGGAGTTGTAACCCCAATATTACTATACCTTCATATTTTTTTTCATTAGTAAAATATTTTATCTATTTATTCTTAGTATTTTCTGTATATTTTGTTTTCTATTAAATATATTATTTTATTATTCTATCAATTTTTCCCAAATGCATTTTTTAAAAACTAAATTTTAACCTCTTTTTTTCAAATTAAACACAAGACCTAACCCAGCCCATAACTCAAATCCAATTTCATTTTCATTTTCATTTTCTTTTATAAAATTATGAGCATAAAAACCCACTTTCTTGTCAAGCAACGGCATATATTTAATGCTTGTTAAATTTGTGTATGAACAACCTTATAGCACATTGGTTAAATCCGTACATTATTATTCCATAGGCCACATGTTCAAATCTCTATTCTTGCAATTATTTTTTTTATCAATTTTTATCCTTCTTATAACCTACAATGAGACATTTCATTTTATCTTCCTTTTAACTCCAACATAATTAGAATGGTTATAAATTCTAATTAAGTAAAATTATTATGAAGAGTTTCAATTTTCTTTTAATACAAATATCTCTTCATCTCTTCTTTATCCCACCTTAACCATTTCTTTTTGATCAATTCTAAAAATAAAATAAAATAAAATCTCTTTTCCCTTGAGCTTGGAGAAGCACTGATTCTATCAAGCTTCAAACACTCAGTTGAGAATTTTATCTAAACGGTGAGCCGGTTGTTATACCGACTCACACAACCTGTAAGTCTCTTTTCTCCCTCTCCATCTCTTTCACTATGTTATTGTGTCTTCTCCATGATTTCATTTTCTTGACCGTGGTACCTAATCGAGTGCATAAACATACATACATACATACATATATATAAATGAATATAGTTACATATACATATTTTTAAAATATTGTTTGTTTATACTTAATCTTCATGTTTATTCATTGTTTTCTTATAGAATAAAAATGCATCCATGTCATAGATTTACTTTTACATTAACTAGGAATATCATGGACTGAATATAAATAAACGATGTGCGATAACACAACTTTACATAAGCTCTCTTAAAATTAGGACTTTCCTGGTATAGGATGTTGTCGAAATTCATGATCCATATATTGACATTAGGAGATCCAATTTGAAGTATATATTGCATGTGCCGTTTATTTTATAATTGTTTAATTTTTTTATATAAAAGAGAAAAACGAAATTGCAAATAATCCAGTAGTTTTGTCACCTTTAAATACGGTCCTAGATAACTTTTGTCCTTAAAATAATTTTTAAAAATTAATTTTCACATCTGGAAATGCTAAGAAAATTAGGATAAATAATAGATAGAATTTTAGGTTTGCAGTAAAAAATTCATATCAAACCAAATAACGGTATAGAAGTTGCGTAGTTTTTTTTTATTCACTGTTTTTAAAATCAGAAAACTGCCAATATGGGTCTTCTTCGAGAGACCATAACTCTGTAATCGTTGATCCAAATTAAGTGTTTTCAGATGTTTTGAACATCTATATCGAAAGATATAGATTTTATTGGTTTTAAGTTTTTACTGAAAATCGACGTAAAATATAGAAAACTGCGTTACAATATTAAGCGACGAATCTGGACAGAATCTGTCCTTATTCGCGCACTGTTTTTAAATAGGACATAACTCAAACTCCCGATATCCGTTCGTGAAAAACTTTAGATGTATAGATGGATAATTGATATAACTATAATTTCCTGTATATTATATTACTTAGAAACATATGAAACAACTCGATATAGGTTTTGCAATATAACATATAGTTGCTGTCCAGAAATCTGAATTGCTGTTTTAAATGCTGCTATTAAAATGATCATAACTAGAGTTTCAGAAATCCAAATCACGCGAATCTTAGTGTTTTGGATAAGTACTCCAAAATACCTACAATTTTCTAATAATTTTTGTAAGCTGAAACCCGATAGAAATTAACTCAAACTGCGTTTTAAAAATATGTGACGGTGCTGAACAGATTCTGATCTGTTTTGCACGATGGTACGAAAACATATATATCTTCCAAACCGGTAGTCATATTTGTTGGATATAGTGCCCTCAAAGTCAATTATTGGATCGCAGGTACGTGATTGCAATGATTGATGGAGGACCTATACCGATATGACAGTCTTGCTCGAGATGATAGTATACTATCTGGTTTGTCTTTATCATCGTATACATGCTTTAGTTCACTATTGCATGATGATAAAGCCCATAGGATTCTTGCTTGACTACCAGCAGTATGATGACGATCATATACGTGGGAGCTGGGGTTTGTAAGCACATCCTTAAAGTGTTCCTAGTCGTGGGAGTTTCGAGACAGGGCATCGATACTCCAGAGTAAACTAGTGTATACAGTCGAGATCCCGACGAGGGGCGATGGCCGGTCTCACAAGCCATTGGTGTTAGTTGGTTCACCTAAGATGTATACAAGTGCTCATTGGGTTATGAGTACACCGGACAGGACTCGCCGGGAACATGCTAGTTGGTATTATACATATCGTCAGATAGCAGTTCCCTGGTGACATGTATACAGGTTAGTTTGTCGACCTGAGATCGTCATTTGTCTTAGGTGAGTTCCCACTGTGCTTTGATTTCTACCCTACCACGCTCAAAGGAGACGTGCAAACAGGTATTTTTTGGGTACAGTCCCGAGCCACATGGAGGCAGTGAGCGGATCGTCGGGGATTCATCTCTTCCGGCATTGGGGGTTGATGTCGCACAGTGCACGGGTAACCATCACTAGAAATTATCGGCCGAGGTAGTGGAGAATTGCTGATTTGGATCAGTAGTTTCTCAGGTGGTGATGGGCTTTATACCGACACGAATTATCGTGCTATTAGGGGTCTGACTTTATCCACCCCCTAGACTCGATATGCGATACTCTTTAGACGAACGGACCGGACTGTATGTATATTGTCACTGTTAGGCTCAGTAGGGTTTATGGATGAGTTCGCTCGTCAGCTTCCCTTTCAATCAATACATAGGCAACCGTTACGTACAGGTTGTACCTCTGACGTGCTAGTGGTTATACACAGTGCCAGTGTGTTGATGGGTCATTAGAGTCCCCCACAGACAGTTTCCCAAGTTCGGGCAAAACGTTGTAGAGGCCGTATGGTTTTATGGCAAGGTTCGGAAAATACACGTGCGTTTATGCACGTGTCATATTTCGGGCAGATAATACTGGTGGGCTTTGGTTTAAGCCGGATCCGAGTATTATACTGTGTAGATATAATATCTTTGTCTCAGTTGCATTTGTATCCGGTCGTAATACAAATGCGGGTATGTTTATACTGTTACGGGGTTATCCTGAAATTCGTTTCAGGATCACTTTTGGAAGTTTCCAGTTTCCTGTTTTCTATCACCCGTCTTTAACATTCGGTTAAAGACGGATTTATCTTTTCGTCACTTGGGTGAGTCATGAGGGCGAGTCGTGCTTCTAGAAGGTTCTAGATGGTGACTAGGCAAGTGAGTCATTAGTGATTTAATTGTGCATTTATTGTTTTGGTGACTAGGTGTTATGATTCATAGTTTGCATTAATTGTTATGCAAGGTGTTTAACATGACTCATTCTCTCATTCATTGTTATGGTCACCCTCTCCCCTCCTACACTCACCTCCCTCATCCTATATAGTGGTCGGCCCTTGCTTGTGGGAATTATGGTTGTTGATTTGGAAAAAAGATTATAGTTTTGGTGTATGGAAATTTCATAGTTCTTTTTATTCCATCACAATTTCAAAAGGCAACTTCATTAACCGTTCGTCCATGGCTTTAGACGAAATGAGACAAAGTGTTCTACTTATTCTCTACATCAATCTTGGTCATCTCTTTTAGCAAACTTGATGATCGAGTTGTCTCGGTTTAGAGGCGGGAGCCCGTTTAAAAATCCGTCGATGTGGTGCCACATGGACGAGAAAACTGGAGATCGAGGAGATCGGAGCAGCCGCAACAAAGCGTGGGATGATGGTTGAAGACCGAAGGACTCGGATCGTTCGGTATAACATTTCTACCCACTTTGTAATTTGTTAGTTTAGATTTAATGGCAGATCCGGGTTATAATATGCGATAGCGCCAGTTGTAAAAGTTTTTGTTCCGCATTTGGCGTCTGTTAGACGGCCGGGGCGCTACCGTGGACTTACAGTGGTATCAGAGCCTCACCATTAAGCTTTACTAACTTGTGCTAACACGTTTAAAATATTGATCGAACGGATTTTCGAAAACTACATTTTTTTTTGTACAAAGTTTCTGTCGATTTTAAATCTGTTCTAAAAATTATTTTGAGCATCACAGAAATTCGTGCAGGCTTTTAGTAGAACACTGGTGAAATTTGGTCACATGATCTCACTGTTTCACCGCGGATCCGCGGCCCAAACCAGGGTTTGGCCGCGAATCCGCCGCAAGATTGTGGGATCAATGCTCCAAATTTCTACAGTATGTTCTACACAGTGAATTGTAGTTTCTGGAATATTTCTTTTGGGCCCATATTTTGTTACTGTACTGCAGATGTACGTAGGGCCCACTTCGGGAAGTTTTGTCAATCGAAATTTTAAACTTGTTAGTATACAGTATTTACATTATATCTCCGACCGGGAATGTCATTTGAGCGGTAAATTGCGTCTAATTGCTATAGCTCTTTTAGACGGATTTGCGAACGTGACATTTGCGTTGATGTTCTGTGTTGTGCTGTGTTGTTGCGGATATGTCGTGGTGGATAGCAGTGTGCAATGGTAGTGCTGTTTAGATTTATTTGTACGTTTGATATTGCGGGGCGAGCGTCCAACATGTGGACTGCCGTCACTACCTGTTTGTATAATATTCTTTTGGGGCACGACCGGGCTGAGGTCGATGTACCCGTTGTATATATTTTCTTTTATGTACTAGGTTTACCCCGCGACGGAGTGCACGGATAGCCGGGTTCTGGAGGGCAACGAGTCCGTATCTCATGGTTTTGAGAGGCAAAGGGGCCTCACTCTAGAATTGGCAGACTATTCGCCGCACTCGTAGGGGGTACAGGTTGACCCAAGGAGGGGTGCTCAAGTTACCGGATTCCGTGAACTGCCGGGTGGTCCATTCACTATGCTGTAGGGGGCTGCCTCGCTTCATGTTTTGGCGGGTAACTTGCCGCACCCGTAGGGGTCTAGGTTTCATTGCATAGGCTATCCACACGACCAGGGGAACGTCGGATTTCAGTAGCGGCTCTATGAAACCCGGGGATCCCAGATTATCTGTATTGTTCTGTGATGCTTATTACTTTTCTGTAATGTTGCATTTATTACGCCTGGAGCGATTATTGTATATTGGTATATATACTATTAGATGTTGTATATGTTTTACACCCGCGCTAGTCCAGTCCCCGCTCTGTCGTTAGTTAAGTAACCTAACGGGTGATGATGGGACCCAGTGACGAATGCGGATGGCATATACGTACATTTTATTTTTTCGTTCTTTTCTGGTGTGATTAATTGATGGGACTGCGTTGATTCTGATCAATGCAAAGCAAAACAAACCTATATTTGATGTTGTTGGAACAAATTTTAAAAGGTGTTATTACAAAAACGTTTCCTTTTGTTTTGCATAGTGATATTCGTTTGGAATATCCTACACCTCATTCGACGAGGTAAGGGCCGATATCCCTTCACCGGGAGAGACCCCTTAGGCAGAAGTTTGCGTCAGGGTAATAACTTCAATATAGTCGATTACAAGTTGCTTTGCATCGAGGTATTCAGTTGGAATATCCTGCACCTCATTCCACGAGGAAAGAGCCGAGATCCCTTCACCGGGAGTGACCTCTTTAGCAAAGGTTTTTTGCCACTATATTATTTAAAAAGCTATCAGGTTCCTTCAACGAGATCAAGTTCATTACGTTAAAGGTTTTTCTCCAAAAACCAGCCGTAACCCTCCGTTATTTTTTATGGATAGTCGGTAGTATTCAAGCTATGTTTGTTGACTAAAGTCAAGGCATAGTGTTTGGTAATTGCTGGGTATTCATTTGTTGCATAGATAGATGCGTTGGTTTGGGACAGTCGTATTACCTTGTTGACTAAAGTCAAGGGTATGTACGGGTGGGTTCAAATCAACCTGGATAATGACAGGTAGAACTTGACATGTGACTTATGATTTGTTGACTAAAGTCAAGGTCATAAGAGCATGAGGCAAAAATCACACCGGGAGTTTCAAACATAAAGAAACTTGCCAAGTATGCGTATACCTTCTGGAGTGTGATAACGTGAGTGGATTACGTCACGTTATCATGCGATGAGAGTTGGATCCCGATTCTCACTGATGAGTTGGTTTACTCTTCGGGTGATCCCGACTAATTCTTCTTTCAGGTTTGGAGGAGAATTTGAGATTACAGTGGGAGGTTTCCTGATTAGAAAGTGATAACCATTCTGATCTAGGTTAGAGTGCACGCAGAGTGTTTCTTTTCTCTCTCTCTCTCTCTTTGGCAGCGACCTTTGACTGACCCTAGACTATGACTCAGTGACCAAGTTGACCGAACCTTCTTAAAATACTGGCTTTTGGATTGTCCAAGTTGGATAAATCATTGCCGCTCCTTCCTTTACCTTTTGTATTTCTCAGAACACCCCGTATTATTACGGACGTCCACTTCTATTGGATAGATCCATCGTATGGTTATATACGAACTCGAAGGGACTTCTTCGAGGATGGATCCAGGTTCAGGAAAAATAGAATTGGTTTATTCAGTTGTCTTTTATTATCACCTTCTCTCACGTTGCGAGGGCTCCTTAGTTTAGGAGAGTACACCTATTACGCTTATTGGATAGTCTTATTCCAAACCATAGGCAGGTGCCGAAAGGTAGGGAATGAAGAAAACCAATTAGCCTAAGTAGGGTGTGCAGAAGGTAATAACTAAAGACAAAAATAATGGGATTAGAAAGAGGACAAAGTAAATTGCGACTGTTATCATTCACGACCAAACCGCGTATTTCATCGCCACTCCTATTTTACCTTTAATAGAATAAGGTATTATTCAGTTGTCTTTTATCATCACCTTCTCTCAAGTTGCGAGTACTCCTAGGTTTAGGAGGGTACACATATTATGCTTACCGGATAGTCTTCTTCCAAACCATAGGCTGGTGCCGAACGGTTGGGAAGGAAGAAAACCATTTAGCCTAACGATGGTGTACAGAAGGTAACAACTAAAGACAAATAAAGGGATTTGGAAGATGGCAAAGAGATATACGGTTAAAGTCATAATTGGATTAAGGAAGAGGCATTACTAGGAATACCAGCATACCCCTACGAAACATTTTCATGTTTCAGTGCATTGTTAAAGGAAAACTGATTTCCCGATTAGATACTTACTCCAGGGTATGTATTTACTAGGTTTTATTCTCATATCTATATAGTTTTACAGACGATGAGTGGGAGTAAGTTATTGGAAATTAGGAGATCATCCTCATTATATCGGAATTCATTGTAATTGGTGATATTTGAGGAAATCGTCTGGGTACAGTTTTCAACTTACGATGCACAGGTTTTGAGCTATTTAACTCAGCGGACTTATACAGAGTATTGTATGTTATCCAGTGTCCGTCAGGACAAAGGAGTAGGTCCTCATACTAAGTTCTGTTTACTTATGACTTCTCTAGTTTTTAGACAAGTGTTTCGTAGAAATACAATGTCTAAGTTTTGAGAAGTTGTGGGTATAAGAATAAAGTAGAGAACCAGATGTCGCAAGTATCGGGATTCTTCAAATAGATCGAAGATGTAGATTCTTGTGACTGGTATTCAAGTAATGGTTTTGAGAAACTTGTTTCTCTTTCAGGTTACTCATAATTGGATTGATTCCTAAGTTGAGTAATACTGATTAGCCTTTCTCCATTAAGATGATATGCACTGGAGACAGTTGCATGGTTTGAATCTGGTTCCAATTAAATTAGTTCCCCTATTTCTATATTGTATATAGAATGGTTCATATCTTAATGATGTTAAGGTAAGGGGAGTTATCCAGCTTATGCTTAAAACCAGACACTGGATAACTCAAGGCACGTTTCTGTAATTGCAGTTTGTGGGTTGACCCTGGCTTTGACAAGGGCTGACTATCTACCATCTGGAAGATCAATAGTGATATTGTTCTTGACTCGCTTCAGTTTTAGTAAAATGGATTTTTTTAGAAAATAGTAGTGGGAGTATGGTAGAACTGGAAGTGATTCCAGAACCGCAAACGATTATGGAAAATTTAATAGGACCTATATATTCAATCAGGTTTGACATTCCATTAGCCACTCCGCAGATATGGTGGGTAACCTCATACACTTGAGAGGTACTCCGGTACCCTCAAGGACGGTGACAGGGAGGTTCTTGTTTACCCAGACTTTACACTACTGTTGTTCCAGACCATGAGACCCGGTAGGAGGATAAGTATAGCATCGTTCTAAACTAGCTTTAGAAGTGCATGTATATATTATTCTGCCAGAGAGTTGTCGTAATCAGTGGGAGCAGCGGAAGCATAGTGGGCAAGTAGCTTATGTCTATTTATAGGCTTGAGCAGATATAGCGGAGATAAGATCATCTAATTTTGATGTGACAGTCATGGGTTTGACTTCATCAGAATAGGGGATGGATCTGTTGAGAAGGTAGTAGGGTGTGATGTCCTGCTATTTGGATGATATACACAGAGTAGGAAGTAAAATTCCTATACTACGATCGGTTGTACTTTGGTCGTCACACAGTTGTTTCTCCAAGAAGGATATGGATATAATATCAGACATTCTGGTTACTAGATCTATGGTTTTAGATCTAGAATTGGGTAGTTTCCCAATATGGGTACTTTGACAGTATTCTAATGATATTTTAGAATAGATGACTCCTGGTATGGTGGTGTACCTGCAGATGATGGAGTCACCCTCTCTAAAGGTGTCTTACAGACTAAAGGAGAGAGGGATGTGCATGATTGGCAGATCACTTGCTTAGGCAATTGAGTCAATCGTGAGATGTCAAGTACCACACCAGATGTTGTTTTTGCACTAGATGCGATAAGTTTATATTAATCCAATTCTGGAGAAACATTAGGAAGCAGTTTTAGAACATGAATGGATGTTCTATGGATTTGATAATGGCAGCCTCCTTTGTGAGACGGTTATCATTCCAGGCTTCAAAGGTGGCATGGATGACAGAGTGATTGTCAGAGTTATAGTTTTCCCTCTGACAAGGGACAATATTATGGACAGGTGGTCCTAGAGGATACCGTGGGAGACATGGTGCTGGATACTGATTAGGTTCAGTTATCAATAAAGTCTAAGAAGTTTGGATTTGGAGTTCATTTATGAACTAGGTCCCATCAGATATTCAGACATATTCTAAGACAGGTATTACTCGATTCGGGAGATGGCTTTCTCTGCGAACTTGAAATTAAGAGAGACATAGAAAGAAACATCAGGGCGGATCCACTCACTGAGGCTATTTCTCGAACACAAGAGTTTTACAAACTAGCTTTGTGAAACTGATTAGTAGAGGAGTTGGGTGTTTGGTATCACACGGGCTGTGAGTATACGACATCGCAATAATTAGCCTTAAGTGTAAGTGGGAGATTGTTGGATATAGTGCTCTCAAAGTCAATTATTGGATCGCAGGTACATGATTGCAATGATTGATGGTGGACCTATACCGATATGACAGTCTTGCTCGAGATGATAGTATGCTATCCGGTTTGTCTTTATCATCGTATACATGCTTTAGTTCACTACTGCATGATGATATAGCCCATAGGATTCTTGCTTGACTACCAGTAGTATGATGGCGATCATATACGTGGGAGCTGGGGTTTGTAAGCACATCCTTAAAGTGTTCCTAGTCATGGAAGTTTCGAGACAGGGCATCGATACTCCAGAGTAGACTAGCGTATACAGTCGAGACCCCGACGAGGGGCGATGGCCGGTCTCACAAGCCATTGGTGTTAGTTGGTTCACCTAAGATGTATACAGGTGCTCATTGGGTTGTGAGTACACCGGACAGGACTCGCCGGGAATATGCTAGTTGGTATTATACATATCATCAGATAGCAGTTCCCTGGTGACATGTGTACAGGTTAGTTTGTCGACCTGAGATCGTCATTTGTCTCGTGTGAGTTCCCACTGTGCTTTGATTTCTACCCTACCACGCTCAAAGGAGACGTGCAAACAGGTATTTTTTGGGTACAGTCCCGAGCCACATGGAGGCAGTGAGCGGATCGTCGGGGATTCGTCGCTTCCGGTATTGGGGGTTGATGTTGCACAGTGCACGGGTGGCCATCACTAGAAATCCTCGGCAGAGATAGTGGAGAATTGCTGATTTGGATCAGTAGTTTCTCAGGTGGTGATGGGATTCATACCGACACGAATTATCACGCTATTAGGGGTCTGACTTTATCCACCCCCCTAGACTCGATATGCGATACTCTTTAGACGAACGGACCGGACTGTATGTATATTGTCACTGTTAGGCTCAGTAGGGTTTATGGATGAGTTCGCTCGTCAGCTTCCCTTCCAATCAATACATAGACAACCGTTACGTACAGCCTGTACCTCTGACGTGCTAGTGGTTATACACAGTATCAGTGTGTTGATGAGTCATTAGAGCCCCCCACAGACAATTTCCCAAGTTCGGACGAAACGTTGTAGAGGCCGTATGGTTTTATGGCAAGGTTCGGAAAATGCACGTGCGTTTACGCACGTGTCATATTTCGGGCAGATAATACTGGTGGGCTTTGGTTTAAGCCGGATCCGAGTATTATACTGTGTAGATATAATATGTTTGTCTCAGTTGCATTTGTATTCGATCGTAATACAAATGCGGGTATGTTTATACTGTTACGGGGTTATCCTGAAATTCGTTTCAGGATCACTTTTGGAAGTTTCCAGTTTCCTGTTTTCTATCACCCGTCTTTAACATTCGGTTAAAGACGGATTTATCTTTTCGTCACTTGGATGAGTCATGAGGGTGAGTCGTGCTTCTAGAAGGTTCTAAATGGTGACTAGGCAAGTGAGTCATTAGTGATTTAATTGTGCATTTATTGTTTTGGTAACTAGGTGTTATGATTCATAGTTTGCATTAATTATTATGCAAGGTGTTTAACATGACTCATTCTCTCATTCATTGTTATGGTCACCCTCTCCCCTCCTACATTCATCTCCCTCATCCTATATAGTGGCCGGCCCTTACTTGTGGGAATTATGGTTGTTGATTTGGAAAAAAGATTATAGTTTTGGTGTATGGAAATTTCATAGTTGTTTTTATTCCATCACAATTTCAAAAGACAACTTCATTAACCGTTCGTCCATGGTTTTGGACGAAACGAGACAAAGTGTTCTACTCATTCTCTACATCAATTTTGGTCATCTCTTTTAGCAAACTTGATGATCGAGTTGCCTCGGTTCAGAGGCGGGAGCCCGTTTAAAGATCCGTCGACGTGGTGCCACCTGGAGAGAAGACTGGAGATCGAGGAGATCGGAGCAGCCGCAACAAAGCATGGGATGATGGTTGAAGACCGAAGGACTCGGATCGTTCGGTATAACATTTTTACCCATTTTGTAGTTTTTTAGTTTAGCTTTAATCGCAGATCCGGGTTATAGTACGCGATAGCGCCAGTTGTAAAAGTTTTTGTTCCGTATTTGGCGTCTGTTAGACGGCCGGGGCGCTACCGTGGACTTACAATATTTAGGCCAGACTGGAACTTACGTGTGTATAACACTTAAGGCTATGTTTTCGTTTATATTCTGATTTCAAATGACTTGATTAACTAGTCGTACATATCACATATTTACAACATTGTTTTGGACGTTACTTATATATTTATCTCATATCATGCTCTGTTATTGCTTATTTATTTTTATTTATATGACTTGTGATTAAATTATTACATGTTAGAATTGACTTGATCTTGACACGACTCAATCATGAATACTTGAACCCGGTATGTACACTTAGACCAACTTGACTCGAACCATGAATACAATTGGCATGACTTGCACTTGACATGACTATATGAATTCAATCTTGAAAACTTGATATCTTACATCATCTTTTGTATTCATGGATTCGATCAAGACTCATAATATTAATCATAAACTAATAAACACGGGGTGTTGGGATAGTTTGAGTATGAATCCAACAGAATCTCATGAGTCCCATTAATACAAATCATGTTGCTGTGGTACTGGGTTGAAACGGTACAAATCACGAATTCACGAATGAGGGCCCATGTTTCCAAGCCCCTGGATGATAGCATGTTGGGTTTGGAATACTTTAATAGCAATTGAAGTCCCGCTATTTTGGGCATGCGATTCCTTACCCCTGGACGATAGCCTTGGGTTCGAGAATACTCTTGAGATTGGTTGACATTCACACTTGAACTCACGTTAGTTGCTTTTACCCTTTTAGAGACCTTTTAGGACACTTACATTCACTTCATGTTCACTATAACTACACTCCATAGTCATGCTGTACTTGTTTACTATGATCATGTTATATTGTCATGTTTACATAGTTGTCATTAACATTACCATGTTATACTTGTTCATGTTTTATTTCCATTCATACTATATCATATGTCACCTTGCATATTCATTTATATACTTTCACATCCCACCTTTCTTGGGGACTTATCGAGCGCAAGTTCACTGACGGGCATTCCACCCATTTCTTTGTTTCCTTGGATTGTTCGTCAGATAATCTAGAGATTGAGGAGATTGAGCCGAGTAAAGAGGATTACACTTAGCTTGCGGAGCAGACTGACCACTAGTTCTTTCTTTTCAGTTTTTACTTCCTGTATACTACCTGGTTAGGCACTTTCTTTCATGCATCTTTATTTTCAGACATCATGTATTCAGTTTGAAACTTGTGAAAGTTAGGAATGTAAATATATAAAGTTGATTTTTCATTATCATGTATTTTCTTGTCATTTTATATTGCTTATATACGCTTAGCGTTTTTGTTTCGGGAAATGACCTTCTCGGAATAAATACGTCGCGGGCTTGTCACATGCCGTTACCGCTCTTTTGGGAAGCGGGGTGTGACAGGAGTTTAACTTTATAGATAAAAATCCTTTTCGGGAGTTCAACTCCTCAGTCCGGGGCTAAGCCCCTTCTTTCTGCAGGCGCCCAGCGCCCACGTGCCGGACGCGTGAGGCGCCGGCGCCCAGTGCCCATATGCTGGGCGCTTGAGGAGCTGGCGCCCAGCATCCATATGCCGGACGCGTGAAGCGCTGACGCCCGGCACCTAGCACCTAGCGTCCACGTGCCAGGTGCATGAGGCGCTGACACCCAGCACCTGACGCCCAGCTCCCACACGTCCTTAGGACGTTACCCACCGTTTTCTTTTTTTCTTCTTTTTCTTTCTTTTATTCATACACTCCACACTCAAAACACGTCCCCCGCTAGAAAAAATTTCTAACGAGACGCTACCCCGCACTCCGCAAGGGGGCTGCTAGCCCTCTTGACCCCCATCCCGCTATCTGGGTAGCGGGACTCCCGTAAACTCTGCGAGGCCCCTGATACACCCAAAACTCTTCAAGACACACACATACGCATATTGCACATTGAGTTCACATGACTAGTTTGACCCGTCAATCGGAGGTTCCTTCGCTTCAAAGGCGAGCGGTAATTAACGGCAGCTTAGTCCGCGGCTGCCGGAGATTCGGATCCCCACAATCAATAAACCCCAACCTACCATAGGCAAGGGGAATCTGTATACGCCTGACAAGCGACGTGTATTTCCCATCTCAATGGGGTGATGAAAAACACCCTACAGTAACATAGTAAGAGGAAGGAGAAAAATGAGGCCGAGCTTCGAGTGCACGGCAAGAAGTTCGATAGGCGATGTTTTGACTTCGAAAGCTTGGGTACTTCGATTGAGCAAAAATTTCTTCAGGAGTTTGTGAAAGATTTTTGAATTTTCATAAGAGAGGAGCAAGGGCATAAGCTAAGGTATTTATAGAGGAAATATGGGGTATAGTGGATAAAGGGGGGTGTAAATTGTGTATTAAAAATTAGTTTTAATGAGTAAAAATTAAGTGGGCGTTTCTCTGATTAATTGTAATTACCCTAATAGTCCTATACACTTTTATTGATCCAATGGTAATAAAAAAATGTATTTTTGTCCTGGTTTCGAGTTATAAATTATTTTTGATATCTTATGTACAAGAAACTCCTTATAGCTCACTGGTTAAACCTTTCCTTTACTGTCCTATAACCTACAGTTCGAATCCCATCAGTTCCAATTATTTTCAATATTTTTCTTTTTAATTTTTCGGAAGCTAAGAGTTGCACGTGTATTACACGGAGAAACGAAGAGTTGTAAATAAATCAAACAATAAAAACGAAGCATAAATACTCAAACGAAGACACTGCACGAACTACGAGGCAATTGCCTCATTTTTTACCGCCGGTTTTTACCCAAAAACCGCTACTGGCGGATGGAATAGCCCCAAATCCCTCCAGTTTTTGCCCGTGCATCCCTTCAGCTCCCCACTCCTCCTTTTTCCTATTTGATTTTTCTGAAATTAAAAAGAGAGCTCTCAACCTTTCATATACCCTATTAACACTCTTTTATATCATTTTAATGTCTCATTTTAATTCACCCTACCCATAGTTTCTCCTATAAATACCCTAGTCTATTCCAAGCCCCCCCCCCTCTGAATTAAACAGAATGTCCACCTTAAAAATCACTCTCAAAACTATTTTCCTCTCAAGTCCTAGTTGAACCATCACCGTAGACATCGAAGCTCCGTTCCACCATGACGACGACGAACCTTGGCCAAGCATCCTCTAGCTCCTCATCATCATCACCAACGACGTCACCGCCATCCAATATCATCGCCGTCGTAGAATCCGTAACAACCACGCATCGAAACCAATCTTGCTTGTAATCAACCGGAACATCTTTCCGTATGCCGTCGATCTCGGTTCTTCAAACCGAGGCTACTTCTCTCAATTCCATCATTCGTATGAGTATGAGTGGTTGTAGAGTAAGTCCTTCCTCCTCCTTCTCTCTCAATTCGATTTCTCCCAGCCATTATATAAAACAAAAACCGACAAAGTGGAGTTAACAATTATAATAATTTCTTTTAAACATTTTTATCATATTTGATAGGCCAATCTAAGTCACACAAATACTTCTAACACCACTTGAAAGATTATTCATCTCATTTGCTTTTAATGTGTTCACAATTTAATGCGAAATAAACACACATATCGGACATTTTTCATATAAATACCATGAACTTTAAAAGTAACCTTTATATTGATACCTAAAAATATATACCTCTAGAAATTTCACGGAATAATGACCTACCCCACTCACAACACCATGGTTTCATAGCACAATATTTTGGTTAAGTTTTATTTAAAAGAAACAATTTACATTAAAATACCATCACTTTTATAAAATATTTTATCGTTATTTTTAAATCCTTTGCAATTACGTCTCTACAACCCATTTAGGGGAACCCATCTACAGATGGTGCAGGTTATCGCATGTTCTTAGGATAGCAGAGTGAGATACAGAGCTCCTCACGGAGAATTCGGTCTCGAAAGGAAATAAAAATACGGTTTTTAAGAAATACAATCTTTTCTAAACAAAACAATCTTTGAAAAATTTATATAAAACTACCAATCCGTATTTTCAATAAAAACAACTTGTGAAAATATATTTTTAAAAGGAAGATTGAAATTTTAATAAAATACCAACAAGTTTCCAAAAGTAGTGGTTTTCATAAAAATGCTATAAACTTTTAAAAGCTAGGTTTCATTGCTAAAATACTACTAAAATTAAAATATATGTTCATAAAAACTCTTAATAATACAAACCACCCCCGAGATTTATTTTTAAACAATATTAAAGTATTTTTCATAAAATCCTCTCGAGAAATACAAACAATATAAATACAATGTAAACAATTTATAATAAATATTTAATGACTCTAGATCAATATAGGTTTAAGTGGTATCATTTCTCTTGAGCCCCGGAGAGCCGGAGAAAGTGAATGCTTGTCTATTCAGGTTAGACAAATTTAACGGAGTTATCAATAGCAATTGTCTTGGAAAAAGACACAAATCTTGCCGTCTATATGCAGCAGTTGCCCGATTACTCCTGAACTTAAGAAATTCAAGAGCTAAATCCTTTCATAAGATATTTACTCTAACCTGAATACAAACTCAACCAGGATCCAAATTTTAACATAAACTTGAACCCTTAATCAAGAACTAGAACACTTGAACTTGAATATCCCAAAACTTGAATACTAGAATACTATGACTTGACATGAATACCAGAACACAATGGCTGCTATTGAAACTGACTTAACTCGAACCATGAATACAATTTGACATGAATACATGAACACTTGACACGAATACTTGATATTGACATGAACTCAATCTTGCAACTTGATGTATTCATGGATTCGAGTAAGGCTGGTAATTTTAACTATAACCTGGAATACACGGGGTGTTGGGGTAGTTCAAGTGTGAATCTAACGAAATCTCAGAAGTTCTCCTAGATCATGAATCCATGCCTACTAATACAAGCAAGCTATCATGAGGGCCCATGTTTCCTTACTTCTGGATTATAACCTGTTGAGTTTAGAATACTTCAACACTAGATTGAAGTTCCGTTATTAACACTTGATTCGGGCCCGTGGTTCCTTACCCCTGGATTACAACCTGTTGGATTCGAGAACACTCTTGAGATTGGTTGACATTCACCGTTGAACTTATGTCAAATTAGTTTACCCATGTAGAGACCTTTTAGGACACTTACATGCACTTCATGTTCGCTATACCTACACTACACGACCATGCTATACTATGCTCATGTTACTTTGCCGTGATATATATAGAATTGCATGTTAAATAGAATTGCCAGGCTTACATTAAATGACATGTTTAAATACCATATCTTATAGTCCATTACTTCATGATATCCATTTTTCTTTGTCATTATATTTTTATACTTCACATCCTTTTTCTTGGGGACTTGCCGAGTGAAAGTTTGCTGAAGGGCATTCCACCCATCTTTAATTTTTGGAATGTTCGTCAAATACCGTGGAAACTGGGGAGGTGGACACCATAGAGGAGGAGCACGATCAGATCACGACTCAGGCCGAAACTAGTTATCCTTTTCTTTTAGTTTATGTATGCCACCTGTTTAGGCATTTCTGTTCTTGTAGTTTTTTTTTCAGTTGAACTCATGTATTATAATTGTATCAAGTTTGAATGTAAATAAAGTTGTTGAAATTTAAATCTCATGTAAATTTCTTGTCATTTTATATTGCTTATTTTACGCTCAGCGTATTTACTCCGAGAAGTGACCTTCTCGAAATAAATATGTCGCGGGTTTGTCGCGTGCCATCACTGTCTACTGGGAAGCGGGGTGTGACATTAATTACAGAAGTTTTAGTATATGAAAGGGTTCATTGGATAGGCCAAATGTCGCATGGGTCCAAGACGGACACATTTAGGCATACCTAGGCCGCCGGGGTCAGCTTTTGGTCGGCCTGCCTCGAGCTTTGAGCTCGGGGCCCGAGGTATAGGTTTGGGTCAGTTTCGGGTCCTATTTGAATATCTCTTTTCAATTGCAACTCTTGATAACCCGGTGTAACGCTCGTGAAATCTTTTGGGCCTCCAAAACGTCTAAAAGAAAAATAATAAAATATTTAGTACTGTTGGGATTCGAACACATGGGCTATGAGACAGCAGAGAGGCTTAACCAATGAGCTACAAGTTATTTCTTGCTTATTCTCAACAATAATTACTTATAACTCAGAATCAGAAATAGAATACTTCTTGTCGGGCCCCGGTCCTTACTCACGGAATAAGTGCCACACGGAACAAAGTGTCACACCAAAAGGCATGGGCCACCTCTTGAATCCGTATGGGCCATATCTTGAGTCCGCGAGACCCACTGTAGAACAATGGAGAATTTTCGGAATACATTCCGAAAGAGGGCAGATCTGTACTATAGATGGAATGATACTACTCTTCAATACATAAACACCTTTTAAGTGAACCGGTACCACATAAGTTTGAGAACTCCGTACTTAAGCGTGCTCAAGCAAGGGAAATTCTGGGATGGGTGACTTCATAGGAAGTGGCCCCTGGTCGGGTCTGTAGTTAATCCGTATGGGCCACCTCGTGAGTCTGGGACCCACTGTAGAACAATGGAGAATTTTCGAAATACATTCCGAATGAGGGCAAATCTGTAATATTAATGGAATGATACCACTCTTCAATGCAGAGACACCTTTTAAGTGAACCGACACTACAGGATCTTGAGAACTCCGTAGTTAAGCGTGCTCGAGCAAGGGAAATCCTGGGATGGGTGACCTCATGGGAAGTGGCCCCTGGTCGGGTCCGGTTCGCTCCGAAGGACAAAACCGTACGGTTTCGGTCAGAGCAGACAATATCGTCTGTGTTGGAGGTGGGACGTGACATAATGGTATCAGAGCTGGTCTTTCAATAGCAGGTCTGTGGTTTAAGGACAAATTATTGTTCAAAGGTGGGAAGGACGTCGGGCCCCAGTCTTTACACACGGAACAAAGTGCCACGCCAAAGGGCGGGGGCCCCTCTTGAGTCCGTAGGACCCACTGTAGAACAATGGGGAATTTTCGGAATACATTCCGAAAGAGGGAAGATCTGTACTATAAATGGAATTATACCACTTTTCAATGCAGACGTCTTTTAAGTGAACCGACACTACAGGAGCTTGATAACTCCGTAGTTAAGCGTGCTCGGGCCAGGGAAATTCTGGGATGGGTGACCTCCTGGAAAGTGGCCCGTGGTCGGGTCCGGTTTGCTCCGAAGGAAAAAACCGTGCGGTTCGGCCAAAGCGGACAATACTGTTACGCCCCGCTTCTCAATGTACGGAGAAGTAGACGTAATGGGCCGCGACGTTTTTACTCAGAAGTAAATACGCTAAGTGTAAATAAGCAATATATAGATAAAATGCACAAGAATGACAAGAGATGTAATATAAACAACAATTTTTATTAACATTCATATTTACATTACAACTGCTTTTGAAAAGGAAAATACAATGATGGAAAGCAATGCATAAACAGTGACATATGAACTGAAAAGTAAATAAGTACAAGTAAGCTAGTAGTTGTGCTTCTCGGATATCTGCTCCAAGTACTCCTGGATGGGCTCGGTCTCTCGAGAGTCGGGTCCTTCTGACGAACATTCCAAAAAAAGAAATAGAAGAAATGTCGTCAGCGAACTAGCGCTCGGTAAGTCCCAAAAGAAATAATGGAATAAATAAGTAAAGAGAATAGAACTGGTAATTGGTATAAGTATATATTTGTTACACTAACGTAGTTGTTTGTACCTTGATACAGAATGTATCAGTGTATACGAGAGGAGTCCAACAATCCTGTGGACTATGGGAACATGAAAGTATAAGGCCCGTTAAAACCCACGGGACAACAGCAATGGATGTTTATCTACTTCTTTTAGTGTCCATCATCGTGCCACTTTTAATATATTCCGTACCAATCTACCCCGTTAAAACCCCGTAATATATATTGTATAGATTGTAGTTATCAGACTTGCTGAGACCATGGATATAAGTTGTTCATGTAAACGGTTTCAGGATTGTATCAAGTAGTCATATAGTTAAGTCAAGTCATAGCCATGGTTCGGTCAAGCCAAGTCATATTTGCATGTTGTTCTGGTATTCAGGTTCAGCTTCAAGCATACATGTTATAGTTTGGATTCATGTTGAATTGGTTTCATGTTTGGATTGGATTCTGGTTGGATTCAGATTGAGTTAGACTCAAATTGATTTATACTCAGACTTGAGTCAGACACTTTAAACAGATTTGGATCCTGAATTAAGTTCGGGAGTCATCGGTAACTGCTGCACATGGACGACTGGATTGTGTTTTTTTTCCAAGACGATTACCATTGATAACTCCGTTAAGTTTTTCTACCTTAAATAGGCAAGCACTCACTTTCTCCGGCTCCCTGAGGCTCAAGAGAACTGATCCCGCTTAAATCTATATTTACTAAAGTCCTTAAATGTAATTTATATAACTCGAGGGGGTTTTATGAAAAATATTTTATATGCTTTCAAAATAAGACTCGAGTATTTATTCAACGTATTTAGGGTCTTATAGGTGTAACCTTTAAGATTTGAGGTATTTCAGTGAATCTTAACTTAGCTTGAATAGTTTAAGATATTTTAGTGTAAGACTTACTTTGTATTGATACTTGATGGTATTTTAGTGAAACTTATCATTCTTTTATTTTTAGAAAACATGGAATTTTATTATAACTTGAAAATATATGGTTTAATAATATTTATATAATTATTAAAAATTATATTTTATTAAAGTAGAAACTTACATTTTTCTTAAAAATCGTATTTAAATCTTTCGAGACCGAATACTCCGCGAGGAAGTCTGCATCTACCTCTACTAACCCGAGGATGTGCGATAATCCGCACCATCCAATACTGGGTTCCCCAAAATGGATTGTAGAGACATAATTGCAAAGAGTTTGATAATACAATTCAAAGAAAAATCGGTTTTTATAGTTCATGGTATTTAAATGAAATATTGTATTTGCCACGAAAATATGTTTCAAAGAGAATCGTGCTATATCAATATGTGTGTATGTGAGAGGTTGGTTATTACACCGTGAAGTTTTCTACAGGTATGCTAATCAAAATATTTAACAGATGACGTATATAAAATTCATGGTATTTAAATGTAAAATTTTAATTAAAGTTATTTAATATGGAGTTTTAGAATGAAAATTATTTCTAAATATTAGTTTATGATTAACAAGTAAGGTATAAAAACATGAATGAGCAATTCTTAAGAAAAATAATAGTTTCAAAGATTTTAGAATCAAATGTCGGTATAACTCCACTTACCGACATGTTTTGGAAAAAGAGAATTTTTATTGTAGAAAGAGAGGAATGGGGTAGGACTTACTAGCTAGAAGGGTGAAGATAAGGTAGAAGAAGGTTGTGTAGTCGCCGTGGCGTCGCGGGGTCGCCGGGATTGCTTTGTTTTCTTGTCGGAAGTTGACCTTGGGCTAACTCCACTTCTACTCCACTTGTACTTAGAAAAATTTGATAATTTTGGCTAGAGATTTCAGAATGAGGAGGGGCTAGGGTATGAGATTGTATTTATAGTATGGAATTAGGGTTTTGGAATTGAAAGAATGAATTAAAATGCATTTAAAATTGGATTAAATGTGAAATTGAATTCTCTGTTAAATTGCCGAGAAAACAAACAGTGCATGAGTAATGGGGGTAGGCCAAAGGGTTTGTTTGCAAAACACGGGGGCTTTTCCCCTATGGACGCCCGCCGTCGCCAGCCTCAAGACCGATCTCGCCGGTCCATTTGTTGAGTTGAGGTTCTGGATTTTGGCCACATGTCCCTGCTTGTATTAACTCTAATTTGCACATGTTTGATTTCTTCAGACTTTTCATTTTATGTGCAGTGCACGTGTAAACTTTTGGGCTTTTAAAAAGTTTAAAAGAAAAATCAGGAAAAAATAATATGTGGCTGATGGGATTCGAACACAAGGGCCACGTCACAGCAGTGCAAGGCTTTACCAATTAGCTATAAGTGTTTTCTAGCTGTTCTTAAACAAGAATAACTTTTAAATTGTGCTCAGGCTTGCAAACTCATTTCTGTACTTTAAGAAGAAAAATTTTGTATAGAAAATTCATGGTCGTTACAAATACCGTCTATGTTGAGGATGGGGCGTGACACTCCTTTATATAACATTGAATTTATACAAGAGTATTATAATTTCAGGGTCGTTACACTTTCGATAGCTCTGTCAATCTCCATGTATCGGTTTTTCGAAGTGACTCCATCTCCTATGTCATCGCAACAATCCATCGATCCCTATTCTCGCTTTTAATGACTAAAGCATATTCGAGCATGTATTCGAAACCGTACCTGACTAGTAATCTTAGAGGGGGGTGAATATGATTACACCACCAGTATGCCCAATTTAAAAATTATAAACTATACTTGTAAATTATCGGGCCTTGCTCACGGAATAAAGTGTCATACAGAACAAAATGTCACACCAAAAGGTGGGGACCCACTGTAGAACAATGGAGAATCTTCGGAATATATTTTGAAAGAGGGCAGATCATAATTATAAATGGAATGATACCACTCCTATAACACAGAGACGCTTTTTAAGTAAACCGGTACTACAAGAGCTTGAAAACTCTGTAGTTAAGCGTGCTCGGGCCAGGGAAATTCTGAGATGGGTGACCTCCTGGAAAGTGGCCCCTGGTCAGGTCCAGTTCGGTTCGAAGGACAAAACCGTGCGGTTTCTGCCAGAGCAGACAACACCGTCTGTGTTGAAGTAGGGCATGACATATTGGTATCAGAGCCGGTCCCTCAATATTAGGTCTGTGGTTTGAGGACGAACCATTATTCAAAGGTGGGGAGGATGTCGGGCCCCGGTCTTTGCTCACGGAATAAAGTGCCATGCCAAAGGGCGGGAGCTACCTCTTGAATCCGTGGAGGCTGCCTCTTCAGTCCGTGGGACTCACTGTAGAACAATATGGGGAATCTTCGGAATACATTCCTAAAGAGACAGGGAAATTCTGGGATAGGTGAAGTGGCCCCTGGTTGGGTTTGGTTCGTTTCGAAGGACAAAATCGTGCGGTTTCGGCCAAAGCAGACAATACCGTCCGTGTTGGGGGTGGGGGGCGCGACATAAATACAAACCACAATTGAATAACTAAGCAAAAGATAATCCAATAGAGATAGAGACTAAGCTAAATTACAATTGTGCAACATAAATCACAAGCAAGCAACAATATCAAGTAATGAGCATATAGAGCAAGTAGGGAACAAGCATGCAATTTCTAAGCTAAAGCAAAGAAGCAATTAGAGAGTAAGAAATTGCAAACGCAAGGTTTATAGTGGTTTTGGAGATACGCTAGTCCACTTTGTTTAAGCGCACGAGCATGTTCCATTAAACACGTCTTTCTCTTGAAAATAAAAACACGTTGCCCGCAGCAACACACAACCTCGCTTCTGATGAAGGCTAAACCTAACACGTCTCCTCAAAAGACCGCACGTTGTTCGTCACTACGAACAACACTCATCTCTACAAGGTTTTTCACGCTCTTCTCTCTTACAAAAACACTCTTGCACTCAAGAGGTCTCATACAAAGAAAGAAGGCAAATTACAAACTCAAGATACTCTCAAAAGAGTTTTACAATAAAGTTCACTAATACTCAAGAAAATGGATAGCAAATAGAAGCTCTTGGGTGAGTGAGTGAAAATGATTTGGATAAACAAATGAAAACACAATCAAATTCTCACCAGAGATGAGATTTTCTTTTTGAAGATCACTTTTGAATATTGCAAACTGAAATCTCTAAGTGATTGATGCTCAAAAATCCAACCCAAAACATTTTTATAGCCCCACACAAAAAACTAGCCGTTATAAGTCAAATCATTAGCAAACGAGTTCTTGGTTGGGTCAGGTCTAGTATGTTTGAATATGGTTCGGGTTGGAAAACCCAGCCTGGACCATGTATGTCATGGGCTCACGACCATTTAGATTTATCCCATTTGGAGTAGGGGTGAAAGTTGCACGTGTCGAGTTTGACCTGAATCCGAGCAGACCCGATTTTTTCGGAGTTCTCGACTCACATATACCCATTCGAACCCGTTTAGACAGGTTTACCCTTTATTAAAAAACTTTGGAAAAAATGAGTCCAACTTCCTAGGTCCAAAACCCAATAGGAAAAACTCATTGGGAAAAAAATCTAATGAAGAACTCTCCCGATCCAAAAATTTATAGGTTTAGGTCTCTATAGTATAAACAATCATTTTTTACGTTTTAATATTCTCATATTACTCCTATCAACTTCTGGCAGATAACTGCTACATTTAACAGTAAATTGCTATATTTAACAGTAAACTGCTACATTTAACAGTAAACCGCTACATTTTGTAGGTAAACTGATATATCTAATAAATGTAGCAGTTATCTGCTAAGCATAGCGGTTAATATAAACTGCTACATTTGATAAATATAGCAATTATCTGTTAAGTGTAGCAGTTAATGTACAATTATTTACCAAAAGTTGATAAGGGTAATATGAGAATATTAAAATATAAAAAGTGGTTGTTTAAACTATAGGGACTTAAACCTTTAACTTTTTTGATCTAGGTAGTTTTTCACCGTTTTTTTGCTGGAGAGTTTTTCAAATTGCATTTTAAAGGCCAGGAAGTTAGAGTCATTTTTCCTTTTTGGGTTTGGCTTAAAACGTGCCTTTCCAAACATTGTGTTTAAAACCCCGTCCAACACGAAGATGCTTTAATAAATCCACCCAATAAATGCAAAAACCTACAAGTTTCAATACACTTGTAAACATGAATCTTTTCTTCCAAGTTTTTAACTGTTGTACAAAAATTATGAACTGATGTAAGTTGCAGAATGTGCTATCTTCTATACTATTTTGTAATTTTTGATAATATTTTATGGACTTTTTCGTAGTTTTCTTTATAATATATATGTTATAATGTACATCTAATCAATGGATAAACCCAAAAAACCCGATAAAACTTAACCCGTCCGTTGAAACCACGAAACTTAAAACCTGACCGAGTTTTGGGTATATAATATTGCAATACTAGATAGGTTTGGTCAGGATTTGGGGCTTAGGTTAAATTTTTAAGTCGGGCACAAAATTGTTGAAAAACTCGTCCGACCCGACCTAATTTCAACCCGAGTGATATTCATGTTTCATTGACAACATGACCAACGGAATATCTTTTCATTTCGAATATATTTTACATTCCTACTGGTAAAGCCTCTTGTCATTGAGCAAAAGTCCAGAGTTTCAATTCGTGCTTGCACATTAGGTTTTGGCTAACAAAAAAAATCTATTTTACATTTCAAATTAATTTATAATATGGTTTTAAGAAAGGATTACATTTGGCTATCTATATAATAATATATATCAAGTTAAATGAAAAAATATTTCTTGAAATAATTTTTATTAACATTGGAAGTTCGATGAAAAATTTATTACCTAGCCCCTATTTATTTCTCTTACTATATTTGGATCATGAAATTTTTTTATCGTCTCCTTATCGATACTTGGCACTCTTTTATCCCAGAGCTAAGCTTATATGCTGAAAAAATTTTGATTAGCCCTCTTTTTAAAAATCTTTTTTTTTCCTCACCATTTAGATTTTACTTGTAAAATATTGAAATATCGATAAAAAAAATTACGATTTTCATCTGGTGCTGCAAACAAAGAGCGTAGAAAACCAAAGAAAATGAAATTTTTTGACATTTCTAAAAAATCACTATTTTCATTTGCTATAAGCTATATATATAGCATGTAAAATATTAAAAATTTTAAGAAAATAGAAAATTTGAAATTTTCATGTGTATATCATGCAAAATATTGAAAAATTAAAGATAACAACAAATTTTGAGATTTCTGAAAAGTTTGCCATTTTCGTTTATTATAACTAGCAAAATGTTGAAAACCCGAATAAAACTGAAATTTTTAAGATTTTAAAAATATTACACTTTTCATGCTTTATACAGTAAACAAAATAACAAAACACCGAAGAAAACAGAAAATTTTAAGATTTTTGAAATTCCACGATTTTCATGTGCATAATAACAAGTTATTTAGATTTTTTTCAAATTTAATGATTATTGTGTGCTATATAAGAAACAAGATATTAAAAAATAGAAGAAAAACCAAGCATACACAGAATTTATTATTTTACGTATCATAACAGTTAGTTATAATTAATCTTCAGAAGTTTAATACATTAGTTAATAGTTAATGGTAATTTTTAATATTTCAAAATTGGAAATAACATAAAAAAAATTAAAATGTTAGCGATATTTGTGTGTGTGCTGTAATAAGAAAAATATTGAAAAACAGAAAATATTAAGATTTTCAAAACTTTCGCGAGAGTTTTATGGCTTGTAAAATATTGAATATTTAAAGAAAACATAATTTTTTTTAATTTTTGGAAAATTCATAACAAGCAAAATATGGAAAATATGAAGCAAAGAGAAAATTTTGGGATTTATGAAGATATCGCTACTTTCGTATGCAAAATTTTGGAAAATTCATAACAAGCAAAATATTAAAAACCCGAAGAGCGTAAAAGGATTTGAAATTTTAAAATTCCGCGATTTTCATATGTTATATATTATGCAAAATATTGAAAAATAAGAAAAACTAAATTTTTTGAAAAGCAAAATATTGAAAAACTGAAGACAATAAAAAAATATTTTTTTGAAAATTACACAATTTTCATATGATCGCATGCAAAACATTGTAATTGAATAAAACAAATAATTTTGGGATTTTTTAAAATTTCACGATTCTAGCATGCAAAATATTAAATAATCGAAGAAAATAGAAAAAGTGAGATTTTTGAAAAATTCTTGATTTTTGTGTGAATAGCACGCATAATATTGAAAAAGGGAAAATGCTAGAAACTATCGAGATTTTTGAAGGTTTTACGATGTCAGTGTTCTATATCATGGAAAATATTAAAATACCTAATAAAAAATATTTTATTTTTGAAAATTTCATGATTTTTTATGCTATAACAAGGAAAATATTGAAAACCCGAAGAAAACAGAAATCTTGAGATTTTAAAAATTTCACCATATCCGTGTGCGTGCAAAATGCTGAAAAGGTAAAAAACAAAAAAAAATTAGGAATTTTATGCATTTCATGATTTTTGCGTGTTATAAGAAACAAATATTATGAAATAGAAAAAAAAGAAAAAATTTGAGATTTTTAAAAATTCCGCGATTTTCATATGTTATTGCAAAGAAAATATTAAAATGCTGGTGAAGTATTTGCAGGTTAATTATTTTTTATATATGAAGTTCTTAAATATAAAATATTACATTTTATAAATCATAAAACAATAAACTTTTAAAATTAATAGTCCCTCTCAATTACTTGTCCTTTTAGGCTTTTGCACGCCAATTAAGATATGATTTAAAGTCTATTTAAAAAAAATATTATAGTATTGTCATCCTACTAAATTTTCCTAAATTATTCTCATATTAAATGAATATTGTATTCTCATTTTTTAAAATTTTCTTTGAAACCTTGCACCAATGCTATTTAAATGAGGGTAGTTTAAATATTTTACAAAACAAAATAATAAATGTGGTAAGAAATTCAATACTATTCATCTCTATATCATAAAAGGACAAATAATTTAGGACAAAAAACTTCCTAAAATGACAAGTAAATGTGAACGGAGGGAGGGAGTATGATTTTTTTTACTTTGGATTTTGTATCCGTGCATTGCGTGCGAGCCCTTGCTACTTATGAAATACAACCTATATCGATTTCTGGGCCTTTCTTATCAATGTATCATCACGAACGGCTGATCATTCAAAATACCCCGGGGCGGGCTTTCCTCTGGGCGGCCTTCTTTCCACTCTTTCAACAATCCACTCTATAAGTGACGTTTAGGTAAGCTTATTTTGAGATCAGGTCGATCTTATCGAGAGTCCAATCGAGAAAAGCACTCCAAAAGTTGCGCTCTATATAAGAAAAGAGGATTTCTTTTAGGACCGTTGTTTTTAGTTTTGGATCTTGACTCAATAGGACGAGGCTTGAGCTTATAGAGTAGAGTACACGGGGAAGATCCACCCCTCGCCCTAAAGGGACAAGTGAAGGATCTAATCGCAAGTGACATTGAATCATTTGTGGCTGCCTTTAAGCAACCAAAAGTGACCCACGCACAGACACAAGCACAAACAACAAGGTAGTCGTGAAGGATACCCGGATTGCGCTATAGGTTCACTCAATGCTTCTTGTTTTGTTGTTTGCTTCTACTTACGTGGAAGAACAGCGATTGAGGAACATAGTGTCCAAAAACGCCTATCAATAATTTATGATGATATCTCCAAACAAACACTCCTCCTCCCTTCAGTCCAGTTTGAACCGTCCCAGCAAGATAAAATTACAACTGCATTCTAGCTGTCACCCAAAAAAAAATTACCTACATTAATTATCATACTCAAACTTCATTGCAAATTGTAAACATAAAAATAATTGCATTCCATCTTCATTCATCTTTTCTTATGATAACTAGGTTCAATAGTGAAACATGTTACCTTTAAAAATCAATCCACAACAACAAAAACCAACACCACCAAATTACAACTTCAGGAGCAATTTAAAATCTAAAGCTAAGCAAAAATCTGATGAAACTCCAGAACATCTCGGAATCAAAACTTCCAGCTGCTTCATATAAGATGCACAAAATCTTGCTTCTGTTAATGAGCCTCTGAACACAAATTATCTTTCTCTTCCCAAGAAAAAAAAAACATCTTTCCAAAATTCTATCCGATACAGCACCAAATCTATAAAATAGGCTTAATTCCAAAATACTATCTGATAATTTGGCTCAGTTACGAGAAACTACCAAATAATCTCAAATACCCTCAGTTACAAGTCACCTCATATTATTTGGCGCATGTCCTTGTTGTTTTGTTCTAAGGACATGCGCCACATACCACGAGGTGACCCACAATCTTTTGCTAGGGCACAAGCAGAGCTACCACGTAGACAAGTATATCTTAATGATACAGATATGATTTTCCCATACCCGATCGGATTAGAATACGAGATATATTCAAGTATTATCTCGGTTTATGAAATTTTTTTAGTGTTTAAAATCCATTCATTAAATATGAACAACCAACTGCACTTAAACTAGCGACTGCCATCTATATTCTTCCTTATAGCATCAATCCATGTTTTCATCGATTAACCAAAGTCTAAGCTGTTCCTTCATAACTCATTGTTTACATTGTACACATCCAAAACATTTCAAAGCAATTTTCTAGTCTTATCGTCAATTTAGGTTGCTTCTAAACTTATTACCAATATACTAAACAAAAGCATTCAGATACTCTACAAAAATCGGTTCCTATAATATTTATTGATTTTTGTCGATGCGATAGTGCGGTTTTGGGAATCAGGAATTGATACGATGCGGTAACCATATATTTACTTAGACTAAATCAATTCAAAGAATATGCAGCCGATTTGAATTTCTTCCTTGCATTTCCATTAGCATAAGCAACTTAACTTGCATATTAGGATGAGATTTGACTCGGCAGCAGTATAGAAGAACAAACCACAGCTTTGAGGGATTATTTGGTTCTTCTTACAGTGCGATTGAAATTCTTGAGTTCCTCTGAATTGGCACCATAAACTGCAGTTATTGTATCCTTGCAGGAGCCGCATCACAAATGAGGACGATGACACAAGAGTACAGCACTGACACTGGGAGGAAAAAAAATCGAACCGAGAGGCGGCTAATTACCTGCACACCTCCTTGTTGAATCTCCTCTCAGGAATCCCATATAGCTTTTGGAAAACATCTGGCTTGACCCGACAAAAGGAGGGTCGGTCTTCAAAATGAAAATTTGTGAGGGTAGATTAATTTCTTAGGGTTAATTGTACAGGGGGAGGGGGGGGAGTAATTCTATATATGACCTACATCCCGTTAAGTAATTTATTAGCATAAACACCCGTTTTATCATGAGCAAAACACTAAAAATCACTTAAATTCTACTATGTACAGAAAGAAGAAGAACTAAATTAGACCATTACTCGAGTTGTTTAGAATTGAATTTGAGTAATTTAAATATTATATAGATTAAATCACTCGACGCAATATAAATATTATATAGATTGAACTACAAGCAATATATAGTAACCCTATAGAACATATATCCCGTCAAGTATTTATTAGCACAAACACCTCCTTTTGATCCTGACCAAACAATAAAAAAAATCACTTAAATTCTACTCTATACGCATAGTTGTTGTCTGTGCTAATAAATCTCTTGAGGCGTATAAGTGCTATACATGTTAAACTACAGGGGGTGTCATGCAATCGAATGGAAAGACAGCAAACCTTGGTAGATTGAGCAAGTGCGGGTTGTGTGCTGATAGTGTACACACCATCCATCGGCGCCTACCATGCTCTTGTACAGCTGATATAGATTATGACAAGCTTAAGAGACGGGGAAAAAACAAGGAAAAAGAGATAAAGTTTAAGAGTCCTTAATAAAATCGATTTTCGACCTGAAGATGAAAGGGGCCGTCGTCAAATATCTCTTCGGGTGTAGGGAAGGCGGGCCCTTGTCTAGCTTACAGCACGCACGCAACCTCAAACACACTGCCATATCTCTTTCCCCTTTTGTGATCCCCCGAAACCTAATGTCGTCGCTTCTTCTGCTTCCTTCTTCTTTGTTCTAGCCTTTGCACTCATCGGCGTCGACAACTTGCTAATTGCTTTATAAGGTAATAATCTAAATGGTTTGGCTCCCTTACCAATATTACTTACCGTAATCATCTCCTCTCTATTTAATTATGCTTCATTAAACTTATATCACTGTTGAAACAAATGTAATAATTTTTTTTTTTTTTTTGGGTGGGGGGGGGGGGGTGAGGGGAATTACAATTTTGATGCATATTTGCCAAAACTGTGTCTGCTCAAGATTATAATTCCCACCAAATTCAAAGACATTGAGCACAAATTATCCATTAGTTAACATATGCTAACATCTAAATGACCTAACAGCACCATTTTTTTTCTTCAAGAAAGATAAATTGACAAAAAAATTTAGAACCAAACATGTACACTCTTTTAAACCCTAAGAAAAAGGAAAATTATGAGGTATAAAAAATATATAAATTTGCAGGAAAAAAAGGCGCCTGAAATCGTCTTTTGAAATGAGAGAGAATCCCAAATACAAATACTGCAGGTGGAGATAGGAAGAGGATAGAGACGCAGGGAATTGGGCCTAATTAAGGCCCAATAAGGTTAAATTGGCCTTACAGTAAATGGGCCAGGCCGAGGAGCTGATTTAAGGGCCAACCCACCCCATCATAACAATATCTTAAATTTAAGCAGTTGCCTGTAATATCTAAACAGTTGAAATGGACAAAGGGCTAAATAAAATGCGTCCCAGGGTTTTTTCACAAAGATATTAAACATGGGCCATTTCCAACAATTCTGAAAATATCAGGTTTTCTAGACAACTCCCGAACATGCAGAGGCCTTTTTGACAATTTACCCTTTACAAAATCCAAGAAGAAGATAATAGTAACTTCATCTTCATTGGAGATATCTCTGTGATGCATCTAAAGATCCATCCTTCCCTTAATTTATGTACAAACATGGATTTTCATACTGTTTGATTTGTGGTCGTACTCAAAATCCACGATTAATCTATATCAAAACCCTTTGATCTCTTCAGTTTTCTTTGAGGGGTTTCTAACATTTAGTACCTTGTAACTATTCGTGTGTTCTTTACCTTTAACATGTTAGGGTTGCTTGGTAGGCTAGAAATGGAGATGTATGCAAACCTGTAGGTACAACTTTGGAATACATGTAACATCACGAGCTAGTTTTAATTTATAAAACCTCATCACATTAAGGCAAACCAACAGTTACCACCTCTGATTACAAAAGTAGCAGATGAGAACAAATTTAGCGTCAGAAAATCAAAGATAATTTGGATTAAAGTGACAACTTCCTAATTCAATGACCAACATATAGTTAAATCATGCCTCACATTCAGAACGGATAGAATTATCGTACAGGATGCCTCTAAGAGTAAGAGAACATAACAATAAACAACAACAACAACAACAACAATAAAACAAGATTATGGAACAACCCAAGTGGTAAGAGTATCTAATGACATTGTATCAAAGACGCACTCACCCAAATAATAGCACCATGAACATCATAATGACAATACAAACCATGCATCAAACTAAAAACACTTTAATTACTTGGCAATCTTCCAAATTTTTTCCCCTTTCACTGATGTTGTTCCATGCTTCCCCTCTCACCTTAGCTTCTCCAAAGTCCGAACCTTTATTTACAACCGTATCAACAACGACATCCAAAAATCTAAAAACTCAAAACAATAGCAAACACAGCATTGCACAGCAGAATAGAAAAGCCCAAATCTGATGCAGACAGTTCTCAACCTCCCTCTCATGCCTCCTCTGTCTCGGACTCCCTCCATTCACCACTCAAAACAATAGCAAACACAGCATAGCACAGCAGAATAGAAAAACCCAAATCTGATGCAGCGAGCTCTCGACCTCCCTCTCATGCCTCCTCTGTCTCGGACTCCCTCCATTCACCCCCGCATAGTATGGACTCGGACTCGACAGCTGCATATTCACTCCCTCTAGCTGATTATTCCTAAACATCCAAGGGAGCACCGCAATCGCCATTCCCCCAAGCACACCCCCAGCCGTCGAATTAATCACCCTGTTCATTGCTCCCAATGGAGAAACATAGGGATAGTGGTGGTGATGCTCGTGTTGATGCACATGGTAATGATGATGCCGGTGCTGATTCCCATTAAAATAATTTTCTTCTTCTTCCGATTGAGATTGTTGTTGTTGTTGTTGTTGGTGGTGGTGGTGGACCAAAGAGTTGGGCCGTTGCGGGATGTTGAAGGTTTGGTGGGCCCTCTTGGAGCTGTGGCCCCGGCCATAGAGGGGCACGAGTGAATCTTGGGAGAGGGAGGCTTTGCAGACCGGGCACTGATGCACAGAGTCGTGACTGTAGATCTGGAGCCATTTGTAGATGCAGGGCCAGCAGTAGAGGTGGCCGCAGAGGGTGACGACGGGGTCCACAGTGAAATCTAAGCAGATGTTGCAGTCGAAGCACCCACTAGGTTGTTGAGGTGAAGTTTCAGAGGCTGTGCTGGACTTTTTTAGGGGTTCGTTTTCAATCTGGGTTTCTTCTGCGGATTCGTTTAAGTAGCCGTTAGTGGCGACGCCTTCAAAGTCCATGTAAGAATTGGGTTGATAGGGTCTTCAGATGATTTGCTGTCAAGAACAAGGGAATGGGTTAGTTTTAGGAATGCTGGGATGGCTTCTGACGGGCACTATAAGGGTATGAATGGTTGCTTTGTGGTTGAAGATACAATTCATAAAACTACGCCTTTTGTTTTAAATGCAGTTCAGAGTCTTCAGACTATATATGTTTTAAACAATGTGTTTGGCTTAATGTAGTTGCAACACTACAACTCCATGTCCGTTCATCCTCATGTTTCTACAAATGTAGTTGAAATGCACGGTTTTAACCACATGTTGGTGTAGATATTTTGGTCTAATGTAATACATAAGGCTTCAGCTACCATCAACCAAACAGCTCATGAGATGCTTTACAATAGCATTTGTATATTGCAAAATGTTGTCGGTGAGCGTTCAGATTTAGAAACTAGGAAGAGAAAGTTGGATAGTGACACCACAACCACCAGAAAAACAAAGGGGACCAATGAGCTTTTATGGAGGCTTAACAGTAATGACTTGGTCTAAATACAGTTGGTACACGAGAGATGGGCCTCAAACACAAATAAAGTTATAACAAGGAAATGCACAGCTTGAGGACGAGGAACACGTGTAGTCATCCAGTTGGTTTCGAAAATGGATGCTTGCCACCTTTTATATCCACTCTATGCAATTAAGATGCTTTGTGCGTAAGCAAATTTTATCTAGTAATAAAACAAGGGAAAATAATAGACTAACACGCTTGTCTATTATGCCCTAGCAATCTACAGCTATGAACAGGACCACATTAGTGGGGTGGTGGTGACATTGTTCTAACAAGTTTTCAAAAGTATTTATCCGCATCCATTATTTGGACCAAATACGGGCATCACCCTTTACAACATATATAAATAGCACTCAAATTGACGAACAATTAGAAAATCGAATATGAAGAGGTTATATAAAGGCGGTTATAGGACTTCTTAGGATATGGCCAGCCAAGACTGATCGAACTTTCTTGTGCAGATACTTTCTGACTTCTGAGCTCAACCAATGACAAAACAACAATTCACAAATGGCTCTTACTACTGAATGTTAGTATAGGAGGTTCCCTTGGGCATGGTTCATATGACTAAAGTGATATAAATGTTCTTGTTAATAGTAAAATACCCTTACAGAACCTGTAATCTCCAATAAAACTGATATAGGTCATAATCTAATTAGATCTAGCTTAATTATGATATTAGTCCGCATTCAAGTAATATCATGTTCAACTACTATTTTCAGCTCAAGAGTTTCATTGTGCGAATCAGCAAATATATGTATTTAAGAGAAAAATAAGTACAAAAACAAACTCTAAAACATAAGGTAGGTTAAGCTAAAAGTAGAGAGAAGAGAAACCACACCAAAGAGATGGGGTCCCTACTGTAGGGTGTTCTTCGTCACCCTATTGAAATGGGAATATGCGTCGCTTGTCAGGCGCATTACAGATTCCCCCTGCCTAGAGTAGGCTGGGGTTATTGATTGTGGGGATCTGAATTTCCGGCAGCCGCGGACTAAGCTGCCGTTAATTACCTCTCACATTTAAAGCGTAGGAACCTCCAATTGACGGGTTAAACTAGTCATGCGAACTCAATGAGCAGTGTGCGTATGTGTGTCTTGAAGGGTTTTGGGTATATCGGAAGCCTCGCAGAGTTTACGGGGGTCTCGCTACCCTGATAGCGAGCTGGGGGTCAAGAGGCTAGTAGCCCCCTTGCGGGATGCGAGACAGCGTCCCGGAAGAAAAATTTTTTAACGGAGGACGTGTTTTGAGTGTGAAGTGTATGGGAAACGATGGGTGAGTAGACGCGTAGGCGCCGACATCTCGCGCGTCCGGCACGTGGGCGCCTGCAAACAGAAGGGGCTTAGCCTCGGAATTAGAAGTTAAACTCCCGAAAGGATTTTGAGTGGAGTTAAACTTCCAAAAGATTTTGAATGGAGTTAAACTCCTAAAAGGATTTTATTTATGGAGTTAAACTCTAAAAGATCTTAACAAATGGAATTGAACTCCTAAAAATCTTCAGAGATGATCAAAAGGGACCCATTTCTTCTCCCTTTTAGCCCTGGATCTTCCCAAAGTAGGATTTTTGGAGATGAGTCTCCCTTTTCATCCTCTCTGTTGGCTGGATCTTAAGAGAAAAGGGGGCGAGACTTAAAAATCTCCCCTTTGGAGATTTGATGGAAGATCCGAGCTCCCCTTCAAGGCTTTTATGATGAAAAATTGTTTCCTTTTGGAAAAAGAAGAGTTAAACTCTTGATTTAATTCAAAAAGGGGAAAAGGTTTAGAACATTGAGGAAGAAGGAGACACAGAACCCCTAGCTTTTGAGGGGAATAAATTATTCTTTTCATTTTATTATCATGTTGCTTTATATAGGTTTACAAATTTACACATAGCCCTTTGGGCTTTACAAAATGGCATTTTTCCCATCCAATGTCTATGTGCTTATTTCTTTTTACACATAAGTCATGGGCTTTATAAAAATTAGCTTTATGCCCATTTTCCTTCTATTTATTCATAAAAATTGCGTCAAAATTATTTATTACATGATTTTCATTTTGGCATGGGGGAGGCCGACCGCGGGGCTTGACTTGGGCATGGGCCCACTTAGCCTGGGGTTAGACCCATTTGGCTTAGACTTGACTTTAATTTTGACTGGGTCAACCGGGGTGTAATTTTTGACCCCGGGCAAAGTGCCCCCATCAATAAATGCACATCGCGTGTGTGTTGTGTGCATAAAATTGATGGATTTTCTTTCGGGTAGTGTGACTTGATTTTGGTTCCCGCTTTTGGGAGGCTGACACTGCCTTTTTACGATATGGACGGTCAATGCTTGGCGTGTCTCCGAGACGGAGTGTCGTTGGTTGACGTGTCCCTGAGGCGGAGTGTCTGTTTGACATTTCCTCGGCACGAAGTGTTGCTGGTTGACGTATCTCCGAAACGGAATGTCTGTTTGTTTGACATTTCCCCAGCCTGGAGTGTCGCTGGCCAACGTGTCCCCGAGGTGGAGTGTCGCCGGTTGACGTGTATTTGACGTTTTCCCGGCATGGAGTGTCGCTGATGGACGTATCCCTAAGACAGAGTGTCCGTTTGACGTTTCTACGGCACGGAGTGTCGCTGGTCGACTTATCCCGGAGGTGGAGTGTCGCTGGTTGACGTGTTTGTTCGACTTATCCTCGAGACGGAGTGTCTGTTTGACGTTTCCCCGGGTCAACTTATCTCCGAGGCGGAGCGTCAGATTGACGTTTCCCCGGCACGGAGTGTCGCTGGTGGACGTATCCCCAAGACGGAGTGTCTATTTTTTACGTAGAGGTCGTTGTTGGAATTGGTTGGTTTGATTTGTTTTGGGGAAGCTCCAATCTGTCCGGCGGAACTTTTGATCTTGGAAGCGCTTCCGGATGGGACTTTAGTTTAATTTGTCCGATTCCTGTCTTATTTGGCGGGACTCTTGAATTTGAGGCATTACAGCGTGGGATTTGAAATTTGGACTTTGGTTTGGCATCAGTATCGCTACACTGGAATGTGGTACCATGAGCGAATCATCATTTGTCGTAAGAGAATTTGGGGATTTTGGTTTTGGTTTGTCATCAGCATCGCTACACTGAAATGTGGTACCAGGAGCGAATCATCATTTGTTATTGGAGGATTTGGGGATTTTGGTTGGAATCAGCATCGCTATACTGGAATATGGTACCAGGAGCGAATCATCATTTGCCGTGAGGAGATTTTTCTCGTTTCCAGTTTAACGACTTAGGGGTCATATATTCCCAGTTTAACGACTTAGGGATCTATCGGATCGAAAGTTTGGAATTTTTAGGTTGGGGTCGGTATTAGCGTTGCTAACACTGGAGCACAGATACCAGGAGCGATTCATCATTTACCTTTGCCTGTTGGGGAGCGATGGCTTAGAAGACAGGTTTAGGTCTCTATCACCTAAGCCTTTTCAATTTTATAAGCCGTAAAGGTCCCATAAAAGCATTTTCTCCCTACAAGTCGAAAAGATCTCGTAGGTGTATTTTCTCCTTAGGAGTCATAGGGATCCCCAAGTATGTTTTTCCTTTGTGAGTCGTAAGATTCTCACGAAGATGTTTTCTTACGAGTCGAGATGATCTCGTAAGTTTTGTTATCCTCATGTATCGTGAGTACACATAAGTAGGTCTTCCTAAATGGAGCATAATTCCGATGGCGAAGACCGGCTACGGGGGTGGTGATTGTTGTGGGATATGGGTGTGATTTAGCTTGTTTATGCTCGTGGATTGTATATGGTAGTCGATTTGGGGGCTGGCCGTAGGGCTTAGAGAATTTGGGGGGATTTGGATTTTGGTTGGCGTTTGCATCCCTGCACTGGAATATGGTACCAGGAGCGACTCATCATTCGCTGTTTGGGAATTTGAGAATTTAGATTTTGGGTCGGCTTCAGCACTGCTTACACTGAAGCGTAGTACCAGGAGCGACTCATCATTTGCCGTTGTCCGTTGGGGAGCGATGGCTTAGGAGACAGATTTAGGTCCCTATCACCTAAGGCTTTTCAAATTTATGAGCCGTAAAGGTCCCATAAAAGCATTTTCTCTCTACGAGTCGAAAGGATTTCGTAGGTGTATTTTCTCCTTAGGAGTCGTGGGACCCCCAAGTGTGTATTTCCTTTGTGAGTCGTAAGGATCTCACGCGAGAATATTCTCCTCACAAGGTTGAGAGGACTTTGCGAGTGTATTTTCATCTCTTTTTCAAGAGTTTGCGCCCTTTTGGGTTTTCATAAACCCGCCGGCAGTCCTGCTGGTTCTACTCACGGAGCCCTTTCGGGTTTTCATACGTGGCCATTTTGCCTGTGGACATACCGTTTTTTTGTTTTTTTTATCTTTTTACATCATTTTTCTTTTATTTCCCAGTTTAACGACTTAGAAGTCATCTATTCCCAATTTAACGACATGGTAGTCAATTGTGCTTGCTTATCCCAGCTCCTCGAAGTTTGATCTTGGCGGAGCTGTGTTGATGACCGTAGCTTTGTGCCTTGTCGGTATATCCGAGGACTGTGAGGTTTTCCCAACCTTGTATTTGTTCTCCACCCAATCTTTAAAAACATAGCAGTTTTCAATGGTATGACTCACCATTCTATGATATAGGCAGTATATAGGATTACCGGTCATGTTCATTTCATGTGGCCTCTTTGGAATAGATAGTTGCAGACCGTTGTTCAAGACGTCGTCGAATATTTTGCGAATTTCATCCCTCCTGAAGAAGTATACTTTCTTCTTTCTCTCCATTAGAGTAGGTGTCATTCCTGATGCTAGTCCTCGGGGCCGATCAATTTATGGTTTTTACCTGTTGTTCGCTTACCACGTTCAGTGTAAGTATCAGAGGGACTGGAGGCTGATCGCGGCCGTTTTTCGTAAAGGTGTTCCGCTCTTGGGCTGGAGGGGGCATCGGTTTGCTGTTTCAGGATATCAATCCCTGGCTCATGAACCAGATTTTGATTTTGCTGCAATTGCAATCGGATGACTTGGGTCGTGATATCTACCACAATGTTTTCCAACTTGTCGACTTTGGAATGGACCTTGGCTAACTTCTCATCTGTCCTGAAGCTGCTTTTGAAGCCATTGGAATAATACTTGCTCTATGGTTCCGGATATAATGACCGGGTGATCCTTACTGCCTGAGCTTGATTCCGCAAGAACCACGGGCTCTTTTTGCTTAATGGCCTGAGCGGACTCTTCATCATCTGGATCGAGCCGATGTTAGATGGCAACAACCACGTCATTGTCATGTCTATAAGACATAGGATGACTTATTCCTCTGGCTCCACCATGTAGACCGCATGGGTTGTGTACCCATCTATCGCTTCTTCATTGGTAATGTTGCTCGTTGGGCATTTAGCTTGTTGCCTTGGCCCGCTCCTTTCCAAGATGGGAAAACAATTGAGAGCAACAGATTCCCGAAGGGTCTCGGTCTCCATTTGTATGAAATTGGCGGTCGCAGCTTGATTGTTCGCTAACATGCCTGGGGACAACGAGATTTCTCCCGCCTTGTATTGTTTCTCGGCCCAATTCTTGAAAATGCAACATTCTTCGATAGTGTGTCCCAGCACTCGGTGATATGGACAATAATTGGGATGATCAGCCTTGTTCGCTTCACTTAACCTTTTTGGTTCCGGTAGCCGCAAGCCATTCTTCAGAGTATTTTTGAATATCTTGTGGACTTTGTCCCTTCTGAAAGAGTAGATCTTATTTCTCATTTCCTCCAAAATTGGCTCTCGGGGTTTGTTAGTCTTCGCTCCGCCCGCTCTCTGTCTATTGAGAGAATCGGTGTTGTTGGAACTTTCACCTTTCCGGTTGTCGTTCCTCCGATGTCTCGGTCTGTTCGTGAATTAGAGATTCTGAGTGGACTCGAGCTTTGAGCGTTCCAACATTTGAACCTTCTTGGTCAGCTCTTGGAATGTTTTGAGGTCTGCGGTGCACAAGAAAGGTTTCATCCAGTTGTTCAGATTTTTTATAAGAAAACTGACGGATTAGTCTTGTTCCAACAGCGGTTTACATTTGACAAAGAGATTGTGCCATCGGACTATAAAATTGATGCTGCTTTCGTTATTTTTTGGTTTAGTCCTTACGAGGTCGGTAATGGTGATTTATCGCTGATACTCATGATCCTTTGCTTCAACATGGATTCTAATTGAGGGAACGTCGTGATCGAGTCATCCGGTATGCTTGCATACCAATCGAAAGCAACATCGGTCAAGCTATTGACAAACTGGTGGAGAAGGAGCGCATCATTGCCCCCAGTATTCGCGCATAATGCTTTAAATTGGGCAATGTGCCGGTTCACATTTACCATCCTATCGAAACTTTCAAATTTAGGGACGACATAACCAGTGGGAAACTCCACAAGATCATACCGAGCAGGATATGGTCTCCCACTACTGCTGACGTCGTTTTGCTCTTCGGTTTCGGCTACTAATGTTTTGGCTTTGTTGGCGATCAAATTCATGATTTGATCTTGCGTTAGCGAGTTACTGTCATCGGTAGTCAAGACATTTCCCAAGATAGGCTGCGGCTGACTTTCATGCGACTCGCCCACCTTTGGATTTGAGGGAACATGCGTTGGCTGTCTCGGGACGTTTCCCGGTTCATGAGCAGAGCCCTGCGCTTGATTGGGCGGCTGAGAGGCAACTTAGGCCGTGAGCTGTTAGACGGCGTTTATCAAGTCATCAATTTTCTAGTAGAGCTTGGCCATCTCCTTCTCTTTATTTCTGAGCTGGGTTTAGAGCTCTTGGAGAAGTTGCTTCTCTGCGGTCTTGGGACGGAAGATTGGCTCATCTTCGCTCTCTGAACCCGACTTCTCATGAACCGAGAGATTTCTCTGCTCATCGGCCTCACTAGAAGGGTTTTCATTACCTTCCAGAGAAGGCTGGTCTTGGAAAGTGGCAGCCACATTCACACCAGATTGGATTTGAGATATGGTGGCCCCATCCTTGCTCTTACTGTGCGTGCCCACTGTGTAGACAGTGTAGACCACATGTCCAGCCATTTCTTTATCTTTGGCGGCTGATTTTTCGGACTGTCGTCGTGGCCCCTCCTTTTCTGGAAAGGATAGATGACTGAAGACGGTTGGCCTGACTAGGTCCTTAGGTGGCGCTATCTAGCTCGCAGTTTCCTTGACTCTTGCGGTCATGGTATTCTTCTGAACCAATTTCAGTGGTTCAAAAGAATTAGCGAGCTTTACAGCCGATTCAACTGTTGTTGCGGGGTAATCTCGTTCTTGGAACCCCATGAAGTTCCAACTAGCAGAATCCCTAGCCCTTTTGTTGGCTCTGTATCTGAGCCTTTTTCTGTCTTAACTTCTCAATTTTGAGGGCTTGGCGGGCATCCGTTTTCCGGAAAGCCACCATGAGTCGATTGACGGGTAGCTTAGAGAAGATACCCGATCGAGCAGTTGTCACGGACACCGCTGGAGCTTGTCCGAAACGCCTTATTACTTTATTGGTGTTGATGGCCTTACCACCAGCTGGAGCCAAGGAAAGTCATTCAAACACCGATTTGCGTTTGGGTAGTAGTGCCCTTGAGATCCCCACATTTGGCCTCCTGCCTTTCGAGACCGGTTTGTCTGTTACCGGAGCTTGAGAAGCCGGAATGGTGTTAGCTGATATGAACAGAATAGAGCCAAATGATAGCAACGGCTCCTCCCACTGTCACCCGAGATTGGCCGGGAGGACCGTCCTGACGTCCATCTTCATCGTGTAGGAGATGGGAGCTGTGTCGAGAGTTGAGCTTGTCCTTGGAGACGTAGTTGAAAATTGATCGCTTGAAATCCTATATGAAAGAGTATTATTTTAGTATAAATATCGATATGTATGTTGATTGGGTTCACATAAACGTTTAACCTGAAATATGGAAAGAGAGAAAATGTCACACCGTGCGTGCCAGAATCTATAGGGTGTTTTTCGTTACCCTATTGAGATGGGAATACGCGTTGCTTGTCAGGCGCATTACAGATTGCTCGTTTATTGATTGTGGGGATCCGAATTTCCGGCAGCCGCGGACTAAACTGCCGTTAATTACTCCTCACGTTTGAAACGAAGGAACCTCCGATTGACGGGTCAAACTAGTCATGCGAACTCAATGTGCGGTATGTGTATGTGTGTCTTGAAGGGTTTTAAGTATATCGGGGGACGTGTTTTGAGTGTGGAGTATATGGGAAACGAGGGGTGAGTAGCGTCCTAAAGACGCGTGGGCGCCAGCGCCTCACGCGCCCAGCACGTAGGTGCTGGACGCCTGCAAACAGAAAAGGCTTAGCCCCGGAATTAGGAGTTAAACTCCCGAAAGAATTTTTAGTAGAGTTAAAATCTCAAAAGATTTTGAATAGAATTAAACTCCTAAAAGGATTTTATTTATGGAGTTAAACTCAAAAAGATTTTAAGTGGAGTTAAACCCTTAAAAGGATTTTATTTATGGAGTTAAACTCCAAAAGATCTTGACAAATGGAGTTGAACTCCTAAAAATCTTTGGAGATGATCAAAGGGATCCCCTTTCTTCTTCCCTTTAACCCTGGATCTTCTTTTGAGCCTTGGATCTTCCCAAAATAGGATTTTTGGAGATGGGTCTCCCTCTTCCTCTTCTCTGTTGGCTGGATCTTGGAGAAAAAGGGGTGAGACTTAAATAACTCCCCTTTTGGAGATTTGATGGAAGATCCGAGCTCCCCTTCAAGGGTTTTATCGTGAAAAACTGTTTCTTTTTGGAAAAAGAAGAGTTAAACTTGATTTAATTCAAAAAGGGAAGAAGGTTTAGAACCTTAAGGAAGGAGGAGGCACTGAAACTTTAGCTTTTGAGGGAAATGAATTCTTCTTTCATTTCATTATCATGTTGCCTTATATAGGCTAACAAATTTACACATAGCCCCTTGGGCTTTACAAAATGGCATTTTGCCTATCTCGTGTCTATGTGCTTATTTCTTTTTGCACATGAGTCATGGGCTTTACAAAAATTTGGTGTTATGCCCATTTTCCTTACATTTATTCATAAAAATTATATCAAAATTATTTATTACATGATTTTCATTTTGGCATGGGGAGGCCGTCCGCGGGGCTTGACCTGAGCATGGGCTTACTTGGCCTGGGCTTGGGCACATTTGGTTTGGGGTTGACTTTGATTTTGACTTGGTTAACCGGGGTGTAATTTTTGACCCCAACACCTACAAAACTAGAGAATGAAAGATGTTGTAAGAAAAACTAATAAAAATTAAGACCATGGCAACAAAAAGTGAAGGAATGGATAACCACTGACTAAGTTGTTCCCATCTTAAGACAAGCACATTACATGGGTCCATCTTACCAAACTTCTTCAATAATCCCTAAGGAAATGGAAATGTCACGAGGCCCTACTTGTTCTATCCTCTATCCTCTTTGCCCGGTCATCGGCTTTAGAGATAAATAAAAAGAAAGCATGAAAAGAAAGGATATAGCCCCAAAGCCCAAGATCGAGATGCTTAAGCTACCAATGAGCAATTGCTCAGTTGGTATGGCATTTCCTCCTCCGGAGAGAGTGCAAGGGTTCGATCTCCAGTGAGGGCAGTGACCACAATTTAATACTTTCGGAGCAAATTCATGGATGGTGGGTCCCCTAAAGGGGGGGGTGATGGGCAAGGTTGCATGGACCCGGATACGGGGACATGGATACGACACGATGCGATACGGTGACACGGCAAAATCCCAAAATATAGGATACGGGGACACGACTATATATATAATCATATAAAGATAAAAGATATTAAACTTTTATGAAAATATTAAACAAAGAAAAATTAACAAGTCGAATATCCTATACGCTAACATACTAAAAATATGTTTATAGGCATATGGCACGCATAGAAAACATACTATCCGTATATGACAGATGTACAACACGTCTGATACGTGTTGTGTAAGTGTCTTGCAAGTGTCGGTGTCCGATAGGTGTCGGACACAGATACGGCAACCCGTTAGAAGTGTCCGTGCAACCTAGGTGATGGATGTGTGGGTGTGTTGTCTGTGTTGTATGCATAGGTTAGGACTTACGGGCCAGTGCAAAAAAGAAAAGAAAAAGAAGAAAAGATGCTTAAGCTATCTATCAAGGATAAATGCATAAGCTTCATCATCATGTCATGTATATAAGTATATTTGAGGATAAGTTTCAGCATCATGTATTTGACTGCCCATATAAGCATCCTATGTGAATTTATTGCTAATTTGATGGCACCGGAATTGATAACAAATATAGATTCGGCTTAAAAAGATATTAAAAAGGTTATACGACTTCAATTGCCAGGTAGGACGGTGGGTTGATAGCATAATATTTGGCATAAACCACCAAAGAGTAATTCGAATTTCATGAGAAAATGTCTCGGAGGCATTTTGATTTCGGTCAATTGTAACCAGAAAAAACTAGTGATTTACTAATGGTTCTCCTGCTTTAAATTAGTACAAGAGGTCTCTTGGACTTGATTCGAATGATAAAAGAAAATTAACATTATGACTCACATAAAAAATGCATATAAAACATGTAAAATCCAATTAAATTGAACAAAATCATAGTACAATTTAGCCACATCTTAATTATTATTTCAAGAAACATTTTATCACTGTCCTGCTCAAGCTATTTAAAATTGACTTGAACCATTTCCAGTTCGAGAGATTTATCGTGCAATTCAGCCAATATACATAAAAAGGCAGAAAAAAATAAGTGCAAAAGTAATAAAATTGTTATGATCGCAGGTCAAGCTAATACAATGGTGGAAAGAAGAATCCCACCAGAGACGGAACTTAAAATAAGCAAGTGAAGATGCTATGAGAAATATGTATATAAAAACGAGACTTTGTCAAACAAAGAAAGAAGGAAGGGATAGCCACTGACTAAGCAGCTCCAATCTGATAACAAGCAATGAGTCCATCCTAACAAATTTCTTTAATGAGTGATGTTCCTTATAAAATAAGGAGGTTGGGAATCTCCAAAAAGATAAATTAGAGGCAATGAGGGCCTGCTTATACTTGTCCACTCTCCCCTATCCTCTTTGCACAATAAACTTCAGACAAGGATAAAAGAAAGAACAAAAATGATGAATGTTGCCAAAAGCCGAAGAACAAGGTGATAAAGCAGCCTATTGAAAAGAAACAAACAAGCTCCAGCATCAAGTGTTTTTTAGGATATTGTTCAATCATCATGTATTCAGGTTCTTTTATCTTCGGATACGTTACTTAATAATACATGGAGTATATAATTTATTGAAAAGGACTAGCACAGACCATGGATAAGGAAAGGCCAACTCCTCTATGAAAATTATTAGGGGCCACTAATAGCGATTACTTATTTTGGTTCTAGATGGATAAGAATATCCACTTTTTTTAATAGAGACACAAGCAATTTGCAAGGTATAATATTATTGCCACGTAAAAAGATATAGATTGATTAAAAAACTAGGTTCAGCTAATGGCCATATCAAACTTAAAAGAAAAAGCTGTTTTCAACTTGTTGCTAGGTAATTGAAGCAGACTAAGATAAGACCTCAAAGCATAAGGTTTCCATGTACAGCTTGTGCCAAAAATTCCCTATTAGATCTACCATTAGTAGGCAGCAATAGTTTTAACCAAATTTTTCACTTTACCAGTTTGCTGCAACTTATCACAATGTGCACAATCTCTTATACGTTGGCAATCATGCACAATTGTTCATTTTCATATAAATTACTAAGTTTTATATGAAGGAAGACATTTTTTCTGAAAGTTTCCTACAGTTAGCATTATGAGGTGAGGTGGAGTTTAATTTAGCTTTTTTCTTTTTAAGTATAAGAATATAATTATCCTTCTTATTGACTCTGAATTTCTACGGACAATATTTTTTATAGCCAGCTACAGTAAGAAGATTAGAAATACACGAATATTAGAGCAACACCAGCAACCAACTTCTAAGATGCAAACCCTGATGTTATTCATTTTGAGGTTATATGTGGCCTCACATAGGCAATATTCGCTAATAAGTAATTTATTATGGTCTGCTAATTGATCGATAATACATTTATCCTTAAACTACCATGGAATGTAATTTTATAGCCAAAACAAAATTAAAAATTTTGTCCGCTTGCTTGTGGAAGCATAGTAATTTAAGAAACTTCTATTGACTGCTATATACAAACTCACTATCCTAAACATAGATATTACTGCCATTAAACCACACTTATATAATCAATGTAGATAACCTTGTAATCTAAATAAAATCTACCCATCAAGAAGTTTAATTTATATTCACACATAGGCACAGCATCGAAGAAAGATTACAAGTCAAACAAGTAATAATAATTTTTAAAACAAATAATTTCAAGAATGAAGAGCACAACATAAGCCTGCAATCTGGTAAAAAAAAGGAGGCATTTTTATTGCAGCAATCACATTGAGAAAATACGTGTTCTCATCCATCGAATCAAAACCCTAATTTATCGAAAAAAGATTCCGATTTCAGATCAAAAGAAGAAATATTTCTCCTTGATCAAACAATCGTTGAATCAACGCATCGATTCTCATATTGATGAAAAACGCGTACGGATTTATACAAGAAAATACAATTCGCAGCGGGAAAATAACATGAAAAATACCTGTAGCGATTCGGAGATTTCCTATTCTCTTTCTTTCTTCGATTAGCTTGTGCTGCGATCCTCGATCCTCTATTTTTTCTTTATTTCTTTTCCTTGAAAAAAAAGGAAAATTTAGTTGCAGAGCTCCTACGATAATGGCGGAAAAGGTAATTAAAAATAGTAATTTTTAACCAATTTCTGCTCCTTTTCGGTATTTATGAGGAGGAGGCGAGGGAGCGCGTCGCGGTTCGCGCGTTACGTTGTGCCTGCGGATCATTTGCACCTGCCCACTTCATTGTCTTTGGTAGGTTTTTTTCCCATATATTCCTTTAGTGGAAAGGGGCGCTACGTTTAGTTCCCACTGCGCAGCCTTATCCATTTAGACTAGACCGGGCTGGTGGCGCCATACATGAGAAATTATTCGGTGTACCGGATGTAATACATCCGGATATGGGTAAGAGGGAGGGGGGGTTGAACAGCTTTGAACGGTGTGTAAGGTCCACACTTCCATTTCTTTTCTCTCCTGTCCGGATGTATGCAGCCGGCACATGGAATATTTTTTTGCTCATGCATTTCGAGTGAGGTACACTGCCCACCCACGCATCCTAATGCACTCGTATGACCCTGACAGTGCCCACTTACACAGTGCAACTAACTTCTTTTGGAAATATATTGAACATGTAGAAAATATTCTAGTCCATAGCGTTGGATAAAAAAGAAATGATTGAGATGTTTATAGACCAAGCTAGAGCGGGTCCTATTTATTATGACTGTATGATTCTCTCCTGTTGGCTTGAATCCGTAAGAAAGAGTTTCGAACAAGCCCATTAAGTTAACAGTTAAATTAGCTTTGCTTCCATAAGGAAAAAACAATGAAGTAAAGACGATTTTTAAATGTGTATATCAGGATATGTCCAATAAATTAGCTTTATCTGGAGTTCAAGTCATGCCTCTATTTATATGTTAAAATATGCATTACGGTATAATACATTGATTCTATGTTGCTTTTTGATGTTCTATTGTCATGTAGGATAGTTTGGATGGACGGCTGCATTTTTTCAGAGTAAACATTGTAATTTTGGACAAAATACTTGTAGCTCTGTATTTATCGTACCTCAAAACTAAAACCCAAAAGAAAAAAGAAAAGCAATTTAATACTTAATGTACTACTTAGCACAATCCATATTAAGAGCTGACTCATATTGAAATCATAAAAGAAGAATTGTTCCGATTGGATCCAAATAAAGGAAAATACTTCTTTACAAGGGCTCGTAGAGGAAATTTGTTCAAGAATCTCAAAAACCATCTACAGGCTTGCGGAAGCCTTGCAGAGAAATTTTCTTTAGAAGGCCTTCTAAAGAGATTTTTTCCGATCCTTAATTTTAGGATGTTGTGGATAACAGCAGGTGAATGCACCGCTCCTTGCTGGCCACTAGATAGCCAATGTGACTGTTGATTGTTCTCATTTGCCTAATAAATTTATATTCAAGCTCAATTCATGTTATGTGTTGCTTTCGGCCACTCAAATGAGAGAGCTCAATTGATGGGACTTGTGTCCACTTATCAAAATGGCTCCCAGCTATCCATTATAAATACTAGATTTTGTGCACGTTAAGGAAAGGATGATGTGGAGGTTTCTTAGATAATAATTAAAAGATTAAATTTTTTTTTGAAGAAGAGAGAGATGTGGATATTTATAGATTATGTGGAGGTTTGAAAATATATGATTTTTCTTCTTTATTCTTTTTTCCTAGAAAAAAAAGATGGGTCTCTATGCAAAGGGTATTTGCATTATATATATAATAGAATTTATGCACGTGTTTAAAAAAATTTGAGAAGAGGAAAGAGTGAAATGTGGAGGGTTCTAAAGTCTTATTTATTTATTTTTAAAAAGAGGAGGGATGAGGTGGAGGGCTTGAGAGGCGAGAGAGATGATGTGGAGAGCTTGAGAGGTAAGGATTTTTCTCATTTTTTCTATTTTTCTAGGAAAAAAAGAAAGGTGGACCTCTAACCATGGGTATTTGCATTATATATAAAAATAAATAAATACTAGAATTTGTGCACGTACGTTGCACGTGTTTAAAAAAAATTGAGAAGGGAAGAGAAAAATATGGAGGGTTCTAGAGTCTTATTTATTTATTTATTTTCAAAAAAATGGGACGGATGAGGCGAAGGGCTTGAGAAGTGAGAGAGATGATGTGGAGGGTTGAGAGGTGATGATTTTTCACGTTTTTTTTCTTTTTTTTAAGAAAAAAGAAGAAGGGTGGATCTGTAACCAAGGGTATTTGCATTATATATAAGAATTTATGCACGTGCGTTGCACGTGTTGGTTTAAAAAAATTGAGGACTAGTAGGAGGAGAGAGATGTACGGAGGGTTCTAAATTTTTACTTATTTATTTTTAAAAAAAAAAGTGGACTGATGACGTGAAGGGCTTAACAGGTGAGGAAGATGATGTGGATAGCTTGAGAGTTGAGGATTTTTTCTCCTTTTTTCTTTTTTTCTAGAAGGAGAAGGTTGGATCTCTAACTATATATATGTGTGTGTGTGTGTGTAAGGTTCTAGATGTATATAGAAGAGATAAATATATATATTTGGAGAGATGATATGGAAGATTCTAAATAAATAATTAGTTGTTTTTTAGAAGAGAGAGAGAGAGATGATGTGAAGGGCTTGAGAGACCAGAGAGAAAATGTGAAGAGTTTGAGAGATAAGGATTTTTCTCATTTTTTCTATTTTTCAAGAAAAAAGGAGAAGGATGGACCTTTAACCAAGAGTATTTGCATTATATATAGAAGAAGATAGGCATTCCCATGGGTCAAAATGTTAATATCTATCCGTTTTTTTAACCATATCTTGAGCAACATATTCTAAACCATGCATCTATAAAAATAATGTGATTTCAATATATCTTGGATTTGCATTTATAGGTCATGGATTTGTTAACAGAAGACATATTGTTATAAAGAAAAAAGGCCACGGAAAGTAGGCTAACCCCACAGGCCCACAAGACATTCAACATAAAATAACTCGTAGGGTGCAACAGGTATGCATGAATAAATTAACTTTATTGCATAAACAAACTTTATTAAATGTTGCTAACCTAACTTTATTAAATGTTGCGAAACCAACTTTATTTCATAAATAGTATAGCAACATTTAATAAAAGGAAAGGACTTGGAGCAACACCGACCAACACCTGACTTGATGGCGCGATTGGGCACCGCCCACATAGAAAATGAAAGGATGCCTTCTTTAATTCGGTAACAGGCCATAAGTCAGAACTGCTTTCTTAAATGAAATTTTCAAGCCAAAAAAAATTCAAAAGATTAGGAAAATTAATATTCGAGTTCATAAGAATATTGAGACCAATAAGAGTAAAGAAAAAGATTTCCTCCTATCATTTCTTCCAGAAATATCATTTGAGCCATGAGAACCAGGCAGGGGCTCAGGTAATAAAACCATGGCCTCACTAGTTGCAGATAAAAGGGATCAATTTGTGGCTTCTACAAAATTCTGCAGCTTCTCCAAGTCTCTGCTGCTGCTGCTCTCAAATTTGCAATTGTACAAAAATATAAAAGTCGGAATGTTATTGTGTCAACAATTGTAGCCTCCAATCCTATATACATTAAATCATAGGGGCATCAACAGCAGCAAATTGATATAAACTAGTTCAAAGTAGTAACGCATAAAACAATTGAATCTCATAAGCAATCGAATCATTTACCTAGCTATACAAATCTCTCGACGTACATAACCAGAGTACTTTCAGGGACAGCTCCAATCACGACATCTTTCTTCTCTCCGTTCTTGAAGATCATGATCGTTGGGATACTCCGGATCCCGTATTGAGTCGTGATATCGGGGCTCTCATCGGTGTTGAGGTTATAGCATTCCAGTTTTCCTTCGTATGACTTTGATAGTTTTCCTATAACGGGAAGAATCAATTTGCACGGCCCGCACCATGGAGCCCAAAACTCAATCAGCACAGGCTTATCACACTCCATCACAAGTGACTGCCATGTGTCTTTAGTCACATCACGAACTGAAATAGGACAAACCCAATAGATTCGAATTAATGAAATTCAATATAAAACTAATTCTTCATGTAAAATACTATTATTAGATAAGTCCGCAGGAAGAAAACTTATTTATTCTGTTCTCTGCATCCACAAAGAAATAGATAAGAACGGACGCGACGACCAAACGGCGGTATCGCTAATTTCTGATCCATGTTGTAGCATAACGAAGCTACTTGAAAAGTTTCGAACGCATTGATTTAAGTATGAACGAATGCTGAAACTAGAGCAATATACATGGACAAAAAGAATTGTCCTTGGATTTGGGTTTTGTTATTCAAATCTCATTTTCAGCTCCAGAGTTCATTGATAGAATAACGTGCAAATTAACTGCAAGATGATTGCTAAACAGCTTGAAAGCGCTGCTAACATGAAAAAAGATGAGCTTTTGGTCTTGTTTCAAAGCAAAACAATCACAGCTCCATAAGTTTTGGTGAACAGCATTTTTGCATTCTTCATATAATTTGGAGCACCATATCTAAAGATAATCTTTGGTTAAATCAATAATAAAGCAAGATAATCAAGTTGCATTCTAGTTTGAGGTATCTTCAAGGCGCAATACAAAACATTTGTAAGTAGCAAACAAACTTTAATTAAGTATAAGCAATACATATTGAACTAAGTTCTGCTTATCCTTAAACATGACGGGATAATAAGGATGTTATCTGGTAAACTACAAAATCGTATACCCAATCTGTCTTTAGAGTTTAACAGGTATGAGGCGATTGACACTTTTTGGGGCTTTTGTTTAGTAAATTTCTAGAGTAAGCAGGAGCCCTTTTCACATAACTTCAACAACAACGTCACTTAGCCAAATCATGTTTGCAGATTTCTAATAATCGAAAGTAGAAACAATTGTAATGCATATAATTCGTGTTGAAATGCATGAGATAAGTTTCCATATGTATTTAACATGTTCACACACCCATGCGCTCTGTGTGTGTGCCTGCGTGTGTGTAGCAAATGCTCTATGTTAACAGCATAAAATAGTTGTGTATGCTAATTGCTAAAGCTATCACATGTGTACACCTAAGTACCTAACTGCCACTTGTTTCATGAAATCATATGAGCTAAATTATTGCAAAATCTCTCCGTACGATCATTCATATTGTTTGTATTAGCTTAAAAAACCAAGCATTGAAACATATATCAGCATTAACATACAGAATTTTGATTTGATGCTTATGGTACTTCTAGCAGACCTACTGACCTTCTTCATCGACAAGCAACAAAGTTCTTGCTATATGATCATGACAATAGGGTCAAGGTAAGGTATATTCGCAAAGGAAATGGAGTAGGGGCTTAAATTGAGTAGATAAATATTGTTTAGCCTGTAACTATAAAATGATATTTATGTTTGGGTTTTTTTGATATAGGCCCCCTAAAACATTGCTATTTTGAAGGAAAAACACCTAAAACTTCATAATTTTAAATACACCCCCTAAAACTCTTAATTAAACAAAATTGCCCCTACGCTTAATTATCATCCCTAACTCCGTTAAAAATCTCGGTTAAGAAGCTAAAATAACTTTGTCCTTCCAATAACTTTATATTATATTGGAGGGAGAGGGGGGGGGGGGGGAGAGAGAGAGAGAGAGAGAGAGATTATTAAGTAATAATGCAATATTGATGGTATATAAGACTTTTTATTTCCCAATCCATCATATTATCTCTAATCCAATCATTAATCATAATTAACTTAAGGAAAGGGGGTGTTTTTAGTTAACATATAGGTTTTAGGGGGTGTATTTAAAAATATAAAGTTTTAAGGGGCGTTTTCCAAAATAGCAATGTTTTAGGGGGGGCTATATCAAAAAATACTTTTATGTTTTCCCCAATTATCTACTCTTAACTTTTATATACATTATATAGTGAACATGACCCATAACGAGAATGATAGGGCTACTAAATGTATAAATGTACATGCAAATTATACCCGCAAACAAGCAAACAACATAGACGACTCTAAAGAGGATAACCTAAACGAGTACAACAATATGCAAACACACAAGCGAGAACCAAAATAAATAAATTGCGACTAATAAATAATATAAACCGACAAATATGTCACAACTGAACTTCAGATTTTAAAGAGTCAAGCTGTTGGTGGTGGTTTTATATGATTTAAAGATGCATGCAAAGCATAACATCCGTACTTTGGTTTTTCGCAATGAAGACAAACAATTATCTCATCACAAATCCAAAAGAAATTGACTTAACAAAATTAATACAAAATAAAACCTTTTCCTCGCATACAAGTACAAGCATGAATATGTCTATGGCCCCTATCCTGGCTTTTATAAGATCCCACAAGCTCAAGTGGGTTCCACACCTTAACTCAAGAATCCGTAACTCAAAAGTAAAAACTACCACATTATTTGCACCCACACACTCCACAAGAGTTGACACATTTTTGAGGTGTGAGAAATGTAATTTACGACGCTAGTTGGCATGAACAACACATAAAGGTGTTCAACTTGTTGAAGAACTAGTAGGTGCAATTAATGTGGATCACCGTGAACTCTTGAGTTAAGATAATTGGGCCCACCTGAGCATGTGGCCCCCTATAAAATGCGGGAAAGCGAACATTAGCACAAGCACAATGGTGTAAAAAGTGCTACGCGGAGCTCTTAAGCATCCCCTAGACGGTTTTTTTTTAATTCTAATTAAAATTATATTTAATATATATATATATATATAATGAAATTTTAGCAGAGTATATTGACACTTCCGCATAGAAAACAATAACATATTGAAATTTCAACGGTAGAAATAGAAATATATTGATATTTCAGCATAATAACCAATAACATATTGATGTTTTAACTGGTAAAAGTAGGTAAAAAATAAATTTCGAGCTATATAATTAAAAAATTATTTAGAAAAGGAGACAAAATTGACTAACTTTTATTTCATTAAGTTTGGGTTAAGATCAGGCATGATGAAAAGAGAACAACCCCGACCCATGATACTTCAAAAATGACTAAATTTTATTCCATTAAGCGGGTTGGGACTGCTTAAGCGCCCGTAAGCGGGCCAGACGGCTTAAACGTTTAAACCGCTTAATTAAACCATCTAGAGCTGAATCAAAGCGGCCTAGCATCGCTTCCGCCTAGATCGCTTTTTAGAACACTGCACATGCATACTTATGCTTGTTCCAGATAGAAGAATTTATTTATAAGATTTCCATTGAAGTCGGCTTCTTTTGTATTTATGATGAGAAAACCATTCATTTTAATTACCAAGAACCCTTGCATGCAAATTCAAATCATATAATATGAACAACAGACCGAGATTTACATGGTTCGATCTAATTCTGTGTGCGGGTGTAAAGGGGTTTGTTTCATTACACATTGATCTACAAAATAAGACAACAGAAAGCTATTGATTAGCAAAAGATTTGGGCGATCCACACCGTTTGATTATTCTCTTTACCTTCAAACCTATGTTTATGAATAAAAATCAAAACATTTAAAGTCCTCTAACCCATATGATCGAATGAGCTTTGTGTTCTATATCGAAATGACATTCATTTTGGGTTTCAGAAAATTCATACGATTTTCCTGATCTAAATCGAGCAGGTTTTCCATGAAGAAGATTTTTTTCGGCATGTTCTATTCAATATTGGTAGGAGAAGAACCCGACTCGGTATTGTTAAAAAAAGAAAGGAAGCATAACAAGTCAAGATGACATGGATCACCCCTTCTTCTTGCGTTAAAGATCTTATCATTTCCGATGGAACTGGAGCTACATTTCTTTTCAATTCCCATTCCAGAGTTCTTATATGTTTGTGTTTCCACGCCATTTCATTTTTCGAGGTCTTGCACCCATTTGATGCATGTGTTAAAAGCCTCCAAGTTCTTTGATTCAATGCGTGGGTTAAAAAGCCTCCAAAATCTTTCATTCGATGCAGGAGTTAAGAACCTCCAAATTCATCGATCCCCCATCCTGTATGAGAATAGAATTCCTCATCCCGGATCTTAATTATTGAATGAACTTTGTGTTCTACATCGAAATGACATTCAATTTGCACCCATTTGATGCATGGGTTGAAAGCCTCCAAACTCTTTGATTCGATGCAAGGGTTAAAAGGCTGCAAAATGTTTTCGATGCATGGGTTAACCACCTCCAGATTCTTTGATTCCACATCAGAATAAGATCCCTCATCCTGAATTTTTCTTAAAGAATCATCTTTGCACTTTGTCAACTCTTACCTGCTCTCTTTAGCCTCTAACAAACATAATGATCTTCTTAACCTACTTGAAAGCAGGTTATACTGATTGAAGGTATGATTGCGGCAAATTGCGGCACCTTCGATCTCTTTCGGTTGAGGAAACTCATAAATAGCCTCAATATTGGCCTTTCTTCCTCCCCGCTTTGCTTGATAGCTATTAGCTAGCGGCTTTCTAGTGCCCATCATTCACCGCCAAATCGAGAGCGATCAACAGCTCACAATGAAAGCACCGGCCACCAAATGATGATGCTAATCTTTGTAGACATCAGATTCAAGGATAACTTATGGAAGGAATGGGTTATCTATTACGCATATCTAATCTCTCAAATCTAGCATTAACAACCAAAACAACAAAAGTGAGAAGAGGTTGAGTGATTAGGGGAGAGAAAAGAAACTGTAGGGTATTTATATTCGTGAAGGGTAGATCCCTAATGCATCAGTGGAGCTCCGGTTAAATTGTAAGAAATGTCGATACGGCTTGTCCACATAGACTTTCCATGAGGAATTGACTGGTGTGGCATGTGTGTCCTATTTGCATTTGATATACAACCCCTATTTGCATTTGATGTATTGTATTATACTAATATAGCGTGAACTTCTGCTATATTAATACTATGGCTTTCTTTATAGCGCTAAAGTACAAAACTTGCATTCACCTTGTTATAGATAAATCATTTGTTGCCTCTCCGTATGCAATCCTTAGTTACTTCATCAATAGGGTTCACATAACATTATAATCATAAATTGGTCCCTATCACAACTACTACTCTCTCCCTAAAAAATCCTACTAACTCCACTCCCCACCTCCCCGGAGGAGCCAGAAAAATCGCCACGTCCTCGCTCTACTTTGCAATCAAATCCACCCATATCTGACCACCCCGCATCAATCTAGTCCCCAGTATTCAAACCTTTTTCCAAAACTTCCAAATCCCAATTCTTCGAAGGGTGAGAAGAAAGAGGTGGAGTGGTAAAAGAAAGAATGACTTTATGATTGAAGATATTAATCAATAATAAAAGTAGTTCACGGTAATTCGTATGATTTATCAACTACATGCTTATTGTCTGAAAAATGGTGAAAGAAATGGTATTTAAGTATAATTTAGCATGTATTGCAGTAAATTACTTCAGTGGGTTTGATTTTAAGGTGTGGGGAAAAGGGAGCCGGTGCATCCAATAACGGAAAACCACATGTCGGATTCAAGACTTCTACTGGGCAATTCACATGGAACATGTCCTTCAGTGTAGGGGTTAGGGAAAAGAGAGCCGATGTATCCAATACGGGAAAACTGCGTGTCAATTTCAAGACTTCTCATGGACGGTTCATATTGGACATGCCCTTCAATGAAGAGGATAAAGCAATCATGGCACCTACCTACTCATAAGATGATAAAAGGCTCAACAAAGTTTGGTTTGAATAATCCCCAAAACCCAAAAGGAAAAGAAACTATTTTTTGTAAACTATTTCCTCCTCATGAATCATAGATCAAAGCCAGCTTTGCAGAGGAATTTGGCACCTACAACGGGGTTGCATCCGGATCCGGATAAACCGGATATAGATACAATTTTTTGATATCTGGCCAGATAAAGATACAGATTCAAAAAAATCCGGATACGAATACGGATAGCATGCTATATTTATTTGATATTATATTAAAATAATATATACAGTTGATTAGTTTATAGCTTCTATTATATTGATTTAATATATTGATTAATCATAACCATTGAGATCAAAGAAGATATAGATATAGTTTATAACTTCTATTACACGGATCCGGATGCAACCCTACCGTAGTAGATGCCGACTTCCTATACTGAGCCAGGTTTGATCTATGATTCATAAAGAAATAGTTTACAAAAAATAGTTTTTTTGGGTTTCGGAGATTATTCAAACCAAACATCATTGAGCCTTTTATCATCTTCACTTATAAGTAGATAGTAGCTATAATTGTTTTATCCTCTTCGCTGAAAAACATGTCCAACGTGAACTGCCTAGGAAAAGTCTTGAAATCGACATGCAGCTTTACCTTATTAGATGCACGGGCACCCTTTTTTCACCCCTGATTGAAGGACATGTCCCACCTAAATTATCCAGGAGAAATCTTGAAACCGACATGTGGCTTTCCCTTCCTGGATCCACTGGCTCCCTTTTCCCACCCCTAAAATCGAACCCATTGAAGTAATTTACTCTGAATTATAACAAGCAACCAATGCAATGGAGAGGACACACTCTATTGGTCATGCATGGCTCACACCTTTATATCTTAAATATAAAAGCATAGGTGAGTGGCATTATCAGACCGATTGTACATGACAATGCATTCAACTTGATGAACTCTACTGAAGAAACAGTAACTTCTATGTCATAGTTTAGAACCTACAAAGCTAAATTTTCTGCACCCTTTTGGATTAATTTGGCAATTCAAAAAAGCGTAGCTTTTAATCCTTTTTCTCGGTTATACCTCTACTCTTATTATGCAAATTTGAAGGGTGTAGATCATGCCATCAATTGATGGGCTATCTTTTTTAATAGAAAAAAAATTGACAAAATAAGAAAAACATCCAATCTGGTCGTCATTTCAACCTACCCATGCCATCATCTCATTTAAATATTTTAATTGACCATTATAAACTCTCTCTCTCTCTCTCTCTCTCTCTCTCTCTCTCTCTCTATATATATATATATATATATATATATATAGAGAGAGAGAGAGAGAGAGAGAGAATAATGGAGGAAAGAGGCCATAGGAGGAAATTTCCTCCTATGGCGTCGAAAAAGTACACCCTCCGTCATATTTTCCGACGATCGGAATCTATCATCTTCATCGTTATCATCTAAGATGTGAGTACGCTAAATTTCTTGTGATTCTACAACTTTTTCACCGTTGATTTAGCAATGTAAAAAGGTCTATTGTCGGTAAACCGTTAATTTTGAACCCACTAATTCAATGGTAAAAAAGTTGTAGAATCACATGAAATTTGGTGTATCCATATCTTAGATGATAACGATGAAGATGATGCGTGCCAATCATAGGAAAACACGATGGACGACGTACTTTTTCAACGACATAGGAGGAAATTCCCTCCTATGGCATCTTTCCTCCATTATTCTCACACACAAAGATTAGTCCTTATTTTTAAAGCTATCTCTAGAACTTCATTCAAAAACTATAATATTTAAATCAATAGGATCGTATCATAATAGTGAAATCAACAAGAAATGAGACTGAAGCATGATCTTCAAATCAATAGAACCGATTTTAACAATACAATATCTACTATTCCTCCACGAGCATCGTAAGTGCAAGAACTAGTAATCAGACTCCAATTTCCAATACCCTCCATCTCACCCAATAAATATTCAAATCAAATTACTTTAAAACTAAAAATGAGATTTGAAAGAGTTACCATCAACAGCCATATCTTGCGCTTCACAGACCACCGTCCCTCGGCGAACGCCACCGCGCCTGCTCGCGGGGCCCACGACCGACGCCGATCTCTGACGAGGCCTTGAGAACCTCGATCCGCTGAACTCCGTCGTCGCAAACCCTAACCCTGATCCTCGGCCTCGAAAAGCGGCTGCTCGCGGCGAAGAGGCGGCGACGGTATTGCGATGGATTCGAGGAACCGAGAAGGATTCGAGGACCGCAGCGGCCATTAATTGCAACATAGATCAGAACGAGAAGCTCTAGCTTTTGTATAAATTGGGGAGAAATTTGTGCGTGCGCGCGCGGTGACGAGCATAGTCACATAATTGACCAATTATTTTGGACAATAATTCCTCAATAATTCGCGAATTTTTAATCACTATTAAATCTCATGTTTAATTACAGGCCGAATTATTTATGAATTATTCGAAAAACCAGCGAATAATTCGAAAAACAACGAATAATTCACAAAATCAAAATATAGCGTCTCATATATTAATTTCTTGATCGAAATCCTTCTCGAACACTTCCTGAATTTTTCCCCAATACCTGCGGATGTTTTCCGAATAGTTCTCTAAATCCAAATTTTCGAGCTCGCCGAATTATATCCGAATGACAAATTTATGACTACGGTGAAGAGTGAGAGTACGGAGGATAGACACGTTAACAAACCCAAGGTGTTTACACGTGTTTTTAGTGCAATGAAATCGGACTCTACTCCTGTGATGCATTAGGGCCTGTTCGGTTGCAGGATTATGGATTTGGATTTGGATTTTGGATTGTGGAATCCTGCGATTCCATAATTTTGTGTTTGGTTGATGGATTTGGATTTCGAGGATTCCTTTGTTTTTTATGGGAGGCCACCACAAAACAATGATTCTTGAATCCTAAAAATTTTCAAGGATTTTCAAGGATTTGACACTATTCATTGTACTTTTAGATGCGACCCATGTACTTTATTTATTTAATAATCCTCTCTCTATCTCTCTCTCTAAAATCCTCAAATCTAAATCTCATTTTTTTCACCAATCAAATAAAGATTAGAAGGATCTACAAATCCAATACTAGGAATCCAAAACCAACCAAACAACAAATTACCAAATCTAGAAATTTCAACCGTAATATTTTGGAATCCAAATTCCATAATCCTGGCAACCATACAGGCCCTTAGCGTACGCGTTTGTGGCAAATAACAACCTTAGGGTTTTATTTTTCTATTATTTTAATGTTTATTGATGTACTGGATAATGGCAAGTGCAATATGCATAAAATTAATCTTTCTAGATACCTCAGACAGGCAAAGATGAGGCTGTGAAGCACAAACACAACCCCGTGTAGGCCCCTTGCAACTTAAATAGAAGGATCCAAGGACAGGGACTGTTGTTCATAACCGGCTGTGAACGTTCACAGCCCCATTAATCTTTTTCTAGATAAGCGCTGCAAAACCTTTTTGTAATACCCGGTTCTTTTTATACACCTAATTCCGTATTTCTCTATAAACTACAAATTCAGTTATTTTTAATCATTTAATTATTTAAAGAAACTCCATTAAACCCAAAACTATTTTCTCCCAAAGTATTTAAATCTTCCCCTCCGGCCCAAGCACATTTTTCCCAGCCAAGAAATCAAATTGTAAATTTCTCTGGTCTGAGCCCATAATTTCAATTCCATTTTAATTACTTTCCTTAAACTCTTCCTCAGCCCGTTATTATAATTCTTTTATTTATTTAGCCAGCCCAGCCGTTCACTCCCCATTCTTATCCAATTTCCTTTAATTTCTCCCTCAGCCCATGAATTAAAAACCAAAACCATTTACTGAGCCGGCCCGGCCCACTCGCTTTTAAATTCTTCTTTCAATTATTCTTTAATTCTTCCCTGCCGGTCCGTTGGCTCAGCCCATTTAGTTTGGAAATTCATTTTTGATTTTCTTTTTCTCACCGGCCCACTCCCTTGGCCCGCGACTCATACCCGACCCGGTCCGCCCCTGTGCTTCTCCCCCAACGGCTATTTTTCCCGCGCGTTCACCCACGATCCTCGCCGTCTTCGTCGCCAATGCTCGCGAGCGTTACACACCACGACGCGCGGCCTCTTGCATCTCCCAACCATCCTACTCCCTCGCAGCGTCCTCATCATTACCTTCGCCATCATCATCTCACCCTCCTCTTTCCCGCTCCCCCTCAACCCAGAATCCCCTAACCACACCCGAGCTCCACCCCCACTGCACCCGCACCTACCCTTATCGCCGACGGTCACCCCCTCGTCGTCGACCGAGCACCTCCTTTCTCCCTCACCAAAACCCGCCGGCGCCGTCTTAACCGAACCCAGCCACCTCCATCAACCTCCAAGCTTCGACCACCATCGTCGTCGACCGCAGCTCGTCGTCGTCGTCGTCGCCGCCGCCGTCACCTCTCACTCCCCCAACCTCCATCTCACTGATCTCTCTGCTCCCTCTCTTCTCTTTTTCTCTAACTCTTTCTCACTACCTCTCTCTTTCTCTCTGTGCTTTCTCTCTCCCTCACTCTATCTCTCTCTGTTTCTCTCACTCTCTATCTCTGGCTCTCTCTCCTCCTCACCCTCTCTCTTTACCTATCTCTCTCTCTCTCTCAGTTCACTCTCTCCCTCTAACTGTTTTCTCTCTCTAACTCTGTCTCTCTCCCCCTCCAACTCTCTCTCCGTATCCCTCTCACTCCCTCTCCTCCATTGACAACCCAGTACAATCGAGTATTCACGCATCAACAGCAAGGCTGCGACGCAAACCCAAGCCGAGTCGAGCCCCGACATTCCGTCGAGCACCTACAGAGATCGTCGTTGCCGCTGCCGTGCATCACCATAACGTCTCCAGGCAAGTATTTTACCTGCGTACATGCTATTTACTTAAGCTACGATCTTTAATTACATTTATCTTAAAGTTACTATTTTAGATCAATTATTGTGCCATGCCTGTTCGTCGTGTGTTCTCAATGAAAATACTCATCAAATTTGACGGAACTAAATGGTATAGTTTGGCCCGTATGGCTGTGAACCTAGTATATGAATTTTATTGGATATTATGACCGTTAACGACTAAAACGACTACCCTCCAGTTACTAAAAAAACTGGAATTTTATTGTACCTGAAAACCGTTAAAATCACCATAAATTATATACATAATGGAATGATGCGTTCGAGTGCTCAAATCGAACCCAACTCGACGAACTTTAACCCTATACTAGTTTCTAGATATTCCTGTACTTAAACTGTGACGATATTTGGATCGGAGTGTGACTCTGGACTGCAATCCAGAGCGACTCCAATTGTTGCTTGCTGTTTCGTAATGGGTGCCACAAGATTTCCTTAAATCGTAGGTTGCGGAACTCCGCTGATTATTATAGGGGAATCTGTTATCTAGACAACACAAGTGGTTCCATCCTATTTCGTTATCATTTGTTATTTAATCTGCAATTTGAAAGATCGGAACGCATAACAGTCCCAACAGAATCAGAACTGACATATTAGTGTTAAACAGTGTACAACTCCTGACGTGCAGATGCGATTGAAGATCCGTCTATTGCGTTGAAAACCTTACTAAAAACCCTAGGATTCATACAACTGTAGCATCGCTAAAATCTGATCCCAACTGGGATTAAAATGCGTTGCGAAACGGACTTCTGATTCTGAAACCAGATTTCCAGTCACGAACGCTTAAAATGAAATGGCTATAACTAATGATCCGGGAACCCGATTGGCATGAAACTAAATTCGATGGATAGATAACTGAAAATACTAATTATTACCTGTTCATCGTTTCGCAAAATTGTAACCGTATGATTTACGATAAATTATGCAAGTGGTAGATTATTGATTCAGGACATCCTAAACATGCTTCTTATACTGTTTGCACATCATATCATACACATATCATTGCATTGATAACCTAGTGATGACGTGCATCACCCAGTGTTAGGTATTAGTGATGATTGTGGCAAGTACGTCAGTGTTCGTGTATCAGTGAATAAGTGAAAGTGATACGTACTTGTATACAATCAGTGACCATTATTATTATATTGCATTGTCGATGTCTGTGGGATACGTGTACGTGTGACTATAAGTGGAATGGGATATTTATGGAAGCTCTTGCACGGGTGGCACAGATAAGGCACCAGACACTGCCATTTATCTTAGGTATCAGTCGGGATGTACTTGATGGAGGTCCTGCCTCCAGTTCGCGCGCAGACTTGTCACAGACTGATTGGTATTTAGGATTATGGTTAGCGTTTGATGTAGACCACGGGGTGTGGGGTAGTTTAAGTGTGAGTTCAACAGAATCTCGGGAGTCTCTTACCGGCTTATATATTTAGGGAGATATATGGAGATTTACAGGGTATGTGATTATCACCGTGATATACATGCTGGGCCCGCGGTCCCTTACCCTTGGGTTCTACCCTTAGGTGGAGGATACTCGCGAGAGGTTGATTCTCACATTTGGACTGACGATAGGCTTAGTGACCTGTACAGTGAGACTTAGAGACTGATAGGGATACTGGCATTGTTATACCTTACATACTGCGTTGACATACGTGGCATATCTTTCTACTGCTTCCACTGTTCCGCTGCATTGATTACTGCATGTCCATATACATACTGCCATTGATCTACTATTTTATATATACCGGTTATCACTGTTAGAATTATCGCATGATTGTTATATATGTTATATTGCTATTGTGTCGCTCTGACGACCTGAGTATGCATGCTCAGTGTGAGGAGAAGATTTAGCATGGACTTGGACTAGACATATACCACAGACACCTCGACTTGCTATCCAGAGTTATATCCCGTTGTTTCCCTCTCATGTCAGTTCTTTATATTGTTTTGTTTCAGTTACTGCATTTTTCATTACCTGCGTGTTATTTACTGATTACCAGTTAAAACTAGAAGCCGAAGTGTGACTACGGTAGGACATTTCCTTGACCATAGGAGCATGGCTGGCCTTGTCAACCCCTCGTATTCCGTATTTTGGGAAGCGGGGCGTGACACTTTTTCTCTTAAAATATCGGTAAATAATGTGTTATTAAATTCATATTTCAAAGAGAACAAGGGTTGAAATAGAATTAGGGATGGTAATTGAACGAGTCAGCTCGGGTTCAGCTCGCGTGTGGTTCGTTCAAGCTCGGTTCATTAATAAATGAGCCTTTTTTGAAGCACTAAATGGAAGATCTCGGATTCAATCTGGATCTCCCCACATAAACTTCTACTGCCCACCACGAGTCCATGTGCCCCACACCATATCAATCAACTGTTGATTAAACATAAAATTATTTATTTATCCTTCTTTACATAAGGAAATCCAAATCTATTTTGGACCAAGTAAAAAGCCCATCAGTCCTCTAACGACATGGACCATCCTAAAGTGTTTTCGGGCTTGATTTAATCAAATAGACCCATTTGAAAATAGGCAATTTCTACTTTGATTAAGCCCATATATTGCAACATATACAGATGTAGGATTTTATAGAGCCGTAGACGCAAGAGTGTATAATATGGAGTCCCGCTTGGGATTTACGTGGCCTGCTCCCCCAAGGTATCTTTTGCGTCCACAGCGAAGCCGCTTTAAACATTCACGACGGCATTTAATTGATCCTAATATAAATATACCGACCTCCCGTGCCAAATCAATAAAAATGAATATATACTGATAAAATTAGATTCACAGCAAAGATTCTAGAAACGTCATCAGATTGAGTAAGTTTGACTCCATGTTGACACGTAACTATAATGTGTAAAGAAAGTATACATACATAATATTTATGTACAATATCAAATCAAATTCTATGAACTAATTCACAAATCGAATCAAAACCTACTAGTTTTAGTTACCATCTTTGCAATAAAACCCATAGCCTATGTCTATCATGCAACCATCTTCTATGGATTTTTTTTTGCTGTAAGTTTTACTTTAAGAAAATTTTAGTGAAAACGTATGGAAGATAAATTATTGTATTAAAGTTAGAAGGAAGCGAGGAAAAGAATACGTGAGAAAAACTATTACCTTTCTAAACAAAAAGTTTTTTCCTTGCTCCCATCGTTAGCATGTTGTCACTCTTGTTTAGTGAGCCCATCAACCTTAAAAGCGTCATAATCTTATTTATAAAAGGAAATTAATCATTCTTACAATTAAGCATATTCCTAGCAATTCCATCCTAATTATCTTATTTGCTATTTTATAATAAATATCTTCACATTATTTAATTATATCATGAGCATTCTGGACATGCAAAGACACTGCAGGTCCGGACATGCAGTGGTCGACCCAGACCACTATGGGCCTCAGGGACCTAATAGCAAAAAACCCGCTAGGGCCCGCAGTGGTCTGGGTCAGGCTGCCTGCTCCTTTTAACCTATGTTTGATCAAAAATATATATCTGCCAATTTATATAGATTAATCAAGCTATTGATCTTAGAATGATCCAAGCCTTAAACAATTTCATCATTTACATCTATTAATATATATCAACACCAATCCAAATAATATAAACTAATAGCTTCCTTTTATATATATATATATATATATATATATATATATATATATATATATAATACTTCCTCTCTACCGTTATAGCATCTACTATTATTAAGACATATTGGACACTAAATATTTTCGGCTTTCATTCCATAGATATAATAATTGATTGATGTGATGTGGTATCATAAGTTCTTAAACTGATTATACTCTTTTCTTTAGATTACTTTATAATATATAAGGAAAGGATTGCAAAGTAATTACTTTCTTGGCTTCCTTTTCTATTCCTTTAATCTTTCTCTGTTGTCTTCTCATTTTTCATTTTCCTTGGTCATGTAGATAGCCCACATTTCATTTATAACAAGTGTTTTGCCTAGACAGAAAAGGGCCCCGTAAACGAGGTATGTGAACCCCTCTGCGAAACAGAGGGGAAGCAAGAGACGTCCACGAGGCTTACCCTCGCTTTCCACACTGATTCACAAAACGGTCGCTAGCGCTGGCCTTCAACCTCTTTGTCTAGTGTCACTTTATTATTCATGATCATTTTTATCCCATTCGAAGGTGTTTTTTCCTAACGCCAATTTTATAGTTGTCGTGTTTAATTTTATTAAGTAGATCTTTCGAATGCATGTCAATCTCCTCTCTCTCTCTCTCACACACACTCTCCCTCACACACACGGCACCTGTATCATGTTATTCTAAGAAATAACAAGTGTCCTATCTCCTAACTAATGTTAATAGTATTATTTTCTCATGCTTTTCTCGAAACACAAATGCCCCATCTTATTATTAGTATTTTACACAACATGCATATATAATCCATCACAATCAGTGATTTGGTGCAGCCAAAGGCATGGAATATGACATCAAACATCCAACGTGCTTTCAACATTAAATTTAGAACTTTGTTGGTTTAGTTACCGTCATATGATTTGATCATCTCTAATTTGAGGCGAATTCATGATATGTCACCTTCTTCACATTAATTTTGCTAAGGCCCAAATATGTACCAATTCCTTAATGTTAACCTTATAAGGGTGGCATAAGCCGATGTATTATAATGTTGCATGCATATGCATAAATGGATATGAGCCTCGTGTTTATCGTGTAGCACAATATTTATTCGATAATAAGCATGACCCACACACGAGCACACGAACACACACGCATCCAGGGAACCCACGGATTTGCCCGAAAACGTTAAATCGTGTCCCGTTACGGAGATCGAACCTCACAATCTCCCCGGAAGGGATTGCTCATAATTGGTATAAGCGAAACAAGTCGCATGATCTAGAGAAGCAACGATAGGTCGATAGACTAAATATATAATGTCATGAATAACAATCACATGGCCACACATCAATTCTAATTTGAGGACCACGACGAGGGTCCCCAAACTTTTATTAATTCACTATAATTTATATCAAATTTATTCATATGATTGCAAGGCACTTTGTTATTGGGGTATACTTCTAACTTGATAAGGACCCTCATCGAACTTATTTAAATTCATGTGAAAATTATTGGGGTATTCATATGAACTTATTTAACTTGATAAGGACCCTCATCGAACTTATTTACGATCATGAGATACAACTCAATCAAGAAGCACAAGGCCTCGCAATGACCCCAACATTCACATCAAAAATATTCCGAAGGAGCCGCAGTGTGATGGCAATTGGGAAATGCATGTGTGATCCATGTTGGAAACCAACTCTGCGTATTTGTTCCCTTTGCTCCTTGCAAGTGGCACATGACTCACCACATTGAAATTATTTTAAGTCATAAATCTTTCATGCTTGAAACATAATATTCTGAAATTATTATCCTCAATCCTACTCAGAATTGATGCGCCAAAGATGTTGAGCAATTACGTGCGACTTGCTATCTTGCACCTGCCACGCACGTGTTCAAATAAAAATTATGTTTAATTCTTTTAATCCGAATTCAAAAAAATTAAAGAAGCTTAAAACTTACATCGTTCGGGTGATTTATTCGTTTTCAAAATGATTCACAATGATTCTAACAGTTATTTAAGATCGGTTGAGATGTTTGTATAGTTATAACAGATTCAGTTGATGGTTATATTTATTAAATATTTGTTAAAGAAATTTTACATTTAATTTTTTTACTGAACACTATTTAAGGTTACGTTAAACCATCAAATTGAAATCAATTTGGGAATCCTCAAGTCTTTTGGTTATAACAGTAGGGATTTTTTTACCGCCGATGTGGCGTTATCTAAGGCTACATTAGACCATCAAATTGAAATCAATTTAGGACTGCTGATGTGACGCTATTTGATGCTGTGTTAGACCATCAAATTAAAATCAATCTGGGATCCTCAAGTTTTGTGATTATAATGGTAGAGAATGTATCTTTTGATTCTAAGACTTGTTAGAATGCATGTGTCGATTTTTTCTTCCCTGTCATGTGCAATTTTTATTTTATTTTTTTGTCTTTTCTCCCCGTAACCAAGCCTTTTATTTTCTTTTTATCTAGATAAAATGCATGTTAGACATGATGCATTCCCCAGCATTATGGGTAGTGCGTCATCCATCGATTGGGACATTAAAACAAGTGGACATTAGGCAATCACCCATGCACATCTCTAATGGAATTGGAGCCACAAATTCTAATAAACTTAGAAATTCATTAGAACTCAAATGCTCAAAGAAATCATTGCAAGCTTTGATCGCCATCTTTATACATGTAAAACTCGCTTTGGGTCTAGAACACATATGCTCCATCCAAAAGACTAAAGGGTTTTATCCCATCTTATCCACTTGCGAGGATTCAAACCTCATATGCAATGTGGACAAACATACATCCAAACTCTGATGCCATATAAAACTCGATTTAGACCCACACATAGATACACATGAGTTTTTAATACAGTGAGGCTCCATCCAAATGACTCAAGCCTTATAGAGGTTTATCACATCTTGTATCTTATACCATATGCATTACACAATATATCCAGTGTGGGATTAAATGTAAAGCACATTCTCAACAGTACATTCAACTGCTTGTGCAGTCGTCGTCATATATATATATATATATATAAAAGTTTCGGAATTAGTTCACTTCATGATGTAAGCTAATCAAAGTTGCTAAAATAATTGGCTTATTGGACAACACAAACCCCATTATGTTGCTTTATTACGTTTAAGATAGGACTGCATTAGCAACTAAGGTGCCGTTTGAAGCTAATTCGAAATTTACCAGAGAAGCTTAGCTCTCGCGCTGCGACTTATTTTTTAATTTTCAAAATGAAAGGTTGTTGGCTGAATGACTTACGTAGCTCTTGTGGGTCTTATTGTTGTTACCTTCATTAAAATTGGCATGCCAAAGTATTTCCCCTCCTAAATCTCAAGGTTTCTATTTATTTATTAACTGAAGTACGTCTATGAAAAAAATGATGTGATGCCGTTTGTCAATTGCCATGCAACAGGTATGTTGTCACCGGAGCCATTCTCTCAAATGTTGAGTTTCTTAGTCATCCATGATCTGAAATATGATAGAAATATTTCCTTCTATTTAAATTGCACATCATTTATCAAGTTAAATTTGATATGAATGGAAATACTTTGTAGCTCAGATTGGAAAAAGATTTGGTAAAACCTGTTAGTGGATGTTGCACATCCTTACAACATTTATGAAAAGACGGAAGTGGCAAACGAAATTTTTTTTGCATGCAACACCCACATAAACCCAAGATCATGTGCTTAAACCTTAACTAGCAAACCCTATCTAGAGTTCTTAACTACTATGAAAGGGTTATACCTAATGAACCGGTCCTTCGGGTCTTTTCTTTGATGCAACTCCTAGGCTCTTTCGGATGCTTGAAATGTCATCAATCTCCGGTCACCTCAAGACGTAGATGATCCATCCGAGAGCTATGAAATAAGCTTCAAACTCTTCTCAAAGTTAACTAAGAGATCAAGTGTGCTAGAAATGATCACCTAGATGATGTAGAGATCATGTGGTGGATTAATGTCTCTTGAGTTTTTGATTCACAACACATGTGAAGGATAAAATTAAGAGGAGGAAGAATGAGAAAATGAGGAGAGACAAGATGAGAGCGATGAATAAAAAATCAAGCATGAAAAAAATGATATGGTTTAAATGAAAATAATTGAAGCATGCAATATTTTTCTCCAAAATAATGCATCATGCTTCAATAGTAACTCCAAATGAATATAAAATGATATAAGTCATTCCTTCATCCATACTTTGACTCTGTCCAAATTCCACCTCATAATTTCCATTTTCACAAAATGAAAACCATTTATGAGGTGTCTCTCCTTCTAGAAGGTATTCTTGTACAATTACAAGAATATTCCTCACCGTATACCGTATAAGTATACACGTATCCGAATTCCGAAAAATACGATTACAAATAATCCAATAATATAATACCAGTATTCGGCTTAAACCAAAGCCAACCAGTATTATCTTTTCGATCATTATTCCTGTAACCATTATACGAACATGATCGAAACCCTGCTGTAACAACTTACGGCCTCTACATCTTTTGCCTGAACCAGAGAACCCTCTGTATGGGACTATAGAGACTCGATAGTACGCTGGCAATGGGTTTAACCACAAGCACGTCAGCGACACTAGCTGTGCGTAACGGCTACCCAGATACGTGACGAAAAGGCGGCCGACGAGCGAACTTATCCCAATCCTAAGGTGTCACGCCCCGCTTCCCAGAGTACGCAAGATTGGGCACGTGACATAGCCAACCATGCTACCTGTGGGTTATATGTTCCCACTTCCACTGAGGAGTCGGAAGTGGTTGCAACAAACCAGCAACCCTTTGGTGTTCAGCCTTGACTTGCTGACACACCAAGCACTTAGCCACGAAGCGAGCGATCTCCCGTTTCATACCTTCCCACCAGAAGTGCTGTCGAATATCTCGGTACATCTTTGTACCTCCCGGATGTACGGAGTAAGCTGAACTGTGTACCTCCTTCATAAGCTCTTCACGCACATCCCCTTTTGGCACACACACACGGCTACCATACCTCAACGAACCATCATCGTGGATTAATAAATCTGTTTGTAGTCCGGCGTCAACCTGCTCTCGAAACATTTTGCAGTCTAGGATCCTGCGATTGTGCCGCTTTAATCTTCTCAACTAAGGACGGCTGTACTTGTAACTGCATCAACTGTCCCGTAGCACGTGGTAGCACAACCTCCAAGTCAAATCTTCGAAAATCCGCAATGATCTCCCTCTGTGTAGTCAATACCTGAATCGCTGGTAACCGAGTAAGCGCATCCGGCACGACGTTAACCTTTCCCGGATGGTACTTAAGATCAAGGTCGTAGTCGGCCATCAGCTCCAACCATCAGCGTTGCCTCATGTTCAACTCCTTCTGAGTGAACACATACTTCAAACTCTTGTGATCTGTAAAACTTCGACTTTCTCGCCCCAAAAGGGAGTGTCCCCAAATCTTCAAGGCGAAGATCACAGCCGCAAGCTCCAAGTCATGAGTCGGGTAATTCCTCTCATGGGTCTTCAGTTGTCTTGATGCGTAAGCTACGACCTTCCCATTCCGCATCAAAACACATCCCAATCCTTTTCCAGATGCGTCGCTGTGAGTCACCAGTCCTCCTGAATTGTCTGGTACGGTCAGGATAGGGGCGGTTATCAACTTCTACTTCAACGTCTCGAAGGCCAATGCACATCCATCCGTCCAAATAAAAGGTACTTCCTTGCGCGTAAGCTTGGTCAACGGTTCTGCCAAGCGAGCGAAGTTCTCCACAAATCTCCTGTAGTATCCGGCCAAACCAAGGAAACTTCTTATCTCAGCCACATTTCTTGGAATAGGCCAATCTCGAACTGCTGTAATCTTCTCGGGATCGACGGCGATTCCATCGCCCGACACAAAACTTCACTTCCTCCAGCCAAAATTCGCACTTACTCATCTTCGCATACAATTTCTCCTGTCTCAGCGTCTGCAGTGCGATCCTCAAATGCTCGGCATGCTCCTCCGGACTCTTCGAGTACACCAGAACATCATCAATGAATACCACAATAAACTGGTCCAAGAATGGTGAAAAGATTCTGTTCATCAAATCCATGAATATTGCCGGCGCATTCGTTACTCTGAAGGGCATCACCAGATACTCGAAATGTCCATATCGAGTTCGAAACGCCGTCTTGCAAATGTCTTCTGCTTTCACTCGGACCTGATGATATCCGGATCGCAAATCCAGTTTCGAGAATACTCTCGCGCCACTAAGCTGCTCAAAAGTTCTCCAATGCAAGGGATCGGGTACTTGTTCTTAATAGTCACCCGGTTCAATCCTCGATAATCAATGCACATCCTTCTCGTGCCATCCTTCTTCTTTACTAAAAGAACTGGAGCTCCCCAAGGCGAGTTGCTGCTTCGAATCCAGCCCTTCTCAAGTAATTCACCAACTTGCTTCTTAACTTCTTCCAATTCCACTGGTGCCACCGGATAGTAAGGTTTAGATACTGGCGCTGCACCAGGAATAGGGTCAATCGCGAATTCCACGTCTCGCTTCGGCGGTAAGCCCGATATATCTTCAAATACGTCCATAAAATCGCGAACAACTGCCGGCTCTTCATTACTATCAACCTCCATAGCTGCAAGAACACTGTTTGTTGGCCTAGCCCTAAACCCGACTGGCCCGACAGAACTGCTTCCTTACCGCAACTGCTGTCTGCATCGTTGGCCGCGAAAGGTCCAGCGAGACTACTGAGTCTCGTCCACTCTGCTGCATGCACGTCCACGGCTGCTCCATTCTGCCTTAGTCCGATGAACTTCTCTTCCATTTCCTCCCGTGCAGTCCGCGGGAAGAATTTCTCCAGGAAACTTTTAGAGAAATCCGCCCAACTGATCGGCTTGGGCAAGCGGGTCTCCTCCACAAGCCATCACTCTCGGGCGTAATCCACTAGCTGAATGCGCACTACATCAACTCCTTTGTCCTCTGGAATCTGTGTCGAAATCAGCAAATCCTCCGTGTCACTAGCCACTGCTCGGCTGGCAACGGCTCCTCCAGACCAGTGAAAGTAGTAGGACCCAAACGTCTGAAATCTGCCACGGTCCCTACTCGGTCAACTGGTTTAGTTCCAACCTCGTTCACAGACTGCTGAACGATCTGCAAACCTTCCTGAAACGAGTCCGCTTGCCGCTGGATCAGCTCGGTCCGTTTCTTTGATTTCCAGCATTTCTTTTATCACTCCAAGCATGGCGGCTTCGTTCACAGGCCTCTGGTACGTCTTCAACTTCTTACCTGTCATAATCCTGAATTCAAAACACCCAACATTAGCATGATGATAGATTCTGAATGTGGATCAAGGCTAGAACTCCAAGATACTTAAATAGAGTACCGCATTGTAACTATGCCGCGGTATCATAGCCACAATTACTTAACTCCACCCAAGTCGCCCAAGTCCTAGGGATAACAAGAAATCAGGTTTCCGAGCCGACATGCAAAGTAAGTTTGCACGTCGTAAAAGATGTAATCCGGAAGAATGTGATTCAAGAATGGTAAAACGGTCAAGGTGGCAGGACATGTTTCCTAAGCACGGGTATTCTGATTCGTGTATCGGGTACAATACCCAACTACAAAAGAATCAACCCAACTAACCTATGGCTCTGATACCAAAAGAACCATGTCACGCCCCGCTTCCCAGAGTACGCAAGATTGGGCACGTGACATAGCCAACCATGCTACCTGTGGGTAGGAAGTATCCATCCACAGTCACATTACGGCTGTAGAGATATCAGGAACAAGATAATAAACTATCTAACACATGTCCAAATCCATAATAACAAGAGTCAATGAAAAATAAGTGCGGAAGCAAATGATCCAATACAATAATAGAAAGGTATGTCCCATAATGCGGGATCCCACCTGGAAATAAAATGCAATAAATAAATAACCACTACAGAACTCACAAATCAGCCTGCTGGCTGAAGTACTCCTGCTCGGTCGGCGACAGTGGTAAAGAATCTAGGCCATGCAAAACCCAGACGTCAGCGCGTCATGTCAACCAATAATATAATATGAACAAGGTAATAAGCAATGCAGGGATAAACATGAATAAAGCAATAATATGAAACAACAGTGCAGGGTAAAGTGCAGTGGGTAACTAAACTGTTCTATCAGGTTTTCTATTCTAAAGTCTTTGAAATCAATTGATGACTCGTCGATGTAACTCAATAGTATCCCGTGCATTCCCGGGACCACGGTCAAGACCCTCGGGGCTGAATCCGAGACGTGCCGCTAGGCAGTAATAGGTAGCAGGATGGACGAGTGATGTCAGCATCATCACTCCCGGACTGGCCAAGCCCGTAAGACTGATCAGAACAGGTATCGAACTGTTGAGTTACAAGTCGGTTTCACCTTTGATTTCCCCATACCCCCAAGTTATGTATGTCAGGTCAGGTATTCAGTAATCAAGAACTAATGCCAACACAGGATCAGGTAAAAGCAGGTTTGTCTGGATAGACAACAGGAATGGTCCATGAGGACCCCAAGTCAGGTTTGTTGGCATTAGGCATGAGATCAGGTAACAAGTCAGGTCATGGTACAACATGTTGAGTTGGTAGTAAAGGGTACCATGTACGGTGCATCGGTATGTATATATATATATCATGTGTAGCAAGGTCAAGTCAATATGTAATACAATCGAATGTGTGCTCATAACAGGTATAGAAGCGAATAAGGAACAACAGCAGGAAATAAAGTAAATAACAATAACAGTTCATTTAATCGCAATGGTGCATTACTATAGTGCAATTGTATTATCATATTAACAGGTTCGAGCACCGTTGGGGTGCAATAATCACAGGGTAGCGCAATATTAATAACAGAAAGTAATGAAGATATATGTGTACGGCTATCGTCCTTTAAATAGCAAAATGATTAACCGGTAGTTTGTTATTAGGGTTACAGTGGCAAAATACGGTTTAGGTTGCAGTATCATGATATATATCATATTTCGTCCAAATGAGAAAAATAACAACACTAGCTAATCTTTGCAGGTCTTATGAGTCAAGCACACTTAATTAGCATAATATAGCATGTAGCAAGTAATACTTGCCTCGACGGTTTCGCAAACCGGAAAACACGAATGTAACGTCGGCGGAAAACACGCGACGGACGCACGGGTCACGGAAAGAGTCCAAACAACGCACGATGGAAACATATGGGTCAAGGGTCCCTGCTGGGTCGTCGGGAAACATCAACGTCGAGCCCGGCTCCGGCGAACTATGAAACACAAAAAATCAAGAACTAAAGAAACGAAAAGAAGGAAGAAGAAGAAAGGGGAAAGAGGCTTACTGTTGTGGTGTTCTGTGGCAGAGGCGAGGGATGACGACGGGGTCGACGGAACTCCGGCAAGGAGAGGTTGGATGCTAGGGTTCCGGTTAGGGTTTGGGCTTGGGTTAGGCTCGGGTGTAATGGGTGCAGGGATGAAGTAATGGTGGTTGAGTCGGGAAGAGGGCGAAGGGAGGAAGATGAAAGAGTCGTCGACGATGAGGGCCGTCGACGGTGAGGTGCAGGCGGTGGAGTTTCTGGGATCGAGGAAGGGTCGGAGTTTGCAGGGAAAGCTCGTTTTGAGGAGGTGGTGGCAGTGCCGGTGGTGTTGAGGAGGCTCTAAGGATGATGGGTGTCGAGGAGGAGATGCAGTGGGTGTTGAGAGATCGTCGACGACGAGGTCTACAGGGAGGTGGTCGTGACGGCTCGAGGCAGAGAGGACGGGGTGGTGAGGAAGTGGAGGAGGTCACGATGGAGGTGATGGGGTGATGGTGGCGAGGTCGCGGGGAGGTCGACGGCGAGGCTGCGGCAGCTAGGGCAAGGCGACGTGGGTTGGGTTCTCGTGATGGTTTTCTGGGAAGATGAAGACGAAGCGAGGAAAGATATATATATATATATATATAGAAGAGAGAGAGAGACAGTTAGAGAGAGAGAGAGAGATTAGAGGATAGGAAAGAGAGAGAGATTAGAGGATAGGAGAGAGAGATACGGTGGGGCCCACGAGGGATTAACTCCCTCGTGATTGGCTGGGGATAAAATTTTTGAAAAGATTTATAAGATTTAAACGTTGCTTTAGTAACAGAGTATATAATATAAGTTTTAGATTATATTTATTAAGGTTTTAAAATATATTATTAAATTGGGATTTTGGCGCTAAATGAAACATTTCCAAATCGCGCCCGGGTTGCGCCCAAATATTTGAAATTCAAATAATAGGATTTTAAGCGAGTTCCAAATTCTAAAATGAGATGTTTTAGAATAATAGGATTTTAAGTCGGACACTTGCACGCGCGCGTAGCCGTCCAAACTCTAAAATGAGATGTTTTATGATTAAAAAGCATTCCCCCAAGTCGGACACTTGCACGCGCGCGTAGCCGTCCAAACTCGCCCGTTTCACCGAACGGGATGAAATCTCGACGCGCGGACGCTACCACGCGACTAGTGGTGACGAGTAGGTCAATACGGATATTTCAAATTTTATTTTAGGTGTTAAAATTTGTTATAGGCAAAAATGACTTAGCCGGTTAAAATTTTGCTACAAGAACCAAACGAGCAAGATAATTGAAATGAGCAATGTCTAACACTCAACCAGTAACAGAAATGGTATTATTGGGACTATAGAGACTCGATAGTACGCTGGTAATGGGTTTAACCACAAGCACGTCGCGACACTAGCTGTGCGTAACGGCTACCCAGATACGTGACGAAAAGGCAGCCGACGAGCGAACTTATCCCAACCCTAAGGAGTCTGTAAGCAACACTTACCGTACAGTCTGGTCTCTTCGTCTTATACATCACATATGAAGTTTATGGATGGTAAATGTCGGACCCCGGTAACTTTATAAGTCATGATGATTTATGCGGCCCATAACGGTTAGAGAAACTACTGATAACTCTTATCAGTAAATCTCGAAAATCCTAACCAAGGATTTGCTGTTATGACCGATCAAGCATAGCGCAACATCTACTCCCTATAATGGGAGAGACGAAACCCCTCCTATCGCTCACTGCTTCCATGTGATTCGAGACTATATCCAAAATCCACCTGTTTGCACGAATCATTAGAGCCGTGGTAGGGGGAAATCAAAGCACAGTAGGAATCACACAAGACACTATGATGATCTCGGGTCTACAGACTAACCTGTACAAGTGTCATCAGAGAACTGCTATCTGATAATAGGTATATATCATTTAGGAGTTCTCGGCGAGTCATATTCGGTGTACCCATTCTCTAATGAACATCTGTGTACAATCTTTGATGAAAACACCAATGGTTGTGGGACCAACCATCGCCCTCAGGGTCAAGAAACGTACACGCTAATCTATTCTGGTAATATCGATGCCCTGTCTTGATATACTATCGACTAGGAACTTTTAAAGGATATGCTTTTCGATACCCAGGCCCCGCTAGTATGATCTACATCATAATCCTAGCAGTCAAGCATAATCTTAAGGGTTTTATCAACATGTATATAAAGATATGAAATACAACAAATCACACGTTAAGATGAAAATAAATCAGAGAGCATACTATCATGTCGAGAAAAGATTGTTTCTGTACTTATACATGCCCAGCATCCTATATAATACAGGCTTTTAGGACATACATATCTAACTAAAACCAAGAAGGGTTTATTGATATAGGGTCTCCAAGCATCCAAATATCATGGATTTCTACGAACAGCCCTCAATTGATATTTCATAAAACAAACCCCAAATACCACAATAACTAAAGATGCTCTTTTAATTTTTAACCATGAGGTAGGGTAAGCTATAGTTTAAATGGACAATTTATTGACGAAACTTTCTCTAACGACCTCATTTCTCTCTACCGTACTCTCCCATACCAAACCTTAGATTCTGAACTCAATCCGAATTCGGTTTCCGACAACATCTCAACATCTGACCCTCCAAAGCTTCTTGCTCTTTACAAACCGTAAGAGGAAACTATCATTTTCCATCTCCAACTAATGTCGTTAGAGATTAGATATAACTATCAGCGCATATCTAGCTTAAATTTAAAGTTTTGCGGATGATTGTATAAATATCAATTTTTGGGGTCCCCCTCACCCCCCCCCCTCCCCCCTCCCTCAAGGTCCTAATATTTGGGTGCCAAATAGTAAAATGACTAATAGATCTATGTACCAAAGAAAAAAGTATAATTCATTAATTCCTTGGATGCGTGTGTATGTTATGGGCTTGTGTATTATGCGTGCACGGGTTTGTTGTGTGTGTTGTATAGAGGGGCGGATCTATATAGAGCTCAGGATAGACGTCCGCCCTATCTGAATTTGGAGTTTGATGCCTGCGCGCGCGCACATAGAGTGCATGAATTATAGAAATATTTAATTAGTAAACACAATGAATGTTGGATGCAATAGTTAAGTGGTTGTAGCGTAAAAGCTTGCGCTTTAGTGTGGGTTGCAGGTCTGAATCTTCGACATCTTCCACATTTCCCCCCCTTTTTTCCCTTCCCTTCTCTAAGAGAAGCAATTGCCAATTGCATAGATTTCTTTTTAAAAACCTTGAGGAAGGTATAAGAAAGTAATTATGTTTGATTTATAAAATAAAATATACAATAATGAATTTAATATTGATTTGATGTTCAAAATTTTATGTAATATCGACTAATTTTTCATGTTTCTTTATAATATTTTATTCATTTCGTCTGAGTTTTAGGTTGTACGAGCCACTGCCCCAAAAAAGGAGGAAAAAAGAAGATGAATACCCACCGTTCTTTTAAACCGTCACATCTTCCTGAGAAAAAATTTCCAATTTGAAATTGTTAAAAATTCTTGAACGAAACTAAAAGAAGTTTAAGACGAAATAATGAAAGCAATATTTGCCTGACCCAGTTTCTATCTTTAAAATCGAGAAAACGATTTATTTGGCTTTTATCTTAGAAATCATAAAATAAATAAATAAGTAAAATTCATACAAATTAAGAGGCGGCCCAGAATCATCTACTGTTTCCATTGAATCTAGGCATGCTCCACACGCTAATAGTAATAAAAATAACTTAGGGGCGTTTTATGCTTAAAATTCAGTACAAGTTTCGCCTCGCCGCAAAAACTTCTCTTCCAATAATAAAAATGCTCCACACACTGTTCTCGTGACTCCACCGCCACCCAACTCTCTTCCACGAGGCAATACTAAACACACCCAATTCAATTCGACCCACTTTCTCACCTATCAGTTCCCACCGTCCCCAAGTTCGCACCCAAACCCACCCAACTAACCGCACAAGCACCTCCTTTAGCCTCACACGTGTCCGTTTCTCTTAACGTCGGATTCAAGCCCCTTCAACGGCGTCCAACCACGTAATTGGTGAGCGGGAGACGGAACCATCAGTGGCCGTAAGCGCTAACGGCTGCTCGTATCAGCTCGTTTCGGTTCCGATATTTTCGAGCCTGTCGTCACGTCTGCTCGGTTGAGTTACGTGTCGGCACACGAGGCCTGCTTCCAGCTGGAAAATGGTGAGGTCCTCGTGAGATTCGACCGAGTTTGTCGCGAGACCCGATATTTTGGGGGCTTGGAAAATTTTGGAATTACCTGTGGCGTGAAAAGTAAGGGATCGGTTACCCGCTGACTCGAGCCTTTGTTGCAGATTTTGCTTAATTTGAAAAAAGTGGAATTGTTCAAACTCAATCATTTTAAGAGAAGTCTTATTTGTGACAACCACCTTGTAGCTGTCTAATATGTTTGTTTTGATTTCCACATTAATAACACTAGCGTTATTTAAATTTCTGCAAACCATAAAGTTAAATTTTTTTTTTGGGTTTTTTGGACGATTAAGATACGGAACCATTTCATATCAGCAAGATTTTACCAGCGATTATGTTGAAGTTTGATTCTAATGAATATAAAGTAATATTTCTATCAGAACATTATAAGTCAAATAAGCTCCGGTTGTGGCAAAATTTATTCTTTTAGCGATAGCTCTGAATCGGATATAAGATTTTAATTTATCATGATATAAAAGATACTTATAGTATTCATTCAAATCTTTCAATATACCACCACGTTTTGTGTATTTGTTATTGCGTACCTGTTAATGCACGTGTGAATCATTAACAAATGCATGCACCATATTAATCAAGATTTAATTTAATTCAATCCATAATATAAACCCAAAAAGATAAAGCCTTAATCAAAGAGTAAGAATATGCCAGCGGCTCTATCTGAAAGGATTCGAATATATCCTCTCTGACTCGTCCCACGTAATATCTCGTCCATCATCTCATCTCGTCCATCCTCCCCAAAACACCTATAAATTCCAATTCCAACATCTTCTCCTTCCTCTCATTAAACAGCGAAAAAAAATTTGCTGCTGTGGAATTGTAAAAAAGCCCTCGATCTCCACGATAATGGCGTTTCACAAAACGCTAGCGCATCGATTCCTGCACATGGCGAAAGCTTGCTCCTCACACCTCCGCCCTGCGATCGCCCGCAAGCTGCTGCCCGAATCCGATAACGCCCTCGCCCGCCGTTTTCTGCATAAGGATCCGATCCCCCCCGATCGCTTCTCGCTGCCCACCGGCGAGAACTTGATGGAGCGGATCCGGACGCTTAACGGGCCCCGGATCCGATTCGATTGCTTGATCCCGCCGCCGGTTGAGAGGGAGGAGGCGGAGATGGAGGAGAGAGGGAGCAAGATGTCGATGGTGGAGGTGAGGAAGGTTTTGAAGGCGGCGCAGATGGAGATGGCGAGATCGAGGTTGAGATCGATGGAGAGAGAGTGGATCTCGTATGCTGAGTTCTTGAAAGTTTGCGGTGAGATCTCGAGCTTGGATCAGGGGTTGGGGGTTGCTAAAGCTCTTGATGAATCGGGGGCGGTGATTGTTTTGGGCAATGTTGTGTTTTTACGGCCCGATCAGGTATAAATTTTGTTTATTTTTGGTTAATTTCTTTTGGTTTGTGTGCTGAATTGGGGATTTTGCAGGAAAAATGCATTTTTTTTCTATTTGCAAGATAAGGCCGAAATCTAAGACAATTTGTTATTTGTTTAATTTTTGAGAATTTGTTGGTGGTGTGTGTGACCCGGCGTGATTCTCATGTTGGTTCATGTAGCCTACCCCTTATGCTTGGGATAAAAGGCTCAGTTGTTAATGCTGTTGGTGGTGGTGGTGGGTGTGACCGGGGATATGGTAAACATTTGAAGGGGGAAGGCCAATAATTGCAAAATAGAATAAAAATGGATTTTTTGGGGTGCAAAATTCCCTTCAAAAGTAGTGATAGAAATTCTATTTTAATCAAAGTTTGCCGGGATCTGATCGTGTTTTCGTCGTGTGTTTCTTTCTATCTGTCTTCTCTGCAGGGAAGTAATCGAGTGTTATGTGTTTGAAATGGTAAACTCGGAGGGAGACCTGAAGTACAGATTAATTCAGAGTTCTAACATAAATTATCCAACTAACATCAAAATTCTAATAAGTAATTTATGTTTCTCAATGAAATGTCAATATTTTGATATTGACTTCTGTTGGATCAGATCCCTATTCCCAAAAAAAAGAGAAAAGGAAAATGAAAAAAAAGATGATTAGTTTATAATAGTATATGATATCAATTATAATGTCGATATATCAAAGTTTTTTTGCTTGACAAGGGTCATACGTTTTTGCAAGAACCTTAGGCGGCCTAGAATACAGATTACTGCTATAATCAATTGATTTCCTATAGGATGTGTTAAACTTCTGAATGATTGCAAGACAAAACCCTATAAGCTCACCGCAGGATATATTCGTATTGATTGATAAGATTCGCTAAAGGATAAATTCCATAAATAGAATAAAAGTTAGTCTATTTGGGCATATTACATTATACCTTTTCACATCAAATTACTGTTATCTATTATTAAGTGTCGATACATATCAAATAGGAATATAGGAAACCTTTGACCAATATGACTTTTTTTGAACCGGCCACACAAGCACGTGCGCACACCAAAAAAAAACACCCACGCACAATGGCACAAGCACACACATGCACCCAAGGGACCCACGTATTTAACCCGAAAGCGTTATATTGTGGCCACTTCTCCTCCTGGGGATCGAACCCCGCAAGCTCCCAGGAGGGGAAGCACCATACCAACTGAGCTATTGCTCAATATGACTTGAAAGGAATTCAATTAGTCATGTCATTTATTTGATTATCTTAAGTTATGGAATTTCTCTTGACTAAAGAATGACATGATCTTGGGTTCAAATTTCATATTTCTTAAGTAGTTCTTACCTTTCTATTTCCTTCAATAATTAGAAAAAACTGCTTACAAGTGTTCGTATATCATTTCTATTTATTCATGTGTATATGATTATTCAGTGACCCAAAAAAATTCTCTTGGCTTATTTTGGCATCAATTCTTATCTACTCTACTTGATGCATATTCTGCTAATTGATGTTTCTTTGTTCCATATTGTTATTGTTGCATCAAGACATAACCTTTACTTTTTTATTTACATAAACAAATCGTGAAAGCTATGAACTTGTTTTAAATTGGGGCTTTTTGCCACAGCAAAATCATTGATCTAATATTATAATCTGACTTGCTTTATCATAAAGAGTCTTGTTGCAAACTCAACTTGTATCTGATGCACAATAGCAACACAGCTTTGTCATAGATTATCAATGGGAAAAGATTTATATTCCTTTATTTTTACTGACTAGAGATGCTAGTTAGGAATTTTGTTGACTGCATCTTAAGCTAATTTTTATTAAGCTTTGATACCCTTGGTTTTTTTTAATCTCAAATATGCTTTAGTGAGTTAGATCAGCTTGTGCTCTGTCTTAGGTTTTACTTAGTAACCTTTTTACCCTAGATGGCTTATGATAATTCTGTTGCCCAATAGCTGGTCTCACTTCATAGAATTGAACCAAATTCTTAATTGCTATGTTGATTGCCCATTTTAGATTGTGAATTTACATAGCCATGCACATTGGTTGCCATATCTATACTGCTAATGACAACCGTCATTGTTATTTTTGCTCATGACTCTAATTATGCATTAAAAATAGTTAGGTCTATTTTAGCTAATGGTCCGGCCCAGTTCTTCATAAATTTCAGTATAATTGAGGGCTTGCTACAATTGTAAAATCATAATTGTTCGTGCATCTCTACTTGACACTTAGCTTGCTTTGTCTCTCATTTGCCGTTCATGCTCTGAGCACCTAATGGTTCATACCTTCAATGGTATCTTTGTTCTAGCCATAACGATAAATGGAAATTCTTTGATTTACACTGTTTTTTTCTCTGTAAAAATTCAGATGAATATTTAAACTTCCTGGATAATCTCCTCTAGTTAATTTATGACATGAACCATTTGATAAACCTTCAATGGATAAAACTTCACGAATGTCATACAATAGCTTCTGAAGCAACACTTGTTTCTGCTGACATTGCATTATTTATATAAACGTTATCGATAATTTTTTTGCTGAAATCTTTTTGCAATTATGACCTTTCCTCATTTTTTTATATCTTTATTAATGGTTTTTTCAAGGTTTTTAGAAAATCGTAAATAGGTTTTCTGCATTATGCTTCAAATCTAATGATTCTAATCCAGCTCATTGACTAGCTTTGCCCTTCGAAATATAAGTGCTCCCGTTTCTTTTATCCAGGATCGTAGTAATATCAAATTTGAGTAGCATGATTATATTATTTATTATCATTATCCTATTGTCTTGTTTACATACATGAAGACCAAGTAGCCAAAGTAGTTTTTTTTGGTCCTCTGGTGCATCAGGTAGCTAAAGCAGTCGTGGGCATTATCAATCCATCAACACCCCAGCAAAACAACTGTGGTAAAGAGGAGCTACAAGAGCTGGAAGAGAAGAAAGCATTAATAGATAAACTAGCCGAGGATGCGGTGAAAAAGGAGTTGTGGTGTGGGCTAGGGTTTATGGTGCTTCAAACATTTGGGTTGATGAGGCTCACGTTTTGGGAGCTCTCATGGGATGTGATGGAGCCCATTTGCTTCTATTTGACCTCCGCCTATTTCTTAGCTGGATATGGCTTTTTCTTGAGAACATCGAGAGAGCCATCGTTTGAGAGTTTCTTCCAAAGTCGTTTTGATGCAAAGCAGAAGCGGCTTATGAAGGCCTACAATTTTGACCTTAGTAGATTTAATGAGCTAAAAAACGGTTGCTCTTCTTTGGCTTCGGTACCTTCTTTTTCTTCTTCATCGGCTTGTGTTTGTCGTAAGAGAGGAGACATGGAGTTCTGGAATTTGGAATTGTGCACCAAGTAACTTTGTTTTTTCCGAGTGAGTTACTTGGTTGGAGGATGTTAAATTATTACCTTATTACTTCAAATGTTAGATTGAAAAGATAAATTCAAAACAGTGAGATTGTTGTTGTGCATTTCGTTAGTTTAGTTTGTTTTAATGTTACTTCTGTAGTCCTAGTAGTAGTAGTATTACCTGATGAGAGCTGAATGGAATCTCTATATCCAAACTGTCATCGAGGCGGCAGCTTGGAAAGCGAAGTGAGGATTTCTTCGACCGTCGTTTATTCTTTTCTTGGAAAGCGAGTTGATACCTGAAGAGGTTCAGATTTGGTTGTGGTTGGATCTAAGATCAAGGAAATGGAGAAGTGTATGGTAACAACCACGAAGTGTATGTGTTTGTACACAGCTATTTACATGTTTCATCTGCAAAGTTTATAATATTTTTGCTTAATGAAGAATGTTTATGCTATTAAAAGGGCTGAGAGCTGATGTTACAAGAATCTGAAGGAGCTGTGCAGAACTAAAGCTGGCCCTGTTGCCATATGAAAGAGATGTAATCTCAGAGGATAAGGAAAGCTTAAGGAGTTTTGCTTAGAATTTTATTTTGGCTGGAACCGAACCGAACCGACAACCTTTTATTAGGTGGGGGAAAGTCATACCGCTTGAGCTAATGTTGAGTTAGTGTCGGAACAAGAAGTTGCTATTTAAAGTTTAAACCGAGGCCAGGACTGCTAATCCTTATGGTAAGTTTCCTGAATGTTTAAATCTTTGGGATGAATGTTTAAATCTTTGGGATGATTTTCGACTGCAGATGAAAAAGTTCTAGATTATATTTTCAGTGATATAGTTATGGATCACATAATATGGAGTTGCTTGCTCTTGGTTTGCCAAACAGTAAATAAAAAGATATATATTTCTTATCCTTGGATTGCAAAACTTTTTGGAGTTCGGAAAGATTATTGTTCTTAGAAATAAATTACATGCAATCCTTTTCTTTAAGTAGAGCAACACATGCAATTAATTTTTTAAACAGAGCAATAAAATATTGAGCAAAGAGTAGTTAGGCTATTTTCCTATACAACAAAAAACAAACAGAAAAATCTCATGAAAAAAATCCAAATTCTCTCTCTCCAAATCTCAGGTAAAACATTTTGTAAGTATCTTGGCAATAAAATCTCAGCTAATCCAAAAATCTCCAAAAAAATCTCAGGTAAATATTTTGCTAGGCATTATTTTTAATGCATTTTTTCATACACAATATTTATGGTCACATAATATGGATTTTTTCAAAATTCTCAGGAATATCTTAGAAAAATACTAATACAGAAATTTTTGAAATTTCATGATTTTTGTGTGCAAAATAATGAAAAATGAAGTAATCATAAATTTCTTGAGGTTTTTGAAAATTTCATAAATTTCATTTGCTATCATACAAAATATTGAAAAAGAAGAAGATTTTTTTTGAGGTTTTTGAAAATTTTACGATTTTTGTTTGTTATACTGAAGAAAACAAAAAAATATTAGGGTTTTTTGAAAATATTGCAATTTTAATGCTATATATACAAAACAGAAAATTTTAAGATTTTCGTGTGCGTATGTAGCATACCAAAGTTATAACACTGAAGAAAACAAAATAAATATACGATTTTTTTAAATTTAATGATTTTCGTGCGCTAAAGCAAAATCCCGATAAACAGAAAAAAGAAAATTTTGATATATTCGAAATGTCCGCAATCTTTGTGTGCTATGGTAAATAAAATATTAAAAAACCACATAAAACATAAAATATTAAGATTTTTTGAAAATTTCTTGAATTTTATGTGCTATGCAAAATATTGAAAATTTTAAGAAAACATAAAATTTCTGAATTTTTAAAAAACTTGATATTTTCATGTGTTATTGCTTGCAAATATTGAAAATTTGAACTAAACAAATAATTTTAGTATTTTTGAAAATATCATGATTTTTATATGTTAAAGCAAAAACAAAATATTCAAAACCTGAAATAAAATATTGAGGTTTTTGAAAATTTCGCAATTTTTGTATGCTAAAACCATGCAAAATATTGAAAAAAACAGAAGGAATTGAATTCATGATGTTTTTTTAAAATTCATGATTTTTATATTGAAAAAATTCAAGATTTTGTAAGCAAAATATTGACAAAACAAGAAAACAGAAAAGTTTGATATTTATGAAATAATTCATTTTTTGTGTTGTTGTGGTGTAAAATATTATAAATTTGAAGAAAACAAATAATTTTGGGATTGTTTTTAATTTTAGGATTGTCATCTGCTTTATGGCATGCAAAATATTAAAACATCGAAGAAAACAATTTTTTTTGTAATTTTCATTTGCTACATGCATAATATTGAGAAAATGGAAGAAAAGAAAATAGTGAGACTTTTGAAATTTTGCGATTTCGTGTGTTACAGCACGTAAAATATTGAAAACCGGAAGAAAACAAGAAATACTTGAATTTTGTAAAATTAACTATTTTCGTGTGTTATATAGCAAACAAAAAATATTGAAAAACAAAAATAAAAATATTTTATTTTTGAGAATTGTATGAATTTTTGTGCAGGATAAGCAAAATATTGAAAAACTGAAAAACAGAGTTTTTGAGGCACATTCGTGTGCAAAATATTGAAAATTTTGGGATTTTTGTTTATTTCTTATGTTCTATAACAAGCAAAATACTAAAAACCGAAGAATATTTTTTTTTGATGTTCTTGAAAATTTTACTATTTTCGTATACTATGAGAGGAAAATATTGAAAAGATAAAAGAAAAATGCCGAAACATTTGCAAGTTATTACTTTATATATTTTATATATGAAATTCATAAATAAATGGTATTACAACTTACAAATCATATAATAATAGATGTTGAAAATTTAATGATTTTTCATGACTTTGGATTTGGTACCCCTTCCTGGTAAAATAAAGGAAAGCCAAACTTTATCAAGGGCATTGCACGTGCAATATTGCTAAATCAAATATAGATGTTCGAAGTCCTCATTATTATCGTTTCTCATCCAGTTCCTTGGAAAAACTGAAATATAAATTGGATTTTTCCACCAGAAATCTAATTTAAATCAAATTGCGAATGAATCATGGACTCCAATCGCTACTTGAGTATGCCAAGTATAAGCGATACCCAATGCCATCGGTTGACGCCAAACCCTAACTAGATTTGCCGCGAGATCGAGGAGAAAAACTGAAATTTTACGTAAATTACTCCATTAACTTCGATCTTCTACTGTTATTTATGTTGTTGACAATTATTTGATTTTGTGTTGAAAATCCTAACGGTGTTGAAGAGATCTTAGTTTATATTTACCCATCGAACTATTTAATTTATAAATTTTAGATTTTTCATACTACCTGTTCAAAATTGAAGTTTGATGGCAAAAATTTCATATTTTGATCAGTCTTCGTAACAATTTGACATGCGAAAGCATTGAATCAATGAAAGCCTTATCCATTTTTACTTGATATAATTTTTTTCTTGGCTAATCATAGGTGATTCTATCCTGAATAGCAAAAGGGAGATGATTCTATGTAGAATTCTAGAGAATAATAATTTAACCGAGGAGATGGCCTTTTACCAGAGCAGAAAGGAAATTTTGGATTCATATAAATGACCCCAAAAATTTGGGATAAAGTGGTGTTGCTTTTGTTGTGGAATTCTAGATACCTGGTATTTAGCACGTGCGATGCACAGCTATATATTTTAACATGGAGAAAGATTTGAGTTTTTTTCTAAGAATTAGTTAAAATAATATAGATTTTAAAGATGGGTTTTATTTTTTCAAAATATAATAAGTTATCCATGTTAAATAATTTTTAAAAATCATTATTATTTTAACTAAAAGTATTTAAGACATTTCTCAAACAAAAAATTAAAGTGATTTAAACTAAAAAACTAACAAATTTCTTTTTTCTATATCTCATTAATTTAATTATGTACATTACACGTGCCATAATAAGCAGACATGTGACAAATTAGAGGGGTTTCTTTTGCACGTGCTTCGTACTTCCTGCTTTGGCATTAATATAGTAGAGATAGTTCGACATGCCCATACCTGACTTAAGAGGAACCAAACCGCTGAAATTTGAAAAAGGTTTTCAATCTTACTCTTTATATCTTTTTCAATTAAAAACTTGAAACGCATAGTATTTAGCAAGCGCTCTCCGCATGTATATAAGTCGATAATTGTGATCCGACTCGAATATCTTTGTCAGCTTGACTGGTGCTTGAGAGCTCCTTTTGATGAAACCTATGTATTCTGTTATAAGTTCTAATTTTGTTAAAACCACCGCGTTCTAATTTTGTTAATACGATCGCGGAATCCCTGAATAAATGTTTTTGTGTGAATCTATTTAAATTGTTCCAAGTTAATTCCTCCTGTTGGCTTTGGCTTCAGAACCGAATGAATCAAGAAATGAAATAATTTTTGGGTGGTTCGGGGTGTGTGTACTTTGAGCAGCCTGGATTTATTTGAATTTGTCGTGCACATAAAGTAGTTATGTAAATATGCTTGTCATGGTACTCAGTTTAATTTTTTATAATTTGTTTCTAATTTCTGTTAATTTCTTGGAAGCTCTACCTATAAAATTGCCAAAAATTATCCTAACGATATTACTGCTTCAAGAATAGCAGGCAACCATCTTGGTACCATGGCTGATTGGTCTCTACTCCCTAAGGATTTGTTGGGGCTGATTCTTGACAAGCTCCCGTCCCCAGAAGATATATCGTTCGATCACGTGCACAGTTTGCAAATCGTGGCATTCAATCGCTAAAGAAAGAATATTCCCTTGGTTGATTCTCCCCGATCATGATCAAGAAAACCAGACACGCGGATTTTACAGTCTTTATGACCAGCAGACCCACCGCACTAGGCTTCCAGAGCTTGAAGATGCGGATCCTCACATGGATGGCTCATAACCATTGGATTCGATCATGTCCTTCGTCTACCAGACCCTTTTTCAAGAACCCAGATTCAGTTACCATCTCCACCAAAACAGAAAGAATGGACAGCGAGAAAGATTTTGTAAAAGAGCTTCTGCGAGATAGTCACATGAACAAAGTTATTATGACGTCCAATCCACTTACAAACCCTAGAGACTGTATAATTATGGCCATTGATGGGACCCGCAATCTCTCCTATATTAGATTAGGAGACGACACATAGACAGTATTCCCACGAATGAGTCTGCAGCCTCATTTTACCGATGTAATCTATTACCAAGGTAAGTTCTATGCCGTATCACGGGAGCAAGTCTTCATATGTCACATTGATTCCGAGCCACATCTTACCGTGTTTGATCCGAAGGTTCCTACAATATTAATATGCCATCTGTTAGACTTAGCGGGAGAATTGTTATTGGTTGATCGACACTTTTATAGGTATGAGGATGAAGATGAGAGGGAAGAGGACGAGGAAGTTGAGGAGGTGGAGTCGGAGGTCTACGAGGAGAGCCGGTTTGGTGCTTACAAATTGGACACAGAGATGAAGAGTTGGGTCGAGGTGAAGGATATAGAAGATCGAGCTTTATTCCTAGGGTTAAATAACTCTCTAGCTCTACCAACTTCTTCATTCCGTAATGGCATGGGAAATTCGATTTATTTTGGAGATATGTATTATCATATGCTTCTCAGACTCACCTACAAGGATATGGAGATTTTCCTTTTGAAGGATGGTAAGGTTCATTCCTTTTACCCAAGGCACGACTTTGATGATTTGACATCCTCGGTTAATCAAGGAGTAGAGATTTGAACCGGAGACATGTTACAAGATTTAATGCAAGAGCTATGCTTCTTAATTTGATAAGAGATTTGGAGTTGCAAGGGATGGAGCATTATTTATGCTTCCTTTTGAATTACCGGAGTACATTTCATGAATTTTTATCTTATATACATATCTTTTGAAGATTAGCGCTTTTGCTTATACATGACATACACTATTATTTATTCATGATGTAGTGTTGATGCTGATAGTATTTGGGGCCTTGATGTTTATTTCTTGCAACCTGAATTTATATCTTTAGGAATTAGGAGGGTTTGTACATCATTATTGTGTTCAAACTCTAGGAGATCCAAGAAGTTAAGAAGGGAAGTCTACAAAGATTGTATTACTTAACTCTTAGTGTAGATTGCCTCTAGTATGTGATACTAGTTTGTTGGTACCCTAAAGTTCTAGTTTCGATTCATGGTTAGTTTGCTTAGCACCTCCTTAAAATTTTAATGTGGCATGTGTGATGCTTTCAAACCCTAGTCATGGTGCAAGGGAAACCCAACAAGAGTTTCTCAACCACATCCTTGAGGGCGGAGATAATGACAATGATGAGGGAGAAGACTCGTCAGAAGAACTCAAGGATTATGTGGCAAGTTGTCACATGATCTCTCATTTACCAATAAATGACGAAGAAGCTCACTCGGCATAAGAAGATAATATAGAGGAGCTGGGGGCAGGATCGGTGCAAAAATCCTTGGAACCGTCAGACGAGATGATTGCCATGCTGCTGAACGAAGCCCGTCAGAAGAGCAAAGCTGATCAAGAGCGTGAAATGACAATATTCGAAAGGGCCAAACGTCGGCGATAGGATAAAAAGGTTGAAGCACTCCAACCAGATCAAAGCACGTCCGCGGCGGACAAAAGCAGGCTTAAAACAAGGAAACAGTTCGCTAAAACCCTGTCAATAGGCTTGAAGCTGCCATCTTTCAGAGGAAATACTCCTGGCGGTATACGCCTTGACGAAGCGGATGTACATCCTAACTACTGCTTATAAAATCAGAAGATTGCACATCCTACCGAAGAGTGCATGGCCTTTAAAAAGTGATGGTAGGGATACGTTGCTCACCGACAACATTTCAAGCGGATGAAGGACAAAACTCGTCGGGAGCAGAGAAATACGACGAATGAGCGCAAAAGAACTGCCGGCAATTATCATATGGTTGATACCAAGAGATCTCAAGTTCTTACCTTCGGAAGTGATTCTGACGAAGAAGTAGCCCTCGGCCCGCTCTTCAAGGAATACACCTCAGAAAAAGTGGAAGAGATAAAGAACTATGAAAACATTCAGCTGCGTAATCATACGTTGCCCGAAAAGAATCTTGGACCTACAAACAAGGGATCAAACAAAAAGGATAAGGGAAAGGAAAAAGTCCCTGAGGATATCGCCCTCAATGACAGAGTCGTCGAAGAGCTTGCAGCCAAGGACCCGTCAAAAAAAAAACAAAGTGGATTACAATGTCCTGGCACACCTGAGGAAGATACCCTCACAATTAAATATTTTGGATGCCCTTCTATTGTCTAAAGAGGCACGAGATTCTCTGATTGGGGCATTACAAGAGCCCGAGCAGTTTCAAGCTTTCCTTGCCGAAGAAAAGATGAAGAACGAGCTGGAAGAAGTACACACAACTGACATCACTTTCGGCGATGAAGATCTCCTCCTCGGAACGTGCGAGCACAACCGTCCCTGTATGTCACCGGGTACTGCCATGACATAAAGATAGAGAAGATCTTAGTTGACAACGGGTCCTCTTTCAACCTCCTAAACGCGAGGGTGCTAAAAGAAATTTGCATGAGCGTTCAGCACCTCGCTCAGGATAAAATCACCATTTCCGGGTTCGACTCCCAGTCATCACGGACGCTCGGGTCTATAATACCGACGTTACGTTTTGGGTTTCTCGTCACTGACATCAAATTTCATGTCATTGATGCCAAAATCTGCTACAACGCTTTGCTCGGCAGGCCTTAGTTACACGAGTACAATATCATCCCTTCTACACAACATCAATGTATGGAGTATTTCAAAGATGGTCTTGAGTATACCGTGACGGGGGAACTAAACCCATTCTCCGTAAATGAAGTCCGCAAGTATGAAGACGCAAAGTATTTCCTACCAGACTTTGAAGACACGAAAAGATGCCATAAACCGGAGAATAAGCAAAAAGCTATCACCACTATTCCGGTCTTCAGGAGCGATACCAAGGAGGAAGAAGAGATAGTCTATTCGGGGCCGCCCCAATGCAACAGGCCGGGACCATCTACCCCTATTCTGGTCTTCGGCAGTGACTCTGAGGACGGAGTCAACGCAGTGTTCTCGGTCCGTCCATCAATGCAGGCCCTCGCTGGAGATGATCAGAATTTGCAAATCGCCATGGTTCTGCGGCAGCACTACAGAGAGCTTGATACGCTTGAGACATATAGTGTGCAAGAGCTGCAGACATTCTACGTCCCTCCCAGACGAAGAGGTGAAAATACGATCCTATTTTATCGATCCAGGAAAACCAAAGTTGAGAGAGAAGTCTGGCGTGGTGCCGAACCTACGCATGACAGGCTCCAACCAATCCGTCTTCCCAGATACTACACAGAGGGATTGAAAAAGTTATTGAGATGCCAAGGCGTACCCTTTAAGCAAACCACGCGACATGCCCAATTCTACAACAGGATCTGGAACATCCCCGGAACTCAGCGAAAATTGCCCAACGGAAAAATGGAAACGATCGGGCTTGGATATGTCCAGTCCAAGAAACGGGAACAATTACATGGTTGTCATGTCATATATGACCTTGATAAAGAAGGGGATGCTCTTTTAGAAGACGCTGACGCTGAACCAGAACGAGGTCCTCTCATAAAAATGCCGAGTCCGTTGTTCTAAGAACATATGTATATGCTAGTGAGGGAAGCGAGTCAAAAGGTTCGGAACAACCACAGTCATGAAATGGCCATTTATGAGAAACCCAAGACGGAACGCCTCCTCCAGCAGGCTATGGAGGATGACAATGACCTCCACCATCAGCTCGCCATGCATTCCCAAGACAAGAAAAAGGCCCGATGCGGAGGCAAAAACAAGTTGAAGAACGGAAAAAACGTTCAACAGCGGTAAAACAGATCCAAAAGGCCACGCGATCAAGAAAGGGTCAGCTGGAATCCATCTCTTATGAAAAAGGTGGGTCGAGCATATTCTTTCCCTCGAGACAAGACAAGGAGAATCTTTGACCTTGTCATGAAACATTAGATGATGACACTCCCGGAGTCTCGGCACCCCGAGCAAGCAAACGAGGTTCATCACCCGGATTATTGTTCCTATCACCGAACGATAGGACATCTTCTTGAAGACTGCTTCACCTTCAAAAACTGGGTAGAAGACCAATATCAACTCGGCAGATTTGCTCTATCCAACAGTTGGAGGGTAGCCCCACCATAAAAGCATGTGCCCAAAGCAACGTATATAGCGAGAGTAGAACTAGATCGACATCGGTCTTGGAAACGATCTCGTACCTGTCATGTGATAACGCTGTCGGAAGAAAGAGTACACGAGGATATGGATGACCTCTCCTGGTGCTTCAAAAACGAGGATGAAGAGGAATTGATCTCAGAATTTCCACCGGCGCCAAAAGAGTTGGAAGATGGAATATATACTACTGCTAACAACCTAAGAAAAATCGACTTGGGGATGGCAAACGACCTGCGGCCTACACTCATCAGTGAGCTGCTGTCTAAAGAACAGGTGGCTACGCTAAAAGACATGCTCATGCAGTATAAAGACTGCTTCGCATGGAACTATTCCGAGATGCCGGGGCTAGATCCAGAAATAGTTGTGCATAAATTGGCGATATCCGGACGCCAAGCCAGTCAAACAAGCACCAAGAAGAATGTGGCTCGAACTTGAAATGAGTATCAACAACGAAGTCAAGAAGCTAATCGACTCCGGCTTCATCCAAGAAGTTCAATACCCCGACTGGATCGCCAATATTGTCCCGGTGATGAAGAAAAATGGGACGGTGCACATCTGCGTGGACTTTCGGGACCTCAACAAAGCCTGTGTGAAGGATGATTTCCCCGTATCGGTTACCGAGATGATGATAGACAACACGTCCACTCACGAAGTCTTCTCCTTCATGGATGGCTCATCAGGGTACAATCAAATAAAGATGCATCCCGAAGACCAAAAGCATACCGCTTTCCGAACTCCTCTAGGCATATTCTGCTACAAAGCGACGCCTTTCGGTCTGAAGAACGCCGGCGCTACCTACCAGAGGGCCATGACAAAGATTTTCGATGACCTCATATATGAAATCGTCGAATGCTATATCGATGACCTCATGGTGAAAAGCAAATCGTATGAGGAACACTGGGAGCATTTGAAAATAGTATTCCAACGTCTTCGTAAATATAACCTGAAGATGAACCCTCTGAAATGTGCATTTGGAGTTTCCTCAGGCAAGTTCCTAGGGTTCATCATACGACACCGGGGCATCGAAATAGATCCATTGAAGATCAAGGCGATTATGGAAATGCCCACCCCAAGAACTTTAAAACAATTACGGTCTTTACAAGGGAAACTCGCGTATATCCGACGGTTCATAGCCAACCTCTCCGGAAAATGCCGTTCCTACAGTCACCTGATGAAGAAGGGAACCCCGTTCGTTTGGGATCGCAAATGCCAGAGTGCACTCGACGAAATCAAGCAATACCTACAGAATCCACCGGTATTGACCGCTCCGGTCAAGGGAAAGCCTCTCATCCTATACATAACCGCCCTTAAAGGTTCCTTAGGCGCACTATGGGCATAAGAAAACGACCAAGGTGTAACAACCCTAATTTTTCTATACACTTTTCTATACAAATTTTTTTCAAAAATCCATAAAGGGATATTTTAGCCTGAGCACAAGATATAGGTAATTATTTTGTTTTTAATTACAAGCTACAAGAATGTAATAACTCCATTTTTAGTATACAAGAAATTACTTTAAATTTAATGTATACTAGGAGTATTTATTCTTGCTGCTATCATTTTAAGTAATTAAATACCACAATAATTACAAGAAGGAGCTTGTAGCTCATTGGTAATACATTGCACTGCTGAACTAAGCCACCAGAGTTCAAATCCCATACCCCACATTATTTTTGTATTTATTTTGTTTTAATTTCTTTTGGAAGTCAACAGTCAAAAGATCATAACTCACAAAATTTGTACTGGACAAATAAAACTAAATATACCATAAACCCCCCCAGGAGACCCCCCACCCAACGGCACCCCGACTCGGGCCGGCGCCACCAGCCGGACTCGGCCGGACGGCCGAGTCGTCAACACGGAAAAGTTCCGTGTTGACCTGGTCTTCTCACCTGCATACTTTAAATATTTGGATCGGTTATCAATTGCCCAATAAATCTCTTTTACTCTAAAAATTTAATGATTTTTAATGTTTTTATATATTTATATATTTTTTTTATTAAAACCCTAACCCTAGCCTAACCCTATATAAACCCCCCATACCCTCTACCTTCTCATCACTTTTTTTCTAAGTCCACTCTCCCAAAATCTCAAGAGAACTTGGTACGTTAGAAAACGAGCGAAAGGCGAAGCGCTGACGAAATCGATGGCGAAATTCCGGTGATCGTACTAGGACCTCTCAACGACGTTTCGACGCACTGGCAAACTCTCTACCTTCTTCTCACTCTCTAGCGTTGTCCAAATCCGTAAGTCCCCCTTTTCTACCTTTCTTTTCTTCCATTAAAATACGACTTTTCAAACCTGACGGAAATCGAAACAAAACGATTTCCGATTCGGTTTTCTATCAAATCTCACTTATCACCAATTCCATAATGCTTAAACATTTTCATGTTGACTACTAATCACTTAACAATTAATTTGAATAAGTTTTCTCACATGAAATGATAACGTTTCCATTTATCGTATTTCTTTCACTTAAATACCACAATGTTTAGTTCTCACATTTAACCCCTTAACATTGCCATACCTTAAAGTAGATCACGAGGTAATGACCTACCTCCACACACACGCAAATACAACTCTAAATGATATCATCAAAACTTAGAATACGATAATACAAAATTTTACATTTAAATACCCTTTTCTTATAAAACCTTTTCTAAAAGTTTTAGGTTTGATACACTTTCAAAACAAATATCTTTTAATAGGAAAATACGATATGTCGTGGACATCGATCGTTTATCTAAACCTGACTTTGTGGTGTCTAGGCTAGGCAAGTGAGAAAAGGTACCTTTAAAAGGCCTGTCTCACGATTCGTGAGCGGATCCCTCCTTTTCTCATTTGTACTTACCTGGCCACAATTGGCGGTGAAGAGGCGATTTGAGGCTTCTAACGACTTGTCGTTTAGACCATTTAGAAATAGTCTAGTTAAAATATAAAACTCTAGAATCTAAAATACGGAAAATCAACTTTTGCAAATAAATGCCTTTTACTTTAATAAAACCGTATTCTAAGGATTAGTATTTATAAATCTTTGCAAAGCGTCACTACAACCCATCTTTGGGGAACCCGTTAGGGATAGTACGGTTTATCGTGCACCCTCGGCTTAGTAGTGCGAGATTCAGACCTCCGTAAGAAGCATTCGGTCTCGAAAGGTTTAAAATACGATATCTTAAGAAAATGATATTTTTATATAAAATATTTATTGAAATTATTTTTGTATAAATATATGTATATTATCATTAAAAGATCTATTTTGTTATAATATAAATATCCCACTTTTTCTAAAAATGACAAGACTAGATTTTTTTACATTAAAATACCATGAATTTCAACTAAATCAATATGACAGATAAATACCTTTATTTATGGAATTAGAATATTTTCACTAGAAATATCACAAAATAAATTACACTCATTATAACTATAAAGACGAATAATAAATACTTAGGGTGTATCTTGAAAACTATACAAAAGTATTTTTACATAAAATCCCCTCAAGTTTTATAAATTACAATAAGGACCCTAACAATTATAGAACTTCGACTTACATTTCTTTTGGTCTGACTCGGGTTTGAGTCTGATTATTTCTGACTTGAATATGATTCAAGTCAATCTACATTCTTTAATATTCCAACTCAATATGAACACATGAATCCCAGAATCCAGTTAACAATCTATACAACTTGACTGAATCAAACCATGGATATACATCCATTATCCCGTTATTCCATTTACCTGATTATGCAGTTACAATCTGTTTACTGATATCATGGTTTTGGTCAGTCATCCAACTTATACAATGCAATACAACAATACAATCAAAACACTACGGGGTTTAAGGGGTAGATTGGTACGGAAGATGTTAAAGTGGCACGAGACGGTCAGATTTAAGACACCTAACATGAATCCAATTGCCGTTGTTCCGGGTCTTCTAACGAGGCCTTGTACTCTAGCATATAGAGACCTCTCTCGTATACACTGGCATTCTTCTGTACCAAGCTACAAACAACAGCGTTAATACAACATTACAACAATACAATACAACATTAAAAGCTTCTCTCTCTCTCCTACTCTTTGTCTATTTCTCCCTTATCTTTGAGACTTACCGAGCGACCTGTTCGCTGACGACATTCTATTTCTTTCTTCTTTGAATGTCGTCAGGTGCTTTGGACACAGCAGAGATCGAGCCCACCGGTGAAGACTTGGAGCAGTTTCACGAAGACCCCGAGCTCTAGACATTGTACCTTATTCTATTCAGTACTTTCATTTCCTGTTATGCCATTGTTTAGGCATCGCTTTTCATTCCAGTTGTATTAACTTTTCATGCATTGTACAAAGGAATGTTATTAATAAAGTTGCTGTTATTTCTATATCTCTTGTCTCTTGTGATTTACTTTGATATTGCTTAGATACGCTTAGCGTATGTACTTCTAAGTATATACGTAGCGGACCTCGTCGCGTCCCCTTCGCCGTACACCGGGAAGCGGGGCGTGACACAAGGGAAGGAGAGAGCTCTCTACTATTTGAGTCGAGTTCTCCTGGGGGCAGAAAACAACTACCCCCCTATCGAAAAACACTGTCTGGCGTTAATCTTCGCTATAATGAAGCTCAGACACTATGCTTTGGCACATGAGGTCCATCTCATATCAAAGGTGGATCCTCTCAACTATTTGATGTCAAGAGCCATACTAACAAGACGACTCGCTAAATGGGACATCCTCTTGATGGAGTTCTCGATAGTCTAGCGACCCCTCAGGGCAGTGAAAGGCCAAGCCATCGCCAACTTCCTCGCCGAGCATCCGATACCTGGCGATTCACCTTTAAATTGCGAACTGCCAGACGTGCATGCATTTGACACGATATACGGGGAGAAAGGAGGGAGTGATACCCGATGGGAACTTTGTTTCGACGGAGCATCTTCCATGAAGAAGTGACAGCATAACACCCCTATAATCAAATCTGGGCTAGGCCTTATCTTCGTGACTCCGCAAGGAGGGATAATGCACTTTGCATTTTTCTTAATAGAGCGGAGGACAAACAATAAGGCAGAATATTAGGCGTTGATAGCAGGTCTTGAGATCGCTGTCGACATGGGAATCGAAAACCTCCTCATATACGGAGACTCCCAGCTGGTAGTTAGCCAAGTAAACGGTGACTGTCAAACGTGCAAACCAGAGTTGGTAAAGTATGGCAAAAGAGTGCAACAGTTACTAACTCAAATTCCCTCTTACGCCCTGGAAAGTATACTGCGTACAGAAAATAGCAAAGCGGATACACTAGCCAAACTCGCTAAAGAACTGGCTGACGAAAACCTCGACGACGGAAGGATCATTGTACAAAGCCGTCGGGTTCTTTCACCAGCAGAAATATCTCCGGAGTCGTCTGAAGAAAAGGAAGCGACCAAGCAAACAACCCTACAAATAGAAGACCAAGAAAAGGCTAAGGATTGGAAAGAAGTCTTTATAGACCACTTCAAATCCCGTCAAACACCGGAAGATGCATCCTCAAGACATCAGCTCATGAAACGAGCTCTGTCTTTCACCTTCGTCAATGATACTCTATATAAGAGATCGTTCGACTCTCTGTGGCTGAGATGCCTGGGACCGGAAGAAGCAAGGAGAGTCGTCCAAGAAACTCACGATGGACTCTGCGGTTCTCATCAAGCCGGGCCAAAGATGAAGCTGAAGATCAAAAGAATGGGCTACTATTGGCCCATGATGATTCAGGACTGCCTCGAATACGCGAAGCAGTGCCACTCGTGCCAAATTCATGGAGACTTCATCCACGAGCATCCAAACCCGCTACACCCAACAGTGGCTAGCTGGCCGTTCAAAATGTGGGGAACCAACATAATTGGGCCCATCGAACCAGCGTCATCCAAAGGACATCGATTCATATTGGCGACAACCGATTACTTTTCTAAGTGGGCAGAAGCAGTACCGCTAAGAGAAATGAAGACGGAGAACATCCTCCATTTCTTCAAGACACACGTCATCTATCGGTTCGGCACTCCACGACGGATTATCTCTGATAACGGGCCAGCCTATAGAAGCCATAAGATCAGCCGCTTCGCACAGCAACACAATATAGACTGGAGATACTCTTCGGTCTATAATCCCCGGGCTAACGGTCTAGCTGGGGCTTTCAAAAAAACCTTGACAAAGATCATAAAGAAGACGGTATCCAAAAATAAAAAGGACTGGCACGAGATACTGCATGAAGCTCTCTGGGCTTATCGGACCACTTTCAAAATGGCCACAAATACAGCGCCGTATGCATTGGTATTCGGCGCGGAAGCAATACTCCCCTTAGAGATAGAACTACCCTCTCTATGAGTGGCGGTTCATTACGAGCTAACGGACGAAGAGAATGCTCATCTTCGGCTTGAAGAGCTAGACGCACTCGATGAAACTCGTCTCGTGGCACAACAAAACCTAGAAGCTTACAAAGTAAGGATGGCGCGCTCATACGAAAGATTGACTAGGCCGAGAATATTTCGCCAAGACGAACTCGTGCTAGTTGTCAAAAGACCTATGATCCCTAATCGTGCCAAACGGGGGAAATTCGAGCCAAACTATGAGGGCCCATACATCATACACAAAGTCTACCAAGGTGGGGCTTACTTGCTCATGGATATGCATGGCAAAAGACCCTACCGGCCAATAAACGACCGATTCCTTAAGAAATACTACGCCTGACGAGTCATAGCTTAGGTTAATGATAGATGACGACGCTTGTGTCTGCTCGCTGTCTTCCTGAGTACCAAAATCTGTAAATGATATCAGGTAAAACTTCGCCGCAGAAAACTAACAATGGACCGAAACATCCCTAAACTAACAACGGACCGAAACGTCCCTAAACAAACGACGGACCGAAACATCCCTAAACTAACGACGGACCGAAACGTCCCTAAACCAACGACGGACCGAAACTTCCCTAAACTAATAACGGACCGAAACGGCCTGAAACTAGCTACGGACTGTAACGTCCTTAAACTACTACGTACCGCATCATCCTTACGCTAACGCAGTAAAAAAACGGTACGTACATAAGCGAAATGGGCATGGATGAAAACCCGAAAAGAATCCGTGAGTAAAAACAGCAGGGCTACCGGCGAGTTTGTGAATACCCGAAAGGGCGCAGACTCGTAAAAAATTTCCTGTGCACTTGCAAGGTCCTCTCGACCTTGTAAGAAGAAAATACCCGCGTGAGATCCTTACGACTCACAAGAGAGCAAAACACTTAGGGATCCTCACGATTCCTAAGGAGAAATTACACTTACGAGATCCTCACGACTTGTAAGGAGAATTTTCCCCTTGTGAGACCCTCACGGCTCACAGAATTCAAAAGTCTTAAGATACAGGGACCTCAACTTATTCTTAAACCATTATAGCCCCCAAATTTCCCTACAAGCGGTTCAAAACCGACCCTTGTATACAATCCACGGGCATAAATAAGCGTTCCCTCGCTTAACCCCACCGATGGTGCGAAATTCCCCCATTTGGTGAACAACACTTGTAGGTCCTTTCGACTTGCAAGGAGAAAATTTCTCTTGTGAGATCCTTACGACTTACAAGAGAAGATATCACTTAGGAATCCTAACGTTTCTTAAGGAGAAAATACACCTATGAGATCCTCATGATTCGTAGGGAGAAAACCCTTTATGAGACCCTTACGGCTCATGAAGTCAAAAAAAACCTTAGACGGCAGGATCCCAACCCTGTTTACTAAGCCACCTCTGTTCAAGTTAACAAAGGCAAATGATGATTCGATCCTGACCACATTCCAGTCGCAGCAATGTTGATGCTAAGATTGGTATCAAATCTCAAGTTCTATATTCCCAGCAAAAAACCAGCGAGCCAAAAATGCATATGAAATAGCCAAAATGATAAGGCAACTTGCAATAAAGAGCAGCAAGTAAAATATATGCATATAAAAACAGCCAAAATGATTGGGCACCACGAAAAATAGCCAAGTCGAGCGCGCATCGTGCAGCGATCGTGCCCGTGTCATGCCATTTCTGTTGCCGTCGTTGCCTTACCTTTGAATTCATCACAGGCAAGTGAAGCCCCTTTCACTTGTTCAATTCATGCTACGTAATTGTGTAGTTAGAAATTGTAGTTTAACGGTTTAAATGGGTATAATATATGATGCTTGTATGAACAAATAGATAGCATCCCCATACACGTACCGAGTGCTCGATACGTTTACCCTATTAAAATCCTCAAGTTTCATTATTAAAAGTTCCGATTGATGTTAACGAGTGACATATAAGATATCGGCATCAAATCGTTAAGGCATCGAATGTAAAATGAAATCCCTATTGGTTACATCAAATCTGAAAATCAACGTACATACCACGTTATAAAATTTGTAGTTATTTGAATATAATTCCAATCATGATGCTCCAAGTCTCGTATCGAACCTAACGAGATGGCCTATAACCCTATGTAATTAGTTTTGGAATAATGCAATCCCATGATCCTGAAAAATGATGAGGAACGAAATTCTGGACTGCAGTCCGGGGTAGCAATTTATGGGGGAAACTGAATTCTAAGCACATGTACACACCTGCTTAAAACTGAAAATGCGTGGAGCCCTATGTGGTAGCGTAGATAACTTAATTATCTGACACCTGAAATCGGTCCCGTGCATTTTTACGGTCGTTTGGTATTTAAATTGTATTTTAGAATGTCATTGCGTTCTGCAGTTTCTGCAGAAATGTTCGTTACATTGTCACATTAATCGGAGCATAACTTCTGATGTAGAGGTGCGATTAATAATCCGTTTGGTGCATTGGAAACTTAACTGGCAGAATTTTTTTTATTCAACTAGGGTAATAGCTGAATCTGAATACAATTACTGGTAAAATGCGCGCGAAGTTGGGATTCCAATTCTGAAACTGGAATTCCAGAAATCGATCGCTGCCTTCAAATGATGATAACTCCCTAATCTGAACTCCGTTTGACCTAATCTAAATTTTTATGTTTAGATAATCCAGTGTGCTTCATATTCCCTTTATATTGTTTTGGTCAATTCTAAACGTATGATTTACCGTGAATTTTGCAAGTTATATGGCATTAGTCGTTATAGTATAATGAATACCTGTTCAGTGCATTTCTGCATATTTTTCATGCTTGAGTTATACCTGCCACATAGTGATCATTTGCATTGTCGATATATTAATGATTAGCGATCGGGTTGTGGCAAATACGACAGTGATATTGATAAGTGGAAAAAGTGATTGAAAACGACAGTGATACGTATTGTCCACAACCTATCTAATTCATGAATACATACCATAACCTGGGGAATATATATATATATATATATATATATATATATATATATATATATATATATACATACTTTAGGTCATGGACCTAGCGGCACAGCTGACAGGGTTATGTCCCGGGCACAGTGGACCGTAGTCTCGGACATACACGAGACCCTTGTTAAACACGAGTATCCTCTCCACCAATTGATTTCATGGACTTAATGACCGTTAAGTAGTGACATATACATTTCTTAGTTCACCGACATGTTACTCATAGTGCATTATTCATATTCAGTTGATGTTATTATATACATGTTCTGCAATTCATTGTACTTCCCATGTTTAATAATACTGCACGCCTATTATACATATTTATTGCTATATGTGTCGCCCTGACGACCTGAGTGTGCATGCTCAGAGAACGAAGTGGATCCAGCCCAGGAGCAGGACTTATCCTTCGAGATTGCGGAGATCTAGACTGCACCACCACCGCTACTTTCTTTGATTTCAGCATTTGTTATTGGTTAGTTGTTTATTCTGTGAAATAAATGTACCTCGAACTCTTTTAAATTGCAATGTAATAAAGTCATGAACTATGATTTTTCCTTTACTCAAGTACTGTTTACTGACTACCATGTAATGCTAGAAGCCGAAGTGTGACTACGGCGGGATTGTTCCCTGACCGTAGGAGCATGGCTGGCCTAGTCATCTCTCGTATTCCGTATTTTTGGAAGCGGGGCGTGACATGGTTTTGTTGGTATCAGAGCCCAGTTTTGGATGAAATTACAGTTCCGTGGAGGGACCTCTAGATTGAGTTACACCCTTAGCGTATGCCTTATTGCATTCTTCCTCACTTCCTAATCATCGTTGAATCATTGTGTAGCCTTGCTTGAATCTGATTTCTTTTGATCTTTTCAGGAATATGGACTCCTCAGGCAAGTCCTCGGGTGCCGGTCACCACGATCGTATGGAGAAGATCCTTAGCACACCGACGACCCTGGCCCAAGCTCAAGAGAGGAAAACTGATCTTATGGCCGAGGGATTGAAGGCGGTACAGGAGACCGCAATTACTGCCCTGGAAAGATCTACGGCTGTTCCCGCCGTCCCTGAGGGCGCGCTCGTACCGACCACACAGGCTAGGGTTGGTACCGTTTCATATTTCAAGAGACTTCATCCAGCAGTGTTCACGGGATCAGCAAGTCTACTTGAGGCCGAACAATGGCTCATCAACGTAGAGAACCTCCTGACTTCCGTTCGAATTCCTGACGACGACTGGGTGAACGTGGTGAAGATTCAGTTAGAAGACGAGGCCCGCACATGGTGGTCCGTAGAAGAGAGCCGGCTAGGGAAACCTATTGGAAGTGACACGTTCTCCACGTGCTTCCTGGATCATTACTTTCCGGCTACTGCCAAGGCCGAGATGGAGGAAAAGTTTATTATGTTGAAGCAAAATGGACGCTCAGTGGATGTCTACGCCGCAGAGTTCAATCGGCTGAGTCACTTCGCACCGTACATGGTAGCTACCGAATCCGCCAGGGCAAGACGTTTCCAGCAAGGGCTCGATATTGAACTGCAACAACTCATCGCGTCTCTCGACCTACCAACCTTTGCCCAAGTTTTGAACGCTTCCCGAGTACAGGAAAGACTAGCAAAGAAGGCCAGGGGCTAACAATCAATGTACAGAAGACTTCACGCAGTTCCGGCACGGCATACTATTCCGCCCCGTGGAGCCATCCCAGTTCACAGGTCAGGTGTCACACATATGAAGCGTACCTTCTCACCTCAGCAGCCGCAGCGGAGAGCCCTATTTTGAGATTATTGTCAGAGGCCAGGACACATGCAGAGAGATTACCACAGAGATAAAGGGCAGTGCCAGATTTGCGGATCCAGCAAGCACATGATCAACGAGTGTCCACAGAGATCTGAGCTACAGGGAGGGTTCGAGCAGCAACAACCGTCGTATGGCACATCAGCTCAGAGGGGTCCACTTCGGGTGCCCCAGCAGTGGTCCTTCGATCAGAGGCAGACTATTTCAGGTTGGAATCAGGGCCGGGCTTTCACCCTATCCGCCGAGCAGGAAGAGGCTTCTGGAGATGTGGTTATAGGTACCATCCTCATTTATTCTATACCAGCTAGAGTTCTTTTCGATTCGGGTGCTTCGCATTGTTTCATTTCCACGCGGTTTGTCCACACACACTCTATACCTCACGAGCCGTTAACCAAGGGTTGGGAAATACATACGGATAATGGTATTATTATGTCTGATCAAGAGTGTAGCTTATGTCCGGTGGTAGTATGCGGCAGGGAATTCTATGCGAATTTCCTTTTAATCGGGACTGGCAGTTATGATGCGATTCTCGGGATGGATTGGATGAATATATTCCATGCAATTATTGATTGCCGAGTAAGGAAGGTGACTTTCCGCATTCCCAATCACCCTGAATTTGTTTTCGAAGGCGGGAGCGAGTCTTTGGAGCCAGCCAAGTTTAAAGCCACGCCAAAAGCGTTGACAGCTATGGAGATTGATGAAAGTCCAGCCCCAGAGATCGTTCGGGATTTTCTTGATGTGTTCCCTGAAGATTTACCATGTCTACCACCTCCCCGCGTCTTGGGATTTTCTATTGACTTGATTCCAGGAACGACGCTAGTTTCTAAAGCTCTTTATAGGATGGCGCCAATTGAGTTGGCAGAACTGAAGAAATAAATTGGAGAACTCCTGGAGAAGGGATTTATTAGCCCAAGCGCTTCGCCGTGGGGTGCACCAGTCTTGTTGGTGAAGAAAAAGGACGGATCACTACGGATGTGTATAGATTACCGGGAGCTGAACATGATTACAATAAAGAACAAATACCACATTCCACGTATCGACGACTTATTTGATCAGTTGGGTGGGGCCAAGGTATTTTCGAAGTTGGATCTTCGTTCGGGCTATCACCAGATCATAGTAACGGCCGAAGATGTATGCAAGACGGCTTTCAGGACACGATACAGGCATTATGAGTTTCTTGTGATGCCGTTCGGCGTTACCAATGCTCCAACTATATTTATGGTCCTGATGAATAGAGTATTTGCGAAGTACTTGGACACGTTTGTCATTGTATTCATCGACGACATTCTAGTCTACTCTAAGACCCAAGAGGAGCATGCTGAACACCTGCGGACAGTATTACAAATTCTTCGGGGAGAGAAGCTATATGTAAAATTGAGCAAGTGTGATTTCTGGCTCAACAAAGTGCAGTTCTTGGGACACGTTGTTTCGGGCGAAGGCATCTCAGTAGACCCAGCGAAGATAGAATCTGTTAGAGATTGGCCGACTCCGAAATCAGTGGCCGAGATCAGAAGCTACCTGGGATTGGCAGGATATTATCGGCGGTTCGTTCAGGACTTTGCATGAGTCGCTAAACCCTTGACGAAGCTGACGTGGAAGGAAGTACCGTACGTATGGACGGAGGAGTGTACTTGGGCTTTTGAGGTACTAAAGCAGAAGTTGACCACGACACCTATTCTCACAGTGCCAGATAATTCAGGTGGGTTGGTGATACACAGCGATACTTCGGGAAAAGGCTTAGGCTGCGTCCTGATGCAGCATGGTCGGGTAGTTGCTTATACCTCACGCCAGCTGAAGAATCACGAGAGGAACTACCCAACGCACGACTTGGAGTTAGCCGCAGTGGTTTTCGCATTGAAGATCTGGAGACATTACTTGTTGGGCGAAAATGTAGAAGTATACACGGATCACAAGAGTCTGAAATACGTATTCACTCAGAGAGAACTGAATATGAGGCAACGCCGGTGGCTAGAATTAATGGCGGACTACGACTTAGACTTACAGTACCATCCGGGGAAGGTAAATGTCATATCAGACGCTCTCAGTCGCAAGCCAGCGGTCATGATGTTGACCAGTCAGAAGAGCATCATTGAGGATTTTCAGAAGCTCGAACTAGAAGTTGTTACACCGAGTGCAATCAGGCAATTCTGGCAGTTACAGGTGCAATCTTCTCTGATCGGTCGCATTAAGACGGCGCAGGCTGATGATCCTCGATTACAAAAGTTCAGAGAGCAGGTGGAAGCCGGGCTGAGGACGGACTTACTCATACATCAGGATGGTTCTCTAAGATTCGGTAGCAGGCTCTGCGTTCCCAAGGGAGATGTTCGAGAAGAGGTATTAGCTGAGGCTCATAGTTCGGCTTATTCTGTGCATCCGGGAGGCACTAAAATGTATCGGGATCTAAGGCAACATTTTTGGTGGAACGGGATGAAGTGAGAGATTGCATAGTTCGTATCCAGGTGTTTGGTATGCCAGCAGGTAAAAGCAGAGCACCAGAGAACGGCTGGACTGTTGCAACCGCTTCCGATACCCGAGTGGAAGTCGAGCGCGCATCGTGCAGCGATCGTGCCCGTGTCGTGCCATTTCTGTTGTCGTCGTTGCCTTACCTTTGACTTCGTCACAGGCAAGTGAATCCCCTTTCACTTTTTCAATTCATGCTACGTAATTGTGTAGTTAGAAATTGTATTTTTACGGTTTAAATGGGTATAATATATGATGCTTGTATGAACAAATAGATAGCATCCCTGTACACGTACCGAGTGCTCGATGCGTTTACCCTATTAAAATCCCCAAGTTTCATTATTAAAAGTTCCGATTGATGTTAACGAGTGATTTATAAGATATCGGCATCAAATCGTTAAGGCATCGAATGTAAAATGAAATCCCTATTGGTTACGTCAAATCTGAAAATCAACGTACATACCACGTTGTAAAATTTGTAGTTATTTGAATATAATTCCAATCATGATGTTTCAGGGCTCGTATCGAACCTAACGAGATGGCCTATAACCCTATGTAATTATTTTTGGAATAATGCAATCCCATGACCCTTAAAAATGATGAGGAACGAAATTCTGGACTGCAGTCCGGGGTAGCAATCTATGGGGGAAACTGAATTCTAAGCATCTATACACACCTGCTTAAAACTAAAAATGCATGGAGCCCCATATGGTAGCGTATATAACTTAATTATCTGACACCTGAAATCCTAGAAGCCGAAGTGTGACTACGGCGGGATTGTTCCCTGACCGTAGGAGCATGGCTGGCCTAGTCATCTCTCGTATTCCGTATTTTGGGAAGCGGGGCGTGACACAATCACGACTTTCGCGATATAAAAAACTGAAATGATAAAGCGTTGCGGAAAGAAAAATAAAAAAAAGAAAGATGAAACTTTTGCCCTACAGACATGTCCATACTGACCTTGTTCTATCATGGGAACTGAATAAAATACAAATAAAGCGGCAAGAAAAACCCCCAAATGGGGCATCACGTGCTCACACGTGACCAGGCCTCACGTGCAAACACGTGACCTTTTTATAGGCAGATTCTATCTACGCCCGAATGCCTAATTGATAAAATCACGTGCCCACATGGGATGAGCTCTTGAACCCACTGAATTAATAGAATTAAATTCTAATTAAAAAGGAATTAAAATCATTTGTTCCCTTATGGGAACCGAATAAAATATATAAATAAAGCAGTAAGGAAAACCCCTAAATGGGGCATCACATGCCCACACGTGACTGGGTCTCACGTGCAGACACGTGAACTTTTACAGGCAAAGCCTATATGCGCTGAATAAAATAAACAATTGGAAATGCTTAATCAGTGGGGTCACATGCTAACACGTGATGGGTTCCTGAGGCCTCTGAACTAATAGAATTAAATTCTAATTAAATGCTTTATCAGTGGGGTCACGTGCCAACACGTGATGGGTTTCTGAGTCCTCTGAACTAATAGAATTAAATTCTAATTAAATGCTTAATCAGTGGGGTCATGTGCCAACACGTGACGGGTTCCTGATCCCTCTGAAGTCTGAACCAATAGAATTAAATTCTAATTAAATGCTTAATTGGTAAGGTCACGTGCCAACACGTGATAGACTCTTAAACCCTCTAAACTAATAGAATTAAAATCTAATTAAAAGGAATCAAAAACCCTAACTGAAAAATATTTTCCTAGATCTTTCCAAACAAAAAATATTGCACTCTGTAAAAGGGAGCACCGCTGGAGTAAAAATCTAATGGTGATTAAAAATCACCAATTTATAGAAAGATTCTGTACAAGGAAATATTTTCCTAAAACTTGCCGGGAACAACAAATAAAATATCTTATGGATTAAAAAATCCAATGGTGAATAAAATTCACCGAATGGTCTAAAAGATCATGTTGGTTATAAAATCAATCAAAGATCTCTCAATGAGAGATTAGCTGAATAAACTGATTCTTTTCTTTCTCCTATAAATAGAAGCCAAGAGGAGAAGAGAAAAAGAAGAGATACAACAATAGAGAGAGAAGACAGAAGAGAAAAAAAGAGAATTTAATTCTCCAGAAAGAAAAGGAGATCTCTTCAGAGAAAAAACTCTGGGTAAGAGAAGGAAGGAGTTCATTCTATAAGCTCTCAAATAAAAGAGAATTTAATTCTCAAAACCAAAATTTTAACTCTTCTAAATAAGAACTAAGTTCTTTCTCTGGTTGAAGATCTGCAGAAGCAGATCTCCCCATAAGTTGAAAATTTAATTCTCATTGGGGAGATTCTGCCATGTAGATCTAAAACCTAAGGGAAGACCTAAGTTCAGAGAATTCTATTCTCCCACAAAAATATATAGGAATTTAATTCCTCCAACAAGGATAGGGTTTAACCCCTAACATAATAACTTAGTTCTTCCTCATGGTGATAGATCTGCAGAAGCAGATCTCCCCATAAAATTGAGAAGTTAATTCTCATTGGGGAGATTCTGTCATGCAAATTTTCGAGGAATTCAATTCCTATAAAAAAAAGAGAAGAGAAGTTAGTAAGGAACTTGAAACTTAGAATTATATGCATATTGATGATCACGTGGTAACACGTGACCCCCTTTCTTTGAACCAGAAAAAGAGATTTCCCAAAGTGTTTAACATTTATTTAAAAGGGAAAAGGGAAAAAAATAAAGACAGTTTCTTTTTTAGGGTGTATCACGTGCTCCCACGTGACCCTTAAAAAGCTCCTCAAGACAAAAGGGAGTAAAGCCAAGACAGTTTCTCTTTAGAGTGTATCACGTGCTCCCACGTGACCCCTGACAAATACTTATAATATCCAACGCATGGATACCCATCACGTGCCCACACGTAATGGTCATAAAGGTCAAGTGTTTAACACTTATATGCATATTCTGAGAGTAAAATAAAAGAAGCAAGGCCCAATCATCAGGCGCCTCACGTGACCCCACGTGAGCACTTCAGTTTTAGTGTTTAACACTACTTTAAGCACCTCACGTGGGAGCACGTGAGCGCCGAATGTACTCTAGTGTTTAACACTATATTCGAGCCAATCTTAACCCAAATTAGCTAAGTCTTCAAGAGGCAAGATCCCCTAAAACTGAACCCCAACTATACTCTTGTCTTCCAATATTGATCATCCCATATGACATTCAAAGTGATTCCCAGATCCTCCCAACCAATATTAGTTCAAGGGTACATCTCTTCACTCCTCTGATATTTGTCGTTGTAATCCTTCAACGTTTTCAGAGAGGTGACGGGTCCTGACAACCAGACATTTCACGGAATGTGGGGTCCTTAAACTCATGGACTATGATGTCCTTAAACTTTACAGACTATGATGACTCTAAATTACCACGGACTGTGGGGTCCTTAAACTCATGGACTATGATGTCCTTAAACTTTACAGACTATGATGTCTCTAAACTACCATGGACTGTGGGGTCCTTAAACTCATAAACTATGATGTCTTTAAACTTTACAGACTATGATGTCTTTAAACTCCATGGACTATGATGTCCTTAAACTTATGGACCGCAAAGTCCCTAAACTAAAACAATAGAGCCCAAATGCTCTTTTGTTGGATCTAAATGATCCTGTTAAGTAGATCTTAGTCTAAAATTAGACTAACGTATCCTTAACAAATTGTTAAGTTGATCTTAGTCTAAAATTAGACTAACGTATCCTTAACAAACGTTTAAGTTGATCTTAGTCTCAAATGAGATTAACGATCCTTAAACCCAACCAGAAACCTAAATCTAAGAAAATACGGATTTGGACTAATCCACGCCCTACGGGCGACAACATAAATTAGTCTCCGTATACAATCCACGGGCAATCAAAAATAAAACAAACACACACGACACGAAGTGATCATCTGAAGAAGAAGAAAGTGGTTACCGCGATGCGGTAGCGTAATTAACTGCAGGGGCTTGCGCTTGCAGGGAAGAGCGTCCCCACAATAAAAAACCCCTCAAATGAGGGGGAATCTGATAAAGTCTGCTACAATGGCCGCATCCGTCTAAACCTCCGATATACAGTGCCATAAATCAACTTGGCATCTTCGGAGAGGTGGACGGATAAAACCAAATAGTATCTGCCCCTAATCAGGCAAGACGTTTGTCTTCCCGGTCTTTCGGCGGAGAGTAGACCCCTGTATACAATCCATGGGCATAAACGAAAAAGGAACCACATTTTCCAACGGACTCCGCCAAAGGGAGAGTTAGATCTCAACGGCAATATCCACAGCCTAGAGATCAGCAACGGCGTTCCTCCTCATTCTAGCAGGATACGGACGCAACACCACCAATTGGAGCCACGACAAAATCCCTAGTTCTAAAACTCCACGGTTCATAGACAAGCTAGAGTCAACCCCGATACCGCAGAAAGCGGAAACAAGTCAGCCAATGACCTCCCCGCCGGAACAACGCTCCGTCTCGGAAACAAGTCAGCCAATGACCTCCCCGCCGGAACAATGCTCCGTCTCAGAAACAAGTCAGCCAATGACCTCCCCACCGGAACAACGCTCCGTATCGGAAACAAGTCAGCCAATAATCCCTCGGTCCGTCTCGACTCGTAGGGGAAAACCTTAGGCATTGTGGATAAGGACCTGTTTCCTGAGCACTGGGGCCCTGCAAGTCAGTCCAAGATGGGCCATTGCATACTATTCATGGGCCACACTCTCCAAAGTCGAATCTCGATAAGGAGGGAAACAACCACTTACGAGTCCTCTCGACTTGTAAAGGGGAAAAATTCTCTTGTGAGATCCTTACGACTCTCAAGAGAAAATACACACTTAGAAATCCTCACGATTCCTAAGGAGAAAATATACATACGGGATCCTCTCAACCCGTAGGGAGAAAAGTCTTTATGAGACCCTCACGGCTCATGAAGTTGAAAAGTCTTTATGAGACCCTCACGGCTCATGAAGTTGAAAAGTCTTAGGCGACAGATCTGAACCTGTTTCCTAAGCCGTCGCTGCCCTGCAAAGAGATCAAAATAGACTATCTACAAAATACATTTGCTAAAAGGGACACGCCCATATAAAATAAAATATGTATTTTATTCTTGAGTCCAAATGAACATATGGTACATTTCGTAAAAGAATCAAAAGACACTCTCATTCAGGAATAAATACAAAAAGGAGAATAAAAAATATATCTTCAAGCCGGCGGACGGTGCAATAAGTTTGTCAATTCATCATTCTTCTGCCGGGCCTCGGCTTCAAGCTTTGTTATTGCCGCAAGACGGGTCTCCGCCGAGACTGTTGAACCTGATACGAGGCGAGCCGACTCTCAAGCTCCTTTTCAGCAACTTTATAAGCTTCAACCATCTCGCGGGTAAAGATAACGGCTTTATCAATAGCTACCACCTCCGTGATAGCTTCTTGAAGCACCCGCCAAAGTTCGTACGCACGGGTGGTCTTAGCAGTAAGTTGAGATTGGAGTTCCCCCAAAGCATTTGAAGCTAGTTTCCTCTCCGAAAATTTTCGGTTGAGCCTTTTTTCGCAAGACTGAAGATTAGCGGCGCACCGCTCAATCCACCCCCGCAGGCTCACCTTTGTAGTTAAGAGCTTGGAAGAAAGGCGTATATACTCGAGATTATGTAGGCAAACCTCCACTCGACGACAATACTCGGTCCAAAACATGCACAAACCATGTGCTATGTAAAGCAATAAGGAAAGTCTTTGGTGTACACCCCATTAAGCATGCATTCGTGACTATATGCCTGCTTAAAAGGAAATGGTATCCAAAACGCGCTGATTTGCGGGCAACACGAAAATAACACCCGCACTTAAAGAAAATTCCTAGGGGTAAAGTATAAAGCTCATGTACACAGGCGAGATGCACGTACGAATATATGACGAACAGAAAAATTTAACAGAAAGCATTCAACAGTCAATAATAAGAGAAATATATCGATTTAGATATACTACTCTACAGGGAAAAGATCACCAAATATGGGATCAGAGATACAGGAGTTAACAAAACAAAACACAAGGTTCTCCAATTCCCTCTCTGCCCTCTCCACCATGTCGAAGCGACGGTCTTCGCGAGGGGCTGATCCCCACCGATTAGCGCCATGCCCATTAGAAAAAGCAGACATGACAGCCCGCCGGGCTCTTATCTGACTCAGTAAATGAACCGAGCGATCCTTCAGAGCCTGGATAATCAAACGTGCCTCGTGGAAACACTCAATTTTATCCTCCGTCGTATCAATAATTGCCAGGGTCATCTCCCCCGGATGAGGAGTAATATCGGCGAGCATGGATAGAAAGATCATCCGGAGCCAAATGGAGCCCATAGGAAGAGGAGAGCACCTATGAGTCAGAAGCTCATACATCACCGCGTCATATTGAGCGTCGGTGAGAAGGGGATCTACTAGCCGTGCGGCAAGGCGAGGAATCATTTTCTCGATGGGCACCTCCCATGGTTGCCGACAAGCGTGAGGGCGATTACAGGCCATAGCTCTGGGTTTGTTTGAGTTCTGTTAATAAAAGAAGGGTTTCTCTTTGAAGAGAAGAATGAAGGTGTAGCCTCGGGTTATAAAGAGGCGCATTCAAAGCCATGCACAAAAAACATCATGCATGGTGGAGCTATTCCCAAGGCCGGAAAAAGGGGGGCATGGGAAAAGAAAATGGTGACTCGTAGGAATTAAAATAGGGAGGCGAAACGACCTTATCGGCAGAGCCCCACGTGCATGGCATGTAAGCACCAACCTTGATCCCTTTTGAAAACTAAAACGGCACCGCACGTGCATAACACATGAGCGCAGGCAGCGGTGCCTCATGTGCAAAGCACGTGAACGCCAACAGCAGTATAACAACATCTCATACAGAACACATGTAAACATAAAAAGAAAGGAGAGTAAACATGAAGTTTTGTCATTCATACTCCAAGAACTTGTACATGGCGCAAAAATAAAAGAAAATGTTTACAATAGTAAAACACTTGATCCTGGACATGGATTAAGGAATTCAGAAGCAGGTCGAGTAAAGTGTTTCTGGCTTTTCTTACTATTCTTGTGTGCATCTTCTCACAAATACAAGCGTCAGGATTCTCGCTGATATCATCCGCCCTTTGATAGGCAGAGATTATCGTTGTCTGTTGGAAAACTTGATGCAAGATATCAACGAGACTATCTCGTCGCCTCTTCAAGATCAAGCCCATCAGATATACTGAGTATACCTTGTATTCGGCGTCATCAAGCGCCTCCAGCGGCATGGCTTCATAAAATCCAGGAAGGGCTTCCCAAATCGCTCCCACGATGATCTTCAACAAAGTGGAACGACGGGGGAGCAGTCGACCTTTGTATTCATCGAGGCAACGCATAACCTCAGCGCATTTAGCGTCCGTAAACTCCTGGTTTTGACAACGGCTTTGGACGCGAATGTCTTCATAGGAGATAATTTCGTCAAGATCATACATATAAACGGCCATAGTATCTGGAAAAAAATTCAATGAGAGTTAATAATCAAAGTGATTAAGACGGGTTTATTATGAGGAGCTAAAAAGATTCTCATTAAACGGACACGGGAGTTTAAACAACTCTTGACATTCCTCATAAAAAAACTGTCAAAATACCCAACAAATTTGAATTTGTGCAAATAAAAAAAATCCCTTGAAAAGATTCTCAAGAACACCAGGAAATAAAATTCCAGAGGGTACTCTTGATCTTTAGAGCTAAGCTCTTCGGGAAGGAATTAAATTCCTTTTAAGCAGTGGAATTAAATTCCAGAAAACACCATGCAAGAGAAATGAAGGTAAGTCTCTATCAATTCTCAAAGATCAGAAGAGAAATGCCCAGTCTTTGGAGACATTGGGGTTTACTACCCAAAGATCATGCCTTTCAGATCTCTGAAAAATGGGTTTCAGAGGAGGGAAAAACCCTTATTGTGGACTTAGAATCCAAAGAAAATCTTGTAAAAAAAAGAAGAGGAAAAAAATAAAAAAAAGGGGGTTCCTCGGTCGTTCAAAATCTTTACCTAAAAAGGGGTTCTTTTTGGCAGAGTTTAACTCTGAAAGTTTCAATGGACAGAGAACTAAGCCATGAAGAAGAGAATTAAATTCTCAAAGAAAACAAAGAAAGAAGGAGATGAAGGAACGGTGGCGACGCGGAGACGAGACCCCTGCATTTATAAGACATGATGGGGAGCGGTTCATCTTCCCCGTTCTTTAGGCAGATCCAACGGCTACAAAAATGACAGCGTTGCACTTACGTGCAAGCCACGTAAGAACAATACTATGGGGGAATTTGTTCCTTTATAAAAAAAAATCAGAGAGGAAAAGGGAAAACTTCCCGCTAGTAGAGCATCACATGCAAGTACATGATTCATCTATATACAAAAGTATATAGCCTCCATTTAGTAAGTGGCAATTAAAGCCTCACGCATGAGCACGTGATCATCTTTTGCAATAAAGTGTGTAGGCCCCAGTTAAAAAAAAAGAGAGAGGGAAGAAGGAAAAAAAAAGAACAAAAGAGTAGAGAAGCTCACGTGTTACCACGTGATGCATTTCCTTTGTTAGGCTGTTGCATATAAGCAAACAAGCTTAACTTTATGCCTTTTCTTTAAGCGAACCAGTTTAATTCTATGAGAGTCACGTGTCACACGTGAGGATCCTTGATCCCCTTCCAAGTTGATAGAATTAAATTCTAAATAAAGGGGTCAAAACCCTGTTTGGAAAATATTTTCTCGAAATCTTTCTAGACAAAAAAGATTGTGCTCTGTAAATCAGAGCACCGTTGGATCAAAAATCCAATGGTGATTAAAAATCACCAAGATACAGAATAAGTTCTGTATAGGTAAATATTTTCCCAATCTTGTTAAAAATAAGAAAAATGTCTTCTATAAAATAGAAGTTCTTGGATCAAAGATCCAACGGTGGATAAAATCCCAAAATCAATTAAGAAACCTCTCAATGAGAGATTTCCTCAACTGAATCAACAAATCAGCCTCCCCTATATAAAGGACCCAAGACTTCAAGTCTTGTACAGAAGAACCCCCCCATAAACTTCAAGTTCAAAAAAATGAAAGAGAATAAACAGAGAGAAAACCCTCCTAATAAGTTTAAAAGAAAAGAGAATTTAATTCTTTAGAGAGAAGAAGATCTCCTCAAAGAAAAGAAGAAACCCTGGGTAAGAAAGAACAAAACACAGAGAATATCTTACTTCTTCTTTTCCTCCACAAGAGTTTAACTCTTTCAAAAGAATTTTGTTCTTCCTCTGGTTGAGATCTGCAGAAGCAGATCTCCCCACAAGTTGAGAATTTAATTCTCATCGGGAAGATTCTATTATGTGGATTCAAAGCTAGGGGAAAGAACTATGTTCAAAGAATTTAATTCTTACATGAACATATAGGAATCTAGTTCCTCTAATAAAACTAGGATTTAACCCTATATAAGAATTTAATTATTATAAAACAATGGGCTTGAAAGTCTCAAAACTCAAGATCTCTATGCATGTAGAAAGATTAGCACCCTACATGATGATGGCATATCACGCGCTCCCACGTGAGCACCCTTGATAAAACAAAAAAGAACAACTGAGATCAGGTCACGTATCTCCACGTGACCCCCCTAAAGAGTGCTTAGCACTTTCAAAAAGAAAAAGGGTATAAACCCAAAGACAGTTACCATTTTTGGCGCCTCACGTGATCCCACGTGACCCCCAAAAAGTGCTTAGCACTTCTAAAAGAAAAATGGAATAAACCCAAGACAATTCCCATTTTGGGGGCGCCTCACGTGATCCCACGTGACCGTCAATAAGGCTTAGCATTTATGAAAGGAATAAGGGAATAACATCAAAGAAACAACGCCAATCCCAAACTCCAGTGTTCAACACTGCTTTAGAGTCTCACGTGCCACACGTAAGCGCCTTCGACTTTCAGTGTTTAACACTTCCTTAGAGCATCACGTGGGAGCACGTGAGCACTAAAGGTACATTAGTGTTTAACACTATAAGGAATCAACACCAACCTCAAATTGGTTAAGTTCCTTCTGAGAGTAAATCTCCAAACAAACCGAGCCTCTACGCTCAGAACTGATAACTCCTCGATTTGGAATCTGGTTCAAGGGTACATCTCTCCACACCTATGATATATGTCGTTGTAATCCTTCAACGTCTTCAGAGAGGTGGAGGGTCCTAATAACCAATAACTCTTAGCACACCATCAAACTGATAAGCCAAAACTCTATGGACTATGATGTCCTTAAACCCAATGGACCGCAAAGTTCTTAAACTAACAGTGGACCGCAATGTCCTTAAACTAATGATGGACCGCAATGTCCCTAAACTAAACTCAGTGGACTATGATGTCTTTAAACCCTATGGACCGCAAAGTCCTTAAACAAACAATGGACCGCAATGTCCTTAAACTAATGATGGACTATGATGTCCTTAAACCCTATGGATCGCAAAGTCCTTAAACTAACAATGGACCGCAATGTCCTTAAACTAATGATGGACTGTGATGTCCTTAAACCCAATGGACCACAGTGTCCTTAAACTAATGATGGACTATGATGTTCTTAAACAATGGACCGCGATGTCTTTAAACTAATGACGAACTATGATGTCCTTAAACAATGGACCGCAACGTCCCTAAACTAAACTCCATGAACTATGACTTCCTTAAACCCTATGGACCGCAAAGTTCTTAAACTAACAACGGACTGAAACGTCCCTAAACTAATAACGGATTGCAACGTTCTTAAACTAAAATGATAAGGTCCAAATGCTCTTTCATTGGACCAAAATGATCCTGAACCCCCGTTAAGTAGATCTTAGTCCAATATCGGATTAACGTATCCTTAACGAACATTTAAGTTGATCTTAATCTCAAACGAGGTTAACGATCCTTAAATCAACCAAACCCAAATCTAAGAAAATATGGATTTGGACTAATCCACGCCCTACGGACGACAACATAAATTAGTCTCCGTATACAATCCACGGGCAACCAAAAATAAAACAAACACACACAACACGAAGTGACCTTCTGGAGCAGGAGAAAGTGGTTATCGCTACCCGGTAACGTAATTAACTGCAGGGGCTTGTGACTGCAGGGAAGGGTGTCCCCATAATCAAAAACCCCTCACAATGAGTGGGAATCTGACGAAGTCTGCTACAACGGACGCATCTGTTTAAGCCCCCGATACACGGTGTTATAAATCAACTTGGCATCTTCGGAGAGGTGGACGGATAAAACTAAATAGCATATGCCCCCAAATTTAGGCAAGACGACCTGCGCGGTTCGTCTCTGTTTTCGGCGGTAAACAGACCTGATGATTTAGGGGAGGCAAGAATAGTCCCTATAGGTCGCTCGGTGAGGACGAGAATGGTGTGCGCCTGGAAGTAGTACCGTAGATTCCTTGAGGCGATGATAAGCGCCAAGACTATCTTTTCTATGGCCGGGTATCTCGTTTCCGCGTCTTTGAAGACATGGCTCATGTAGTAGACCGACTTCAGCACACCTTCGACTTCTCAGACGAGCGCCGAGCCTGCAGCTTGGTCGGAGACCGCAAGGTATAGTAGTAGCTTGTTTCCTTCGACCGGTCGGGTGAGCAGTAGGGGAGTTGTTAAGTGCGTCTTGAGTTGCTCGAAAGCGTTTTGATATTTCTCCGACCATTCGAACTTAGGGATCTTTCTCAAGGCTTTGAAGAACGGCAAGCACTTTTCTCCGGACTTTGACATGAAGCAATTCAGAGCGGCCACTCTTCCTCTGAGCTGCATGATCTCGACATTGCTCTTTGGTGTGGCTATGTTGAGAATGGCGCTGATCTTTTCCGGATTTGCTTCGATTCCTCGGTGGGCTACCATGAACCCTAGGAATTTCCCACTGGTGACTCCGAACGCACACTTAGCCGGATTGATCTTCATTTTATACTTGCGGAGGACGTCGAATGTCTCGCCAAGATCTTTGGTGTGCTCGTCCGATGAGGTTGACTTTATGAGCATGTCGTCGAAGTAGACCTCCATGTTCCTCCCGATCAGCTGTTTGAACAATTTGTTAACTAGGCGCTGATACGTAGCCCCAACATTCTTGAGACCGAAGGGTATCACTTTGTAGCAGTACACCCCCCGGTCCGTGGTGAATGCGGTAAGTTCTTCATCTGCCGTGTTCATCCGGATCTGATTGTAGCAGGAGAGAGCGTCCATGAATCTTAGCAATTCGTGGTCGGCTGAGCTGTTCACTAGCTGGTCTATCCGAGAGAGGGGATAGTTATCTTTCGGGCAGGCTTTGTTCCAATCAGTGAATTCGACGCACATGCGCCATTTCTCGTTCGCCTTTTTGACCATGACCACGTTCTCTAGCCAATTCGAGTAGTTTATATTTCTGATGAAGTTGGCTACGAGCAATCTATCGACCTCGTCCTCAATCGCCTTTTGCTTGATTGGCGCGAAACTTCGCTTCTTTTGTTGGACGGGTCAGGCCTTCGGATCGACCCCAAGCTTGTGTGAGATTACTTTAGGGTCGATCCCAGGCATGTCTACTGGTGCCCAGGCGAACACGTCTGAGTTCCCTCAGAGAAAGCGGATCAAGTACTCACGACGGTCTCCTATCAAGAAAGATTCGATCTGGACGGTTCGTTCATCGACCTTCTCGACAAGGGGGACTTTTGTCGGCGCTTCTACCAGGGCTCCTCGGATTTCTTTCAGGTCGTCGCGCGTGTCCAAGGACCCCTGGAAATCGTCTGTATCTTCGAAGTTGTCGCTCTGCTCTCCGGCTGAGGACGTTGAGGTGAAGCAAATCTTGGCGATCTGCTGATTCCTGTAGGCCCGGTCTATCCCCCTTGGTCTAATGGAAATTTGATCGCAATGTGATAGGTCGAGATTTATGCCCGGAGGGTGTTCGATGTCGGGCGGCCCAGGAGGATGTTGTAGGATGAAAGGACCCCAGCGACGATGAACTCCACTGGCACGGTTCTCGTATGGCCCACTTCTCCAATGTTGAGGAGGAGGGTGACCACTCCCTGACCGGGATGGAGTGGTTGGTAAACCCTGAGAGGACGTGGGAGGTGGGTCGTAGGTCGGACGGCCCTAGCCCCATACGTCGGAAGCAGTCATAAAAGAGGATGTCTGCCGAGCTCCCGGAATCGACCAATGTCCTCTATACCTCGTAATGGTGGACCCGTGCCGTTATCACGAGAGGGTTGTTCTGAGGCAAGGATATACCGTGGAGGTCTTCTTCGGTGAAGACGATGGGCTCGGTGGTCCTGCACTTCTTCTGGGGGGATCGCTTGTACCCTCGACGGGTAATAGGCGGTGATTTTCGCCGGCTCCCCAGGTATATTCCGACGTAACGACCATGATTTGCCCGATCGTTAATTCCCCAGGAGGAGGCTGGTTCTCATGTCCCCGATCCGCTTGCCGCTTGTTCCGCAGGTACTTTGCCAGGTGGCCAGAACGGATCAACTTCTCTATGTAGTCATGGAGTTGTTTGCAGTTTTCGGTCGGGTGACCCTGCGACCTATGGAAGGTGCAGTACGGGCCCCGGATACACTTAATCGCTCTGGGGGTGACTGGCGGGAGCTTGAAGAACCTCTCGCCCTTCGCCTCCTCCAACGGCTCGGTCTGGGAGATGTTAAGAGGAGTGCACTCCTGGAACTTCGAGGTGTAAGGCTTTGGTCATTCGACCCACTTCTTCTCTTCTCTGCCCCTCTTCTTTTGGTCGGCTTGGTCACCCCGGGGTAGGTCGGCGTTCACCTCTGACTCGAGTTGGATCTGTCATTCGGTCCAAGCTTTTATCTCGGCCATGGTCTTAGGTTGCGCTAATGCAAAAGAGCAGAGCCACTCTTTGTGCTAAAGACCCGACCTTAGTGCGGCGATGATAGTTTCATCTCGGTGCTCGGGCACCTCGAGGAGAGCGTTGTAGAAGCGAGTAACGTATCCCTTAAATGATTCCTTGTCCTCGCTCTTTATAGTGAAGAGGTAATCGACGGTCTTCTTCTGTCGTCTGTTTCCAACGAAGTGACCGAGGAACTGGGTGGCCAGCTCATCAAAGGTACAGATGGAGCGTAGCGTGAGTCCTTAGAACCAGTCCCGTCCAGCCTGGATGAGGGTGGCGGGAAAATCTCGGCATTGGGTCGCGTCGGAGTTATCCTGGAAGCTCATTCCTGTCATGAATGCGTCTAGATGGTCCTTCGGGTCGGATTTCCCGTCGAAGAGGGCCAGCTTCGGTGGTTTGTTCCTGGATGACACGTGCTCGGCCAGCAGTTCTTCCGTAAAGGGTTTCGTCAGCGAATCGGCAAAGTATCGGACCCCTTCACCGGACGCTTGGCTGTCCCCGTGTATGCCCTCGATTTTCTTCTCGAGGGCCTCGAGTCGATAGTGGTAGCCCGATGATTCTGCACAGTCGGAGTGGTGACTATTTCCGCTCTGGGTCTGCAAGTTTACAAAACTCATAAGACTTAAGAATCGTTCAAGAATTTAATTATCATCATCTACCAATTTTCTCAATTCCTCCACAAGCGGAGTTTTCACTCAAACATCATGAAAAAGAAAACAATCAAGAATTTGTAACTCATCATAATGCTCAAATGTAAAGAAAAGCAAGATCAAGAATTTTCACCTTTTATTATTCGATGTTTCGTTACAATACACTCAAAGACTACAAGAATTGAGGAGAGAACTCGATCGTCGAACTACCTTCGCATCGTCTTCTTGAGTCGCGGATCGTCGTGGATCTCTTGCTCGGATGAAGATCGGCGTTGCTTCAAAAGGCTTGTTGGATGCTTGCTTGATTTGGTACTCGATGATCTTGATTTAGATCAAATTTTGTCACTCAATTTGTATGGAATTTGATTTGGATCTCACTAGAATTTTACCCTAAAATGATGAACAACCATTGTAATGAGGCCTTGGGTCCCTTTTTATAGTTTTCTCCTTTAGCTTCCCCTAGAAGCTTGATCTAGCTTTCTTTAGAATCTAAGCTAACTTTAGCTTCCCTTATAAGCTTGGTAGTTAAGAAGAAACTTCTAAATTAAGTTAGTTATTTAGCTTACAAGAGAAGCTTGGTTGTTATGAGAAGATGCTTCTAGATTAAGGTAATAAGCTAGCTTGTTTTAGAAGCTTGGTAGGTATTAGGTTTGTACAGGAAGCTTGGCTGTTAAAAATGAAGCTTCTGGAGATCTCTGGAGACTGAAGTGTCTTGAAGAAGTTTGGCTATTGAAAGGAGACCCCGGAAATAGTATTCTTCCGATGATGACTTAACGCGGCCGCGGATCCGCGGCGGATCGGCCCATTCGGCCGCGGATCCGTGGCCGTTTGGAGGGCTTGGTGCATGGAATCTTCAGGTTACTCTTGTGTTGGCTTTAGGGCTGTTTCCTGATGTCTGGAATCTTTTTATACTTTCTTGTTTACTGCCAGATCACAAGTCTTGGACTTGGTGTATTTTTATCAGCACTTTTATGATTCCGGCTCTCTACCTGGAGAATTTTCTGCACACAATCTCGAGACAAGTGTTGCGATATACAAAGACCATCCATGCAATAATAAACACACAATTTCCCTCAAAATGCCGGTTATAATGTATAACACATGTTATTTGGTATTTTACAGACAAATTGCTAATATGTGCTATATTTATACCAAACATCTTTAGATGATTACAAATAGTAGGGAAATTGATGTGTTAAAAATACAATATTTTCGACTGATCCAATTCCCCAAACTTAATTTTGGTCGTCACGAGCAAACTTGTTTTATTTAAGAGAAGGAGAAAATATAAGAAAAAAAAAAACTAACTAGCACACTTTCGTAGGCAACACGATTACACTGAGCACGTGCAACAAGCCTTTAAACTTCTAGGTGTCCCTAGTAGGAGGAGTGTTGTCTCCTGAGGGTTTTCGGCGGATTGCACCTACAAAATCCCATAATAAAAGGAAGACCGTGAAACTTAAATATAAAGATAAGAATTATAAAAGAAAGACTTTGAAAATTAGAGTTTCCAACTACACTGGCTTTTCGGTTGTCATCAGCCCTATCTTAATGGTCATGAAAAAATATTAGAAATCACATCATCCCTCAATAAAACATCGTCCTTATTCTTCATTCCTACCTTTCTTCCAAACATCGATCATATACCCCTACGTGTGTGTAAAGAACATCCCTACACTCGGAGAATTCAATTCAAGCTATCATACTCTTGTCCATCTACCTCAGTACTTTTTAATCGGTGAATATTTAGATGGGACTGCTCACACATTTTTCATGCGACCGTTAATACTTCTTGAGATACTAACCGACCGATTACTCATGTGCTTTCTTATTAGGCGTATTAGTATTTTTCTCGTCTTGCAACACCTAAGGCTTAGCAGTGACTCCCAAACCAGTTGGTCTAAGGCACTAGGTGATGAAGCACCCTCGCTATATTTTTTTATTGCTGCCTTGGCGATAACAAAACCAGTGTTCATTTTTCTTCACCATTTTATATTTTCTTCATTTATTATTTCCTTCATACTTTGGCTTTTAGACAAGAGTATTTCAAGGTATCCTCTACTATACCGAGTTTCAAGACGTGTGTAAGTGCGTATGGTAGGGTATCAACGTTCAAATGTTTGACTTCCAGAATAGGACTTATTTTTATCCTCAGATTTAGTGACTTCTTTCATCTTACTAACCCTTAGGACAACGGCTCATAACTACTTATTACTAGTTTATTTAAGAAAACTTTTAATTTTCTTGGTTTTCTTAAATTTTTCCAATCTTTTGGATGTAATTTTTCAGCATCTAATCTTTTATTATAAAATTAAATATTAAATATTTTTATCTTTTAAATTTTTTTAATTTTTTTATATGTTTTATATGCTTTGTGCTTATGCAAAGTGATATGCAAAATAATGCGAATAAGCACAAACCTCCCCCAAACTTGTTTTCAACAGTGTCTTCACTGTTGCCATCTGCTGGATCACAAAAAACCTGTAAAGCCTGGGAGGAAATTTATTAATGGGGGCAATAAATATGATCGTGAAAATCCTCCCCCAAACTTATTCTTTGTACAAAATTTTTATTGTTTTGTTTATATATATTTTTTATTTTTTTATTTTTATAAAATGTATGTACAAGTTGACTCACCTCCATTCTAAAGATGCGACAAAATTACCAAGTCATGGAGGTGAGGTGGAGGAAAATCAGTTATTATAAAGCGGCTCCTGTAAAAATAGGAGCTCCTCTGAGAGGTCAGTGGAAAAATACGGTTTTAATCTATATCCATTTACTTTGAAAATTGTACCGTTTTCAACCTTTTCAAGCTCAACTGCCCCGTGTGGGTATACATACCGCACAACAAAAGGTCCTTTCCACCGAGATCGTAGCTTACCCGCATGAAGATGGAGTCGTGAATCATAAAGAAGGACTTGTTGACCAGGTGTAAAAGTTTTTCTCAAAATGTTTTTATCGTGAAATAACTTAGTCTGGTTCTTTACAATTACAGCATTAACATAAGCTTCATCGCGGAGTTCGCTTAGTTCGTTTAATTGCAGCTTCCGAAAGTTGCAGGCTTGATTTAAGTCAAAGTTAAGTTCTCTAATGGCCCACATTGCTTTGTGCTCAATCTCGACCGGAAGATGATATGCCTTTCCAAACACTAGTCTGTAAGGAGACATATCTAGATCGGTTTTATATGCAATTCGGAATGCCCAAAGAGCATCCGTCAATTTGGTTGACCAATCTTTTCGATTTTTAGAAACAGTTTTCTCCAGAATTTTTTTGATTTTTCTGTTTAAAATCTCAGCCTGCCCGCTCGTTTGGGGATGATAGAGTGTGGAAAGTTTGTGGTTGATTGCATATTTCCGCATCAAAGTCTCGAAAGACCAATTGCAGAAATGTGTCCCGTTATCGTTAATAATAGCGCGTGGGTGTCCGAATCGCGAAAAGATGTTTTCTTTTAAGAACTTAATGACGACCTTTTTATCATTAGTGCGACAAGGAATAGCTTCAACCCACTTCGAGACGTAATCAACCGCAAGCAATATGTACAGATTCCCAAAGGAGTTGGGAAAAGGACCCATAAAGTCAATACCCCAAACGTCGAAAATTTCAACCACTAAGATGGGTTGAAGTGGCATTTCATTTCTTCGGGAAATCCTACCCGTGTGTTGACACTGTGCACAGGTTTTGCAATGATCAAATGCATCTTTGAACAACGTCGGCTAATAAAAACCGCATTGCAAAACCTTCTCCGCCGTCTTTCGAGGACCGAAATGACCCCCACATGCCTGATCATGAAAAAAGATAGAACACTCTTAAATTCATCATTAGAGACACACCTGCGAATGATCTGGTCAGGACAATACTTAAACAGATATGGCTCATCCCTGTAAAAATGTTTTTCTTGGGATAGAAATCGATGTTTGTCCTGTTTCGACCATTCGCGGGGAATAAGTCCCGTGGCAAGATAATTCACAATATCCCTGAACCAAGGTTCGTCGGATACATTCAAGAGTTGTTTGTCTGGAAAAGACTCATTGATCGGCAGGGTCACAGGTGAAGAAGAGATGCGCGACAGATGGTCGGCTACAACGTTTTCACATCCTTTCTTATCTTTAATAATAAGAACAAATTCTTGTAATAGAAGGATCCAACGTATTAGCCTACCTTTAGCATCCTTCTTCGCCAAAAGATGTTTCAAGACGGAGTGGTCAGTGTACACAACAATTGGTGAGCCAATCAAATAAGGCCTGATTTTTTCTAATGCGAATACAACTGCCAAAAGTTCTTTTTGAGTAGTTGTATAATTAATTTGAGCATCATTCAGGGTCTTATTTGCATAATAGATCACGCGTGGCATCTTTTCAATGTGCTGTCCTAAGACTGCACCAACTGCAAAATCTGATGCATCACACATAAGCTCAAAAGGGTGGTTCCAATCTGGAGATGATAGAACGGGGGCTGTAGTGAGAGAGTGTTTGAGTGAGTCTCAAATTTATCGAGGGAAGACCTAAATTCAGCCGACATTTGTTTCATGTACATTTCAAAAGTTCGTTCGAGTGAAGAGGAAATATCAGTACCAGTCAAGTGCAAAGGATTATGCGGTGCATGTGTGTTGACTGGATTTTGAAAGTTTTGTGATTGGTAGGGGTGCTGAATCAATTGAAATGGCTGCTGTTGTGGTGGAGGACCCCCTTGAAAATTATTTTGATTTGGAAGCGTGTTTTGAGTTTGTTGTTGGTTCCAAACAAACTTAGGGTGATTCCTCCAACCCTGATTATAAGTGGAAGAATACGGGTCGTTTCTAGGTCTTTGTTGGAAAGCAGCATTGGTATACTCTTGACCTTGAAACGGAGAATTTGAAGGACATTGTTTCCCCCAATCAGAGCAAAGCTCTGTTTTGAATTTCAAAATTCAAAAATTGAAGCAACACTTCAGATTCTGCGCGCTGAGCACCGCGTGTTAAACGCAGACGCGCTAGCGCCAGGTGCGCTGCGCTCTGGGCAGCGCACCCCCAATCAGAGCAAAACTCTGTTTTAAAATTCAAAATTTAAAGTTGAGGCAACGCTTCAGATCCAGCGCTCTGCGCTGTGCGCCGCGTGTCAAACACAGTTGCGCTAGCGCAGTTGCGCTGCGCTCTGCGCTGCATGCCACGTGTCAAACGCGGGTGTGCTAGCGTAGTTGCGCTGTGCTCTACGCTGCGCGCCACGTGTCGAACGTAGGTGCACTAGCGCAAGATGCGCCAGCGCTGGAATTAAAAATTCCCCACCGTTAGATCAAAAGATCTACTAATAATAAATTATTAATTAATCAGAACTAAAATTCTGTTATGGAAAGATCTTTCCAATTTTATTGAAACAAGAAGATTATCTTCTGTAAAACATAAGCCTTAGGATCAAAGATCCAACGGTGGGAAATATTCCCAAATCAATCAGAGAAAGTTCTCTTAAACTGATTCAACAAATCATTTGGCCCTATATAAAGGCCCCTAGACTTCAAGTCTAAAATACACAGAAAGAGAGAGAAAACCCTCTGAAAACTTTAAGAAAAAGAAGAGCAAGCTCTTAGAAAAAAGAAGATCATTTCTTCATCTTCAAGGTAAAAAACTAGTTCTTGAACCACAGAGATGAAATCATCTCGTAAAAAAAACCCATAGATCTAAGAAAGACCAAGGTCTTTAATAAAAAGAAAAAGATCAAAAGATCTAATCATAAAAAAATATATATAAATATAAAAGAAGTATTTTACTTCATTGACAGATCTTTGATCTATAAAGGCAGTGCTTTTTTATAAATAAGAACTTTTATTCTTGAATCTTAAGCCAAAGCCTCCTTTAAAAAGAACATAAACTTGTTCTCTGATCATAAATTTGATCAAATACGCTTTGCGCTATCGGAAAGTGCCTTGCACTCATAAATTGCGCTCTTGCGCTCATTGGACCGGCGCTCAGCACCAAAACCTGCCACGTGTCAACCAAACACACAATCTGTGCTTTGCGCTTCTGAAATAGCGCACTGCGCTCATGGGCTGGCGCTCAGCGCCAAGCGCGCCACGTGTCATTCACTGGCACGCCAACAGACTAGCGCAAAGCGCTCATAAATTAAAAACACAATGCGCTAATAAACTAGCGCTTAGCGCTAAGCGCGACACGTGTCCTCTTCGTGTGCGCTACCTGACAGAAGCACAATGCGCTCTTTAACTGGCGCAAAGCGTCTGGCGCGCCACGTGGCGTATTGTCAAAACACAATTTGTTCTGATGAAGACAAAAGATGTCAGAATCCAATGCTTAGCATTATTAAAAGGGCCGAGCCCAAATAAAGGCTTAATAGCCAGAACAAAAAAAAATGTTAAACATTTTATTTGGACTTAGCCCAATTCTGGCCATAAGTTCTCAACTTATCTTGAACTGAGCACATTTGCTCTTTCAACCAACTCACCTTGGTTCAATGGTACATTTCTTCACTCCTTTGATATTTGTCGTTGTAATTCCTCAACGTCTTCAAAGAGGTGACGGGTCCCGACAACCACACATTTCACAGACTATGACGTCTCTAAACTACGGACTGTGGGGTCCTTAAACTCATGGACTATGATGTCCTTAACCTCGACCGTGATGTCTTTAAACTAACATTGGACTGTGGGGTCCCTTTAAACCCACGGACTACGATGTCCTTAACCTGGACTGTGGGGTCCTTAAACTCACGGACTACGACGTCTTTAGCCTGGACTGTAGGGTCCTTAAGCCCATGGACTACGATGTCCTTAATCTGGACTGTGGGGTCCTTAAACTCACGGATTACGATGTCCTTAATCTGGACTGTGGGGTCCTTAAGCCCATGGACTATGATGTCCTTAATCTCGGACTGTGGGGTCCCTTTAAACTCACGGACTATGATGTCCTTAACCTTGACCGCGATGTCTTTAAACTAATATTGGACCGAGATGTCCTTAAACTAACAATGGACCACCATGTCCTTAAACTGGTAATCGACCGCAATGTCCATAAACTAAACAATAGAGTCCAAATGCTCTTTTGTTGGATCTAAACGATCGCGTTAAGATTGATCTCAGTCTAAAATTAGACTGACGTGTCCTTAACAAACGTTGAGTTGATCTTAGTCTAAAATTAGACTAACGTATCCTTAACAAACGTTTAAGTTGATCTTAGTCTAAAATGAGACTAACGTATCCTTAAACACAACCCCAAACCCAAATCTAAGAAGATACGGATTTGGACTAATCCACGCCTTACAGGCTACAACATAAATTAGTCTCCGTATACAATCCACGGGCAACCACAAATAAAACAAACATACATGACACGAAATGACCATCTGGAGAAGGAGAAAGTTGTTACCGCGATACGGTAGTGTAATTAACTGCAGGGGCTTGCGCCTGCAGGGAAGTGCGTCCCCACAATCAAAAACCCCTCAAACGAGGGGGAATCTGACGAAGTCTGCTACATCGGCCGCATCCGTTTAAACCTTCGATACGTGGTGCCATAAATCAACTTGGCATCTTCGGAGAGGTAGACGGATAGCACCAATTAGCATCTGCCCCCAGATTGCGGCAAGACGTTCATCTTCCCGGTTTCCGGCGGTAAAAAGATTCTGGCACGCCCGGTGGGACCTTTTTCTCTTTCCACTCCACACTTCGTGTGTCGTGTTCGCAAACGAATCGCGGCTTGCTAATGGTTGCCCTTGGGTTCGGGATACTAAGATTTGGCGTTTTGCTTGGTGCATAAAGCGAAACATGAATGGCATCTACTTGCATGAAGTGTTCCAACTGCAATTGCAACTCGCGCTCCGTCTCATCTGGAGGCATAGCCTACGGGCCCTAAGCGGCCTCCTTGTTCATGATGCCGGTAGACCAGGTGACTCAGGCCACCACCAGATTGTTCTTTGGGACTATGCTCCCACCGATGAGTTTCAGCACCCCTATGCCAATACCGGAAGCTCCCAAGAAGTCGGTCTTCGACCGGCTTACAACTACTGCGACCCCTCTCAACAGGTCGTCCAGCTCCAGCGCCCCGGTCTTCGCCAGATTGGGCCAAAGTTCCTGTGGGCCCAAGATGAAGCCCATAATTCAAGAGAAGGTTATCCCGAAAAGAGTAACCAACCCTGCTTCGGAAGTTGTCAAGGCGGCTTCTCCTGCCAAAGGATCGGTCTTTACAAGACTGATTGTTCCAGCTCCCGCTCCGGTTCCTGTCCCTGCTCAGAAGTCTGTCTTCGACAGATTGGATACCGCTACTCAAAAGACGCCAGTCTTCAAGAGACTGGCACCGGCGGCGCCTCACCTGAACAGGGGGCAAGACAAAGCCACCCCATCGCCGAACCAACCCCAACAGCTCGACACGCTCGACGTCGCCACGGGCGCTGAGTAAGGAAGGCTGGGGGCAACTCCCCCTCTGGGCTAACTCCCCCAGCCCCAACAGTGGAAGGCAATGCTGTTGTTCCAACTGGGAACAGCTTTAAACTGCTGAACAAAGTGCGCAGGAACTCTCCTACCGCCGTACTGAAAAGATCTCCTCCACCGGTGGAGAATGTTACAGAAATAAAGCCGGAGCAGTCACCTCAACGGCTGTCCTCCAAAGTTTACAAAGTCTGGCGACGGGTCCGGGAGTCGGTGATTGATCAAGACTATCCCCGTCGATAGAAGAAGCTGAAGGTCCAGCAGGAAGAGAACCGTTCTGGTAAGCCACGAAGGACGACAACTACTTGGATGCCCGCTGCAATGGCCCCCTCAATATCAACTGCTCAAAAGAAAAGGAGGTCAGAGAAAGCCCCTATGACTATGGCAGATCGCAAAAACGTTGAGCCCAAACGCCCTAAGTCTGGGGGCATAGCGGTACATACTGTTTACATGGCTTCCGGGAAAGAGGAAAGCCGCACTTCGACGGGCCATCGACCGCTCACCCGGTCAATAACAAGGGCTCAGGAACAACAACAGCAGAAGCTTCAGGAGATGCTGACTGCAATGGTCGCACTCACCGGGCCAAAAGAAAGCCCGTAGGCATCATCAGAGCAGCGTCACGAATAAGAAACCGATGCTGACTTCCTACGCAGAGTCCTCAAAAAGAAGGACAGAGAAGCAGCAGAACAAGCTGCCAACATAAAACAAATGGCGCTTCTCTTCCAAGACATGGTCGGGATGATGTTACAACCAGAACCTCCAGCTGAAGACCCTCCTATCATCATTGAAGACGACAGAGGGGAGACATCGAACCCTCCTCCGGCTCTTTCAGCAGCCAAAGAGGAGACCATCTCAAAAGCTGCGCTCGATGATTATATAGCTCAGCAAATACGAGCTCACCAGGCGAATGCAGCGGCTGGCCAAATTGTCAAGACCGGACGACCCTATCCAGGCTGGTATGACCAAATAAGTTACCCGCCGGGATATACGATCCCTAAGTTCCATGTGTATAAAGGGACGGGGAATCCACATCAGCATGTCGCTCAATTCAGGGCCTTATGCTGCAACACTGGAGGCGACGACAAACTGTTGTTTCGCCAATTCATCGGCAGCTTAGCGGAAACGGCCTTCGAATGGTATTCGGAGCTGCCTAACGACTCTGTCAAAACATTTGCGGAGATGGAGCTGCTGTTTACACAAAGATTTGCAAGCACCAGCGAGCGTACCCTGATCACCGCATTGATCAACGCCAGGGTAAGGTCAGGTGAAACATGGGTTCAATACGTAATACAGTGGCGGAACTTATGGTCGAAGTGCGAACAACGCCTCGAAGAAGCACCGGCGGTAGGCATGTTCGTGGGCACTCTTGATCCGCAAGCGACCATCTCGCAATTCATGATGTTCTTCAAGCCAACTACTTTCCAAGCCTTGATTGACAAGTTGGCCCAAATAGACCAGATGGGTCATAGAGCATCTTCTTCGAAGACGGATCCTCGGAATGAAAAGGGGAAAGGAAAAGCAACTTTCGTCGCCAATACTCAACAACAACCGAGCAACTTAAAGCCGGTTGTTTGCCAAAACATTATGCGTCCACGCCCATCCCTCGAGGAGAGACTAGGACGTCCTTACTCGTTTCCCCAAGATAAAACGAGGAGACTGTTCGAGCTGGCATTGCGCAACAGGCTCATAAATTTGCCGGACCCAAAACGTCCGTTGCAGCCAAACGACGTCAATGATCCCAATTACTGGCCCTACCACCGAGTATTGGGCCATCCGATCGAGGACTGCTACGTCTTCAAAAACTGGGTTGAAGACCAATACCAACAAGGTAAGTTCGCGTTATCGGAAAACTGGAAGGTGAGCCCACCACAACCTCACGCCCCTAAAAAAAGTGGACGTGCCAGGGGCATCGTGCTCATTCATAGGGAAAGCCCCATAGACCGAAAAGTCAGTAAACTAGAGATTCGCCTCAAATACGGCGACGGTAGACCACTATGTCCGAAAACTGGCATAAGACCGAAACGTCGTTAAACTAACAATAGACCACTATGTCCTGAAACTGGATATTGACCGAGACGTCGATAAACTACTACAGACCGCAGCATCCCAAGGCTGATACAAAAAAAGAGACAATAAAAAAAAGGAGAAAAAAGAAAGAAAACGGTATGTCCATAAGCAAAATGGGCACGGATGAAAACCCGAAAGGGCTCCGTGATTAAAAATAGCAGGGCTACCGGCGAGTTTTGTGAAAACCCAAAAGGGCGCAACCTCGTTAGAATAAAAAAAAGAGAAAAGAAAACGGTATGTCCATAAGCAAAAGGGCACAGATGAAAACCCGAAAGGGCTCCGTGAGTAAAAACAGCAGGGCTACCGGCGAGTTTTGTGAAAACCCGAAAGGGCGCAACCTCGTTAGAAAAAAAAAACGGTATGCCCATAAGCAAAAGGGCATGGATGAAAACCCGAAAGGGCTCCGTGAGTAAAAACAGCAGGGCTACCGGCGAGTTTTGTGAAAACCCAAAAGGGCGCAATCTCGTTGAAAGACACTTGCAAGGTCCTCTCGACTTTGTAAGGAGAAACCACCTGCGTGAGATCCTTACGACTCACAAGAGAGCAACACACTTAGGATCCCCACGATTCCTAAGGAGAAATTACACTTGCGAGATCCTCACGACTCGTAAGGAGAACCCTCTTTTGAGACCCTCACGGCTCATAAGATTTGAAAGTCTTAAGTTACAGGGATCTAAACATGCTCTTAAGCAGCCACCACAACTTCCGACACTGCCCTACAAGCGGCTCAATGCCGACCATTGTATACAATCCACGGACGCGAATAAACATTTCCCTAACAAAGTCCCATCCGTGACTAGGGATATGTCTACACGGTGAACAGCCCTTGTAAGTCCTCTCGACTTATAAGGAGAAAGCACTCTTGTAAGATCCTTACGACTTATAAGAGATCATGCATTTAGGAATCTTCACGATCCCTAAGGAGAAAACGCACTTACGAGATCTTCACGACTCGTAGGGAGAAATACCTTTATGAGACCTTTACGGCTCATAAAGTCAAAAGCCTTAGTCAACAGGACCCTAACCCTGTTCGCTAAGCCACCTTTGTTCGACATCGACAGAGGCAAATGATGATTCGCTCCTGGCAATATTCCAGTTGTAGCGGTGCTGATGCCGAAATCGGTGTCTAATCCCAAGCTTGCAGCGAAAACCCGGCGAGCCATACATACATGCAAAATAGCCGAAATAATGGGGCAACTTGCAACAAAATCAGCAAGTAAAAATGCATGCAAAATAGCCAAAATGATTGGACAACTCGCAATAAAAAACAGCGAGTAAAAATAAAACAAATAGCCGAAATGATTGGGTAACTCGCAATAAAAAGCAGCGAGTAAAAATAAAAAAGATAGCCGAAATGATTGGGCACCGCGAAAAATAGCCGAAATGATTGGGCAATCGCGACCTTCGTGATACAAAAGCTGAAATGATAGAGCATCGCGGAAAGAAATAAAGAAAAATGAAATTTATGCCCTACAGGTGCTATCACATCAATCCCTGTATACAATCCAGGGGCGCAAACAAAGAAGGAATCACGCCTTCCCTCCTCACGCTCCACCAGAAAGAGAGCCAAGTCTCGACGGTTCACAAACAACCTAGAGACCATCTCAACATTCGTCTCGTTACAACAGACGCAATGTCAACAACGGCATTCCTTCGCAATCCAGCAGGATGCAGACGCAACGTCAAAACAAAACGGAGTGATGACAAAATTCCAACTCCACCTCAGCATTCGTCTCGTTACAACAGACGCAATGTCAACAACGGCGTTCCTTCGCAATCCAGCAGGATACAGACGCAATGTCAAAACAAAGCGGAGTGATGACAAAATCCCAACTCCACCTCAGCATTCATCTTGTTACAACAGATGCAATGTCAACAACGGCGTTCCTTCGCAATCCAGCAGGATACAGACGCAACGTCAAAACAAAGCGGAGTGACGGAAAAATCCCAACTCCACCTCAGCATTCGTCTTGTTACAACGGACGCAACGTCAACAAAAGACCTTACGGTCAGAGCAAAGTGGAGTGATGGCAAAATCCCAACTCCACCTCAGCATTCGTCTAGATACAGCAGACGCAACATCACCAAAAGGAGCCATGGCAAAATCCCTAGTTCTAAACCTCGACGGTTCACCACCAACCTAGAGACAACTGCGACATTCGTCTTGATACAGCAGACGATATGTCACTACAGCGTCCTTCCTCCAACAGTATTCGGACACGCCAAAGCAAACGAAGCGAAGGCCAAATTCCTAGCTTCATGGTCTTGACGACAACTTATATAAAACCTGAAAAACCATCGGAGATTATCTCACACCAGCGTGGAGTGGTCACCGCCTCGACGTTCGCCTCGATACAGCAGACGATATGTCACTACAGCGTCCTTCCTCCAACAGGACTCGGACACGCCAAAGCAAACGAAGCGAAGGCCAAATTCCTAGCTTCAGGGTCTTGACGGCAATTCATATAAAACCCGAAAGACCACCAGAGATCACCCCACACCAGCGCGGAGTGGTCACCACCTCGACGTTCATTTCGATATAGCAGACGAGATGTCACCACAGCGTCCTTCCTCCAACAGGATTCGGATACACCAAATCAAACGAAGCGAAGGCCATACTCCTAGCTTCAGGGTCTTGACGGTGACTCATATAAAACCTGAAAGATTATCGGAGATCATCTCACACCAGCACGGAGTGGTCACCACCTCAACGTTCGTCTCGATACAGCAGACGGAATGTCACCACAGCGTCCTTCCTCTAACAGGATTTAGACGCGACAATCAAACAAACGGAGCCACGGAAAAATCCCTAGTTCCAAATCTCAACGGTTCACCAGCAACCTAGAGACAACCGCGACATTCGTCTCGATACAGCAGACGCGATACCAACGAACGAAGCGAATGCCAAATTTCTAGCTTCAGGGTCTTGACAGCAACTCATATAAAACCTGAAAGACTATCGGAGATCATCCCACACCAGCGCGGAGTGGTTATGACTCATCGGGGCTCTCCAAAATGGGCCTAACCTCAAGTAAAAAGCGACATGGCAAAATTCCTAACGCTTGCTCTTCCGACGGTCAAACTGCCTAGGAGAATTGCTTGAAGATGTCTTGTACAGCCCCCGAAGGGATCAGAGACACGACAGTCGCAAGGCTACTCGAACAAGCAAGATTGCCTATCGAGGAATACATCAGCCAACGCGACGGTACGATGGACAAAACCCTAGTACCACAAACCCTAACGGACCTTTGTCGTAAAGAGCAGAGGTTAACTGTGATGTTAGGATATCCTTGCGAGAAATGCTCGATTCGTCTCGACTCGCAGGGAAAAGCCTTAGGCAATCGGAATAAGAACCGGTTTCCTAAGCACTGGGGCCCTGCAAGTCAATTCAAAATGGACTCCTGCATACTATTCATGGGTCACACTCTCCAAAGTCGAATCTCGACAAGAAGGGAAACAACCGCTTACGGGTCCTCTCGACTTGTAAGAGGGAAAATTCTCTTATAAGATCCTTACGACTTATAAGGGAAAATGCACTTAGGAATCCTCATGATTCCTAAGGAGAAAATACACCTACGGGATCCTCTCGACTCGTAGGGAGAAAAGTCTTCATGAGACCCTCACGGCTCATGAAGTTGAAAAGTCTTAGGCAACAGATCTGAACCTGCCTCCTAAGCCATCACTACCCCTCGAAGAAGCCAAAACAAGATGTTCACCCCATCATCTGCCGGCTGTGTTTGTTAAGGTGACATGCTGATAACAAAAGAAAGAAGAAAGCAAAGAGAAGACATAAGATATTGCAAAAGAAATGTATCTTTTATTCATAAATTCAATCGAGTACAAAATACATCATATGAAAGAATAAAAGAATGAGTACATTTTACTCAAAATTACAAATGTTACAAAAAATTTCTACTGAGAAGGAAGCGTTTTTAGCAAGGCCGCCAACTGCTCTCGTACTTCTTTTAGCGCCTTCTCATGATCAGCCGCCACGGCCAGCTCCACTTCAATTTGAGCCCTTCGCTGCAAGCACGATGAAATCTTCTCATCAATTTCCTGCTGAGCAGCTTCCTGACTCTGCGCAACCTGCTCACTAAGATCAAGCTTTTTCCTCAGCACTAGCCCGTCAGAAATACATCGTTGAAGGTCTTCAAAGATGGTGTTCAGCTGAACAGCATTTGCTGCAACCTAAGCGCGCAGTTGAACAGATTCAGCGGAAGTCGCCTCACGTTCCTTTCGCTTAAGGGTTGCATCTCGTTCGAAATGGCGAAGGAACGGAATGCTCTGCTCAACCCATGCGACCTGCTGGGAGTTCAAAGCCTGAGCCTCAGGGGCAGGACGCATAAGCTCGAGCTCGTGCAGGTAGGACTCAATCTTCCGACAGTAGTTAACCCAAGACTCGACAACGCCTTCATTATAGAAGTTTACAAGCGTCGCCAGCATTAGGTTAACCTCCGCGGCAAAATCCACGGCAGATGTAGGAGTCTCCACGTCGAGCTCCTCGATATAGTCGCTCACCATGCGCAGACTATTCGCGGCACCTTTCGAGGATGGACGTCTGGAAAAGGGTCCGGCCGGCATTATGACGCGAGACTCGAACGGGGCTAGAGTCGATGTGACCGCTGCAAAACGAATCACAATCAAATGACGGTTCAAGAAGTATAAGAGGTTCATGAATAATGGAATTTACTATACCGGCTGCAGCAGGTGGCAAGGCCGGGAGCACCAGTGGCGCAACTGTTCTCTCGTCTCCTCCTTTAATCTGTAGTACTGCAATCAAAGCAAAGAAGAATCAGAAATTATTTCACTATTGGTAAAAGAAAGAACATTAACTGAAGACTGTATTCACCATCGCCACTGGATGAAGAAATCTCCGACGGGAAGGAGAAGTGGGGGTGCAGCACCTGGTACAGGTGGTCAAAAAGGACTCCTACAAAGACGTAATAATGCAACGTCAGTACATAAATTATACAGCCTAGAGGTAAGACTGATGGGTCACAAATCCATACCTTCCAGCATTTGAGACGGTGCGAAAGAAGGTAAAGAGGTGGTCACCGTCAGGACGGTAACTAACGGCGTTGCCTCGGGTAGCGCGACATCAGCACCAACCGCACCTGCATTAGAAACAAGATAAACCCTGTCAGGAAAGATTGAAAAAGATTGCAGAATGAAAAGAAGGGCGGTGACCTAAAATCTACCCGATGAGTCACCGGTCGGAACTATGACGAGGGCGTCGCTTGATACAACAACGGAGTCTCCCTCCTCCATCGGGGTGGTCTCACCTCCCGTCGCCTCATCCCCTGACTCCACGAGAGCCGTCATCACGCTTGCGACTCCGGGAGACGGCAAAGAACCGTAGGCGGGAAGAGCGATGATCGGGGCGGTGCCCGACTCTTGAGAGAGAGCGGCCACCTCGGGCCCAGCAATTGTACCCATTTCGCTCACCACCACCTCAGGCTCAGTAATTGTAGTCGTCTCATCCACCGCCGCCTTGGGCTCGGCCATGGTAGCCGTCTCGCCCGCAGCCACCTCGGGCTCGGCAATGGTAGCTATCTCGGGCATAGCAATTGTGACTGTCTCGTCGGCCACTACCTCGAGCTCGGCAATTGCGGCCGCCTCGCCTCCCGTCGCCCCGGGTTCAGCAATCACAGCTATCTCTTCCACCACTACCTCAGGCTTAGCGGTCGCCGCCACTTCTTTGGAAAGGCTCGGCCCTGCAGGATAAGGTATATGAGAACTGATAATTTAAAACTTTGACAACGGAACCTCACGGCACGTTACCTGGAGTTGATTTACCGTTTGCTTCTCGAGCCGCACGTGCCGCCTGTCTGTAAGCAGTAGACAAGGCAACCGGAGACTCCTCTTAAGGAGTAGCAGCAGGGGTGGCGACGCTCGAACCCGCTCCCACAGCTAAAGCAGCACTATGCTCCCTTGCTGCGCGCCTCCGGCGCTTCCTTTCCTCCCGGGCCGTCAAAGCAGACCTTCTAGAAGCCTCCTTCAACAGGACGTCATCGTCCGCATCCAGAGTTACCTCTGGAGCCGTCAAGGCTTCCGTCATTGGTCGTTTAAGTAAGGCCTCTTTTGGCAGTGCCGAAGAGGCCGGGACTTCGGTAGCTGGCCCGGGAAGAATTTCCGCATCAGCTTGCAGGATCGGCGTTATGGTCCCTGCGATAAGACAAAAAAAGGGTCAGATTACTCATAAGAAACGGGAGCAGAAACATGGTGAACCAAAATGTACCGATACCTAAGAATGCTCGAAGTCGTTCCTCTTCCTCAAAAGTCTTGAGAGAAGCAGCGAGAGCTTCTTCGGTAGAAATGCCTGTTAAAGAAAAAAAAATGTCAGTCAAAACACGATAATAGAAATACGATGTAATGGCGGAAAATACAGCTAATGAATACCTGATCGCGTGAGGATAGCCAACCCCTCTTCGTGGCTGGCCGATTGTTTAGAAGCTGCAATGGCAGCCGCCAGATCAGTATCGTCTGGCGGCATGAATAAGCTTTCGTTTGTCCAATACTCGCTCAGGCCCTCGCCGTAATGAGCGTGAGTCTCCTGGCCAAGTACAACATCGATAGAAAAGATCGACTTCTTTTTCTTCTTCTGTGAGTGAGCTCCGGTCGCAGCCAGCACCAGCTTGCGCTTCGTGGGCACTTTGGGACCGCGAGTCCCGATATCCGAGCCCACGCCAGATTCGGGTGAAGCTACATTTACCGTCTCCACGAGAGCGCGGGGCACCGATGGCACATCCATCGTCTCCACAAGATCATGGGGCAATCCACGCGTGGGGCTTAGCACACGTGGAGGCTCAACTACAGCAACCCCTCTTAGCGGAGGGGGGACGGCGATCCGTCGCTTTAAAAGGACGTTGCGATTGCTGGCAGGGGGCGCACTCTTGCGATCGAGCAGCAGCCGCCTCTCTTCCCTAATAACAGCGCCCATCGCGTATTGATACCAGGCCCCGTGTACGTTAAGGGCCATCAGAATGCAACTCGGCTCGCTAATAAAGAAGTGGGAGCCCGTATTCAATCGCATAAAATGATGCATCGCACCCCGTATTCCCTCTTTGGTAGCAGCATGTTCTTCTAAGAACGTCTCCAGTGGAACCCCTTGGTTATAACTCAGCTGCTGGGCAAAATGATGGGGTTGTATCTCATAAAAAGCGCCGCATCATTTTTCCTGAATACGAGAAAGCCCGGCCTGATGGAGTATAGATGTAGAATCTCCCGGGCTTTCAACACGGAGGCCCCGTCCTTAAAAACGTCGCGCAATGCCAGCACCGTCTTGGAAGTTTCTTGGCCGATCGTCAGGACTTTGTCCGTAAAATACATACTAGCTCCAACCGTGCACGGACGAAGAAGCAAGCCCCTAGCTTCCCGCTGAGACGGATTCACGATAGAAGCGTCAACCAGCCGCATAATTCTCGGGAATTTGCATTTCTCGAAAAACGAAGGTCTTTTATGAATACCAAATACCCCGAGCATGTGCATTTCCATCCACGAAGTAAAGTAGTGCATCGGGAAGTTGGCAGCATGCACCCCCGGTTCAGTTGTATCCGCCGCCACGCTAAGACCATGGTACAAGTGGGCTAACCCGGCAATCCCGATGGCCACTTGTATTCCTGCCACCATTTGATGCGCTGGGTAGAAGACGGACGACCTCATATAGCGAGGGTGCATAGGGAGCGCGAACCAGCACAACCACAGCCCAAGAAACCCAAGAAAGAAAGCCTCCTCGTCAATGCTCGGAGCGGCGATTTCTGACAGAGAAATGATCGCGGCATCAGGAAGAATAAAGCCCTTCTGATCATCTTCCAGTACTGGTCGACGGTCCAAGCTTAAGCCGAAGGGGTCGTCGAGCTTGGTAAATTTTTCACCTCGTCGCGATAGAATCTCCGGGCGAAGAAACCGGGCAATGAAGTCTGCGAAACTGACCCCCCGGCCTTCGGATTCCAAGAATAGGCTCTTTTACATGTTCAGCACCTTTATCAGACTAGGAAACCGGTGCTGAATGGCGTTTTTCGGCGTTTGGCCCATCACCACGGGCTTGGTGGCAAAAACGTATTCATCCGGAGGAAGCAGCTTCTCATAGTGCTCCCCCTAACTGGCAGACCGGAAATCTCAGCAAATTCTTCTAAGGAGATGGAGACTTCTCTGTCCAATAGAAGAAAGGTATGGGTTGGGATGTTCCACTGCTCCAAGAACGCCTTAATCCACCATGTCGGAGGAGCAGAATATTGGAACAACAAAGCATAAACCGCAGGATATAGGCCGAGCTTCAGCAGTTGCGTTTTCTTCGCTGACAAAATGTACCTGGCCCACTGCAAATACCCGACCGAATGTCGGGGAGTCAACCTGATGTTGTAGGGTTGTCCCTAAGGGCGCGACTCGCCCTGGCATTGTTTCCTGATTTAAAATCAGGAAAGCCTACGGAAGAGGCTTCAGAAAAGGGTCACGTGCTCACACGTGACCAGCAATCACGTGTTGGCACGTGACATCTAAAAGCATCGGCAAGGCAGATCCAGTTTCCCGACTACACTAAAGAAAAAGGCTTCAGAAAGGGTCACGTGCTCCCACGTGACCAGGGTCACGTGTCGGCACGTGACATTTAAAAGCAGCGGCAAAGGCACAACAGTTTTCTGATTAAATCAAGAAAAAGGCTCCAGACGAGGGTCACGTGCTCACACGTAACCAGGGGTCACGTGGTGGCACGTGACGGCTAAGCAGCGACCAGAAGGCAGAGCGCAAAAAGAAAGAAGAGGGCTCGTTCCAAAGGGGTCACGTGCCCACACGTGACCAAGGGTCACGTGGCCACACGTGACCGGCTTTCAAAGCCTATCTGTTAACAGAATTAAATTCTGAGAAAAGACCTCTCAAATCTTTCCAAAGGAACCGATTGAATTAAATATTTAACGGTGATCTATCTATGGAAAAATCTCGAATTTAGAAAGATTTCCCCTTAGAATCTAACCGAAATAACAAAGGAAAATCTCTGGATTTAAAATCCAATAGTGAATAAAATTCACCTAATAATCCAAAGGTCCAAAACGAATGGTGAATACAAATCAAACCTCTCAATGAAAAATTCACCAAAACTAATTGATTCGGCTGCTTCTCCTATAAATAGGAGCCAAGAGACACACAGAGAGGGAGAGATATAGAGAGAGGCAGAAAGGATTCGATATAAAAAAAAGGACGAGAGCCTTGATACTTGGGAGAAATTTGGATCTTCTGCAAAAGAAAACCCTAGGTAAGAAAGAGAAGGCTTTTTGAAAGGAAAAGAGAATTTAATTCTCAACAGAGTTTAACTCTGATATAAAACAGAAGAACATAGTTCTCTCTTTGGTGGAGGATCTGTAAAGTGCACATCTCCCCTTGAGTTGAGAATTTAATTCTCAATGGGTTGAGGTCCTGCCATGCATATCCAAAGCATAGAGAGGGAATGGAAGCTTGAGAATTTAATTCTCACAGAACTATAGGAATTTAATTCCTTTAAAATAAAATTAGGGTTTGACCCTATGTTATGGGAATTTAATTCCTTCAGAATAAACAGAATCAGGGTTTAACCCTAGTCAAGAACTTAGTTCTGTTAAAATAACAGGAAGTTAATTCCCTTAAGAAAGGAGAAATTAGGGTTTCACCCTATGACAGAATCTCATTCCTCAGAATAATTCTCTAAAAAGAGAGTGGGAATTTAATTCCTTAAAGCTTTTATTAGGGTTTAACCCTATGATAGAATTCAGTTCTTCACATATATGAGGAATTTAATTCCTGCAGAAAATTCAGAGTTCAACTCTATCTCAGAATATAAATCTTCAAAAGGAAATAGGAATTTTATTCCTCTAAAACTATTGTCAGGGTTCAACCCTACGAAGAATTTAATTCTTGAAAAGGATTAACAGATCTTCTAAAAAAAGAAACATACATAGAGGCAGGGTCACGTGTCACCACGTGACCCCCAAAAAGATCCACAGAAAAGGCCCTTTTGAGGCAGTGCCTCACGTGACCCACGTGACCCTTGGCAGAGGCTTTAACATACAAGCATTTAAATGCCCGTCACGTGATGGCACGTGATGCTCCAAAAGATGCGATATTCTCAGCAGAATAAATGAAGGGAGGGCGCCCTCACGTGTTACCACATGACCCCTCTTGCCTTAGTGTCTAACATTAAATTGGAACCCCTGAATCCAGTGTTAAAACACTGTTCGGCCTTAGTGTTCAACACTAATTAAAGAACTTTATTTGCAGTGTTTAACACTGAATTTCTTAGTGTTCAACACTAATTTGAAACCTCTGCTGCTAGTGTTTGACACTGATTTGCTCTAGTGTTTAACACTAATTTGGACCCCCTGTTGCTGGTGTTTAACACTGTTCCCCCAATCAGAGCAAGGCTCTGTTTGAATTTCAAAAATTCAAATTTTGAAGCAACGCTTCAGATCCTGTGCGCTGTGCGCAACGCGCCACGTGTCAAAGGTTGACATGCCAGCACAACGCCCAAGGCAGTGCGTCCAATCAGAGCAAGGCTCTTAGAAAAACAAAAGTAACGCTCAGTTGCGCAAGCACTGCGCTGCGTGACACGTGTCTGCGCAGTTGCGCAAACACAACTGCGCAAGCGCACCGCTGCGCGACACGTATCTGCGCAGCTGCGCAAGATACGTGTCTGCGCAGCTGCGCAAGCGCAGCTGCGCAAGCGCACCGCTGCGCGACACGTGTCTGCGCAGCTGCGCAAGCGCTTCACTGCGCGACACGTGTCTGCGCAGTTGCGCAAGCACAGCTGCGCAAGCGCTTCACTGTGCGACACGTGTCACGCGCTGAGGAGTTGCGCAAAAAACAGAACAAAGATTTAAAGAAATCCTTTCTGTTCTTGTTAAAAGAAGAAGATTTTCTTCTGTAAAACAGGGGCCTTTGGATCAAAGATCCGACGGTGGAGAAATTTCCCCAAATCACTCAGAAAAAGATCTCTTTAACAAATTTAACTAATTCATGAGCACTATAAAAAGGACCCCAGACCTTAATTCAAGAGAATCAAAATCTTGCTAAAAAAAAAAAGAGAGAAGAGAACTCTTGAGAATTCTTGAAGAATACAAAAAAAAAAGGTAAAACCTTTAAAAGAAGAGAAAATTCTCTTAGAAACAGATCATCGATCTAAGAACAAGATCATAGATCTTCAACAAAAAATAAATAAGTAAATAAATAAAATAAATAAAAAAATAAATAGTGCCTTGCACTTGTTATGAATCCTTGGTTCTCTGGGATAAAGAAAAACAAGAAAAGAAAAACTTGTTTTTCTTTGATCTAAATTTAGATCAGGAGATTAAAAAGTGCTTTGCACTTCTGTTCTTGAATCTAAAAAAGATTCTTAGTGCTCTGCACAAATGCAATGCATTACTTGAAGGGCCAGGCCCAAATCAGAAAAACCTAACAGGCCAAAATAAATTGCAAAGCAAAAAAGGGCAGAGCCCAAATGAAATTGATGCTCTGCATCATTATAAAGGGCAGGGCCCAAAACAAAATTGATGCTCTGCATCCTTCCTGGGCAAGGCCCAAATAAAAATAAAAAGAAATGCTATGCAAAAGCAGATAAAACGTTGGGTATTCTCAACTGGACTTAGCCCAATTTTGGCCATAAGTCCTTAAATTAAATTGACTGAGCAAAATTGCTCTATTAAATCAATTTACAATCGGTCCGAGGGTACATCTCCGAACTCCTTTGACATCCATCGTTGTAATTCCTCAACGACATCAAAGAGGTGACGGGTCCCAATGACCACACATCAATTTGGACCGAAACGTCCTTAAACTAATATTAGACCACCACGTCCCTAAACTGGAATATGGACCACCACGTCCCTAAACTGGAATATGGACCGAAACGTCCTTAAACTAATATTGGACCACCACGTCCCTAAACTGGAATATGGACCACCACGTCCCTAAACTGGAACAATAGAGCCTCCTAATGCTCTTTTGCCGGATCTAAACGGTCCCGTTTAAGTTGATCTTAGCCCCAAATACAGCTAACGTATCCTTAAACACTCAAATGAATGATAAAATTCTAAACCGACCTTGGTTCAAGGGTACATCTCTGAACTCCTATGACACCTATCGTTGTAATCCTTCAACGATATCAGAGAGGCGACGAGTCCCGACGGCCCTATATTAAATGGATCACCACGTTAAGTAGATCTTAGTCTCAAACAGGACAAACGTATCCTTAACGAACGTTTAAGTTGATCTTAGCCGCAACGCGCCTAATGCATCCTTAAACTAAAAAACACTAAACCCAAATCTAAGTAAATACGGATTTGGACTAGTCCACGTCCTACGGGCGACGGTATTACTCAGTCTCCGTATACAATCCACGGGCAACCACAAACAAAACAAACACACACGACACGAAGTGAAATTCTGGAGAAGGAGAAAGTTGTTACCGCGATGCGGTAGCGTAATTAACTGCAGGGGCTTGCGCCTGCAGGGAAGAGCGTCCCCACAATCAAAAACCCCTCAAGCGAGGGGGAATCTGACGAAGTCTGCTACATCGGCCGCATCCGTCTAAACCTCCGATACACGGTGCCATAAATCAACTTGGCAACTTCGGAGAGGTGGACGGATAAAACCAAATAGCATCTGCCCCGAATCCCAGCGTCAGGACATCGCGGTCCTGTGCGCCGTCTTTCGGAGGGGAACAAACACCTACTGTCTTTTAGTGTTAAAACAATAACTTGATCCCAGTGATCAACATTGTTGAAGATTTCCCATTAGAATCTAACCGAAATAACAAAGGAAAATCTCTGGATTTAAAATCCAATGGTGAATAAAATTCACCTAATAATCCAAAGGTCCAAAACGAATGGTGAATACAAATCAAACCTCTCAATGAAAGATTCACCAAAACTAATTGATTCGGCTGCTTCTCCTATAAATAGGTGTCACGCCCCGCTTCCCAGAGTACGCAAGATTGGGCACGTGACATAGCCAACCATGCTACCTGTGGATAGGAAGTATCCGTCCACAGTCACATTACGGCTGTAGAGATATCAAGAACAAGATAAATAAACTATCTAACGCATGTCCAAATCCATAATAACAAGAGTCAATGAAAAATAAGTGCGGAAGCAAATGATCCAATATAATAACAGAAAGGTACGTCCCATAATGCGGGATCACACCTGGAAATAAAATGCAATAAATGAACTAACCACTACAGAACTCAGAAATCAGCCTGCTGGCTGAAGTACTCCTGCTCGGTCGGCGACAGTGGTAAAGAATCTGGGCCATGCAAAACCCAGACGTCAGCGCGTCATGTCAACCAATAATATAATATGAACATGGTAAAAAGCAATCAGGGATAAACATGAATAAAGCAATAATATAAAACAACAGTGCAGGTTAGTGTGCAGTGGGTAACTAAACTGTTCTATCGGGTTTCTATTCTAAAGTCTTTGAAATCAATTGATGACTCGTCGATGTAACTCAATAGTATCCCGTGCATGCCCGGGACCACGGTCAAGACCCTCGGGGCTGAATCCGAGACGTGCCGCTAGGCAGTAATAGGTAGCAGGATGGACGAGTGATGTCAGCATCATCACTCCCGGACTGGCCAAGCCCGTAAGACTGATCAGAACAGGTATCGAACTGTTGAGTTACAAGTCGGTTTCACCTTTGATTTCCCCATACCCCCAAGTTATGTATGTCAGGTCAGGTATTCAGTAATCAAGAACTAATGCCAACACAGGATCAGGTAAAAGCAGGTTTGTCTGGATAGACAACGGGAATGGTCCATGAGGACCCCAAGTCAGGTTGTTGGCATTAGGCATGAGATCAGGTAACAAGTCAGGTCAATGTGTAATGCAATCGAATGTGTGCTCATAACAGGTATAGAAGCGAATAAGGAACAACAGCAGGAAATAAAGTAAATAACAATAACAGTTCATTTAATCACAATGGTGCTTTGTATTATCTTATTAACAGGTTCGAGCACCCTTGGGGTGCAATAATCACAGGGTAGTGCAATATTAATAACAGAAAGTAATGAAGATATATGTGTACGGCTATCGTCCTTTAAATAGCAACATGATTAACCGGTAGTTTTGTTATTAGGGTTACAGTGGCATAATACGGTTTAGGTTGCAGTATCATGATATAAATCGTAATTCGTCCAATCGAGAAAAGTAACTATACTAGTTAATATTTGCAAGTTTTATGAGTCAATCATACTTAATTGGTATAGCATAGCATGTAGCAAGTAATACTTGCCTCGACGGGTCGTGAGCGGGAAAGCGGAACTGCTCATGCCTGCGGATACGTCGCGATGTGTGCCCTGTACACGGAACGGATCCAAATCACGCACAGCGTGATCACACGGGTCAGGTATGCTTGCTGGGTTGTCGGGATCGTCGACGATACGCCGGTTTCCGATGAACTGGATGCAGCTAGAACACAACGAAGGATACCCGAAAACGCAGAACGAAGCAAGACGGAAACTTGAAAGCCCGGCTAGGGAATCTAGACTCTGTTAGCCTGTCTCGGTGTTAAAGCTGTGATGATGGGACGAGATTGGCTGATGTGGGTGCGTCGCCTCATCGCTAACGACCAAAGAGCAGCCCCCCCTTACGCTGTAAGACTAGGTTATGGCAGTGGGTTCTTGCTGGCCCGATATCGACGACGAGATCTTGATTGACGTTTGGAAGAGAAACTCGGGTTCAAGGTTGCAGTTGCCGGCGGTATGGGTTTGCAAGGGAGCGGCTACAGGTTAGGGTTGCAGCGTGTTGACGGCGATGATGAAGGGAGGGCGTTGCGTTACCAGTGAGGTCGGGATCGAGAGGAGATGTGTTCAGCAATGGGTTCGACGTTGGCTTGGGATCGTTGATGGCCGGAGTTGGGTAGGTGGCCACAGCGGGTGTTCAGGGTGCAGGGAAAGCTCGGTCGTTTGGGGTGAGGTGATGGTGGTGGCGCTGGTGGTGCCAAGAGGTCGGGGGAGGAAGAGGAGATGGTGAGGTTATGATGGGTTGCTCAGGGTATGGATGTAGGCGATGGGCAGGATGGCGACGACAACGAGAAGTCGATGTTGGGTGATGGGTTTAAGGAAATAAATATGGAGACGATCAAGGATGGTGACGAGGCAGTGGAAGTGATGAGGTCGGCGATGATGGAAGGAGATGATGCAAGTAGGGTTTGAGGAGTGCGGGGATTGCAGGGGTGCTCGTGGCGAGGTTTGCATGAACTAACAGAAGAAGAAGAGAGAGAAGGAGACGACGCAGAAGGAAGGTGATCGTAAGCGCGAAGGAGGTGCTGGGACTCTCGTGCACAGGAGCCGCGATAGGAGAGAGAAAACGCAGGAGGAGAAATAAAATTGTCTCGTTGTGGGGAAAAGAAAGAGAAGGGGGAGAGAGAGAAGGAAGAGAGAGAGAGAGAGAGATTTATAGAGAAGGAGAGAGGGATGGAGAGAGAGAGATTATAGGAAGAGAGAGAGACAGAGAAGAGAGAGATAGAGAGGGTGAGGCGGGGCCCACGAGGGATTTAGTCCCTCGTGATTGGCTGGGAAAGTGTAAAGGAAATTCTAAAATAAAATTTAAAAAGATTTAAGTCGTTATTTTAGTAACAGAATATATAATATAAGTTTTAGATTATCTTTAGTAAGGTTTTAGTATAATTAATTAAATGGGTATTCTGGCGCTAAATGGAACATTTCCAAATCGCGCCCGGATTGCGCCCAAATATTTGAAATTCAAATAATAGGATTTTAAACGGGTTCCAAATTTTAAAATGAGACGTCTTATGATTAAAATGCATGCCCCCAAGTCGGACACTTGCACGCGCGCGTAGCTGTCCAAACTCGTCCGTTTCACCGAACGGGATGAAATCTCGACGCGCGGACGCTACCACGCGACAAGTGGTGACGAGTAGGCCAATATGGATATTTTTAATTTCATTTTAGGTGTTAAAATTTGTTATAGGCAAAAATGACTTAACCGGTTAAAATTTTGCAATAAGCACCAAACAAGCAGGATAATTGAAATGAGCAATGTCTAACACTCTACCAGTAACAGAAATATTATTACTGGGCTCGGGTGTTACATCATACCCAACTACAAAAGAATTTCGTCCTCGAAATTCCAAGAATACAAGGTAGCTAACTACAGGAAAAGGTGAGGAAATTTCTGCCGGATCTCGTCTTCTCGCTCCCAAGTGGATTCTCCATGTGATCGATTACCCCAAGAAACTAGCACAAGAGGGATAACCTTGTTCTTAAGAACCTTTTCTCTTCGATCCTTGATTTCAACCGGTCGCTCCTCAAAAGTTAGGTCCTCCCGTACGGTCAACTCCGAATGATCCAAGACGTGGGTTTCATCTCGAACATACCTCCGTAGTTGAGATACATGAAACACATCATGCACTCCTGCCAAGGATTGTGGTAACGCCAAACGGTGCGCTACCTCTCCAACACGCTCCAATATCTCGAAGGGTCCAACGAATCGAGGGCTAAGCTTTCCCCGACTCCCAAAGCGAATCACCCCTCTAGTCGGTGATATCTTCAAGAATACCAAATCACCCACGGCGAACTCTAGAGGTCTTCTTGACGTGTCAGCCCAACTTTTCTGTCTGTCTTGAGCTGCCTTCATATGCTTCCTGATTGTATTCACCTTCTCAACTGTCTGTACCACCAAATCTGGTCCTAGTAACCTTCGTTCACCAACATCATCCCAACAAACAGGTGAACGGCACTTACGACCATATAAAGCTTCAAACGGAGCCATCTGAATAGTCGCTTGGAAACTATTGTTGTACGAAAACTCCACCAAGCGTAGGTGATCCTCCTAAGAACCTTTGAAGTCCAACATGTATGCTCTCCACATATCTTCAAGAGTCTGGATCGTTCTCTCCGATTGTCCATCAGTTTGAGGATGATAAGCTGTGCTAAACTTCAATCGAGTCCCCAAACTTTCTTGTAAACTCCTCCAGAAGTGCGACAAGAACCGAGTGTCCCGATCGGACACGATGCTCACCGGTACTCCATGCAATCTTACAATCTCCTGCATGTACCGCTCTGCCAAAGTCTCCGTCGATTGACCAACCCAAAAAGGAATAAAGTGAGCTGCCTTGGTCAACCGATCGACAATCACCCATACTGCATTGTTGCCCTTTGGACTCCGCGGTAAAGCCGTCACGAAATCCATGGTTATATGTTCCCACTTCCACTGAGGAATCGGAAGTGGTTGCAACAAACCAGCAACCCTTTGGTGTTCAGCCTTGACTTGCTGACACACCAAGCACTTAGCCACGAAGCGAGCAATCTCCCGTTTCATACCTTCCCGCCAGAAGTGCTGTCGAATATCTCGGTACATCTTTGTCCCTCCTGGATGTACAGAGTAAGCTGAACTGTGTGCCTCCTTCATGAGCTCTTCACGCACATCCCCTTTTGGCACACACACACGGCTACCATACCTCAACGAACCATCATCGTGGACCAGTAAATCTGTTCGCAGTCCGGCTTCAACCTGCTCTCGAAACTTTTGCAGTCTAGGATCCTGCGATTGTGCCGCTTTAATCTTCTCAACTAAGGACGACTGTACTTGCAACTGCATCAACTATCCCGTAGAATGTGGTAGCACAACCTCCAAGTCAAATCTTCGAAAATCCGCAATGATCTCCCTCTGTGTAGTCAATACCTGAATCGCTGGTAACCGACTAAGCGCATCCGGCATGACGTTAACCTTTCCCGGATGGTACTTAAGATCAAGGTCGTAGTCGGCCATCAGCTCCAACCATCTGCGTTGCCTCATGTTCAACTCCTTCTGAGTGAACACATACTTCAAACTTCTTGTGATCTGTAAAGACTTCGACTCTCTCGCCTAAAAGGTAGTGTCTCCAAATTTTCAAGGCGAAGATCACGGCCGTAAGCTCCAAGTCATGAGTCGGGTAATTCTTCTCATGAGTCTTCAGTTGTCTCGATGCGTAAGCTACGACCTTCCCATTCTGCATCAAAACACATCCCAATCCTTTTCCAGATGCGTCGCTGTGAATCACCAGTCCTCCTGAATTGTCCGGTACGGTCAGGATAGGGGCGGTTATCAACGTCTCGAAGGCCAATGCACATCCATCCGTCCAAATAAAAGGTACTTCCTTACGCGTGAGCTTGGTCAACGGTTCGGCCAAACGAGCGAAATTCTCCACAAATCTCCTGTAGTATCCGGCCAAACCAAGGAAACTTCTTATCTCCGCAACATTCTTTGGAATTGGCTAATCTCGAACTGCTGCAATCTTTTCGGGATCGACGGCGATTCCATCGCCCGACACAACATGCCCCGAAAACTTCACTCCCTCCAGCCAAAACTCACACTTACTCATTTTCGCATAAAGCTTCTCCTGTCTCAACATCTGCAGGACCTGATGATATCCGAATCGCAAATCCAGTTTCGAGAATACTCTCGCGCCACTAAGCTGCTCAAAAGTTCTCCAATGCGAGGGATCGGGTACTTGCTTTTAATAGTCACCCGGTTCAATCCTCGATAATCAATGCACATCCTTCTCGTGCCATCCTTCTTCTTTACTAGAAGAACCGGAGCTCCCCAAGGCGAGTTGCTGCTTCGAATCCAACCCTTCTCAAGTAATTCACCAACTTGTTTCTTAACTTCTTCCAATTCCACTGGTGCCATCGGATAATAAGATTTTGACACTGGCACTGCACCAGGAATAAGGTCAATCGCGAACTCCACGTCTCTCCTCGGTGTTAGACTCGATATCTTTGCTCTGTCCATGAAATCGCGAACTACCACCGGTTCTTCACGACCATCAACTTCCATAGCTGCAAGAACACTGTTTGTCGGCCTAGCCCTAAACTCGACTGGCCCGACAGAACTGCTTCCTTACCGCAACTGCTGTCTGCATCGTTGGCCGCGAAAGGTCCAGCGAAACTGCTGAGTCTCGTCCATTCTGCTGCATGCATGTCCACGGCGCTCCATTCCGCCTTAGTCCGATGAACTTCTCTTCCATTTCCTCCCGTGCAGTCCGCGGGGAGAATTTCTCCAGGAAACTTTTAGAGAAATCCGCCCAACTGATCGGCTTGGGCAAGCGGGTCTCCTCCACAAGCCATCACTCTCGGGCGTAATCCACTAGCTGAATGCGCACCACATCAACTCCTTTGTCCTCTGGAATCTGTGTCGCAATCAGCAAATTCTCCGTGTCACTAGCCACTGCTCGGCTGGCAACGGCTCCTCCAGACCAGTGAAAGTAGACGGACCCAAAAGTCTAAAATCTGCTACAGTCCCTACTCGTTCGACTGGTCTAGTTCCAACATCGTTCACAGACTGCTGAACGATCTGCAAACCTTCCTGAAACAAGTCCGCTTGCTGCTGGATCAGCTCGGTCTGTTTCTTTGATTTCCAGCATTCCTCTTATCACTCCAAGCATGGCGGCTTCGTTCACACGCCTCTGGTACGTCTTCAACTTCTTACCTGTCATAATTCTGAACTCAAAACACCCAACATTAGCATGATGATAGATTCTGAATGTGGATCAAGGCTAGAACTCCAAGATACTTAAATAGAGTACCGCATTGTAGCTATGCCGTGGTATCATAGCCGCAATTACTTAACTCCACCCAAGTCGCCCAAGTCCTAGGAATAACAAGAAATCAGGTTTCCGAGTCGACATGCAAAGTAAGTTTGCACGTCGTAAAAGATATAATCCGGAAGAATGTGATTCAAGAATGGTAAAACGGTCAAGGTGGCAGGACATGTTTCCTAAACACGGGTATTCTGATTCGTGTATTGGGTACAATACCCAACTACAAAGAATCAACCCAACTAACCTATGGCTCTGATACCAAAAGAACCATGTCACGCCCCGCTTCCCAGAGTACGCAAGATTGGGCACGTGACATAGCCAACCATGCTACCTGTGGGTAGGAAGTATCCGTCCACAGTCACATTACGGCTGTAGAGATATCAAGAACAAGATAAATAAACTATCTAACGCATGTCCAAATCCATAATAACAAGAGTCAATGAAAAATAAGTGCGGAAGCAAATGATCCAATATAATAACAGAAAGGTACGTCCCATAATGCGGGATCACACCTGGAAATAAAATGCAATAAATGAACTAACCACTACAGAACTCAGAAATCAGCCTGCTGGCTGAAGTACTCCTGCTCGGTCGGCGACAGTGGTAAAGAATCTGGGCCATGCAAAACCCAGACGTCAGCGCGTCATGTCAACCAATAATATAATATGAACATGGTAAAAAGCAATCAGGGATAAACATGAATAAAGCAATAATATAAAACAACAGTGCAGGTTAGTGTGCAGTGGGTAACTAAACTGTTCTATCGGGTTTCTATTCTAAAGTCTTTGAAATCAATTGATGACTCGTCGATGTAACTCAATAGTATCCCGTGCATGCCCGGGACCACGGTCAAGACCCTCGGGCTGAATCCGAGACGTGCCGCTAGACAGTAATAGGTAGCAGGATGGACGAGTGATGTCAGCATCATCACTCCCGGACTGGCCAAGCCCGTAAGACTGATCAGAACAGGTATCGAACTGTTGAGTTACAAGTCGGTTTCACCTTTGATTTCCTCATACCCCCAAGTTATGTATGTCAGGTCAGGTATTCAGTAATCAACAACTAATGCCAACACAGGATCAGGTAAAAGCAGGTTTGTCTGGATAGACAACGGGAATGGTCCATGAGGACCCCAAGTCAGGTTGTTGGCATTAGGCATGAGATCAGGTAACAAGTCAGGTCAATGTGTAATGCAATCGAATGTGTGCTCATAACAGGTATAGAAGCGAATAAGGAACAACAGCAGGAAATAAAGTAAATAACAATAACAGTTCATTTAATCACAATGGTCCTTTGTATTATCTTATTAACAGGTTCGAGCACCCTTGGGGTGCAATAATCACAGGGTAGTGCAATATTAATAACAGAAAGTAATGAAGATATATGTGTACGGCTATCGTCCTTTAAATAGCAACATGATTAACCGGTAGTTTTGTTATTAGGGTTACAGTGGCATAATACGGTTTAGGTTGCAGTATCATGATATAAATCGTAATTCGTCCAATCGAGAAAAGTAACTATACTAGTTAATATTTGCAAGTTTTATGAGTCAATCATAGTTAATTGGTATAGCATAGCATGTAGCAAGTAATACTTGCCTCGACGGGTCGCGAGCGGGAAAGCGGAACTGCTCATGCCTGCGGATACGTCGCGATGTGTGCCCTGTACACGGAACGGATCCAAATCACGCACAGCGTGATCACACGGGTCAGGTATGCTTGCTGGGTTGTCGGGATCGTCGACGATACGCCGGTTTCCGGTGAACTGGATGCAGCTAGAACACAACGAAGGATACCCGAAAACGCAGAACGAAGCAAGACGGAAACTTGAAAGCCCGGCTAGGGAATCTAGACTCTGTTAGCCTGTCTCGGTGTTAAAGCTGTGATGATGGAGACGAGATTGGCTGATGTGGGTGCGTCGCCTCATCGCTAACGACCAAAGAGCAGCCCCCCTTGCGCTGTAAGACTAGGTTATGGCAGTGGGTTCTTGCTGGCCCGATATCGACGACGAGATCTTGATTGACGTTTGGAAGAGAAACTCGGGTTCAAGGTTGCAGTTGCCGGCGGTATGGGTTTGCAAGGGAGCGGCTACAGGTTAGGGTTGCAGCGTGTTGACGGCGATGATGAAGGGAGGGCGTTGCGTTACCAGTGAGGTCGGGATCGAGAGGAGATGTGTTCAGCAATGGGTTCGACATTGGCTTGGGATCGTTGATGGCCGGAGTTGGGTAGGTGGCCACAGCGGGTGTTCAGGGTGCAGGGAAAGCTCGGTCGTTTGGGGTGAGGTGATGGTGGTGGCGCTGGTGGTGCCAAGAGGTCGGGGGAGGAAGAGGAGATGGTGAGGTTATGATGGGTTGCTCAGGGTATGGATGTAGGCGATGGGCAGGATGGCGACGACAACGAGAAGTCGATGTTGGGTGATGGGTTTAAGGAAATAAATATGGAGACGATCAAGGATGGTGACGAGGCGGTGGAAGTGATGAGGTCGGCGATGATGGAAGGAGATGATGCGAGTAGGGTTTGAGGAGTGCGGGGATTGCAGGGGTGCTCGTGGCGAGGTTTGCATGAACTAACAGAAGAAGAAGAGAGAGAAGGAGACGACGCAGAAGGAAGGTGATCGTAAGCGCGAAGGAGGTGCTGGGACTCTCGTGCACAGGAGCCGCGATAGGAGAGAGAAAACGCAGGAGGAGAAATAAAATTGTCTCGTTGTGGGGAAAAGAAAGAGAAGGGGGAGAGAGAGAAGGAAGAGAGAGAGAGAGAGATTTATAGAGAAGGAGAGAGGGATGGAGAGAGAGAGATTATAGGAAGAGAGAGAGACAGAGAAGAGAGAGATAGAAAGGGTGAGGCGGGGCCCACGAGGGATTTAGTCCCTCGTGATTGGCTGGGAAAGTGTAAAGGAAATTCTAAAATAAAATTTAAAAAGATTTAAGTCGTTATTTTAGTAACAGAATATATAATATAAGTTTTAGATTATCTTTAGTAAGGTTTTAGTATAATTAATTAAATGGGTATTCTGGCGCTAAATGGAACATTTCCAAATCGCGCCCGGGTTGCGCCCAAATATTTGAAATTCAAATAATAGGATTTTAAGCGGGTTCTAAATTTTAAAATTAGACGTCTTATGATTAAAATGCATGCCCCCAAGTCGGACACTTGCACGCACGCGTTGCCGTCCAAACTCGCCCGTTTCACCGAATGTGATGAAATCTCGATGCGCGGACGCTACCACGCGACAAGTGGTGACGAGTAGGCCAATATGGATATTTTTAATTTCATTTTAGGTGTTAAAATTTGTTATAGGCAAAAATGACTTAACCGGTTAAAATTTTGCAATAAGCACCAAACAAGCAGGATAATTGAAATGAGCAATGTCTAACACTCAACCAGTAACAGAAATAGTATTACTGGGCTCGGGTGTTACAATAGGAGCCAAGAGACACACAGAGAGGGAGAGATATAGAGAGAGGCAGAAAGGAATCGATATAAAAAAAAGGAGGAGAGCCTTGATACTTGGGAGAAATTTGGATCTTCTGCAAAAGAAAACCCTAGGTAAGAAAGAGAAGGCTTTTTGAAAGGAAAAGAGAATTTAATTCTCAACAGAGTTTAACTCTGATATAAAACAGAAGAACATAGTTCTCTCTTTGGTGGAGGATCTGTAAAGTGCACATCTCCCCTTGAGTTGAGAATTTAATTCTCAATGGGTTGAGGTCCTGCCATGCAGATCCAAAGCATAGAGAGGGAATGGAAGCTCGAGAATTTAATTCTCACAGAACTATAGGAATTTAATTCCTTTAAAATAAACAGAATCAGGGTTTAACCCTAGTCAAGAACTTAGTTCTGTTAAAATAACAGGAAGTTAATTCCCTTAAGAAAGGAGAAATTAGGGTTTCACCCTATGACAGAATCTCATTCCTCAGAATAATTCTCTAAAAAGAGAGTGGGAATTTAATTCCTTAAAACTTTTATTAGGGTTTAACCCTATGATAGAATTCAGTTCTTCACATATATGAGGAATTTAATTCCTTCAGAAAATTCAGAGTTCAACTCTATCTCAGAATATAAATCTTCAAAAGGAAATAGGAATTTTATTCCTCTAAAACTATTGTCAGGGTTCAACCCTACGAAGAATTTAATTCTTGAAAGGGATTAACAGATCTTCTAAAAAAAGAAACATACATAGAGGCAGGGTCACGTGTCACCATGTGACCCTCGAAATGATCCACAGAAAAGGCCCTTTTGAGGCAGTGCCTCACGTGACCCACGTGACCCTTGGCAGAGGCTTTAACATACAAGCATTTAAATGCCCGTCACGTGATGGCACGTGATGCTCCAAAAGATGCGATATTCTCAGCAGAACAAATGAAGGGAGGGCGCCCTCACGTGTTACCACGTGACCCCTCTTGCCTTAGTGTTTAACACTAAATTGGAACCCCTGAATCCAGTGTTAAAACACTGTTTGGCCTTAGTGTTCAACACTAATCAAAGAACTTTATTTGCAGTGTTTAACACTGAATTTCTTAGTGTTCAACACTAATTTGAAGCCTCTGCTGCTAGTGTTTGACACTGATTTGCTTTAGTGTTTAACACTAATTTGGACCCCCTGTTGCTGGTGTTTAACACCAACTGTCTTTTAGTGTTAAAACAATAACTTGATCCCAGTGATCAACATTGTTGAATTAACGTTAGCCCAATTGGCTAAATGGCCAGAGACAAAGCCTCTTCTTCAATGGACCAACAGAAAGCCAATATTCCAAATATGATTGGACTTAGCCCAAGATGGCCATAAGTCCTCAATTCAGACTTAACTGGGCTAATGGGCTCATAACATAATTAATTGGTCTTGATCCCAAATTGGGCCAACGACTATTTAACCCACCCCGGTTCAAGGGTACATCTCTTCACTCCTTTGATACTTGGCGTTGTAATCCCTCAACGTCTTCAAAGAGGTGACGGGTCCCGATGACCACACATCGATACGGACTGTGGGGTCCTTAAACCCATGGACTATGAGATCCTTAACCTTGAACGAGATGTCTTAAAACTAACAACGGACTGTGGGGTCCTTAAACCCATGGACTATGACGTCCTTAACCTTGACCAAGATGTCTTAAAACTAACAACGGACTGTGGGGTCCTTAAACCCATGGACTATGAGGTCCTTAACCTTGACCGCAATGTCTTAAAACTAACATTGGACCGCAATGTCCTTAAACTACCCATGGACCGCAATGTCCCTAAACAACCTACCGACCGCAACGTCACTAAACTAAACAACAGAGCCCCCTTTTATTGCTCTCTTGTCGGATCCAAACGATCCCGTTAAGTCGATCTTAGTCTAAAAACTAGACTAACGTATCCTTAACAAACGTTTAAGTTGATCTGAGGCTCAAATGAGGCTAACGTATCCTTAAACCCAAACCCCCAACCCAAATCTAAGATAATACGGATTTGGACTAGTCCACGCCCTACGGGCGACGACATAACTCAGTCTCCGTATACAATCCACGGGCAACAAAACCCAAAACAAACACACACGACATGAAGTGACCATCTGGAGAAGGAGAAAGTTGTTACCGCAGTGCGGTGGCATAATTAACTGCAGGGGCTTGCGCCTGCAGGGAAGAGCGTCCCCACAATCAAAAACCCCTCAGCGAGGGGGAATCTGACGAAGTCTGCTACATCGGCCGCATCCGTCTAAACCTTCGATACATGGTGCCATAAATCAACTTGGCATCTTCGGAGAGGTGGACGGATAGCACCAATTAGCATTTGCCCTCGAATTTCAGGCCCCAACGTCCCGGTCGCGTCTTTCGGCGGAGAACAGGCATATGCGCCGCCCCAAAGTATCCAAAGCTGCCGGCAGCTGTATGGGTATGGCGGCAATCGCAGGTTGAAGAAGACCCTCCGAAGTCCAATTGACAACCTCCACGGCATAGTTCACCGGAGGTGCATCTGCATACGAAATCGACGAGATCGGCTCCGACGGCGTCGCACAAGAGAAGCTTTGACGACATTTGATAATATGGTCATACCACCTATCCCACAGGTGAAGGTTTTTGTGTTCCGGGTCATAGTCTCTGATGAGCGCGAGAACCTCCCGATCCACAGGTGCCTCGGGGAATCCTCCCTCTGAACGAAAAAACGGGAAAGAGAGATCGGAAGACATGTCGCCTGCGAGAAAGGAAAGAATTCGATTGTCAGTACTATAATTTAATTTTAAAATTCTGACACTCGGCACTTTAAAATTTGTACCACGCTGCAATACAGTGGAAAGGGGACCAAAGGAGGACCCACAAAATCCAGATAACAATGCATCAATTAATAAAACAGCCTCATCATTGGATGAAACTGTTAATTAATGAAGAAATACTCAAGGAAATTCTCATTGAATGAGAAATCTCTCGGGAAAAGGAGAAAATCTCACTTTGAGAGCAAAGCTCTATGACAGAGTGACACTTGTCAAGCTCTGATCATGAAGGAATAAAATTCCTTAAAGAGCGTGGCTCTGTAATGATGATGGAAAAATCCATCAAGGATTAATTAAAATTAATTTTTGTGAATTAAAAATTCTGGGATCTTCAAGATCCATGAAAAACTCTTAAGAATTCTTCATCAAAGATCAAGAGATCCACATATTATCAAAGAGCAGAGCTCTGATTCATAGGCTAAGAAACCCCAAGAAAAGATCTCTTTAGATCTATGGGTTCATGAGAGCAAAGCTCTGTTGATGGAACCCTAAATGGGTTTTCTTTAGATCAAAGATCTATGAAGAGCAAGGCTCTGTAAAACCCTAATTTATTAAAAATTAAATTTTTTTAAACTTTACCTAAGTTTTGATAGAGTTCTGACTCTTGAAAATTTCTTAAACTGAAGAGCAATGCTCTGAATAAAAATTCTCAAGAAAGAAGATGGAAATCATTTAAGAGACCAAAGGTCCTATTTATAGGCACTGAACCGCCTCTTCAACTTCTGAGTTAATCCAAGGGCTCAGATGTTGCCACCGCTGCACTCACGTGTGCGCCACGTGAGCGCAATGGTGGGGGGGCATTTGTTTCCCCCAATCAGAGCAAAGCTCTGTTTTGAATTTCAAAATTCAAAAATTGAAGTAACGCTTCAGATTCTGCGCACTGCGCGCCACGTGTCAAACGCAGACGCGCTAGCGCCAGGTGCGCTGCGTCCTGGGCAGCGCACCCCCAATAAGAGCAAAGCACTGTTTTAAAATTCAAAATTTAAAAGTTGAGGCAACGCTTCAGATCCAGCGCCCTGCGCTGTTCGCCATGTGTCAAACACAGGTGCGCTAGCGCAGTTGCGCTGCGCTCTGCGCTGCGTGAACGCGGGTGCGCTAGCGCAGTTGCGCTGCGCTCTGCGCTGCACGCCACATGTCGAACGTAGATGCGCTGGCGCAAGGTGCGCCGGCGCTGGAATTAAAAATTCCCCACCGTTAGATCAAAAGATCTACTAATAATAAATTATTAATTAATCAGAACTAAAATTCTGTTATGGAAAGATCTTTCCAATCTTATTGAAACAAGAAGATTATCTTCTGTAAAACAGAAACCTTAGAATCAAAGATCCAACGGTGGAAAATATTCCCAAATCAATCAGAGAAAGATCTCTTAAACTGATTCAACAAATCATTTGGCCCTATATAAAGGCCCCTAGACTTCAAGTCTAAAATACACAGAAAGAGAGAGAAAACCCTCTGAAAACTTTGAGAAAAAGAAGAGCAAGCTCTTAGAAAAAAGGAGATCATTTCTTCATCTTCAAGGTAAAGAACTAGTTCTTGAACAACAGAGATGAAATCATCTCGTAAAAAGAAGAACCATTTTCTAAAAAGATTATAGATCTAAGAAAGAGCAAGGTCTTTAATAAAAAGAAAAAGATCAAAAGATCTAATCATACAAAAATATATATAAATATAAAAGAAGTATTTTACTTCATTGACAGATCTTTGATCTATAAAGGCAGCGCCTTTTTATAAATAAGAACTTTTATTCTTGAATCTTGAGGCAAAGCCTCCTTTAAAAAGAACATAAACTTGTTCTCTGATCATAAATTTGATCAAATGCGCTTTGCGCTATCGGAAATTGCCTTGCACTCATGAATTGCGCTCTTGCGCTCATTGGACCGGTGCTCAGCGCCAAAACCTACCACGTGTCAACCAAAGACACAATCTGCACTTTGCGCTTCTGAAACAGCGCACTACGCTCATGGGCTGGCTCTCAGCGCCAAGCGCGCCACGTGTCATTCACTGGCGCGCCAACAGACTAGCGCAAAGCGCTCATAAATTAAAAGTGCAATGCACTAATAAACTAGCGCTAAGCGCGACACGTGTCCTCTTCGTGTGCGCTACCTAACAGAAGCGCAATGCGCTCTTTAACTGGCGCAAAGCGCCTGGCGCGCCACGTGGCGCATTGTCAGAACACAATTTGTTCTGATGAAGACAAAATATGTCAGAACCAAATGCTTAGCATTATTAAAAGGGCCGAGCTCAAATAAAGGCTTAATAGCCAGAACAAAAAAAATGTTAAACATTTTATTTGGACTTAGCCCAATTCTGGCCATAAGTCCTCAACTTATCTTGAACTGAGCACATCTGCTCTTTCAACCAACTCACCTTGGTTCAAGGGTACATCTCTTCACTCCTTTGATAATTGTCGTTGTAATTCCTCAACGTCTTCAAAGAGGTGACGGGTCCCGACGACCACATATTTCACAGACTATGACGTCTCTAAACTACGGACTGTGGGGTCCTTAAACTCATGGACTATGATGTCCTTAACCTCGACTGTGATGTCTTTAAACTAACATTGGACTGTGGGGTTCTTAAACTCACGGACTATGATGTCCTTAACCTCGACTGCGATGTCTTTAAACTAACATTGGACTGTGGGGTCCTTAAACTCACGGACTATAATGTCCTTAACCTCGACCGTAATGTCTTAAAACTAACAGCGGACTGTGGGGTCCTTAAACTCACGGACTATGTGTTGGATATAGTGCCCTCAGAGTCAATTATTGGATCACAGGCACGTGATTGCAATGATTGAGGGAGGACCTATGCCGGTAGGACAGTCTTACTCGAGATGATAGTATGCTATCTGGTTTGCCTTTATCATCGTGTACTACTTCAGGTGACCTTATAGGTCACTATTACACGTTGATAGAACCCTTAGGATTCTTGCTTGACGGCCAGCAGTATGATGGCGATCATATACGTGGGAGCTGGGGTCTATAAGCACATCCTTAAAGTGGTCCCTAGTCGTGGGAGTTTTCGAGACAGGGCATCGATACTCTATAGTAGACTGGTGTATACAGTCGAGACCCCGACGAGGGGCGGTGGCCGGTCTCACAAGCCACTGGTGTCAGTTGGTTCACCTAAGATGTATACAGGTGCTCATTGGGTTATGAGTACACCGGACATGACTCGCCGGGAATATGCTAGTTGGTATTATACCTGACGTCAGATAGCAGTTCCCTGGTGATATGTGTACAGGTTAGTTCATCGACCTGAGATCGTCATTTGTCTTGTGTGAGTTCCCACCTTGCTTTGATTAATATCCTACCACAGCTCAAAGGATTCGTGAAAACAGGTTTTAGTTGGGTACAGTCCCGAGCCACATGGAGGCAGTGAGCGGATCGGCAGGGGTTCGTCTCTCCCGGTATTCGAGGTGAGATCGCGCTGTGTCTAGGAGAGCCATTATACGAAGTCCTTGGCCAAGACAGGAGATTTACTGGTAGGTATTCCAGTAGTATCTCAGGGTGTTCTGGGCTACACTCCGACACGACTTGTACCTCTTTTGGGGGTCTGACTTTTACCAACCCCCTAGGCCCGCCATGCGATGCTCATAGACGAACGGACCGGACTGCATGGATATTGTCACTGACAGGCTCAGTAGGGTGTCAGGATGAGTTCTCTCATCGACCTCCCTTTTGGTCAATACCCGGTAGCTCGTTACGTACGGCTAATACCTATGACGTGCTAGTGGTTAAATCCACAGCCAAAGTATTAACGAGTCTTTAGAGTCCCCCACAGACAGTTTCTCAAGTTTCGGGCGAAACGTTGTAGAGGCCGTATGATATATGGCAGGGTTCGATCATATACTTGCGGTAGTGCACGGATCATGATCGGGCGGATCATACTAGTGGGCTTTGGTTTAAGCCGGATCCTAGTATTAGATTTGTTGGATTACTTTAGTCTCATCGCATTCGCATTCAGTCGGAATGCGGATGCAGGTATGTATATACAGGTGAGGGGTATTCTTGTGATCCGTCATGAGTTTACTTTAGATGTTGCCATTCTCTTTTTGGATTAAACATTTTAGTTTAAATGTTTAGTGGAGGAAAATGTGAGTGCATGTTTTGTCTTTTTGCATCATTTCATGTCACATTCATTTGGTGACTCATGGTCTTGGTTTGGGTGATAATCAAATGTGACATGGATTGATTTTATGCCTAATTATGATTATGGGGGATAATATGGAGAGAGAGGGCAGCCAAGTATTGGCTTGGGGATTATTCTTTTGGGATGATATATATATCTCTCTCTCACAAATTATCCAACACAACATAATAAGCAAAAAGTTCTTCTTCTTCTTTAATCTTGTGCTCACCTCTTCCTCCAATGGAAATACCTTCAACCTCCATCCAAATCAATGGATGCAAGAGACAAAGTGATCACAAACATTCTCTACAACACCTTGGACACGTCGGCTAGCACACTTCGTGCCCGAGTTGCTTCGGACGAAGCGGGAGCCCATAAAAAGAATCGATGATGTGGTGCCCTTCCGACGAGGAGATCGAGACCGGAGATTCCGCGAGGAGCTTGGGATGGTGGCCAAAGACCGAAGGACACGGATCGATCGGTATAGCTTTGTATCCCTTCTCTAGTTGCTAGTTTATAGGTTAATGGTTCGATCCAGGTTTTAAGCATACGATAGCGCCGGTTTTCAAGTCAAGAAAAATTTTCGTTTCCGCATTTTGGCCTCGTACAGACGGCCGGGGCGCTACCGTTGACTTACACTATGATGTTCTTAACCTCGACCGTGATGTCTTTAAACTAACATTGGACCGAGATGTCCTTAAACTAACAATGGACCACCATGTCCTTAAACTGGTAATCGACTGCAATGTCCCTAAGCTTAACAATATAGTCCAAATGCTCTTTTGTTGGATCTAAACGATCCCGTTAAGATTGATCTCGGTCTAAAATTAGACTGACGTGTCCTTAACAAACGTTGAGTTGATCTTAGTCTAAAATTAGACTAACGTATCCTTAACAAACGTTTAAGTTGATCTTAGTCTAAAATAAGACTAATGTATTCTTAAACACAACCCCAAACCCAAATCTAAGAAGATACGGATTTGGACTAATCCACGCCCTACGGGCGACAATATAAATTAGTCTCCGTATACAATCCACGAGCAACCACAAATAAAACAAACATACACGACACGAAGTGACCATCTGGAGAAGAAGAAAGTTGTTACCGCGATGCAGTAGTGTAATTAACTGCAGGGGCTTGCGCCTGTAGGGAAGAGCGTCCCCACAATCAAAACCCCTCAAACGAGGGGGAATCTGACGAGTCTGCTACATCGGCCGCATCCGTTTAAACCTTCGATATGTGGTGCCATATATCAACTTAGCATCTTCGGAGAGGTGGACGGATAGCACCAATTAGCATCTGCCCCTAGATTGCGGCAAGACGTTCGTCTTCCCGGTTTCCGGCGGTAAACAGACATTCTTCCGTAAGATGAGATGGATCAAAATAGCATCCACAGACAGTTTTGGGGAGTGACATCTGATTTAGGGAGGCTGCTAAAAATTTATATTCCATAGTTTCGAGTTTCTTTTGCATTGCTGCAATTTCAGCTCTAACTCCTATGGAAATATCAATTTGGTGAATGCCACCCCTGGACGATGACTGGTTTACACTCTCCCACTGTAAAGATTTTTCAGCGAAATCTTCTAAGAATCTCCAGGCTTCACCATCATCTTTAGTCATGAAAGTGCCTTGACACATGGATTCAAGGTTCTGTTTTGTTGTTGGATTAATGCCCTCATATATGATTCTGCACAGATCCCATCTAGGAATTCCGTGATGTGGACATTGAACTAACAGATCCTTGAAGCGTTCAAAACAATTCGAGAATGGTTCATTTGGAAGCTGGGTAAATTGATTTATTTCGCTACGGACTCGAGCTGTTTTATGATTGGGATAGAATTTCTTAAGGAAAGCTGCGATGAATTCATCCCGGTTCGAAATAGAATGTGCGGCTGTGTTATAAAGCCACTTCTCGGCTATATCGCACAGAGTAAATGGGAGAAGACGTAAACGCATAGCATCCACAGAAAACTGTGAAGTACCCAACATAGCGCATACATTTTCAAATTTGGTAATAAAGACATATCCATCTTCAGACTCGAGACCGTGATATTTGGGTAGAAGATTGATGTATTGTGGTTTGATTTCAAAGTTGTCCCTATTGGCTGGTGGAATGGTGAGACAGGTCGAAAGAGGACCTCGTATAGGGTAACATCTCTCTTGGAGAGAGATGCGGGGTGGATTCTGCGCACCTACGGACGGTGGCAGAGTAGTGTTAAAGAAGTTCGATGGAGAATTGTCCATCGAAGTGGGTGTGGTAGGGGATAAAGAAAAAGTAGATGTAGAATTACCGACTTCGGAATCGATAGGAGGAACGCGGACAAGACAGGCACTAGAATCCCGTGTCCAGCCGAGCATGCACTAAATGATTTAGCACACGTGGCAGCATTAAGTGATAATTAAGGAAAAGATGAGTTGGTGTTTGTTTGGAAAAATATGGATTTTTTAAAAATGCAGACAAACAATGCACAAGCAACCCTAATCTAATGGTCACCTAGGTCAAGTCTCTAGACCGCTCCTAAACTTCCAAAAGACAGGTCGCAAGATAGATCATCTACTGCCTCTTTGGCCCTTCTGTGGCCAGGTAAGTGCTAGGTAAGTAGGAGGTTCTCCACTACGTAAGTAGTGGGCCTAATTAAGTAACCACTTGCCTTAGACATACTTGCCTTAGACACCACAAAAGAAACGCGGATAAGCAATAGATTACCCACGACCTTCTTCTGTCCTAAGTGAGCGCGACGGTCCGTAGAGTCATGTCTAGATATTTTTTAGTTAATGAGGGTAATGCGGATGCAATTTTGTGATTTTTGGGGTTTAGGAAGGGTAATGAACTCCCCACCTAATCTGAATTTGGTCTTTGCCTCTTAATTTCCGTATTAAAAATGCAAACAATAAAGATCAAACACGCAACAATTTTTCTTTTTGCGGCGCTGCGAATTTTTGCAAAGAAACCTACAGAAATTGGTTAATGGACAGAGCGGGGAGGAGATAAGAAAGTAAGAAGTATACCTGAAAAGTTTAGAACAGTGAACCCCTAGTCTCGCCGCGGAACCGCCGCGAAAAGCACTATATTGCCGTGGAAACGCGGTGGTATGATGAGATCTCTGCACAAAATTTCTTGCAGATGCTCCTGTTCACTCACTGAACTCCCTGAAATGATCTGAATATTTTTCCTCTCGCTCCACAGATTTCAGATCTCCTTACAACAAATCACAACAAATCGTTAAGCGCTTGTGCGAATTTTGATCTAAAAATTCTGATGGAATAATAAATTTTTCAACTCAAATTTCAAAAACGAACAAATTAGCACACGATCCCCGGCAACGGCGCCATTTGATTGATAATCGATTTCCGTGTCGTGTTTTGAAAAGTGTAAAGATCGCAACCAAAGAAATTTGTAAACCGCAATCAATAACGGTGTCTATTGTAGATTCTTCGGTGAATGCGGATCGTCCACAGGGAAAGTGGATCGATCTTGTTTTAGTCGAGTTGAAAATTAAAAGAATAAAGGAAAATTGATTCAAGATTTAGGAAATTTTAGTTTCAAGAATCATCGGAAACTAGATCTAAAATCAAGAATTAATAAAGTTCAAGATGATATCCAAATCGAATGAATTTTCAAGATTTGTAAAGAGGCTTGTAGGAATCGATCCAATCGATAGTGATGACGAAGAATTATGATTACAAATTCTTATCTATTGATGATTTGTTGCTAGATCGATGACGATCAACGAGGATTAGGGATCTATTGAAGAAACTAGGGTTTCTCCATTATCATCCCTTGTCCTTTCGTAGATTAGCATTAAAATTCTAGCCTCTAGGGAATTCAATCATCGATCGTTGATCTCTAATTTAGAGCGAAAATATTCAATAAAGCATCTCATTCAAAACTAGGTCGTCGTTGATTCAATTTTCTAAAGTTTACAAAACTCATAAGACTTAAGAATCGTTCAAGAATTTAATCATCATCATCATCTACCTATTTTCTCAATTCCTCCACAAGCGGAGTTTTCACTCAAACATCATGAAAAAGAAAACAATCAAGAATTGGTAACTCATCATAATGCTCAAATGTAAAGAAAAGCAAGATCAAGAATTTTCACCTTTATTATTCGATGTTTCGTTACAAATCACTCAAAGACTACAAGAATTGAGGAGAGAACTCGATCGTCGAACTACCTTCGCATCGTCTTCTTGAGTCGTGGATCGTCGTGGATCACTTGCTCGGATGAAGATCGGCGTTGCTTCAAAAGGCTTATTGGATGCTTGCTTGATTTGGTACTCGATGATCTTGATTTGGATCAAATTGTGTCACTCAATTTATGTGGAATTTGATTTGGATCTCACTAGAATTTTACCCTAAAATGATGAACAACCTTTGTAATGAGGCCTTGGGTCCCTTTTTATAATTTTCTCATTTAGCTTCGCCTAGAAGCTTGATCTAGCTTCCTTTAGAAGCTAAGCTAACTTTAGCTTCCCTTATAAGCTTGGTAGTTAAGAAGAAACTTCTAGATTGAGTTAGTTATTTAGCTTACAAGAGAAGCTTGGTTGTTATGAGAAGAAGCTTCGAGATTAAGGTAGTTAGCTAGCTTGTTTGAGAAGCTTGGTAGGTATTAGGCTTGTACAGGAAGCTTAGCTGTTAGAAAGGAAGCTTCTGGAGATCTCTGGAGACTGAAGTGTCTTGAAGAAGTTTGGCTATTGAAAGGAGACCCCGGAAATAGTATTCTGCCGATGATGACTTAACGCGGCCGCGGATCCGCGGCGGATCGGCCCATTCGGACTCGGATCCGCGGCCGTTTGGAGGGCTTGGTGCATGGAATCTTCAGGGTACTCTTGTGTTGGCTTTAGGGTTGTTTCCTAATGTCTGGAATCTTTTTATACTTTCTTGTTTACTGCCAGATCACAAGTCTTGGACTTGGTGTATTTTTATCAGCACTTTTATGATTCCGGCTCTCTACCTGGAGAATTTCCTGCACACAATCTTGAGACAAGTGTTGAGATATACAAAGACCATGCATGCAATAATAAACACACAATTTTCCTCAAAATGCCGGTTATAATGTATAACACATGTTATTTGGTATTTTACAGACAAATTGCTAATATGTGCTATATTTATACCAAATATCTTTAGATGATTACAAATGGTAGGGAAATTGATATGTTAAAAATGCAATATTTTCGACCGATCAGTCTGTGGCAGGGAGCGGCTTCGGTTCCGCTCTATCAGATTTCTTAGGTCATCGGGTGATGTCCTTCTCGAGTAGCCTTGACGCGAGCTGTTTGCATAGTCCCGGCGAGGGAGAGGGCGTCGGTCGGGCCTAGAAGCAGGCGAGCTGACCGACACCTTCTCAGGTGGCACGGGAGCATGGTGGGAATTGCGGCGATGGTCTCTTTCCTGAGACCGCGGCGTAAAGTCGTGCGGCACCCAGCGGGTCATTGAATCGGTCACTGTGTAAGAGCCGCGGTTGCCAGAGTCGGCACGCCGGTGTTCGAGGGTGTTGAGAGGAGTAATGTTATCTGCTCTTCTGCCGACGTTGTGATCCATGGGAGGGGGAACTGCGATCTGGGGGGATGGGCCTGCTGCTTGAACGCGGATGAGCACGTCCACCATCGATGTGAGTCTGTCGATCCGGGCGGATAAGACGACGAAGGCATTGGGAGGAGGAGACGAGCCGCTCCCGCCTCCGTTATGGGGAAGACGATGACTTGTACTGGGATCGTCATGGTTCTCGCTCTACATTAGGTCGAAGGTGGAAGATCAACTTTGATGGGACAACCCCGAAACTTGAGAAACTGTCTTTGGGGGACTCTAAAGACTCGTCAATACTTTGGCTGTGGATTTAACCACTAGCACGTCAGAGGTATTAGTCATACGTAACGGGCTACTAAGTATTGACCAAAAGGGAGGTCGATGAGAGAACTCATCCTGACACCCTACTGGCCTGTCAGTGACAATATCCGTACAGTCCGGTCCGTTCATCTATGAGCATCGCATGACGGGCCTAGGGGGTTGGTAAAAGTCAGGCCCCCAAAAGCGGTACAAGTCATGTCGGAGTGTAGCCCAGAACACCCTGAGATACCACTGGAATACCTACCAGTAAATCTCCTGCCTCGGCCGAGGGCTTTGTGTAATGGCTCTCCTAGACACAGTGCGATCTCACCCCCAATACCGGGAGAGACGAAACCCCTGCCGATCCGCTCACTACCTCCATGTGGCTCGGGACTGTACCCAACTAAAACCTGTTTGCACGACTCCTTTGAGCCGTGGTAAGGTAGTAATCAAAGTACAGTGGAAACTCACACGAGACAAATGACGATCTCAGGTCGATGAACTAACCAGTACACATGTCACCAGGGAACTGCTATCTGACGTCTGGTATAATCCCAACTAGCATGTTCCCGACGAATCCTGTTCGATGTACTCATAACCCAATGAGCACCTGTATACATCTTAGGTGAACCAACTGACACCAGTGGCTTGTGAGACCGGCCACCGCCCCTCGTCGGGGTCTCGACTGTATACACTAGTCTACTCCGGAGTATCGATGCCCTGTCTCGAAACTCCCTCGACTAGGGACCACTTTTAAGGATGTGCTTATGGACTACCCAACTCTCACGTATATGATCGCCATCATACTGTTGGTAGTCAAGCAGGATCCTAAGGGCTCTAGCAACGTGTAATAGTGAACATGTCACCTAAAGATGTACACGACTGATAAAGACAAACCATAGTAGCATACTATTCTCTATATCAACGTGTAATAGTGAACTACAATGTCACCTAAAGCATGTACACGATGACAAAGACAAACCAGATAGTATACAAACCTCTCGAGTAAGACCGTCCTACCGGTATAGGCCCTCCCTCAATCATTGCAATCACGTGCCTGTGATCCAATAATTGACTCCGAGGGCACTATATCCAACAATCTCCCACTAGCACTTAAGGCTAGTTATTGCGATGTCGCAAACTCACAGCCCGTGTGATACCAAACACCCAACTCTTCTGCCAATCAGTCTCACAAAACCCGTTTGCGAAACTAGTGTGTTGGAGGAATAGCCTCAGCTAGTGGATCAGCCCTGATGTTTCTTTCTATGTCTCTCTTTATCTCAAGTTCGTGGAGAAACCTATCTCCCAAAATAAGCAATACCTGTCTTAGAATATGTATGGATATTTGATGGGACCTAGTTCATAAATGAACTCCAAATCCAAACTTTTTAGACTGTATCGTCAACTGAACTTAATCAGTATCCTGCGTAATGCCTTCCTCAGTGTCCGCTTGGATCACCAGTCCAAAACACTGCCCCTCGTCAGAGGGAAAACTATAACTCTGACAGTCACTCTGTCATCCAGGTCATCTTGGAAGCCTGGAATGATAACTATCTCCTAAAAGAGGTTGTTGTTATCATATCCCTAGAACATCCACTTATGTTCTAAAACTGCTTCCGAATGTTTTTCCAGGATTGGATCAATATCAACTTATTGCGTCTACTACAAAAACAATATCTGGTGTGGTACTTGACATCTCATAATTGACTCAATTGCCTAAGCAAGTGATCTGCCAATCATGCACTTCCCTCTCCCCTTTAGTCTGTAAGACACCTTTAGAGAGGATGACTCCATCACCTGCCGGTACACTACCGTGCCAGGAGTCGTCCATTCTAAATACCTTTAGAATGCTGTCTAAGTACCCAGATTGGGAAACTACCCAAATCTAGATCTAAAACGATAGATCTAGTAACATAATATCAGATATAATATCCATATCCTATGTGGAGAAACCGCTGTGTGACAACCAAAATATAACCGATTGTAGTATAGGAATATCACTTCCTACTCTGTGTATGTTATCCAAATATCAGGACATCACACCCTACTACCTTCTTAACAGATCCATCCCCTATTCTGATGAAGTCAAAACTTATGACTGTCACATCAGAAATAGATGATATATCTCCACTATTTCTGCTTTAGTCTATAAATAGACATAAGCCACTTGTCCACTATGCTTCCGCTGCTTCCACTGACTACGACAACCCTCTGGCAGAATAATATACACGTCCACTTCTAAAGCCAGTTTAGAACGACGCTATACTCATCCTCCTGCCGGGTCTCACGGTCTGGAACAACAGCAATGGCAAGTCTGGGTAAACAAGAACCTCCCTGTCACCGTCTCCGAGCATACCGAAGTACCTCTCGAGTGCCTGAGGCTACCCACCATATCTGCGGAGTGGCCAAATGGAATGTCAAACCAGATTAATCTTTAGGTTCTTATCAAATTTTCAGTAATCGTTTGCGGTTCTGGAATTACTTCCAGTTCTACCATACTCCCACTACTGTTTTCTGAAAAAAATCCATTTTACTAAAACTGTGGCGAGTCAAGAACAATATCACTGTTGATCTTCCAGATGGTAGAAAGTCAACCCTCGTCATAGCTCGGGTCAACCCACAAACAGCCATTACAGAAACGTGCCTTGAGTTATCCAGAGTCTGGTTTTAAGCATAAGCCGGACAACTCCCCGTACCTTAACATTGTTAAGACATGAACTATTCTATATCCAATATAGAAACAGAGACACTGATTTAATTTGGAATCAGATTCAAATCATGCAGCTGTCTCTAGTGCATGTCAACTAAATGGAGAGAGGCCGATCAGCATTACTCAACTTAGGAGTGCTTCCAATTATGAGTAACCTGAAAGAGAAGCAAGTTCTCTTAATCATTACTATTAACTGAATACCATACACAAGTATCTACATCTTCAATCACCTTGAAGAATCCTGATACTTGCAATACCTGGTTCTCTACTTTATCCATATACCTATAACTTCTCAAAATATAGACCTTGCATTTCTACGAAACACATGTCTAAGAACTAGAGAAGTCACAAGTAAACAGAATATAGTACGAGTACCAACCCTTCTGTCCTAATGGACGCTGGACAACATACAATACTCTGTATAAGTCCCCTGAGTCTAATAACTCAATCCCTGTGTGTCGTAGGTTGAAAATTGTACTTATGGTTAAGAAGAATTACACCGCTGTTGAATACTCCTTACCTAACCATCCACTGATATAGGTAAATGTCATAGACATAATTTCAAAAGGTTATATCTCACTCTATAAAAATAGACGTACAGATATGTCAATTTGAAATTGGTGCATAACAACGGATATTCAAAACCAAATATTTGTCGTTCGGAAAACAACCCAGGTGATTTCCTCAAATATCACCAATTACAACGAATCCCGATATAATGAGGACAATCACCTAATTCCCAATAACTTACTCCCACTCATCATCTGTAAAACCATACAGATGTGAGAATCAAACCTGTTAAATACATACCCTGGAGTAAGGACCAATTGGGAAATCAGTTTTCTATTAATAATACACAGTGAAACTGAAACATGGATATGTTTCGAAGGGGTATCCGGGTATTCCTAGTAATGCCCCTTCCATTATCCAGATTCACAACTGTAACCGTATGTTACTTTGCCATCTCTCCAAATCCCTTTATATGTCTTTAGTCATTATCTTCTGTACACCCCTTTAGGCCAAAATGGTTTTCTTCCTTCCCTACCGTTCGGCACCAGCCTATGGTTTGGAAGAAGACTATCCAATAAGCATAATGGGTGTACTGTCCCAATCCTAGGGGCACTCGTAACCTGAGAGAAGGTGAAGATAAAAGACAACTGAATAAACCGTATTCCTTAGTTCTCCTGAACCAGAATCCATCCCCGAACTGGAACATGTCCCTTCGAGTTCGTATATAACCATACGATGGAGTATCCAAATAACTGTGGATCTTCGTAGCGATACGGAGTGTTCTGGAGAAATACAAAGGTGAAGTAGGATTGGCGAAGAAATACTTGGTCTGGTTGTGAATAGCAGTCGCAATTTACTTTGCCCTCTTACTAATCCCTTTATTTGTCTTAACTTATTACCTTCTGTACACCATCGTTAGGCTAAATGGTTTTCTTCCTTCCCTACCGTTCGGCGCCTGCCTATGGTTTGGAAGAAGACTATCCAATAAGTGTAATAGGTGTACCGTTCTTAATCCAAGGAGCACTCGCAACCTGAGAGAAGGTAAGTGGAAAAGACAACATAATAGTCCTATTCGTTTTCTCCAGAACCGGAAACCATTCTCGAATCTGGAACAAGTTCCTTCGAGTTCGTATATAACCATACGATGGTTTTATCCAATGGAAGTGGATGTTCGTAGTAATACGGGGTGTTCTGGAGAAAAGGGTAAAAGTAGGAGTGGCAATGAGGTAAGCAACTCTAACAATCCAAAAGCCAGTGTTTAAGAAGGTTCGGTTAATCTTGGTCACTGAGTCATAGTCAAGGGTCGGGTCATGGTCGCTGCCAAGAGAGAGAGAAAAGAATCACTCTGCGTGCACTCTAACCTAGATCAGAATGGTTATCAATTTATCTAACCAGGAAACCTCCCACTGTAACCTCAAATTCTCCTCTAAATCTGGAAGAAGAATTAGTCGAGATCACCCGAAGAGTAAACCAACTCATCAGTGGGAATCGGGATCCAACTATCATCGCATGATAACGTGACGGAATCCACTCACGTTATCACACTGCAGAAGGTATGCGCATGCCTGGCAAGTTTCAGTTTCTTTAGAAACTCCCGATGTGATTTTTACCCCTAAGATCAAAGTGACCTTGACACAGTCAACAAATCAAAGAGTCCTAGTCAAGTTCAACCCGTCATCATCCTGGATTGCATTAAACCCACCCGTACGAGCCCCTGACACAGTCAACAAGGACGCACGACTGTCCTAACCAATCCCATTAATATGCCACAAACAAACACTACTTAGCTACCGCACACTACGCCTTGACACAGTCAACAAACGCAGCATGAATACTAAGTAATACTTGTAAGAAATGACAGAGGGCTACGTCTAGTTTTTGGCGAAAAACTTTTAACGTAATGAACTTGATATCGTTGAAGGAACTGCATAGCTTTTTATAAAAATATAGTGGCGAAAACCTTTGCTAAAGAGGTCACTCCCGGTGAAGGGATCTCGGCTATTTCCCCGTAGAATGAGGTGCAGGATATTCCAACTAAATACCACGATGCAAAGCAAAAGTCAATCGGTTATAGTGAAGTTATTACCCTGACGCAAACTTCTGTCCAAGGGGTCACTCCCGGTGAAGGGATCTCGGCCCTTGCCTCGTCGACTGAGGTGCTGGATATTCATAACCGAATACCACTGTGCAAAACAAAAGAGAACGTCCTTACAATAACAGCTTTTTGAAAAATGTTCCAACAACATCAGAATAGGTTTGTTTAGCTTGCATTGATCCGAACCAATGCAGTCCCATCAATTGATCACACCACAAAAGAACGAAAATACGATGTATGTATATGCCATCCGCATTCGCCACTGGGTCCCGTCATCACCCGTTAGGTTACTTAACTAACGACAAAGCGGGGACTGGACTAGAGCGGGTGCAAAACATATACAACATCTACTAGTACATATATCAATATATAATAATCGCTCATGACGTGATAAATGCAACATCACAGAAATGTAATAAACATCACAGAACAATACAGATATCTGGGATCCCCGGGTTTCATAGAGCCGCTACTAAAACCCGACGTTCCCCTGGTCGTGTGGATAGCCTGTGCAATGAAATCCTAGACCCCTACGGGCGCGGCAAGTTACCCGCCAAAACCTGAAGCGAGACAGCCCCCTTCATCAACATGAATGGACCACCCAGCACTTCACGGAATCCGGTAACTTGGGCACCCCTCCTTGGGTCAACCTGTACCCCCTACGAGTGCGGCGAATAGCCCGCCAATTCTAGAGTGAAGCCCCATCCGTCTCAAAGCCATGAGATGCGGGCCTGTTGCCCTCTAGAACCCGGCTATCCGTGCACCCCACCGCGGGGTAATTCTAGTACAGAAAGTAAAATATACAACGGGTACATCGACCTCAGCCCAGTCGTGCCCCAAAAGAATAATATACAAACAGGCAGTGACCGCAGTCCACATGTCGGACGCTCGCCCCGCAATATCAAATGTACATAAATAACCAAACTGTACTAACATTGCATCCAGGCTATCCACCACGACAAATCCGCAACATCACAGCACAACATAGAACATCAACGTGAATGTCACGTTCGCAAATCCGTCTAAAAGTGGTATAGCAATTAGACAGGATTTACCGATCAAATGACATTCACGGTCGCAGATATAATGTAAATACTGTGAACTAACATATTTTAAAAATTTCGATCGACAAAGTTTCCCGAAGTGGGCCCCAAGCACAATACCCAGTACTCAGACAAATCTGGGCCCAAACAAAAATTACCAGAAACCCCATTTCCATGTTATGAACCCCTGTAGAAAAAATGGCGCACTGTTGCTACAGTGCTGCCGCGAACCGCGGCTAAAACGAGGGTACGGCCGCGGTTCCGCCGCGCAACAGTGTCAACAGCTTACCAAATTTTGTCAGGTTTCATAAAAACGCCTGCACATATTTCTGCAATACACCAAATAATTTTTTGACAACTAAAAAATTTCGACAGAAACTGTCAAGTTGGAAATGCAGTTTTTGAAATTTTCGTCCGATCGAAGTTCTAAACACACTAGAGTAAGCTAGTAAAGGTTAAGGGCCTGGCTCTCATACCATGTAAGACTACGGTAGCGCCCCGTCCGTCTTTCCGAGGCCAATATGCGGAAACACAGAGTGTAGCTGGTGTTTGACTTGTCCTCGGCAAGGAGTTTTGCTGATCGACTTGTCCCTGGCACGGAGTATCGCTGTTCGACTTGTCCCCGGCACGGAGTGTCGCTGATCGACTTGTCCCCGGCACGGAGTGTCGCTGATGTTCGACTTTGTCATGACCCGAAATTTCGGAACATGACCGGCACTTAAGTTACGAAACGTTTCAAGGCGTCCGTAAAATAAGTAAGCCGAAACCCAGAAATCCAAACCAAAAGAAGTAGTAGAGTGTAGGAAAAACCATATGTGAATGAAACATAATATACAACGCCTAAAGGCGAGGATCACAACAGAAAAGGGAACTCCCAACCAGCATGAAATCCATAGAAATATAACACGCGACTCTACGGTCGAAAGAATAAACATCACCGGTCTCTATCTCAAATAAATACATGTTTTGGTTGATGGAACTTCTAGATACAACTGAATATATTATACAATGTATAATGATGGGTATGATACAAATAACCCACCTACTAGCAAGTCACCTGAAGAAGATGTGCCCGTAAAGCCGTGATGAAATCCGTACGGCAACACCTGCATGAAACTAGGGCACAACGGGGGTGAGTTGCCAACTCATGAGTAGAAAAAGATCTACGAACAGTAAATCGCATGTATGACGCAACCTAGGTCATACGATCATAATATATATAATCCTCAAATATATAATCAGCAATCTCTAACCATGTCTGGGGTAAATATCTAACCCAAGTGTAATCCCATATGTCCATGTCAGTGCATCAGGTAACAATGTATCATATGGATGATGTATGAATGCATGTACTGAAGAAAACGGCTATCATAATTTATGAGATTTCTGTATTTTTAAAATGAGGTATCATAATGAAATCAGCATAAACAGTGCCTAGTATCGGCACAAAACATAAGTCTCAGTATCTCGATATCTCTGTATCACAATCTCTGTACCTCAATGCCTCGAAATCTCAATGTCTCAATCACAAAATTTAGGGCGCCGTCAGTCCAGATCGGCCCCTACCATCCATCTCATGACTATGACGGTATCCTCCGGATATCCGACGTGTCAGGTAATATCACCAGTCGGTAGTGCTCCCTTGCACAGGCTCAACGCCATCATCTGCGATCTTCTTGCCCCGGGGTACCGCACCGGGCCCACCATGTACCCGAAATGGTTCATCCGCCTCCTCGAATCGGGTCTCGAAATCCATCAGCAAAACTCATGGTGGACGACTCGAACATCAAGGAAAAACCGCATTTATTTAAAAAGAGAGAAAGCAGTATATATATGTTTTGCGGTTTTCCTCCAAATCCAGAAAACATCATGGAAATCCGAATCATCAATAGTATGCAAACCATGAATATAAGCATGAGAATCCATGAATGCGGCATATAATGAACAATAGTATGCATGATGTGACGAGCAATAGCTAAAATGTCAAGCTGGCATATACGGCCATGCACTAATATCATGTCACTACTAGCTAACAAGCTAAATCAGGCAATAATATTCTCTAAGTGTACGTGACATGGCAATTACCGATGAAGATGTGTGTGCGACAGCAAATAAGTGTACGTGGTACATACGCATCATCGGTAATGGTGCTGGTGTCCTAGCAGCAGGATATCAATAATGACATATGAATCATAACAGTAGACGATGCAGAGCAACAATAATAATATGCGGGAGCTGAAATACTGAACACCATGATCGCTAAACTGCATCTAATGTCATAAAGGTCATATAGCTACACCACTACAAGGCTGAGCTGAAGCTAACAGTAGGTGAGGGAAACCGCCTAACCTCTGAGTCGATAAATAAATATAAGTATATATATATAGTCGGTGATCCGTCTCAATAATGTCACATCCGATAACATATCTCTATAATCAATTATTCCCAAATCAAGAGTGCGAATCAAACATCAATTTATGGCTCGTACGTAAATCCGTCGTACGGCATCCCCAAGTCTGGGTACGGGTCAATATCACATTTGTCATATTATTCATCTGGTATTCTCTTTATCAAATATCATTATCTGGGTACTGGCCTATGTCTAGTACAATGCTAACATCATCACTGTAGTTATGATTTGACTACTGATCGACAGTCTCGTATAAATCGATATCATCATCACATATCATCACAAAGAGTGTACCCCGCCCAAGGCGGCCTATCATAAATATCTTGTCATGTCATATCATATCATCTCGTATCATAATCACACGTCGATCATTATATATTTATGAATCACTATCCATATGGCAACATCATCCAAATACCTGCTAAAGCATCAAGACTTATCTCAAATACGAATTTTACCATATCACCGATATCATAACCTCGGATCAAATATCATCGACTCATCTCAATCCCATGAATCATCCTCAAATCTGTATGTGAGCACATGGTCTCATATCCATATGAACACATGACAATATAGAATCCCAAGACACATATGAGGTAAGGATGTATGCAAGTATGTATGTGTGTATAGGTATGTGTAGTGCACCCACTACCTAGGGTCCGCAATACTAAATCATCCAAGTCCACCAATTATCCATCCTAAACATCATTAATATCCCAAACAACAAAACAATAATTGTAGGTGTGTATACGCATCCGTACACATCACTACGAACTGCGGGGGTGCTATACGCCATCCACCCGATTTTTCCCCGTAGATATAAATCTACTCACCTTTCTTTAAGCGTGCCGGTGCCGATGTCGCCATTTGCATCTCCAACTCTTCGACGCCACGTGGGGTACCTACAAGGATATCACACGCTAAAACACATGAAAACCATGTCGGAAACCAAAATGGTGTACGCTATGCTCATAGGTCAAAACCTGTAGCCTTGCGTGCAAACACAGCCAATATCCATTGTCGTTGACGTCCAAACGCCACCCGACAGAAACGAATCATCGAATACAAAATTCCATACGAAAAAAAGTCGTAAATCATACGCCAACTCATGAAAATGAACCCAGATTTTACCCTAACAGGAAACAGTCAAAACTAGACATGCCGGGGGTCAATTTTACATGAAAAAGGGGTTGTGCACGCAAAACGAGGCAGTTTTACACTGCTCTGGCCGCAAATTGCTGCCAGGGGGATAAAATTTGCGGCCGGGGTTTTGAGAGGGTGGCTAGGGCTTTGGGTAGTGGTTCCAGGGTGCCTGCACAGCTCACTGCCAAGTCAATTTTTCCCTAGGAGGCCCCGGGTGAAAGCAGATCTCAGAAATGCCTCAAAATCGACAAAAACGCTAAAATACGCCAAGTCGAATAACTCTGGTAAATACTAGGAATCTGGGGTAATATTGGTTACAATGGTCTCAAAAACATCTAATAAGGTTATACTAACGATCAAAACCAACACTAGGTCAAGTTTCACTCAAATTTGCCTAAACTAGCACAATGTCATAAATAAAACAGTAACTTCAGCTATTTAACCGAAACTGAGCAAGGACCGAGTTGGGATGCGAGATTATACCTCCAGGGGGTCCTAGAATGTAGGAGAAGGGAAGATGAAGGAAGGAGGGGTATTGTGCTGCTGCTGGACTACTTCTGTTGCTCCTGAGGTTGCTGGTGCAGCTGATGCTGCTGCTGTTCTTCAACAGCAGTTTGTTGCTGTTGCTATAGTTTCAGCAGCTGCTGTTGTTGTGGTTGTTTGATGTTAGGGTGATGTTGTAGTATGAGGATGGTGTGGGTTTGTTTTGAAATGGAGTTGCTGCTTGCAACTCACTCTCTCTTTTGCTCTTCTTTCTCTTTTCTTTTTCTTTTTTTCTAAGTGTTGCAGGAGCAGCTGCAACACTTGAAGAATGGGGGGTATATATGGTGCATGTGAGGTGGTGTGATGATGTTGTGCTGTGGTTAAAGGCTGATGTTGCTGTCGTTTCACTAAAACCATGGGCTGAAATGCAGCAGTAGGTGTAGGGGAGGGGCTGATTGGTGGCTGAAGTCAGCCATTGTGGGCTGATGAGTCTTGATGGGGGGTGTTTGGTCAGCTATGGAGGCTGATAAGTCTTGATGGGGGTGGGTAAGTCAGCTAGGGGGCTGATAATGTTAAGGGTAGGCTGATGTAGATCAGCTATGGGGTCTGATGTAGCTGATTTGGGAGTGTGCAAGTCAGCCATTGTGGCTGAAGTTGGGCAGGAATTAGGCTGATGCAATGATGGTGTTGCTGTAGCTGATGTATTTTTTTGGAATGCTACAGTCTTTCCCCCTTAAAGAAATTCGGTCCCCGAATTTAAATTTAAACCTCCCAATTCTAAAACATTTTAAATAAATGTCCAAGTCAACGGGGCTCCGAAATCATCAATACATAAAAGGCATCATAGCGCAATACATGCGCATGAGTAACGAGCAGATAACTCGAAGTCAAAACTCCGTCAAGCATCCCGCAATCATCGGAGTCAAGGTGAAAACACGAATGCCAAATCAAAGCAAAACCAATACGCTATAAATCGGGACTATACATGTAAATATCGAATCTGTACATGTAAATATCTGAAGGAAATGCATGCCAAGTCTTTTAAAGTCGTTGTGCAATGCGCATAACACTGCACAGTGACGGACATCTCTTATAAGAAAATAACCATATACGTATATATCTTTTGTTTAATATGCACGATCCGCCGTTTTGAAAACAATTTAGAAGGGTTCCCTGTTTTAAACGTTTCGTGTCATATCGGACACGTATGTAAATAATGAAACTATAGCTTGCTTTTGGAATCCCTTTGAAATCTATCAATGCATGCAAAATATACCCAGGCACTGTCATCTGACCAGTCCTGCTCAGTACGAAAACAAATCACATCAACACAAAAAATGTACTGCTCCATAAGAAATCAGTCCCAAAATGTGCATATAAAAACCCTGTGCGTCCGGTGCGCACGGAAATCAAAATCCATACATGTGCCAAGCAGGTGCACAAAACGACATCAAGGTGCAACGGGTGTGCACGCAACATCTGTCATAGGCAACGTGTGTGCCTGACCGCAAAATCAGGTGCATCTGACATGCCCGAAAAATCTCGATTTAGTGCATCTGGTGTGCACTAAATCGCATCTCATAACCTGCGCCCAACATGCGCTGAAAATCCAAATCCAGTGCATCCATCATGCACGAAATCATGAAATCCAATATCAAGCACTGAACATGCGCAAAAATCCTGTCGGGTGCATAAAATGCACGAAACAAATATCGAGTATCACCCTCGAAATCGAAGTCCAGTGCATCCAAGTGCACAAAATATATGTCACTGCACTGCAAGCATATGTGAACTATACCGAGTGCAAAAACCAAATCGTGTGCATATATACGCACGAAATCAACTCCAATGTCTAAAACCCCATAAAATCACAAACATGTGAAACCAAGGCACGAAAACGATATCAAGTGCAACAACTGTGCAAAAATCGTAAATCCTCAATCATCAAAATCAAATCATGCGAATAAATCGCCCAACAATACCGAAATCAAGTATGGCGGAATAGTTCCGCTCAAGCGCATTCTCCAAGAATCTCTGGCCAACTGTCGTGGTCACTCATAACATATCTCGTCGACGATCCTGAAATCTGGTCTGCTGGTGTGCATAACATGACCACTCCTGGGCCCAAGTCTTCTCTGTAGATTACCAATCTCACGATCCATCGGCTCATCGGCCCTGTCAGGTGTGCTAACGGGGACAATTCCGTCTTGGCACTCTCTGGTCATTTTTCGGTTAATAATCGCGATCACTCGTAAAGAAGTATGTCACTGGCGTCGGCCTATGGGTCTCTGAATGCACGGAACGCATCTGATCCTGGGTGCAAATATCATTGCAGCTGTGTCCTGGAAGGAATCCTGCTCAAGGTCTCTTCCGATCTCGCCTATACCAATCTGTACGGAGGCTGGTACTCTTATATAATCTTTTCTCGTTTGCTGGAGATCTGCATATGCCGCACACATTTCCTCGGAAATTGGCCGTATCCCAACACCTCTGTAAGTATATCAGGTCTCTATCCTCGACGGAAAGTAATGACAGCTTCTCAGCGTCTCGCACGAACCTCTTGTCACGCTTGTCTTATCGCAATCCACCACGACGTCACGCCGTGTTATCTACGCACTGTAACTGTTCTCGGCCACGGTTTATCCGAAGTCTCTCGCACGGACTCAAAATCGCTTACTCTGTAGCTTCATCATGCTGTAGAAGATGTCTGGCCGAACAGGTCCTCGGGAACGTGTCCCAACCATCGGAGGAATACTCAATACTGGTCCATCCTTGATCAATTCACAATGCATCTGGGTGAGGTCCTCGTTTTTGCCGAATTTCTTAGAAGCCATCGTCCTTTACTATATCTGTTTCTTGTTCCGGAACGGCTGCATACTCACCGCGACTCCTTCTGGAAGGTATATCCATATACTACGCCACTGCATGTGCATCGCATCTCTGATGTCGGCGGAGTGGAACGTCATCACATCTAGATCTGGTACGAACCTCTTACTCCACTTTTCTATAATGTCGACTGCTTCGGACTCGTCTCGTCGTGGCTGCATGGACTGAGCTCCAATGGCTATCCTCGTATTTGGAGTCTCTAAAGAAGTGCATCTCACCACCTAGCATCTGAATGAAGTCGAACCATTCGATCGATTCGTCAAAACCTCATAATCCCCCAAGATCTCAACATCTTGGGTACAGTATAATAGTATCGAGTACGTACCACAGCATTGGTGGTCAAGCCGTAGAAGGGCAAGCTCAAGCCTCACTAATGGCGCCGCAGAACTGCCACAAACCCTAAGGTTCAAAGGCTTTCACACGGTCATTAAGTCGAGTTAGGGTTTCATTCGTTTAGAGGGTCCATAAAATGTCCTGCATGTTTTTCCGAATACTTTACCTTGGAATAATAGGTTTCTGACATTTGATCGTCTATGTCGACTCTCAACGTCTCTGCGTGAAGTCGTCTCTAGCTGGAATCAATCTATCTGATGACCTCGCATCGGGGTAGCGAATGATCCATATGTCCTAGTCATTCATCCTCGGGGACTAGCGATCTTCTACAATCTCTTAATACTATTCGTACTGTAGTAGCTCCAACATCTGGGGCAATATCTCGTCGTTCGCAGTAACAACTAGCTCACTCGTCTGCACGCTGAACCGTGCCTCAATCATCATGAGCAAGCAATACGCCAACGGTCATCAAAGTCTGGCTGGCCTCTACCGGTGGCTCAATTCTCTGGTGCTAATCTGCACGTCCGAGTAATCTCATACGGCAATCCATCCCACGCTCGTGGCGCAAAATACAAACAAAAGACACACCTCTGCAATCGTGTGTCGCCGGAAACACGCCCTGGTCAGACCTCGTTCGTAACAATCTCATGCTGACCGCAACTCTAGCCGTAGCTCTCCCTGCCCGTAATCATGGCAGCAAAACCGTACTGGTACTGATGAGGCTAGATCATGAATGAATATGATACTGAACAAAGAAATGTACATCCTAAGGCTTCTTAAGTGGAGTGGCGTGTCGTAAATATGCCGCGGAACATACCCACGGTACGTCACTCTACTTTAGTCACCTATTCCATCAACCAAGGGCATCCTACGCTCCGAAGGTAAAACCTAACGCTATGATACCAACTTTGTCACGACCCGAAATTTCAGAACATGACCAGCACTTAAGTTACGAAACGTCTCAAGATGTCCGTAAAATAAGTAAGCCGAAGCCCAGAAATCCAAACCAAAAGAAGTAGTAGAGTGTAGGAAAAACCATATGTGAATGCAACATAATATACAACGCCTAAAGGCGAGGATCACAACAGAAAAGGGAACTCCCAACCAGCATGAAATCCATAGAAATATAACACGCGACTCTACGGTCGAAAGAATAAACATCATCGGTCTCTATCTCAAATAAATACATGTTTTGGTTGATGGAACTTCTAGATACAACTGAATATATTATACAATGTATAATGATGGGTATGATACAAATAACCCACCTACTAGCAAGTCACCTGAAGAAGATGTGCCCGTAAAGCCGTAATGAAATCCGTACGGCAACACCTGCATGAAAATGGGGCACAACGGGGGTGAGTTGCCAACTCGTGAGTAGAAAAAGATCTACGAACAGTAAATCGCATGTATGACGCAACCTAGGTCATACGATTATAATATATATAATCCTCAAATATATAATCAGCAATCTCTAACCATGTCTAGGGTAAATATCTAACCCAAGTGTAATCCCATATGTCCATGTCAGTGCATCAGGTAACAATGTATCATATAGATGATGTATGAATGCATGTAACAGAATGCATGTACTGAAGAAAACTGCTATCATAATTTATGAGATTTCTGTATTTTTAAAATGAGGTATCGTAATGAAATTAGCATAAACAGTGCCTAGCATCGGCACAAAACATAAGTCTCGGTATCTCGATATCTCTGTATCACAATCTCTATACCTCAATACCTCGAAATCTCAATGTCTCAATCACAAAATCTAGGGCGCCGTCAGTCCAGATCGGCCCCTACCATCCATCTCATGACTACGACGGTATCCTCCGGATATCCGACGTATCGGGTAATATCACCGGTCGGTAGTGCTCCCGTGCACAGGCTCAACGCCATCATCTGCGATCTTCTTGCCCCGGGGTACCGCATCGGGCCCACCATGTACCCGAAACGGTTCATCCGCCTCCTCGAATCGGGTCTCGAAATCCATCAGCAAAACTCATGGTGGACGACTCGAACATCAAGGAAAAACCGCATTTATTTAAAAAGAGAGAAAGCAGTATATATATGTTTTGCGGTTTTCCTCCAAATCCAGAAAACATCATGGAAATCCGAATCATCAATAGTATGCAAACCATGAATATAAGCATGAGAATCCATGAATGCGGCATATAATGAACAATAGTATGCATGATGTGACGAGCAATAGCTAAAATGTCAAGCTGGCATATACGGCCATGCACTAATATCATGTCACTACTAGCTAACAAGCTAAATCAGGCAATACTATTCTCTAAGTGTACGTGACATGGCAATTACCGATGAAGATGTGTGTGCGACAGCAAATAAGTGTACGTGGTACATACACATCATCGGTAATGGTGCTGGTGTCCTAGCAGCAGGATATCAATAATGACATATGAATCATAACAGTAGGCGATGCAGAGCAACAATAATAATATGCGGGAGCTGAAATACTGAACACCATGATCGCTAAACTGCATCTAATGTCATAAAGGTCATATAGCTACACCACTACAAGGCTGAGTTGAAGCTAACAGTAGGTGAGGGAAACCGCCTAACCTCTGAGTCGATAAATAAATATAAGTATATATATATAGTCGGTGATCCGTCTCAATAATGTCACATCCGATAACATATCTCTATAATCAATTATTCCCAAATCAAGAGTGCGAATCAAACATCAATTTATGGCTCGTACGTAAATCCGTCGTACGGCATCCCCAAGTCTGGGTACGGGTCAATATCACATTTGTCATATTATTCATCTGGTATTCTCTTTATCAAATATCATTATCTGGGTACTGGCCTATGTCTAGTACAATGCTAACATCATCACTGTAGTTATGATTTGACTACTGATCGACAGTCTCGTATAAATCGATATCATCATCACATATCATCACAAGGAGTGTACCCCGCCCAAGGCGGCCTATCATAAATATCTTGTCATGTCATATCATATCATCTCGTATCATAATCACACGTCGATCATTATATATTTATGAATCACTATCCATATGGCAACATCATCCAAATACCTGCTAAAGCATCAAGACTTATCTCAAATACGAATTTTACCATATCACCGATATCATAACCTCGGATCAAATATCATCGACTCATCTCAATCCCATGAATCATCCTCAAATCTGTATGTGAGCACATGGTCTCATATCCATATGAACACATGACAATATATAATCCCAAGGCACATATGAGGTAAGGATGTATGCAAGTATGTATGTGTGTATAGGTATGTGTAGTGCACCCACTACCTAGGGTCCGCAATACTAAATCATCCAAGTCCACCAATTATCCATCCTAAACATCATTAATATCCCAAACAACAAAACAATAATTGTAGGTGTGTATACGCATCCGTACACATCACTACGAACTGCGGGGGTGCTATACGCCATTCACCCGACTTCTCCACATAGATATAAATCTACTCACCTTTCTTTAAGCGTGCCGGTGCCGATGTCGCCATTTGCATCTCCAACTCTTCGACGCCACGTGGGGTACCTACAAGGATATCACACGCTAAAACACATGAAAACCATGTCGGAAACCAAAATGGTGTATGCTATGCTCATAGGTCAAAACCTGTAGCCTTGCGTGCAAACACAGCCAATATCCACTGTCGTTGACATACAAACGCCACCCGACAGAAACGAATCATCGAATACAAAATTCCATACGAAAAAAAGTCGTAAATCATACGCCAACTCATGAAAATGAACCCAGATTTTACCCTAACTGGAAACAGTCAAAACTAGACATGCCGGGGGTCAATTTTACATGAAAAAGGGGTTGTGCACGCAAAACGAGGCAGTTTTACACTGCTCTGGCGCAAATTGCGGCCAGGGGGATTAAATTTGCGGCCGGGGTTTTGAGAGGGTGGCTAAGGCTTTGGGTAGTGGTTCCAGGGTGCCTACACAGCTCGCTGCCAAGTCAATTTTTCCCTAGGAGGCCCCGGGTGAAAGCAGATCTCAGAAAGGTCTCAAAATCGACAAAAACGCTAAAATACGCCAAGTCGAATAACTCTGGTAAATACTAGGAATCTAGGGTAATATTGGTTACAATGGTCTCAAAAATATCTAATAAGATTATACTAACGATCAAAACCAACACTAGGTCAAGTTTCACTCAAATTTGCCTAAACTAGCACAATGTCATAAATAAAACGGTAACTTCAGCTATTTAACCGAAACTGAGCAAGGACCGAGTTGGGATGCGAGATTATACCTCCAGAGGGTCCTAGAATGTAGGAGAAGGGAAGATGAAGGAAGGAGGGGTATTGTGCTGCTGCTGGACTACTTCTGTTGCTCCTGAGGTTGCTGGTGCAGCTGATGCCGCTGCTGTTCTTCAACAGCAGTTTGTTGCTGTTGCTATAGTTTCAGCAGCTGCTGTTGTTGTGGTTGTTTGATGTTAGGGTGATGTTGTAGTATGAGGATGGTGTGGGTTTGTTTTGAAATGGAGTTGCTGCTTGCAACTCACTCTCTCTTTTGCTCTTCTTTCTCTTTTCTTTTTCTTTTTTTCTAAGTGTTGCAGGAGCAGCTGCAACACTTGAAGAATGGGGGGTATATATGGTGCATGTGAGGTGGTGTGATGATGTTGTGCTGTGGTTAAAGGCCGATGTTGCTGTCGTTTCGCTAAAACCATGGGCTGAAATGCAGCAGTAGGTGTAGGGGAGGGGCTGATTGGTGGCTGAAGTCAGCCATTGTGGGCTGATGAGTCTTGATGGGGGGTGTTTGGTCAGCTATGGAGGCTGATAAGTCTTGATGGGGGTGGGTAAGTCAGCTAGGGGCAGATAATGTTAAGGGTAGGCTGATGTAGATCAGCTATGGGGGCTGATGTAGCTGATTTGGGAGTGTGCAGGTCAGCCATTGTGGCTAAAGTTGGGCAGGAATTAGGCTGATGCAATGATGGTGTTGCTGTAGCTGATGTATTTTTTTGGAATGCTACAGACTTGTCCCCGGCACAGAGTGTCGCTGAAGTTCGACTTGTCCCCGGCACGGAGTGTCGCTGATTGTTCAACTTGTCTCCGGAACGGAGTGTCGCTGATCGACTTGTCCCGGGCGCGGAGTGTTGCTGATCGACTTGTCCCCGGCACAGAGTGTCGCTGATGTTCGACTTGTCCCCGGCACGGAGTGTCGCTGATCGACTTGTCCCCCGCACGGAGTGTCGCTGATCGACTTGTCCCCCGTACGGAGTGTCGCTGGTTGATTCCGAATCGAAGCATAATTCCGACAGGGAAGGCAGATACGCCGAGGCGAAGCATGATTTCGACACGGGATATATTCTGGGACGAAGAATGATTCCGCCACAGAGGTTCTTGGTTTGATTTGAGTTGGCATTAGCATCGCTACACTGGAATATGGTACCATAAGCGAATCATCATTTTTCCTGAGAGGATTTGGGGATTTTTTTTCGGCATCTGCATTGCTGCACTGGAATAATACCAAGAGCAACTCATCATTTGCCCCGGGAGGATTTGGGAATTTTTTTTTGTCGGCATCTGCATTGCTGTACTGGAATAATGCCAGGAGCAACTCATCATTTGCCCCGGGAGGATTTGGGAATTGGTTTTGGGGTTGGCATCAGCACCGCTACACTGGAATATAGTACCATGAGCGAATCATCATTTGCCTTTTCTTATTGGGAAGCGATGGCTTAGGGGATAGGTTTAGATCCCTATCACCTAAGGCTTTTCAATTTTATGGGCCGTAAGGGTCCCATAAAAGCATTTTCTCCCTACGAGTCGTAAGGATCCCGTAGGAGCATTTTCTCCTTAGGAGTCGTGAGGACTCCCAAGTGTGTTTTTCCTTTGTGAGTCGTAAGGATCCCACGAAGGTGTTTTCTTACGAGTCGAGAGGATCTCGCAAGTTTTGTTCTCCTCATGCATCGTGAGGACACATGAGTGGATTTCCCTCGTTCCTAGTTTAATGACTTAGGGGTCATCTGTTTCCAGTTTAACGACTTAGAGGTCATTTGTTTCCAGTTTAACGACTTAGATGTCTATCATGCCCAGTTTAACGACTTAGCGGTCATCTGTTTCCAGTTTAACGACTTAGCGGTCATCTGTTCCCAGTTTAAAGACTTAGGGGTCTATTGTGCTCAGTTTAACGACTTAGCTGTCATCTGTTCCCAGTTTAAAGACTTAGGGGTCTATTGTGCCTAGTTTAACGACTTAGCGGTCATCTGTTCCCAGTTTAAAGACTCAGGGGTCTATCGGATCGGAAGCTTGGAATTTTGGGGTAGGGGTCGGTATCAGCGTTGCTAACACTGAAGCACATATGCCAGAAGCAATTCATCATTTGCCTTTCCCTGTTGGGGAGCGATGGCTTAGGAGACAGGTTTAGATCCCTATCACCTAAAGCTTTTCAATTTTATGGACCGTAAGGGTCCCATAAAAGCATTTTCTCCCTACAAGTCGAAAGGATCTCGTAGATGTACTTTCTCCTTAGGAGTCATGGGGACTCCCAAGTGTGTTTTTCCTTTATGAGTCGTAAGGATCCCACGAAGGTTTGTTCTCCTCATGTATCGTGAGAACACATGAGTGGGTCTTTCCAAATGGAGCATAATTTCGAGGGTGGAGACCAGCCGCGTAACTGGTGGTTGCGGTGAGGCATGGATATAATGAGAATTATTTGAGCCCGTGGATTGTAGATGGTGGTCAACTTGGGGACCAACCGTAGGGCCGGGAGAATTTTGGAAATTTGAATTTTTATTGGCGTCTGCATCGCTGCACTGGAATATGGTACCAAGAGCGACTCATCATTCGCCGTTTGAGAATTTGGATTTTTGTTGGCGTCTGCATCGCTGCACTGGAATATGGTACCAGGAACGACTCATCATTCGCCGTTGGGACATTCAAAGTTGGGTTGGTGTCTGCATCGCTGCACTGGGATACGGTACCAGGAGCGACTCATCATTCACCGTTTGAGACATTCAGAGTTTTAAAATTTTGATTGGCGTCTGCATCGCTGCACTGGAATATGGTACCAGGAGCGACTCATCATCCGCCATTTTTATTTTTATTTTTATTTTTATTTTTATTTTACCGCGATTGCTCTATCATTTCAGCTTTTCTTATCGCGAAGGTCGCGATTGCCCTATCATTTCGGCTATTTATTCGCGGTAACCTCATCATTTTGGCTTTATTTTCATTTTTATTTTTACTCGCTGATTTTTATTGCGAGTTGCCCCATCATTTCAGCTTTATATATATATATATATATATATATATATATATATATATATACACACACATTTTTTATTTACACGGACATTTTTTTTACGTTCCCAATTTAACGACTTAGAGGTCGACTGTTCCCAGTTTAATGACGTTGTGGTCAGCGGTTCCCAGTTTAAAGACTTAGAGGTCTATCATTCCTAGTTTAACGACGTGGTGGTCAGCTTGTTTATCCCAGCTCCTTGAACTTTGATCTTGGCGGAGTTGTGTTGATGATCGTAGCACTGTGGCTTGTCGGTACATCTGACGACTGTGGGGCTTTCTCAAGTTTGTATTGGTTCTCCACCCAATCTTTGAAAATATAGCAGTCTTCGATGGTATGACTCACCATTCTATGATATGGGCAGTATATGGGATTGCCGGTCATATTCATTTCATGTGGCCTCTTCGGAACAGGCAGTTGCAGACCGTTGTTCAAGGCGTCCGCGAATATTTTGCGGACTTCATCCCTCCTGAAGGAGTATACCTTCTTCTTTCTCTCCAATGGAGTAGGTACCTTTACTGATGCTGGTCCTTGAGGTCGATCAGTCTTTGGTTCGCCCTTTTTAGATAATGGCACATGTCTGAGAAAATCAGGTTCCCGAAAGGCTCCGGTCTCCATTTGTATGAAATCGGCGGTCGTAGCTTGACTGTTTGCTAACGCGTCTTTAGACAGTTCTATCTCTCCCGTCTTGTATTGCTTTTCGACCCAATCTTTGAAGACGAAGCAGTCCTCAATGACATGACCTATCACTCTGTGATAGGGGCAATATTTTGGGTCGTCGGTCATATTCGCTTCTTGCGGCCTCTTTGATTCTGGCAGTTGTAGACCGTTTCTTAGGGTGTCCTTGAATATCTTGTGGACTTTTTCCCTTTTGAAGGAATAAACCTTATCCAGTTTCTCTTTTAGAGGTGATTCCCCTTCGGTGTATGTATCGGAGGGACTGGAGGCTGATCGCGACCGTTTTTCGCGAAGGCGCTCCGCTCTTAGGCTGAAGGGGGTATCAGTTGGCTGCCTCCGGGTATCAATCCCTGGCTCATGAACCAAAATTTGATTCTGCTATAATTGAAATCGGACGACTTGGGTCGCGAGATCTGCCGTGACGTTTGCCAATTCGTCGACCTTAGACTGTACCTTGGCTAACTTCTCATCCCTGTCCTGAAGCTACCTCTGAAGCCATCGGAATAATGCTTGTTCTGTAGTTCCGGTTATAACAACCGGGTCATCCTTATTGCCTGAGCTCAATTCCGCAGGAACCCCGGGCTCTTTTGGCTTATCGGCCTGAGGGATCTCTTCATCATTTAGACCGAGTCGACGTTGGGTAGCGTCCACCACATCATTACCATGGCTGTGAAGCATAGGAGGGTTTGTTTCTTCATGTCCGACCATGTAGACAGTGTGCACCACATATCCAGCTGTCTCTTTATCTTTGGCAGGGTAACCCCGTTCTTGGAGCCTCATGAAACTCATCCTAGTATAAGCCCTAGCCCTTTTGTTGGCTCTGTATCTGAGCCTTTTCTGTCTTAGCTTCTTGATTTTGAGGGCTTAGCGGTCATCCGTTTTCTGTGAAGCCACCGTGAGTCGATTGATAGGGAGCTTAAAGAAGATACCCGATCGAGCAGTTGTCGAGGGTACCACTGGAGCTTGCCCGAGATGCCCCGTTGCTTCGTTGACGTTGATGGCCTTGCCCCCAGCTGGAGCGATGGAGGGTCGTTTGGAAACAGATTTGTGCTTGGGCAGAGGTGCCCTCGCGACCATGACATTCGGCATTTTCCTTTTTGAGACCGGTTTGTCTGTTACCGGAGCTTGAGGAGCTGGGAAGGCGTTAACTGACACGAACATAATAAAGCCAAATGGTAGCGGCGGCTCCTCCCGTTGTCGCCCGAGACTGGCCGGGAGGACCGTCCTGGCGTCCATCTTCATCATGTAGAAGATGGGAGCTGTGTCGAGATCTGATCTGATCCTTAGAGACATTTTGTTGCTTCCGGAGATTGCAATTTGAAATTTGTTAACCTGCACAAAGAAGCATGATTTCAGTACAGACAATCGATATGTATATTGATTGAGTTCGCATGAACGTTTAACCCGAAATATGGGAGGAAAGATAGGTCCCACCGGGCGTGCCAAAATCTATAGGGTGTTTTTCGTCACCCCATTGAAAAAGGAATACGCGCGCGCTTGTCAGGCGCATTACAGATTCCCCCTGTCTAGGGTAGGCTGGGGTTTATTGATTGTAGAGATCCGAATCTCCGGCAGCCGCGGACTAAGCTGCCGTTAATTACCCCTCGTCTTTGAAGCGAGAGAACCTCCGATTGACGGGTCAAACAGGTCATGCGAACTCAATATGCAGTGTTTTGTTTTGAAAGGGTTTTGGATATATCGGAGGCCCCGCAGAGTTTTTACAGGGGTTCCGCTACCCGGATAGCGAGCTGGTGGTTATGGGGGCTAGCAGCCCCCTTGTGGGGTACGGGGCAACGTCCCGTTAGAAATTTTTTCTAACGGGAGAGGTATTTTTAGTGTGGAGTGTGTGTAAAATAGGGGAAAATGGCGTCCAAAGGACGCGTGGGTGCCAGTGCCTCGTGCGCCTAGCACGCAGGCGCTTAGCGCTGGCTCGGGCGCTAGAGCTTTGGACGCTCGGGGGCAAGCGCTTTGGGCGCTAGCGCCTCACGTGAGCGCTCGGGCGCTAGTGCTTTAGGCGCTAGCGCCTCGCGGGCCCGGCACGTAGACGCTCAGACGCTAGCGCTTTGGGCGCTCGCGAAAGGAAGGGGTTTTTACCCCCAGAAATGGGAGTTAATCTCCTAAAGAGGATTTTGGGTGGAGTTAAACTCCAAAAGATTTAGATTTGGAGTCAAACTCCTAAGGATCTGGATTAGGAGTTAAACTCTTTTAAGGATTTGAGTCTTGAAGTTGAACTCCTTAAAAATCTTCAAAGGTTCTTCTCTCTTAAGCCTTGGATCTTTTCCAAATGGTATCTTTGGAGGTGGGTCTCCTTCCTCCTCTTCTGTTGGCCGAATCTTGGAGAATAAGAGGGGTGGGATTTTAAAAATCTCTCCTTTTTAAGATCTGATGGAAGATCCAAGCTCCCCTTTGTGGGTTTTGTAGTGAAAAACTATTTAGTTTTGGAAAAGAAAAAGTAAAACTCTTGATTTAATTCAAAAAAAGGAAGAATGTTTAGAACCTTAAGGAAGGAGAAGGAAGCACATGCCATAAAGATTTTTTTGGAGATAGAAAAAGATCTTCAGATATTTTCATTATCTTTACTTTTATAAGCTATACACTTTACACATAGCCACTTTGGGCTTTGCAAAATGGCATTTTGCCCATCCCATACCTCATGTGCTATTTCCTTCTGCATATAAGCCATGGGCTTTACAAAATTTGGCTTTATGCCCATTTTTCTTACATTTATTCATAAAATAAAATAAAAGAAATGCACCAAAATTATTTATTACAAAATTTTTATTTTGGCATGGGGGAAGCCGGCCGCCTCATGTTCGGGCTCGACCCGGACATGAGCCTATTTGATCTGGGCTTGGGCCCACCTGGCTTAGGGTTGACCTTGACTTTGACTTGGTGAACCGGGATGCAATTTTCGACCCCAACACTTGTGTTCTCGTTTGTCCGGAAGAGCTGGGGAGGCTTGGCTCGGCGTGAGCTCGGAGACGAGCCGGAAGGCCGAGAAATCTCAACTCTGCAATAGCTCGGAGATGAGCACAGGAGAGTGACGCCAATTCGGCGGCTAGGTCGCTCTTGGACAAGAGGTGGAGTTTAACCTTGGAGACGAACCGAGGAAGGTAATCAGTGCTCCACACTGATTTTACCTCGGTAACCTTCCAGAAGTCTAGTGAGCTGTCGCGGATGACACGTCATTCGCCACGTATCGTGATATAAAGAATTCCCACTTATGAGCTTCGTAACAATGGAAAGTCCACTCGTACAAATTGAACATACAAGTGCCATGCCACGGTAAAGCAACAAGCATATTGGGTTTTTTTGCACGTGTGTGATGTACTGGATGTCAGTAGATATTGTATTGTTCATGGTCACAAATTCGTGAATTCGTCATTTATTCCGCGAGTTCGAAAATTCGGATTTGGAGAACTATTCAGAAAAAATCGGCAGGTACCCGGAAAAGATTCGGCATGTATTCGGAAAATGTTTGTGAAGGATTTCAAGAAAGAAATTAGTATATGAAGCGCTGTGTTTCGCTGTTGCTAATTATTCGCTGTTTTTGTGAATTATTCGTGAGTAATTCGAAGCGTTCGCCAACGACGATTAAACGGGAGAATTAATCGGCCGATCAAAAATTCACGAATTCACCGAATAATTCGTGAATTATGTGACGATATTATTAATATAATCAATATTATCAATTGAATTTAATCATATCAATTTATATTTTGTGAATCTAAAACGAGGTTCTAAAGTAATCAGATGATATGCTTAATTTAGATGGAGAGAGAGAGATATTTGAAATTTGAATTTAATTAAAGGAATTGATTAAAGAGTTGCTAGCATTTTCGGCAATTATAATAATTTCCATGATAAATTTATGTATTGATTTAATTTACTAACATAGCAATGTAATTACGTGTATTGCACTTGTAAAATAATAATAACTTGACGTTTAATTACGTGCATTGCACATAAATCAATGGTGTTTTTTGTTGGGTTTTTTTTCTGTTAGCCCCTCTCATACTTCAATATTTTTCTTTGTCCCTTCTTATAGTTAGTATTTATTTGTAGTCTCTTTATACTTATAAGTTACTCTTGCATCCCTCTGCTTCAAAAGTGAAGTAATTTTCAAAAGTGAAGTAAGGGGCTGCAGGAGTAACTTATAAGTATAGGGGAGCTACAGGTAAATACTAACTATGGAGGGGGACTGAGAAAAATATTGAAGTATTGTGGGGGCTAACGGGAAAAAAACCCGTTTTCGTTTGATTTATCTCTACTATAACGATGCCAAAGGAGGGGTACGGAGCACATGCAAAATAAATCCCTCTAATTTTCAGTCTTATTCGAAATGCTGATGTGTCAAAATATGAGAAATTTTATTCTAATTTAAACTGAAATAAAAAAAAAGAAATTAAAGAATTTAGGTTTTACTATTACAATACATCCCCTAACAAACTCTCCACGGTCAAAACAAAATTGTAACTTCCCATATCCCCATCGATATATTCTTCTCACATGACCACATGCCATATTCATAACTACTTTCCACCACAAATTCTCAAAATGGTAACTGCTCCCTTTCAAATTTCAAAATTAAAGAACTCTATTTTTTATTCAAAATCAAAACACAACTTTCTCCCCGACGAAGGAAACGGTTGATCAAAATACTTATACGTACATCGCACGTGCAAAACACTAGTCTAAAATAAGAAGAAGGCACATCATCAATGAATTTCAAAATCAAACTACCCCTCCCTTTGCCCTATAATAGTAAAGAAAAGATAGAGATGATATGGTAAGACAGCAAGTTAATAGTAGAGAAGAGATAGAGATGATATGGTGAGACATCGAGTTAAAGTGAGATGGTCAAATCAGACCGTTGGATCGATGATATAATTCTTTTCAAAAGACATGGTTTCCCCTCCTTTTCGGATAGGGTATATTTACATACAACTCTGATCTTAAGTTGGGGTATTTTTACAAAATCCTCTATAGAATTCTTCATGATTCAATTACATTTAATAACTTAAATATGCCTAGATTAGTAAATCAAATATTAAAGTGCAAGTCTACCACCAAAATAATATTGTGCTATTCATCAAATCCAAAGAAACAAAGAACGTATAATCTACACATTTAACATGTAAAACTGGAAACTTTTACAATAAGCGGGGGTTATTGGTTTCAAAATAACTGCAAGTCAACCACTTTTAGATAATTTGTTCTCTGCATCATAACTTGCCAAACAAATTTATAATCATACGTTTTTCTCTTAACATGGTTTCAATCTAACAGCAAGTCAACAAACTTTTAGATAATTTGTCATCTTCATCATAACAAAACCCTTTGCATCTATAGATCCAAGATATTGTCTACAATTAAATCTGGTCTGTATTTGCCATCATTAACAATGCAGTGATTTGTTGCCTACAAATTTTCATGAAGAACCAAAAAGAATCCTTATTCTCATAAAAAAAATTCGAAGTCCAACAACAAGCTTTGAAGCAATTACAGTTCAATCTTATAGGGATATAAAATCAATCGGAATATTGATCTCATTTTTCATGAACAAGAGGGCTATATACAGGGTACCACATGTTGCGAGCTACATAATCGACTACCTCATCCTGCAAAGAAACATAGACAAAAATAAAGCATTACTGGTAGTAATATGTCTAGACATGCATCTTCAATTATTCATAACAATAATGATATGAAGCTCTTTCAGAAAATTGAAATAATTACTGGCAATACCTTTGACATGTGTAGTAACTCTTTGAGATCAGCATCACCATGTCCCTCAGCTACGTCTTCAGCAATAGCAGTACGCACAACAGCTGCTCCAACTTGTGTAGTGATATGCCTTATACTGTATTTTATGAAAGAAGTTGGAGCAATATTTGAAACTTAGTATCAGTATTTTGCATCTTAAAGGTTTGATGCAGTTTCTGATGATTTTACATTGAAAAAATCAACAACATGATTAGTTTATAAGAAGACGCTGGGTGTAGATATTGTGATGTTTTTCACTGCCTCATGGGTCTTGTTTTTTCAGTAACCAGATTATTTATTGTTTAGAACCCCAAGCAGGGAAGTAGCCACAAATTAACGCTTTCGGGGCACATCCACGAGTCCCCGAGTGTTGGATGCATGTGTGTGTTGTGTGCGTAGGTGTGGTGTACTTGGGTGAGGCTTACCGGCCAGTGCCAAAATTTTTTTTATTGTTTAGAGAGTTCATAATTTTCGCATCACAAATATATAAAAACTATTGCATTATATCATACATGTTTATTTGTTGCTTTGGACAATTAAGGCTGCTAAATTCCTTATTAAAATGTTGTTTTAATAAGGAGAGCGACTATTTTATGATAATATATATTGTAGAATTTCCACTTTAGTTCTATGAATATTTCAAAGTAATCAGGATTTTCAATTTCCTGTATTGCATGTACATGGTCATGGTTTCCATTTTGAAATTTTATCTCAAAAAAACAACACAGAAAAATAAAGTTACAAGGAATAGTATGCCTAAGAATAAACACCAAAGAAAAACATTGGCGCTTATCAAACCAGGAAGGAAAATTACCTTGAGATAGAAGGAAAAATAATCCCCTTTTCGATATCTTCATCTGTAATGTAAGAAGCAAGGCTGTGGAGCAGAAACAACCATTTAGAGAAATGAAGAGAATTCAGAAATATCTAATGCATTCTCTTGTCATTGACAACTAAAAATAATACAAGACATGAAAACCAAAAAACAATTAACTGGCTTCTTTTTCTATGACCAGGAAGCCCATTTTGAATTTTTGATAAGATCACATATTATATGACCTTCACAATTAAGCCAAGATAAGACTGCATCTCAAATATCTTCATCCTTTTCTGCTGAAACAATGTTTTCATCCTCAAACAAGAACAGGATTTTTTGTATCAGCCATTTGACTGTTTAAAACAATCAAAAGCAGAAAGTACCTCCTTTTTCATAAAATTATCCACAAGAGATCACAATGCTGCACATGCTTCGGAACATAATGATAAGACTAAGGTGCGGATATCATACAAAACCATTTTGGTGACACACGCACAATGTTACTAGGCTGACATGAAATGAAGCAATAAAACCTCATGATGAATCAGTAGGTAACCTACAAATCTCACCCAAAAAGGGATGAATATTTGATAATCATGTACATATAAAGTTCGCAGTTACTTGAAATCATGTGGAAGTTAAGAAATGCGAACAATGAAAACATCTGGTCTGCTGCCGGTAGCCAAGCAGTAAAAATCTAAGGAGAAACATGAAGCGTGTCCAAAATTGCTTGCATACACATTATATAGTAGTGTCGTAGTAGTTTTGAGTGGAAGTACACGAAACAAATTGATGGCATCACCTAAGCACTATATACAACCTTTCAAAGTATAGAATGGGTAAGGACGGTCTCAAACTACAGGAAAAATGAAGGAAAGAATAGATCAAAATTGCTTTGGTAATATCTATTTTATCCTTCGGTCTTAAGATGTTCGACTTTACATAGGATTAGCATCAAATTGCTTTGTGGAAGTGTATACCTCTGATGCAATAAGTCAATACAGCATTTTAATTTCTCAATAATCATGTCTTACCACTCAGATGCAGCTTGAAGCATCCCATCTGTAATAATATGAGCACCAGAGAGAAGAGCCCCTAACCCAATCCTGAATTTCAAATAACAATTTGATCACATAGTATCATGATGTTTTACAACAATTTGATAGACAATTGATACGTACCCAGGAAATAAATACATGTTATTGGCTTGATTAACATATCCAATTTTTCCATTTCCTGCTGCAAAATTGCAATAAGATAAGAATGTTGAAGGGTGAAGAACAACCAAAGATATCAAGAAACATAGTTCTCACCTAAAGGAACATTTTCAAATGGGCTCCCACTAGCAAAAATTATGTTTTCTCCTGCATATGTAAATGCATCTTTGGCCGTGCATTCAGCTGTTCCATCGGAAGATAGCAAATACTATCACTCTTAGAAAAGAAATTACTCAATCGTTTGATTTGAAGTGGTTAGCAAGTTGCTGGAGTTAAGAGATAAAACCATTTGTTGTAGGATTTGACATGGCAAATATTGCTGGCCTAGGAGAATCAGACTCTCGCATAGCCTTGAGGACCTGACAGAAAATAATACATTCAACGAGAACTCTATATAATCATTCAATGATCAAACGACTTGTCATAAAAAAGTGCAATTTCATGTCAGCCCTAAGGTTCTAGGGACAAACAAATTGAAGCATAGGATTTTTTGTCTACATGTTCAATGGAAACTTTTTGTTGTTGTATTTTATGATTTTATACATCTTATTGCAGGTATTTACAACAAAATCTAATTCAAGACTTTTTGTACTACTAGATATCATGTATTTCCACCACCTCATGTTTAGATAATACGGACAACATGCTTTTAGGGGTGTTTGTGTTCCTACTCAAAAGAATTTTACCAGCTTTAGCATTCACTGGTGAATAAATCAAGATAGATATGATTTGGACTAGGGAGCCACTACACACTAACACATACATGAGTATGTATTTGTGTATCAATGTACGGATGACATGCATATTACTATATAATCCTTAAACCTAGATTATAACTTGATCTCCTCAAGATTTACTTGGGTGCATCACCACAGTCCAGGCTTTGGCTTGATCTAAGATTTCAATTCTTCCATGCTTCGAGGGTAGCATATTGTTTCCATGGAGCTAAGGTCCAAAATATGGAATAAACAAGTGTTTTCGCGACTCTACCATGTAGCATTGATTATGGTAGTGCAAAGTAAACAAATGATCCTACATACAAAAGTTACCTAAAGCATTTCCTTGTATAGCATGTCACTTTTGTATCATACCTTACCACAAGCAGAGAACAGTTGTGATGAGTTAAAGTGGTAAGTTCTTTGGTTATCGTGAATCGGTGACGGTTAAAAATTGAACTGCCAGGTGAACTTTTTTAATAAGCACCTTACCTGCTCGTCAAAGATACCGCCAACACCAGACAATCCTAAAATTACATGGGGCTTCACTTTTTTAACCTGGTGCATATTATTAAACATTCATTAGATATCCATTTTTAGTACACAAACCAGAGCTTGTTTTAACAGTTTAAAGAATTGAGGAGGCTCATCATGTATAATTAAAAAAAATCCGTCTAATTAAAACAGTATACAGGTGACAAAGCCTTTGGATAACATAGTATTAAAAGTAACGTGGCCAAATTCAGAACAGCAGTTCGGGTAAAATCTTACCACTTCAAGGAGACTAGCACCCTCCCCAAGTCCTTCAACCGCTGCTTCACCAGCTTCTCTAGCAAAAGGCAGGGCTGCAGGATCCACATTCTTTCTGTCTTTTGTGATTAGGCCCTATATATCCAAGAAAATGTTAGAGCAATGGTTTCTTCGTTCATGTACATTTTAACAAGTAACATAATAAGCACCAGTAACAAAAACAAGGCATCCAAAAAAAAAATTCTTGGACTGATTATCCAAGAAATATTCTAGTAAAACATACAAAACAAAATGCTAGTAAGTTTTTCATTGCTTAACATTAGATGAAAATCAACTATTTCAAATGTGTCAACATCTATTCAAGTAATGACTTAGAATTCAACCAAAGAACAAAGAACTGCCTAATGAACATCAGGAAGCATATGTTCATGACTATCTTGAATGCAAAGCATTTCTATAGATGTAATTACATTCCTATGCCACAGCATAAATGAAAAGATAGTATGGCAAAATGGTGCAAAATAGCAAAACCGTTTGGTATAGATGTAAATGGAGGTTTGTCCATTCCCTGAGAAATAGAATTTAGATGTAAATGCAGATTTGCCCATTCCCTAAGAAATAGAACTTCCAAAGGTGCACAAAAGAATATTAAAGAAAAAGTGCATGAAATCGATTTTTAGCTTTCTATAAGAATGAAATCCTTTGACTGTATTTTTTTTAATCCTAAATGTGATTTAATAACAATAAAGAATGATCCAATTTGATAGCTTTCAGAAACGGCTTTGCATCAGGGGTGTTGCTCATCAGGATACAGTGCAACATATACATGATATAAAATTAGAGCACCAAGATTAACATGCCCTAAGTTCAAATACTGGCACTCGCGCGCACGCATATCCTCTCTTGTGATGTCTTCGACTTATTGTAAAGCAGTATGTGGTGTCTTCCATGTGAAAGGATGATTTTGGATATTGCAATAAAAATATAAAATAGAAATAGATATTGTACTGTACGTGAGTTGTGTGATACAAGATCTTGTCAGCAAAAATAAAATGAGCATGTGCAGGCACACACGCAAAAAAAAAAAAAGAACGGATGTGTGATGATGAAGTGGAGCTGATCAAATAATGAATACATTCAACAATATGGCAGTGAGAATAGAACCACACATCTTTGTCAAGTAGCCAGAACGGGTTGCGAGTTTCCATGTTTTCATAGGTTCCAAGCATTATTGAAATAGCCTGTTTAGCCACGGTAAGGACGCCTATCCCTGCACTGAAGTGTAGATTAGAAGAATATCAGGAATATGTACTCAAATATTTGCAGTTTATGCCTGCAACTTCCAACCTGAAAACAAAATGTAGGCTTCATATACTGACTTTCCAAAACGTAAGTATGTACGTCAAATACCTTCCAGCTCCAACTACCACAATCTTTTGATTAATGAAGTCCTTCAAAGGTCGACCTTGTGCTCTCACAGTTCCAAGTAGTCCAGCTAGAGCTACACCAGCTGTTCCCTGTTAAAAATGAAGTCTAATTAATCCAAAATACGAAAACTTATATATATAATAAATGGGTATCCATTTCCGAAAATAAAAGGGTTAATTGCACCAAAAACAACCTTGCAGTTAATCTCGTAAAGCATTTATACCCCCTCTAGCGATTAATTAGTTCAAATCTCCCTTTGTTAATCAACCTAAATCCAAATAAGGAAAGGAAAAAACTCAAATTTTACTACTCTAAACAACACAAATCATTTGAATTGTTTAGTGTAGAATTGGGAGTTTTTAGGTTTTGGTTGATGAATAGAGAGGGTTTTGCACTGATAAATTAGCTGATGGGATGGGGTAAACTTCAGGGTTGTTTTTGCAATTAACCCAAATTAAAACCCCAAAGATACAACCTGTATGTCATCATTGAACATGCAAAATCTTTTGCGATATCGTTGAAGAGTTTCGAAGGCCCACTTCATTTGGAAATCTTCGAACTGCCAAGTTATCCAAATTTTTGTCACAGACAAACTAAAGTAAAATGGAATATTTTGTCACAACGTCTGGCAAGAACTAAACCTGTATAACTGCCTTGGGCCAACGTGCATGTGCAGCTTCCATAAATTCATCAACAATGGATAAATATTCGTCACCTTCTAACCTTGGTTGTCGTAATCCTAAATCTAAGAAGGCAATGATGGGTAAAATGATATGAGTGTATGTACATCGAAACCATATTACATAAGAAAAGTGCACGAAAGTAGTACACGCCTTCAAGAAAAACATGCCAAAAATTTAATTGCACTTCGTAATTTCCTTGGCATGATGGGACTTGATCTTTGAGTAAGAGATAGTAGAGCATGCATCTTTCTGTAATAAAACCCACACACAGAATTCTGACTCGGTATACATGATACCTATCTGAAGTCCAATATAATTGAAGTCCAGCTTGGTTTGAATCGTCTATTAGTTTAAGCAAATATGATTTTATATTGACTTGCAAGGGATCTTAAAAGGGAGAATTTTAGGAACTTCAATTATCAGAGGTATAGTGCATGCATATGACATTATTTACTCATGCTAGTTTAATCCATCTAAAACATAGGTATGTTGAATCGATGATTCCCGGTACATGAGCGACCTAGACAAGCACATATACTGGATATAAATGGTTGCATTACAAAGAAATTTAATAAGGCCAACTATCAGATATAATGGTATGCGATATGCAATACATGCATGAGAAAGGATATACAATGTTTATATTGCCTCCTGTAATGTTATGTAAATATTCAACTTCAAGGGAACGGGTTCTTAAGTGAGCTGTTTATATGCACATGTCCCTTTATAGTTTATAGTAAGACTACTCTAGGTTGGATAGCTTCATCTTTCCACAGTTAAGTCGTTCATCTTATTCTTACTCCATGGTGATGAATGTGGCGCCAAAAAAATATCAGCTTTTCTTAGTCCTACACAACCTCTTTAGTAGAAGTTCAAGTTGATGGTTTGTGCCGACAGTGTATATCAAGCAATCCAAACAATTCCCTCATGTAGGCCTTTAGTAAATGTGGAATGTGTCCAGGTAGAAGGTTAACCGCTCGGAAAGACCAAACATCTAGGGATAACACAAATATAAGTAAATCTGACAAGACCTGTTAGACCACTTAACATGTGATGTTCCTCTTAGATCTTTCTAGAACACATTGTCTGATTGATTTTTAGAATTACATAATCACTTCTTACCAAAGCTCGAGTTGATGAATTTTAGGCAAACAGCCCAGACCACGCCACCTAAACATATAGGACATTGTAGTCACTCGTTTATATAAATAATATACCATAACCTGTCCTTTTATATCGTAAAAAATTTACCCCTCGACCTCACTGTAATTTCATAGTTATGGTCTAGTGGCAGGGAATTTAAGATGCAAGTGTTGCAGTTCAGGCAAGTGGGGGATTAAAAAGTATAGGTTTTCTCATCACACAACCTATCTTTTTAGGCCTTAAAAGAGGTGCTCAACCTGCATGGAAGAGTTAGAAAATGAGAAGTGAATTCTTCAGGCATCACCATGACTTCGAAGATAAGGTGTAGTGGTAGAGATTGTATCATATAACTATCCAAGGAGTCAGATTAAATCTACACTGTGGAGCATCCCAAATTCCAATGAATGATCCAGACGATTCATCAGATGTTTCAATGCCCTAAGATGATTGTGCACAAAAATGTCACTTCTATACCATAAATCAAATGGTTTTCTCCCATATATCTTGAACTCAGCATGCATCTCTTGTGCTAGCTACACTCTGAGTGGAAGTAACCTAACAATCAGTAATATTGTAGTGCAAAAATACATAGAAGTATTATGTGTATTACGTTATATGCAGAAGATCTTTGTGTAAGAGTATCTCTTTAATATGCATTTTCAGTAATCAAACATCCATCAGCACAACAATTTAACATAATTTGAGCACATGATTATCAGTACAAATTGCTGGTCTTACAAAGATTATCTCTCAGAAGTTTTTCATTATTGGTACCAACATCAAGCATGACGGGGAGAATCTGCACGAAAGATAGTAACTTCTTCAGATAACTATTGATTTTCAATCATAAAAGTATGACGGAGGAGAAAGAGAAAATCCACAGTTGGTTATAGTACACATTGTTTAATAATGGAGAAATTGTAAAGTACAACTTGCTCTTTGTGGATTGATACCAGCAGCAGCAACATACATGTCAAGTTTTCCAATAGGGATTCCAATACCCTGGACCCCAAGGTCACCAAGGCCCAAAATACGGCTCCCGTCTGTCACCACTATCATATCAACCTGAGTTTCAGGGGAAAAGTCACACGATAAGCCACCTAGTGATAATGCAATTTACTATCCAAATTTGAGGCCGAATAATTGTTATCGAGCTCCTGAATGAAAGTAGAATGAAAAGGAGGTTTGACATTGCATATCTTTAAAAAAAATCCATTACAAAAGAATAGGCGATGTCACGTCATGCACATGACTAAAGGCTAGTCTGATGTCACGTCAACTAGAACCAGCTATTGATTCAGAAAGAGGTGGGAAATCACATGATGAAGTAAGAGTTGATATACTTGTGTCATTCAAAATATCATCATCATTATCATCCAAGGCTTTCCTATAAAAACGGGGATGGTTACGGCGGGCTTCGTGAAAGAATCGTAAAAATCTTATGACAACTTAAGGACCTAACATCAACCCTATTTGATTGAAGATGACACTGCTATATTTGCAGGAACCAATCTTAGGACTTAGGAGATATAGCATCAAAAGTCTCCACTGGTTTGTGACTATTCAATTTATATACCCAAGCCATCTATCTATATTAATAAAAAGGAGCTTGAATCTTCGATATCCTTCTAAATCACTTCACAGCTGGCATAGACATATTGGTTTCACCTTAACAAAGTTAGAATAAGAATCTAAATTTTAGAACCATATGCTAGCTCAACTCCAAAGACAATACAGCTGAAGAAAGAGAAACTTTTGATCAGGGTGCTCTTTTTCAGATTCCTCAAGCCAAATCTGTATATTTTAGACAAAAGGAGAATAACAGATCCATCTTGTCAACTCAACCTATTAAAGCCAAAGTGCAGTATCAAGGATTTCTCAAGGGATGGTTTGATGAGTGGACAATGGCATTGACGGACCAGGTCTTCGACTAGCATTTGTAAAAAGTTTAGAAATTTTAATTAGGAAATCCTGAGTCCTAATCCTATATATTTCAGAATTACTAAATAACTCCTGGGCCTAGTTATTTGAAAGTCTATTCGCTGTACATAACAATCCACATGTAGTAGTTGATTATTGTTCGTAGAATCTTTCAGAATCCTTTTTGCATTTGCATAGTTCATGTAGCATACTGGCCTATACAATATAAGATGCAATAGCATAAAATAAGTTAACATGTGATAAGAATTTTTTTTGGTTGTGTGTGTGTTGGGTGAGGGAGGGGATTGGGTCTAACTCCCAGTGCCCAAAAAACTTGCCAAATGGTCACAAGAAGTTCTCATCACTCTAAAATGCATAATCTAGCTACCAAATTTTAAGCATTAACCATTCAATAAAGACAGCTGGCATCAAATTGAGAATTCCTTTTTTTGTGGATGTGAATTAAGAATTCAAATTGGTGGAGTTTGCTAAAAAAATAGGCTTCTACAAAATTGAAATATCGTGCAAATTATCTATTTATAAATCCTTTTACCAGTTTGTGAAGAGAAATCAAGTCCAGGCACAAAGATATTGTAAGTACTTTTGTGTCTATCAATTTGGAAAAAATATTTTTTTAATGTCTATCAAGTGTATCTATGAAGTACAGAGCTATCTGCATGGAGAAAATAACCGAGGGCATGCTTCTATAATGTAATGCAAGAATATATTCTCTAATCAGAAATTAGGCATATGCTTATTTTCTAAAGGAAAAGACAATGAAAGATACCTTGTGAGATGGCCAGTTATATATCATAGACATCATCTCTCCTTTATCTTTTGCACTGAAATACATTCCCCGCGGACGTCTAAACAAACCTCCATAATTTTGACACACTAAGCCCACGGTTGGAGTGTATATTATTGGTGCAAAATCTTTGATATTATCAATAAGGGCCTGTACCAACGAACGCAAGTTTATTAGAAACGACAGAAAATCTGTAAGCAATTTATTAATTTAACCTTATATAATATGCATGGTTGTTATTAAATCTTACCATAGCTCGTGTCTACACGACAACAAGCTTACCCTGTAATACAAAGTCTCATTTCTGTCATGTAGTCTGTTTAAGATCCTCCATTTTGCCAAAGATACAACACTATCTGGTTCACCTCGCGTGTTATTCTCCAAAGATCTATACGAATCCACTAACAATAATAATGCAAATAAGGTTAATTTACAACTTCAGCGTAAAGATAATAGCGATACAAGAAACTGTTTCCATATAGGTACAGAGGAAAAGACTTGTTAAGTTTAAAGTGAATTGGTTAGGAGTTTAAGTTCACCCCCACATATAAGCTCCTACAGACAGCTCTATTTGTTGCATATTTTTAGCCAATATATAAACTATAAAGAGAAATTAATCATTTCATATAGGTGATAGCACTATCATTATATGCACAATCAACCAAATTGATTGCTCAAACCTGATACGTTGATATTTTCTAGCCTTTCAATTTCCTTATAGTATTCCACTTGGACATGCAATGGGTTCAAACGAACGTTATCCATGCTCAAGTCATTCCAGTGGAATGCTGGAGGTATGGAGGTAGGACGGATCCTCAGGTTTAACAGACCACTGAACGAGAATAAACTTTAGCAAAATGATTAAATGTTTATAATTAAAAAATTAAAAAGAACCACATACACTGTTGCTGAAATGCCTCTACATTTTGTTTGACCTATCGCACCTCAAGCCAGATTTTAATTGCTGGTTTCCTATATCAATTCTTTCCCCCCAAGATTTCTATAGCAACCCTTCAAATTTGTAACTTCAAGCACACTAGAATCTAACCGGTTCACAAATAACAGTTTTTTGTACAATTTCTAGTTTATTTGGAGCAGAACAATAGTTTGGTATTCATTTCTAAAGCTTAATTTACGATAAGAAGGTAAAGTGCCTACTCTTATGTTTCACAAGCTTACACAACATAGCCGATATGACAAGTTTTCTAGAGCCAACAAAAAATTATGATACGTTGCAAGCCTGTCTTTTGTCCATGGTTTTCCCTGAACTTGGTACAAATTGATAGAGTTGACAACAATTTGGCTACCAATCAAAAAATTTCTTGAAATCTCTCTCCAGATGCTTACATAATGATAAAAACATAAATTTACATCAAGGTTTAAAATCTCGGTGTCGGGACCAATATCGGACGCACTTTTGGGATCAGAATTAGAAATCTTGGATCGGAGATATTAGATTTTATATCGTTTGAGAAATAGAATTTTTTAAATAAAAAGCATCGAGAGCAAGTATAACAATTTGGCAAATTCTTTAGTAATTAATGATGTGTAAAGTTGACTCAATATGTCAAATTAACCATAATAACCCAATGAACTATAATAAACCCATTAGACCATTAATGAACCCATTAGACAATCAATAAACCCATTAATCATTAATGAAGCCATCAGACAATCAATAAGCCCACTAACCATTAATGTCGACCTTAATACTAAAACCACATTAATCAAAAGGCAAACCCAATAATACAGGGCAATTTTTTTATTTAGGCCATATTTAAAAAATATTATTAAATATAGGTCACTTTGAAAATAAATATAAATTTAGGCCACTTTCGGCCACGTCAACGCTGGCTCAACGCAGCATTTTTTTTTAAAAAAATGCCTGTGGAACGCATTTGCCAAATGGGCCCCATACAATTCATAGAGAAAGTGCGCCCCATACAAAACACCCATCCCCCTCTCTTCTCTTTCTCCCCCAAATTCTCCCCCAAATTCCCCAAACACGTCATCTCCTACACCTCCTCCCTCCAAAACTCGACGGTTGAGGATCGCCGCTGCTTGGGTTTCTTGATCTTCCGCCGCCGGTTGATGAGACGGCGACAGCGGCAGCAAAGGCGCTAGTAGCAACGGCGAGGATTGAGGGGAGCAGACAGTTCTGGAAGGCTGGGATTATGATGGGCGTCCGATCGTTGATAATTCTTTGCCTTTGGATAGTGAGTTTTTTTTCCCTTTTTGATCGTTTTACCGTTTGTTAAGTGAATTTACCGTACATGTTGAAATTATTTGTGAATTTGAAGTTGGTGTTGTTTTGGGTGAAGTACAAAACTTCATAAAAAAGAAAATTCTATCACATCTGGATTTTACCTGGCAAATCATAAAATGGAAAATAGCATAGATCTTATAGAAGAAGTTTGTTGGGGTCGAAAATTACAGCCCGGTTGACCAAGTCAAAGTCAAAGTCAACCCCAAGCCAGGTGGGCCCAAACCCAGGCCAAGTAGGCCCATGCCCAAGTCGAGCCCGCGGCCAGCCTCCCCATGCCGAAATAAAAAATCATGTAATAAATAATTTTGATGTAATTATTTATGCATGAATGGACATAAAGCCAAATTTTTATAAAGCCCATGGCCCATGTGCAAAATAAATGAGCACATGAGGCATGGGATGGGCAAAATGCCATTTTGTAAAGCACAAGGGGCTATATGTAAATGTGTAAGCCTATATACGGCAACATGATAATGAAATAAAAAAAAACTTTTCATTCCTCTCAAAATCTAAGGTTTTTGGTGCCTCATTCTCCTTCCTCAAGGTTCTAAACCTTGTTCCCCTTTTCAATTAAATCAAGAATTTTACTCTTCCTTTTCCAAAAATAAATAGTTTTTCACCATAAAACCCACAAAAGGGAGCTCAGATCTTCCATCAGATCTCAAAAAGGGAAATTTTTTAAATCTCATCCCCTTTCATCCAAGATCCGGCTAACAGAGGGGGAGAAGGAAACCCATCTCCAAAATTCCCACTTTGGGGAAGATCCAGGGCTCAAGGGAGAAGCTTCTTTCATCAGCTCCAAAAATATCTTAGGAGTTTAATTCCTTAAATATATATATATATATACACAAAATAATAAATCTTTCTTTTTGGGAATACTACTCCCAGTGCAGGGACCAAGTCCCTTTTCTGCTGACGTCCAGTGCCCGCGTGCCCAGCACGTGAGGAGGACACCCGGCACCCGCGTTCCAGCACGTGGGGCGCCAGCGCCCAGCGCCCACATGCCAAGCACGTGAGGCGCCGGCCCACCACGCGTCTTTTGGACGCTTTTTCCCCTTCTTATATATATATGTGTGTGTGTATACACACACTCTCTACGACACTGTTAGAAAAAAATTTCTAGCGAGGCGCTGCCCCGCACCCCGCAAGGGGGCTGCTAGCCCACTTGACTCCCAGCCCACTATCCGGATAGCGGGACTCCCGTAAAAACTCTGCGGGGGCCCCGATATATCCAAAGCCCTTTCAAAACATACGCACACTACATATTGAGTTCGCATGACCAGTTTAACCCGTCAATCGGAGGTTCCTTCGCTCTAAAGGCGAGGGGTAATTAACGGCAGCTTAGTCCGCGACTGCCGGAGATTCGGATCTCCACAATCAATAAAACCCAGCCTGCTCTAGGCAGGGGGAATCTGTAATACGCCTGACAAGCACGCGCGTATTCCCATCTCAATAGGATGACGAAAAACACCATACAAAGTTCAAATTTGTAGAGTTTTCAGAAGAGATCATGGATCTCAGAGATAATAATACAAACTATGTAAGCCTTCAGTGCAAAAGTTAATAGAAAAACTTGAAAAGATGGGATCTTGTCGATCATCAGGTACTTACCTGGCGAAAGTTCAGAGATGGGAGCATGGTTTATTTGGAAAAAGGTCTTACCTGAGTTGATTTCTATGAAAGAGCATAGATTTTAAAAGAGCGAGCTCAGATCTGCTGTTTTTGAAGAGGAGCTCATGGATCTCAGTGAGCTAGTGCTTACCTTGGAAGAGCTTTGTATGTATTTTACAAAATATTTGAAAAAAGAAAAAAGAAATTGAGCTCGGAATTTTTTTAGAATATAAAGAGAATGAAAAGAAACTTACCGTTGCCAGTCCCAAATCCGGATGAGAAAGGGTGAGGATTGTGATAGGCTTGTGACAGCCAACATAAAACTTTGTCATATTCTATGACATGAACCATAATAAAAATATCATTGGAGTGTCCCCTACTCAACGACGCGCTATATCGAATCCCGGGTATAGTGTTAAGTATGCAAGGACTTTTACGTCGTCGTCCGGAACTGACGCGCTACATCGGACCCTTGATGTAATGACAAATAAGTAAGTGTTTCATATGATCCGTCTAATTTCTTAGAACATAAGTTCCCTTACAGGTAAACTAACAGAATTAGTGGATATGATTATTAGGAGGAAAGTTGGTATTATGTGTTTGCAAGAAACTAAGTGGATAGGTGAAAATGGTAGTTACATAGAACCTTAGGGTTATAAGATTTGGTATACGGGTAGAGATAAAAATCGTAATGGGGTAGACGTAATCATAAATAGACGACTGCTTGAGAATGTAGTTGAAATTAGGAAAAAAGATGCTAGAATTTTACTGGTTAAGCTTATTCTAAATGGGAAGGTCCTTAAAGTTATTAGTGTTTATACACCACGGATAGGTCTTGATGACGCTAGTAAGCGTCTATTCTGAAAGGATTTAGACGAGATGGTGCAAAAGATACCTAATGGAAAAAAGTTATTTATTGGTAGTGATCTCAATGGACATGTAAGTACTAGTCGTAGTGAGTTTGATACTATCCATGGAGGTTTTGGTTTTGGACAAATGAATGAAACAGGTAGCTTGATTCTAGATTTTAGCTTATCCTATGACTTGATCTTAGCAAACGCTTGGTTTAGAAAAAGATAGTCTCGCCTTATCATCTTTAGAAGCGGATCAAGTGCAAACCAAATAGACTTTTTCTGATGAGAAGGATAGATAGAGGTTGTTACATCGACTGTAAGGTAGTACCAGGTGAAAGTGTAACCACTCAACATAAACTTTTAGTTCTAAATTTTCGATTTAGAAGAGGACATAGAAAGATCAGACGTAAGGTAGAACCTAAAATTAAATGGTGGCGACTGAAGGAAGGTAACCAAAAGGTTTTTATAGATCGTGTAGTTCAAGAGGCGGATTGACAGTCTGAAGATGATTCAGATGGAACATGGAAAACGATGGCTAGTTGTATCAAGAGCGTAGCTAGAGATCTACTTAGTGAGTCGAGAGGTGGTGCTCCACTATCTAAGGACACATCATGGTGAAATGAAGAAGTAAAGACTGCTAATAAAATCAAGAGATATTCTTATAAAAATTTGAAGAAAAGCAGAGATGCGGAGATATTTGAGAAGTATAAAATAACTAAAAAGGAAGTTAAGAAACCTGTTCGGGAAGTAAGGCCAAGTTCTACAAGGAGGTGTACGATAAGTTGGACACTAAGGAGGCTCAAAATGATATATACTGGATTGCTCGGATGCGGAAAAGAAAGACCAGAAACTTATGTGCAGTAAATGTGTTAACGATGAAGATCAGAAGGCTTTAGTTTGAGATGAGAATATCAAGAAAAGATGGAGAGATTATTTTGACAAATTGTTCATTCAATCTCAAGATATGAACCGTGATTTCATGCGTAAAATAAGAATACAAGAGGTTAAAGAGGCTTTGAAGAGAATGAGATCAAGAAAAACGGTTAATCCAGACGGGATTCCTATCGAGCTTTGGAGATGCTTAGAAGAAATAGGATGTAGGGTGTTTTTCGCCACCCCATTGAGATGGGAATACGCGTCGCTTGGCAGGCGTATACAAATTCCCCCTGCCTAGGACAGGTTTATACTGAGCTGTTGTTAATTACCCATCACCTTTGAAGCGAAGGAACCTCCGATTGACGGGTCAACTAGTCATACAAACTCAATGTGCAGTGTGTGTATGTGTCTTGAGGGGTTTTGGGTATATCGGGGGCTTCGCAGAGTTTACGGGAATCCCGCTACCCGGATAGCTGGCTGGGGGTCAAGGGGGCTAACAGGACCCTTGTGGGGTGTGGGACAGCATCCTGTTAGAAATTTTTTCTAATGAAGGACATGTTTTGAGTGCAGAGTGTATAGAAAAAAGAGAGGTGAGGAGCATCCTGAGAACGCGTGCCCTGCGCGTGGGCATCGGACGTCCGCGGGTCACGTGCGCGGTACACAACCGCTGGAACACTAGCAGAGAAAAGTGCTTAGCCCCTAGACTGGGAGTTGAACTCCCGAGAGGTTTTGAATTTGGAGTTAAACTCCTATGTAATAAATTGGATGTGGATTTGGAGTTAACTCCTGAGGGACTTTGGAAACTCTCAGAAAAAGGAAGCATTAATGAGGAACTCTTTCTTCTCCCCTTTAGATCTGGATCTTCTTTTGAGCCTTGAATCTTCCCGAACTAGGGTTTTGGGGAAATGGGTCTCCTTCCTCCTCTCTGTTGGCTGGATTTTGGAGAAAAAGGGGCGAGACTTAAAAATCTCTCCTTTGGGGGGTTTGATGGAAGATCCGACTCCGCTTTAAGGGTTTTATGGTGAAAATTTGTTTCTTTTTGGAAAAAGAAGAGTTAAACTCTTGATTTAATTCCAAAAAAAGAAAGAGGATTTAGAACCTTGAGAAAGGAGAAGAAGGCACAGAACCTTAATTTTTGAGAGAATGAAAAAGTTGATTTTTTCATCATGTTTAGCTTTATAGGCTACACACTTTACATATAGCCCCTTGGGCTTTGGCAAATGTACCACCCCATACCTTATGTGCTTATCTCCTTTTCTACATAAGCCATGGGGTTTACAAAATTTTGGCTTTTTGCCCATTTTACATATATTTATTTCTAAAAAAAGAATTACATTAAACTAATTTATGGTTTCATTCTTTTTGTCACGGGGCCGGTCCCTTCCATGCTCGGTCTTGACCCGGACTTAGGCCCACTTGGCTTGTGGTTGACTTTGATTTTGACTTGGTCAACCGCGATGTAATTTGACTCCAACAAAGTGCCCTCCATCAATAAATGCACACCGCACGTGTGGGTTGTGTGCATGAAATTGATGGGTCTTGCTCTATATGGAGCTTCAGTTGGTTGGGTTCCCTTTTGACGACGTGGAGGGTATGCTGCCATTTTTGCGACTTGGACGGTTAGTGCTGCCATTTTAGCGACGTTGACGGTCGGTGCTGCCATTTTTGCGACTTGGACGGTCGGTGACTTGCTCCGCTTCTTGCGGTTTCGGGATTTGATTTGAGTTGCTCCGCTTTCTGCGGTGTCGGGTTGAAGTTGACTTGCTTCGCTTTCTGCGATGTCGTGATTTAATTTGACTTTCCCCGCTTTTCGCGGTGTCGGGATTTGATTTGACTTGCCCCGCTTTCTGCGGTGTCGGGGTTGAAGTTGACTTGCTCCGCTTCTTACGGTGTCGGGGTTGATTTGTTTGAATTGATTTGTTTTGGAAGTTTCCTACCTGTCCAAAGGGACTTTCGAGTTTAGAAGTGCTGCCGAGTGGGATTTTGATTTGATCTGTTTGATTTCTGCCTTATTTGGCGGGATTTTTGAATTTGAGAGGAATATGGAATTTGGATTTTGTTTAGCATCAGTATTGCTGCACTGGAATAATGCCAGGAACAACACATCATTTGCCCTGAGAGGACTTAGGATTTGGCTTTGGGTCAGCATCAGTACCGCTAACACTGAAGCGTAGTGCCATGAGCGACTCATCATTTGTCGTTGGGAAAACTTGGGATTTGGATCGGTATCAGCACCGCTAACACTGAAGCGTAATACCAGGAGCGACTCATCATTTGCCATTGCCCGTTGGGGAACAATGGCTTAAGAGACAGGTTTAGTTCTCTATCACCTAAAGACTTTTCAATTTTATGAGTCGTAAGGATCTTATAAAAGCATTTTCTCCCTACAAGTCGAGAGGATCTTGTAGGTGTATTTTCTCTTTAGGAATCATGGGGATTCCTAAACGTGTTGCTCCTTTGTGAGTCGTAAGGATCTCACGCGGGGATTTTCTCCTCACAAGATCGAGAGGACTTTGCGAGTGTATTTCATCTCTTTCCACGAGTTTGCGTCCTTTCGGGTTTTCACAAACTCGCCGGCAGTCCTGCTGTTTTTACTCACGGAGCCCTTTTAGGATTTTCATACATGCCCGTTTTGCTTGTGGACATACCCTTTTTTCTTCTTTTTTTTGCTTCATCGCCGGTAGAACTACAGATGTAGTCTCGCCGGCAGGACCTGGGAGGCAGGGGTCATTTGCGCCCGTGGATTGTATACGGTTTTACATGATGTATGATCCCGACCGTAGGCATGTTTGCTCAATTCATTTACGACTTGGAGCATTCACGCGTAGTATTTCTTGAGATATCGGTCATTAATGGATGGCATGGGCCTTTCTCCCTCAACATTTATCAGCTAGTAGGATGCTCCATCAAACACTTTCTCGATGATGTATGGTCCTTCCTAGTTTGGCTCGAATTTTCTCTTGGCATGTCGATTGGGGATGATCGGTCTTTTAAGGACCAACACCAATTCGCCTTTCTTAAAAGCACGGAGACGGGTCATCTTGTCATAGGCCCGTGACATTTAGGCTCGGTAAAGCTCCAGATTTTGCTGTACTGCGAGCCTCTTTTCTTCAAAGGCGTCGAGCTCTTCGAGTCGAAGGAAGACGTTCTCCTCCTCCGTCAACTCATGCTGGACGGCCATTCTTAGACTTGGAACTTCGACTTCGAGCGGGAGGATTGTTTCCACTCCGAAGAGTAGTGAGTATGGAGTGGACTATTGGAGTGCGATGCGTGGTACGATATGCCCATAACGTCTCGTGGAGCTTGAGATTCCAGTCTCTCTTGTTGGCTGAAGCATTTTTCCTCATTAGCTTGCATAGAGTCTTATTGAAGGCTTCAGCTAACCAATTGGCTCTTAGATTATAGATAGAGGAATATCTCCGGTCTATCTTATACTGAATAGCAAACCTTAAGACTTTGAAGCTCTTGAAATAAGGCCCGTTGTCAGAAATAATTCTTCTAGCTGTACCGAAGCGGTATAGAATATTATGCCGGAAGAACGTCAGAATATCTTCTGTCTTGACTTCTTTTAGCGGGACAGTTTCAGCCTATCTAGAGAAGTAGTCAGTTGCGGCCAATATGAACCAGTGGCCTTTGGATAACGGATGATCAATTGGACCAACTATGTCGGTACCGCAAATTCCGAAAGGCCATGACGCCGCCGTAGGATGCAGCGGATTGGGATACTTATGAATGAAGTCACCGTGAATTTGGCAGAGATGACACCTCTTCACATGCTCTTCGCAATCTCTTATTATGGTAGGCCGGTAATATCCAAGCCGTTTGATTTGAAGCCGTATTTTTCGGCCAGATTGGTAAGCTTCGCAGACACCCGAGTGAACTTCTTTCTTGAGTTTTTGGGCTTCAGCCGATGATAGACACCTGAGGCAGAGTTGGTCATATGATCTGCGGTACACGTATCGGAGAGTTCTCTTCTTCAGCTGAATCCTCGCAGATTTTCCTTCGGGCAGCTTGTCGTATCGGAGGTACTCTATGAAGGGTTCTCTCAATCGGGCTCGTCTTGAATGATCAGAGCTTTTTCGGCAGGATTGTTCTTTTGTTCTATACTTCCTTCTTCACGCAAAGAGACTGGAGATAGAATTTACCGGTTTCTGACTATTATCAGAATTTCATCCATATCGAAATCAGCCAGCTCCTTGGCTAAGCGTGCAAGTACGTCAGCTTTTCCATTCAACGCCCTAAGAACTCTCATCAGTTCAATGTGGGTGAATTGTTTCATGAGTTCCACCACCCGGCTTCTGTACCGAGCAAACTCGGGTTTGTATATCTTATAGTCGCCGCTTACTTGGTTGACGATAAGCGGGGAATCACCGTGGACTCGTAGCCGAAGGATTTCTATTTCTATGGCGAGCTCCAGACCAGCTATCAGAGCTTCGTACTCAGCCTCGTTGTTTGTGCGAGGCTCGGTGAGAGCAAAAGAACGTCGTAAGATTCTCATCAATGGCATGATGAACACTAATCCTATCCCTACTTTTATCAGTGGTCCTAATTGATGAGGCTCCGTCGAAGTAGAGCTCCCAGCATGGCTCTTCATCCTTGAGATACATCACTTGTTCATCAAGTATCTTGCAATTGAGCGTGACCCTTCTGGTATGGGATGAGTAGCAAGGAAGTCAGTGAGGGCTTGCCCTTTTATTGCTTTCTGAGAAGTATAGATTATGTCAAATTCAAACAGCATGACAGCCTATCTTGCCATTTACCGGCTAGACTTTCTTTGGTCATTAGGTGTTTGGCGGGTCAATCTTGGAGATCAGCATAACCCGATGAGCGAGAAGATAGTGTCTTAGCTTTTTCACGGCAAACATCAGGGCCAGGCACTGCTTTTCGATCGGGGAATGGTTATGTTCCGCCCGACTAACGTTCGATTGAGGTAGTAGCGCGGCAGTATAGAGAATTAACGGTTTATTTAGAATGGGAGCAGTAAGTACTGGAGGGTGCAGCATGTACTTTTGATATTTTCGAACGCTTCTTGATATTCGGCATCCTAAACGAAAGGAGCTCCTTCTTCATGAGCTTCGAGAAGGGTCTGCATCTTCCCGATAGGTTCGAGATGAACTTTCGTATATAAGCGAGCTTGTCTTGAAAGGATCTTAGCTGCGCCAGATTCTTCGGACGAGGCATCTCCATGATGGCTTTTATTTTCGATGGGTCGACTTTGATCTCCCGATGTCGGACTATGAAACCCAAGAATTTTCCCAATGGCACGCCAAAAACGCACTTTAGAGAATTCAACTTCAGATCGTGTTCCCTCGGTCGGGTGAAAACGGTCCTAAGATCTCGGATGTGATCGGCCTTGGTTTTAGTCTTGACGACTAAATCATCAACATAACATTCGATGAATTTATGGATTAAGTCATCAAAGATTTTGGTCATTGCCCTTTGATATGTTGTGCCCGCATTCTTCAGTCCGAATGGCATCACTTTGTAGCAGTATATACCGATCGGGGTTCGAAATGCTGTATGATTCCCATCCTCATGCGATATTTTTATTTAATTGTACCCAGACAAACCATCCATGAAAGTGAACTCGTAATTTGAGGTGCCGTCGATCATCATCTCCATGACCGGAAGCGGAAAATCATCTTCAGGGCATTGTTCGCGTCCCTGAAATCAACACAGACTCGGATCTACCCATTCTTCTTTTTCACCGGTACTATGCATGCGATTCAATCCGCGTACTTCTTTTCTCTGATGAAGCCATCATCGATAAGTTTCTTAGTTTTCTCGATGACCTTTTCTTCTAACTCCCTTCTCATTTTTCGAGGCGCTTGTTTGAATGGCTTGGCATCAGGAAATATATCCAGCTTATGTACGGCCAGTTCAGGGAAGAGGCCATGCATTTCTTTATACTTCCAAGCGAAGCAGTCAGCGAACCCATGCAACAGGGCGACTGTCTTCTCTTTCATTTCTTCTGACAAGAGTGAGCTGATGTAGATTGGCCTTGGATTATCGGGTGTTCCCAAGTCAATCTTGGTTAGCTCGTCGAAGGTTACTTGTCCACCATCTTCGAGCTCTCGAGGGGCTTCTTCTAGCTCGGTTGGCTCGTCGTCATCATTTGACCTTTCGCTAGCTTCACCAACCTGGATCATATAGCATGCTTTGGCATCAGGTTGAATGAAACCTATGCCCCGTCTATTTGGGATTCGTCCACCGATAAGTGTTCGGACCTGAGCTGGATGCTACAGCCCCTCATAAAACTTCGCTTCGGATTCCATTTGATATAACCGATATCTGCACTTTTTGAAATATTTCCGCATCTCGGGTGCATAATATCTGGGATTGAGGACGGCTCTTATGCCTCTCTCATAGGGAAGGCACGTGACAAACAAATCGTCCGGATGCACAACAGGATTTAACCCATAAAACACGTCTTTGATTAGCAACTAAAGAAACCTAGTTACCTCAAGATTAGAGGTGAAGCTTGGAATAGAAGCTCTCGGGTGAATCGTCTATTACGTAGAGGAGGCCGAGTAAGAGGTTGATAACGAAAAGACGAAGGACTTGATTCACTGGGTATAATCACTTCTCATAGTAGTTAACAACTCCTATGTATTTGTTAGTTATAGTTTAGCAAAGATTCTTCGGTTAGTCAATGTTAACTCAAAGAACAAGATTGTTTTTCATATTTCCGCCTCCCTGCAACTCGTGGGGTGTTGTACATCGACTTACAGCGGTATCAGAGTCTCGCTAAACAATAACCAACTTATTAGCAAAGTCATAAGAATTTCGAACGCAAAACGAACCGGAAAAAACATCGAAATCACCAAGTTTCTGTCGAATTTAAAATGAGGTCTAAAAATTTTTCGGGGGGCTCTAAAAATACAAGCAGGGAAATACAAGAAATCTGGAAAAAATTGGGTGCATGAATCGGCCAAACCGCCGCGGAACCGCGGCCGATCCCACCGACCCGCCGCGGATCCGCGGCCGAGTTGAAGCCGATTCACCCCAAATTTTCCCAGAACTCTCCTGTGATGTTTTTTGTCTTTTCTGGAATATTTATTTTCTGCTCAAGTCTCAGGTGCACAGAGAAGTTTTGGAGTAGAATCTAAAGTGTTTGCTCGATCGAAATTATACGATATTTGCTAATTAGATTATATCTGTTAACTGTATAATGTGTTCGTAAACCTCCCCTAACTGCTAGTATGTCGGTTGGCAGGGGGTTGCACATTTCTGTAATGATTTTTACTGTTTGTGGTTATGAACTGTATTGGATTGTTGTGATGATTGGCCGGGGTTTGAGATGGGTTATTATATTCATTCATTCGATGTAATTGTAATATGTTGTAATATTATTTTGCGGGGCACATCCAGGTTGCGGTTGTAGCCATCGTTGTATTATTTCATTTTACTGTTTTTTCCCCTAGAATAGACCCAAGGTGGGGTGCACAAACTACCGGGTACTTTGAAGTGTTAAGTGGCCTACTCACGTTGTTAAGGGAGACCGCTTCACTTCGGATACTTGGCGGGTAGTTTACCGTACCCGTAGGGGTCTAGGGTAGGGTAATGGCTATTCATCACAACTGTGTAATCCGTCTTTCGTTGCAGGCTCAAAAGAAACGCGGATTGCTTGCATATCCAATAATGTTCATCTGTGATCTGGAATGCCTATTATTGCGTCTGACGAATGTACAATATCTATATATGATAGCTATTTAGACGTCACTTATGTTTTACACCCGCGCTAGCCCAGCCCCCGCTCTGTCGTTAGTTAAGTAACCTAACGGGTGATGACGGGACCCAGTGGCGAATGCGGATGGCATAAGATGACGTTGTATTTTCGTTGTTTTCTGCAATGATAGGTTAATGATGGGACGCATTATTATTAATGCAAAGAAAATAAACCAAAGTTGAATCGTTGGAACAATTTAAAAGAAATCACTCGGTTATTTTAAAACAGAGGATATTTTTAATTGCGGAGCTTTAACCACTCCTTTTAAAAGCTATCAGGTTCCTTCGGTCATATCAAGTTCACTACGTTCACGGTTTCGCCAAAACCATTTGTAGCCCTCCGTCATTTCATTTGGATATTCAGTAGTATTCAAGCTAAGGCATAGTGTTTGGTAGCTGCTGGGTATTCATTTGTTGTATAGATAGATGAGTTAGTTTAGGACAGTCGTATTATCATTTTGGCCGAACGTCAAGGATATGTACGGATGGGTTCAAATTAACAAGATAATGATGGGTAGAACTTGACATGTGACTTATGACATTTTGACATAACGCCAAGGTCATAAGAGCATGGGGCAAAAATTTATATCGGGAATTTCTAAAGAAACTGAAATTTGCAAAGAGATGCATACCATTTGGAGTTTGATGAATGTTGGTAAGATTCCTTCAGCATTATCATACGATGATATTTGGATCTCGTTCCTACTGTGAGTATAAGCTACTCATCAGGAGATTCGTCACTTAACGATCAATGCTATAAACCAAGTAGGTGCCGAGAAAGGTGTCAGCGGGGCTACGCCCCCAGAGAAAAGAGGTTATTTAATTAAGGAACTTCGCGAAAGCGTTGGAAAACCTCCCTCGAAGTACCGACACTGGCCTGGCTGAACGGTTAAGCAAGTATTGTACGGTGAGAATAGTCCTGGCTAGTTCTTTCTTTTTGGTTTGAGGAGGGATTCGAGAAACAGTGGGAGCCATCCAGTTTAGATAAACTAAAAACCACTCTAAACTTACAAGAGCATCATGCTAAAGTGTTCTCTCTTTCTCCTAATTGCAGAGACTCTGAATATGACTGGACTTAAGTTACTATTAGAAAAAAATATACTGACAAGGCCAAACTATAAAGATTGGCTACGGAATGTCAAAATGGCTTTGACCTATGACAAATTGGGGTATGCCCTCACCGCTAAGACACCTGCTGTCCCAGGTCCCAAATCCAGTAATGCGGATAAGGAAATCCGCAACCTGGGATTTAGATTGCGCGAAGGCCAAGTGCATCGTGCTTGCCTCGATGAATAATGAACATCAGAGGAGGCACGAGGATATGGATCTAGATGTCATATTTCTCCATACAAAGGAACTTTATGGAGAGCAATCTCGTATAGCAAGATACGAGACCTCAAAAAACTTGTTTCGAACGAGGCTGGCCGTCGGATCATCGGTAGGAGAACATGTCCTAAAGATGATTGGCTATATTGAAGAGCTCGCAGACCTTGGGACGACTTTGGATAATGAGCTTTATACAGACTTGATTCTCCAGTCCCTTCCTTCCACCTACGCCCAGTTTATTCTGAATTTCAACATTCAAAGAAAAGAAGTTGAACTTCCAGAACTCCTTAACATGTTGAGGAGTGCAGAGGGCATCTTGCAGAAGGCAAGGGAAACACCCGCTATGTTTGTTAGCGGTGCTTCTTCTCCCGGATCCAAGGCTAGGCCCAAAGGAAAGAAGAAAAAGGCCGCCACCAAATCTAGAGGAGGTGTTAGTAAGGTGGGAGCGAAGGGAAAGAAAAAGATTGCGGTGCCAATAGTGGCCCAGGATGAGTGCTTCCATTGTCATAAGAAAGGGCACTGGAAGAAAGATTGCAAGGCGTGGAACGCCAAGAACCAGGGACCGAAGCAAGCTGTGGCTTCGACTTCAGGTGTGTTTGTAATTGAGAATTGTCTGTCAATCAACTCTACTTCCTGGGTATTGGATACCGGATCAGGATCTCATATATGCAATTCATTGCAGGCACTGAGAAACCGTAGAGTGCTGAAGGATGGTGATATGACCCTGATGGTTGCTAACGGAGCTAGCGTGGGAGCTGTGTCCGTAGGGGATTATCACCTGGGATTGACAAGTGGGCACATTTTGGTTTTACATAATTGTTTTTGTGTACCTAACTTAACGTGTAATATCATATCAGTTTCCTTGTTATCAAATAAAGGTTATGATTTCACGTTTGTAAGTGATGTTGTTAACATCCACCTTAATCATAGTTTGATTGGGTCCGGTACACTGGATAACGGTATATATGTCTTAAACCAACTACAGATTTTTAATGTCCAGAACACACTAAAAAGAAAATCTCCGGATTTAAATAAGGCTTTCTTATGGTATTGTAGACTAGGTCACATCAATGAGACAAGGTTAACTAAGTTGCATAGAAAAGGATATTTGGACTCGTTCGAATATCAAACTTATGCCACTTGTCAATCATATCTCAAAGGAAAGATGACAAAGACTCCATTCACTGGACATGGAGTAAGAGCGAGCGAGCTCATAAGATTCATACACAGCGATGCATGTGGTCCAATGTCTACACATGCAAGAGGTGGTTTTTCCTATTTCATTACTTTTACGGATGATTACTCTAGGTACGGATTCATTTATCTGATGAAACATAAATCCGAGACTTTTGAGAAATTCCAGGAGTATAAGAATGAAGTAGAAAACCAAACCGGCAAAAGTATCAAGACACTAAGATCTGATCGAGGTGGTGAATACTTAAGTGCCGAGTTCCTAGGTTACCTAAAAGAGAAAGGAATTCTCTTTCAGCTTACTCCTCCATACACTCCACAGCATAACGGTGTATCGGAGAGACGGAATCGAACCCTATTGGATATGGTACGTTCCATGATGAGTAATGATGAGTTACCGCGATCTTTCTGGGGTTATGCGCTAGAATCAGCGGCATATCTTTTGAACATAGTTCCTACCAAGACTGTGCCTACCACGCCATATCAGATGTGGAGTGGGAAGAAACCCTATCTTCAGTATCTGAAGATTTGGGGATGTCCAGCTTTTGTTAAAAAGCAGCATGTGGACAAGCTCGAGGCACGATCAGTACTGTGTAAGTTTGTGGGATATCCAAAGAACTCCAGGGGTTATCTATTCTATTACGTAGAGGAACAAAAGGTTTTTGTTTCTCGTAATGCCCATTTTCTAGAACATCAGTTTTTAGAAAAGGAAATAAGTGGGAGCGAAATAGAACTGGAAGAAATTCCAGAACCACAAACTACTACTGAAAGTTTGGTAGAACCAGTAGTTCAAGAAGAACGGGACATTCCAGCACCCCTCCGCAGGAGTAGTAGGTCGTCTCATCCGCCTGAGAGATACTACGGTTTTCTCATAGATGGGGATGGAGAAGATTGCATCATTGATGATGATGAACCTACTAGCTTCAAGCAGACCATCCAGAGCGGCGACTCGGTACGATGGCTAGATGCAATGCGGACCGAAATGGAGTCCATGTACACTAACAAAGTATGGACTTTGGACTTTGCTCCAGATGGGGTAAAACCCATAGGATGCAAATTGATCTTCAAGAAAAAGATTGGTGTAGATGGACAGGTGGAAACCTATAAGGCTAGACTTGTTGCAAAGGGTTTTCGTCAAAGACCTAGTTTGGACTATGACGAAACATTTTCTCCAGTGGCTATGCTCAAATCCATTCGGGTTTCTTCCTATTGCTGCCTTCCATGATTATGAAATCTGGCAGATGGACGTAAAGACGGCTTTTCTGAATGGTAATTTAGAAGAGTGCGTCTATATGGATCAGCCAGAAGGTTTCAATCAGAGTGGGAGCAGCGGGAAAGTATGCGAGTTGCTTAAGTCCATTTATGGACTGAAGCAGGCATCGCGGAGTTGGAACATCTGTTTTGATGAAACAGTCAAAGAATATGACTTTATCAAAAATCCAGATGAACCATGTATATATAGTAAAGTTGTAGCACGAACTGTCGTATTCCTCGTCTTGTACATGGATGACATTCTATTGATAGGAAATGACATTCCTATGCTACAATCTGTCAAAGGATTCTTCTCACACAAGTTCTCCATGAAAGACCTGGGTGATACCTCTTACATTCTGGGGATCCGGATCTATCGTGATAGATCCAAGAGAATGTTGGGACTTTCGCAGTCCAGGTATATCAACACTATACTGAAAAGATTCAGTATGGAAGATTCTAAACGCGGTAATCTACCGGCTTGTCACGGAATCACCCTCTCCAAAGAGATGTCTCCCAAGACTGATTTGGAAAGGGAACGCGTGTCTATTATACCCTACGCTTCTGCGGTAGGCTCTATAATGTATGCGATATTGTGCACCAGACCAGATGTAGCTTACGCACTGAGCGTGGTAAGCCGGTATCAGTCAGACCCAGGGGAGAAGCACTGGATAGCAGTAAAGAACATTCTCAAATACCTAAAAAGGACTAAGGAAATGTTCTTGGTTTACGGCGGAAAGACCTCAAGATGGAGGCCTTTGCTGATTCCGACTTCCAGAGTGATAAGGACGATTCCAAGTCCATGTCAGGTTATGTCTTTACCCTCAATGGAGGGGCGGTGTGCTGGAAGAGTTCCAAGCAGGACACCGTTGCTGACTCGACGATGGAAGCGGAGTATATTGCTGCTTGCGATGCCGCAAAAGAAACGGTCTGGATGAAGAAGTTCCTAACAGAACTTCAGGTGGTTCCTACCATTGTTGATCCAATACCTTTGTATTGCAACAACAACGGAGGTATAGCTTTAGCGAAGGAACCAAGGTCCTATCAGAAGTCCAGACACATCTTAAGGCGGTATCACCTAATCAAGGAGATCATAGATCGCCGAGAGAACAAGGTCCGGAGAGTTGCTACTGAAAAGAACATTGCTGATCCATTCACAAAGGCCCTACCTCAGATTCAGTTCGAGAGGCTACTCGAGATCATCGGTCTTCGATATGCCAGTACATGGCCCTAGTGCAAGTGGGAGATTGTTAGTGTATATGCCCTAGGGGCCATTATTGTATCATACTAGCTTGTATATTACTTAATGGAAGCTTGGGATATTCACAGTTATATAACAGTCTTGCTAAACATGATAGTATGCTACTTGGTTTTATCTATCTTAATATGTGAGTATACGTATTGATAGAGCCCTTAGGATCTTGCTTGACTACCAGCGTTGTGATGGCAGTCACACTAGTGGGGGCTGGGTAGTCTACAAGCACATCCTTTTCCAGGTCCCTAGTCATAGGATTATCGAGACAGGGCATCGATACTCCGGAGTAGACTAGTGTGTACGCTTCTCATCCCAGTTGGGGAGATGGTCTACGTCGTACTGGAGATAGTATACATGTGCTCGTTGGATTACGGGTACACCGGACAGGACTCGCGGGGAACTTTTGGTTGGTATTATACCCGTCGTCAGTTAACAGTTCCCATGTGACATGAGTACAGCATAGTCCGCATACTTGACACTGCTACTTCGCCTCGAGTGTGTCCCACTGTTCTTAGATTGCTACCCTACCATGGCTCAAAGGAGTCGTGCAAACAGGTAGCAGTCCCGAGCACTTGGAGGCAGTGGCGGTTAGACAGGATTCGTCTCTCCCGGTATTGGGAGTTGATATCACGATGTGTCCCATTACGCAAAGTCCCTGGCCATGGCAAGCGAGATTTACTGGTAGGTTCCAGTAGTTTCTCAAGGTGTAATGGGCTTCACTCCGACACGACTTATACCGCTATTAGAGGACTGACGCTTGCCGCCCCCTAGGCCCGATATGCGATAGTCTTAGACGAACAGACCGGACTGTACGGTGATTGTCACATCAGGCTCAGTAGGAGTTCGGATGGGTTTCCTCATCGGCCTTCTTATCGACATCTACCTGGGGACCGTTACGTACAGCTAGTGCCGCTTGCGGTCTGTGGTTAAACCCACTGCCAGCGTAGTAGTCGAGTCTTTAGAGTCCCACACAGAGAGTTTCTCTGCTCCAGGCGAAACGATATAGAGGTCGTATGGTTTTACGACAAGGGTTCGGACGCATACGTGTGTTTACGCACGTACGACGTTCGGACAGTTTTTACTAGCCGGCTTTGGTTTAAGCCGGATTCTAGTATCGGATTATTGGATTTATACAGTCTAAAGTTTTTCCGTGTTTTCACGGATAGGAGGGGCGTTCTCGTAATTTGGCGGGAAACTTCTAGAAGGATGATGACTTGGGGGTTTAGGTGGCATAAGCATTAAATGATTTAATGACTCATTTGTATGATTCATCCGTCATTAATGCATCATTAATGGTTAATGACTCATGTAGATGAATCACTCATATGAATAAATGAAGCATGATGATTAATCATTTTATTTATTTATTTTGATAAATCATTATGCTTCATATATTCAAGAGAGATCATTATCTCATTATCATTCTCTTGCCCACCTTCTCTCTCCTCAAACCCTAATCCTCCCCTCTCATGTGTTGAGATCAAGGATTAGATAGACTAATTAATCCATAACCTCACTCTATATCACCTAGGTGCCTTTGATTAGCAACTAAAGAAACCTAGTTACCTCAAGATTTGAGGTGAAGCTTGGAATAGAAGCTCTCGGGTGGATCGTCTATTACGTAGAGGAGGCCGAGGAGGAGGTTGATAACGAAAAGAAGGACTTGATTCACTATGTATATTCACTTCTCATAGTAGTTAACAACTCCTATGTAATTGTTAGTTATAGTTTAGCAAAGATTCTTCGGTTAGTCGATATTAACTCAAAGAACAAGATTGTTTTTCATATTTCCGCCTCCCCGCAACTCGTGGAGTGTTGTACATCGACTTACGGGAATCGGCTTCAACTCAGCCGCGGAACCGCGGCCGATCCCACCGACCCGCCGTGGATCCGCGGCCGAGTTGAAGCCGATTCCCGTAAGTCGATGTACAACACCCCACGAGTTGCGGGGAGGCGGAAATATGAAAAACAATCTTGTTCTTTGAGTTAACATCGACTAACCGAAGAATCTTTGCTAAATTATAACTAACAAATACATAAGAGTTGTTAACTACTATGTGAAGTGATTATACCTAGTGAATCAAGTCATTCGTCTTTTCGTTATCAACCTCCTCCTCGGCCTCCTCTACGTAATAGACGATCCACCCAAGAGCTTCTATTCCAAGCTTCACCTCTAATCTTGAGGTAACTAGGTTTCTTTAGTTGCTAATCAAAGGCACCTAGGTGATATAGAGTGAGATTATGGATTAATTAGTCTATCTAATCCTTGATCTCAACATATGAGAGGGGAGGATTAGGGTTTGAAGAGAGAGCTTGAGGAGAGAGAAGGTGAGCAAGAGAATGATAATGAGATAATGATCTCTCTTGAATATATGAAGCATAATGATTTATCAAAATAAATAAATAAATAAAATGATTAATCATCATGCTTCATTTATTCATATGAGTGATTCATCTACATGAGTCATTAACCATTAATGATGCATTAATGACATGGATGAATCGCACAAATGAGTCATTAAATCATTTAATGCTTATGCCACCTAAACCCCCAAGTCATCATCCTTCTAGAAGCTTCCCGCCAAATTACGAGAACGCCCCTCCTATCCGTGAAAACACGGAAAAACTTTAGACTGTATAAATCCAATAATCCGATACTAGAATCCGGCTTAAACCAAAGCCGGCTAGTAAAAACTGTCCTAACGTCGTACGTGCGTAAACACACGTATGCATCCGAACCCTTGTCGTAAAACCATACGACCTCTATATCGTTTCGCCTGGAGCAGGGAAACTCTCTGTGTGGGACTCTAAAGACTCGACTACTACGCTGGCAGTGGGTTTAACCACAGACCGCAAGCGGCACTAGCTGTACGTAACGGTCCCCAGATAGATGTCGATAAGAAGGCCGATGAGGAAACCCATCCGAACTCCTACTGAGCCTGATGTGACAATCACCGTACAGTCCGGTCTGTTCGTCTAAGACTATCGCATATCGGGCCTAGGGACGGCAAGCGTCAGTCCCCTAATAGCGGTATAAGTCGTGTCGGAGTGAAGCCCATTACACCTTGAGAAACTACTGGAACCTACCAGTAAATCTCGCTTGTCCTGGCCAGGGACTTTGCGTAATGGCTCTCTGACACACTCCCAATACCGGAAGAGACGAATCATGTCTAACCGCCACTGCCTCCAAGTGCTCGGGACTGCACCCAACTGCTACCTGTTTGCACGACTTTTTTGAGCCGTGGTAGGATAGCAATCTAAGAACGGTGGGACACACTCGAGGCGAAGTAGCAGTGTCAAGTCGGCGGACTATGCTGTACTCATGTCACCTGGGAACTGTTAACTGACGACGGGTATAATACCAACCAACAGTTCCCCGCGAGTCCTGTCCGGTGTACCCGTAACCCAACGAGCACATGTATACTATCTCCAGTACGACGTACTGACGGCTGTGGGACAGACCATCTCCCCAACTGGGATGAGAAGCGTACACACTAGTCTACTCCGGAGTATCGATGCCATGTCTCGATAATCCTACGACTAGGGACCTGGAAAAGGATGTGCTTGTAGACTACCTAGCCCCACTAGCATGACCGCCATCACAACGCTGGTAGTCAAGCAAGATCCTAAGGGCTCTATCAATTCGTATACTCACATATTAAGATAGATAAAACCAAGTAGCATACTACCATGTTTAGCAAGACTGTTATATAACTGTGAATATCTCAATCTTCCATTAAGTAATATACAAGCTAGTATGATACAATAATGGCCCCTAGGGCATATACACTAACACCATTTGATATAACCGATATCCGCACTTTTTGAAATATTCCCGCATCTCGGGTGCATAATATCTGGGATTGAGGACGGCTCTTATGCCTCTCTCATAGGGAAGGCACATGACAAACAAATCGTCCGGGTGCACGACAGGATTTAACCCATAAAACAGGATGCCCTTCTGTCCACTTTTCCTTCCGGTCGCGTAGAAGGTTTTCAGCTGGTCCACGATGGAGACTGACAATGCATCGAGCTCTTTGCACATCTGCTCCGGCACACTTGTGACGGCTAGGGACCCTTTCGTAACTTCGAAGGTCTCTCTTAGCTTCGCTTTTCACACGAGAGCCCGATTTGCACAGCTGTTGCAAGACAGACTCTCTTCTTTTGATTCTTCAATGTCACTGCCTAAACGAGGGCGAATTTTGCCTTCAATATCAGACTCGTTTGTATCGCTGCCGAAATGAGGACGAGTTTTACAGAAGGACAGAGTTCCAGCGTCGGACTCATTAGTATCACTGCCGAAATGCAGACGCACATGAGGGTTTTTGCTTTTGAAAGTGGCAGCCGGCTTAGATTTGCTTTTGAGTTTCGGGGTCGTTCTGTCTTTGGTCAGCTGTGGCTCGGCACTTTGGAAGTTCATAAAGTACCGAGAATCTTCGTATCGGACTTCATGCACACCGAACGGCTGAATGTCCCCGTCAATGCGTCTTTCTTCGTCATTTTTGGTATACTTCATACACTGATGGAAAGTTGATGGAACGATGCAATAATCGTGAAGCCACGGTCGTCCCAGGAGGATCTTATAGGACGTGTCAGCATCGATCATCTATATCTTAGCTTCGGTTTGCAGATCCTCAAACCTGATCGGCAAAGCTATGGATCCCAGAACTTGCTCGCAGTTTTGATTGAAACCCTACCCTACATGACAATCCTCCCTTGACAGGTGTCGGACGTTCATTGATAAACTCTTTAGAGTCCGCAAGTTCATGATGTTCACTGAGGACCTCAGATCAATCAATATGCGATTAATCCGATCCCCGTCGTTGTACCCTGTCACGTAAAGTGATCTGTTGTGCTCACATGTTCCCAGTAACAGGTATTCATCCTTAAATGTGACCGCGGCTGTATGCGGAGTGTACTGGGCCTCTTTCATGTTAATTTCCGCAAAGCTAGCCTGATACCGCTCGGGGTTTTGTAGAGCATGGATGACAATATCTCTGAGATCCTTGGACAGGACAAGAGTATTATAGATGTTTAAGAGAGACGGAAGCTTCCGGAGATGAGCCAAGACATTATAGTCCACTAGGGAAGAACTCGAGTCTTCATGAGCAAGCTCTCTGTCGTCTTCTTCATTAGCGACTTATTTTTCCTTTCCTTTTAGGGTGTTGCCTTGAATTGGCAATAAAGCTTTGCCGCTTCTAAGCTGGATTTGGTTGGCCTTCATGGCGAACTCCTCGTTCTCTTCAAGAAAACAAAGTTCTTCCTCAGAGTCGCTACCGAGATGGACGACATAGCAAGTCACTATAAGGATCTTGTCATCAGAGTCTTCTTCTAACTCCTCCAGAATCTCAGTCGTTTCTATGGGGAAGAACTCCTTCAATTGAATTAAAGTTCTTTCCTTTTGTTCATGGTCTTCAAGGGAATCGATATATTTTTGAATGGTCGATCAACCTGCACTCTTTTTCGCATCGAGCTGCACTTTTCTTCTTCTTGAGCCTTTTTTGAGTCTGATTGAACCGAAGTGGTAGATGGAACGGTGGACTCCTTCTGCCCCTCCTATTCTATTATGGGCTCTTTCTGAATAGCTTTAACATCTTCTTCGTCTTTTTGGACATGTGCATGCTCCATAGAGGTTGCGGCGAATCAGATTCATTTCTCGGGACAGCGGATTCAGCTGTCTGCTCCCAAAAGGCTTCAGCTTCTGTCTGTATAAAGTTGGTGGTTGCAGCTTATTTGTTCACCAACACATTCTTGAATAGCTCGATCTCTCCGGTCTTGTATTGCTTTTCGACCCGGTCTTTGAAAATGTAGCAATTCTCGATCGCACGGCTCACTACTCTATGGTATGGGCAATACAGAAGATTGTCGGTCATTTTTGCTTCGTAGGGTCTCTTCGACTCTGGCAATTGTACACCGTTGTTCAGGGCATCCTTGAATATCTTGCGGACCTTTTTCCTCCTGAAAGAGTAGACTTTGTTCTTTTTCTCCTCTAGGGAGGGCCTTTCTCCTCCCAGCACTGGCTTTCGAGACCGGTTGCTTTTGAATTCGTCTGTCTTTCGTTGTCTTCATTGTCGGACGCATTGAAGGCATTGGTCTCGTTGGAGCTCCCACTTTTATGGTTGTCGTCTTTTCTGCTCTTCCAAGACTTTTCACCCTGAGAGTCCGGGATAAACTCTTGCTTCGAGCGTTCCAACATTTGAACTCTCTTGGTCAGCTCTTGAAATGTTTTGAGGCCCGCTGTATATAAGAATGGGACCATCCAATTGCTGAGGTTCCCAATGAGGAGGCTGACGGACCGGTTCTGCTCTAGCGGTGGTTCACACTTGACAATAAGGTTGCGCCATCGGGCAATAAAGTCCGTGTTGCTTTCGTTTTTCCCGGCTTGGTTCTCTCAAGGTCGGCAATAGAGATTTTGTCGCTAACACTCATGAATCTTTACCGAAACAGAGACTCCATTTGGACAAAAGTAGTGACGGACCCGTCTGGTATACTTGCGTACCAGTCGAAAACGACACCAATCAGGTTATTGACAAACTGACGAAGGAGCGCATCATTGCCCCCTGTATTTCTGCACGACGCTTTAAAGTAGGCGACGTGCTGATTTGTGTTTCTCGTCCCGTCAAATCTTCCGAACTTAAGAATGACATAACCGCTCGGGAACTCAATCAATTCGTACTGTGCGGGATATGGCCGCCCACTATGGCCAATTTCTTTCTGAGTTTCGGCTTCGACCACCAATGTTTTAACCTTACTGGTGACCAAATCCATTATCCGATCTTGTGTTAGCGGGATAATGCTATCTGGGGCCAAGGCATCCCCAGAAGCGGAATGTGGCCGGCTTTTATGCGGCTCACCCAATCTTGGACCCAAAGGAACAGGCATCGGTTGCTTCGGGTTGTCATCACCCGGCTCATGAGTAGAAACATGTGCCTGATTGGAAGGCGCTAGAGCAATTTGAGTTGTGAGCTGCATCACAACATTCGTCAGGTCGTCGATTTTGGAGTAAAGCTTGACCATCTCTTTATCTTTGCTCCTGGGCTGTTTTCGAAGCTCTTGAAGCAGCTCTTGCTCTGCGGTCCGGGACGAAAAGTCGGCTCTTCCTCGCTATCCAAGCTTGACTCCATATGGACTTAGAGGTCCTTTTGCCTATCGGCCTCATCGAGAGGGTTTTTATCGTCCAGCGGAGGCGGCTGAACTTGGGAAACGGTAACCACATTCAAGCGAGATAGGACTTGGGATGTGGTGGCCCATCCTTGCTTTTGCTGCGCAAGTTGTTGGTGGGACGTGCGCCCGCCATATAGACCGTATGGATAACATATTCAGCCGTCTTTTCATTATTGGCAGCTGATTTTACGGACTGATGTCGTGGCCCTTCTTTTTCGGTAACGGGCAATCGACTGAAGGCGGCTGGCCTGGCCGGGTTCTTGAATGGTGTCGGCGCTTCCTTTTTGGTTTTTACCGTTGTTTTCGTGCGACACAGAGCACCTGAAAGACTTTTGAAGAGACGGTGTCATGCTTTCTCTGTTGGGGCTGAGACACGTCTCTTTGTAGCATCATTCGGACTGTTATCTTCTTGATTCTGACAGTCATGGTATTTTTCTTAACCCACTTCAGAGGTTCGAAGGAATTACTGGTTTTTACAATCGACTCAGCCGTCGTCACAGGGTAACCCTGCTCTTGGAACCTCATAAGATTCCACTTGGCCGAAGTTCTGGCCCTCTTGTTGGCTCGATACCTGAGCCGCTTATGTCTCAACCTTTCTGTTTTGAGCGCTTGGCAGGCTTCGGCTCTTCGGAAAGCCGTCGTAGACCGAGCGATGGAGAGCTCAGAGAAGACATCTGCTCACGCGCAATTGTCAAAGGCACCATCTGAGCTTGCTGAAGATGCTTTGTGGCTCCATTAGTGTTGACGGCCTTACCCCCAGTCAGAACAGCAGAGAGTCGTTCAAATACAAATTTGCATTTAGGGTGGGATGCTTTGGCGACCACAACGTTTGTCCTTCTGCTCCTTGAGGTCGGTTTGGCCGCTTGGTTTGCAGTGACCTCCGCCAGATGGGCGCTTCCGGCAGGATAGATGATGACGGAACCAAATTGATGGGATGGCTCTTCCCATTGCCGGCTGAGACTTGCAGGGAGAACCACGCGGGCATTGATCTTGACCACGTACTGGATCAAGGTCGCGTCGGAGGCTGAATTCATCTTAGAAGACATCATCGTTGAAACTTGATTGCTGCACGGAAAAACGTTATTTCAGTACAAACATCGGTATATATGTTAAATGAGTTCGTATGAACGCTTGACCCGAAATATGGGAGGAGAGAAGGGTCCCACCGGACGTGCCAGAATCTGTAGGATATTTTTCGTCACCTCGTTGAGATGGGAATACGCGTCGTTTGTTAGGCATATACAGGTTCCCCCTGCCTAGGGTAGGGCGGGGTTTATTGATTGTGGGGATCCGAATCTCCGGCAGCCGCGGACTAAGCTGTTGTTAATTACCCCCGCGTTTAAAGCGAAGGAACCTCCGATTGACGGGTCAACTAGTCATGCAAACTCAATGTGCAGTGTGCGAATGTTTTCTTGAGGGGTTTTGGATATATCGGGGGCCTCGCAGAGTTTACGGGAGTCCCACTACCCGGAGAGCGGGCTGGGGGTCAAAAGGGCTAGCAGACCCCTTGCGGGGTGAGGAACAGCGTCCCGTTAGAAATTTTTTCTAATGGGGGACGTGTTTTGAGTGTGGAGTGTATGGAAAAAAGAGGGGTGAGGAGCGTCCTAAGGACGCGTGAGCGCCCGTGAGTCGCGGGCTCCACGTGTGGGCGCTGAAAACACCAGCAGAGAAAGGGGCTTAGCCCCTGGACTGGGAGTAACTCCCGAGAGGTTTTGGAGTTGAACTCCTGAACATAAATTAGGTATAAATTTTGAGTTAAACTCCCAAAAGATTTGGACTTAGAGTTAAACTCCTATGTAATAAATTAGATGTGGATTTGGAGTTAAACTCCTGAGGGACTTTGGAAACTTCCAGAAAAGGGAAGGATCAAAGAGGACCCTTTTTTCTCCCTTTTAGCCCCGAATCTTCTTTTGAGCCTTGGATCTTTTCGAACTAGGGTTTTTAGGAAATAGGTCTCCTTCCTCTTTCTCTCTGTTGGCTGGATCTTGGAGAAAAGGGGGTGAGACTTAAAAATCTCCCTTTTGGGGATTTGATGGAAGATCCGAGCTTCCTTTCAAGGGTTTTATGGTGAAAAACTGTTTCTTTTTGGAAAAAGAAGAGAAACTCTTGATTTAATTCAAAAAAAGGTTTAGAACCTTGAGGAAGGAGGAGGCACGGAACCCTAATGTTTGAGAGGTGAAAAAGTTGTTGATTTTTTCATCATGTTTGCCTTTATAGGCTACACACTTTACATATAGCCCCTTGAGCTTTGCCAAATGGCACATGTGCCACCCCATACCTTATATGCTCATCTCTTTTTGCACATAAGCCATGGGGTTTACAAAATTTTGGCTTTTTGCCCATTTTACAAACATTTATTTCTAAAAAGAATTACATTAAACTAATTTATGGCTTCATTCTTTTTGTCACAGGGCCGGTTCCTTCTATGCTCGGTCTTGACCTGGGCTTGGACCCACTTAGCTTGGGGTTGACTTTGATTTTGACTTGGTCAACCGGGATGTAATTTTTGACCCCAACATAGGGATTAAATGGCTGACAGATCTGTTTAATAAGATCTGGCAGACCAAAAAGATGTCAAATGAGTGGAGGAAAAGTACGATTGTACCTATCTACAAGAATAAGAGTGACATTCAAAGTTGCTCAAACTACCGTGGAATAAAACTTATGTCACACCATAATGTTTTGGGAGAGTGATTGAACACAAGCTACGGAAAAATGTTAAAATAACAGAGAACCGGTTTGGGTTCATGCATGGACGATCGACGACAGAGGTTATTCATTTGCTTCATCAACTTGTCAAGCGTTTTCGAGCGAGGAGACGAGATTTGCATATGATATTTATTGATTTACAGAAAGCGTACAACAAGATACCTACAGAGGTATTATGGGAAACAATGATGAAGAAAGGGATCCCCATCAAGTACATTGACATAATCAAGAATATGTATGATGGAGCAGTGGCAAATGTCAGAACTTGCAGCGGCCTAACGAGTGATTTTCCGATTACAATTGGCTTACATTAAGGATCTGCATTATGTCCATTCATATTTACCATCGTGATGGATGAGTTTACTAGAACTATCTAATATGAGATACCTTGGTGTATGTTGTTCGCTGAAGATATTGTTCTAGTAAATGAGACGAAAGCAGGGGTTAATACCAAATTGGAGTTATGGAAGCAAACGTTGGAATCTCGGGGGTTCAGATTGAGCAGGTCCAAGACAGGATATATGCATTGCAAATTTAGCAAACAGAGAAGTCGAGACCATATTGGTATAACACTGGAAGGACAAGAGATATCACCGAGCGATCAGTTTAGATATTTAGGTTCCATCATCCAAAAGGATGGGGAGATCGATAGCGATATTAATCAAAGGATCCAAACTGGTTGGTTGAAATAGAGGAGCGCAACAGGGATTTTGTGCGATCGTAACTTTCCGTTAAGATTGAAAGGGAAGTTTTATCGGAGCGCTATTCGGCCTGCCTTATTATATGGTACAGAATGCTGGGCTCCTAAGAAGAATCATACATAGAAAATGCACGTAGCAGAGATGCGCATGCTGCGTTGGGTGTATGGTAACACTAGAAAAGATAAGGTACGAAATGAGGATATTCGTGCAAAAGTTTGTGTAGCACCTGTAGAGGAGAAGATGCGGGAAACCGGCTAAGATGGTTTGGTCATGTGTGACGCAGACCTATAGAAGCACCGGTTCGACGAATGGATACTATCGATATAAGCAATGTCAAAAGGGCGAAAGAGAGACCGAAGAAAATATAGATGGAGGTGATACGAAAAGATATGGTTGCCAAAGGCCTCAATGAAAGTATATTGTTCGATAGGAGTGAGTGGAGGCGGAGGATTCATGTGTTGGACCCGGCGTGATTCTTATGTCGGTTCATGTAGCTTACCCCATATGCTTGGGATACAAGGCTCGGTTGTTGTTGTAGAAGAAGAATGAGAAGAGTGAGGAGGAGAAGCGAGATCCGCCGCTGGAGATTAGGGTTGAAACCCTTGGGTTTTCTTTTTGTGTGTATATACACATGTTTTGGACTTCAGTGTATTGGGCCTAGTCCATTGATATTCTTTTAATAAAATTTCTGGGGTTTCCCAGTTTGCCCCCAACAAAGGTTGGTGTTGTTTTACGTGGAATGTATCATACTGGGTATGGGATGAGAGGGCGAGGGAGGAGAGGGAAAGGTTGAGGGTGAGGGAGAGGGAGTTGATGAGGAGATGGGAGTGAGGGCAGGAGCAGTGGATGAGGAAAGAATGAGGGAAGGGATGGAGTTGATGAAGAGGTGGTAGCGAGTGAAAGAAGAAGAAGAATTTTTCTATTAGGCGTACTTGGCAAGTGCTGCCTCATTGTATGGGGTGCACTTAGCAAGTGTGCCCCATACATTTTCAAAGGTGGAATTGAATGGGGCATATCACTTGCCAAGTGCGCCCCATAGAAAAAATTAAAAAAACGCAACGCCAGGCGCTGAAATGGCCCAAAGTGGACTAAATTTTTAATTATTTTCGAAAGTGGTCTAAATTTAAAAATATTTTTTAAAATAGGCCTAAACTAAAAAACTGTCCAATAATACTCGGTATCGAACGGTATCGGTCTCAGAACTCGGCCGAGATTTCAAACCAGGTTAACATATTAAATTGTACTTTAGATGTGAACCAAGTTGAGAATGTTGAAAAACTCACTAAATCGTTCATATTGCTGCTCAAATGAGATAATTCTTGGGGGAAGTAAGCCTCGCAGCCCAAGTCGATCCCTTTCCGTCAACGGGAACCCAGTATCCTATTCGACAAAAGCAAACAGTAAATATCTTGCAATAGCATCAAAGTAAAATTTACATTAAACATCGCTTAAGAAAGCTGAAGTGATCTCAATCAATTCCAAATATTCAAAATTGCTAGCTTCGTTAATATGATTTCAAAAAAGCCCCCACATTATCAAATTCAATAGATCTAAAAAGCATCAAGGGGAAAGAAAAAAGAACACTTTTTTCCATCAATTTCAACAGAAAAAAACGCAAGAAACTAAAATCATATACCTTATTGAACCAAGGATCGTGAAGAATATCAGTTCCCCGCTTATGAACGATGCAGGGCCCAGGAATCGCCGCCGAGAATCGCCGTGCCTGACGCTGCAGGCTCCACGTCGCACGTGCTAGCTTCCACATCCCGCTGCGTCTAGAACCTCCTGCACGTGAGCCCTCCCTCAACGGCGGCGGCTCTCTCCTCCTCTCCTTCCTCTTTCGTCGTTTTATAGATGAGCAGCTTCGAACAGTTGAAATCTGAGAAAGGGGGAGACACGGTCTGCTCACTCGCGGAGCAGATTACGATGCGCTTCGCTTCCCTATGCGAAGTCTTCCGATTCGATTACTAAGTGGGGGTTACAGTGAGCCGCGGGGCACTGGAACGGGGGTCTGTATGAGGACAAGCCTGGGGATTTATGCGATTCGCTGGTTGGGGAGGGACACGTGGACGGCTGTGATTGATGAGAACTGTTTCTTTAGACTGGAAGCGCGGATGCCAATGTGGAAAAGGGTTGGCTGAGGGAAGCCTGGGAAGACTTTAGAGGTTTGGATTCGGCCGGGTCACTGGATTTGAAGCTGACTGTTCATTGCAGATGGATTTTCCTGGATAGATTATACTAAAATACCATCAACTTTGGAACACAGGCTTTTTTATATAGATTACTCTCAAAAAAAAAACTGTTTATCTTTCTTGTATTTCATGGCCTAAAACATATGCACATCAGCTTTTATATGATTTTGATACTTGTATATTGTCGATCTGTTTATCATCATCACCTATCTTGGTTTAAGCATTAATTTTGTGTTTGTTGAATGCATCTGCAAGAAGGAGCGAGATTGCATATTTTTATATGTTTGTATGTGTTGGAATATGTTGATCAAAAAGGATGGTGTTGGTCTTTCCCAAAAAAATGGATATATTGTTCATTTTCTGACTCACCAAGCAAAATTCTCTCTCGTCATTGGCTCTCTTATGATTTACTTTAAAATACCATTTGGAAAGATAACAAACGAATTATATTTTATTGCAACATGTGGAGATAAAATACGGTTTTTTAGCGTAATACATATTCAGGACACTTGATCTAAAAAATGATGAAAGTTTATGGAATTTTATGATTTACCTTTTCTTCGGATTTTTCTTCTTTTTCCTCAGGGTTGGAATGTTATTCTATAGTATAATAATGTTTCTCTGAAATGCGACAATCCTGCACATCCATGATCCAAAAACAGGATGCCCTGCTCTTCTTTTTTGTAAAATTCGTCCCTAGCTTAAATCTGCTATATTTATTTATTTATTTATCCAAAACAGTTCTCCTGGGACAAAACACTCTAAATAGAAAAAAAAAAATAAGCGTAATCTCTGCTATTGTTTCTGCTGTTATAGTGCTAAAAGGAAGGGTCTCAAGATTGAGAATTCAATTTCAATAAACAGCCTTCTAAATGGCTATAAAATTTTCTCAATTTTTCTAACACAAAAAAAAATGTCTGCTGGCTGCACTCTCCCTTTTTCTGGACTAACTACCCTCCAGTATCTCTTCCAATAACCAGCTATATACGTCCTTTTCAACTATTAACTTATGAGATGCTAGTATATTTTAGCTATCAAAAAGAAACAAGACATAACAAGCGTCGCTTTCTGCATTTGCATGACACTTAACTTGGAGAGATTTTATAGCTTGCTGCATGTTCATGGGATTGATTATCCTTACCATTATAACTAGTATAACAAGCCATGGTTTTTGGATGATGTACAGAACTGAAAAAATAACAAAATTCCAATAACAAAAGTTAATAACTTGAGACGTTTTTCTCATCCGCCACAAAAGCCGAAAAGCCGAAAATAAAATGTCATTCATCCTCTTTCTCTCATTCATTACACGTTCTCTCTCACGCTCTAAACCCTAAAAGATACATGCCTTATAAATTTATGCATACACCTTTATATCTTTGTTATTTTATATAACTCATAAATTTTCCAATTCTAATATTACTACCAACCGTATTCATTTGGTTTGAATTCAAAAAAACAATAGATATCTTTAGAAACTTTTATGGATATGTTTGAATGCAAAATAATTTGGTCAACAATCGCTTATTTTTCCCATCAATGTGGGTCCCGTATCAATAAACTTGTTTGGATGCATCATGGAGATAAGTGATTATTGCCTTGATCTATACGTTTCCATTTTAAAATGGCATCTTTTCCCACTTAAAAATAAGCTAAAATTCCTAACTTATTTCATAAGCGATCATGGAATAGTAAAGTGGACCAAGTAATATACCATAACTTCTCTTTTGGTCAATTTACACTCCATAATCATCCACATATCAATTTTCATATAAAATCATTCATACATCAAACAACTTATTCGTCATAATCAATTATAATTGATTATTTAATTTTTTTTTCAAAAAATAATCATTTATAAATGACCATGACAAATAATCAATTAAAAATAATCTCATCCGAACAGGCATGTGTAACGTTCATAATAAAAAAAATTACTCAGACATGCTGACATGTATGTATGTATACCTACATACACATGTGCATAGCCATAAATACTTATTTGTTTTAAGTCCAAGAGCTTATTGGAACCTACCACGTGCCAACAAAATGAGGCCAAGCACGTGTACCTGAAGAGGCTGACCAGCCGCTGAGATGATGACATGTTTGATAGAAGCAGATGGACAGAGCCTTTTCTCCTGGGCATTTTAATTTATCGAAAAGCAGTTTATGGAAATAATCAAAGGAACTATAAACCAGAAAAATGATTCTGCATCCTAGCTGTCCGAGAGATTTGAACCTTATGCCTACACGGACTAATCACTCAAGCACTCACCATCTATTTTCATCCTTGGACTGTTTGGCAACAAGAAAAAAACCAAAAGCTCTGCACTTCCTTATTTATCCAAGGGAGGGAGGCACACAAGCCTTTGGTGCCCTCTTAAGTTAAGAAGTGGGGTCTCACAATCGCTAACCAATGTGCTTTTCTTTAATACATTTCTTCATCCACGTTTGATATTCCGGTGTCATAGGAGTAGAGAAACCACATCAATCCATCCCAAACTCGATGGTTAAACTCTACTGCGATGATGATACTGCAGGAGAGATCTCGCGGGAAAATAGCTCGTCGCCGGAATAACAAAAAGTTCATGTTCGGTTGCCCAGTTCCAATCGTGGCCTGAATTGAATGATGAGCCCGAACTATATAGTTCAAGTTGGATGAAATAACTCACATCTATATTAAATTGGTCAATATGACCAAATATTTACAAAATTAAATGCATGTTGACATAAACTCACCCCAATACACATTGATGATACTCATATGTGAGAATTCCCAGATCTCGACACGTAGCAGACGACATGTCTTCCACGTAATCCCGTTAGATTTCCGGGGGCTGCGGAGCTGGAATAAATATGATACATTGGGGACATTCCTCGACGTCTCGCCTCCGAGATTGCACTCGACCTTTTAGAGGACCTTCCCGGAGTATGTTCCCCCTTCGGCTGACCGCCAGCCAATAGCTCGTCTTCGAGCTATCCTATAGCTCAGACTGTTCAGCTCTTTTGCTCGTCTCCAAGCCATCATATAGCTGAGACTCCTCAGCATCTCTATTTGGCCGGAAGCACGGAGCATAAGCGTCCCTGTAACGGCTCCGTGTATCTCGTCACGACGGGAGCACGGAGCACAGGCGTCCCCGTAACGGCTCCGTCACCCCATGTCCCGCATCCCACGCTAGCGTATCTCGCCGCTATTAATTGGCGTATCCCGCCATCAACGCGAACGTGAAGCAGGGCGTAACGGACGGCGATAATCTGGCATCGGCTTGCTCCATACGACCCCTATTTCAGACGGCTCAGGTAACAAAAAAACTTGAATCCAATACGCCGCTACTCTGCCAATTTATTCCTCGGTACTTGATCGTCGAAGGGTCCTACGGTGGTTTTCCATCCCGGGACTTCCTTCGCAGGTAGCCATGTTGGCTATAGTGCCCTCAAGTCAATTATTGTAATCGCAGGCACGCGATTATGATGATTGAGAGAGGACCTATACGGGTAGAATAGTTTTACTCGAGATGATGGTATGCTATCTGCTTTGTCTCTGTCATCATGTACATGAATTATGTGGTATTACAGATCACTATTACATGTTGATAGAGCCCATAAGATTTTTGCTTAACTACCAGCATTACGATGGTGATCATATACGTGGGAGCTGGGTGGTCTATAAGCATATCCTTTAATGTCCCCAGTAGAGCGAGTATCGAGACTGAGCATCGATACTTCGGAGTAGACTAGTGTATACTTTTCGAGACCCCGAAAAGGGGCGGTGGCCGGTCTTACAAGCCATTAGTGTCAGTTAGTCACTTAAGATAGTATACAGGTGCTAATTAGGTTATGAGTACACTGGACGGACTCGCCAGGAGCATGCTAGATGGTATTATACCAATTGGCAGATAGCAGTTCTCAGGTGACATGAGTACAGATTAGTCTGTCGACTTGAGATCTTCATTTATCTCGTGTGAGTTCCTACTGTGCTTTGATTACTACCCTACCACGGTTCAAAGGAGTTGTGCAAACAGGTTTTAGTTGGGTACGGTCCCGATCCACATGGAAGCAGTGAGCGGATCGTCGGGGACTCGTCTCTCTCGGTATTGGAGGTTGATGTCGCGCGGTGCACGGGTGACCATCACCAGAAATCCTTGGCCAAGATAGACAAAAATTATTGATTTGGATCAGTAGTTTCTCAGTTGATGATGGTCTTCATACCGACACGAAATATCGCGTTATTAGGGGTCTGACTTTATCCACCGCCTAAACTCGATATGCGATACTCTTAGACGAACAGACCGGACTGTATGAAGATTGTCACTGACAGGCTCGGTAGGGGTTCGGATGAGTTTGCTCGTCGGCCTTCCTTTCGCTCAATACCTGGGTAGTCGTTACGTACAGCTAGTGCCGCTGACGTGCTTGTGGTTAAACCCACTGCCAGCGTATTAACGAGTCTGTAGTGTTCGACACAGAGGGTTTTCCTGGTTCTGGCAAAATAATGTAGCAGCCGTATTGGATACGTGCATGGTTCCGATCGAATGATTGTACCAGTTACCCGGACTTTCGATCGGACGGTTGATAATACCAGCCGGCTCGGGTTTGAGCTGGATTATTAAATCAGGTATTGATTTAATAATTTACGTATATATATTTTGATATGTATATTCTAGTATTATGTTCTTTGTGTTATTCTATCTCTTTGGGTATTCGTATTTTGGTACAGGTATGTATATACAGTTGAGTGTAATCCGTATTTATACGGAAAAAATTATAGAAGGTGGACACCTCATTTTGGATTATCCATTTATTTATTTAAATGGAAATGAGGTGTAAAGGTGATGAAGAGAGAATGGTGAGAACCATGCTTGAATAGTAATGACAAATGAATTATTATTCATTTGTGCTAACTATTCAAGCATGGATGATATATTATATTTGTAAATTGGTTTTACAAAACTTTGCTTGAGATTTTCTCTCACTTGGATGGTTCATTTTTTTTTTTTAGATAAGAATCCACCTTCACCATTTTTGCTTGCTCTTTTCACTACCTTTCTTGACCTCCTTCTTTTTCTTCATCTTCTACCCTACCATCTCATGTGTTGAGAAATAAGGATAGAAGAGAGATAGATAAACACTTAGAGCCACTCACTACATCCCTAAGCACTCTAAATTAGCAACCTAGAGTCCATAGTTGCTTCACTACATTCTTAGTGTGAAGTTAGAGCCATGAGCTACATCCCTCGGGTGATCATCTTCGACGGAGGAAGACCGGCGGCCAAGCCCATTCAAGGAGACCTTTAGGAGATAAGGAAGATGGTAGAAGACCGAAGGACACGATTCATTCGGTATAACAACTCTATCACAGTAGCTAGAGCTCTCTTTAGTTGCTAGTTTCATATTTGGTTTCGATTTTAGGTAGTTGTTTCTAGCGCCGAGTTTTTTAAACGCCAAAATTTTTCGTTCCGCAACGGCCGCGGTCGACGGCCAGGGCGCTAGGAACCCTAGCATAGTATCAGAGCAACCCAAACATTAGAAACTAGCAGTAGATGGTGCATTCGTTTCAAAATCAAAAAATTCCGATTTCAAAACCCACTCTCTGTTCTGGAAATTTTTTGGTCTCTGGAAATTTCTTAAACATGTGCAGAGACTTAGTTTAGACATGAATATGACACAAAATGAAAATGAGGCAATTTGATACAACTTTGGCCAGCCCAAATCCCTATTTTCCTGTTCTGCCCGGTCTACTGTTCACCTCCGGGCCCTATTTCATTTTGTGTTTTTGGTTTTGTATATTGGTATTTTTGGTCTTGTTTGATTTGCCCCAGATTTCACTTATTGTTATCTTTGCTTGGAGGCAACTTGGAAAGTTTCAAAAATTGAAATTTTGCATCGTTGATATCTGTGATGTAGCGTATGTGTTTTTCAAATGTCGTCTATTTGCTATATGTCGTTTAGACGGGGTTGCACATACTTGCTTATACTGCTGTGATGTTGATATCTGTGATGACTATGTTCGGATTGTCATGTGGGATAGCCTCTAGTGCAATGGTAGCTGTACAGTTTAGATTCATTTGGATATTCGTTATTGCGGGACGAGCGTCCGACATGTGGACTGCCGTTTCCGCCAGTTTGTATATTCTTTTATTGAGTTAAACGCCAACAAATCTCATAGCGTTGAGACGGAGGGGGCCTTACTCTAGAATTGGCGGGCTATTCGCCGCACTCGTAGGGGGTATAGGATGACCCACGGAGGGGTGCTCAAGTAATCGGATTCCGTGAAGTGCTGGATGGCCCATTCATTTTGCTGATTAGGGCTGCCTCACTTCTGGGATTGGCGAGTAACTTGCCACACCCGTAGGGGTCTTGGTTGTACATTGCACAGGTTATGCACACGACCAGGGAACGTCGGGTTTCATTTGCGGTTCAAATGAAACCCGGGGCTCCTAAATTATCCGTTATTCCGTGTTGCTTATCGCTTTTCTGTGATATTGCTTATATCATGCCTAGGACGAATGTTATATATATATATATATTTATATATACTAGTAGATATTGTATATGTTTTGCACCCACGCTAGTCCAGCCCCCGCTCTGCCATTAGTTAAGTAATCTAACGGTGCATGACGGGCCCCATGGAAAATGCGGATGGCATATACGTACATTATATTTTTGTTCTTTTCTGGTGTGATGGATTAATTGATGGGACTACGTTAATTTTGATTAATACAAGGGAAAATATACCTAAATGATGTTGTTGGAACAAATTTTGAAAACCGTTATTACAGACGTTTCTTTTTGCTTTGCACAGCGGTATTCGGTTATGAATATCCAGCACCTCATTCGACGAGGCAAGGGCCGAGATCCTTTCACAGGGAGTGACCTCTTGGGCAAAAGATTACGTCATTGTAATAACTTCACTATAGTCGATTCTTTTGCTTTGCATCATGGTATTCAGTTAGGAATATCCCGCACCTCATTCGATGAGGAAAGTGTAACATTTCAGAAAATATAAAATATTATTTTTGGAATTTAATATTAAAATAACATATTTCGCGAAAACTACCGATTTGCGAATTAGGGGTTTTCGTAAAATGGTATAAATATATACCAATATTTGTGAAATAATTTAGAGATTTAAAATGATTTATTCATTTAAAAATATTATTTGTGAGTAATTGTTTCTGGCTTTAATTTCTGGGTGCTGGGAAAATTTAGGCCTCGGAAATTTCGTGGCCATCTTTTAGTGGCAGTGGGCAAATTTGTGAAGTCTTGAGAGGGTGCATGCACTTGTGGCAAGTGGGAGTTGAGTCATGTGTGTTCTCCGCCGAAAGTCGGGAAAGACTGACGTCTTGCCTGAATTTGGGGGCAGATGCTATTTGGTTTTATCTGTATACCTCTCCGAAGATGCCAAGTTAATTTATGGCACCATGTATCGAAGGTTTAAACGGATGCGGCCGATATAGCGGACTTCGTCAGATTCCCCCTCGTTGAGGGGTTTTTGATTGTGGGGACGTTCTTCCCTGCAGGCGAAAGCCCCTGCAATTAATTACGCTACCGCATCGCGGTAACCACTTTCTCTTTCTTCAGATAGTCAATTCGTGTCGTGTGTGTTTGTTTTGTTTTTGGTTGCCCGTGGATTGTATACGAACACTAATTTATGTTGTCGCCCGTAGGGCGTGGATTAGTCCAAATCCGTATTTTCTTAGATTTGGGTTTTGGTTTGGGTTTAAGGATACGTTAGTCTCATTGAGATCAAGATCAACTTAAACTTTTGTAAAGGATACGTTAGTCTAATTTTAGACTAAAATCAACTTAACCATTTGTTAAGGATATGTTAGTCTAATTTTAGACTAAGATCTACTTAACAGGATCATTTAGATCCAACAAAAGAGCATTTGGGCTCTATAAGTTTAAGGACGTCATAGTCCGTGGAGTTTAAAGACATCATAGTCTAGTTTAGAGACATCATAGTCTGTAAAGTTTAAGGACATCATAGTCCATGAGTTTAAGGACCCCACAGTCCGTAAAGTTTAAGGACATCATAGTCCATGAGTTTAAGGACCCCACAGTCCATGGAATGTCTGGTTGTCGGGACCCGTCACCTCTCTGAAGACGTTGAAGGATTACAACGACAAATATCAGAGGAGTGAAAAGATGTACCTTTGAACCAATATTGGTTGGGAGATCTATAGTCCAATTTGGGACTAAGATAAAAAATTTGTGAGCATATGGGCTCAATTGATCTGAAGTAGGGATCTGTGGCCAACTTGGGCTCGGCCCATTCAGTTAAAATGCTGAGTATTGGCTTGGTTTCTGACAATTGTTTTTGTCTTTTATTGAGCGCTGAGCACTCATTATAGCTCTGGGACCTTTTTTTATAGAACATTTTATGTTCTCTTAGCGCACACGTGAGGAGCACGTGGCGCGCTTGGCGCTGTGCGCCAGTCAATGAGCGCTTCTTGTGAAGTAGCGCACACGTGAGGAACACGTGGCGCGCTTGGCGTTGAGCGCCAGTCAAAGAGTGCAGAACGCTTCTGTTTAAGTAGCGCACACGTGAGGAGCACGTGGCGCGCTTGGCGTTGAGCACCAGCCAATGATCGCTTCTTGTGATATAGCGGACACGTGAGGAGCACGTGGCGCGCTTGGCGTTGAGCACCAGTCAAAGAGCGCAGAGCGCTTCTGTTTAAGTAGCGCACATGTGAGGAGCACGTGGCGCGCTTGGCGCTGAGCGCCGGCCAATGAGCGCTTCTTGTGATGTAGCGCACACGTGAGGAGCACGTGGCGCGCTTGGCGCTGAGCGCCAGTCAAAGAGCGCAGAGTGCTTCTGTTTAAGTAGCGCACACGTGAGGAGCACGTGGCGCGCTTGGCGGTGAGCGCCAGTTAATGAGCGCAGAGCGCTTTTGATCAATATTGTGATCTGAGAAATAGGTTCTCGCTTACAAGAGACTTTGTCTCATGGTTCTAAGAACAAAGTTCTTATTTTATAAGAGATGTTTCAATCTCTTATGTTATTGGTGAAAGGCTTTGCCTTTATGGATCTGTGATCCTAAGAGAATTGAATTATTCTCCCCCCTTTTTATAATGAGAGATTATGATCTCTTTTGTGAAAGACAATTTGTCTTATAGATCTATGATCTGAAGAAGATTAAGTTCTTCCCCTTATTTTTTATGATGAGATACTTTGATCTCTTTTTGTGAAAGACCTTGGTCTTATAGATCTATGATCTTAGAAAAAGAAGTAAATTCTTCTTTTTATATGAGATGATTTCTCTCTTTGTTCTTTTTTTACCTTGAAGAAAATCTTCTTCTTCTGAAAACTTGCTCTTTGTCTTTGAAATTTCTCAAAGTTTATGGGGGGTTCCTCTGTGTGGACTTGAAGTCTTGGGGCCTTTATATAGGGTAGGCTGATTTGTTGAATCGGTTGAAGAGATCTTTTCTCTAATTGATTTGGGATTTCCCCACCATTGGATCTTTGATCCTAGGGCTTCTGATTTACAGAAGGCAATCTTCTTGTTTTTAACAAGATTGTGAAATTTTTCCCATACAGAATTTATTCTATATTTTGGTGATTTTTAATCACCATTGGATTATTGATCCGACAGTGCTCTAATTTTCAGAGCACAATCTTCCCTGTTTGGAAAGATTCTGAGGAATATTTCCTTAACAAAATTTTATTCTGGTCAATTGATGATTTTTAATCATGTTCGTTAGATCTTTGATCTAAAGGCCGAGAACATTTTGTTCTATCGCTAGCGCTCACGTGTTTTGCACATGGTGCGCTGCTCAGAGTGTAGCGCTCTTAACGCTAGCGCTCACGTGCTTTGCACGTGGTGTGCTTCCTCAAGTCTTTGACTCTCAGCGCTGGCGCTGCTAGCGCTGGCGCTGCTAGCGCTCGCGCTCTCCTGCTTTGCACGTGAGCACTGCATCAGAGTCTTTGACTCTTAGCGCTGGCGCTCTCGTGCTTTGCACGTGAGGCGCTGCCTCAGAATGTTTTAACTCTTGGCGTTGAGACATTTGTTACAATCTTTGCATGTGGAGTTTTTCCCTTTATTTTTTTCATTTTATTATTATTATTTTATAAGGGAGCGAGTTTTGAGCCAAAATTTTGGCAGGAACAAATGCCCCTCACTACTTTGTCCAGGTAAGTATATACGTGGGTGCAGTAGTGCAGAGTTATGCATGGCAATAGAATTGAAGGCTTAGGGGACAAGCTTAGAGTCCTTATAGCCTAAGACTTTTTTCATTTTCATGAGCCGTAAGGGTCTTAAGAAGGTTTTTTTCTCCCTACAAGTCGAGAGGATCTCGTAGGTGTAAATTCTCCCTAGAAATCGTGAGGATCTCTAAGTGTTCATCGCCTCCGTGAGTTGTAAGGATCTCACTCGAGTATTTTTCCTTATGAATCGTGAGGACCCGTAAGTAGCTTATTTATTTCATTGGTGAATGTGGCTTTGGCGTGTGTGGCCTGCAGATGGTCCATCTTGACCTCCTTGTAGAGCAGAAATGGCTTAGGAAACAGGTTCGGATCTGCCGCCTAAGACTTTCCAACTTTATGAGCCGTGAGGGTCTCATAAAGACTTTTCTCCCTACGAGTCGTGAGGATCTCGTAGGTTTATTTTCTCCTTAGGAATCGTGAGGATTCTTAAGTGCGTTTTCTCTTGAGAGTCGTAAGGATCTCACAACAGAATTTTCCCGCTTATAAGTTGAGAGGACTCGTAAGTGGTTGTTTCCCTCCTTGTCGATGTTCGACTTCGGAGAGTGTGGCATGTGAATAGTATGCAAGAGTCTGTCTTGGACCGACTTGCAGGGCCCCAGTGCTTAGGAAACAGGTCCTTATCCCCATTGCCTAAGGCTTTTCCCTACGAGTCGAGACGAATCGAGAAGTTCTCGTAAGGACACTAATTTCCTCACGAGTCGAGACGAAGTGAGAAGTTCTCGCAAGGGTTTCCTAACGTCACAGTTAACTTCTGCTCTTTATGACAGAGGTCTGTTAGGGTCTGTGGTACTACGGTTTTGTCCGTCGTACCGTCGCGTTGGCTGGTGTATTCCTCGATGCATAATCTTGCTGTTCGAGTATCCCCGCGACTGTCGTGTCTCTGATCCCTTCGAAGGCTGGACAAGACGTATTCAAGCAATCTTCCAGGTGGTATTACCGTCGAAAGGGCAAGCGTTAGGGATGTTCCACGCCGCTTTTTACTTGAGGTTAGGCTCATTTTGGGAGCCCCGATGAGTCATGACCACTCCGCGCTGGTGTGGGATGATCTGCGATAGTCTTTTCAGGTCTCATTTGAGTTGCCGTTAAGACCCTGAAGTGAGGGATTTTCCTTGGCTTCGTTTGCTGGCATTGCGTCCGCTGTATCAAGACGAATGTCACAGCTGTCTCTAGGTTGTTGGTGAATCATCGAGGCTTGGAACTAGGGACTTTGTCGTGGCTCCGTTGTTGGTGTTGCGTCTGCATCCTATTGGAGGAAGAACGCTGGGGTGACATCGCGTCTGCTGTATCGAGACGAACGTCGAGGCGGTCTCTAGGTTGTTGGTGAACCGTCGGGACCTGGAACTAGGGGCTCTGCCATGGCTCCGATTGGTGGTGTCGCGTCCGTGCTCTGCTGGCAGGAGGAGGAACGTTGTGGTGACATCGCGTCTGCTGTATCGAGACGAACGTCGAGGTGGTCTCTAGGTTATTGATGTGGCCGTCGAGACTTGGAACTAGGGACTCTGCCGTGGCTCCGAGGTAGTCTCTAGGTTGTCTGTGAACCGTAGAGTCATGGAACTAGGGACTTTGCCATGGCTTCGTTTGTTGACGTCGTATATTCCTGCAAAGAAACTGATTTCTCTACGGGTCGACGCGAATCGAGATGCTCTCGTCAAGGACGCTGATTTCCCTGAATAGAGGTTTTTGCCAAGGACACTGATTTCCTCGGAGTTGAGACGAATCAAGGTATTCCTGCAAAGACACTGATTTCTCTGCGAGTCGACGCGAATCGAGATGCTCTCGTCAAGGACGCTGATTTCCCTAAATCGCGGTTTTTGCCAAGGACACTGATTTCCTCGGAGTTGAGACGAATCGAGCTATTCCTGCAAAGACACTGATTTCTCTACGGGTCAATGCGAATCGAAATGCTCTCGTCACGGACGCTGATTTTCCTGAATCGAAGTATTTGCCAAGGACACTGATTTTTTCGGAGTTGAGACGAATCGAGGTATTCCTGCAATGACACTGATTTCCTTGCGGGTCGACGCGAATCGAGATGCTCTCGTTAAGGACGCTGATTTTCCTGAATCGAGGTTTTTGCCAAGAACACTGATTTCCTCGGAGTTGAGACAAATCGAGATATTCCTGCAAAGACACTGATTTCTCTGCGGGTCGACTCGAATCGAGATGCTCTCGTCAAGGACGCTGATTTCCCTGAATCGAGGTTTTTGCCAAGGACACTGATTTCCTCGGAGTTGAGACGAATCGAGGTATTCCTGTAAAGACACCGATTTCTCTGCGGGTCGATGCGAATCGAGATGCTCTCGTTAAGGACGCCGATTTCCCTGAATCGAGGTTTTTGCCAAGGACGCTAATTTTCTTGGAGTTGGTTGACTTGTTTCCGATACGGAGCGTTGATCCGGCGGAAAGGTCATTGGTTGACTCTAGGTTGTCTGTGGACCGTAGAGTCTTGAAACTAGGGACTTTTCCGTGGCTCCGCTTTGTTGACGTCGCGTCCGAATCCTGCTGGAATGAGGAGGAACGCCGTTGTTGCTCTTCTGGGGTGCAGATGTTGCCGTCGAGATCTGACTCTCTTTTTGACAAGGTTTGGTGGGGAAATGTGGTTCCCTTCCGTTTATGCCCATGGATTGTGTACAGGGGTCAGTATGGACTTACCTGCAGGGCAAAAAGTTTCATTTCATTTTTTTAATTTATTTCTGCGATGCTCTATCATTTCAGCTTTTTATATCGCGAAAGTCGCGATTGCCGAATCATTTCGGCTATTTTTCTTTTTTACTCGCTTCTTTTTATTGCGAGTTGCCCAATCATTTCGGTTGTTCTGTATGCATATATTTTACTTGCTGATTTCGTTGCAAGTTGTCCCATCATTTCAGTTATTTCATATGTATTTTTGGCTCGCTGATTTTTTCTCGCGAGTATGGGACTTGGGATCTGATACCGATTCAGGCATCAGCATCGCTATAACTGGAATATTGCCAGGAGCGAATCATCATTTGCCGTGAAAGGGCTTGGAATTTGATACCGATTTAGGCATCAGCATCGCTACCACCGGGACATTGCCAGGAGCGAATCATCATTTGCCTTTGTCGGTTCGAACAAAGGTGGCTTAGCAAACAGGGTTAAGATCATGTTGACTAAGGCTTTTTGACTTTACGAGCCTAAGGGTCTCATAAAGGTATTTCTCCCCTACGAGTCGTGAGGATCTTGTAGGTGCATTTTGTCACGCCCCGTTTCCCAGAGTGCGCTAAGATCGGCACATGACAGAGCCAACTATGCTACCTGTGGCTAGGAAACATCCCTCCACAGTCACATTATGGCTGTCTATAAGATATCAAGAACAGGAAAAATATAGTAAACTATCTAGTACATGTCCATATGCCAGAATAAACGAGTCAAGAAATAATATACGGAAGCAATAAATCCAATAAACAATAACATCTGGAAAGTACGGAAATAACTAAACTAACTGGATACTAACAGGATCCCCACTGCTCGGCCTGACAGCGGAAATACTCCTGCTCAGCCTGCGAAAAAAGTAGAGGATCTGGGCCATGCAAAACCCAGATGTCAGTGCGTCATAATATCAACAATAATATAATCAGGGGGTAGCAAGACATGCATGCACGAGTATGAACAGTAATAAAAGTAGAACAGTAACACGAATAAGGAACAGTGAAGGGTAAAAGCATATGTGATGTGCAGTGAGTAATCTAAACTAAGCTACTGGATTATTTACTCTCAAGTCTTTGAAATCAATTTAATGAATCGTCGATGTAACTCAATAGTATCCCGTGCATGCCCCGGACCACGGTCCAGATTCTCGGGCTGAAACCGAGACATGCCGCTAGGCACTAAACAGGAAACATGTACAGATGAATGATGTCAGCATCATCATCCCAGGGCTGGTCTAGCCCCTAAAACTGATCAGTATAAGCATCGAACTGTCGAGTTACAAGTCAGGTTTCATCATTGATTTCACATACCCCCAAGTTATGTGTTCAAGTCAGGTATTGATAAATCTGAGACTAATGCCAACATAGGATCAAGCATGAACATGTTTGTCTATACAGACAACAGGATATGTCCATCGGGACAACATGTCAGGATTGTCTTCATTAGAAACAGGATCAGGTAACATGTCAAATAATGATATATCAGGTCATGTCAGGTAGTGTACATGTATCAAGTCATGTCAAGTAGTGGTGTATCAGGTCATGTCAAGTAGTGCACAGGTATCAAGCGGGTGCTCATAATCAAACTGTAGCAAGTATTGAATCAGGGTGAAAGTACGGATGTACAATAAAAGCATGGATGCACAAATATCGATCATGGGTTAAATCATGACTAAGTAGGATGCACAATATCAAGCATGGGGGTACTAATGTATTAATACTATGAGTTAATGTAATAGGGGGTGCAACTAGTTATGCAGAATTAATGGTATGGATACACAAATAAACATGGATGAATAATAAATAACTATCAGGAGTTACAACTATAGTTTCATGACTATGTAGGATGCACATTATCTAGCATGGGGTGTTAATGTAGCAGTAATATGAAATAACGTGACTTGGAATGCAAATAGATATATAATTAACGGTATGGATGCACAATTATCGATTAGGGTTTTATTTACAGTTCCAAGACTAAGTGGGATGCACATTATTAAGCATGGGGTGTTACTACAATAATAACATGAATTAATATGATCTATAGATGCAGTTATATATATTTTAAATGATATGGATGCAAACGGGTATCCGAAAACGGTAAAACTTTAATATGGATGTATAATGTGATAAACGGGTAACATTTTACTCATATGGATGTACAATGATATACCTAGCATATAATAAGATGAATTAGCATGCGACTAGATATGTAAATAACGATATGGATGCCTACGGATATCCGAAAACACTAAAACTGTAAAATGGTAATGTGGGATGCATAACTAAACATTAGGTGATGTTATTATTCAAATGGGTGCAATATATTATAGTCTAGCATGTAACAAGATAAATTTGAATGCACTAGATACGAAATAAATTGTACGGATGCAAACGGACGTCGTAAAACTGTAAAACTATAACATGGGATGCATAATTTTAAATATATGTATTATATTTACTCAAATGGATGTAAATATAGTAACATAGCATGTAGTAAGGTAAACTTGCCTCGATGGATCACAATACGGATACGAACAACACGTCCGACGTCGGTAAATCGTCGCAACGTACACACGGCACGCGGGACGGGTCCAGGCAAGGCAAAAGGGTGATCACGCGAGCAAGGGAGGTTCACAGGATAACTCGGATCGTCAGCGACGAGCACGGCTCCAGCGGTGATCACCGAAATCAAGAAACAAGATCAAGAAAAAGAAAGAAGAAAGAAGAAGAAGAAATAAGAAGAAGAGGCTGTGTATTAAATAAGGAAAGAAAAATATATATATATATATATATATATATATAAATATATATATGCAGAGGGGAGAGAGAGAGTCACGAGAGAGAGAGAGAAAGGGGTTGTTAGTTTGTTAGGAAATTAGTTTAGATTTAAATTTAAAAAAATCTTTTATTAGTTAACTAAATTTTAATTTGTATCGGTTTATAAAATTAATACTATATAATAAAATGTGATATTCTGGTAAATACAAATATAGTCCAAAACATACCCGGGTCGGGTTTAAAATTCAATTTTAAAATACGAAAAATATACATGTCGACCAAAACCAAAGTTGGATATACGGGTAACAAAAAAGAATACCCCCAAGAATGGATGCATGCACGTGCACGTAGTTATCCAAACATGTCCGTTACACTGAACGGGACGAGAACAAGGTGCGCGGATGCTACGACAGGGTTAGGGGTATCAAGCAGGCCATGCAATATATTTTTAAAATATTTTTCTTGACTTTAAATGTTATATTAAAAAAATGCAGATGCCAGAAATAATGCGAGTATGCAATGTATAAACTAAAATGAAAGTGCACGGATCCACGTAATAAGCAAGGATAAATCATAAAAAGGAATCAAGATGGGTTCCCAGCAAGCGGGTCAGGTCAGATGCAAATACAGATGTCAAAAACACTATTCTCACCCAAAACACAGTAAATCAAGAAAAGACCATAAATAAAGAAATACTCAAAAAAGAACTGGTATAAATGAACTAGGGTGTTACATTATACCCAACTACAAAAAGAATTTCGTCCTCGAAATTCCAGGAACAAGAAAATATAAATAATCAAGAATCTACAAGAAGAGATCTGAAAAGTTGTGTCGAATCTCGTCTTCTCGTTCCCAAGTCGATTCTCCGTGCGAGCGATTCCCCCAAGAAACAAGTACGAGAGGGATAACTTTGTTCTTAAGGACCTTTTCTCTTCGATCAACAATCGATATCGGTCGTTCCTCAAAGGTCAAATCCTCTCTTACAGTCAGCTCCGAATGATCCAACATGTGTGTTTCATCTCGAACATACTTACGGAGTTGAGATACATGAAACACGTCATGAACATTCGCCAAAGATTGTGATAAAGCCAATCGATAAGCCACTTCTCCAACACGCTCCATAATCTCGAAAGGCCCAATGAATCGAGGATTAAGCTTGCCTCGACTCCCAAAACAAATCACTCCTCTAGTCGGTGGTATCTTCAAGAAAACAAGATCACCAACAGCGAACTCTAGAGGTCTTCTCGATGTATCGGCCCAACTCTTCTGCCAATCTTGTGCTGCCTTCATTTGATTCCGGATAGTACTAACTTTCTCCACGGTTTGCACGATCAAATACGGTCCCAACAATCTTCGTTCTCCAATATCCTCCCAACAAACAGGTGAACGACACTTGCGACCATACAATGCTTCGAATGGAGCCATCCGAATAGTCGCCTGAAAGCTGTTATTGTAAGAAAACTCCACCAAGTGTAGATGATCCTCCCACGAGCCTTTAAAGTCTAACATGCAAGCTCTCAACATGTCTTCAAGAGTTTGGATCGTTCTTTCCGACTGGCCATCTGTCTGAGGATGATAAGCTGTGCTAAACTTCAATCGCGTCCCCAAACTTTCCTGTAAACTCCTCCAGAAGTGTGATAAGAATCGGGTGTCACGGTCGGACACGATGCTCACAGGTACTCCATGCAATCTCACAATCTCCTGCATGTACCGTTCTGCCAACGCTTCCGTTGAATGACCAACTCGAAATGGTATGAAATGAGCTGCCTTGGTCAATCGATCAACAATCACCCAAACCGCATTGTTGCCCTTTGGACTCCGCGGTAAAGCTGTCACGAAGTCCATGGTTATATGTTCCCACTTCCATTGAGGAATCGGAAGTGGTTGCAATAAACCAGCAACCCTTTGATGTTCAGCCTTAACTTGCTAACACATCAAGCACTTTGCTACAAAGCGAACAATCTCCCTTTTTATGCCTTCCCACCAGAAATGCTGTCATAGATCACGGTACATCTTCATGCCTCCTGGATGTACGGAATATGCGGAACTGTGTGCCTCCTTCATAACTTCTTCGTGAATGTCTCCTTTCGGCACATACAAACGGCTACTATATCTCAACGAACTGTCTTCATGAATCAACAAGTCCGTTCGAAGTCCAGCTTCAACCTATTCTCGAAACTTCTGCAATCTTGGGTCCTGCGACTGCGCTGCTTTAATACTCTCTATTAATGACAACTGTACTTGCAGCTGCATCAACTGTCCCGAAGAATGCGGTAGCACGATCTCCAACTCGAATCTCCAAAAATCTTCGATAAGCTCCTTCTGTGCAGTCAACATCCGAATTGATGGCAACCGACTAAGCGCATCCGGCACTATATTAACTTTCCCCGGATGGTACTTAAGATCAAGATCGTAGTCAGCCATCAGCTCCAACCATCTACGCTGCCTCGTGTTAAGCTCTTTCTGTGTGAATACATATTTTAGGCTTTTGTGATCGGTGAATACTTCGACCCTTTCGCCCAATAAGTAGTGTCTCCAAATCTTCAAAGCGAAAATTAATGCTGCTAACTCCAAATCATGAGTTGGGTAATTCTTCTCATGGATCTTCAATTTTCTTGATGCGTAAGCAATAACTTTCCCATGCTGCATCAAAACACATCCCAAACCTTTCCCAAAGACGTCACTGTGAATACAAATCCTCCGGAACCGTCTGGTACGGTCAAAATAGGAGCGGTTATCAATCTCTGCTTCAACGCCTCAAAAGCTGACGCACATTTATCCGTCCATACTGTTTCCCCCAATCAGAGCAAAGCTCTGTTTTGAAATTCAAAAATTGAAGCAACGCTTCAGATTCAGCGCTAGACGCGCTGCGCGCCATGTGTCAAACACAGATGCGCTAGCGCCAGGTGTGCTGTGCCCTAGGCAGCGCACCCCAATCAGCGCAAAGCTCTGTTTTAAAAATTCAAAATTCAAAAATTGAAGCAACGCTTCAGATCCAGCGCTAAGCGCGCTGCGCGCCATGTGTCAAACACGGATGCGCTAGCGCAGGCTGCGCTGCGCGCCCGTGTCAAACGTAGGTGCGCTAGCGCAAAGTGCGCTGCGCTCTGAGCAGCGCACCACGTGCAAAGCACGGGTGCACCAGTGCTGGAATTAAAATGTCCCACCGTTAAATCAAAAGATCTAATAATGATAAATCATTAATTAATCAGAATTAAAATCTGTTATGAAAAGATTTTTCCAATCTTGTTAAAAACAAGAAGATTGCCTTCTGTAAAACAGAAGCCCTAGGATCAAAGATCCAACGATGGGGAAACATCCCCAAATCAATCGGAGAAAGATCTCTTTAACTGATTTAACAAATCAATTTGCCCTATATGAAGGCCCCAAGACTTCAAGTCTGAGATAGAGAAACCCCCCTACAAACTTTGAGAAAACTCAAAAGAAAGAGAGCAAGCTCTTGAAAGAAAATCATTTCTTCAAGGTAAAAAAAGAATGATTCTTGCACGAAGAGATGAAATCATCTCATTAAAACAGAAGAATTATTTTCTTAAAAGATCATAGATCTACAAAAGACCAATGTCTTTTATAAAAAGAGATCAAAAGATCTCATCATAAAAACAAAAGAAGTATTTACTTCATTCACAGATCATTGATCTACAAAGGCAAAGCCCTTTCAAAAATAAGAACTGTTGTTCTTGAATCTTGAGGCAAAGCCTCCTTTAAAAAAGAACATAAATTTGTTCACAGATTATAAATTTGATCAAATGCGCTTTGCGCTATTGAAAAGTGCCTTGCACTTTTGAACTGCGCTTTTGCGCCCCCCTGGACCGGCGCTCAGCGCCAAAACACGCCACGTGTCAACCATATATACAACTTGCGTTTTGCGCTTCTGAAGCAGCGCACTGCGCTCATGGGCTGGCGCTCAGCGCCAAGCGCGCCACGTGTCACTCACTTGTGCGCCACTAAACTAGCGCAACGCGCTCATAAATTGAAAGCGCAATGTGCTTATAAACTGGCCCAATGCGCCCATCATCTGGCGCTTAGTGCCAAGCGCGACACATGTCCTTTTCTTGTGCGCTACTTGGCAGAAGCGCAATGCGCTCTTTAATTGGCACAAAGCGCCTGGCGCGCCACGTGGCGCGCTGTCAGAACACACATTGTTCTGATGACTGCTATGCATTCAATACAAGACAAAAAAAATGTCAGGATCTAATGCTCAGCATTATTAAAAGGGCCAAGCACAAATAAAGGCTCAACAGCCCAGAACAATAAAATGGTAAACATTTTAATCTTATTGGACTTAGCCCAATATTGGCCATAAGTCCCCAACTTATATTGAACTGAGCCTATCTGCTCATGAATACTTAACAGATCTTAGTCCCAAATTGGACTACAGATCGTTCAACCAACTCACACCGGTTCGAGGGTACATCTTTTTACTCCTCTGATATTTGTCGTTGTAATCCTTCAATGTCTTCAGAGAGGTGACGGGTCCCGACAATCATACATTTCATAGACTATGACGTCTTTAAACTGGACTGTGAGGTCTTTAAACTCACGGACTACGATGTCCTTAACCTGGACTGTGGGGTCCTTAAACTCACGGACTACGATGTCTTTAACCTGGACTGCGGGGTCCTTAAACTCACGGACTACGATGTCCTTAACCTGGACTGTGGGGTCCTTAAGCCCGCGGACTACGATGTCCTTAACCTTGGACTGTGGGGTCCCTTTAAACCCACGAACTATGATGTCCTTAACCTTGGACTGTGGGGTCCCTTTAAACCCACGGACTACCATGTTCTTAAACTGGTAATCGACCGTAATGTCCCTAAACTAAACAACAGAGGCCAAATGTTTTCTTGTTGGATCTAAACGATCCTGTTAAGTTAATCTTAGTCTAGAAATTAGACTAACGTATCCTTAACTAACGTTTAAGTTGGTCTTAGTCTTAAATGAGGCTAATGTATCCTTAAACCCAACCCCCAAACCCAAATCTAAGAAAATACGGATTTGGACTAATCCACGCCCTACGGGCGACAATATAAATTAGTCTGCGTATACAATCCACGGGCAACCAAACAAAAAACAAACACCCACGGCACGAAGTGATCATTTGGAGAAGGAGAAAGTTGTTACCGCGATGCAGTAGCGTAATTAACTGCAGGGGCTTGCGCCTGCAGGGAAGAGCATCCCCACAATCAAAAACCTCTCAAATGAGAGGGAATCTGACGAAGTCTGCTATATCGGCCGCATCCGTTTAAACCTTCGATATATGGTGTCATAAATCAACTTGGCATCTTCGGAGAGGTGGACAGATAGAACCAATTAGCATCTGCCCCGAAATTCAGGCAAGACGTTCGCCGCATCTTCATGCGTCTTTCGGTGGGGAACAGATTCTGGCACGCCCGGTGGGACATTTTCCTCTTTCCACTCCACACTTCGTGTGTCGTGTTCACGAACGAATCGCGGTTTGATATGGTTGTCCTTGGGTTCGAGGTACTAAAATTTGGTTTCTTGCTTGGCGCAGAAAATGAAACATCAATGGCGTCTACTTGCGTGAAGTGTTTCAACTGCAATTGCAACTTACGCTCCGCCTCATCTGGAGGCATAGCTTACGGGCCCCAAGCGGCCTCCCTGTTCATAATGCCAGTGGACCAGGTGACTCAGGCCACCACTGGATTGTTTTTCGGGACCATGCTCCCACCTATGAGCTTCAGCGCCCCTGTACCATCGCAAGAAGCTCCCAAGAAGTCAGTCTTTGATCGGCTTGCAACTACAGCGGCCCCCCTCAACGGGTCATCCAGCTCCAGCGCCTCAGTCTTCGCCAGATTGGGCCAAAGTTCATGCGGGCCCATGATGAAGCCTGCAGTTCCAGAAAAGGTTATTCCGAAGAGGATAGCCATCCCTGTTTCCGAAGTCATCAAAGTGGCTTCTCCTGCCAAAGGGTCGGTCTTTACAAGACTGACTGTTCCGGCTCCCACTCCGGCTCCCGTCCCTGCTCAAAAGTCTGTCTTTGAAAGATTGGATACTGCTACTCAACGGACGTCGGTCTTCAAGAAGCTGGTACCGGCAACGCCTCACCAGAACAAGGGGCTTGACGAATTCATCCCCATCACCGAACCAACACCATCGGCTCGACACGCTCGACGTCGCCACTGGTGCCGAGTAAGAAAGGTCGGGGGCAACTCCCCCTCCGGGATAACTCCACCAGCCCCAACGGTGGAAATCAATGCTGCTGTTCCAACCGGGAACAGCTTTGAATTGCTGAACAAGGTGCGCAGGAACTCTCCCACCACCGTACTGAAAAGATTTCCTCCACCAGTGGAGAATGTTACAGAAGCGAAGCCGGAGCAGCACCCTCAGTGGCTATCCTCCAAAATCTACAAAGTCTGGTGACAGGTCTAAGAGTCGGTGATTGATCAAGATCACTCTCGCCGACAGAAAAAGGCGAAGGTTCGGCAGGAAGAGAACCGTCCTGTCAAGCCACAAAGGACGACAACCACCTGGGTGCCCGCTGCAACGGCCCCCTCAACGTCAACCACTCAAAAAAGAAGAAGGCCGGAGAAAGCCCCTGTAAATCCAGCAAATCGCAAAGACGCTGAGCCCAAACGCATTAAGTCTGGGGGCATGATGGTGCATACTATTTATATGGCTTCCGGAAAAGAGGAAAGCCGCGCTTCTATAGATCACCGACCGCTCACCCGATCCATGACAAAAGCCCAGGAGCAGCAACAGAAGCTTCAGGAAATGCTAATGCAAATGGCCGCACTCACCGTGCCAAAAGAAAACCCGGAGGCGTCATCAGAGCAGCGTCATGAACAAGAAACCGATGCTGACTTCCTCCGCAGAGTCCTCAAAAAGAAGGGCAGAGAAGCAGCAGAACAAGCGGCTAATATAAAACGAATGACGCTTCTCTTCCAAGATATGGTCGGGATGATGTTACAGCCGGAACCTCCAGCTGAAGACCCTCCGATCATCATTGAAGATGACAGAGGGGAGACGTCGAACCCTCCTCCGGCTCTTTCAGCAGCCAAAGAGGAAACCATTTCCAAGGCCGCTCTGGATGACTATATTGCTCAGCAAATACGAGCTCACCAGGTGAATGAAGCGGCCGGCCAAGTTGTTAAAACTGGGCGACCGTATCCAGGCTGGTATGACCAAATAAAGTACCCGCCGGGATACACGATCCCTAAATTTCATGTATACAAAGGGACGGGCAATCCCCACCAGCATGTCGCCCAATTCAGGGCTCTTTGCGGCAACACCGCGGGTGATGATAAACTTTTGCTCCATCAGTTTGTTGGCAGCTTGTCGGAGACGGCGTTCGAATGGTACCCTGAACTTCCAAACGACCCCGTCAAGACTTTCGCAGAAATGGAGCTATTATTCACCCAGCGATTCGCGAGTGCTAGTGAACGCACCCTGATTACAGCATTGATTAACGCTAGGGTGAAACCTGGAGAGACATGGGTTCAATACGCAATAAGATGGCGGAATCTGTGGTCGAAATGCGAACAGCGCATCGAGGAGGCACCAGCGGTGGGCATGTTCGTAGGCACCCTGGACCCTCATGCAACTATTTCACAATTCATGATGTTTTTTAAGCCGACCACGTTCCAAGCCTTGATTGACAAGCTGGCCCAAATGGACCAGATGGGTCATAGACCATCTCCTCCAAAGCCGGAGCCGCAGAACGAGAAAGGAAAAGGGAAAGCGATCATCGTCTCCAATGCTCAACAGCAACCCAGTGGTCTATGACTAGTGGATCGCCAAAATAATAGAACTCGATCTCTCGGAGATAAAATGAGTCGCCCTTACTCGTTCCCTTGAGATAAGACAAAGAGGTTATTCGAGCTAGCACTGCGCAACAGGCTCATCACTCTGCCGGAGCCAAGACGCCCAGCGCAACCAGGCGACATTAGAAATCCTAACTATTGCCCTTATCACCGAATGTTGGGTCATCCGATCGAAAATTGTTACATCTTCAAAAGCTGGATAGAAGATCAGTACCAGCAGGGAAAATTCGTATTATCCGAGAATTGGAAGGTGGATCCGCCTCGGCCACACACTCCCAAGAAGACGGATACACTGGGGGCATCATGCTCTTTTGTAGAAGAAGCTCCATGGGAAGTTGCTCTTTCATCCAAGACGAAAAGAATGCTAAAGGATCTCTATACATGCCCGGCGATCAGGTGGAAGAATCCACTTGAACCAGAGATTATCGAAGGGATGCTGAAACCGCGCCCAACTACAAAAATTGGTAGTGATAGTCAAAGCGCTCGCACCCAGCCGTCAAAGTCTTCGAAGAACAAGAAGAAGACCCAAAAAACCAGTGAAGCTTGATAACAAGCGCACGGACCTGCAAAAACAGATTGACGCTATGAAAGAATATAACCAGAAGGCGCGGACCCCGGTCACACTCCAAGAATTTCTCAACAATATCCTTGAGAATGGAGATAACGACAATAACGACAGGGATGACTCGTCAAAAGAATCTGAGGACTATGTGGCAAGTTGCCACATGATCTCTCATTCGGCATTAACTAATAAAGAAACGCACTCGGCGATAGAAGACAGCATAAAAGAGCTGGGGGCAGGATGGAAGCCAAAACCCTTGGAACCGTCTGACGAGATGATCGACTTGCTACTGAACGAAGCCCGTCAGAAAAGTAAAGCCAATCGAAAGCGTGAACTGGCTATATTCAATAAAGCCAAACGCCGACGACTGGAGAAAAAGGTCGAGGCACCCCAACTAGAGCAAAGCATCCCCATCGCCAGTAAAAGCAATCTTAAAGTAAGGAAACGATTCGCTAGGGCCATGGCAATAGGAATGAAGTTGCCCTCTTTCAAAGGAAATTCCCCTGATAGTATACGTCTTGATGAAGTGGAAATACATCCTAACTTCTGCCTATACCATCAGAGGATTGCACATCCTACCGAGGAGTACATAGCCTTTAAAAACTGGTGGCATGGATATGTTGTCCATCGATGACACGTTCAGCGAGTGAAGCGCAAGGCTCATCGGGAACAAAAAAGCACAACAGATGAGCGCGAAAGAGCTGCTGGCAACTGTCACATAGCCGACACCAAAGGATCGCAAGTTATCACCTTTGGAAGCGACTCTGACGAAGAAATCGCCCTCAGCCCTCTCTTCAAGGAATCTACCTCCGACGCAAAACATGCAAAGATTTGCGGCAAAATCTAGCTGCATAATCGTACGTTGACTTATGACTGAAACGTCGTTAAACTACTATCAACCCGCGGCATCCTCAGGCTGATGTGGTAAAAAAAACAAAAAACAAAAAGGTATGTCCACAAGCAAAAAGGGCATGGATGAAAACCCGAGAGGGCTCCGTGAGTAAAAACAGCAGGGCTACCGGCGAGTTTTGTGAAAACCTGAAAGGGCGCAATCTCGTTAAAAAACACTTGCAAGGTCCTCTCGATCTTGTGAGGAGAAATCACCTGCGTGAGATCCTTACGACTTACAAGGGAGCAACACACTTAGGGATCCCCACGATCCTTAGGGAGAAATTACACTTGCGAGATCCTCACGACTCGTAAGGAGACCCCTCTTATGGGACCCTCATGGCTCATAAGATTCAAAAGTCTTAAGCTACAGGGATCTGAACCTGTTCTTAAGCAGCCACCACAACCTCCAATTTTGCCCTATAAGCGGCTCAATGCTGACCCTTGTATACAATCCACGGGCGCGAATAAACATTTCCCTAACAAAGCCCAATCCGTGACTAGGGGTATGTCTACATGGTGAACAACTCTTGTAAGTCCTCTCGACTTATAAGGAGAAAACACTCTTGTAAGATCCTTACGATTTATGAGAAGCCATACACTTAGGGGTCCTCACGACTCTTAAGGAGAAAACGCACCTACGAGATCCTCACGACTCGCAGGGAGAAATACCTTAATGAGACCCTTACGGCTCATGAAGTCAAAAGCCTTAGTCGACAGGATCCTAACCCTGTTCGCTAAGCCACCTTTGTTCAATATCGACAGAGGCAAATGATGATTCACTCCTGGTAATATTCCAGTTGTAGCGGTGCTGATGCCGAAATCGGTGTCTAATTCCAAGCTGGAAGCAAGAAGCTAGCGAGCCACACATGCATACGAAATAGCCGAAATGATGGGGCAACTTGCAACAAAATCAGCAAGTAAAAATGTATGCATGCAAAATAGCCGAAATGATTGGGCAACTCGCAATAAAAAGCAGCGAGGAAAATAAAATAAATAGCCGAAACGATTGGGCAACTCGCAATAAAAAGCAGCGAGTAAAAATAAAATAAATAGCCGAAATGATTGGGCGCAGCGAAAAATAGCCGAAATGATTGGGCAATCGCGACCTTCGCGATATAAAAGCTGAAATGATAGAGTATCGCGGAAAGAAATAAATAAAAATATAAATAAAATTTATGCCCTACAGGTGATATTACATCAATCCCTGTATACAATCCAGGGGCGCAAACAAAGAAGGAATCACACCTTCCCTCCCCAGACTTCATCAGAAAACGAAGCCAAATCTCGACGGTGCAGGGATAGCCTAGAAACCCACAATAGCGTTCCTTCCCGTTCCAGCAGGATTCAAACGCTGTAATCAACCCTGGAGCTACGGCAAAGTCCCTACTCCAAATCTCGATGGTTCCCAGACAACCTAGAGACCACCTTGACATTCGTCTCGTTACAGTAGACACAACGTCAGCAAGGCGGAGTGATGGAAAAATCCCAGTTCCACCTCAGCATTCGTTTCATTACACCACACGCAATGTCAACAACGGCGTTCCTTCGCAGTCCAGCAGGATGCAGGTGCAACGTCAACGAAAGACCTCACGATCAAAACAACGGAGCCACGACAAAATACCTAGTTCCAAACCTCGACGGTTCACCAGCAACCTAGAGACAACCGCGACATTCATCTCGATACAGCAGACGGAATGCCAGCAAACGAAGCAAATGCTAAATTCCCAGCTTCAGGGTCTTGACGACAACTCATATAAAACCTGAAAGACCATCGGAGATCATCCCACACCAACGCGGAGTGGTCACCACCTCGACGTTCGTCTTGATACAGCAGACGAGATGTCACTACAGCGTTCTTCCTCCAGCAGGATTCAGACGTGACAATCAAACAACGGAGCCACGGCAAAATACCTAGTTCCAAACCTCGACGGTTCGCCAGCAACCTAGAGACAACCACGACATTCGTCTCGATACAGCAGACGCAATACCAGCAAACGAAGCGAAGGCCAAATTCCTAGCTTCAGGGTCTTGAAGGCAACTCATATAAAACCTGAAAGACTATCGGAGATCATCCCATACCAGCGCGTAGTGGTTATGACTCATCAGGGCTCTCCAAAATGAGCCTAACCTCAAGTAAAAAGCGGCGGCAAAATTCCTAACGCTTGCTCTTCCGACGGTCAAACTGCCGAGGAGGATTGCTTGAAGACGTCTTGTCCAGCCCCCGAAGGGATCAGAGACACGACAGTCGCAAGGCTACTCGAACAGCAAGATTGCCTATCAAGGAATACATCAGCCAACACGACGGTACGACGGACAAAACCCTAGTACCACAGACCCTAACGGATCTCTGTCATAAAGAGCAAAGGATAACTGTGATGTTAAGACATTCTTGTGAGAACTGCTCGATTCTTTTCAACTCGTGATGAAATTAGTGTCTTTGCGAGAACTTCTCGATTCGTCTCGACTCGTAGGGAAAAGCCTTAGGCAATGGGGATAAGAACCGGTTTCCTGAGCACTGGGGCCCTGCAAGTCGGTCCAAAATGGACTCTCGCATACTATTCACGGGCCACACTCTCCAAAGTCGAATCTTGACAAGGAGGGAAACAACCGCTTACGAGTCCTCTCGACTTGTAGGAGGGAAAATTCTCTTGTGAGATCCTTACGATTCTCAAGAGAAAACGCGCTTAGGAATGCTTACGATTCCTAAGGAGAAAATACACCTGCGGGATCCTCTCGACTCGTAGGGAGAAAAGTCTTTATGAGACCCTCACGGCTCATGAAGTTGAAAAGTCTTAGGCAGCAGATCTGAGCCTGCTTTCTAAGCTATCACTACCCCTTGAAGAAGCCAAAACAAGATGCTCACTCTATCATCTGCCGGCTATGCTTGCTATGGTGACATGCTGATAACAAAAGAAAGAAGAAAGTAGAGAGATGACACAAGACATTGCGACAACAATGTATCTTTTATTCATGAATTCAATTGGGTACAAAATACATCATATGAAAGAATATAAGAATGAATACATTTTATTCAAAATTACAAATGGTACAAAAAAAAACAATTATTGAGAGGGAAGCGCTTTCAATAGTCCGATCAACCGCTCGCGCACTTCCCTCAGCCCCTCTTCTTGATCAGCTGCCGCGGCCAACTCTGCTTCGACCTGGGCTCGCTGCTGCAAGTAAGACAAAAGTTGTTCCTCGACGGCCCGCTGAGCTGCTTCACGATCTTATGCATCCCGCTCGACGACGTCGAGCTTCTGCCTCAGTGTTAACCCGTCAGAAATACATCGCAGAAGGCCTTCGAAGATAACTTTCAACTGGGCAGCATTCGCATCAACCTGAGCATGCAGTCGAGCAGATTCGGTTGAAGTTTCTTTACATTCCTTCTGCTTTAAAGCCACTTCTTGTTCAAGATGGCGGAAGTAAGAAGTACTCTGCTCGATCCATGCAGCCCGTTGAGTGCTCACAGCCAGAATCGCAGGAGCAGGACGCCTAAGCTCAAGCTCATGCAGGTAAGCCTCAATTTCCCTGCAGTGGTTGACCCAAGACCCAACGGCGCCTTCACCATGAAAGTTCACGAGCGTCGCCAGCATAGGGTTAACCTCCGCTGCAAAATCCGCAGCAGATGTGGAAGTCTCCACGTCGAGCTCCTCAATATAGTCTCTCAGCATACGCAGACTATTCGCGGCGCCTTTTGAGGATGGACGTCTGGAAAAGGGCCCTGCCGGCATCATAATGCGAGACTCGAACGGGGCTGGAGTCGATGTGATTGCTGCAAAATAAATTATAGTCAGATGTCGGCTCAAGAAATAAAGAAAATACACGAAAAATAGAGTTTACTATACCGGCTGCAACAGGGGGCAGAGCTGGGAGTACTGGTGGCGCAACGATAGCCTCGTCCCCGCCTTCGATTTGTGAGGCTACAAGCAATACAAAGAGGGATTAGCAATAATGTGACTGCCCATTAAAGAAAGGACGTCGTTTAGAAAAGATACTCACTGACACCAGCAGGCGGACTAATCTTTGACAGGAAAGAGAAGTGTTGGTGCGGCACCTGATATAGGTGGTCAAAAAGGACTCCTGCAAGGATGCAGTAATGCAACATCAGTACATAAGTTATACAGTTTAAAAATAAAACTGATGGGTCACGAATCCGCACCTTCCAACATCTGAGATGGTACGAGAGAGGATGGAGGAGTGGTCACCGTCAAAGCGGTAACTGATGGCGCTGCCTCGGGTAGCGCAACCTCAACGCTCGCCACACCTGTATTAGAAACAAGATAAATACTGTCAGGAAAGATTGAAAAGGATTGCAGAATAAAAAGAAAAGCAATGACCCAAAAATCTACCTGGTGAGTCGCCAGTCGGAACCGCGATGAGGGCGTCACTTGATACAACAACTGCTTCACCCTCCTCCATCGGAATGGTCTCAACTTCTGTCGCCTCATCCCCAGACTCTACGAGAGCCGTCGTAACGGTTGTGACGCCAGGAGATGGCAAAGAGCCGCAGGCAGAAAGAACGATGATTGGGGCGGTGCCCGACTCTTGAGAGGGAGCAGCCACCTCGGGCTCAGCAATTGTAGCCGTTTCACCCATCGCCACCTCGGGCTCGGCAGTGGTAGCTATATCATGCTCGGCAATCGTAACTATCTCACCAGCCGCTACCCCGAGCTCGGCAATTGCAGCCATCTCGCCTATCGCCGCCTTGGGTTCGGCAATCACGGCTACCTCCTCTACTGCTACCCCAGGCTCAGCGGTCACCGCCACTTCTTCGGTAAGACTCGGCCTTGCAAGATAAGATATATGAGAACTAATATTTAAAACTTTGACAACGGAACCCCGTGTCGCATTACCTTGAGTTGGTCTTCCGACCGCTTCCCGAGCCGCACGTGCTGCCCGTATATAGGCAGTGGACAAGGCAGCCGGGGATTCCTCTGAAAGAGTAGGGGTAGGGGTAGCGGTGCTCGAACCCACACCCGCGGCCAGGGCAGCCTACGCTCCCTTGCCGCGCGTATTCGGCGCTTCCTCTCCACTCGGGCCGTCAAAGCGGATCTTGTAGACGCCTCCATCAACAGGACGTCGTCATTCGTGCCAACGGTTACCTCTGGAGCCGTTATGACATCCGTCATCGGTTGCTTAAGTGAAGTTTCTTTCAACAATACTGGTGGAACTGAGATAGCCGACCCAGCGAGCATCTCCGCACCGCCTTGCGAAGTCGGTGCCACGCTCGGTATAACATGAGTAGAGGTAGTTCCTGTGATAAAAAAGGGGGTCGGATTACTCATAAGAAATGGGAGCGGGAACATGGTGAACCGAAATGTACCGATGCCGAAGGATACTCAAAGTCGTTCCTCTTCCTTAAAAGTCTTGAGAGAAGCTGCGAGAGCTTCTTCGGTGGAAATGCCTGTTAAAGAAGGAAAAGCGTCAGTCAAAACACGATAATAGAAATACGATGCAATGGCAAAAGATACAGCTAATGGTTACCTGATCGCGCGGGGATAGCCAACCCCGCTTCGTGGCTTGCCAATTGCTCAGAAGCTACAATGGCAGCCGCCAGATCAGTATCATCTGGCAGCATGAATAAGCCCTCGTTTGTCCCATACTCGCTTAGGCCCTCGCCGTAAGGAGCGTGAGGCTCCTGGCCAAGTACAACGTCGACAGAAAGGATTTACTTCTTCTTCTTCTTTTGTGGGCGAGCTCCGGTTGCTGCCAGCACCAGCTTACGCTTGGTAGGCACCTTGGGACGGCGAGTCCCAATTTCTTTTCCGACGTCCGACTCGGGGGACACGGCAGCCACTTCTTTTTCGGACGCGCTGGATGGGGGCAACCCGTGCATAGGGCTTAGCACACGTGGATGCTCAACTGTAGTGACCTTTCTTAGAGGAGGTGGGACAGTGGTCCGTCGCTTCAAAGGGATGTTGCGATCGCCGGCAGGAGGTGCACTTTTGCGATCGAGTAGCAGCCGCCTCTCTTCCTTAATGACGGCGCCCATCGAATACTGGTACCACGCCGTGTACACATTAAGGACCTTCGGGACACAGCTCGGTTCGCTGATAAAGAAATTGGACCCCGTGTTCAAGCTCATGAAATGATGTAGCGCATTTCGCATCCCCTCTTCAGTGGCAGTGGGTTCTAGCAAGAAAGCCTCCAGCGGAACTCCTTGATTATAGCTCAATTGTTGGGCAAAACGATGCGGATTGTATCTCATGAAAAGCGCCGCATCATTTTGCCTAAACACTAGGAAGCCCGGTCTGATAGAATATAAATGGGGGATCTCCCGAGCTTTCAAAACTGAGGCACCATCTTTAAAAATATCCTGCAATGGCCGCACCGTTGTGGCGGACTCTTTTCCGATGGTTAAAACCTTGTCGGTGAAGGTAATGCCGTCTCCAACCGTGCGGGGATGAAGGAGCAAACCTCTAGCATCCCGCGGTGATGGATTTACAATAGATGCGCCGACTAATCGCATAATCCGGGGGAAGCTGCACCTGTCATAAAATGAAGGCCTTTTATGAATACCAAAAACGCCAAGTACATGTAGCTCGAGCCATGACATGAAGTAATGCATCGAGAAGTTCACATGCTGCACACCAGGTTCAGCAGTATCTACCGCTTGACTAAGGCCGTAATACAAATGGGCTAAACCGGCGACCCCGACAGCTACTTTCACCCCAATAATCATTTGGTGAGCCGGATAAAAGACAGACGGCCTCATACGGCGAAGGTGCATAGGGAGCGCGAACCAACTCAACCATAGCCCAAGAAATCCCAAGAAGAATGTTTCCTCATCAATCCCAGAGACTGCGATCACCGCAAAAGGAACAACTGGAGTGTTGGGAAGGAAGAAACTCTTCTGATCTACCTCCGTCATTGGCAGGTTGTTTAAACCTAAGCCGAAAGGGTCGTCAAGCGTGGCGAATTTAACAGCCTCCTTCGAGAGTGTCACGACCCAAAGTTCGGCCCGTGACCGGCACTTAACCATGTAACGTCTGAAGGCGTAACATGACTAAGTAAGCCGAAAACCCAGAAATCAAAACCATATAAATGTAGAGTGTACAAAGAATATTTGTGTAAAAACGGTTGCAAATATTTTTTAAAAAAAACCTTTTTAATTAATTTAGTAGAAAAATCCTTTTTAAGTTCAAGTGTTATTTAATAATTTTATTTGTGTGCAACTTCTCCTTAATAAAGAATTTGTCATGTGGAATAAATAGAGCATCGCAATAATGATGATACGACTAAGAAAAAATGCAATGAAGATAGCAAGAAATGTAAGACTGCATAAATAAAGTCGGCTCACAACGAGCTCGACACCAGAGTACAAAATAACATATATCGTCCTCACAACTGTCTCTAAGTCAATATATGAAGGTAGATGGAGAATACTAGATACATCAATAAACACTGAAAGTAAACAGATACCGTACAAAACCCACAAACTAGCAATGGTATCTGTGTCAAAAGGTGCGGTAAACAGCCAGCCGCGACTACTCCAAAGGGCAACCTGCAAACACTGTGGCACAACGGGGGTGAGTTGCCAACTCGTGAGTAGTAGATAACATATAAAGGTAATCGCGAGTATGCACGTGCTGCGATACTCTAAACTATGCCAACAGGTAACATCTATATGATGAACTGGATGCTCAATATCATGCGACAGGTATGATCTAATGGCATTTCTATGTAATGAGCAGATATGTGAAAATCAGACATGGCAATGTAATCTAACAACCCTATATAGGATGAGCAGGGTACGCAATGATATGCAAACCTGTGTACTCTATCAGGTGTGCTAGCTACAGGATGAGATGTCAAGTAATAAATGCTGGGTATGGGAAGAAATAATGTCTACACGGAATGTCAACGTGGAAAAATAACTGGTGTATGTCAATGCACCCCAATCCCAAACCAACTCAGGCGCCGTCATCCACATCGGCCCTCAAATCCTGTGATCTCATACAATCGTGAGTGCCCAACATCGGCACCTAAATATCAAGAAAACTCGTGTCCAGTATCGACATGCAAAACCTCATATCTCGAGCACCCATCAATCCGGGTTAGCCCACGGGCCCTGTCTGCGGTGTCGGCCCTCGGCCCCGGCAGTACGAGTCGTCCCGTATCCATCCCTCGACTCTGGTCAGTATCCTCCGGACAACCGCCAGGTCCAACCAATCACCGGTAGGTAGTAGTCCCTCTGCCAGGCTCACCGTCTACTGCACAGCGATCCGTTCTCGTCCCGGGGTACCATACCGGGTCCACCATGTACCCGCAATCGGCCTCGTCCAGCTCCTCGACTCGGGTTTCCATGTATCGCTCAAGCACCGAGAAAACACATGGTGGACGCACTAAAATATCAAATCAAGGGAAACCGGGTTTTTAAACAGTGCGTAATTTCTTAAAATAGTACTCCGGTTCCCAAATCCAGAAATCACATGAATCAATCTAATGCGTAAATCCATGCCATGCGTCGTATGGAAGAAAAGAGAAAAACCGCTCTTTTTCTAAAAATACCCAGTTTGGAAAATACCATATGCGGTCCCTTAGTTTTTAAGTCAAGTCAATGTCATCCATGTATGTTTCATATGAAAATGAGTATAGGTATGAATGTGCGAGAAGCTAAATATGCTAAGTGAGTGTAGCAATATACACGTACACCATTGTGTAAATGATGCATATGTGTCCAAGATATATATACATAAGCATTATGATGAGCTACAAGGTGAACATGGTAAAAATATGCATATGTGGATATGGCAAAACATGACAACATCAGTGAAATGGAATCAATATAACCTATAATTTCTAGCAATCCTATACTGTGAGTGTCATGGCAATCACTAACGGTGTGAGTGTAGTATATAAATCGTGCTCGTGCAGCATGTACCGTTAGTGACAGTGCAGTGTTCTATATTACCAGTTCTATATATGTAACAAGGGTATGCTACTTAGTATGTTTGCATGAACATATAAAACTAAACATCCTACTACGCTCTGACGCTTAACGCCATACGGGCGATTTCCCCGTAGATATTAAATCTACTCACCTGGTCGTGTGCTAAGTATAGCCGACAACCTGCTTCCCTTTCCCGGCGGCGTCTGACGTACCCGCCTGCGAACCTGGAATTTACACACGAATCCAAATAATATCAAAATCTCGCATACGCGATACAACAAAACGAGAACTCGTGTCGCGAATTGACGCGCATGTGTGAGATACGCTGAAACATGCGTGTATGTGTCTAGCGCTTAACCCGATACGCCGCGATACGCCGAATCACAGAACCACACGCGTATCGCGCGTATCGCGCAAACCACAGATACCAGGAAATGATATACCTTCCCAGATTTTACCCTGATTAGAATGTTACAATTCTAAGTATACCAGAGACCTACAAAATGCAGCAGACACCCACCCTAAAAGCCCTATCTCCTATCTCTCAAGTCTGGCCGCAATTTGCGGCCAGAAGGATTATTTCGGCGGCCTGGGGTGAAGAGGTTAGGGTCGGGCTCTGGTAGTGAGGTCAGGGTCTTCTAAATAGGCTATAGTCCACTCAGATTTATTCTGAGATCACTGGGGTAACAGCAGATTCAAATCGCTACGTTTTGCCTAAAAAGAAATGTCAAAAACAGGTTTTAGGCTCCAGAATTTGACTCTGGTTTCTACACAAAAGTTACATGTACCAAGATCCTAAGCTACCCCACAGACACCTATAGGCAAAACCCCAGCACCCCAGCCTTTGCTCTGGCCGCAATTTGCGGCCAGATTGAATAAATGGGCGGCCGGAGGTGGGAGTTGGGTCCCCATTCTTTTTGTGTGTGATCATGGCATGGTCACTGTACCACGGTCTTCCCAAATTTCACCTGTATGTCTCGGGTCAAAAGTAGATTCCAGGAAGGCTAAAAAGTTTATAAAACATTTAAAGTTTGCACAAATTGGTAACTGGAGGTATTTTAGTGTGATCTGGGGTATTCTTAGGTCAACTTGGTCCCAAAAACACTCACTTAGGCTAGCCTACCCAATACTAACAGCACTTAACAAAGTTCCACACAAATCACCAAAACAGCCCAAGATCTAACATTTATACACTAGTTGACATATAACGACACCACTGAGCCAACAAGGAAGAAGTTTAGAAGTTTTACCCTCTAGGATCCTCACAACATGTAGAAGTGGAAGAAGAAGAGGTGATGGAGCTGCTGGAGCTGCTGGAGTGCTCCTAAACTGCTGCTGTTGCTGGGCTGAACTGCTGCTGCTACATGAAGCTGTGGCTGTGGCTGATGTTTGATATTGTGTTTTTGTTTTTGTGAATGGTTGTAGCAGCAGCTACTGTTGTATTGGGGTAGTTTTTGTAGCTGAAATTGCTAGGTGGCTGATGCTATTGGTTATGTAGCTATAATGATGACATTGGGCTGGTGTTGTGCTGCTGATGCAACAACAGCTGGTTTTGCGGCTGAAAGAGGCTGATGTGTGTGTGTGAGGGTTGCATAGGTGTTGTATATGGAGTTGGGGCTGTTGGTTAAGAGAGTGCTGCTGTTGCTGATGCAGCTGATGCTGATGTTATGGTTTGAGCTGATGTGCTTGGAGCTGAAGCAGATCAGCAGCTGATGTTCCACAAATGAAGAAATGGCTGTTGTAAGGATGTGACCACTGCTGAAAACAGCAGCTACTGTTGCATTGGAGGTGAGTGAGTGAGAAGGGTGGGAGTGATAAGGGTTTGAAATGTAAGTGAAAAGTTTTGAAAGGGATAGGGTGTGACAATCCTAGAGTCACCACTCTCTCTTTCTCATTTAATGCCAACAAGACACCCATCATGCTCTCTCTCTCCTCAACCCAAGTCAACCTTAAACCCTAATCACCCTTAATTAAAACTAATAAGCCCATAAATAACATAATTGCCCTAATCAAGGGCCTACCCCATCATGGTTGGCAAAACATGGTTAACCCACCATGCACACCTAACTTGGCAACCCTAGGTCTAACCCACATTAACATGCACAAGTGTGTGCGGTCAAGATAAAAATCTGATAAAATATCCATAAAACCCGATAAATTATCAGGAACCCGATTTGGTAAACTTTTTACCAAAAAAATAAATTTCACTAATTAAAATATAATTAATTACTAATATAATCCTAGTTGTTACAGTCTCCCCCCTTAAGAGAATTCGTCCCCGAATTTAAAATATAAGACTACGCGTACCTTCGAAGAGGTGAGGGAATCTCTTTCGCATCTCTCCCTCAGCATCCCAAGTGATCTCCTCACAGCTCGGGCTACGTCAAAGAACCTTCACCGACGGCAGGACCTTTGATCGTAGTTTCTTCACTTGCCGATCCAATATCTCCACTGGCTGTACGGTGAAAGAAAGATCGAGCTCAAGCTGTACGGTCGGATGCTGGATCGTGTGGGAATGGTCATGAAGATATCTGCGTAGCATCGATACGTGGAAGACGGGATGAACATCTGAAAGGCTGGGTGGAAGAGCCAATCGATACGCTACTGCGCCTACCCGCTCGAGGATCTCGAAAGGACCTATGAATCGGGGGCTAAGTTTCCCCTTTCGTCCAAACCTCATCACTCCCTTCATTGGAGAGACCCTCAGAAAAACGTGGTCGCCAACTGCGAACTCTAATCTACGGCGGCGTCTATCGGCATACGATTTCTGCCTGCTCTGAGCTGTCCTCATCCTGTCTCGAATCAGCTGAATCTTCTCGATCGTCTTTTGTACGATCTGTGGCCCCAAAATGCTGCTCTCGCTCAGCTCTGTCCAACAGACAGGTGATCTACATATCCTCCAATACAAAGCCTCGAAAGGTGCCATCTGAATAGTGTCCTGGAAACTATTGTTGCAGGAGAACTCTATCAAGGGTAAATGATGATCCCAGCTACCACCAAAGTCTAAAATGCAAGCTCGGAGCATGCCCTCGAGAGTCTGGATGGTCCGCTCTGACTGTCCGTCGGTCTGTGGATGAAATGCCGTGCTGAAACTCAAACGAGTGCCCAAAGCCTCCTGAAGTCTCTGCCATAATCTGCTGGTAAACTGGGTGCCTCGGTCGGACACAATATGTCACGCCCCGCATCCCAGAGTACGCAAGATTGGGCACGTGACATAGCCAACCATGCTACCTGTGGGTAGGAAATATCCATCCACAGTCACATTACGGTTGTAGAGATATTAAAACCAAAATAATAAACTAATCTAATACATGTCCAAATCCATAATGACAAGAATCAATAAACAATAAGTGCGGAAGCAAATGATCCAATACAATAAATAAACAGTACGTCCCATAATGCGGGCTCATATCTGGAAATGAAATGAAATAAATCAACTAATCACTAAGGACTCACAGTTCAGCCTGCTGGCTGAAGTACTCCTGCTCGGTCGTCGACAGTGGTAAGGAATCTGGGCCATGCAAAACCCAGACGTCAGCGCGTCATGTCAACCAAATAATATAATATAAACATGGTAATAAGCAATACAAGTATGAACATGAATAAAGCAGTACTAAGAAATAACAGTGCAGGGTAATGTGCAGTGGTAACTAAACTGTCCTATCAGGTTTCTACTCTATAGTCTTTGAAATCAATTGATGAATCGTCGATGTAACTCAATAGTATCCCGTGCGTGCCCGGGACCACGGTCAAGGTTCTCGGGGCTGAATCCGAGACGTGCCGCTAAGCAGTAAAAGGTAGTAGGATGGATGAGTGATGTCAGCATCATCACTCCGGGGCAGGCCAAGCCCGTAAGACTGATCAGAACAAGTATCGAACTGTTGAGTTACAAGTCGGTTTCACCTTTGATTTCCCCATACCCCCAAGTTATGTATGTCAGGTCAGGTATTCAGTAGTCCAGGATTAATGTCAACCCAGAATCAGGTAAAAACAGGTATGTCTGGATAGACAGCAGGAATGGTCCATGAGGACCCCAAGTCAGGTTTATTGGCATTAGGCATGAGATCATGTAATAAGTCAGGTTGTAGTCCAATAGGTTGAGTCGGTATGTATAGGGTGTCATGTCCGGTGTATCAGTATATATGTGTCAGGTGTAGCAGGGTCGAGTCAATATGTACTGTGATCGAGTGTGTGCTCACGACCGGTATACAATCAAATAATGAATAGCAGCAAGAACAAGTAAACAGCAATAATAGTCACTTAATCACAAGGTGCTTGTATTATCTTTATTAACAGGTTCAAGCACCCTTGGGGTGCAATAGTCACAAAGTGAAACAATATCAACAACATACGTAATGAAGCTACATGAATTTAATTAAAGCATAATAATTGTCTCATGGGTGATTTAACAATGACGCAAGGACGATCTAATTGGTTTAGTTAGTTAAAATGTGGATTGATAGCAGACCGATTAATTTCAAGAAACTACCATACCGATTCAACGTTAAGAATAATTGTAACCGTCAATTCTGAGTTATAATATGATATCGATATTACTAATAGCTGTGTGGTTATAGTAAATAACATGATAATTAATTGTATAGCAGGACATGATCTTGTATTAGCATGTTAGAGCAAGTATTCGGATACTTGCCTCGACGGTTTCGCAAACCGGAAAGCACGGATGCAAACGTCGGCGGAAAGCAAGCGACGGATGCACGAGTCGCGGATCGAGTCCAAACAATGCACGGTGGAAACACGCAGGTCAGGGGTCACTGCCAAATCGTCGGGAAACCTCGCCGGCACGGTCGGAATCCGGAGATCTAACACAACAGTGAACCAACTCAAGAAAAGTAGACAAAAGAGAATAGAAAGGACAGGATGAGAAGAAGAAGAAGAAGAATGGGGGAAAGCTTACTGGATTGCGTGCAGGGGGTGCTACCAGTAACCGCGAGATTGACGGCGGTGAGGGACGCCGGTGACGAGTTTTCGAAGAGCTAGGGTTTGCCTAGGGTTTGGGCTCGGGTCTGGCTCGTCTGGGGTTGTACTGCAGGGCCCTGAGTGCTTGGATGGATCGCAGAGGAGAAGGGAAGATGGCGATGGCGATGAGGAGTGGTCGGCGGCGATGGGAGGCGGCGACGGCAGCACAGCGCGCAGGTGGCGTGGCGTCGGGGCAGGCGCTGAAGGAGGGAGAAGCGGAGGAAGGGTGCGGTCGAGGCTGTGGAGACGAGGAAGATGGTGGCGATCTCGTCGGCGCGGGGACTGCGGCGGCGACGGCGCGACGAAGCTAGGGTTCGGGGTTCGTCGATGGGTTCTCGCGAGCGTTTTCACGTGGGGAGAAGGGGAAACAGTGGAAAATATAATATATATAGAGAGAGATTTTGGATGAGAGAGAGAGAGATTTTTGGATGAGAGAGAGAGATAGGGATAGATGACGGAGGGGCCCACGAGGAATAGAGCCTCGTGATTGGCTGGAAGTTGTGAAAAAAGAAATCAATTAAAGATTTAGAGGTTGGATTCGTAGATAAGAAACAGAAGAATATTTATATTATAGTTTCACAATATTTAATTAAGTGGGCATTTTTCGGCGCTAAATGAAACATTTCCAAATCGCACCCGGGTTGCGCCCAAATGTTTCAAATTCAAATTATAGGATTTTAAGCGGGTTCCAAATTTTGAAAAGAGGTGTTTAATGATTAAAATGCATGCCCCCAAGTCGGACACTTGTACGCGCGCGTAGACGTCCAAACTTGCCCGTTTCGCCGAACGGGACGAAATCTCGACGCGCGGACGCTACCACGCGACTAGTGGCGACGAGTAGGCCAACATGGATATTTTTAATTTCATTTTAGGTGTTAAAATTTGTTATGTGACAAAATGACTTAACCGGTTAAAATTTAGCAATAAGCACCAAACCATCAGGATAATCGAAATGAGCAATGTATAACACTCAACTAGTACCAGAAATAGTATTATGGGCTCGGGTGTTACATCATACCCAACTACAAAAAGAATTTCGTCCTCGAAATTCCAAGAATACAAGATAGCTAACTACAGAAAAAGGTGAGGAAATTTCTGCCGGATCTCGTCTTCTCGCTCCCAAGTGGATTCTCCATGCGATCGATTACCCCAAGAAACTAGCACAAGAGGGATAACCTTGTTCTTAAGAACCTTTTCTCTTCGATCCTTGATTTCAACTGGTCGCTCCTCAAAAGTTAGGTCCTCCCGTACAGTCAACTCCGAATGATCCAGGACGTGAGTCTCATCTCGGACATACCTCCGTAGTTGAGATACATAAAACACATCGTGCACTCCTGCCAAGGACTGTGGTAACGCCAAACGGTATGCTACCTCTCCAACACGCTCCAATATCTCGAAGGGTCCAACGAATCGAGGGCTAAGCTTTCCCCGACTCCCAAAGCGAATCACCCCTCTAGTCGGTGATATCTTCAGGAATACCAAATCACCCACGGCGAACTCTAGAGGTCTTCTTGACGTGTCAGCCCAACTTTTCTGTCTGTCTTGAGCTGCCTTCATATGCTTCCTGATTGTATTCACCTTCTCGACTGTCTGTACCTCCAAATCTGGTCCTAGTAACCTTCGTTCACCCACATCATCCCAACAAACCGGTGAATGGCACTTACGACCATACAACGCTTCAAACGGAGCCATCTGAATAGTCGCTTGGAAGCTATTGTTGTACGAAAACTCCACCAGGTGTAGATGATCCTCCCAAGAACCTTTGAAGTCCAACATGCAAGCCCTCAACATATCTTCAAGGGTCTGGATCGTTCTCTCCGATTGTCCATCAGTCTGAGGATGATAAGCTGTGCTAAACTTCAATCGAGTCCCCAAACTTTCTTGTAAACTCCTCCAGAAGTGCGACAAGAACCGAGTGTCCCGATCGAACACGATGCTTACCGGTACACCATGCAATCTTACAATCTCCTGCATGTACCGCTCTGCCAAAGTCTCGGTCGATTGACCAACCCGAAAAGGAATAAAGTGAGCTGCCTTGGTCAACCGATCGACAATCACCCATACTGCATTGTTGCCCTTTGGACTCCGCGGCAAAGCCGTCACGAAATCCATGGTTATATGTTCCCACTTCCACTGGGGAATCGGAAGTGGTTGCAACAAACCAGCAACCCTTTGGTGTTCAGCCTTAACTTGCTGACACACCAAGCACTTAGCCACGAAGTGAGCGATCTCCCGTTTCATACCTTCCCACCAGAAGTGCTGTCGAACATCTCGGTACATCTTCGTCCCTCCTGGATGAACAGAGTAAGCTGACCTGTGTGCCTCCTTCAAAAGCTCTTCACGTACATCCCCTTTTGGCACACACACACGGCTACCATATCTCAACGAACCGTCTTCATGGATCAGTAAATCGGTTCGCAGTCCAACTTCAACCTGCTCCCGAAACTTTTGCAGTCTAGGATCCTGCGATTGTGACGCTTTAATCTTCTCAACTAAGGACGACTGTACTTGCAACTGCATCAACTGTCCCGTAGCATGTGGTAGCACAACCTCCAAATCAAATCTCCGAAAATCCGCAATGATCTCCCTTTGTGCGGTCAATACCTGAATTGCTGGTAACCGACTTAGCGCATCTGGCACGACGTTAACTTTTCCCGGATGGTACTTAAGATCAAGGTCGTAGTCGGCCATCAGCTCCAACCATCTGCGTTGCCTCATGTTCAACTCCTTCTGAGTGAACACATACTTCAAACTCTTGTGATCTGTAAAGACTTCGAGTCTCTCGCCCAAAAGGTAGTGTCTCCAAATCTTCAGGGCGAAGATCACGGCTGCAAGCTCCAGGTCATGAGTCGGATAATTCTTCTCATGAGTCTTCAGTTGTCTCGATGCGTAAGCGACGACCTTCCCATTCTGCATCAAAACACATCCCAATCCTTTTCCGGATGCGTCGCTGTGAATCACCAGTCCTCCTGAATTATCCGGTACAGTTAGGATAGGGGCGGTTATCAACTTCTGTTTCAACGTCTCAAAGGCCAATGCACATCCATCCGTCCAAACAAACGGTACCTCCTTGCGCGTGAGCTTGGTTTACGGCTCAGCTAAACGAGCGAAGTTTTCCACAAATCTCCTGTAGTATCCGGCGAGTCCAAGAAAACTTCTTATCTCCGCAACACTCTTTGGAATAGGCCAATCTCGAACTGCTGCAATCTTTTCGGGATCAACGGCGATTCCATCGCCCGACACAACATGCCCCAGAAACTTCACTTCTTCCAGCCAGAATTCGCACTTACTCATCTTCGCAAACAATTTCTCCTGTCTTAGCGTCTGCAGTGCGATCTTTAGATGCTCAGCATGCTCCTCCGGAACCTTCGAGCATACCAGCATATCGTCAAATACATCCACAAAGTCCCGAACAACTGCCGGCTCTTCATTACTATCCACTACCATAGCCGCAGGAACATTGTTCGTCGGCCTAGCCCTAAACTCGACTGGCCCGACAGAACTGCTGCCTCCAGTGAAAGTAAACTCAGGGTGTCCGGAAATCTGGAAAATTACCTTCCTTGCCCTACAGTCAATATGGGCGTGGAAAGTGCCAAGAAAATCCATTCCCAAGACTACTTCATAACTGCCCGTATCTATCACCAAGAAATCTGCAAAAAGCTCTCGTCCGCAAACAACAACTGTACAATCTCTACATTCCTTACTAGCTATGATTTTCCCATTCCCAGTGTATATGTCCCAAAAACTAGACAGGGTCGTGCAGGTAATCGAGTGTGTAGTTATAAATTTGGATGACATAAAACAGTGGGATGCTCCGGAATCAAATAATGCCAATGCGGGAAAACCATGAACGAGCAAAGTACCTGAAACCACTTCTCCTGATGCCTTGGCTTCCTCAGCTGTCAACGTGAAAGCTCGAGCCTGCTTTGGTCCTTGAGTCAGCTGTTTCTGCCCTTGGAACGGTCTCTGCGGAGGCTTCTGTATATCATCTCTCGTGCGAAGCTTCGACGGACAAGCACCAACTGCGTGATCAGCTGCTCCACAAACCAGACAAAGTCCCAGTCTCCTTCGACAATCCTTCTGCACGTGTCCAGGTAATCGGCAGTAATCACAAATCACGCTCTTCCTTCGATCAACGATCACAGGCTTCTTCATTGGCGCTACACCTCGACGGTCCACTGGAATACCTCTGCGCCCATGATCTCGGTTAGGTACAAATGCAGGCTTCCTGGCCGCAACTGCTGTCTGGTGAAGGTTCCCTTTCGATCCTGATAAACTCTGTTGCTCTCTGGCTGCCGTAAGAACCTGCGAGAAAGTGGTCAAACCCATGGAGACAATCTGCCTCTGGATGTCCACATCCAAACTGCGCAAGAACCTTCGCGCCCTGTCAGCCTCCTTGGCGACTAAGGGTCCAGCGAAGCGGCTGAGTCTCGTCCATTCCGCTGCATGTACATCCACAGCTGCTCCATTTTGTCTCAGCCCAATAAATTTCTCTTCCATTTCCTCCCGTGCAGTCCGCGGGAAGAACTTCTCCAAGAAACTTTTAGAGAAATCCGCCCAACTGATTGGCTTGGACAAGCGGGTCTCCTCCACAAGCCACCACTCTCGGGCGTAATCCACCAGCTGAATGCGCACCACATCAACTCTCTTGTCTTCTGGGATCTGTGCCGCAATCAGTAAATTCTCCGTGTCCACTAGCCACTGCTCGGCTGGCAACGGCTCCTCCAGACCAGTGAAAGTAGTAGGACCCAACCATCTGAAATCGGCCACGGTCCCTACTCGGTCAACTGGCTTCGCTACAGCGGTGTTTACAGACTGCTGAATAGCCTGCAAACCCTCCTGGAATGAATCTGCTTGCTGCTGGATCAGCTCAGTTTGCCTTTTCTGATTTTCCAACATCCCACGTATCACTCCTAACATGGCGGCTTCATCCACACGCCTCTGATACGTCTTGAAATTCTTATCTGCCATGGTCCTGAAATCAAAACAAATAATATTAGCATGATGATAGATTCAATATATAAATCAGGGCTAGAACTCTAAGATACTTAAATAGAGTACTGCATTGTAGTTATGCCGCGGTATCATAGCCGCAATTACTTAACTCCACCCAAGTTGCCTAAGTCCCAGAGATAACAAGAAATTAGGTTTTCGAGTTGACAATGCAAAGTAAGTTTGCATGTCGACATAATCCGAAAGAATAGAATGATTCAAGGATGGTAAAACGATCAAGGTGGCAGGACATGTTCCTAATTGCGGGTATTATGATTCGTGTATCGGGTGCAATACCCAACTACAAAGAATCAACCCAATTAACCTATGTCTCTGATACCAAAAGAACCATGTCACGCCCCGCTTCCCAGAGTACGCAAGATTGGGCACGTGACATAGCCAACCATGCTACCTGTGGGTAGGAAATATCCATCCACAGTCACATTACGGTTGTAGAGATATCAAGAACAAAATAATAAACTAATCTAATACATGTCCAAATCCATAATGACAATAATCAATAAACAATAAGTGCGGAAGCAAATGATCCAATACAATAAATAAACAGTACGTCCCATAATGCGGGCTCACATCTGGAAATGAAATGAAATAAATCAATTAATCACTAAGGACTCACAGTTCAGCCTGCTGGCTGAAGTACTCCTGCTCGGTCGTCGACAGTGGTAAGGAATCTGGGCCATGCAAAACCCAGACGTCAGCGCGTCATGTCAACCAAATAATATAATATAAACATGGTAATAAGCAATACAAGTAGGAACATGAATAAAGTAGTACTAAGAAATAACAGTGCAGGGTAATGTGCAGTGGTAACTAAACTGTCCTATCAGGTTTCTACTCTATAGTCTTTGAAATCAATTGATGAATCGTCGATGTAACTCAATAGTATCCCGTGCTTGCCCGGGACCACGGTCAAGGTTCTCGGGGCTGAATCCGAGACGTGCCGCTAAGCAGTAAAAGGTAGTAGGATGGATGAGTGATGTCAGCATCATCACTCCGGGGCAGGCCAAGCCCGTAAGACTGATCAGAACAAGTATCGAACTGTTGAGTTACAAGTCGGTTTCACCTTTGATTTCCCCATACCCCCAAGTTATGTATGTCAGGTCAGGTATTCAGTAGTCCAGGATTAATGTCAACCCAGAATCAGGTAAAAACAGGCATGTCTTGATAGACAGCAGGAATGGTCCATGAGGACCCCAAGTCAGGTTTATTGGCATTAGGCATGAGATCATGTAATAAGTCAGGTTGTAGTCCAATAGGTTGAGTCGGTATGTATAGGGTGTCATGTCCGGTGTATCAGTATATATGTGTCAGGTGTAGCAGGGTCGAGTCAATATGTACTGTGATCGAGTGTGTGCTCACGACCGGTATACAATCAAATAATGAATAGCAGCAAGAACAAGTAAACAGCAATAATAGTCACTTAATCACAAGGTGCTTGTATTATCTTTATTAACAGGTTTAAGCACCCTTGGGGTGCAATAGTCACAAAGTGAAACAATATCAACAACATACGTAATGAAGCTATATGAATTTAATTAAAGCATAATAATTGTCTCATGGGTGATTTAACAATGAAGCAAGGACGATCTAATTGGTTTAGTTAGTTAAAGTGTGGATTGATAGCAGACCGATTAATTTCAAGAAACTACCATACCGATTCAACGTTAAGAATAATTGTAACCGTCAATTCTGAGTTATAATATGATATCGATATTACTAATAGCTGTGTGGTTATAGTAAATAATATGATAATTAATTGTATAGCAGGACATGATCTTGTATTAGCATGTTAGAACAAGTATTCGGATACTTGCCTCGACGGTTTCGCAAACCGGAAAGCACGGATGCAAACGTCGGCGGAAAGCACGCGACGGATGCACGAGCCGCGGATCGAGTCCAAACAACGCACGGTGGAAACACGCAGGTCAGGGGTCACTGCCAAATCGTCGGGAAACCTCGCCGGCACGGTCGGAATCCGGAGATCTAACACAACAGTGAACCAACTCAAGAAAAGTAGACAAAAGAGAATAGAAAGGACAGGATGAGAAGAAGAAGAAGAAGAATTGGGGAAAGCTTACTGGATTGCGTGCAGGGGGGTGCTACCAGTAACCGCGAGATTGACGGCGGTGAGGGACGCCGGTGACGAGTTTTCGAAGAGCTAGGGTTTGCCTAGGGTTTGGGCTCGGGTCTGGCTCGTCTGGGGTTGTACTGCAGGGCCCTGAGTGCTTGGATGGATCGCAGAGGAGAAGGGAAGATGGCGATGGCGATGAGGAGTGGTCGGCGGCGATGGGAGGCGGCGACGGCAGCACAGCGCGCAGGTGGCGTGGCGTCGGGGCAGGCGCTGAAGGAGGGAGAAGCGGAGGAAGGGTGCGGTCGAGGCTGTGGAGACGAGGAAGATGGTGGCGATCTCGTCGGCGCGGGGACTGCGGCGGCGACGGCGTGACGAAGCTACGGTTCGGGGTTCGTCGATGGGTTCTCGCGAGCGTTTTCACGTGGGGAGAAGGAGAAGGGGAAACAGTGGAAAATATAATATATATAGAGAGAGATTTTGGATGAGAGAGAGAGAGAATTTTGGATGAGAGAGAGAGAGATAGGGATAGATGACGGAGGGGCCCACGAGGAATAGAGCCTCGTGATTGGCTGGAAGTTGTGAAAAAAGAAATCAATTAAAGATTTAGAGGTTGGATTCGTAGATAAGAAACAGAAGAATATTTATATTATAGTTTCACAATATTTAATTAAGTGGGCATTTTTCGGCGCTAAATGAAATATTTCCAAATCGCGCCCGGGTTGCGCCCAAATATTTCAAATTCAAATTATAGGATTTTAAGCGGGTTCCAAATTTTGAAAAGAGGTGTTTAATGATTAAAATGCATGCCCCCAAGTCGGACACTTATACACGCGCGTAGACGTCCAAACTTGCCCGTTTCGCCGAACGGGACGAAATCTCGACGCGCGGACGCTACCACGCGACTAGTGGCGACGAGTAGGCCAACATGGATATTTTTAATTTCATTTTAGGTGTTAAAATTTGTTATGTGCCAAAATGACTTAACCGGTTAAAATTTAGCAATAAGCACCAAACCATCAGGATAATCGAAATGAGCAATGTATAACACTCAACTAGTACCAGAAATAGTATTATGGGCTCGGGTGTTACACAATACACGTCGGAACCCCATGTAGTCGTACAATCTCGTAGATATAAATTTGGGCTTACTGCGCAAATCCGAAAGTCGTATTCACCGGCAAGAAGTGAGCCACTTTCGTCAAACGATCCACAATCACCCAAATGGAGTCATACCCTCGCCTAGTCCTGGGTAGACCTACCACGAAATCCATCGAAATCTGTTCCCATTTCCACTCCGGAATGGGTAACGGCTGTAGCTCTCCTGCGGGCCTCTGGTGCTCGGCCTTGATTTGCTGACAAGTCAGGCATCTCGATACGAACTCTGCGATGTCCCTCTTCATTCCGTCCCACCAGTAGGTCTCTCTCATATCGTGGTACATCTTGGTGGAACCGGGATGGACACTGTACACCGATCGATGTGCCTCCTCAAGAATATCACGCCGCAATCCCTCAGCATCTGGAACGCACAGTCTAGGCCCAAATCGTAATATCCCCTGATCATCAATCACGAACTCGGAGAATCTGCCCTGTCCAATCTGTGTCATGATCTCTGAGCAACGGTCATCCCTGCGCTGTGCCTCATATATACGGTCAAGCAACTATGGGCGTGCACGAACATGCGCGAGCTGTCCCCCGATCTGCGTGAACTCGAACTGCACTCGGCTGTCTCATAATATCTGCCAATCTGCCGACGACTGCCTCTGTACTGCACTCAAACACGCTAGACTACCCTCAGGCCTCCTACTCAAAGCATCTGCTACTACGTTAGCCTTGCCCGGGTGATATAAGATCTCGCAGTCGTAGTCTTTCACCAATTCCATCCAACGGCGCTGTCGGAGATTCAGGTCCCGCTGCTGAAATATGTACTTGAGGCTTTTGTGATCAGTGAATATCTGGCACGACTCGCCATAAAGGTAATGTCGCCAGATCTTAAGTGCAAAAACTACTGCGGCCATCTCCAAATCGTGAGTGGGGTAGTTTTGTTCATGTTTCTTCAATTGCCGGGAAGCATATGCGATCACCCTGCCATGCTGCATCAAAACGCATCCTAACCCCACTCGTGAAGCGTCACAATAGACTACAAATCCGCCCGATCCTGAAGGCAAGGATAACACTGGCGCCGTAGTCAAACAGGTCCGTAGCTGCTGGAAACTGCGCTCGCACTCCTCCATCCAAATGAAAGGAACTCCCTTCCGGGTCAATCCGGTCAAGGGTGTAGCAATACGGGAGAATCCTGTACAAAACGCCTATAGTAGCTGGCCAGTCCCAGAAAGCTGCGAATCTCAGTAACAGACGTAGGTCTGGGCCAACTCCGAACGGCCTCGACCTTCCTCGGGTCTACACATATACCATCCCGTGTAATCACGTGACCCAAGAAGTCAACGCTATCCAGCCAGAACGCGTACTTAGAGAATTTTGCATAAAGCCGGTGCTCTCTCAAAGTCTGTAGGGTAATCCGCAGGTGCTGCTCGCGCTCCTCTCTGCTCCGGGAATACACCAATATATCGTCAATAAATACGATGATGAACAAGTCGAGATACGGCCCGAATATACGGTTCATCAAGTCTATGAAGGCTGCTGGCGCGTTGGTGAGTCCGAACGACATCACCAAAAACTCATAATGGCCATAACGCGTACGGAAAGCTGTCTTCGGAATGTCCTCCTGTCGAACTCGCAGCTGATGGTAGCCCGACCGCAAATCGATCCTCGAAAAATATCCTGCCCCCTGAAGCTGGTCGAACAAGTCGTCGATGCGTGGCAGCGGATATCTGTTCCGCACGGTCACTCGGTTCAGCTGCCGGTAGTCGATACACAGACGCAAACTGCCGTCCTTCTTCTTGACAAACAGGACCGGAGCACCCCAAGGAGAAACACTGGGTCGAATAAGTCCCTTGTCCAGCAAATCTTGCAACTGACTCTTCAACTCACTAAGCTCCGCCGGGGCCATCCGATAAGGCGGTATAGAAATAGGCCCCGTGCCGGGAATCAAATCAATACAGAACATAACATCACGCTCAGGCGGTAACCCAGGGAGCTCGTTAGGGAATACGTCGGGGAACTCACATGCAATCGGAACCTGATCCAATGGAATCTCTGTGGCTCCTGTATCGCAAATGTAGGCTAGAAACCCCTGACATCCCTTCCTCAAAAGCTGTCCTGCGTGAAGAGAAGAAATCAATCTGTGAGGGGCGGCACCACGGTCCCCCTGCACAACAAAAGCCGACTCGCCGGGAAAACAAAATCTAACTGTCTTCTCGCGGCAGTCCACTGACGCATAGCACGTGGCTAACCAATCCATGCCCAAGAGGACGTCGAAGTCCAACATCTTAAGAAGGATCAAATCGACAGGCAAATCTCTCTCGCCAATACGGACAACGCAGGATCGGAACACGTGCCTAGCCACAAACGACTCTCCCACGGGAGTGGTCACAACAAGTGGCTGATCAAGCAACCCAGACTCTCTACCCAAACTCGGTACAAAATGTGTGGAAACGTACGAGTGCGTGGATCCGGGATCGAACAATACGTGTGCATCAACTGAACATACCGATAAGGTACCTGAGACCACCGCATTGGACGCCTGCGCGTCCTGATGCGTCAACGCGAAGACTCGTGCCTGTCCTCCACCTGCAACTGGCGGTCCCCTACTAGCAACTGGCTGTACTCTGCCGGTGGCTGGCTGTCCTCTGCCTCGACCGCCTCGCCCTCTAGGAACAAACCCTCCGCGACCATGGCCTCTCTGTGCCTGAGTCTGGCGTGGGGCAACTGTAGGTACAATGGGCAACGCCCTCTGGGGTGGAGAAGGAGGAAGTGTGACATGCGGTGCGGCTGCCTCTCTACGGGATGTCTCAGGACACTCTCGAACACGATGATAGGAACTCCCGCATCGGTAACACCCGGATGATACTGGCTGGCCTTCCTGGGGATAAGAGCTGAAAAGCTGACCTCGTCTCGAGTCTCTGCCACCTGCAAGGTGTCTGTCGCGGTGTCTGAACGGCCGTCTCCGTGCCGATGTATCAGTACGAACCCTCTTCGACTCTGGGACTACCGTAGTCTCTGCAAGGCATGCCTCGACCAATAGAGCTGCGTCTACGGCTGCTGCATATGTCTCGTAATGCTGTGCGCTGATCACAAGGAACAGTGGTGTAAGCAAGTCTCGGACAAATCTCTTGACTCGCAACTCCTCAGTGGCTACTAGGTACGAAGCATAGACTGATAGCTCGGTGAATAGCACATCGTACTCTGCCACGGTCATCTCTAGCGTATGGCGCAAGGACTCAAATATGCGTGCTCGGGCATCCCTAACACTCTGAGGAAGGAAGCGGGCAAGGAACATTGTCACGAACTCAGTCCAGGTCATAGGAGGAAGACCTGCCGCCCTGCCCTTCTCAACTGATTCACACCATTTCTGCGCAAGTCCTTCCAGGCGAAAGCTCGCGAACTCTACCCATCACGTATCTGAGCATCTGAGGGAACGGCATATCCGTGCCATCCTGTCAATGAAAGACTGCGGGTCATCGGCTGGATCGGTGCCTGTGAAGACCGGAGGCTTCAGCCTCATGAATTCTGCAAATGACACCGTAATCACCTCCGTGGCTGCAGGGGCAACTGCTTGTGCTGTCGGTACCATTGCGGTCCCCGTGACTGGTGGAGCTACCTCTGGTCGCTGCGCTCGAAGCGTCTCAACTAGCGACCCTATCATCTGACGCATCTCCTGCATGCTGGATCCCATCGTCTGGCGCATCTCCTGCACACCAGCCCCTAGTGTGGCGATCTGATCTGTCATAGGAGGGACAGTCTGCTCGGGTGCAACAGGTGTACTGCCCGGATCAGTCCTCCTCTCGGACGAGTCAACTCGCATCTCGGCCCTCGCGGCCGCTCTTTGTGCCTTAGTAGTCTTTGGCGGCATAATGGCTGAAAGGAAAGTAGGATTTGATGAGAATACGGAATTCGAATCACAAGAATGTCTATCAAGAAGGAAGTTCAATCAATAGGTCCTAAGGTCGCTTAGGCGGAGTGTCGCGTTGTGAGCATGCCGCGGAACATACACACGCCACGGCACCCTGCCGCAGCTACCGACTCCATCATACCAGGGTCATCTTACACTCCGAAGGTAAAACCTAAGCTCTGATACCAACTTTGTCACGACCCAAAGTTCGGCCCGTGACCGGCACTGAACCATGTAACGTCTGAAGGCGTAACATGACTAAGTAAGCCGAAAACCCAGAAATTAAAATCATATAAATGTAGAGTGTACAAAGAATATTTGTGTAAAAACGGTTGCAAATGTTTTAAAAAAAAAACCATTTTAATTAATTTAGTAGAAAAATCCTTTTTAAGTTCAAGTGTTATTTAATAATTTTATTTGTGTGCAACTTCTCCTTAATAAAGAATTTGTCATGTGGAATAAAGAGAGCATCGCAATAATGATGATACGACTAAGAAAAAAATGCAATGAAGATAGCAAGAAATGTAAGACTGCATAAATAAAGTCAGCTCACAACGAGCTCGACACCAGAGTACAAAATAACATATATCATCCTCACAACTGTCTCTAAGTCAATACATGAAGGTAGATGGAGAATATTAGATACATCAATAAACATTGAAAGTAAACAGATACCGTACAAAACCCACAAACTAGCAATGGTATCTGTGTCAAAAGGTGCGGTAAACAGCCAGCCGCGACTACTCCAAAAGGCAACCTGCAAACACTGTGGCACAACGGGGGTGAGTTGCCAACTCGTGAGTAGTAGATAACATATAAAGGTAATCGCGAGTATGCACGTGCTGCGATACTCTAAACTATGCCAACAGGTAACATCTATATGATGAACTGGATGCTCAATATCATGCGACAGGTATGATCTAATGGCATTTCTATGTAATGAGCTGATATGTGAAAATCAGACATGGCAATGTAATCTAACAACCCTATATAGGATGAGCAGGGTACGCAATGATATGCAAACCTGTGTACTCTATCAGGTGTGCTAGCTACAGGATGAGATGTCAAGTAATAAATGCTGGGTATGGGTAGAAATAATGTCTACACGGAATGTCAACGTGGAAAAATAACTGGTGTATGTCAATGCACCCCAATCCCAAACCAACTCAGGCGCCGTCATCCACATCGGCCCTCAAATCCTGTGATCTCATACAATCGTGAGTGCCCAACATCGGCACCCAAATATCAAGAAAACTCGTGTCCAGCATCGACACGCAAAACCTCATATCTCGGGCACCCATCAATCCGGGTTAGCCCACGGGCTCTGTCTGCGGTGTCGGCCCTCGGCCCCGGCAGCACGAGTCGTCCCGTATCCATCTCTCGACTCTGGTCAGTATCCTCCGGACAACCGCCAGGTCCAACCAATCACCGGTAGGTAGTAGTTCCTCTGCCAGGCTCACCGTCCTGCACAGCGATCCGTTCTCGCCCCGGGGTACCATACCGGGTCCACCATGTACCCGCAATCGGCCTCGTCCAGCTCCTCGACTCGGGTTTCCATGTATCGCTCAAGCACCGAGAAAACACATGGTGGACGCACTAAAATATCAAATCAAGGGAAACCGGGTTTTTAAACAGTGCGTAATTTCTTAAAATAGTACTCCGGTTCCCAAATCCAGAAATCACATGAATCAATCTAATGCGTAAATCCATGCCATGCGTCGTATGGAAGAAAAGGGAAAAACCGCTCTTTTTCTAAAAAACCCAGTTTGGAAAATACTATATGCGGTCCCTTAGTTTTTAAGTCAAGTCAATGTCATCCATATATGTTTCATATGAAAATGAGTATAGGTATGAATGTGCGAGAAGCTAAATATGCTAAGTGAGTGTAGCAATATACACGTACACCATTGTGTAAATGATGCATATGTGTCCAAGATATATATACATAAGCATTATGATGAGCTACAAGGTGAACATGGTAAAAATATGCATATGTGGATATGGCAAAACATGACAACATCAGTGAAATGGAATCAATATAACCTATAATTTCTAGCAATCCTATACTGTGAGTGTCATGGCAATCACTAACGGTGTGAGTGTAGCATATAAATCGTGCTCGTGCAGCATGTACCGTTAGTGACAGTGCAATGTCTATATTACCAGTTCTATATATGTAACAAGGGTATGCTACTTAGTATGTTTGCATGAACATATAAAACTAAACATCCTACTACGCTCTGACGCTTAACGCCATACGGGCGATTTCCCCGTAGATGTTAAATCTACTCACCTGGTCGTGTGCTAAGTATAGCCGACAACCTGCTTCCCTTTCCCGGCGGCGTCTGACGTACCCGCCTGCGAACCTGGAATTTACACACGAATCCAAATAATATCAAAATCTCGCATACGCGATACAACAAAACGAGAACTCGTGTCGCGAATTGACGCGCGTGTGTGCGATACGCTGAAACGTGCATGTATGTGCCTAGCGCTTAACCCGATACGCCGCGATACGCCGAATCACAGAACCACACGCGTATCGCGCGTATCGCGCAAACCACAGATACCAGGAAATGATATACCTTCCCAGATTTTTCCCTGATTAGAATGTTACAATTCTAAGTATACCAGAGACCTACAAAATGCAGCAGACACCCACCCTAAAAGCCCTAGCTCCTATCTCTCAAGTCTGGCCGCAATTTGCGGCCAGAAGGATTATTTCGGCGGCCTGGGGTGAAGAGGTTAGGGTCGGGCTCTGGTAGTGAGGTCAGGGTCTTCTAAATAGGCTACAGTCCACTCAGATTTATTCTGAGATCACTGGGGTAACAGCAGATTCAAATAGCTACGTTTTGCCTAAAAAGAAATGTCAAAAACAGGTTTTAGGCTCCAGAATTTGACTCTGGTTTCTACACAAAAGTTACATGTACCAAGATCCTAAGCTACCCCACAGACACCTATAGGCAAAACCCCAGCACCCCAGCCCCTGCTCTGGCCGCAATTTGCGGCCAGATTAAATAAATGGGTGGCCGGAGGTGGGAGTTGGGTCCCCATTCTTTTTGTGTGTGATCATGGCATGGTCACTGTACCACGGTCTTCCCAAATTTCACCTGTATGTCTCGGGTCAAAAGCAGATTCCAGGAAGGCTAAAAATTTTATAAAACGTTTAAAGTTTGTACAAATTGGTAACTGGAGGTATTTTAGTGTGATCTGGGGTATTCTTAGGTCAACTTGGTCCCAAAAACACTCACTTAGGCTAGCCTACCCAATACTAACAGCACTTAACAAAGTTCCACACAAATCACCAAAACAGCCCAAGATCTAACATTTATACACTAGTTGACATATAACGACACCACTGAGCTAACAAGGAAGAAGTTTAGAAGTTTTACCCTCTAGGATCCTCACAACAAGTAGAAGTGGAAGAAGAGGAGGTGATGGAGCTGCTGGAGCTGCTGGATTGCTCCTAAACTGCTGCTGTTGCTGGGCTGAACTGCTGCTGCTACATGAAGCTGTGGCTGTGGCTGATGTTTGATATTGTGTTTTTGTTTTGTTTTTGTGAATGGTTGTAGCAGCAGCTACTGTTGTATTGGGGTAGTTTTTGTAGCTGAAATTGCTAGGTGGCTGATGCTATTGGTTATGTAGCTATAATGATGACATTGGGCTGGTGTTGTGCTGCTGATGCAACAACAGCTGGTTTTGGGGCTGAAAGAGGCTGATGTGTGTGTGTGAGGGTTGCATAGGTGTTGTATATGGAGTTGGGGCTGTTGGTTAAGAGAGTGCTGCTGTTGCTGATGCAGCTGATGCTGATGTTATGGTTTGAGCTGATGTGCTTGGAGCTGAAGCAGATCAGCAGCTGATGTTTCACAAATGAAGAAATAGCTGTTGTAAGGATGTGACCACTGCTGAAAATAGCAGCTACTGTTGCATTGGAGGTGAGTGAGTGAGAAGGGTGGGAGTGATAAGGGTTTGAAATGTAAGTGAAAAGTTTTGAAAGGGATAGGGTGTGACAATCTTAGAGTCACCACTCTCTCTTTCTCATTTAATGCCAACAAGACACCCATCATGCTCTCTCTCTCCTCAACCCAAGTCAACCTTAAACCCTAATCACCCTTAATTAAAACTAATAAGCCCATAAATAACATAATTGCCCTAATCAAGGGCCTACCCCATCATGGTTGGCAAAACATGGTTAACCCACCATGCACACCTAACTTGGCAACCCTAGGTCTAACCCACATTAACATGCACAAGTGTGTGCGGTCAAGATAAAAATCTGATAAAATATCCATAAAACCCGATAAATTATCAGGAACCCGATTTGGTAAACTTTTTACCAAAAAAATAAATTTCACTAATTAAAATATAATTAATTACTAATATAATCCTAGTTGTTACAGAGAGGACTTTTGGGTGAAGAAAGCGAGCGATGATATCCTCGAAACTAACCCCGCGGCTCCCAGATTCGAGGAAAAGGCCCTCGTAGATATTCAACACTTTGATCAAACTAGGAAATTGGTGTTGAACGGCATTCACCGGGGTAAGGCCTGTCATCACTGGCTTGGCACCAAAAATGTATTCATCCGTAGGAAGCAGTTCCTCATAATGCTCCCCTATAACCGGTAAGTCAGAAACTTCTACAAATTCCTCTAAAGAGATTGATACTTCTCGGTCCAGCGAAAGGAAGGTGTGGGTAGGAATATTCCACTGCTCCAAAAAGGCCTTAACCCACTAGGCGGGAAGCGTAGGATACTGGAAGAGAGAAGCGTAAATGGCGGGATACAACCCAAGCCTCAACAATTGCGACTTCTTCGCTGACAGAATGTAGCGAGCCCACTGCAGATAACCAGTCGGATGACGAGGGATCAGACCAATCATATATGGTTGTCCCCATGGTCGCACCTCGCCTTGAAAAATACGTTGTCCCAAGGTATCTAAAGCCATGGGAGGCTGAACGGGTATCGAAGTTATAGCGGGCTGAAGAAGACCTTCTGAAGTCCAATTAACCATCTCCACGGCATAGTTCACCGGGGGTGGGTCGGCGTAATGGATCGCCATGATGGGCTCCGAGGGTACCGTGCACGAAAAGCTTTGTCGACCCTTAATAATCTGATTATACCATGTCCCCCTGAGGTGAAGTTTCTTATGTTCCGGGTCATGATCTTTGATCAAAGCTAGGACTTCCCGGTCTACAGGTGCTCCAGGAAATCCTCCCTCTGAACGGACGAACGGAAACGAAGTATCGATAGACGTGTCGCCTGCAAAAAAAGAGGGACAGAAATCAACTGTCAGTGCTATAATCACAAAATCAAGATGACAATTCATCAATTAATAATTAATAAAACAGTCTCATCATTGGATGGGACTATTAATTAATGAGGAAATCCTCAAGAAAAATCTCACTGAATGAGAGATCCCTCGGGAAAAGGAGATAATCTCCCTTTGAGAGCAAAGCTCTGTGATAGAGTGACACTTGTCAAACTCTGATAATGAAGGAATAAAATACTGTAAAGAGCCCGACTCTGTAATGATGATGAAAAATCCATCAGAAAAGAATTAATTAAAATTAATTTTTTATGAATTAAAAAAATCTAGGATATTCAAGATCCATGAAAAAACTCTTTGAGTTCTTCACAAGAGATTAAGAAATCTACATGTTATCAAAAGAGCAGAGCTCTGATTCATTGGTTAAAAAACCCCGAGAAAAGATCTCTTTAGATCTATGGGTTCATGAGAGCAAAGCTCTGTTAACGAAACCCTAAATGGGTTTTCTTTAGATCAAAGATCTATGAAGAGCAAGACTCTGTTAATGGGTAAAAGCCTAATTTATTAAAAAAATTACACTTTACCTAAGTTTTGATAGAGTTCTGACTCTTGAAAAGTTCTTAAACTGCAGAGCAATGCTCTGAAGAAAAATTCTTAAGAAAGAAGATGAAAATCATCTAAGGGGCCAAAGGTCCTATTTATAGGCATTGAACCGCCTCTTCAACTTTTGAGTTGATCCAAGGACTCAGATTCTGCCACCGCTGCACTCACGTGTGCGCCACGTGAGCGCAACGATGGGGAGGCATTTGTTTCCCCCAATCAGAGCAAAGCTCTGTTTTGAAATTCAAAAATTGAAGCAACGTTTCAGATTTAGCTCTAGGCGCGCCGCGCGCCACGTATCAAACACAGATGCGCTAGCGCCAGGTGCTCTGTGCCCTAGGCAGCGCACCCCCTATCAGAGCAAAGCTCTGTTTTAAAAATTCAAAATTAAAAAATTGAAGCAACGCTTCAGATCCAGCGCTAGACGCCCTGCACGCCACGTGTCAAACACGGGTGCACTAGCGCAGGCTGCGCTCTGCGCTGCGCGCCACGTATTAAACGTAGGTGCGCTAGCGTAAAGTGCGCTGCACTCTGAGCAACGCACCACGTGCAAAGCACGGGTGCGCCAGTGCTGGAATTAAAAACTCCCCACCGTTAGATCAAAAGATCTAATAATGATAAATCATTAATTAATCAGAATTAAAATTCTGTTATGGAAAGATTTTTCCAATCTTATTAAAAACAAGAAGATTGCCTTCTGTAAAACAGAAGCCCTAGGATCAAAGATCCCACGGTGGGGAAATATCCCCAAATCAATCGGAGAAAGATCTCTTTAACTGATTTAACAAATCAATTTGCCCTATATGAAGGCCCCAAGACTTCAAGTCTGAGATAGATAAACCCCCCTATAAATTTTGAGAAAACTTAAATGAAAGAGAGCAAGCTCTTGAAAGAAGATCATTTCTTCAAGGTAAAAAAAGAATGATTCTTGCACGAAGAGATGAAATCATCTCATTAAAACAGAAGAATTATCTTCTTAAAAGATCATAGATCTACAAAAGACCAAGGTCTTTTATAAAAAGAGATCAAAAGATCTCATCATAAAAATAAAAGAAGTATTTACTTCATTCACAGATCATTGATCTACAAAGGCAAATCCCTTTCAAAAATAAGAACTGTTGTTCTTGAATCTTGAGGCAAATCCTCCTTTAAAAAAGAACATAAATTTGTTCACAGATCATAAATTTGATCAAATGCGCTTTGCACTATTGAAAAGTTCCTTGCATTCTTGAACTGCGCTTTTGCGCCCCCTGGACCGGCGCTCAGCGCCAAAACACGCCACGTGTCAACCATGTATGCAACTTGCGTTTTGCGTTTCTGAAGCAGCACACTGCGCTCATGGGCTGGCACTCAGTGCCAAGCACGCTACATGTTATTCACTTGTGTGCCACTAAACTAGCGCAGCGCGCTCATAAATTGAAAGCGCAATGCGCTCATAAACTGGCGCAATACTCCCATCATCTGGCGCTTAGCGCCAAGCGCGACACGTGTCCTTTTCTTGTGCGCCACTTGGCAGAAGCGCAATGCAATCTTTAATTGGAGCAAAGCGCCTGACGCGCCACGTGGCGCGCTGTCAGAACACATATTGTTCTGATGAATGCTATGCATTCAATACAAGACAAAAAAATGTCAGGATCTAATGCTCAGCATTATTAAAAGGGCTAAGCCCAAATAAAGGCTCAACAACCCAGAACAATAAAATGTTAAACATTTTAATCTTATTGGACTTAGCCCAATATTGGCCATAAGTCTCCAACATATATTGAACCGAGCCTATCTGCTCATGAATACTTAACAGATCTTAGTCCCAAATTGGACTACAGATCGTTCAACCAACTCACACCGGTTCGAGGGTACATCTCTTTACTCCTCTGATATTTGTCGTTGTAATCCTTCAACGTCTTTAAAGAGGTGATGGGTCCCGACAATCATACATTTCATAGACTATGACGTCTTTAAACTGGACTGTGGGGTTCTTAAATTCACGGACTACAATGTCCTTAACCTGGACTGTGGGGTCCTTAAACTCACGGACTACGATGTCCTTAACCTGGACTGTGGGGCCCTTAAGCCCATGGACTATGATGTCCTTAACCTTGGACTGTGAGGTCCCTTTAAACCCACGGACTATGATTCCTTAACCTTGGACCACCATGTCCTTAAACTGGTAATCGACCGCAATGTCCCTAAACTAAACAACAGAGGCCAAATGCTTTCTTGTTGGATCTAAACGATCCAGTTAAGTTGATCTTAGTCTAAAAATTAGACTAACGTATTCTTAACTAACGTTTAAGTTGATCTTAGTCTTAAATGAGGCTAACGTATCCTTAAACCCAACCCCAAACCCAAATCTAAGAAAATATGGATTTGGACTAATCCACGCCCTACGAGCGACAACATAAATTAGTCTCCGTATACAATCAACGGGAAACCAAAAACAAAACAAACACCCACCGCACGAAGTGATCATTTGGAGAAGGAGAAAGTTATTACCGTGATGCGGTAGCGTAATTAACTGCAGTGGTTTGCGCCTGCAGGGAAGAGCGTCCCCACAATCAAAACCCCCTCAAATGAGGGGGAATCTGACGAAGTCTGCTACATCGGCCGCATCCATTTAAACCTTAAATACATGGTGCCATAAATCAACTTAGCATCTTCGGAGAGGTGGACGGATAGCACCAATTAGCATCTGCCCCGAAATTCAGGCAAGACGTTCGCCGCGTCTTCGCGCGTCTTTCGGCGGGGAACACATACGAACGGTATTTCCTTTCACGTAAGCTTGGTCAAAGGCTCAGCCAATCGAGCAAAATTCTTCACGAACCTTCTGTAATAGCCGGCAAGTCCAAGAAAAATTCTGATCTCTGATACGTTCTTCGGAATTGGCCAATCTTGAACTGCTGCAATCTTCTCAGGATCAACGGCAATTCCATCTCCAGATACGACATGCCCCAAAACTTCACTTCTTCAAGCCAAAACTCGCATTTGCTCATTTTTGCATACAATCTTTCATGCCTCAATGTCTGCAATGCGATCTTCAAGTGTTCTGCATGCTCTTCAATGCTCCTCGAGTAGACCAGAATATCATCGATGAACACCACAATAAACTGGTCCAAGAATGGTGAAAATATTCGGTTCATCAAGTCCATAAATATCGCCAGTGCATTCGTGACTCCGAATGGTATCACTAAATACTCGTAATGTCCATATCGAGTTCGGAACGCAGTCTTGCAAATATCTTCTGATTTAACTCGGACCTGATGATATCCGGATCACAAATCCAGCTTCGAGAATACCCTCGCGCCACTGAGTTGCTCGAATAATTCGCCAATGCGAGGGATCGGGTACTTGTTCTTAATAGTCACCCGGTTTAATTCTCGATAATCGATGCGCATCCTCCTTGTGCCATCTTTCTTATTTACTAGAAGAACTGGAGCTCCCCAAGGTGAATTGCTGCTGCGAATCCAATCCTTCTCAAGCAATTCAGTAACCTGCTTCTTGACTTCTTCCAATGGTGCCATTGGATAGTACGCCTTTGAGATTGACGCTGCACCAGGAACAAGATCAATCGCGAACTCTACATCTCGTTTGGCGGTAAACCCGAGATTTTCTCGAACACGTCCATGAACTCTTGAACTATAGCTGGCGCTTCTTCCTTATCAACTTCTATCGACGAAAGAAAGCCGTTTATCGGCCTAGCCCTAAACTCGACTGGCCCGACAGAACTGCTTCCTCCAGCAAAAACAAACTCTGGATGTCCGGGAATCTGGAAAATCACTTTCTTTGCCCTACAATCAATGTGAGAGTGGAAAGTGCCAAGAAAATCCATTCCCAAGACAACTCCATAACTGCCGGCATCGATCACCAAGAAATCCGCAAAACATAAACTGGTAAGCAATGAAACTGAGAGAACCAAGGTAATAAAACGACCATGAAACAAGGAAATGAAACAAGAACCGGACTCCAAGTTATTTAAATAGAGTACCACATTGTAACCATGCTGCAGTTTATAGTTACAATCACACAACTCCGTTCAAGTCGCCCAAATTCTAGTATCAGAATCAAAGAAATAGGACGGAAGAAACAATAGGGAACCAAAAGAATTTCAACTCGAGATGCAAAGTTGTTTGCATATCGTCAGGACATGGGTCAAGAGAAAGATATGATTCAAGAATTACGATAACAATGTGGCAAGACAAGTTCCTAATTATGGATTTTCCGATTCGTGTATTGGGTCCAATACCCAATTACAAAAGAATCAAACCCGATTAACTTAAATTCTATGGCTCTGATACCAAACAAACCCTGTCACGCCCCGCTTCCAAGAGTGCGCTAAGATCGGCATGTGACAGAGCCAACCATGCTACCTGTGGCTAGGAAACATCCCTCTACAGTCACATTACGGCTGTCTATAAGATATCAAGAACAGGAAAAATATAGTAAACTATCTAGTACATGTCCATATGCCAGAATAAACGAGTCAAGAAATAATATGCGGAAGCAATAAATCCAATAAACAGTAACATCTGGAAAGTACGGAAATAACTAAACTAACTGGATACCAACAGGATCCTCACTGCTCGGCCTGACGGCGGAAATACTCCTGCTCAGCCTGCGAAAAATGTAGAGGATCTGGGCCATGCAAAACCCAGACGTCATGGCGTCATAATATCAATAATAATATAATCAAGGGGTAGCAAGACATGCTGGCACGAGTATGAACAGTAATAAAAGTAGAACAGTAACACGAATAAGGAACAGTAAAGGGTAAAAGCATATGTGATGTGCAGTGAGTAATCCGAACTAAGCTACTGGGTTAATTACTCTCAAGTCTTTGAAATCAATTTAATGAATCGTCGATGTAACTCAATAGTATCCCGTGCATGCACGGGACCACGGTCCAGATTCTCGGGCTGAAACCGAGACATGCCGCTAGGCACTAAACAGGAAACATGTACAGATGAATGATGTCAGCAGCATCATCCCAGGGCTGTCCTAGCCCCTAAAACTGATCAGTATAAGCATCGAACTGTCGAGTTACAAGTCAGGTTTCATCATTGATTTCCCCATACCCCCAAGTTATCTGTTCAAGTTAGGTATTGATAAATCTGAGACTAATGCCAACACAGGATCAAGCAGGAACATGTTTGTCTATATAGACAACAGGATATGTCCATCGGGACAACATGTCAGGATTGTCGGAATTAGAAACAAGATCAGGTAACATGTCAAGTAATGATATATCAGGTCATGTCAGGTAGTGTACATGTATCAAGTCATGTCAAGTAGTGGTGTATCAGGTCATGTCAAGTAGTGCACAGGTATCAAGCGGGTGCTCATAATTAAACTGTAGCAAGTATTGAATCAGGGTGAAAGTACGGATGTACAATAAAAGCATGGATGCACAAATATTGATCAGGGGTTACATCATGACTAAATAGGATGCACATTATCAAGCATGGGGTACAAATTGTTAGTATATATGCCCCAGAGGCCATTACTGTATCATACTAGTATGTATATTACTTGATGGAAGCTTGGGATATTCACAGTTGTATAGACAATCTTGCTCGAAATGGTAGTATGCTACTTGGTTTGTCTCTGCTTTAATGTGTACATGTGTTTCTTTATTGTATCACCTATACGCATTAGTGGAGCCCTTAGGATCTTTTCTTGATTACCAGCGTTGTGATGGCAGTCACACTCGTGGGGGCTGGGTAATCTATAAGCACATCCTTATATATACACGTCCCTGGTCGTGGGATTATCGAGACAGGGCATCGATACTCCGGAGTAGACTAGCGTATGCGCTTCTCATCCCAGCACAAGAGACGGTCTGTCCCACAGCCGTCAGTACGTCGTACTTGAGATAGTATGCGGGTGCTTGTTAGGTTACGAGTATACTGGACAGGACTCGTCGGGAACTGTTGGTTGGTATTATACCTATCGTCGGTTATCAGTTTCTAGGTGACATGAGTACAGCTTAGTCCGCTGACTTGACACTGTCACTTCGCCTCGAGTGTGTTCCCACTGTACTTTGATTACTACCCTACCACGGCTCAAAGGAGTCGTGCAAACATGTAGTAGTTGGGTGCAGTCCCGAAGCACTTGGAGGCAGTGACGGTTAGACAGGATTCGTTTCTCCCGGTATTGGGGGTTGACATCGCGCTGTGTCCATGAGAGCCATTACACAAGTAGTCCCTGGCCAGGGCAAGCGAGGTATACTGGTAGGTTTCCAGTGTTATCTCAGGGTGTTCTGGGCTACACTCCGACACGACTTGTACCGCTATTAGGGGACTGACGTTTACCACCCCCTAGGCCCACCATGCGATGTTATCAGACGAACAGACCGGACTGTACGGAGACTGTCACATTCAGGCTCAGTAGGAGTTCTGATGGGTTCACCTCGTCAGTCTTCTTATCGGCATCTACCTGGGGACCGTTATGTACAGCTAGTGCCGCTTGCGGTCTGTGGTTAAACCCACTGCCAGCGTAGTGTCGAGTCTTTAGAGTCCCACACAGAGGGTTATTCGCCTTTAGGCAAAATGAGTAGAGGTTGCATGGTTTTGCGACAGGGTTCGTTCACATCCGCGCACTTGTGCACGTTTAGTGTCCGGACAGCTTATACTAGCGGGCTTTGGTTTAAGCCGGATCCTAGTATATGATTTGGGATTGGTTTTATCTCACTGTATTCGTGTTCCTCGGAACACAGATACGGGTGTGTATGCATAGTTGACTGAGACAGAGGCAGAGGACTTTGATTAGGGTTGATGACCATTGTTATTTTCTTAACCCTAATGTTTATGTGTGAATTATGATTTATTGATATTAGTTAATTATAATTGTGCATGGTTAGGGTTGTTGACCATTTGACTACTTGACTTGTTGACCTAGGTTGACAAGTTGACCATCATCATTCCATATGAAAGATACTCTTTGATCCTTGCAAAAGCATTTAATATGAAATGATAATGGTCAATTCTTGATCAACCATGACAATTATCTTTAGCTAATTATCTAATTTCCATAATTCACATATATGTGAGAAGGGTTGCATTATTTCTACTCACTTGTTCATTTCCATTCTCTCTCCTCATCTTCCTCTCTCTCTAGCTCTCCCCTCTCATGAGTTGAGAACCATTTGAGCTTGAGATAATCCCTTCAAAAACACTCTCTACTCTTTCTAAGGTCCTAGGTCTAGCACACCAAGCACCTTAGTTACTTCTAGTTTGAGGTTGGAGCCAAAGGTTGAGGCCTTCGGGTGGATCTTTCTTCGGCAAGAGAAGGCGACAAGGAGAACCCGTTCTTTCACTCCAAGGAGCAAGAAAAGAAGGACTTGAAGACCTAGGTATAACCCCTTTTCCGAGTAGCTAACTCTCTTTAGCTTTGTAGTTAGTTTTGTTTAGCAAAGATCCCTCCTTTACATAGTCCATGTTGCCTAGTATGTTAAAAATCCGATTTTTCATAACGTTTCCGCCTCCCCGCAAGCACCGGGGTGGGCAATGTGGACTTACAGTGGTATCAGAGCCTAGCTAAACACAAACTAACTAGTTAGTAAAGTATATAGAACTTTGATCGCAAAAAATCGCAAAACATTTTTTCAAAACCCTAAGTTTCTGCCGATTTTAAACCTGCTCTAAAAATAATAAATCATACCTTAAAAATCGGCTCAGGGTTTTTACAGAACACACAAGGAAAACGATCCACTGACTCGGCCGACTCACCGCGGATCCGCGGCAGAAGCTTGCTCCTGCCACGGATCCGCGGCCGAGTTGACTCGGCCGTGGGTCATTTTCCTTGCAGTGTTCTTCTGTTACTGTTTTGGGATTTTTAGCATATTTTATTTCTGCCCAGAATTTCCAGAAAAGAAATTTGTATTTGGGGCGGTTATAAATCCGTATTTTGATCGAACTTCCCTATACTTTGGTTAATGGGTTATATCTGTGATGTTATATATGTATTAAACGTCTGCTAATCGCTATACGTTGATTAGTGGGGGTTATACATATCTGTGATCTGTAATGTTGATGGTTTGTGTATATGAACTCGTTGGATTATCGCGGATGAATAGCCGGGTGGATGTGAGATGAGAGTTTCTTTTTCTTTCATTCATGTAACATGTAATTTGATGTAATATTATTTGTATGGCCGCACAACCGGGTCGGGGTTGTAGCCGTCATTGTATAATTTCTTTTTACTGTTTTTGCTCCTAGGATAGACCCATGGTGGGGTGCACAAACTACCGGGTATCTCGAAGTGCCGAGTGGCCTACTCACGTTGTTGAGGGAGGTTGCTTCGCTTCGGGTACTTGGCGGGTAGTTTGCCACACCCGTAGGGTCTAGGGTGGGGTATTGGCTATTCATCGCGACCGTGTAATCCGCTTTTCGTTGCAGGCTCGAACGAATCGCGGATTCCTAGTATATCCAAAGTGTTCATCTGTGATCTGGATTGACTATCATTGCTATATATCTATATATGATATCTATTTAGGTGTTGCTTATGTTTTGCATCCACGCTAGTCCAGCCCCCGCTCTGTCGTTAGTTAAGTAACCTAACGGGTGATGACGGGGCCCCATGGCAAATGCGGATGGCATAAGCGTACACCATATTTTGGTTGTTTTCTGCAATGGTGGGATTAAATGATGGGACGTATTAAAATTAATGCAAGAAAATAAACCAAGTAAAAGTCGTTGGAACACTTTCAAAACAACTCGGTTCTTTTAAAAAACCAACTTTTAAAATGCGGAGCTTGAACCACTCCTTTTAAAAGATATCTCGTTCCATCGATTATATCAAGTTCACTACGTTCACGGTTTCGCCGGATATTTATCTGTTGCATAGATAGAATGCGTTGGTTTGAGACAGTCGTACTGCCATTTTGGCCTATGTCAAGGGTAGGTACGGGTGGGTTCAAATTAACCTGGATAATGATGGGTAGAACTTAACATGTGACTTATGACATTTTGACCTCACGCCAAGGTCATAAGAGCATGGGGCAAAAATCCACATCGGGAGTTTCAAAAGAACTAAAACTTGCTAGCGCTACATACCATTTGGAGTGTGATGATTCTGGTAGGATTCCTTCAGTTTTGTCACGCGATGATATTTGGATCCCGATCCTACTGTGAGTATATGCTACTCCTCGAGAAATTTCTCACTTAACGATCAATGCTATAAACCTAGTAGGTGTCTAGAAAGGTGTTAGCGGGGCTACGCCCACAGGGAAAAGAGGTTATTTGATTAAGGAACTTCGCGAATGCGTTGGAAAACCTCCCTCGAAGTACCGACACTGGCCTGGCTGAACGGTTAAGCAAGTATTTTACGGTGAGATTGATCTCGACTAATTCTTCCTTTATGGTTTGAGGAGGGATTCGAGAGATAGTGGGAGTCATCCTGTTTAGACAAACTAAAAACCACTCTAAACTTACAAGAGCATCATGCTAAAGTGTTTCTTTTCTCTCTCCTAATTGCAGCGACCAATCAACATGACCGGACTTAAGTTATTACTAGATAAAAACATACTGACAGGGCCAAACTACAAATATTGGCTGAGGAATGTCAAAATGGCAATCACTTACAACAAGTTGGGGTATCTCCTTACCACCAAAGCTCCCCCTGTCCCAGGTCCCACCTCCAGCGTCGCGGATAAAGAAATCCGTAAGACATGGGAGATCGATTGCGTGAAGGCCAAGTGCCTCGTGCTTGCCTCTATGGACAATGAACATCAGAGAAGGTACGAGAATATGGACCTAGAGTCCATATTTATTCATACAAAAGAACTGTATGGAGAGCAATCTCGTATCGCCAGATACGAAGTGTCGAAGAAGCTGTTTTCGACAAGATTGGTCGTCGGATCATCGGTAGCGAAACACTTACTTAAGATGATTGGTTATATAGAAGAGCTCGCGGACCTTAGGACCACGTTGGAGAATGAACTCTACACTGACTTGATTCTCAAGTCCCTTCCTTCCACTTACGCCCAGTTTATCCTAAACCTCAACATGCAAGGAAAGGAGGTTGAACTTTCCGAGCTTCTGAACATGTTAAGGAGTGCTGAGGGCACCCTACAGAAAGGTAGGGAAACATCCACTTTGTTTGTAGGAGGATCTTCCTCTTCTAAGTCCAGGGCGAAAGCCAAGGGAAAGAAGAAAAAAGCCCCCGCCAAACCAAGAAGCGGTGTTAGTAAAGTGGATACGAAGGGAAAGGCGAAGGCAACAAAGGTAGCGGGAAAGCTTGTGGGAAAGGAAGAATGCTTTTACTGTCACAAGAGTGGACACTGGAAAAAGGATTGCAGGGCTTGGAAGACCAGAACCCAGGATCTGAAGCAAGTTGCGGCTTTAGGTTCAGGTGTGTATGTTATTGAAAACTGTCTATCAATAAACTCTACTTCCTGGGTATTGGATACCGGATCAGGATCTCATATTTGTAATTCTTTGCAGGCATTGAGAAGGCGTAGGGTTTTGAAGGCAGGTGATATGACCCTCAGAGTTGCAAACGGAGCTAGCATGGATGCTGAGGCCGTGGGGGACTATCACCTGGGATTGTCAGATGGACACCTTTTGGTTTTGCGTAGTTGTTATTTTGTACCAAATGCAACTTGTAATATCATTTCTGTATCTTTATTATCTAAAGAAGGTTATGAATTTACATTTGTAAGTAATGTTGTGAACATTCACCTTAATCAAGTTTTGATTGGGTCAGGTACATTAAACAATGGTATATACGTATTAAACCAACCACAGATTTTCAATATCCAGAATACACATAAAAGAAAGTCTCCAGAAATCAATCAGGCTTTCTTATGGCATTGTAGACTCGGTCACATAAATGAGAGAAGGTTGACGAAGTTACATACAGAAGGATATTTGGATCTGTTCGAATATCAATCATATGCAACTTGTCAATCCTGTCTCAAAGGGAAGATGACAAAAACTCCGTTCGCTGGACACGGAGTAAGAGCGAGCGAGCTCTTAGGACTCGTACACAGCGACGTGTGCGGTCCAATGTCTACACATGCGCGAAGCGGTTATTCTTACTTCATTACTTTTACGGATGATTTTTCAAGGTTTGGACATGTCTTCTTAATGAAGCATAAATCTAAAGCCTTTGAAAAGTTCCAAGAATACAAGAATGAAGTAGAAAAACAAACAGGCAAAAGTATCAAGACACTGAGATCTGATCGAGGTGGTGAATACTTGAATGCCGAGTTCCTGGATTATCTAAAAGAGAATGGAATTCTCTCTCAGCTTACTCCTCCATACACTCCGCAACATAACGGTGTATCGGAGAGACGGAACCGAACCCTATTGGATATGGTACGGTCCATGATGAGTAACGCTGAGTTGCCGCGATCATTCTGGGGATATGCGCTAGAATCAGCCGCATACCTTTTGAACCGAGTTCCCACTAAGACTGTGCCTACCATACCATATGAGTTATGGAGTGGGAAGAAACCCTATCTTCAATACCTGAAGATTTGGGGATGTCCAGCTTTTGTCAAAAAGCAGCATGCGGACAAACTCGAGGCACGCTCAGTACTGTGCAAGTTTGTGGGATACCCAAAGAACTCCAGGGGGTATCTTTTCTATTACGCAGAGGAACAAAAGGTCTTTGTTTCTCATAATGCCCACTTTCTGGAACATCGGTTCTTAGAAAAGAAAATAAGTGGGAGCGCAATAGAACTGGAAGAAATTCCAGAACCACAAGCTATTACTGAAAGCTTAGTAGAACCAGAGAGTTCGAAAGATCAGGACATTCCTGCGCCGCTCTGCAGGAGTAGTAGGCAGTCTCATCCGCCCGAGAGATACTACGGTTTTCTCATAGACGGGGATAGAGAAGATTGCATCGTTGATAGTAATGAGCCGGCTAGCTTCCAGCAGGCCATTCAGAGCGTTGACTCGGTAAAATGGCTGGATGCAATGCAGACCGAAATGGAGTCCATGTACACCAACAAATTATGGACTTTGGACGTTGTTCCAGATGGGGTAAAACCCGTAGAATGCAAGTGGATCTTCAAAAGGAAGATTGGTGTAGATGGACAGGTCGAGACCTATAAAACTAGACTTGTTGCAAAAGGTTTTCGTCAAAGACCTGGTTTGGACTATGACGAAACCTTTTCTCCAGTATCTATGCTGAAATCCATTCGGATCCTTCTTGCCATTGCTGCCTTCCACTTTATGAGATTTGGCAGATGGACGTAAAGACCGCTTTTCTAAATGGAAATTTAGAGGAGTGTGTCTATATGGACCAGCCAGAGGGTTTCATTCAGAGTGGGAGCATTGGAAAGGTGTGCAAGTTGCTTAAGTCTATTTATGGACTAAAGCAGGCATCGCGGAGTTGGAACATCTGTTTTGATGAGACGGTCAAAGAATTTGGCTTTATCAAAAATCCAGATGAACCATGCATCTATAGTAGATTTGTAGCAAGAACTGTCGTATTCCTCGTTTTATACGTGGATGACATTCTCTTGATAGGAAATGACATTCCTATGCTACAATCTGTCAAAGGGTTCTTGTCACACAGGTTCTCCATGAAAGACCTGGGTGATGCCTCCTACATTCTGGGGATCCGGATCCATCGTGATAGATCCAAGAGGATATTAGGACTTTCGCAGTCCAGGTAGATCGACACTATACTGAAAAGATTCAGTATGGAAGATTCCAAGCGCGGTAATCTACCGGCTTGTCACGGGATCACCCTCTCCAAAGAGATGTCTCCCAAGACTGATTTGGAAAGGGATCGCATGTCTATTATACCCTACGCTTCTGCGGTAGGCTCTATAATGTATGCGATGTTGTGTACCAGACCAGATGTAGCTTATGCACTGAGTGTGGTAAGCAGGTATCAGTCAAACCCTGGGGAGAAACACTGGATAGCGGTAAAGAACATTCTCAAGTACCTGAGAAGGACTAAGGAGATGTTCTTGGTGTATGGCGGAAAAGACCTCCAGATTGAGGCCTTTGGTGACTCCAGCTTCCAGAGTGACAAGGATGATTCCAAGTCCATGTCGGGTTTTGTCTTTACCCCCAATAGAGGGGCGGTGTGTTGGAAGAGTTCCAAACAGGAAACCGTTGCTGACTCGACTATGGAAGCGGAATATATCGCTGCATCTGATGCCGCAAAAGAAACTGTCTGGATGAGGAAGTTCTTGAAAGAACTTCTGGTGGTTCCGTCCATTGTTGATCCAATATCTCTGTATTGTGACAACAATGGGGCTATAGCTTTAGCGAAGGAACCCAAGTCCCATCAGAAATCCAGACATATCTTGAGGCGGTATCACCTGATCAGGGAGATCGTGGATTGCCAGGAGATCGAGGTTCGGAGGGTTGCTTCAGAAGATAACACTGTAGATCCATTCACAAAGGCCTTACCCCAGACTCAGTTCGAGCGGCTGATCGAGATGATAGGTCTTCGATACGCCAGTACATGGACTTAGTGCAAGTGGGAGATTGTTAGTGTATATGCCCTAGAGGCCATTACTGTATCATACTAGTATGTATATTACTTGATGGAAGCTTGGGATATTCACAGTTGTATAGACAATCTTGCTCGAAATGGTAGTATGCTACTTGGTTTGTCTCTGCTTTAATGTGTACATCTGTTTCTTTATTGTATCACCTATACGCATTAGTGGAGCCCTTAGGATCTTTGCTTGATTACCAGCGTTGTGATGGCAGTCACACTCGTGGGGGCTGGGTAATCTATAAGCACATCCTTATATATACACGTCCCTGGTCGTGGGATTATCGAGACAGGGCATCGATACTCCGGAGTAGACTAGCGTATGCGCTTCTCATCCCAGCACGGGAGACGGTCTGTCCCACAGCCGTCAGTACGTCGTACTTGAGATAGTATGCGGGTGCTCGTTAGGTTACGAGTACACTGGACAGGACTCGTCGGGAACTGTTGGTTGGTATTATACCTATCGTCAGTTATCAGTTTCCAGGTGACATGAGTACAGCTTAGTCCGCTGACTTGATACTGTCACTTCGCCTCGAGTGTGTTCCCACTGTACTTTGATTACTACCCTACCACGGCTCAAAGGAGTCGTGCAAACAGGTAGTAGTTGGGTGCAGTCCCGAAGCACTTGGAGGCAGTGACGGTTAGACAGGATTAGTCTCTCCCGGTATTGGGGGTTGATATCGCGCTGTGTCCAGGAGAGCCATTACACAAGTAGTCCCTGGCCAGGGCAAGCGAGGTATACTAGTAGGTTTCCAGTGTTATCTCAGGGTGTTCTTGGCTACACTCCGACACGACTTGTACCGCTATTAGGGGACTGACGTTTACCACCCCCCTAGGCCCGCCATGCGATGTTATCAGACGAACAGACCGGACTGTACGGAGACTGTCACATTCAGACTCAGTAGGAGTTCTGATGGGTTCACCTCGTTAGTTTTCTTATCGGCGTCTACCTTGGGACCGTTACGTACAGTTAGTGCCGCTTGCGGTCTGTGGTTAAACCCACTGCCAGCGTAGTGTCGAGTCTTTAGAGTCTCACACAGAGGGTTATTCGCCTTTAGGCAAAATGAGTAGAGGTCGCATGGTTTTGCGACAGGGTTCGTTCACATCCGCGCACTTGTGCACGTTTAGTGTCCGGACAGCTTATACTAGCGGGCTTTGGTTTAAGACGGATCCTAGTATATGATTTGGGATTGGTTTTATCTCACTGTATTCGTGTTCCTCGGAACACGGATACGGGTGTGTATGCACAGTTGACTGAGACAGAGGCAAAGGACTTTGATTAGGGTTGATGACCATTGTCATTTTCTTAACCCTAATGTTTATGTGTGAATTATGATTTATTGATATTAGTTAATTATAATTGTGCATGGTTAGGGTTGTTGACCATTTGACTATACTTGACTTGTTGACCTAGGTTGACAAGTTGACCATCATCATTCCATATGAAAGATGCTCTTTGATCCTTGCAAAAGCATTTAATGTGAAATGATAATGGTCAATTCTTGATTAACCATGACAATTATCTTTAGCTAATTATCTAATTTCCATAATTCACATATATGTGAGAAGGGTTGCATTATTTCTACTCACTTGTTCATTTCCATTCTCTCTCCTCCTCTTCCTCTCTCTCTAGCTCTCCCCTCTCATGAGTTGAGAACCATTTGAGCTTGAGATAATCCCTTCAAAAACACTCTCTACTCTTTCTATGGTCCTAGGTCTAGCACACCAAGCACCTTAGTTACTTCTAGTTTGAGGTTGGAGCCAAAGGTTGAGGCCTTCAGGTGGATCTTTCTTCGGCAAGAGAAGGCGACAAGGAGAACCCGTTCTTTCACTCCAAGGAGCAAGAAGAGAAGGACTTGAAGACCTAGGTATAACCCCTTTTCCGAGTAGCTAACCCTCTTTAGCTTTGTAGTTAGTTTTGTTTAGCAAAGATCCCTCCTTTACATAGTCCATATTGTCTAGTGTGTTAAAAATCCGATTTTTCATAACGTTTCCGCCTCCCCGCAAGCAGCGGGGTGGGCAACGTGGACTTACAGTGGTATCAGAGCCTAGCTAAACACAAACTAACTAGTTAGTAAAGTATATAGAACTTCGATCGCAAAAAATCGCAAAACATTTTCTCAAATGGATGTAAATATAGTAATATCGCATGTAGCAAGGTAAACTTGCCTCGATAGATCACAATACGGATACGTACGACACGTCCGACGTCGGTAAATCGTCGCAACGTACACACGGCACGCGGGACGGGTCCAGGAAAGGCAAAAGGGTGATCACGCGAGCAAGGGAGGTTCACAGGATAACTCAGATCGTCAGCGACGAGCACGGCTCCGGCGGTGATCACCGGAATCAAGAAACAAGATCAAGAAAAAGAAAGAAGAAAGAAGAAGAAGAAATAAGAAGAAGAGGCTGTGTATTAAATAAGGAAAGAAAATAAATAAATAAATAAAATATAAATAAATATATATATATATGCAGAGGAGAGAGAGCGAGTGAGAGAGAGAGAAAGGGGTTGTTAGTTTGTTAGGAAATTAGTTTAGATTTAAATTTAAAAAAAATCTTTTATTAGTTAACTAAATTTTAATTTGTATCAGTTTATAAAATTAATATTATATAAATAAAATGTGATATTCTGGTAAATACAAACATAGTCCAAAACATGCCCGGGTCGGGTCTAAAATTCAATTTTAAAATACGAAAAATATACATGTCGACCAAAACCAAAGTTGGATATCCGGGTAACGAAAAAGCATACCCCTAAGAACGGATGCACGCATGTGCAAACATGCCTGTTACACTGAACAGGACGAGAAAAAGGTGCGCGGATGCTACAACAGGGTTAGGGGTATCAAGCAGGCCGTGCAATATATTTTTAAAATATTTTTCTTGACTTTAAATATTATATTAAAAAAATACAGATGCCAGAAATAATGCGAGTATGCAATGTATAAACTAAAATGAAAGTGCACGGATCCACGTAACAAGCTAGGATAAATCATAAACAGGAATTAAGACGGGTTTCCAGCAAGCGGGTCGGGTCGGATGCAAATTCTAATGTCAAATACACTATTCGCACCCAAAACACAGTAAATCAAGAAAGACCATAAATAAAGAAATACTCAAAAAAGAACTGGTATAAATGAACTAGGGTGTTACACATTTTCTCCTTAGGAATCGTGAGGATTCCTAAGTGTGTGTTCTCTTATAAGTCGTAATGATCTTACAAGAGTGTTTTTTCCTTATAAGTCGAGAGGACTTACAAGTGTCATTCGCAATATGAAGATATTCATCGTCTGTGGTGGGGCTTTGTTGTGGAAACATTTATTTGTGCCCGTGGATTGTATACAAGGGTCAATATTGAACCGCTTGTAGGGCAGTCTGGGGGGTGTGATGGCTTAAGAACAGGTTTAGATCCCTGTAGCTTAAGGCTTTTGAATCTTATGAGCCGTGAGGGTCTCATAAGAGAATTCTCCTTACGAGTCATGAGGATCTTGTAAGTGTTACTTCTCTTTAGGAATCGTGGGGATCCCAAAGTGTGTTGCTCCCTTATGAGTCGTAAGGATCTCACGCAGGTATTTTCTCCTTTCAAGCTCGAGAGGACCTCGCATGTGTCTTTTAACGAGATTGTGCCCTTTCGGGTTTTCACAAACTCGCTGGTAGCCCTGCTGTTTTTACTCATGGAGCCCTTTCGGGTTTTCATCTGTGCCCATTTTACTTATGGATGTACCATTTTTTTTGCGTCAGCCTTGGGATGCTGCGGTCCGTAGTAGTTTATAGGCGTCTTAGTCAAGCGTTCGTAGGTCCGGGATTTTTTCTGGGCAACGTACGATTACGCCGCTAGATGTCTTCACAAGTCTTCGTATCTTTTGTGTCGGAGGTGGATTCCTTGAAGAGAGGGCTGAGGGCTATTTCTTCGTCAGAGTTGCTTCTAAAGGTGATAACTTGCGATCCCTTGGTGCCAACTATGTGACAGTTGCCAGCAGTTCTTTTGCGCTCATTTGTTGTGCTTCTCTATTCCCGAAGAGCCTTGCGCTTCACTCGTTGAACGTGTTGTCGGTGGGCAACATATCCCTGCCACCAGTTTTTAAAGGCGTTGCACTCTTCAGTAGGGTGTGTGGTCCTCTGATGGTACAAGCAATAGTTCGGATGTGCATCTGGTTCGTCGGGGAACGTATTTTCTGAAGTAGCTTCTTTGGAAGGTGGTAACTTCATTCCCATCGACAGGGTTTTAGCGAACCGCTTCTTTATCTTGAACCTGCTTTTGCCGGTGGTAGAAGTACTTCTATCCGGTTGGGGTATTTCAATCCTTACTTTCAGTCACCGGCGTTTGGCTTTTTCGAATATAGCCAGTTTGCGCTCTCGATTGGCTTTGCTTTTCTGATGAGCTTCATTCAGGAATACGTCAATCATCTCGTCTAACGGCTCCAGGGATTTTGGTTCCGGTTTTGGATCTGCCCCCAGTCTCTCTGTATCAGGAGCTTCTTCATCATTTATTGACGAGTGAGAGATCACGTGGCAGCTCGCCACGTAGTTCTCAGGTTCATCTGACGAGTCTTCTACCTCATCTTCATCGCCATCTCTATCTTCAAGGATGTGGTTGAGAAACTCTTGGAGTGTGACCGGGGTTCGCACCTTCTGATTATATTCTTCCAATGCGTCAATATGTTTTTGCAGGTCCATGCGCTTGTCACCATGCTTCACGGGCTTTTTGGTTTTCTTCTTCTTTTTCGAAGACTTTGACGGCTGGGCTTGGCCGTTTTTCCCATCGCTATTAACTCCCAATGTTGGGCGTGGTTTCAGCATCCCCTCGATGATCTCCGGTTCTAGCGGGCTCTTCCACCTGATCGCCGGACATGTTTGAAGATCTTTCAGCATTCTTTTAGTTTTTGCCGAGAGAATGACTTCCTATAGAGCTTCCTCTATAAATGAGCATGATACCCCCGGTGTGTCCACCCTTTTAGGGGTGTGCTGTTGTGGTGGGTTTACCTTCCAGTTTTCGGACAGCGCGAACTTGCCCTGTTGATATTGGTCTTCAACCCAATTTTTGAAGACGTAGCAGTTTTCGATCGGATGACCCAATACTCGGTGGTAGGGGCAGTAATTAGGATTATTGACATCTTTCGGTTGTAGTGGGTGTCTCGGCTCCGGTAAAGTGATGAGCCCGTTGCGCACCGCTAGTATGAACAGTCTCCTTGTTTTATCCCCGGGAAATTAGTAAGGACGACTCAGCTTCTCATCGAGGGATTGCCGCTTATTACTTTAGCGAACAACCGGTCTCGGGCCATTCGGTTGTTGTTGAGCATTGGCGACGAAGGTTGCTATCCCTTTCCCTTTCTCGTTCCGAGGATCTGTCTTCGAGGAAGACGGTCTATGGCCTATCTGGTCCATTTGGGCGAGTTTGTCGATCAAGGCCTGGAAAGTGGTCGGCTAGAAGAACATCATGAACTGAGAAATGGTCGCCTGCGGATCAAGAGCACCTACGAACATGCCTACTGATTGATCTGTTTTAGGGAAGTGTGTGTAGTTAACCGCAATCAGGACGGTGTCGCGCATAGCTAGACTGAGGTCAGTACGGGTAGTCCTCAGGGAAACGTTGAATCTTTTAATTTTATTTTAGACATGTTGATTAGGAAATGAGGAAGAATAATGAATAGTGGAGAATGGTTGTAGGATCTAGATCTACGTTAAACACGGATGCAAAATATAGATCTAGATTAACTACGGAGGTAAGTTTAATTTTAAAAGGGGGCTTGTTGGGTTCATTGGGATTTAGTAGTTATGGATGATTAATTAAAGATTACTCTTTTTATCCTTTAATAGATTTAAAACTAGAACGACAGTGATGCATGTAGATTAGGGTTTCTGGAGGGAAAAGGGTTCCCACTCTTAAACCCTATCTCGACATGGAACTCCGTTCATATCTAGCTTTTACCAAAACAATTGTTAATCTAATCTCTAATCGTGGTCGCGATTATCAATGAATTGATAGCGCTCCCAATTAGGATGTTAACCATTCTTTTGATAAAGTTTATAAACTTTATAGGACTTAAAAAGAGTTTAAGGATCTTCATCATCCATTAACCTACCCTAATCCTATGAACCCTAACAAGCGAAGAATTACTCGCGCATGTTGGGAGAAGAAGAGATGGAGAGGGAAATCATAATAAAACTACAAAGAGATAGAATAAGAAAACAACTACCTTTATTAATCAACAAAATTCATTTACACTGTGTTCCCTTAGAAAATGATTACAAAATGCTAGTTTGCTTCTCGATCTCTTCTAAGGAGGTAGATGAACTATCGATGATCAGCCTGGATGCGTGAGCCTGTCGTGGATTTCGTGATCTCTTCAGCTTGATACTTTTCCAAGAGGCTCTCGGTCCTTATTTATAGTCCCAGAGCCATAACCCTAGTTTCCTAATATGGAAACTAGTTGTTAGGATCCTAACCACCAAAATCCCATATCTCAGCTCCGCAAATCCGCAGCGGAACCGCGGCCAATAGGTGGGTTTGGCCACGGTTCCGCTGCCAAACAGGGAGATCATGTGGTTGTTTTTCTGGGGCTTTATCTATATGACACGTGGTGATCATTTCACATCTCTGGAAACTGAAAATCTTTTTTTCGTCACTGCCAGACTTGATTTCTTTAGTTTACTTTCTTAATTAGGCAGATTTGTTTCGCCAACTTTGATTTCCTTGATTTCAGTCCTGAAAATTCTGCACAATAACTCAACAAATAATATTAGTTTATTTTATGGAGATATTAACTTAACCATTAAGAATTGGTCAAAGGTATTTAATAAGGTAAGCATATTTAAATGGGCCAAATGTTACATGGATATTATATGCTTACTTTTTCCTACATAATGTTAATTATAATATATAAACATATGAAAATAGTATTTTTACAGATAAACCCTCATGTGTATCATATATTATAATAAACACTTTTATTATATAGAAATAGTAGAAAAATGTCATATTAAATGTGCAGTTTTATCAACTGAACACATACCCCCAAACTTATTTTTGATCGTCCCGAGCAAACTAATTTATTCAAGAGAAAGAGAAAAAGAAAGGAGAAAGCTAAGCACACTTTCGTAGGCAACACGATTGCACTGAGCGCGTGCAAAAAGCCGTTAAACCCCTAGGTGTCCCTGATAGGAGGAGTGTTGTCTCCTGAGGGTTTTCAGCGGATTACACCCACAAAATCCTATAATAAAAGAGAGATGGTGAAAATTACATATAAAGATAAGAACTATAAAAGAAAGAACTTGAAAATAAGAGTTTCCAACTACACCTGTTTTTCAGTTGCTATGAGCCCTATCTTAATGGTCGTTAAAAAATGTTAGAAATCACATCATCCCTCAATAAAACATCGCCTTTAGTTTTCCTCCCTATCTTTCCTCCAAACATTGATCATATACCCCTACGTGTGTGAACTGGACATCCCTACACTCGGAGAATTCAATTCAAGCAATCATACTCTTGTCCATCTACCTTAGTATTTTTTAATCGATATTTATATGGAATATGCTCACACATTTTTTATGCGACCGTTAATACTTCTTGAGATACTAACCGATCGATTACTCATGTGCTTGCTAATTAGGTCATTTTCCTTGTCTTGCAACACCTAAGGCTTAGCAGTGGCTCCCAAACCAGTTGTTCTAAGGCACTAGGTGATAAAGCACCCTCGCTATATTTTTTTATTGCTGCCTCGGTGGTAACAAAACCAGTGTTCATTTTTCTTTTCACCATTTTATCTTTTATTCTCCACTTTTATTTTCTTCATACTTTGGTTTTTAGACAAGAGCATTTCAAGGTATCCTCTACTATCCCGAGTTTCAAAATGTGTGTAAGTGCGTATAGTAGGGTATCAACATTCAAATGTTTGGCTTCCAGAATAGGAACTATTTTTCAGGCTTATTTTATCCTCGGATTAGTAATTTCCTTCATCTTACAAACCCTTGGGACAACAGCTCATAACTACTTATTACTAGTTTCGTTTAAGAAAACTTCTAACTTTCTTGCATTTCTCAAACTATTCCTATCTTACATATGTAAATTTTCACTTTTAAACTTTCATTATCAAATTTTTTTTTATGCATACATATAGTATAATGCAAAATAATGCATAAATAAGCACAAACCTTCCCCAAACCTGTTTGCAGCAGTGTCCTCACTGTTGTTTCTTTTAAATCTCAAAAACCTGTAGACTTGGGAGGAAAGGTTATTAACGGGGGCAACAAAAATTGAAAATGAAATTCTTCCCCAAACTTATTTTTGGCTCACAATTTTGAGGACAAATTTTATTTTCAAGAGCCAAAAATATACCCCCCAAACTTGAGTTAAACAATATTAAGCATTTTAAGGGGGGTAAAGTTATTTGGTCAAAATAAGACTTTACAAAGACCAAAAGTTAATAGCAACCATTCAAAGATTTTATCAATGTAACGTATAGGTCGGTGGAAGAACATGTTATATAGAGCCAAGAAAAAGTGGGGAAGAGATAAGTGGTGGTATGGAAAGGGTTTGCGTGAACGTGAATGTGAAGAGATAAGAGATGATGATAAATAAAAACGAGAACGAGAATGATCAGAAATGAGTAGAATATTGGCATTCTCGTATTTTATAAGAAGAAAGGGTGGTGGTTCAACTTCTATAGGTGGAGGTTGATTAATCACAAAATCCGTGTTGTTTAGAAATGCAAGTTCGTCAGCAAAAAGTTCTTCAAAACTTTCATCGATGGTGTAATTGAACATTTTGCTGTCAGTAAGTTTTGTGCCAGAATTTATCATACTTAATTTGTCAAAAATTATGGAGGTAGGAGACTCGAAAAACTCATCTACCTCATTTTCAAAAGTATCCAAATCAAGTTGGCTTTCTGGAATTATCAAACTTGAATTATCGGATTGTGATTCATCAACACTCACTGAAATTATAGGAAGAATAGAAGAAGAACTTGAGAAAGTAGAAGGTGAAATGGGTAAACAAATTGGTGTGTCGAGTATCGCTGAACCAGATGTGGAAGATGAAGGCTGAATTTTGGTCTGCTATTCGGTTATACAATTATCATCAACTTCAAGACGCATATGGGATTCAGGAAGAATAATTATAGGCTCGAGATGATGACCACAAGGAAGTGAAAGGACCTGATGAATTGGTGGGACAAACTCATCCAAAATTTCGGGTTCATCATTCAATATATCCCCAAAGTCAATCTCCTCATTCAAGTGAAAGTTTGAATTCTCAAATACCTCATTAAAATTATGGTTTTCAATCAATTTTGGTTCAAGAGTGGAGGTGTAGAGATCACAAGAGTTGGGTGTGGTTTCACTTGAAATGGACCCTTCATAATCGGGTAAATCAAACACTACAAAGTCATACAACTTATCAGACATTCTATCTTCAATTGATGAATCATTTGGTGTACTCGATGAATCTGTGAAACTGGAGTTGTGGATTTTAGTTTGGAATGGGGAGGTTTGATTAGGAAAGGTGTACAGTTCTCTCTCACTACCCAAATTCTCACTTTGTCCTATGGCCATATTAGACATTGAAATTTTTTTAATTGGTTCGGAACTAGTTGCTCCTTCATATTTAGCCATGCTTCCCTTCTCTTCCTCTCTGACGCTGATCAACATCACTAAACCTTCTTCTAATGTCCGCTCAAGACTGGGCTTGGGTTGATAAGGAGTTTCCGTATAATATTGAAATTCTTGTGGACAATTAAAACTCCCAAATGACTGATTAGAAGGACCGTTTAGAGAAGGTGGAAAAGTCGGATTGGATTGATAAGAACAGAATGGTTGTGAAAATTGGACAGGAGTAGGGTCAACATTATGATAAGAAGAATATTGATATGGGTTGGTTGGTTGGCTATTTTCAATAGACGTCCTATATGCCACAAACCGATTATAAAATTCTTCTTTAGAAAGTGGTGGTGATGGTTGATATTGGTTCGGATTGAAACTTTGGCCGTTAGCCTTGCTATATGCTCAGCGATGGACATGCATTTTGGAGTTCCTTCACCCGGAGTATTAACTGAAACAGATGTAGAATTAGAATACGGTTGATAAGACCTGAACTGAGGTGGCCAACTGTTTCTATCCGCTTACGCTATCCGATCTCTTAAAGACATAGGAGAGTCGGATGGTATACCAAAGCGATTATGAAAACAAGAAATATCTGGTTGTGGACAGCAAAGCTTGGCAAGAGTTCGTCTGTTTGGGTCACCCATTATAAGAAGAGAAGGGGGAAGGGTAAAAAGGAAAAGAAAAAAATTGGATTGTTTTGCTTTAAAAGTGGACTTGGGGGTTGACTCACAAAATCACAAAAAAATGCACAAACAACCCTAGAACTATGGTTACTGTCACGCCCCGCTTCCCGGTGTACGGCGAAGGGGGCATGACGAGTCCACTACGTATTTACTCAGAAGCAAATACGCTAAGCGTAACTAAGCAATATGAAAGTAAATACACAAGAGACAAGAGATATAAACTGAACAACAACTTTATTTATTAACATTCTTTTGTATAATGCATGAAAAGTAAATACAACTGAAACAAAAGCGATGCCTAAACAATGGCATAACAGGAAATGAAAAGTACTGAATAGAAAATGTACAATGTCTAGAGCTCGGGATCTTCACAGAACTGGTCCAAGTCTTCAGCAGTGGGCTTGTTCTCTGACGGGTCCAAACCACCTGACGACATTCAAAGAAGAAAGAAATAGAATGTTGTCAGCGAACAGGTCGCTCGGTAAGTCCCAAAGATAAGAGGAAAGTAGAAAAGAAGAGAGAGAGAAAGAGTAGCTTTTAAAGTTATATTTGATTGTTATAATGTTGTATTTCGTGTTAACGCTATTGTTTGTAGCTTGGTACAGAAGGATGCCAGTGTATACGAGAGGAGTCTCGTTAGACCAGAGACTAGAGGCAAATGTAAGTACAAGGCTCCGTTGGAAGGCCCGGAACAACGGCAATTGGATTCATGTTAGGTGTCTTAAATCTTACCGTCTCGTGCCACTTTTAACACCTTCCGTACCAATCTACCCCTTAAACCCCGTAGTGTTTTGATTGTATTGTTTGTCTTATAAATTGTATTGATTGTATAATTGGTTGACTGACCGAAACCATGATATCAGTAAACGGATGTAACCGTAGAATCATGTAAATGGAATAACTGGAGAAGCATGTAAATGGAATGTATATCCATGGTTCGGTTCAGTCAAGTTGTATAGATTGATAATTGGATTCATGAATTCATGTTGAATTATAATATTGAAGATTGTAGATTATAAATTATAGATTGTACTTCAATCATATTCAAGTCAGATATAATCGGACTCAAATCCGAGTCAGACAATTAGAAATGTATATCGAAGTCTTGATTATTTCTTAAACCTATATTTACTAGGGTCCTTAGGGTAATTTATAAAGCTTGAGGGGGTTTTATGTAAAAATACTTTTACATACCTTTCAAAATACACTTCAAGTATTTATTATTCGTCTTTAGAGTTGTAATAACTGTAGATTTTATATTAGTGATATTTCTAGTGAAAATATCATAATTTCAGAAATAAAGGTATTTATTTGTAATATTGATTTATTTGGAATTTATGGTATTTTAGTGTAAACCGATTCTTATGATTTTTTGAGAAAAAGTGGAATATTTATATCATAATAAAATAGGTATTTTAAGGATAAATTTATATATATATTTATACAAAAATAATTTTAATAAATATTTTATATTCTAAAAATCTCATTTTCTTAAGATGTCGTATTTTAAATCTTTCGAGACCGAATGCTCCTTGCGGAGGTCTGAATCTCGCACTACTAAGCCCGAGGATGTGCGATAATCCGTACCATCCCGAACGGTTTCCCCAAAATGGGTTGTAGCGGCGCTTTGCAAAAATTGTAAAATACTAAATCCTTTAGAAAACGGTTTTATGAAGTAAATGGTATTTATTTGTCAATTTTCCGTATTCTATGTTTTAGGGTCTCCTAAGTCAACTAGACTATTCCTAACTGGTCCAAAACGACAAGTTGTGAGATGCCTCAAATCGCCACTTTACCGCCAATTGTGGCCATGTAAGTACAAGTGAAGAAAGGAGAGATCCGCTCACGAATCACCGTGAGACGGGCCTTTTAAAGTTACCTTTCTCACTTACCTAGCCTAGACACCACAAAGTCAGGTTTAGATAAACGACTGATGTCCACAACTTATCGTATTTTCATAATAAGAGGTATTTATTTAAAAAGTATATCAATACTAAATCTTTTAGTAATGGTTTTATTAAGTCAAAGGTATTTAAATGAAATGTTTGCTTTCTCGTATTCTAGGTTATCGTGTTATGTTGCATATGAGTGTGTGAGGAGGTAGGTCGTTACCTCGTGATCTACTTTAAAGGTATACCAAATTCAATGGAGTTAAATGTAGAATTGAAACAATGTGGTATTTAAGTGAAAAATACGATAAATTGAAATAGTCATCATTTCATGTAAAGAAACTTGATCAATTTGGTTGATTAGTGTTTAATAGTCAACATGAGGAAGTTTAAGTATGATTGTATTAGTGAGAAGTGGAATTTTATAAGAAACCGAATCGGAAATCGGATTTGTTCCGATTCCGTCGGGTTTTGTAAATTCGTAATTTTAGAATAGAAAAGAGAGATAGAAAAGGGACTTACGATTTTAGGACACACAAAAGGGTGAGAGGGAAGTAGTGAAATCGCCGATGTGTTGCGTCGTTGCCGGTGGTTCCTAAAACGATCGCCGGAAGTTCCGCCGGAAATTTGTCGTAGCTTCGCCTCGTGCTCACTTCGATTGCACACTAGGGTTCTAAGGATTTTTCTTGAGAGTTGGCTCAGACATGTGAGTGAGAGGGTAGAGGGTAGGGTGGTATTTATAGGGTTAGGCTAGGGTTAGGGTAGATGAGGGGTTTTTAAATAAAAAATGTAAAAATGTATAAAATCATTAAAAATTGGAGTAAATAGGGTATTTCAAAGGTTTCTGGAACCGATCTAGAAAAATGAAGTGTACAGAGGGGTTTAGAATATGAAGAGACACATTTCATCTTCAGAGGACTTGGTCGTCCGGCGGAGTCCGGCCGGCGGCGCCAGCCCGAGTCGGCCGGTCCGCCGGCCCGACTCGGCCGAGTCGAGCCGAGTCAGGGGCTGGGTAGGTGGGAGGACTCCTGGGGTAGGCTCTGGTACATTTAGTTTTTCTAGTTCAGTAGAAAGTTTGGGAGTTATCTCAGGTGGACTGGTGGGCTTCCAAAGAATTTAAAACAAAATAATATTAAAAATAATATGGGACATAGGATTTGAACTCTGATGGCTTGGTTCAGCAGTGCAAGGTATTACCAATGAGCTACAAGCTCCTTCTTGTAATTAAATTGCTAATTAATTACTTAAGTCTTGTGCTCAGGCAATAAATACCCCTTTATGGATTTTGAAAAAATATTTTAAAAAAATTATATAGGAAAATTAGGGTTGTTACAGTTACCTAGGACAAGCTCTAGACCGCTCCTAGACTTCCAAAGGACAAGCCGCAGGATAAATCCTCTACCACCTCTTTATTGCTCTTGTGGCCAGGTGAGTGGGAGGTATCCACTATACGAATCACCGAAAATAGCAGGTCTAATTAAATAACCACTTGCTTTAGACACACTTGCCTAGGCACCACAAAAGAATGCAGATAAGCGATAGATTACCCACGACCTTCCTCTGTCCTTATTGAGCGCCACAGTCTTTAGAGTCTTGGTCTAGATATTTTTTAAATTAATGTAGGGTTATGCGGATGCTCGTTTTATGATTTGTGGGGCGTAGGAAGGGTGATAAAATCCCCACCTAATCTGAATTGTGGTCTTGCCCCTTAAAGTCTGTATTAAAATATGAATAAACAAGCCAATAACAAAACTTTGCAAAAAGATTTTTAAGCGGCGATATTTTGCAAGGAATCCTACAGGAAAGATATTTTATTGGATTTCAGAGGAGAGAGAAAAAATTGAGAAATTTACCAGAGAAGTTTGGAACCCTAATTCTCCAACTCAGCCGCGCCTCCGCCGCAAATTTGCGTTATTGCCGCGCTTCCGCCGCCGACTTGGGAGATCAGGTGGAGATTTTTGCTACGTGGCCTCCCTTGCTCCTCTGGATCTTGATGAATGTCTCTGGCTCTCTGTTTCCTCAATTCTGTGACTCCAGACCCCCTCGCAAAATTCACACAATAATCGATAAATATACAATTTGCAGTTTATTTTTATGATATAAATCGAATAAGAATTCAACACGAATAGTAAGAAAAATAAATTACGCACGTATCCCCGGCAACGGCGCCATTTGATTGATCTGTATTTTAGAGAAGTGTGTGTAGTTAACCGCATTCAGGACGGTGTCACGCGTAGCTAGACCGAGGTGAGTACGGGTCCTCCACAGGGAAACGTTGAATCTTTTAATCTTACTTTAGACGTGTTGATTAGGAAATGAGGAAGAATAATGAATAGCGGAGAATGGTTGTAGGATCTAGATCTACGTTAAACACGGATGCAAAATATAGATCTAGATTAACTACGAAAGTAAGTAATTTTAAAAGGGGGCTTGTTGGGTTCATTGGGATTTAGTAGTTATGAATGATTAATTAAAAATTACTCTTTTTATCCTTTAATAGATTTAAAACTAGAACGACAGTGATGCATGTAGATTAGGGTTTCTGGAGGGAAAAAGGTTCCCACTCTTAACCCCTATCTCGACATGGAACTCCGTTCATATCTAGCCTTTACCAAAACAATTGTTAATCTAATCTCTAATCGTGGTCGCGATTATCAATGAATTGATACCGCGCCCAATTAGGATGTTAACCATTCTTTTGATAAACTTTATAGGACTTAAAAAGAGTTTAAGGATCTTCATCATCCATTAACCTACCCTAATCCTATGAACCCTAACAAGCGAAGAATTACTCACGCATGTTGGGAGAAGAAGAGATGGAGAGGGAAATCATAATAAAACTATAAAGAGATAGAATAAGAAAAAAACTACCTTTATTAATCAACAAAATTCATTTACACTTTGTTCCCTTAGAAAATGATTACAAAATGCTAGTTTGCTTCTCGATCTCTTCTAAGGAGGTAGATGAACTGTCGATGATCAGCCTGGATGCGTGAGCCTGTCGTGGATTTCGTGATCTCTTCAGCTTGATACTTTTTCCAAGAGGCTCTCGGTCCTTATTTATAGTCCCAGAGCCATAACCCTAGTTTCCTAATATGGAAACTAGTTGTTAGGATCCTAACAACCAAAATCCCATATCTCAACTCCGCAAATCCGCAGCGGAACCGCGGCCAATAGGTGGGTTTGGCCACGGTTCCGCTGCCAAACAGGGAGATCATGTGGTTGTTTTTCTAGGGCTTTATCTATATGACACGTGGCGATCATTTCACATCTCTGGAAACTGAAAATCTTTTCTTCGTCACTGCCTGACTTGATTTCTTTAATTTACTTTCTTAATTAGGCAGATTTGTTTCGCCAACTTTGATTTCTTTGATTTCAGTCCTGAAAATTCTGCACAATAACTCAACAAATAATATTAGTTTGTTTTATGGAGATATTAACTTAACCATTAAGAATTGGTCAAAGGTATTTAATAAGGTAAGCATATTTAACTGGGCCAAATGTTACATGGATATTATATGCTTACTTTTTCCTACATAATGTTAATTATAATATATAAACATATAAAAATAGTATTTTTACAGATAAACCCTCATGTGTATCATATATTATAATAAACACCTTTATTATATAGAAATAGTAGAAAAAATGTCATATTAAATGTGCAGTTTTATCAACTGAACACCTACCGCAGGCGCTTCTTCGATGCGTTGCTAGCACGTCGACCATAGATTCCGCCATCGAATGGCGCATTGAACCCAGGTTTCGCCTGGCTTCACCCTGGCATTGATGAGTGTCGTGATCGGGGTGCGTTCACTAGCGCTCGCGAACTTTTGTGTGAATAATAACTCCATTTCTGCAAATATCATAACGGAGTCATTCGGGAGCTCGGAGTATCATTCGAACGCCGTCTCCGACAAACTGCTAACAAACTGGCGAAGCAGCAGTTTGTCATCACCTCCGGTATTGCCGCACAGAGCCCTGAATTGAGCCACGTGTTGGTGTGGATTTTCCGTCCCCTTATATACATGAAATTTAGGGATCGTATATCCCGGCGGGTATTTTATTTAGTCATACCAACCCGGATAGGGTCGTCGACTCTTAACAATTTGGCCGGCCGCTTCGTTCGCCTGATGAGCTCATAGTTGTTGAGCGATATACTCATCCAGGGCGGCTTTAGAAATGGTCTTCTCTTTGGCTGCTGAACAAGCCGGAAGAGGGTTTGATGTCTCTCCCCTATCATCTTCAAGGATAATCGGAGGGTCTTCAGCTGGAGAATCCGGCTGTAATATCATCCCGACAATCGTCGTGGAATAAAAGCGCCATTCGTTTTATGTTGGCAGCTTGTTCTGCTACCTCTTTGTCCTTCTTCTCAAGAATTCTACGGAGGAACTCAGCATCGGTTTCTTGTTCATGACGCTGCTCTGACGACGTCTATGGGCTTTCTTTTGGCCCAGTGAGTGCGGCCATCTGTGTTAGCATCTCCTTGAGCTTCTGTTGTTGCTCCTGAGCTTTTGTTACCAATCGGGTGAGTGGTCGATGACCCGTGGAGATACGGCTATCCTCTTTCCCGGATGCCATAAAAACAGTGTGCATCACCATGCCCCCAGACTTGAGGCGTTTAGATTCAGTGCCCTTGAGATTCGTCGCCGACACAGAAATTTTCGCCGGCCTTCCCCTTTTGTGAGCGGTCGAAGTTGAGGGAGCCGTTGCAGTGGGCATCCAAGTAGATGACACCTTTTATGGTACAACAGGGTGGTCATTCTCTTGCCGAACTTTCTTCTTCGATCGGCGAGAGTAGTCTTAGTTGATCACTGAGTCTTGGACCTGTCGCCAAACTTTATGGATTTTAGAGGACAGCCGCTGAAGGGGCTGCTCCAGCTTCGTCTTTATAGCATTCTCTATAGGTGGAGGAGATCTTTTTAACACAGCAGTCGGAGAGTTCTTGCAGACCCTTCTGAGTGGTTCAAAGCTGTTCCCAGTTGGAACATCAGCGTCGACTTCCACCGTTAGAGCTGGCGGGGTAAGTCCTGATAGGGAATTACCCCAAGCTTTTCTTACTCGGCGCCAGTGGCGACGTCGAGCATGTCGTGCGGCTGAGATCACCTCCGCTGTTGGATGAGCTTCCTCATGTCCCCTGCTTTGAGGAGAGGTTGTTATTAGCACTAGCCTATCGAAGACTGACGTCCGTTGAGAGGGGATAGTCAGTCTTGCGAAGGCCGACTTTCGAACAGGGGAAGCAGCCTTCATGACTTCGCGTGAAGTAGGAGCTGAAACGACCAGTCTTGTGAAGACCGCTCCCTTGGCAGGAGAAGCCTCCTTGACGATTTCAGGAGCAGGAATGGCTATCCGCTTCAGGATAACCCCTTCAGGTATTGTGAGCTTCTTGACGGGCCCATCTGAGCTTTGGCTCAGCCTATCAAAGACTGAGGTATTGGATTTGGACGACCCGTTGAGAGGGGCCGTGGCAGTGGTAAGCCGATCAAAGACCGACTTCTTCGGAGCTTCTTGCGACGATAATGGGGCATTGAAGATCATTGGTGGGAGCATGGTCCCAAAGAATAGCCCTGTGGCGACTTGCGTCACCTGGTCCACCGGAATCGTAAAAAGGGAGGCCGCTTGAGGCCCGTAGGTCACTCTTCTGACAGGGACGGAGTGGGAGTTGTTGCAGTTTGTGCAGTTAAAAGCCATTGACCTTCTGTTTTCTGCATGGAGCAAGACACCAAATCTTAGCACCTCGAATCCAGGGGTAACCATAGCAAACCGCGATTCGTTCGCGAAACATGACACATGAAGTGTGGAATGGAAAGAGGAAAAGGTCCCACCGGGCGTGCCAGAATCTGTTCTCCGCCGAAAGCCGGGAAATACTGACGTCTTGCCTGAATTTAGGGGCATATGCTATTTGGTTTTATCCGTCCACCACTCCGAAGATGCCAAGTTGATTTATGGCACCATGTATCGAAGGTTTAAACAGATGCGGCCGATATAGCAGACTTCAGATTCCCCCTCGTTGAGGGGTTTTTGATTGTGGGGACGCTCTTCCCTGCAGGCGCAAGCCCCTACAGTTAATTACGCTACCGCATCACGGTAACCACTTTCTCCTTCTCCAGATGGTCACTTCGTGTCGTGGTTGTTTGTTTTGTTTTTGGTTGCCCGTGGATTGTATACGGAGACTAATTTATGTTGTCGCCCATAGGGAGTGGATTTTTCCAAATCCGTATTTTCTTAGATTTAGGTTTGAGGTTGGGTTTAAGGATACGTTAGTCTCATTTGTGACTAGGATCAACTTAAACGTATGTTAAGGATACGTTAGTCTGATTTCAGACTAAGATCAACTTAACGGGATCGTTTAGATCCAACAAGAGAGCATTTGGGCTCTATTGTTTAGTTTAGAGACATTGCGGTCCATAATTAGTTTAAGGACATTATGGTCCAAGGTTAAGGACATCATAGTTCATGGGCTTAAGGACCCCACAGTCCGAGATTAAAGACATCATAGTCCATGGGTTTAAGGACCCCACAGTCCAAGGTTAAGGACATCATAGTCCATGGGTTTAAGGACCCCACAGTCTATAATTTTAAGGACATCATAGTCCATGAGTTTAAGGACCCCACGGTCCATAGCATGTTTGGTTATCGGGACCCGTCACCTCTCTGAAGACGTTGAAGGATTACAACGACAAATATCAAAGGAGTGAAGAGATGTACCCTTGAACCAATGTTGGTTGGGAGATCTGCAGTCCAATTTGGGACTAAGATCAATTAATCAGATTATGAGCACATCGGCTCAATAGAATCTGAATTGAGGACTTATGGCCAACTTGGGCTAAGTCCAATTAGGTTTAAAATGTTAGACATTTGTTTGGGCTGCTGAACATTTGTCTAAGCTCAGCCCCCTTTATTTAGCAATGCTAAGCATGGGTCTGGGTTCTGACCATATTTTTGTCTTTTATCGAGTGTTGAGCACTTAAATGTCATATGAGATGACCAACTTTGGAAGACAAAAGTGTATTTGAGTCTCAGTCAAAAGGGGAGTCTTGCTTCAGAAAGACTTAGCCAATTTGGGCTAAGACTTTTTTGAATATAGTGTTAAACACTAGCACATACTTGGCTATCACGTGCTCCCACGTGATGCGCATTTAAAAAAGTGTTAAACACTAGGGACGAGGTGCTAAAAAATAGTGTTAAACACTAAAAGTGAAGCGCTCACGTGGGATCACGTGAGGCGCCTGAGAATTGAGCTAAACTTTCTTTATTTTATTCTCAGAATATGCAGGTAAGTGTTAAATATTTAATTTCCATAATTATCACATGCGGACACGTGATGATGCCCACAGTATATTCTGCTCTTCTTATTTTGAAGAGTTTGTTCAAGGGTCACGTGAGAGCACGTGAGGCACCCAAAATATGTTCTGACTTGGCCTTGTTCTCTTTATTTTGAGGAATTTATCCAAGGGTCACGTGGGACCACGTAACCCTATCCCATTCATTCTATTCCGACCATTGAGGGGGAGGGTCACGTGTTGCCACGTGATCAGATTGGGTACTGACTTCTTTTACGTGCATGAAAAGTCTAAGTCCCTTGTTTAAGAATTAAATTCTTTTATTGGGTTAAACCCTAATTTTATTTAGAGGAATTAAATTCCTTTGTATTTGGAAGAATTAAATTCTTTTATATCCAATTCTCCCTCTAAATCTTGGATCTGCATGGCAGAATCTCCCCGATGAGAATTAAATTCTCAACTTATGGGAAGATCTGCTTCTGCAGATCTTCAACCAGAGAGAGGAACTAAGTTCTTGTATTAAGGGTTAAACCCTATTTTTGTTGGAGAAATTAAATTCCTATGTGCTTTTTGGGAGAATAAAATTCTCTGAACTTAGGTCCTCCCTTAGGTTTTAGATCTGTATGACAGAATCTCCCCGATGAGAATTAAATTCTCAACTTATGGGGAGATCTGCTTCTGCAGATCTTCAACCAGAGGAAGAACTAAGTTCTTATTCAGAAGAGTTAAATTCTTAGTTTGAGAATTAAATTCTCTTTTTGTTTTGTAGGATCTTATATAATGATCTCTTTCCTTCTCTTTCCTAGTCTTTCTTTCTTTTCTGAAGAAATCTTCTTTTCTCTCTGGAGAATTAAATTCTCTTTTTTTCTCTCTCTGTTGTTGTTGTATCTTTTTTTCTTTTTTTCTTCTTGGCTTCTATTTATAGGAGAAAGAAAAGAATCAGTTTGTTTAGTCAATCTTTCATTGAAAGATTTGGTTGATTTTGTAACCAACATGATCTTTTATATCACTAAGTGACATTTATTCACCAATGGATTTTTAATCAAAAAAAATATTTTATCTGTTATTCCTGGCAAATTTCAGGGAAATCTTTCCTTGTATAGAATCTTTCTATAAATTGGTGATTTTTAATCACCATTGGATTTTTAATCCAACGGTGCTCCGCTTTACAGAGCGCAATCTTTTGTTTGGAAAGATCTAGGGGAATATTAGGGTTTTTGATTTCCCTTAATTAGAATTTAATTCTATTAGTTCAGCAGGTTTAAGAACCTGTCACGTGACCCCACTGATTGACCATTTAATTAAAATTTAATTCCATTAGTTCTGAGAGCTTAGGAACCCATCACGTGTTGGCACGTGACCCCCGGGCACGTGATGCCCTATTTGGGGTTTTCTTTCCATTAACTCAGAGAGTTTTTAAGACCCCATCACGTGGTGGCACGTGACCCACGGATTAAGCTTTTAACCAGAATTTAATGCTGTTATTTTAAAGCATTTGGGAACTTATCACGTGTCAGCACGTGATCCTTGGTCACGTGTGGGCATGTGATGCCCTATTGGGGTTTTTTCTTGCTGTTTTAGTATACTTCAGTGGGCTTAAAGGCCTATCACTTGCGGGCACGTGACCCCATTTGATTAGAATTCAACTCTTATCATTTCAGACCCTTCAGGAAGCCATCACGTGTCAGCATGTGACCCCCGATCACGTGTGCGCACGTGATACCCCATTAGGGTTTTTTCCTTGTATTTTATGAGGGAACAAATGCCCCCACAGCGTTGTTCTCACGTGTTTGCACGTGAGTGCAACGCTGTAATCTTTGTGGCCGTTGGATTTGCCTAGGGAAGGGGGTAGATGAACCATTTCCCATCACATCCTATAAATGCATGGATCTCTTCAGAAATGCTTTCACTCCTTCATCTTCTCCCTTTCTTGTTCTTGCCTTGAGAATTTAATTCTCTTTCTCAGAGCTCAGTTCTCTGTTCCAAACATTTTCAGAGTTTAACTTTGTTAACAAAAGATTTCCTTTTTCAGGTAAGCATCTTGAACGGCTGAGGAACTTCTTGTAGAAATTTTCTTTTGGATTTTAAATCCACATCAAGGGTTTTTCCCTTTAACAAAAACCCATCTTTCCAAGTTCTTTAAAAATGTCCAATCTTTAAATAATAATAAACCCCTTTTGCTAGGGTTTCTCTGATCTTAGGGATCGATGATGATACTTGTCTTCCCTCTGGAATTTAATTCCATTCCAAAGAGCTTAGCTCTGAAAATTTTTCTGGGAATTCAATTCCTCTGTTCAAAAGGAATTTAATTCCTTTAAATAACTTAGTTCTTAAAAGAAGACTTCTTGGGATTTTTCATCCTGAGTTGTTCTTGCAAAGATCCTTCTCGATTTGCACAGAGTTCCTGTAATGGGTTTTCTCCTTGGGGGAATATGTAGAGTCATTTGAATTTATTGAGAATCTTTCTTTTGTTCTCATGATGATTGCTCATCCTCATTATTAGTGAGCCGCCATATTGATTTTATGGGGCCCACGTGTCTTGTAACCAATGGCCCCATAAAATAAGTCGTTTGTCGTTTTCTTCCACTGTCTTTTTTTACATATATATATTTATAAATATATATACAAGCGTGGGCTTCACTAACAGTTTCCTTTCCTTTGTTTCAGGAATAATGGCTTCTGTTCCGTACTTCCCTTTCATCCGCTCGGAGGCTGCCTTTCCTCAGTCACCGTCTGACGAAGAGGTGATGGCGATGATTAGAGCTCACGACCCGGACTGTGCCAATCTGCTGTTGTGGGGGACCTGGTACAGTCATATCATCCGCAGTCACCGAAGTTTTCTTTGCGAGGTGCCAACAGAACCTATCCGCCCATTCCTGCCGATGGACCGTCCGCGGACTGCTTTTGCTGTAGAGGTGGAAAATTGGACTCCTACCGGCCGGCTCGAACCGTCGACAACTGGGATACCAAATCAGCCTGTGCCGGCCATAGACATCTTGGGGCGTCGTATCTGCCAAGGTGAAGCCCAGCCTTGGGGACAAGTTTACAAGATAGGGCTTACACCTCGCCATCCCACGGGCTATCTTCTCTGGGCTCGTTACATCTTGTCCGCTCATCGTACGCGACTGCAGAGGGCCAGGCTTTACCAGGCGGTGTACGCGTCCCTCTTCCATTATCAATCTCCCCATGTATGGTGGGTCAAAGCTTTTCTAAATCAGTGGAATCTTCCCACCAACACTTTCCTGTTAGGGGACCGCGAAGTTTCGATCTCTTTGGAAGAGTTTCGCAAGATCTCGGACTTACCAATCAGGGGAGCGTCTTACGAAGAATTGTTGCCCTCTGACGAGTATGCTTTCGAGACTGTGCCCGCTACGCTCGACGGCTTGTTGACTGAAAACGCCGTCCGCCACACGTACCCGAGTCTAATCAAGACTCTGGGGATTTTTGAGAGGCTGTTAACGGAGTCAGAAGAGCAGAGCGTCACTTTTAAAAGCTTTATCACCTGCTTCCTTCGTGGAGACGTTCTATCAAAGGCGGCTCCGAAGTTCGCGAATATCAACGACCCTTCGGGTTTGGTTTAAATAGGCTACCGGCTAGAGAAGAGGATTTACCCCAGTTCTACATTCCAGTCTTGTCAGCTGTACCTTTCGAGTCGATCGCAGCTTCTGGAATGGATGAAGAAACTTTCTTCCTCGGATTTATCAGCGTTTGGCTTAGCTGGTTTGTCATTCTAACGCATCGTCGATTCATGAAAGCCTCGGTCATTTACACTGCTCATCGCATCGCCGAAGGGACGCGACTAGACGTGGACATTGCAGGGCTGTCGCATCTGTACCATGGGCTAAGCACTGCAGCCAATACCTCAACCCCAGGCGTGAACGCAGTGAGTTTCTCCCTTCATTACTTTACGTCATGTATTGAGATGCACGTGCTAGGGGCATTTGCTGCGCACCAGAGACCCAGCTGTTATGATGCTTACACATTTCTGCGGCTCATGAAGTTGGTGGACGCTTCTGCTCCTGACCCGACTCAATTAGGGGATCTTCGTGTGCTGCTCAATCCGTATGCCAACGAAGGCGGAATGGTATTTAATGACCGAATCCTCTCTGCTCCCTCAGGACCTGTTCAACGGTTGTTTGATTTATCGAAAGAGGGAGCACCCTCCTTGAAGCCCAAGGAAGCCATGCACTTGTATTCGATTAGACCCGGTTATCTGGTGTTCCGTCGAAACAATGCGGCTCTTTTCATGCGGTACAATCCACACCGCTTTGCCCAGCAACTGGGATATGACCAGGGTGTCCCCTTCGAGGCATTCACAGTGGAGCCCAGCCCTTCTTTGAAAACTGTTCGTGACGCCACTCATCATTTCATGAGGCTGAACACCGGTTCTCATTTCATGATCCTCGAGGCCGACTACATTCCGAGGTGTGTGGGGGATTTCATGGGTTGGTATCGCCACCGGGTTAGTCCAATCATTGCTGAGGAGAGGAGGATACTCTTTGGGCTAAAATCTCCCACCCTGCTCCAGGCTACAGGAGTCCCGCCACGACCGCGAACAATGGTTCGCCTTCCATTGAGGGATACTAGTACCATACTTATTCCTGAGGCGGCGAATGTGGACTTGACCCCGACAGTTAGGATGCTGATGCGCACTAGAGCTCAGGCAAGGGTCTCTGATAAGGCGCCAGCAGCAGTTTCCTCAGCTGCGGCGTCAGCAAAGGCAGTGTCATCATCGGTAGCACCGCCCAGAGAGGATACTAAAGGCGAAGTGGGTCAACGTCGCACCAAAGCACCGAGGGGAAGAATCGATCGTCTTCTGGTGTTAGTTCTGGGTCAAAGAGGCGAAGGAAGACGGTCACCAATCTGCTCGATTTTTTAGTGGAATCAGAGCCTATCTTTCAAGATGAACCACTAGCTATGCAAGAGCCGGATGGTGGTCTTCTTTTTCCGGGTTCATCTGCCGAGAAAGCCGCACAATTGGCTGAGGTTATAAGACGCTCCCAGGATGAAACTGAGAATATAAGGGTCCCGAAGAGGCCTTATTCTGCCGTCATCTTCTACGAAGATCCTCCATCGATACGGTGGATATTTATAGGCCCTTTGGAAGAGGGAGGCGAGATAGCCCTTAAGCAGCCTATCTCGGCTGATGCCGAAGATGCGCTGTCGTTGTGGACTGGCGGCCATGAGTCTACCCTCGAACCCCGGCGAGCATACCTCCCCAGGAAGGAACGTCGGCTTGAAAAAGCCATACTAGAAGCTCCTTTGCGCATTGGTATATTTATATATCTTTTTGTAGTATTTTGCACTGCTTTATATATATATATATATATATCCTTATCTTCGTGAAAACTTTGCAGGGACTTCGGCAATGGCAAAGGACCTGAGTTCGAGTCGCGCCTTGACTATGGACTCTGTAAATATCCCCGATGAGACACTAGTAAGTGTGGAGGGAGTCGATACAGCTCTTCTTCCTGCCACGAAGCTCCCATTGGTGATTTCCGTTCCCCGGTGCTTGCTCTCCCGGAAGAGACATCTTCATTGGCCGCGGGTTCAATGGATCTTTCTGGGGACGGCTCGGAGACTATGGGACAGGTAGTCGAGGCCACCGTCCTTTCATTGGAGACTGCAGCGGTGGCCACTGCTCCTCAATTGGAAGTTGTTATACCGGCCCATGTCCCCGATGATGTGCCTAGGGGCATGGAGGAGGTCGCCGAAGCTGCTATCCCTCCAGTCCAGAGTGGGAGGAGTATCGAAAGTAGCCTTCTATATTTTATTTTAATAATCTCTCCATCATCTGAACCTTTCTGTCTTTTCAGAGCTACGAGGATTGGCGGCGTCCATCGCGGACCTGTCCCCCAGGAAGTCTTTTCAGCGTCTGCTAGAGATGGCTGCTCCGAAGGCAATATCCTCTCAACGCATTGTCCTATCTTTCGGGCAAGGTTAGTGTTGTTCGCTTTCTTCACAGCATTATCATTATTTTGTATAACGATACTGATGTCTTCTGCAGTTCTGGAAGCCGATGACGAAGTTGAGATTCTTGACGAGCCTGGGGACTTTTTGGACCCTTCTTTCATGACTGTGGGTAAGTAAAGTTTCGACGTTGTTCCATCTGCTCTTTGCTTGCAAGTTTCACTGATTGTTTATAAATCTTAACAGTTTTGCCAGTTCTTACCACGCTGGAATCTCGCATCGCCATGCCACCCGGCCCTTATGCTCTACGTGCCTCTGAACGGATGGCAAAGCTAAGCCTTCACTTTTTGTCAGCTCTGATTGAAGACCTTCGTGCTGGTAGTTTGATCACAGCCGAAGAATTTGCCGCCGAAGCCAACAGTTCTCTCCCCTTTCTTGCTGCTTACCACAGCGAAACATTGGTGCAAGTCTGGGTTGAGTTTTGTCGTCGGGTGGAGGCTTGTTTGCATAGTCTTGAATGTACGTGCCTTCCTTCGGAGGTTGTGGCTGCAAAGGCGAGCTTGCGGGGGCTAATCGAATGGTGCGCCGCAAATATGCTGTCATGCGAGAAGAGACTCAGCCGAAAATTTTCAGAGAGGAAGCTGGCTTCAACTGCGCTGGGGGAATTTCAAGCTAATCTTATGGCCAAGACCACTCGGGCGTATGAACTTTGGCGGGTGCTTCAAGAAGCTATCAGGGAGGTGGTAGCCATTGATAAAGCCGTCATTTTTACTTGTGAAATGGTCGAAGCTCATAAAGTTACCGAAAAGGAGCTTGAAAGTCGGCTTGCCTCATACCAGGCCCAACAGTCTCAAGCGGAGGCCCGTCTCTTAGCGATAATGAATCATGAAGCCGAGGCCCAGCGGAAAAAGGATGAACTGACAAACTTATTAAATCGTCCGCCGGCTTGAAGAATTGTATATTTTTTTTATTTTTTTTTCTTTTGTACATACTCCTGAATGAGAGTATTTTTTTGATTCTTTCATAAATTGTACTTTGTATTCATTTTGATTCATGAATAAAAGACATATTTTGCTTCATGGTGGTGTGTCCCTTTTAGTAAATGCATTTTGTGGATAATCTATTTTGATCTCCTTGTAGGACAGCGATGGCTTAGGAGTCAGGTTCAGATCTGCCTCCTAAGGCCTTCCAACTTTATGAGCCGTGAGGGTCTCATAAAGGTATTTCTCCTTATGTCACGCCCCGCTTCCCGGTGTACGGCGAAGGGGACGCGACGAGATACATATATACTAAGAAGTACATACGCTAAGCATATCTAAGCAATATAAAATAAATACACAAGAGAAAAGAAATTATAAAAAAACAGCAACTTTTATTTATTAACATTGTTTTGTACAATACATGAAAAAGAAATACAACTGAAATAAAAAGATGCCTAAACAGTGGCATAACAGGAAATGAAAAGTACAGAAAGGAAAAGTGTACAATGAAACTAAAATGCAGGGTCTTCGGCAAACTGCTCCAAGTCTTCTTGAGATGGCTCGATCTCTGCCGGGTCCAAATCACCTGACGACATTTAAAGAAGAAAGAAATAGAATGTCGTCAGCGAACAGGTCGCTCGGTAAGTCTCAAAGGTAAGAGAAAAGTAGAATAGACAGAATAAGAAGATATCTTTTAAAGTTGTATACTATTGTTGTAATGTTGTGTTAACGCTGTTGTTTGTAGCTTGGTACAGAAGGATGCCAGTGTATACGAGGGGGGTCTCTATATGCTAGAGACCAGGGCAAACAGAATGTACAAGAAACCGTTAAGCCACGGTACAACAGCAACGGAATATAGGTTAGGTGTCTTAATCTGACCACTTCGTGCCACCTTTAACACCTTCCGTACCAATCTACCCCTTAAACCCCGCGATGTCTTGTTTGTATTATTGTCTTGTTAATTGTATTGATTGTAAGCTTGATTGACTGACCGAAACCATGATATCAGTAAATGGTTGTAACCGTAGAATCATGTAAATGGAATACTGAGAATCATGTGAAAGGAATATATATATATATATATATATATATATATATATATATATATCTATGGTTCGGTTCAGTCAAGTTGTATAGATTGATAATTGAATTCATGGTTTCAGGTGTTCATATTGGATTGGAATATTGTAGATTAAAGATTGACTTGAATCATATTCAAGTCAGATTAATCAGACTCAAACCCGAGTCAGACAATCAGGAATGTAAATCTAAGTCTTATAATTGCGAGGGTCCTTAGGGTAATTTATAAAACTTGAGGGGGTTTATGTAAAAATACTTTTATACGCTTTTCCAAAATACACCTCAAGTATTTGTTACTCGTCTTTAGGGTTGTAATGAGGGTGGATTTTATATTGTGACATTTCTAATGAAAATATCCTAGTTTTTATAAATAAAGGTATTTATCTATAATATTGATTTATTTGAAGTTCATGGTATTTTAGTGTAAAATTTATTCTTGTGATTTTTAGAAAAAGATGGAATATTTATATTATAATAAAATAGAATATTTAAATAATAAATATACATATATTTATACAAAAATAATTTTAATAAATATTTTATATTCAAAAAATCTCATTTTTTTAAAGATGTCGTATTTTAAAGCTTTCGAGACCGAATACTCCTTGCGGAGGTCTGAATCTCGCACTACTAAGCTCGAGGATGTGCGATAATCCGCACCATCCCGAACGGGTTCCCCAATAATAGGTTGTAGCGGCGCTTTGCAAAGATTTTAAAATACTAAATCCTTTAGAAAACGGTTTTATAAAGTAAAAGGTATTTATTTGTAAAAATGTAAATTTTCCGTATTTTAGAATCTAAGGTTTCCTAAGTCAACTAGCCTATTTCTAAATGGTCTAAACGACAAGTCATTAGATGCCTCAAATCGCCTCTTCACCGCCAATTGTGGCCAGGTAAGTACAAATGAGGAAAGGAGGGATCCGCTCACGAATCACCGTGAGACGGGCCTTTTAAAGTTACCTTTCTCACTTGCCTAGCCTAGACACCACAAACTCAGGTTTAGATAAATGATCGATGTCCACAACTTATCGTGTTTTCCTAATAAGAGGTATTTATTTAAAAGTGTATCAAAACTAAAACTTTTAGGAATGGTTTTATTAAGAATATGGTATTTAAATGAAAGTATTGTTTTATCGTATTCTAAGTTTTTGATGATATCGTTTTAGGTTGTATATGCGTGTGTGTGGAGGTAGGTTATTACCTCGTGTTCTACATTAAATTTATAGTAAGGTTAAGGGGGTTAAATGTGAAATCGAAATATTGTGGTATTTAAGTGAAAAATATGATAAATTGAAAGACTATCATTTCATGTGATGAAACTTGTTCAAATTATTTGTTAAATGTTTAATAGTCAACAATAAGATGTTTAAGTATGATTGAATTGGTGAGAAGTGAAATTTTATAGAAAACCGAATCGGAAATCGGATATGTTCCGATTCCGTCGGATTTTGTAATTTCGTATTTTAGAGAATAAGAATGAGAGATAGAATGGGATTTACGGGTTTCGATTAAGTAAGGGAGTGAGGGGGGGACTAAAGGGATTATCGAGGCGTTGCTTCGTCACCGGTTGTTCCTCAAAACGTCGCCGGAATTTCGTCGGAGCTTCGCCGCGAACTTGTTTTCAAAGTACACGACTCTTGGAAAATTTTTGAGAGCAGGATTTTCGAGTGAGAGGGTAGAGGGTAGGGGGTGTATTTATAGGGTAGGGTAGGTGAAGGGTTTTTAATAAAAAAATTGTAAAAATATAGAAAATTCATTAAAAATTGGAGTAATTAGGTGTTAATGGGCATTCTGGAACCTCTCCAATAAATTAGAGTGTGCAGGAGGTTAGATAAGGCGAAAAGGCACAACTTCACTGTTGGGGACTCGGCCGTCCGGCCGAGTCCGGCCGGCGGCGCCGGCCCGAGTCGGGGTGCCAGAGGGTGGGGAGTCTCCTGGGGTGCTCACTGGTACTTTCAGTTTTTTAAACTTTAGTTCAACTTTTGGGAGTTATGGTGTGTGGACTGTTGGGCTTCCAAAGGATTTGAAATAAAATAATATAAAAATAATATGGGGCAGGGGATTTGAACTCTGGTGGTTTGGTTCAGCAGTGTAAGGTGTTACCAATGAGCTATAAGCTGCTTCTTGTAATTATTGTGGGAAAATAAATACTTAAAGTGGTAACAGCAACATTAAATACCCCAAATATACTTCAAAATTTAAATCAATTTTATGTATACAAAAATTGGAGTTGTTACAATCTACCCTCCTTACAAAAATTCCGTCCTCGAAATTTACAACTTTTATTTGAGAACTAGTTTACAAAGAGGTGAGGGTATCTTACACGCATTTCATCTTCCCTTTCCCAAGTGGATTCTCCTAGAGTGTCTTTCCTCCACATTACCCGGACCAAGTTAACTTCCTTGTTCCGAAGTGTCTTTACTTTCCTGTCCAGGATCTCCACAGGCTGTTGCTCACAAGACAAGTCGGGCTGTATAGTGAGCTCGGAATGATCAAGAACATCGCTGGGGTCACTCACATACTTTCTGAGTTGGGATACATGGAACACGTTATGCACTCCTTCCAATGAGGGTGGAAGTGCTAAGCGGTATGCCACTTCACTGACTCGTTCGAGTATGTCGAACGGTCAAATGTATCTCGGACTCAATTTACCCCGTCTTCCAAATCGGATCACTTCGCGGTTCGGAGATATCTTCAAGAATACATGATCTCCTGGCTGGAACTCCAAGTGTCGTCTCTTCGCATCAGCCCAGTGTTTCTTTCGATCTTGGGCTATACGCATTCTTTCCCTAATAGTACGAACCACATCAACGGTCGCTACTATCATCTCTGGTCCAAGAAGTTCCCTATCTCCGATGTCGTCCCAACTTAATGGTGATCGACACTTCCTTCTATATAATGCTGCAAAAGGTGCCATTCCTATGCTTGCTTAGTAGCTGTTATTGTACGCGAACTCCACAAGATGCAGGTGATCTTCCCACGATCCTTTGAAGTCTAGCATACACGCTCTGAGCATATCCTCCAAGATCTGAATAGTTCGTTCCGACTGACCATCTGTTTGTGGATGATAAGCCGTGCTGAAGTTCAGACTTGTTCCCAAGCTTGCTTGCAGACTCTGCCAAAATTGCGATCGGAACCTGGTGTCACGATCGGAGACAATGCAGACCGGTACTCCATGAAGTCTCACAATTTCCTGTATAAGTTCATGGGTATCAGAGATAGTACATTATGAAGAGTTTAATTCTTAAATAGATTATTACCTCCATGTACTTCTTTGCTAGTGCCTCAGTTGATTGGCCAACTCGAAATGGGATAAAGTGAGCCGACTTTGTGAGTCGATCCACAATGACCCATATAGCATCGTTACCCTTTATGCTGCGAGAAAGAGCAGTCACAAAATCCATCGTGATGTGTTGCCACTTCCATTCTGGGATTGGTAACGGTTGAAGTAGTTCAGCTGTCCTGTGATGTTCAGCCTTTACTTGCTGACACACCAAGCATTTTGCGACGCTTCTGGCTACTTCACGCTTCATTCAATGCCACCAATAATTCTGACGTAGATCTTTATACATTTTGGTATCTCCAGGATGTACTGAGTAGGGAGAGCTATGAGCTTCTTTTATTAACTCTTCCCGAACAGGACCTTTTGGTACACACAATCTGCTACCGTATCTCAAAGATCTGTCTTCATGGATGATGAAGTCTGTTCTGAGTCCATTCTCCACTTGTTATCTGATCCTTTGCAACTTAGCATCACTTGCTTGAGCTGCTTTGATCTGATTGATGATGGTTGATTGAACATATAGATTCATCAAACTTGAAGTATTACCTGGCATGACTACTTCAATCTCCATCTGATGCAAGTCTTGTTGAAGCTTCCACTGAGCGGTGAGATTCATCGATAATGGTTGGCGACTAAGAGCATCAAGTACTACATTCACCTTCCCTGAGTGATATTGCAAGTTGATGTCAAAGTCCGCCATGAGTTCTAACCATCTTCTCTGCCGCATATTCAACTCCTTCTGAGTAAACACGTACTTCAGACTTTTATGATCTGTGTAGATGTTCACTCGTTCTCCAAGTAAATAATGGCTCCAAATCTTGAGAGCAAAGATGACGGCTGCCAACTCCAAGTCATGCGTCGGATAATTGCGCTCATGAGTCTTCAGTTGTTTTGAAGCATAAGCCACAACCTTACCGTGCTGATGTAGAACACATCATAATCCTTTACCGAATGCATCACAATGCACTTCGAATCCTTCAGATTGATCCGGTATTACGAGAATAGGTGCAGATGTCAACCTTGATTTGAGTTCTACGAAATCTTGTTCGCATGCTTCTGACCACACAAATTCCTCATCTTTACGTGTGAGTTTGGTCAGGGGTGTTGCTATCTTTGAAAATCCCTCAATGAACCTTCTGTAATATCCAGCTAAGCCCAAGAAACTCCGAATGTCCTTCACTGACTTTGGTGTAGGCCATTCGCTAACTGCTGAAACTTTGGCTGGATCCACAGAAATTCCTTCTCCTGATACGATGTGCCCAAGGAAACCAACTTGCTTTAGCCAAAACTCGCACTTGCTGTACTTGGCATAGAGCTTATGTTGTCGAAGAGTTTCCAGGACAATTCGTAGGTGCTCTTCATGCTCTTTCCTACTCTTAGAATATACCAGGATGTCGTCGATGAAGATGACAACAAACCTGTCTAAGTACTCCCGGAAAACTTGATTCATTAGGTTCATGAATATTGCTGGTGCATTGGTCACTCCAAATGCCATCACTAGAAATTCGTAATGTCCATAGCGAGTTCTGAAAGCTGTTTTGTGAATATCAGCTTTCTTGACCTTCACTTGATGATAACTTGAACGAAGATCCAATTTAGAGAAAACACATGATCCACTTAGCTGATAGAATAAATCATCGATGCGCAGGAGTGGATACTTGTTCTTTATAGTGACTTCGTTCAAGGCTCTATAATCGATGCACATTCTGTATGAACTTCTTTCTTCTTCACCAGTAGTACAGGTGCTCCCCAACTTGAAGTGTTGGGACGAATCCATCCTTTCGCCAATAATTCGTCCAACTGTGTTTGGACTTCCTTCAAACCTTTCGGACTTAGTCTATAAGGTGCTTTGATTACCGGTTGGGCTCCTGGTACTAAATCAATACTGAATTCAAGAGCTCGATCGGGAGGCAAACCTGATATATCCTCAGGAAATATATCGTCGAACTCTCGAACTACCTCTGGTCTTATTTCTTCTTCCGCTTGAGCTGCTGCAAATACTGCTTCTCTTGGCTTCGCTTTGTAGGTACTTGGCTCCAGGGTACGGTCTCCGCTTTTGAAATAGAAGACCGGATGGTCTGGAATCTCGAATACTGCCCTCCTTTGACGACAGTCGATGGTAGCATAAAAAGTTCCAAGCCAATCCATTCCTAGAACCACATCAAACTTCGGTATGTCCAGTACTTTGAAGTCAGCATAAAACTCTCTGCTGCAGACGTCGACTGGACACAAGCTGTATCCCATAGTTGCCTTTAGAACGCCATTTCCGGAACTGACATTCCAGCTGGATACAAACGGTGAGACTGGAATCGCATGGGTTCGGACAAACCGTTGCGACATAAAACAGTGGGATGCTCCAGTATCAAACAGTGCTAGTGCAGGGAGTGAGGCTACTAAGATTGTACCTAAGGTATGTGGGATATGTTTTAGGTATAGGGAAAGTGTGTAGGTAAACAAGACTAAAAGAAAAGTTTGAGAAGAAAAGTTTACCAGTGATGACTTGGCCAGTGGCCTCAGCTTCTTCCACGGACATCGTGAAAGCCTGGCGCTTTGGTACATTCCTCCTGGCCTGAGGAGCATTCCTCGGAACGTTCCTTTGAGCTTGATGGAACTGACGAGGAGGTGCAGCTTGTGGTCCTCTGGATGGTGCAGGTAGTGCAAGTCTTGGAGCAGGGGCTTGGATGGCTGGGCGCTGTGGGTAATTGTTTGCTGGCCTGGGTGCAGCAACTGGGTTTTGCCTTTGGGGACAAGACCCGATATCATGAGTAGCTGAGCCGCAGACTAAGCAAAGACGATTGGCTAGCCGGCAGTCTTTCATCATATGACCAGCTCTCTTGCAGTAGGTACAAAAGCCTGGGCTGGGATGATGGTTAGGTCCTCCGGGTCGCCTTGGCACAAAAGGTGGCACGAGGCTCCACCTGCCATCTGGTTGGCAGGGCGCTTGACTCCTGCAGACTGAGGTCTACCTCTTGCTTTTATCACTGCCTCATAACTGCGGGCAGCTTCCACGGCATCGTCACGAGTCAGAAATTTTCCTGTGGCCAGAGCAGCCTGAATTTCCGTGTCCAGACCTTGTTGAAAGCGATGAGCTCTGATCTCGTCCGTCGGTATCAAGTGTGCCGCGAATCTGTTTAAGGATTGTGTTAGCTGTGTAGTATGTGATATTTAAAAATTGAACTATTGCGACATATGTTACTGGCTTAGCATGGTGAATTCAGCGTCGTACTCATGTACTGATTTGTCCTTCATCGAACCTTGTTGTAGATGAATGAACTGCTGCTCCATGGCAAACCTGGCAGTCACAGGGAAGTATTTCGCGTCGAACTTCTCGTGAAAAGTCTTCCATTCAATAGGCTGTACAAGACGGCTTTCTTCCGCCTTCCACCAGTTGCGAGCATTGTCCGTGAGCTGTAGTTTCGCCATACGGACCCAAGCTATGTCTGGCACTTGAGCTGCTGCCAGATCATCTTCTATGCTTTGTGCCCATTCTTTAACTTCAAGTGGGCTTCCCTTTCTGGAGAACTGCTTGGGATGTAAATCCCTGAATTGCTTTACCCCAGGTGCGTCAGTCTCGGGACGGTTCAGGAGTTGTTGTTGTCTCTCAAGAAGGCTGCGGATCGCCTCAAGTAGCACTGTTTGCTCGGTAGGTGGCGCAGGAACAGCTGGTGTGAGGGGTAGTGCTGGAGGTGGAGGTGTGTTATTGACATTGGTGCTGGTGTTGTTCGGGGAATCCATAACCCTGAAGAAAAATTTGGGTTAGGACAGATTCAAGTACATGAAATGATAAGATTCAAGGAATATGAAATTGCAAGATTCAAGGAACATGAATTGTAAAAAATGTTTTAGTTGCTGGTTCTTGTGTTATATTGCTTAGGTTATTCACGCAGAACAGAACTGCATGATAGGGATTCATACAGCTCTGACCTGCATGGGCCACCAACAAAACCTGTCACGCCCCGCTTCCCGGTGTACGGCGAAGGGGACGAGACGAGGTCCGCTACGTATATACTCAGAAGTACATACGCTAAGCGTATCTAAGAAATATAAAATAAATACACAAGAGACAAGAAATTATAAAAAAAAAACAACTTTTATTTATTAATATTCTTTTGTACAATGCATGAAAAGGAAATACAACTGAAATAAAAAGATGCCTAAACAGTGGCATAACAGGAAAGGAAAAGTACAGAAAGGAAAAGTGTACAATGAAACTAAAGTGCAGGGTCTTCGGCAAACTGCTCCAAGTCTTCTTGAGATGGCTCGATCTCTGCCGGGTCCAAATCACCTGACGACATTCAAAGAAGAAAGAAATAGAATGCCGTCAGCGAACAGGTCGCTCGGTAAGTCCCAAAGGTAAGAGGAAAGTAGAATAGACAGAATAAGAAAATATCTTTTAAAGTTGTATACTGTTGTTGTAATGTTGTGTTAACGCTGTTGTTTGTAGCTTGGTACAGAAGGATGCCAGTGTATACGATGGGGGTCTCTATATGCTAGAGACCAGGGCAAACGGAATGTACAAGAAACCGTTAAGCCACGGTACAACAGCAACGGAATATAGGTTAAGTGTCTTAATCTGACCACCTCGTGCCACCTCTAACACCTTCCGTACCAATCTACCCCTTAAACCCCGCGATATCTTGTTTATATTGTTGTCTTGTTAATTGTATTGATTGTAAGCTTGATTGACTGGCCGAAACCATGATATCAGTAAACGGTTGTAACCGTAGAATTATGTAAATGGAATACTGAGAATCATGTAAAAGGAATATATATATATATATATATATATATATATATATATATATATATATATCCATGGTTCGGTTCGGTCAAGTTGTATACATTGATAATTGAATTCATGGTTTCAGGTGTTCATATTGGATTGGAATATTGTAGATTAAAAACTGACTTGAATCATATTCAAGTCAGATTAATCAGACTCAAATCCGAGTCAGACAATCAGGAATGTAAATCGAAGTCTTATAATTGTTAGGGTCCTTAGGGTAATTTATAAAACTTGAGGGGGTTTTATGTAAAAATACTTTTATACACTTTTCCAAAATACACCTCAAGTATTTGTTACTCGTCTTTAGGGTTGTAATGAGGGTGGATTTTATATTGTGACATTTTTAATGAAAATATCCTAGTTTTTATAAATAAAGGTATTTATCTATAATATTGATTTATTTGAAGTTCATGGTATTTTAGTGTAAAATTTATTCTTGTGATTTTTAGAAAAAGGTGGAATATTTATATTATAATAAAATAGATATTTAAATGATAAATATACATATATTTATACAAAAATAATTTTAATAAATATTTTATATTCCAAAAATCTCATTTTCTTAAGATGTCGTATTTTAAACCTTTCGAGACCGAATACTCCTTGTGGAAGTCTGAATCTCGCACTACTAAGCCCGAGGATGTGCGATAATCCGCACCATCCCGAACGGGTTCTCCAAAAATGAGTTGTAGCGGCGCTTTGCAAAGATTGTAAAATACTAAATCCTTTAGAAAACGGTTTTATAAAGTAAAAGGTATTTATTTATAAAAATGTCAATTTTCCGTATTTTAGATCTAAGGTTTCCTAAGTCAACTAGCCTATTTCTAAATGGTCTAAACGACAAGTCGTTAGATGCCTCAAATCGCCTCTTCATCGCCAATTGTGGCCAGGTAAGTACAAATGAGGAAAGGAGGGATCCGCTCACGAATCACCGTGAGACGGGCCTTTTAAAGTTACCTTTCTCACTTGCCTAGCCTAGACACCACAAAGTCGGGTTTAGATAAACGATCGATGTCCACAACTTATCATGTTTTCCTAATAAGAGGTATTTATTTAAAAGTGTATCAAAGCTAAAACTTTTAGGAATGGTTTTATTAAGAATATGGTATTTAAATGAAAGTATTGTTTTATCGTATTCTAAGTTTTTGATGATATCGTTTTAGGTTGTATATGCATGTGTGCGGAGGTAGGTCATTACCTCGTGTTCTACATTAAATTTATAGTAAGTTAAGGGGGTTAAATGTGAAATCGAAATATTATGGTATTTAAGTGAAAAATACGATAAATTGAAAGGCTATCATTTCATGTGATAAAACTTGTTCAAATTATTTGTTAAATGTTTAATAGTCAACAATAAGATGTTTAAGTATGATTGAATTGGTGAGAAGTGAAATTTTATAGAAAACCGAATCGGAAATCGGATTTGTTCCGATTCTGTCGGGTTTTGTAATTTCGTATTTTAGAGAACAAGAAAGAGGGATAGAATGAGACTTACGGGTTTCGATTAAGCAAGGGAGTGAGGGGGACTAAAGGGGTTGTCGAGGCGTTACTTCGTCACCAGTTGTTCCTCAAAACGTCGCCGGAATTTCCGCAGGAATTTCGTCGGAGCTTCGCCGTGAATCGCCGCGAACTTGTTTTCAAAGTACACGACTCTTGAAAAATTTTTGAGAGAGTGGGCTCAGCATTTTGGAGTGAGAGGGTAGAGGGTAGGGGGTGTATTTATAGGGTAGGCTAGGGGTAGGGTAGGTGGAGGGTTTTTAATAAAAAAATTGTAAAAATATAGAAAATTCATTAAAAATTGGAGTAATTAGGTGTTAATGAGCATTCTGGAACCGATCCAATAAATTAGAGTGTGCAGGGGGTTAGATAAGGCGAAAAGGCACAACTTCACTGTTGGGGACTCGGCCGTTCGGCCGAGTCCGGCCGGCGGCGCTGACCCGAGTCGGGGTGCCAGAGGGTGGGGAGTCTCCTGGGGTGCTCACTAGTACTTTTAGTTTTTTAAACTTTAGTTCAACTTTTGGGAGTTATGGTGTGTGGACTGTTGGGCTTCCAAAGGATTTGAAATAAAATAATATAAAAATAATGTGGGGCAGGGGATTTGAACTCTGGTGGCTTGGTTCAGCAGTACAAGGTGTTACCAATGAGCTACAAGCTGCTTCTTGTAATTATTGTGGGAAAATAAATACTTAAAGTGGTAACAGCAACATTAAATACCCCAAGTATACTTCAAAATTTAAATCAATTTTATGTATACAAAAATTGGAGTTGTTACACCTTACGAGTCGTGAAGATCTTGTAAGTGTAATTTCTCCTTAATAATCGTTAGGATTCCTAAGTGTGTTTTTTCTTGAGAGTTGTAAGAATCTCACAAGAGAGTTTTTCTTGTTTACGAGTCGAGAGGACTCGTAAGTGATTGTTTCCTTTCTTATCGGAGAGTGTGGCCCATAGAAAATCTACCTTGACCTCTTTGTGAGGCAACAATGGCTTGGGAGACAGGGTTAGGATCTGCCACCTAAGACTTTTCAAGTTTATGAGCCGCAAGGGTCTCATAAAAAAATTTCTCCCTACCGGTCGAGAGGATCCCGTAGGTGTATCTTCTCCTTATGAATCGTGAGGATTTCTAAGTGTGTTTTCTCTTGAGAGTCGTAAGGATCTCACAAGAGAATTTTCTCTTTACAAGTCGAGAGGACCCGTAAGTGATTGATGAGTTGACTTGCTTTCGAATCAAAGAATTGCTTTGACGGGGAAGTCGAGGGTTGACTTTATCCGCATTTCACGAAGTCGGGGGTTGACCTTATCCGCATTTCATGGGGTCGGAGGTTGACCTTATCCGCATTTCACGGGGTCAGTGGTTGACTTTATCCGCATTTCACGGAGTCAGGGGGTTGACTTTATCCGCATTTCACGGAGTCAGGAGTTGCTCTGGACGTTTCCCACGGGGTCATGATTGACATTAGCCGTGTTCTACGGGACCAGGAGGTGCTCTGGGCTTTTCCCACGGGGTCAGGATTGACATTAGCCGTGTTCCACGGGACCAGGATTTGCTCTGGGCGCTTCCCACGGGGTCAGGATTGACATTAGCCGTGTTCCACGGGACCAGGAGGTGCTCTGGGCGTTTCCCATGGGGTCAGGATTGACATTAGCCGTGTTCCACGGGATCAGGATTTGCTCTGGGCGCTTCCCACGGGATCAGGATTGATATTATCCGTGTTCCACGAGACCAGGAGGTGCTCTGGGCGTTTCCCACGGGGTCAGGATAGACATTAGCCGTGTTCCACGGGACCATGATTTTCTCTGGACGCTTTCCACGGGGTCAGTATTGACATTAGCCGTGTTCTACGGGACCAGGATTTGCTCTGGACGCTTCCCACAGGGTCAGGATTGACATTAGCCATGTTCTACGGGACCAGGATTTGCTCTGGGCGCTTCCCACAGGGTCAGGATTGACATTAGCCGTGTTCTACGGGACCAGGAGGGGCTGACTCTCGGTTGTCTGTGCATCGCCGAGTCATGGATCTGGGAACTTTGCCGCGGCTCCGATTTGCTGATGTTTCGTCTGTTGTAATGAGACGGATGTTGAGATGATCTCCAGGCTGTTCGTGAACCGTCGAGACTTGCTCTTTCGGATCGAGCCTGGGGGAAGGTATGGTTCCCTCTTTGTTTGTGCTCCTTGATTGTATACAGGGATCGATGTGATCTCACCTGTAGGGCAAAGTTTTTCATTTTATATATATTTTTTCTTTCCGCGATGCTCTATCATTTCAGCTTTTATATCTCGAAAGTCGCGATTGCCCAATCATTTCGGCTATTTTTCGCGGTGCCCAATCATTTCGGCTATTTGTTTTATTTACTCGCTACTTTTTATTGCGAGTTGCCCAACCATTTCGGCTATTTTGTATGCATACATTTTTACTTTCTGATTTTGTTGCAAGTTGCCCCATCATTTCGGCTATTTCATATGCATTTGTGGCTCGCCGACTTTTCGCTGCGAGTTTGGGATTTGATACCGATTTAGGCATCAGCATCGCTACAACTGGGATATTGCCAGGAGCGAATCATCATTTGCCTTTGTCAGTTCGAACAAAGATGGCTTAGTAAATAGGGTTAGGATCCTGTCGACTAAGACTTTTGACTTCATGAGCCGTAAGGGTCACATAAAAGTATTTCTCCCTACAAGTCGTGAGGATCTTGTAGGTGCGTTTTCTCCTTAATAATCGTGAGGACTCTTAAGCGTATAGTCTCTTATAAGTCGTAAGGATCTTACAAGAGTGCGTTCTCCTTATAAGTCGAGAGGACTTACAAGTGTCTTTCGCTATATGAGCATATCCCCAGTCTCTGGTGGGACTTTGTTAGGGAAATATTTATTCGTGCCCATGGATTGTATACAAGGGTCAATATTGAACCGCTTGTAGGGCAGCATTGGAGATTGTGATGGCTTAAGAACAGGTTCAGATCCCTGTAGCTTAAGGCTTTTGAATCCTATGAGCCGTGAGGGTGTCAAAGGGGAATTCTCCTTACGAGTCGTGAGGATCTGTAAGTGTGATTTCTCCTTAGGAATCGTGAGGATCCCTAAGTGTATTGCTCCCTTGTGAGTCGTAAGGATCTCACACAGGTATTTTCTCCTCAGAAGGTTGAGAGGACCTTGCAAGTGTCTTTTAACGAGATTGCGCTCATTCGGGTTTTCATAAAACTCGCCGGTAGTCCTGCTGTTTTTACTCACGAAGCGCTTTCGGGTTTTCATCCGTACCCATTTTGCTTATGGACATACCGTTTTTTTCCCTCTTTTTTTTATATATTTTTTTTGTCAGGCTTGGGATGCTGCGATCCGTAGTAGTTTATCGACGTCTCGGTCAATAGCCAGTTTTAGGACATAATGATCTATCGTTAGTTTAAGGACGTTTCGGTCTGTGGTTAGTTTTAGGACATTTCGGTCCGTCGTTAGTTTAAGGACGTTTCAGTCCGTTGTTAGTTTTTAGGACATTTCGGCCCGTCGTTAGTTTTAGGACATTTCGGTCCGTCGTTAGTTTAAGGACGTTTCGGTCCGTAGTTAGTTTAAGGACGTTTTGGTCCGTTTGCCGGTGATTGTAAAAGAATTCTTGTTTGTGTAAATCGAACAAAGCGAATGAGTTTCTTTGTGTCGGTAATTAGAATGTATAGAATCACAACCAAAAATTATTTGACCGCAATCAAACTACGGTGTCAATTGTAGTTCATGAATGAGTGCGGATCGTCCACAGGGATTGCACGATTCGTTTGTATTATGATATGCTTGAATTGAAAAGTTAAGCTAAGATAAACGAAAACATGATTCAAGAATTTTGATTTTCAAGTGTCACTATTCTATTCAAGAATCAAGAAAATGTTAAACAATCAAGAATCGGTGTATCGATGATATTTCCAATCAACAGTCAAGAATCTAAAAGAGGCTCGTAGGAATCGATAGGATCGACAGACGTGATGTAATCTAAAGATAACGTGTTCTTGTCCTTCGAAGGATTGATACTAGATCGATGATGATCGACGAGAGTTAGGGCTTTCTTGATGAAACTAGGGTTTCATCTTTTAACCCTTGTTGTTTCGTCGATATCATTCACACTCTAGCCTCTAGCAATTTTCAAGAAACGATCGTAACTTCCCAATTTCGAGCGATATCAATCAAGAAAGCATCGCAACAAAATGGGTCGTCGATTCTTGAACTTGCTAGGGTTTACAAAACTCGTAGGAATCAAGAATCGTTTTCAGATATATTACAACATCATTCTATTGATCGTCTCGACTCCTCGACGAGCGGAGTATTACTCAAACATCACAACAAGAATTATAACTAGAATTTTAGATTGATTCATGATGCAAGAATTTAAAGAAAACAAGATAAAAGAATATCACCTTTTATTTATATCAACACTTTGATTACAATCGCTCAAGAACTACAAGAGAAAGAATCTAAGTTGTTGAATTGGCGTCGCTCGGCTCCGTGAGTCGCGGATCGGCTTTGACCACTTGCTCCGTTGAAGATCGGCTCGGCTCATAAAAGGTTGCAAGGCTTCTTGCTTGATGGGTACTCGGGATCTTGGCTTTTTGATTGGAATTTAGGGTTTCACACAAGCCCTCTCACTAGACTTGTGGAGGAAGGAGATGAGAAGGAGATTGGCTAAAAAATGAACTAAAATGAATCACACCCTCTCTTGGATGTATGATATATGATCCTCCCTTTCCTTGAGTCTAGGGTCTTATTTATAGAACTCCCAAACCCTAGGTTTAGGTTTGAAATGGTAGTTCCCTCCAAAAGTTTGTTGAGTCTTCTAGAAGATAGTTTGTTAGGAGCTAGCTTAGGGTTTAAGCTAGGTTTAATTAGGCTTGGAAACCCTTGTTTGCTGATCTGGCAGAAACCCCTGGAGTCTTCTGGAAACTGAGATGTTTTTCTGGAGTGTGGGCCCTGAGTGAAGCATTTTGGACTAAATTTTAGGAGCTGATTCCCTGGGCCCACCGCGGATCCGCGGCACAAGCAAGCCATTGCCGCGGATCCGCGGCTCTTTGATGAGCTTGGACTTTGGGTCTTCTGGTGTGGCCTCGTACTGTATTTTAGGGCTTCTTCTGATATATTGATTTGTGATTGCTCCTTTGGATTGATACCAGATTTGAAGTTAGTGAGTTGATGTAACTTTTGAGCGGTGTAACGTTGAGCGAGCTTCTCTTTTTCCTGTACAGACTTCGAAACATGGGTTGCGATATATAGAAAATATGCCATGTAATGTAATGCAGTCAATTTCCCTAGAAATGCCGGTTTTAAGGTCTAATACATGTAATCTGATAATCTGTGATAGATTTGCTAATATGTGAAATACGGATACCGAATACTTCTATATGAATGCAAATGATGAGGAAATTGCCGGCTCAAATATGCAATATTTTCGACTAATCAAATTCCCCCAAACTTAATTTCGATCGTCTCGAGCGAATGTTTTATTAAAAAGAGAAGGAGAAAATAAAGAAAGAGAAAAACTAACTAGCACACTTTCGTAGGCAACACGATTGCACTGAGCACGTGAAACAAGCCTTAAACCTCTAGGTGTCCCTAGTAGGAGGAGTGTTGTCTCCTGAGGGTTTTCAGCGGATTGCACCCACAAAATCCAATAATAAAAGGAAGATCATGAATATTACATTTAAAGAAAAGAATTGTAAAAGAAAAGCCTTGAAAATTAGGGTTTCCAACTAAGCTAGCTTTTCGGTTGTCATGAGCCCTATCTTAATGGTCATGAAAAATGTTAGAAATCACGTCCTCCCTCAATAAAACATCGTCTTATTTTTCATTCCTATCTGTATTCCAAATATCGATCATATCACCCTGCGTGTGTGTAAAGACATCCCTACACCCGGAGAATTCAATTCAAGCTATCATACTCTTGCCCATCAGCCTCAGTACTTTTTAATTAATGAATATTTAGATAAGATTGCTCACACACTTTCATGCGACCGTTAATACTTCTTGAGGTACTAACCGACCGATTACTCCTGTGCTTGCTTACTTGGTGTATTTTCCTCGTCTTGCACCACCTTAGGCATAGCAGTGACTCCCAGACCAGTTGGCCTTAGGGCACTAGGTGAAGAAGCACCCTCGCTATATATTTTTTTATTGCCTTTGGTGATAACAAAACCAGTGTCCATTTTTCTCACCACTTTATATTTTTTTATTCACTTTTCTTTTTATTTCCTTCATACATTGGTTTTAAGACAAGAGCATTTCAAGGTATCCTCTACTATCCCAGGCTTCAAGACGTGTGTAAGTGCGAATAGCAGGGTAGCAACGTTCAAAATGTTTGGCTTCCAGAATAGAAAATATTTTTCAGACTTATTTTTATTCTCAGATTAGTGACGTCCTTCATCTTACTAACCCTTGGGACAACAGCTCATAACTACTGATTACTAGTTCGAATAAGAAAACTTCTAATTTTCTTAGTTTTCTTAAATTTTTCTAATCTCATGGATGTAACTTTTCACTATCTAAACTTTCATTATCTTATTTATATACAAAAAAGTGTAAATATTAAAATTATTTTTATACTTGAAAATTTTTAAATTTTTATGGGTTTTGAAAATTTTTCAATTTTTATAGATTTTTAAAGAAATGTTTTGTGCTTATGCAGATGATATGCAAATGATGCGAAAATAAGCACAAACCTCCCCCAAACTTGTTTTCAACAGTGTCCTCACTGTTGCCAAATGCTATACCTACAAAACTGTAAGCCTGGGGGGAATTATTAGTGGGGGCAAAATATATAAGTGAAGAACTTCCTCCAAACTTACTCTTTTCACTCACCTTTATTCAAAAAAATGATGCAATGATATACTGGACATAAAGGTGAGACGGAGGAATTTTAATCCAAATAAACTGGCTCTTGTAAGAACAAGTGCTCCTCCGTGGGGTCAGTGGAAAAATACGGCTTTAGTCTATGACCATTTACTTTAAAAAAGGTGCCGTTTTTAACATTTTCTACTTCTACTGCCCCGTGCGGGTATACAGACCGCACAACAAAAGGTCCCTTCCATCGAGATCGGAGCTTACCCGCGTGAAGGTGTAATCGTGAATCATAAAGAAGGACTTGTTGACCAAGTGAAAATGTTTTCCTCAAAATATTTTTATCGTGAAAAACCTTAGTCCTATTCTTTGTGATTACAGCGTTATCATAAGCTTCATCGCGGAGTTCGCTTAGCTCATTTATTTGCAGCTTCCGAAAGGTGCAAGCAAGGTTTAGATCAAAATTTATTTCTTTTATAGCCCACAATGCTTTATGCTCTATCTCGACAGGTAAATGACATGCTTTCCCGAACACTATCCTATATGGAGACATTCCTAGGTCGGTTTTATATGCAGTTCGGAATGCCCAAAGAGCATCCGTCAGTTTGGTCGACCAGTCTTTTCTATTTTTAGCAACAGTCTTTTCCAGGATAAGTTTGATTTGTCTGTTTGAGATTTCAGCCTGCCCGCTTGTTTGGGGATGATAGGGTGTAGAAAGTCGGTGGTTGATTGAGTATTTTCGCATCAGAGTCTCAAAAGATCTGTTGTAGAAATGTGTCCCATTATCGCTAATGATAGCGCGTGGGTGTCCAAATCGCGAAAAGATATTCTCTTTCAAGAACTTAATGACAACTTTCTTGTCATTAGTGCGACATGGAATGGCTTCTACCCACTTGGAGACATAATCAACCGCCAGCAAAATGTACAAATTCCCAAAGGAGTTGGGAAAAGGACCCATAAAATCAATGCCCCAAACATCAAATATTTCAACAACCAAGATGGGTTGCTGAGGCATTTCATTCCTCTGGGATATTCTACCCGTATACTGACATTGTGTACAGGTTTTGCAATACTCAAATGCGTCCTTGAATAAGGTCGGCCAATAAAATCCACATTGCAAAACCTTTTCCGCTGTCTTTCTAGGACCAAAGTGACCCCCACAAGCCTGATCATGACAAAATGAAAGAACACTCTTGAACTCTTCATTTGGGACACACCGGTGAATGATCTGATCAGGACAATATTTAAACAAATAGGGCTCGTCCCAGTAAAAGTGTTTTACTTGGGAAAGAAAACGATATTTGTCCTGTTTTGACCAATCGCTCGGTATTAGTCCCGTGGCATGATAGTTCACAATATCCCTGAACCATGGTTCAGCGGATATGCTCAAGAGTTGTTCGTCAGGAAACGAGTCATTGATCGGCAGGGTCACAGGGGAAGAAATGATGCGTGACAGATGGTCAGCTACTACGTTTTCACATCCTTTCTTATCTTTGATAACAAGATCGAATTCTTGTAACAGAAGGATCCAACGTATTAGTCGACCTTTTGCATCTTTCTTCGCCAGAAGATGTTTTAAAGCGGAATGGTCAGTATACACAACTATAGGAGAGCCAATTAAGTAAGGCCTGAATTTTTCTAATGCAAATACAACCGCTAAAAGTTCTTTTTCTGTGGTTGTATAATTGATTTGCGCATCATTCAGGGTCTTACTTGCATAGTAAATCACGTGTGGCATCTTTTCGATGTGCTGTCCTAAGACTGCACCTACTGCAAAATCAGATGCGTCACACATCAGCTCAAAGGGGTAGTCCCAGTTTGGTGATGATAAAACGGGGGCTGAAGTGAGTGAGTGTTTAAGTGAGTCGAAAGCTGTCTCGCAATCCGAGTCAAAATGGAAGGTCGTATCCTTAGCCAGGAGAAGAGTTAAAGGTCTAGCAATTTTGCTAAAGTCCTTAATGAATCTCCTATAAAAGCCCGCATGGCCAAGGAAAGATCGAATATCTTTGACGCTTTTGGGATGAGGTAGGTTTTGAATGACATCTATCTTAGCTCTGTCAACCTCAATGCCTTTCTGTGAAATGACATGTCCAAGTACTATTCCTTCTTGGACCATAAAATGGCATTTTTCCCAGTTCAAAGTCAAGTTCTTCTCTTTGCAACGAGTAAGAACAGCGTCAAGATTCGCAAGGCAATCAGAAAAAGAGTCTCCAAAAATCGAGAAATCTTCCATAAAGATCTCTAAAAAATTCTCTACCATATCAGAGAATATCCCCATCATACACCGCTGAAAGGTAGCGGGAGCATTGCATAGCCTAAAGGGCATGCGACTGTAAGCAAAGGTACCAAAAGGACAAGTAAAAGTGGTTTTATCTTGATCCTTTTTGGCGATGGGGACCTGATTGTAGCCTGAGTATCCGTCCATAAAACAATAATATTCTCGTCCTGCTAAGCGTTCCAGCATCTGATCAATGAATGGTAGAGGAAAGTGGTCTTTCCTCGTGGCAGCATTGAGTTTTCTATAATCAATACATATGTAGGGTGTTTTTCGTCACCCCATTGAGATGGGAATACGCGCGCGCTTGTCAGGCGTACTACAGATTCCCCCTGCCTAGGGTAGGCCGGAGTTTATTGATTGTGGGGATCCGAATCTCCGGCAGCCGCGGACTAAGCTGCCGTTAATTACCCCTCGCATTTGGAGCGAAGGAACCTCCGATTGACGGGTTAAACTGGTCGTGCGAACTCAATATGCGGTGCGTTGGTGTGTGTATATTTTTTTTTTTGTTTTGTTCCACTTGTAAAGAGAGATATATACATATATATATATTTTCTATATATAAAAACGAAAATAAATAAGTAAATAAATATTTGAAGAATTATTATTTTTTTAAATAAATTTTTAAATATTTTTTAATTTTAAAAATATTATTTTTATTTATTTAATATTTTTTTAAATAGAAAAAGGGGTTAAATAAAGAAAAGAAGAAAAGAAAATAATTATGTTTTTTTTAAATTTTTAAATATTATTTATAATTTATTTTTATTTATTTAATATTTATTTATTTTTATTTTAAATAAAAAAAGAAGGAAGAAAGAAGGAAAGAGAATTTATTTTATTTTATTTTATTTATTTATTTTTTTTAAAAAAAATGGGGATCATATGCTAACATGTGACCCCTCAAGTGAGGGGGTTTGCATGTGACCCGGTCACATGTTCAACATGTGACCCCTCATGTGAGGGGGTCACATGTTTAACATGTGACCCCTCATGTGAGGGGGTCACATGTTTTGCATGTGACCCGGTCACATGTTTACCATGTGACCCCTCATGTGAGGGGGTCACATGTTTAACATGTGACCCTTCATGTGAGGGGGGTCACATGTTAAACATGTGACCCGGTCACATGCAAAGCATGTGACCGCAAATTTTTTTTTTATTTTTTATTTTATTTATTTATTTTTTTTTATTTTTTTATTTTTAACGTGGAGTTCAACTCCAAAAGAATTTTATATGGCCATAAAAATTATAATGTGGAGTTAAACTCCCCCCCCCAAAAAAGGTATTTTTTTGTGGAGTTAAACTCCAAAAGAATTTCTGTAGTGGAGTTAAACTCCAAAAGAATTTTATTTGTGGAGTTGAACTCCAAAGGAACTTTATTTGTGGAGTTGAACTCCAAAAGATTTTTACTGTGGAGTTAAACTCCAAAAGAATTTTTGTAGTGGAGTTGAACTCCAAAATAATTTTATATGGCTATAAAAATTATAATGTGGAGTTAAACTCCCCCAAAAAAGTATTTTTTTTGGGGAAGTTAAACTCCAAAAGAATTTCTGCAGTGGAGTTGAACTCCAAAAGAATTTTATTTATGGAGTTGAACTCCAAAAGATTTTCTCTTTTCTCCTTTGAGAAGAAACTCAAAATGGATTCTCTTGAAACTCCAAGATCTAGATCTTGGATGATAAAAAAAAGAGACCCTTTTCTTCTCTTGATGGAGTTTTTGGAGATGGGTTTATGGTAAAACTTTATTTAGTTTTTAAAAAAGAGAGAGCTAAGCTCTTGATTTATTTAGAAAATAAAAAGGAAGAGGAAGAACTTGAAGAAGAGAGAGTGGAGGAACAAACCCTAGTTTTTGAGGGAATGAAAAAAGTCTTCTTCTATTCATCATCATGTTGCCTTATATAGGCTTACATATTTACATATAGCCCCTTGGGCTTTACAAAAATGGCATTTTAGCCATCCCATGGCTCATGTGCCATTTCATTTTTGCACATAAGCCATGGGCTTACAAAATATTGGCTTTGTGCCCATTTTGTTTACATTCATGCACAAAAATTACATAAAAATTATTTGTTACATGATTTCATTTTTGGCATGGAGAGGGTCGGCCGCTTCATGTTTCGGACTCGACCTGGGCATGGGCCCACTTGACCTGGGCTTGGGCCCACCTGGCTTGGGGTTGACCTTGACTTTGACTCGGTCAACCGGGGTGTAAATTTTTACCCCAACAAAGTGCCCCCCATCAATAAATGCACACCGCACATTTGAGTTGTGTGCATGAAATTGATGGATCTTGAAGCTGAATTTCGAGGTGGAACATCATTCCAGAGGCGAAGCATCATCCCGGGGAGCATGATTCCTGGGGATCGGAGCATCATTTCGATGAGCGGAGCATGATTCCAGGGTTCGGAGCATCATTCCGAAAGGCAGAGCATAATTCCAGATATCGGAGCATCTTTCCGAAGAGCGGAGCATAATTCCAGAGATCGGAGCATCTTTCCGAAGAGCGGAGCATAATTCCAAGGATCGGAGCATCATTCCGATGAGCGGAGCATCATTCCGATGAGCGGAGCATCATTCCAATTTGCGGAGCATAATTCCAAGGGATCGGAGCATCATTCCGATGGGCGGAGCGTAATTCCAGGGTTCGGAGCATCCATCCGAAGGGCGGAGCGTAATTCCAGGGATCGGAGCATCGTTCCGATGGGCGGAGCATGATTCCAGGGTTCGGAGCATCATTCCGAAAGGCAGAGCATAATTCCAGAGATCGGAGCATCTTTCCGAAGAGCGGAGCATAATTCCAGGATTCGGAGCATCATTCCGAAGAGCGGAGCATGATTCCAAGGATCGGAGCATCATTCCAATTTGCGGAGCATGATTCCAGGGTTCGGAGCATCTTTCCGAAGGGCGGAGCATGATTCCAGAGTTCGGAGCATCTTTCCGAAGAGCGGAGCGTAATTCCAGGGATCGGAGCATCGTTCCGATGGGCGGAGCATGATTCCAGGGTTCGGAGCATCATTCCGAAAGGCAGAGCATAATTCCAGATATCGGAGCATCTTTCCGAAGAGCGGAGCATAATTCCATGATTCGGAGCATCATTCCGAAGAGCGGAGCATGATTCCAAGGATCGGAGCATCATTCCAATTTGCGGAGCATGATTCCAGGGTTCGGAGCATCTTTCCGAAGGGCGGAGCATGATTCCAGAGTTCGGAGCATCTTTCCGAAGAGCGGAGCGTAATTCCAGGGATCGGAGCATCGTTCCGATGGGCGGAGCATGATTCCAGGGTTCGGAGCATCATTCCGATGAGCGGCAGACATTCTGACCGAAGCATGATTTCGATGCAGAGGTAGATTCCTAGGCGAAGTATAATTCCGACAAGGGAAGGCAAATACTCCGAGGCGAAGCATGATTTCGACATTGGGTACATTCTGAGACGGAGCATGATTCCGGCGCAGGGCTTGTTGGCTGACTTGATTCCGAGACGAAGCATAAATTCGACAGGGAAGGCAGGTACACCGAGGCGAAGCATCATTTCAACACGGGGTGAACATTCTGAGACGAAGCATGATTCCGACGTAGAGCTCGTTGGTTGATTTGATTCCGAGGCGGAGCATAATTCCGACGAGGAGGTCGTTACACCGAGGCGAAGCATCATTTCGACACGAGGTGCATTCTGAGACGAAGCATAATTCCGACGCAGAGCTTGCTGGTTGACTTGATTCCGAGGTGGAGCATAATTCGGGCAGGGAAGGTAGATATCCCGAGGCGAAGCATGATTTCGACACGGGGTAAATTCTGGGACGAAGCATGATTCCGACGTAGAGCTCGTTGGTTGATTTGATTTGGGTTGACATCAGCATCGCTACACTGGAATATGGTACCAGGAGCGAATCATCATTTGTCCTGAGAGGATTTTGGGGATTGGTTTTTTTTTGTTTGGCATCTGCATTGCTGCACTGGAATAATGCCAGGAGCAACTCATCATTTGCCCCGAGAGGATTTGGGAATTGTTGGCTTAGGAGACAGGTTTAGATCCCTGTCACCTAAGGCTTTTCCATTTTGTGAGCCGTAAGGGTCTCACAAAGTATTTTCTCCCTACGGGTCGTAAGGATCCCGTAGGTGTATTTTCTCCTAAGGAGTCGTGAGGACCCCCAAGTGTGTTGCTCCTTTGTGAGTCGTAAGGATCTCACGCGGGAATTTTCTCCTCACAAAGTCGAGAGGACTTTGCGAGTGCATTTCATTTATTTTTTTTTTCTTTTCTTTTTTTTTTACGAGTTTGCGTCCTTTCGGGTTTTCACAAACTCGCCGGCAGTCCTGCTGTTTTTACTCACGGAGCCCTTTCGGGTTTTCATCCGTGCCCGTTTTGCTTGTGGACATACCGTTCTTTTTTTTTTCTTTTCCTTTTTTTTTTGGAGAGATCGGGATTGTTTTACGCCCGTGGATTGTATACGGTTTTGCAGGATATATGATCCAGACCGTAGGGCCAGAAACATTTCAGGACTTTGTTGGCGTCTGCATCGCTGCACTGGAATATGGTACCAGGAGCGACTCATCATTCGCCGTTGGTATGAGATTTGGAATTTGGTTGGCGTCTGTATCGCTACACTGGAATATGGTACCAGGAGCGACTCATCATTCGCCGTTGGGGATTGGGATTTGGAATTTGGTTGGCGTCTGCATCGCTGCACTGGAATATGGTACCAGGAGCGACTCATCATTCGCCACTTGGGGATTGGGGAGCGATGGCTTAGGAGACAGGTTTGGATCCCTATCACCTAAGACTTTTCAATTTTATGGGCCGTGAGGGTCCCATAAAAGCATCTTCTCCCTACGAGTCGTAAGGATCCCGCAGGTGTATTTTCTCCTTAAGAGTCGTGAGGACTCCTAAGTGTGTTTTTCCTTGGTGAGTCGTAAGGATCTCACGAAGGTTTGTTCTCCTCATGCATCGTGAGGACACATGAGTGGGTCTTTCCAATGAAGCATAATTCCAAAGGCGGAGACCAGCCGCGTAACTGGTGGTTGCGGTGGGGCATGGGTATGCTGAGAATTATTTGAGCCCGTAGATTGTATACGGTAGTCAATTTGGGGACTGGCCGTAGGGCTGAAAGAATTTTGGGAAATTGGATTTTTGTTTGGCGTCTGCATTGCTGCACTGGAATAATGCCAGGAGCAACTCATCATCCGCCCTTGTTTTTTTTTTTGTTTTTTTTTGTTTTTTTTTATTTTACCGCGATTGCTCTATCATTTCAGCTTTTCTTATCGCGAAGGTCGCGATTGCCCTATCATTTCGGCTATTTATTCGCGGTTGCCCCATCATTTCGGCTTTATTTTCATTTTTATTTTTACTCGCTGATTTTTATTGCGAGTTGCCCCATCATTTCGGCTTTTCTTTATTTTTCTTTTATTTACACATTTTTTTTATTTACATTTTTTTTACATTCCCAGTTTAACGACTTAGAGGTCGATTGTTCCCAGTTTAATGACGTGGTGGTCGACTGTTTTCAGAGAAAGGCAGATGCCTGAGAGAATCGGTTTCACGAAGAACTTCGGTCTCCGTTTGTATGAAATTGGCGGTCGCATCTTGACTGTTTACTAACACGCCTTTGGACAGTTCTATCTCTCCTGCCTTGTATTGCTTTTCGACCCAATCTTTGAAGACGAAGCAGTCCTCAATGGCATGACCTATCACTCTGTGATAGGGGCAGTATTTGGGGTCGTCGGTCCTATTCGCTTCCTGCGGTCTTTTTGACTCTGGCAGTTGTAGACCGTTTTTCAGGGCGTCTTTGAATATTTTACGGATTTTGTCCCTTCTGAAGGAATAGACCTTATCCAGCTTCTCTTTCAGTGGAGATTCTCCCCCCTCTCCGAACATTGGCTTCCGAGGCTGGTTGGCGCTAGGCCCGCTCATCCCTTGCTTATTTCGGTTAGCCGAAGCATTGAAAGATTCAGAATCGTCGGGATCTCCGCCTTTACGATTATCGTCCTTTCGGTTTCTCCAGGACCTATTGTTATTTTGGGAATCCGAGGAGGACTCCTGCTTTGAGCGCTCCAGCATCTGAACTTTCCTGGTCAGCTCTTGGAATGTTTTGAGACCCGCGGTGCATAGAAACGGGGCCATCCAATTGTTGAGATTTCCGACGAGGAGACTGACAGATTGGTCTTGCTCTATCGGTGGTTCGCATTTGACGGAGAGATTGCACCATCGGGTTATAAAATCCGTGCTGCTTTCATTGTTCTTGGGCTTGGTCCTTACGAGCTCCGCAATGGTGATCTTATCGCTGACGCTCATGAACCTTTGTCGAAACAAAGATTCCATTTGGACGAAAGTAGTAACAGAGCCATCCGGTATGCTCGCGTACCAGTCGAAAGCAACATCGGTCAAGCTATTAACAAACTGGCGGAGGAGAAGCGCATCGTTGCCCCCAGTATTCCCGCATGAGGCTTTGAAGTGGGCGATGTGCTGATTCGCATTTCCCGTCCCATCGAATCTCCCGAATTTGGGGATGACATAGCCGCTAGGAAATTCTACTAGATCATACTGAGCAGGATATGGTCTCCCACTACTGCTAACATCTTTTTGCGCTTCGGCTTCGGCCACCAATGTTTTGACTTTGCTGGCAACCAAATCCATGATTTGATCTTGAGTTAGCGGGCTACTATCATCGGTAGCCAAGACATTTCCCGAGATAGGATGCAACTGATTTTCATGCGGTCCGCCCACTTTTGGATTTAGGGGAACGGGCGTCGGCTGTTTCGAGACACCGTTTCCTGGTTCATGAGAGTCCTGCGCTTGATTGGGCGGCTGAGAGGCAAGTCGGGCCGTGAGCTGCATCACGACATTCGTCAAGTCATCGATTTTGGAGTAGAGCTTGGCCATCTCCTTGTCTTTGCTTCTGAGCTGCTTTCGGAGCTCTTGAAGCAGCTCTTGCTCCGCGGTCCTAGGGCGGAAAGTCGGCTCTTCTTCTCTTTCTGAGCCCGACTCCTCATGGACCGAAAGGTCTTTCTGCCTATCATCCTCATCGAGAGGGTTTTCATCACCCAGCAGAGGCGGCTGTTCTTGGGAAGCGGCCACCACATTCAAGCCAGATTGGGTTTGAGATGTGGTAGCCCCGTCCTTGCTCTTGCTGCGCGTGCTTACCATGTAGACAGTGTGGACCACATACCCAGCCATTTTCTCATCTTCGGCGGGGTAATCCTGCTCTTCGAACCTCATGAGGTTCAGCCTGGCAGGAGCCCTAGCCCTTTTGTTGGCTCTATACCTGAGCCTTTTCTCCCTCAGCTTCTCGATTTTGAAGGCTTGGCGGGCATCCGCTACCCGGGAAGCCATTATGAGTTGATCAGAGGGGAGCTTAGAGAAGACATCCAATCGAGCAGTGGTCAAGGGCACCGCTGGAGCTTGCTCGGGACGCATTGTAGCTTTGTTGGTGTTGGTGGCCTTGCCCCCAGCTGGGGCCATGGAGAGTCGTTCGGAAACGGACTTGCGCTTGGGCTGAGGTGCCCTCGCGACCACCACATTTGGTCTCCTGCCTTTTGAGACTGGTTTGTCTGCCACCGGGGCTTGAGGAGCCGGGATGGTGCCAACAGGCATGAACATAATAGAGCCGAATGGTAGCAGCGGCTCCTCCCATTGTCGCCCGAGACTGGCCGGAAGGACCGTCCTGGAGTCTATCTTCATCGTGTAGGAGACAGGAGCTGAGTTCATCGTCGAAGACATCGTCGGAAGTTGATTGCTTGAAAATCTGCATGAAAGAGCATTATTTCAGTATAAATATAGACATGTATATAGGTTGAGTTCGCATGAACGCTTAACCCGAAATATGGAAGGAGAGATTCGTCCCACCGGGTGTGCCAGAATCTGTAGGGTATTTTTCGTCACCCCATTGAGATGGGAATACGCGCGCGCTTGTCAGGCGTACTACAGATTCCCCCTGCCTAGGGTAGGCCGGAGTTTATTGATTGTGGGGATCCGAATCTCCGGCAGCCGCGGACTAAGCTGCCGTTAATTACCCCTCGCATTTGGAGCGAAGGAACCTCCGATTGACGGGTTAAACTGGTCGTGCGAACTCAATATGCGGTGCGTTGGTGTGTGTATATTTTTTTTTTGTTTTGTTCCACTTGTAAAGAGAGATATATACATATATATATATTTTCTATATATAAAAACGAAAATAAATAAGTAAATAAATATTTGAAGAATTATTATTTTTTTAAATAAATTTTTAAATATTTTTTAATTTTAAAAATATTATTTTTATTTATTTAATATTTTTTTAAATAGAAAAAGGGGTTAAATAAAGAAAAGAAGAAAAGAAAATAATTATGTTTTTTTTAAATTTTTAAATATTATTTATAATTTATTTTTATTTATTTAATATTTATTTATTTTTATTTTAAATAAAAAAAGAAGGAAGAAAGAAGGAAAGAGAATTTATTTTATTTTATTTTATTTATTTATTTTTTTTAAAAAAAATGGGGATCATATGCTAACATGTGACCCCTCAAGTGAGGGGGTTTGCATGTGACCCGGTCACATGTTCAACATGTGACCCCTCATGTGAGGGGGTCACATGTTTAACATGTGACCCCTCATGTGAGGGGGTCACATGTTTTGCATGTGACCCGGTCACATGTTTACCATGTGACCCCTCATGTGAGGGGGTCACATGTTTAACATGTGACCCTTCATGTGAGGGGGGTCACATGTTAAACATGTGACCCGGTCACATGCAAAGCATGTGACCGCAAATTTTTTTTTTTATTTTTTTTTATTTATTTATTTTTTTTTATTTTTTTTATTTTTAACGTGGAGTTCAACTCCAAAAGAATTTTATATGGCCATAAAAATTATAATGTGGAGTTAAACCCCCCCCCCCCAAAAAAGGTATTTTTTTGTGGAGTTAAACTCCAAAAGAATTTCTGTAGTGGAGTTAAACTCCAAAAGAATTTTATTTGTGGAGTTGAACTCCAAAGGAACTTTATTTGTGGAGTTGAACTCCAAAAGATTTTTACTGTGGAGTTAAACTCCAAAAGAATTTTTGTAGTGGAGTTGAACTCCAAAATAATTTTATATGGCTATAAAAATTATAATGTGGAGTTAAACTCCCCCAAAAAAGTATTTTTTTTGGGGGAGTTAAACTCCAAAAGAATTTCTGCAGTGGAGTTGAACTCCAAAAGAATTTTATTTATGGAGTTGAACTCCAAAAGATTTTCTCTTTTCTCCTTTGAGAAGAAACTCAAAATAGATTCTCTTGAAACTCCAAGATCTAGATCTTGGATGATAAAAAAAAGAGACCCTTTTCTTCTCTTGATGGAGTTTTTGGAGATGGGTTTATGGTAAAACTTTATTTAGTTTTTAAAAAAGAGAGAGCTAAGCTCTTGATTTATTTAGAAAATAAAAAGGAAGAGGAAGAACTTGAAGAAGAGAGAGTGGAGGAACAAACCCTAGTTTTTGAGGGAATGAAAAAAGTCTTCTTCTATTCATCATCATGTTGCCTTATATAGGCTTACATATTTACATATAGCCCCTTGGGCTTTACAAAAATGGCATTTTAGCCATCTCATGGCTCATGTGCCATTTCATTTTTGCACATAAGCCATGGGCTTACAAAATATTGGCTTTGTGCCCATTTTGTTTACATTCATGCACAAAAATTACATAAAAATTATTTGTTACATGATTTCATTTTTGGCATGGAGAGGGTCGGCCGCTTCATGTTTCGGACTCGACCTGGGCATGGGCCCACTTGACCTGGGCTTGGGCCCACCTGGCTTGGGGTTGACCTTGACTTTGACTCGGTCAACCGGGGTGTAAATTTTTACCCCAACAACATACACGCCACCCAGTTTGGGCGCGTGTCTGAATCAACTCATTCGCCTCATTGGTTATAACTATGATGCCGGATTTCTTAGGAACGACATGTATAGGACTCACCCACTGGCTATCGGAGATGGGGTATATAATACCATTATCTAAGCATTTGACGATCTCTTTCATGACCGCCTCCTTCATGACGGGATTCAACCGTCTCTGTGGTTCTCGGGTCGGTCTGGCATCATCCATCACATGTATATGATGTTCAACTATCAAGGGACTAATCCCTTTGATGTCCGCCATACTCCAACCAAACGCCTCTTTGTTAGATCTCAATACCGATAAAAGGGCATTCTCTTGCTCTGATGCAAGAGAAGCGGATATGATAACCGGTAAAGACTCATTCTCATCTAGATATGCATATTTAAGGTGAGAAGGTAAAATTTTGAGATCTAACTCGGGTGGAGAAATGATAGAAGGAGGGATCATTGAGTGATTTTTGGATCTACAAAGAAGCTCAGAGCCTGTGAAAGATACAGACTCGGGTGGAGAAAAGTCAGAAGTGCAGGACTCAAGTGTAGAGAAAGTGTCCTCACTAAGATCATGTGTGAAATCAAACAGAGATGTGGTGATGTCATCGATATCAGTAAAGCAAGTTCCTCGGCTCCACAACTATCGGGAGCGATCTCATGGACAGAGCACACATTTAAAATATGAGCAGAGGGTTCTGATGGCTGACTTACAACTTTGTAGATATTTAGTTCAATGGTCATATTTCCAAATGATAAATTCATTGAACCGTTTCTACAGTTTATAACAGCGTTGGAAGTGGCAAGGAAAGGACGACCTAGAATCACCGGAATTTGGCCCCGGGGGTTTGCTACAGGATGTGTGTCGAGCACAATGAAGTCTACAGGGAAAACAAATTCCCCGACCTTTATCAACACATCCTCTAATTCACCCCTTGGTTTGGTGATAGATCGGTCTGCCATTTGGAGAGTGCAGTGAGCAGGTTTCAGCTCTCCAATCCCTAATTGCTCATAGACAGAATAAGGGAGCAGGTTAACACTTGCGCCAAGGTCTAAAAGAGCACGATTTATGTTTTTACCCCCAATCGAAATCGATATTGTAGGACATCCTGGGTCCTTTCTTTTCTTTGGAAGCTGGGGTATAAAAGCAGTGCTGATATTATTAGACATGAAGACCTTCTTCGGCACTTGAGTCTTCCTCTTCCTAGTGCACAAGTCCTTAAGAATTTTCGCATAAGCGGGGACTTGCTGAATAGCATCTAGGAGAGGGATATTGATGTTAACCTGTTTGAACATTTCTAAAATTTTCTCCATATGAGGACTCGTTCTATTAGCCCTTAACCGGTTCGGGTAAGGAGCTTTCGCAATAAGCGCAGGGTCCATCACAGGAGAAGGAAGAGGGGTAGACGTGGTCCCAAAAGAGGTGTGGGGACCGTCTGTGGAGAACTATAAGGGTTGGAAGAAGGTGTCGAGCCTAGTGGGAAATGGAGAATAGGCTCGCGAGAAAGTGGTGTGGTAGAAGAAGAAGGATCAGAAGGAGAAGTGTGTGTGTGTGGAAAGGTCTCAGCCGGGGTGTTGATATGATTTTCAGTATCATCAATACCTTCCCCAACATGATTGTTCAGCACTCTTCCCGATCTCAACGTTGTGACGGCATTTACATTGTAATGCCCAGGATTCTGTAGGGGTTGAGAGGGAAGTTTCCCTTTTTCTCTCGCACTCATTTCGGTTTTTACGCGTGCGATTTCAGCTTCCATCGATTTGATACTCTCAGCTTGGGACGCTGAGTTTTTTTTTATCTCACTGACGGAAGATCTAACCTCAGTCGAAACCTCTATGAAATTTGACAAAAGTGATTTCATGGTTTGAGTGAATTGAGAGAACTCGTCAGAACATGACTGCATAGGATTAGACTGTGCAGGAGTGTTGCCCTGGTTTTGGAAATTTTGTGAATGATAGGGGTGCTGAGTGAGTTGAAGGGGTTGCTGTTGTGGTGGAGGAAGAGCCTTTTGAAATTGATTCGTGTTTGGAACCGTGTTTTGAGATTGGTTTTGGTTCCAAGCGAAATTCGGGTGATTCCTCCAACCCTGATTGTACGTGGAAGAATATGGATCGTTTCGAGGTTTTTGAAATGCGGCATTAGAATGCTCGTGACCTTGAAACGCAGAGTTTAATGGACATTCTTCCGTTAAATGAGACGGATCAGAACAACACCCACAAACAGTTTTGGGAAGTGACACTGGGTTTAGGGAGGCTGCTGCAAATTTGTGTTCCATAGCGTCGAGCTTCTTTTGCATTGCTGCCATTTCAGCTCGAACACCTATGGACACATCTATTTGGTGTACGCCACCCCTATTCAATGGTTGGGTTCCACTCTCCCACTGTAGTGATTTTTCAGCGAACTCTTCTAAGTACTTCCAAGCTTCCCCATCATCTTTGCTCATAAAAGTACCTTGACACATATTTTCAAGGCTCTGTTTGGTGCTTGGGTTAATGCCCTCATAAATGATTCGGCACAATTCCCATCTCGGGATGCCGTGATGAGGACACTGAACCAATAGATCCTTGAAACGTTCAAAGCATTTTGAAAATGGTTCAGCAGGGAGCTGGGCAAATTGATTCAGTTCGCTACGGATTCGAGCTGTCTTTTGGATTGGGTAAAATTTCTTAAGGAATGCAGCGACGAATTCTTCCTAATTCGTAATAGAGTGTGCGGTAGTGTTATATAGCCACTTCTCGGCTATATCGCACAAAGTAAATGGAAGAAGTCGTAGACGCATCGCATCCACTGAAAGTTGTGACGTACCCATCATTGCGCATACGTTTTCAAATTTGGTAATGAAAATGTAAGCGTCCTCAGTCTCGAGTCCGTGGAATTTGGGTAAAAGATTGATATACTGGGGCTTAATCTCAAAGTTATCCCCATTGGCTGATGGTGTGGATAAGCAGGTCGAAAGAGGACCTCGAATAGGGTAGCACCTCTCCTGGAGAGAGATGTGGGGTGGATTCTGCGCACCAACGGACGGCGGCAGATTAGGGTTAAAGAAGTTTGATGGATTCGGATCCATCGGTGTGGGTGTGATAGTGGGTAAAGGAAAGGTAAATGGAGAAATATCGACTTCGGAGTCGATAAAGGGTACGCGGACTAAACGGGCACTAGAATCCCGTGTCCAGCCTATCTTGTACTAAAAAGGGTTAGTACAAGTGGCAGCGTTGACTTATAATTAGGGGTAATGAATGTGGTGTTTGCTTTTGAAAAAGGGACGGATTTTTGAAAAAATGATGCGACAAAACAAATGCAGCACACAACCCTAGAATCTAGTAGTCACCTAGGTCCGGCTCTAGACCGCTCCTAACTGCCAAAAGACAAGTCGCAGGATAGAATCCTCCACTGCCTCTTTGTCCCCCTGTGGCCGGATAAGTGCCAGGTAAGTGGGAAGGTACTCCACTACGTAAGTAGTGGGCCTAATTAAAAACCACTAGCCTTAGACACACTCGCCTTAGGCACCACAAGAAAACGCGGATAAGCAATGAATTACCTACGGCCTTCTCTTGTCCTAATTGAGCGCGACAGTCCTTAGAGTCTTCTCTAGATTTCTTTTAGTTAATGTGGGTCAATGCGGATGCAAGTTTTGCGATTTTCGGGGCCTAGGAAGGGTAATGAAATCCCCACCTAATTTGGATTTGGCCGTGCCCCTTAAATTCCGTATTTAGAATGCAAACAACCAAGAAATCAAAATCATGCACAAATTTAATTTTGCTTTTGCGGTGCTGCGATTATTTGCAAAGAATCCTGCAGCAAAGTGTTAGTTGGAGCTAAAAGAGGAGAGAGGAGAGAGTAAGAAGTTACCTGAAGCAATTTGGCAGAGAGAAGCCCCTACCCAGCCACGGAACCGCCGCACTTGGGCACTCCCACCGCGGAAACGCGGTCTGTTGATGAGATCACCCCACCAAATTTCTTCAGAGAGTCTCTGTAGACTCCCTCAGCTCTCTGGTATTTTCCAAAAATTTTCTTCAATTTCCAAACAGCTCCAGTTTTCCTTGCAATGAACAACAGCAAATCGTTTAGGGTTTGCACGAATTTTGATCTCAAAAACAACAATGGAATAATTCTTTCAATTCAAACTATAATATGAAACGAATTAGCGCGCGATCCCCGGCAACGGCGCCATTTTGATTGTAAAAGAATTCTTGTTTGTGTAAATCGAACAAAGCGAATGAGTTTCTTTGTGTCGGTAATTAGAATGTATAGAATCACAACCAAAAATTATTTGACCGCAATCAAACTACGGTGTCAATTGTAGTTCATGAATGAGTGCGGATCGTCCACAGGGATTGCACGATTCGTTTGTATTATGATATGCTTGAATTGAAAAGTTAAGCTAAGATAAACGAAAACATGATTCAAGAATTTTGATTTTCAAGTGTCACTATTCTATTCAAGAATCAAGAAAATGTTAAACAATCAAGAATCGGTGTATCGATGATATTTCCAATCAACAGTCAAGAATCTAAAAGAGGCTCGTAGGAATCGATAGGATCGACAGACGTGATGTAATCTAAAGATAACGTGTTCTTGTCCTTCGAAGGATTGATACTAGATCGATGATGATCGACGAGAGTTAGGGCTTTCTTGATGAAACTAGGGTTTCATCTTTTAACCCTTGTTGTTTCGTCGATATCATTCACACTCTAGCCTCTAGCAATTTTCAAGAAACGATCGTAACTTCCCAATTTCGAGCGATATCAATCAAGAAAGCATCGCAACAAAATGGGTCGTCGATTCTTGAACTTGCTAGGGTTTACAAAACTCGTAGGAATCAAGAATCGTTTTCAGATATATTACAACATCATTCTATTGATCGTCTCGACTCCTCGACGAGCGGAGTATTACTCAAACATCACAACAAGAATTATAACTAGAATTTTAGATTGATTCATGATGCAAGAATTTAAAGAAAACAAGATAAAAGAATATCACCTTTTATTTATATCAACACTTTGATTACAATCGCTCAAGAACTACAAGAGGAAGAATCTAAGTTGTTGAATTGGCGTCGCTCGGCTCCGTGAGTCGCGGATCGGCTTTGACCACTTGCTCCGTTGAAGATCGGCTCGGCTCATAAAAGGTTGCAAGGCTTCTTGCTTGATGGGTACTCGGGATCTTGGCTTTTTGATTGGAATTTAGGGTTTCACACAAGCCCTCTCACTAGACTTGTGGAGGAAGGAGATGAAGAAGGAGATTGGCTAAAAAATGAACTAAAATGAATCACACCCTCTCTTGGATGTATGATATATGATCCTCCCTTTCCTTGAGTCTAGGGTCTTATTTATAGAACTCCCAAACCCTAGGTTTAGGTTTGAAATGGTAGTTCCCTCCAAAAGTTTGTTGAGTCTTCTAGAAGATAGTTTGTTAGGAGCTAGCTTAGGGTTTAAGCTAGGTTTAATTAGGCTTGGAAACCCTTGTTTGCTGATCTGGCAGAAACCCCTGGAGTCTTCTGGAAACTGAGATGTTTTTCTGGAGTGTGGGCCCTGAGTGAAGCATTTTGGACTAAATTTTAGGAGCTGATTCCCTGGGCCCACCGCGGATCCGCGGCACAAGCAAGCCATTGCCGCGGATCCGCGGCTCTTTGATGAGCTTGGACTTTGGGTCTTCTGGTGTGGCCTCGTACTGTATTTTAGGGCTTCTTCTGATATATTGATTTGTGATTGCTCCTTTGGATTGATACCAGATTTGAAGTTAGTGAGTTGATGTAACTTTTGAGCGGTGTAACGTTGAGCGAGCTTCTCCTTTTCCTGTACAGACTTCGAAACATGGGTTGCGATATATAGAAAATATGCCATGTTATGTAATGCAGTCAATTTCCCTAGAAATGCCGGTTTTAAGGTCTAATACATATAATCTGATAATCTGTGATAGATTTGCTAATATGTGAAATACGGATACCGAACACTTCTATATGAATGCAAATGATGAGGAAATTGCCGGCTCAAATATGCAATATTTTCGACTAATCAGCCGGCTACTACTTATAGAGTTTGGGCTTAGGAAAATAGCGAGCGGACATAGGCGTCGTCATCTATCGTTGACCTAGGCCGTGATTCGTCAGGCGTAGTGTTTTTTCAGGAATCGACCGTTTATTGGCTGGAAAGGTCTTTCACCATGCATGTCCATGAGTAGATAGGCTCCACCCTGGTAAACTTTGTCTATGATGTACGGGCCTTCATAGTTCGGCTCGAATTTTCCCCGTTTAGCACGATTGGGGATCATAGGTCTCTTGACCACAAGCACGAGTTCGCCTTGGCGGAATGTTCTCGGCCTAGTCAGTCTCTCGTATGAGTGTGTCATCTTTGCTTTGTAAGCCTCCAGGTTTTGTTGCGCCATGAGCCGGGTTTTATCAAGGACGTCGAGCTCCTCAAGCCGAAGGTGAGCATTCTCTTCATCCGTTAGCTCGTAATGAACTGCCACTCGTAGAGAGGGTAACTCTATCTCGAAGGGGAGTACTGCTTCTGTGCTGAATACGAATGCATACGGTGTTGTGTTCGTGGCCGTTTTGAACGTAGTTCGATACGCCCAGAGAGCTTCATGCAGTCTCTCATGCCAGTCCTTCTTATTTCGAGACACCGTCTTTTTCACGATCTTCGTCAAGGTCTTGTTGAAAGCCTCAGCTAGACCGTTAGCTCGGGGATTATAGACCGAAGAGTATCACCAGTCTATGTTATACTGTTGTGCGAAGAGGCTGATCTTGTGGATTCTATAGGCTGGCCCGTTATCGGAGATAATCCGTCGCAGAGTGCCGAACCGATAAATGACGTGTGTCTTGAAGAAATGGAAGATGTTCTCCGTCTTTACTTCTCTTAGTGGTACTGCTTCTGCCCACTTGGAGAAATAATCAGTTGTTGCCAATATGAACCGATGTCCTCTGGATGATGCTGGTTCGATAGGCCTGATTATGTCAGTTCCCCACATTTCGAATGGCCAGCTAGCTACAGTCGGATGTAGCGGATTTGGATGCTGGTGGATAAAGTCCCCGTGAATCTGGCATGAATGGCACCGCTTCGCGTATTCGAGGTAGTCTTAGATCATCGTGGGCCAATAGTAGCCCATCCTTTTGATCTTTAGTTTCATTTTTGGCCCGGCTTGATGAGAACCGCAGAGTCCATCGTGAGTTTCTTGGATGACTCCCTTTGCTTCTTCCGGCCCCGGGCATCTTAGCCATAGAGAGTTGAACGATCTCTTGTACAGAGTATCATTGACGAAGGCGAAAGACAGAGCTCGTTTCATGAGCTGATGTCTTGAGGATGCATCTTCAGGCGTTCGACGGGATTTGAAGTAGTCTATAAAGACTTCTTTCTAATCCTTAACCTTTTCCTGGTCTTTTATTTGTAGGGTCGCTTGCTCGGTCGATCCTTTTTCTTCGGACGACTCTGGAGACATTTTTGCCGGTGTAAGAACCCGACGGCTTTGCACAACGATCCTCACTTCATCGAGGTTCTCGTCGGCCGGTTCTTTAGCGAGCTTGGATAATGCATCCGCTTTGCTATTTTCCGCACGCGGTATACTTTCCAGGGTGTAGGAAGGAATTTGAGTCAGCAGTTGCTACACTCTCTCGCCGTACTTCACCAACTCAGTCTTGCACGTTTGATAGTCGCCGTTTACTTGACTAATGATCAGTTGGGAGTCTCCGTATATGAAGAGGCTTTCTACTCCCATGTCGACAGCGATCTCAAGACCTGCTATCAAAGCTTCATATTTGGCTTCATTATTCGTCCTCGGCTCTGTTAAGGAGAAGGCAAAGTGCATTATCCATCCTTGTCGAGTCACGAAGATGAGGCCCACCCCAGATTTGATTATGGGGGTGGCTTGTTTGCGCTTCTTCATGGAAGATGCTCCATCGAAGTAGAGTTCCCACTGGGTATCATTCTCTCTTCTCTCCCCATAGATCGTGTCAAACGCGTGTTCGTCTGGCAATTCGCAGTTCAAGGCAGAGTCGGCAGGTATTGGATGCTCAGCGAGGAAGTCGGCGATGGCCTGGCCTTTCACTGCCTTGAGGGGACGATAAGTTATCGAGAACTCCATCAAGAGCAAGGCCCATTTAGCAAGACGTCCCGTTAATATGGCTTTTGACATCAAATATTTGAGGGGATCCACCTTTGATATGAGATGGACCTCATGTGCCAACGCATAGTGTCTGAGCTTCGTTATCGCGAAGATCAACGCCAAGCGGTGTTTTTCGATGGGGGAGTAGTTGCTTTCTGCCCCCAGGAAAACTCGACTCAAATAGTAGAGGGCTCTTTCCTTCCCTTGGTCGTTCTCTTGTGCCTACAGCACACCTAAGGAACCTTCGAGGGCTGTTGTGTACAGGACGAGAGGTTTTCCTTTAACGGGAGCGGCCAGTACTAGCGGATTCTGCAGGTATTGCTTGATTTCGTCCAGTGCACTTTGGCATTTGCGATCCCAGATGAACGGGGTTCCCTTCTTCATTAGGTGACTGTAAGGACGGCACTTGCCGGAGAGATTAGCTATAAATCGCCGGATATACGCGAGCTTTCCTTGGAGAGACCGCAGTTGATTCAAAGTTCATGGGGCTGGCATTTCCATAATTGCCCTGATCTTTGCCGGGTCTATCTCGATGCCCCGGTGCCGTATGATGAATCCTAGGAATTTACCCGAGGTCACTCCGAACGCACATTTGAGAGGGTTCATCTTCAAGTTGTATTTCCGAAGGCGCTGAAACACGGTCTTCAGATGCTCTAAATGTTCCTCGTATGATTTTCTTTTAACTACGAGGTTGTCAATATAGCATTAGACGATTTCATGTATGAGGTCATCGAAAATCTTCGTCATGGCCCTCTGATAGGTGGCACCAGCGTTCTTTAGACCGAAAGGCATCACCTTGTAGCAGAATATGCCCAAAGGGGTCCGGAAAGTGGTATACTTCTGGTCCTCGGGACGCATCTTTATCTGATTGTATCTTGATGAGCCGTCCATGAAGGAAAAAATTTCGTGAGTGGACATATTATCTATCATCGGCTCGGTGACCGGTACTGGAAAGTCGTCCTTCGGGCAAGCTTTGTTGAGATCCTGAAAGTCTACGCATATGCGCACCGTCCCATTTTTCTTCATCACTGGGACGATATTGGCGATCCAGTCAGGATACCGAACCTCTTGGATGAAGCCGGAGTCGATTAGCTTCTTAACCTCGGCGTTGATGCTCATCTCAAGCTCGAGCCGCATTCTTCTCGGTGCTTGTTTGATCGGCTTGACGTCCGGAGATATTGCCAATTTGTGGACGGCTATTTCTGGATCCAATCCGGGCATCTCGGAATAGTTCCATACGAAACAGTCTTTATACTGCATGAGCACGCCTTTGAGCGTAGCCACCTTTTCTTCAGACAACAGTTCACTGACGAACGTCGGCCGCGGGTCGTTTGCCGCTCCCAAGTCGATTTGTCTGAGGTCATCTGTAGTAGTATGTATCCCATCTTCCAGCTCTTTTAGCGCCGGTGGAAATTCTGAGATCAACTCATCTTTATTGTTTTAGAAGCACCAAGAAAGGTCATCCATATTCTCGGGTTCTTCTTCTGACATCGTTATCGCGTGACAGGTACGAGATCATTTTCAAGACTGATGTTGATCTGGTTCTACTCTCATCGCATAAGCGGCTTTTGATTCATGTTTCCGTGGCGGACTTACCCTCCAACTGTTGGATAGAGCGAATCTGCCGAGTTGATACTGGTCTTCAACCCAGTTCTTGAAGGTGAAGCAGTCTTCGAGAGGATGTCCTATTGCTCGGTGATAGGAGCAATAGTCTGGGTGAGAAACCTTGTCTGCTTGCTCGGGGTGCTTGGACTCAGGGAGTGTCATCATCTGATGTTTTATGATAAGATCGAATATCTTCTTTGTCTTGTCTTGGGGAAAAGAATATGCTCGACCCATCTTCTTTATAAGAGATGGATCCCGGCTGCTTGATTCTTGATCGCGTGGCTTCTTAGATCCGCTTTGCCGCTGTCGAACGTTTTTTCCATTCTTTGGTTTATTTTTGCCTCTGCGCCGGGTCTTTTGTATGACGGGCTGGCGACGAAGAGTATTGTCATTCTCCGTGGCCCGCTGAAGGAGGTGCTGCGTCCTGGCTTTCTCGTAAATGGCCATTTCACGGCTATGGTTGTCCCGGACCTTCTGACCCGCTTCCCTTATTAGCTTGTCCATCTGTTCTTCAAACAACGGACTTGGCATTTTCATGGCGAGATCTCGTTTTGGTTCAAGGTTAGCGTCTTTTAACAGAGCATCTCCTTCTTCATCAAAGTCATGTATAATGTAGCAGTCATGGAATCGTTCCCGTTTCTTGGATTGAACATATCCAAGCCCGATCGTTTTCATTCTCCCGTTGGGCAATTTTCGCTGAGTTCCGGGGACGCTCCAGATCCTGTTGTAGAACTGGGCTTGTCGCGTGGTTTGCTTAAGGGGTACGCCTTGGCGCCTCAACAGCCTCTTCAATCCTTCTGTGTAGTATCTGGGCAGTCGGATGGGCTGAAGTCTGTCAAGTGTCGAATCGGCACCATGCCAAATTTCCTTCTCCACTTTGGTTTCCGTGGATTGATAAAAAAGGATTGCCTTTTCATCTCTTTGCCTGGGAGGGATGTAGAATGTATGCAGTTCCTGCACACCATAGGTATCAAGTGTGTCGAGCTCTTTGTAATGCTCTTGCGGAACCATAACGATTTGCAAAATCTGATCATTGCCAGCGAAGGCTTGTATTGATGGCCGAACAGAAAATATGGAAATGACCTCATCTTTCGAGTCGCTGCCGAAGACCAGAATAGGGGTGGACGGTCCCGGCTTGTTGCATTAGGGCGGCCTTGAATAAACTATTTCTTCTTCCTCCTCAGTGTCACTCCCGAAGACTGGAATAGTGGTGATAGTTTTGTTCTTCGGTTTATGGCATCTTTCCGTGTCTTCAAAATCTGGTAAGATGTATTTTGCATTTTCGTACTTTCAGACTTCATTCACGGAGTGTTCCCTTGTTACAGTATACTCGAGACCATCCTTGAAATACTTCATACACTGATGCTGTATAGAAGGGATGATGTTGTACTCATGTAACCAAGGCCTGCCGAGCAAAGCATTGTAACATGTCTTAACGTCAATGACGTGAAATTTGATGTCCGTGACGATCAGCCTAAAGCGTAACGTCAGTATCATAAACCCGAGCGTCCCCGATGATTGGGAGTCAAACCCGGAGATGGTGATTTTATCACAGCGAGGTGCTGAACACTCATGCAGATTTCCTTCAACACTCTTACATTGAGAAGGTTGACGGAGGACCCATTGTCGACCAAGATTTTGCCTATCTTGATATCATGACAGTACCTGGAGACATAGAGGGGACGGTTATGCTCGCATGTCCCGAGGAGGAGATCTTCATCGCCGAAAGTGATATCGGCCATGTGCACTTCTTCCAGCTCGTCTTTCATCTTTTCTTCGGTGAGGAAAGCCTGGAACTGTTCGGGCTCTTGCAGTGCCTTGATCAAAGAATCTCCCGGCCCTTTGGATAGCAGAAGGGCGTCGAGAATGCTTAGCTGTGAGGGTATCTTCCTTAGGTGTGCCAGAACGTTTTAATCCACCTTACTTTTCTTTGGCGGATCCTTGGCTGTCAGCTCTTTGACGGCTTGGTCATCGAGGGTGATATCCTTAGAGACCTTTTTCTTTTCCCTTATCCTTTTTGTTCGACCCCTTGTTTATGGGTCCGAGATTCTTTTCAGGTAATGTGCGATTGCGCAGCTGAATGTTCTCGCAGCACTTCTGTTCTTCCTCTTTTCCTGAGGTGGATTCTTTAAAGAGAGGACCGAGAGCCATTTCTTCTTCAGAATTGCTCTCGAAGGTGAGAACTTGCGATCCCCTGCTATTAACCATGTGACAGTTGCCGGCAGCTCTTCCTCGTTCTTCTGTCGCATTTTTCTGCTGTCGACGAGTTTCACGCTTCATCCTCTTAAAGTGTTGCCTGTGAGCGACATACCCTTGCCGCCTATTTTTAAAGGCGTTGCACGCTTTAGTGGGGTGCGCAATCCTTTGATGATATAAACAGTAATTAGGATGCACATCCTCTTCATTAAGGCGTATACCGCCAGGAGAATTTTCTCTAAAGAGGGCAGCTTCATTCCCATCGATATGGCTTTAGCGAACCTTTTCTTCTTTTTAAGCCTACTTTTATTTGCGGCGGATGTGCTTTGATCTGGTGGGAGTGTTTTAACCCTTTCATCCAGTTTGCCGCTGAGGGGGCTGTTCAAGCTTCGCCTTTGTGGCATTCTCCACAGGTGGAGGAGATCTTTTCAGCACAGCAGTTGGAGAGTTTTTGCGTACCCTCCTAAGTAGTTCAAAGCTGTTCCCGGTTGGAACAGCAGCGTCAACATCCACCGTTGGAGTTGGCGGAGTCAGTCCAGAGGGTGAACTGCCCCCATCTTTCCTCACTCGACGCCAGTGGCGACGTCGAGCATGTCGATCGGCTGGGATCACCTCCGCTGTTGGATGAGCTTCTTCATGCCCCCTGCTTTGAAGAGATACTGTTATTGGTGCTAGCCTGTCAAAGACTGACACCCGTTGAGAGGGGGTAGTCAGTCTTGCGAAGGCCGACTTTCGAACAAGGGAAACAACCTTCATGACTTCACGTGGAGTAGGGGCTGAAACGGCCAGTCTCGGAAAGACCAACCCCTAAGCAAGAGAAGCCGCCTTGGTGACTTCAGGAGTAGGAATGGCTAACCTCTTAGGGATAACACCTTCAGGCATTGCGGACTTCTTCGTAGGCCCATCTGAGCTTTGGCCCAGTCTGCTGAAAACTGAGGCGCTTGATTTGGGCGGCCCATTAAGAGGGGTCACAGTAGTAGTAAGCCGATCAAAGACCGACTTTTTCTGAGCTTCTTGCAATGGTACAGGAGTGCTGAAGCTTGTTGACGGGATCATGGTCCCGAAGAATATCCCAGTGGTGGTTTGGGTCACTTTTTCCACCGGCATTGTGAAAAGGGAGGCCGCTTGGGGCCCGTAGGTCACTCCTCCAGATGAGGCGGAACGGGAGTTGCAGCTGGAGAAGTTAGAGGCCATTGATATTCTCTTTTCTGCATGGGAGAAAAACCAAATCTTAATACCTCGAACGCAAGGGCAACCATATCAAACCGCGATTCGTTCGCGAACACGACACACGAAGTGTAGAGTGGAAAGAGGAAAAGGTCCCACCGGGCGTGCCAGAATCTGTTCTTCGCCGAAAGACGGGACCGGGACGTTGGGACGTCAGGCCTGAATTTCGAGGTCAGATGCTATTTGGTGCCATCCGTCCACCTTTCTGAAGATGCCAAGTTGATTTATGACATCATATATCGAAGGCTTAAACGGATGCGGCCGATGTAGCAGACTTCGTCAGATTCCCCCTTGTTGAAGGGTTTTTGATTGTGGGGACGCTCTTCCCTGCAGGCGCAAGCCTCTGCAGTTAATTATGCTACTGTATCGCGGTAACCACTTTCTCCTTCTCCAGATGGTCACTTCGTGTCGTGGTTGTTTGTTTTGTTTTTGGTTGCCCGTGGATTGTATAGGGAGACTAATTAATGTTGTCGCCTGTAGGGCGTGGATTTGTCCACATCCGTATTTTCTTAGATTTGGGTTTGGGTTTGGGTTTAAGGATACGTTAGTCTCATTTGAGACTAAGATCAACTTAAACCTATGTTAAGAATATGTTAGTCTGATTTCAAACTAAGATCAACTTAACGGGATCGTTTAGATCCAACAAGAGAGCTTTTGGGCTCTATTGTTTAGTTTAAGGACATTGCGGTCCATAATTAGTTTAAGGACATTACGGTCCAAGGTTAAGGACATCATAGTCCATGGGCTTAAGGACCCCACAGTCCGAGGTTAAGGACATCATAGTCCATGGGTTTAAGGACCCCATAGTCTAAGGTTAAGGACATCATAGTCCATGGGTTTAAGGACCCCACAGTCCATAAAGTTTAAGGACATCATAGTCCATGAGTTTAAGGACCCCACGGTCCATAGCATGTTTGGTTATCGGGACCCGTCACCTCTCTGAAGACGTTGAAGGATTACAATGACAAATATCAAAGGAGTGAAGAGATGTACCCTTGAACCAATGTTGGTTGGGAGATATGAAGTCCAATTTAGGACTAAGATCAATTAATCAGATTATAAGCACATGGGCTCAATTGAATCTGAATTGAGCACTTATGGCCAACTTGGGATAAGTCCAATTAGGTTTAAAATGTTGGACATTTGTTTGAGCTGCTGAACATTTGTCTAAGTTCAGCCCCCTTTATTTAGCGATGCTAAGCATGGGTCTGGGTTTTGACCATATTTTTGTCTTTTATCGAGTGCTGAGCACTTAAATGTCACATGAGATGACCAACTTCGGAAGACAAAAGTGTATTTGAGGCTCAGTCAAAAGGGCAGTCTTGCTTCAGAAAGACTTAGCCAATTTGGGCTAAGACTTGTTTGAATATAGTGTTAAATACTAGCACATACTCGGCTATCACGTGCTCCCACGTGATGCGCATTTAAAATAGTGTTAAACACTAGGGACGAGGTGCTAAAAAAATAGTGTTAAACACTAAAAGTGAAGCGCTCACGTGGGATCAGTGAGGCGCCTGAGAATTGAGCTAAACTTTCTTTATTTTATTCTCAGAATATGTAGGTAAGTGTTAAACACTTAATTTCCATGATTATCACGTGCGGACACGTGATGATGCCCACAGTCTGTTTTGCTCTTCTTATTTTGAAGAGTTTGTTCAAGGGTCACGTGAGAGCACGTGAGGCGCCCAAAATATGTTCTGACTTGGCCTTGTTCTCTTTATTTTGAGGAATTTATCCAAGGGTCACGTGGGAGCCCGTGACCCTATCTCATTCATTCTATTCTGACCATTGAGAGGGAGGGTCACGTGTTGCCACGTGATCAGGTTGGGTACTGACTTCTTTTACGTGCGTCTAAGTTCCTTGTTTAAGAATTAAATTCTTTTATAGGGTTAAACCCTAATTTTATTTAGAGGAATCAAATTCCTATGTATTTGGAAGAATTAAATTCTTTTATACCCAATTCTCCCTCTAAATCTTGGATCTGCATGGCAAAATCTTCCCGATGAGAATTAAATTCTCAACTTATAGGGAGATCTGGTTCTGCAGATCTTCAACCAGAGGGAAGAACTAAGTTCTTGTATTAAGGATTAAAACCTATTTTTGTTGGAGGAATTAAATTCCTATGTGCTTTTTGGGAGACTAAAATTCTCTGAACTTAGGTCCTTCCTTAGGTTTTAGATCTGCATGACAGAATCTCTCTGATGAGAATTAAATTCTCAACTTATGGAGAGATCTGCTTCTGCAGATCTTCAGCCAAAGGAAGAACTAAGTTCTTATTCAGAAGAGTTAAACTTTTAGTTTGAGAATTAAATTCTCTTTTTGTTTTGTAGGATCTTATAGAATGATCCCTTTCCCTCTCTTACCTAGGGTTTCTTTTTTTTTCTGAAGAAATCTTCTTTTCTCTCTGGAGAATTAAATTCTTTTTTTTTTCTCTCTGTTGTTGTTGTATCTTTTTTCTTTTTTTTTCTTCTTGGATTCTATTTATAGGAGAAAGAAAAGAATCAGTTTGTTTAGTCAATCTTTCATTGAAAGATTTTGGTTGATTTTGTAACCAACATGATCTTTTAGATCACTCAATGAATTTTATTCACCATTGGATTTTTAATCAAAAAAATATTTTATCTGTTATTCCTGGCAAATTTCAGGAAAATCTTTCCTTGTAGAGAATCTTCCTATAAATTGGTGATTTTTAATCACCATTGGATTTTTAATCCAACGGTGCTCCGCATTACAGAGTACAATCTTTTTGTTTGGAAAGATCTAGGGGAATATTAAGGTTTTTGATTTTCCTTAATTAGAATTTAATTCTATTAGTTCAGCAGGTTTAAGAACCTGTCACGTGTTGGCACGTAACCCCACTGATTGAACATTTAATTAGAATTTAATTCTATTAGTTCTGAGAGCTTAGGAACCCATCACGTGTGGGCACGTGACCCCCGGTCACGTGACCCCCGGTCATGTGTGGGCACGTGATGCCCTATTTGGGGTTTTCTTTCCATTAACTCAAAGAGTTTTTAAGACCCCATCACGTGGTGGCACATGACCCACGGATTAAGCTTTTAACCATAATTTAATTCTGTTATTTTAAAGCATTCGGGAACTTATCACGTGTCAGCACGTGATGCCCCATTGGGTTTTTTTCTTGCTGTTTTAGTATATTTCAGTGGGCTTAAAGGCCTATCACGTGCGGGCACATGACCTCATTTGATTAGGATTCAATTCTTATCATTTCAAAGCCTTCAGGAAGACATCACGTGTCGGCACGTGACCCCCGATCACGTGTGCGCACGTGATGCCCTATTGGGGTTTTTCCTTGTATTTTATGAGGGAACAACGATGTACCTTATGCTATGTTTATAGTATTCTCATTGCATTATATATGTACCTATGCTAGTACACCGACACCATTATCGACGATGCGTATGTTACACTTACACAGATTGCCGGCTCACACACTTTCATCATCGATAATTACTGTCACTTACATAGTAGGATTGCTACATCATGCTATGATATATTGCTATGCTCACATCATTATACTACGTTGCATGATATACTTACTATGTTCACATCACCATAGCATGTCGCATGATATACTTGTTATGCTTACATTTCTGTTATATGTTTGCATACATCATGCTTTATCATTATACGCATTGAGATTTGCTGATTTCATAAGATTCTGGATTTGAGAACCGTGGTTAAATTTCAAAGGAAATTATGTATTGTTTTAAAAACCCGGTTTCTCTCGATATGATATTTCGAGACGTCCAACATGTGTTTTCTCGGTTCTTAGATTGGCATGTGAAACCCGATTCGAGGAGTGGGAGGCACCGTTTGCGGGTACATGGTGGACCCGGTATGGTTCCCCGGGGCGAGAGGTGATTTTCGTGGTGTAGATGATGAGCCTGGCAGAGGAAGTAGTACCTACCGGTGATAGCATTTGGACTCGGCGGTTATCCGGAGGATACCGACAGGAGTCGTGAGATGATACGGGCCGATCCGGACTGACGGAGTCCGAGGGCTGATCCGGACTGACGGAGCCCGAGATATGAGGATTTACCTCTCGATGCTGGACACGGGTTTCATGATGTTTCGAGTGTCGATGTTGGACACTCAAGTTCCATGATTTTGTTGTGTCATTGATGGGCACACGTTGATTTATATCCTCACATTTTCATGCATATACTTTCATGGTATTTACATGCATGATGTTGTTGGGTCATTAATGACACGTAGGATGTTATCCACATGCTGATAGGTATTGATTATATTGTTGGCACATATGCAGATACTGTCACCCTAGATATCATAGTATTACCTTTATGATATAGTTGACCTAGGAAATCATTGTTTTATTCGATTTCTACCTGCTGATGTTTTCTACTCACGAGTTGGTAACTCATCCCCGTTGTGCCACAGTTCTTGCAGGTTGACCGCATGGATCAGTAGCGGCATCGCTGGCACACAGCTTGCATTCGGGTGTTTGCTTTGGTAGGTGGTACATGTTGGATCGTGCCCCAATTGTATTATTATTCTTATTGTATCTAGTCAACTCCATCAATCAGAAACTAGTGTTTGTATATGTTGTAAGACTTAGCAAGACTTGTAGTTGGGAGACTTAGAGCAATGGGTTATATGTTCGCTTGGTGGGTTTGATGTCTTGATTTTCATTTTTCTTTGTGTTGATCTTCGCCGTTGGGCGTCGTATATATATATATGCTTGTGGCGGTTGTTTCCGCCGTTGGGCGTGATTTGCTCCCGTTTGGGGATGCTTTCTTTATATTTTATGTTGTACCCGTTTCGGGGTTAGTTTTTACAAAGGAGGTGCTGCCGAAATTTCAAAAAAAAAAGAGATTTAAGGACTTTTACTTAAGGTTTCCAAATGTTGTATCAATGTTTTCATTACTTACTTCTTTTGAAAGGTTTAGATTTCTGGGTTTTGGCTTACTTAAGTTACGTTACGCCTGTAGACGTTATGTGATCTAAATTCCGGTCACGAGCTAATATTTCGGGTCGTGACAGAAAGAGCCGAGATCCCTTCACATGGAGTGACCTCTTTGGCAAAAGTTTACGTGACTATAAACTACTCGGTTTTCTTCAAAACCATGATTTTCTACAAAACCGCTCATTTTATAAATGCGGAGCTTAAACCACTTCTTTTTCAAAACTAACCAGGTTCCTTCAACAATATCAAGTTCATTACGTTAAAGGGTTTTTCGCCAAAAATCCAGCTGTAGCCCTCCGTCATTTCTTACAAGTGTTACTTAGTATTCGTGCTGCGTGTTTTGACCAAGTCAAGACGCAGTGTTCGATAGCTGAGTGGTGCTTGTTTGTTGCGGGTGTTGCGATTATTTAGGACAGTCACATAACCATTTTGACCTAGTCAAATGTATATGCAGGTAGGTCTAAATTAATCTTGGATAATGACGGGTTAAACTTGACTAGCGGTTTATAATATGTTGACCTAGTCAAGGCCATAAATCGTTAGGGACAAAAACCACATCGGGAGTTTCAAATATACAGGAAACTTGCCGGGCATGCGCATACCTTCTGAAGTGTGGTGACATGAGTGGCTTCCATCAAATTATCATGCGATGATAGTTGGGTCTCGATTCCCAATGATGAGTAGGTGTTACTCCTCGGGTGATTTTCAGATGATCCCGACTAATTCTCCTTTTAGGGTTTGAAGGAGAATTCGAGGAAATAGCGGGAGCCATCTTGATTAGATAAAGTGATTAACCAATCTAATCTAGGTTAGAGTGCACGCTGAGTGTTTCTTTTCTCTCTCTCTTTGGCAGCGACCATGACCTGACCCTAAACTAAAACTCATGAATCAAGTTAACCGAACCTTCTTAAAACACTTTGGCTTTTGGATTGTCATAGTCGCATATATTCCTGCCGCTCATATTTTCCCTTTGCATTTTTTCAGAACACTCCGTATCACTACAAAGATCCATATTGCTTGGATATTTCATTGTATAGTTACATACGAAGTCACATAAACTTGTTTCTTTTCGAGGATGGATTCTGGTTCTGGAGAAATTGAATAGGATAATTCAGATGTCTTTTCTCTTTACCTTCTCTCAGGTTGTGAGGGCTCCTAGTGTTAGGAGAGTACACCTATTACGCTTATTGGATAGTCTTCTTCCAAACTATAAGCAGGTGCCGAAAGGTAGGGAAATGAAGAAAACCAATTAACCTAAGTAAGGTGTACAGAAGGTAATAAGTAAAGTCATATAAAGGGATTAGAGTAGGGGCAAAGGAAATTGCGACTGCTATCATTCATGGCGAAGCCGCGTATATCATTGTCACTCCTACTTCCCCTTTGCATTTCTCCAGGAAACTCCGTATCACTACGAAGATCCATATTGCTTGGATATGCCATCGAATAGTTACATACGAACTCGAAAGAATTTGTTTCAGTTCGAGAATGGTTTTCGGTTCTGGAGAAATTGAATAAGATTATTCGGTTGTCTTTTTCTTTACCTTCTCTCAGGTTGCGAGGGCTCCTGGCATTAGTAGAGTACACCCATTAAGCTTATTGGATAGTCTTTTTCCAAACCTTAGGCTGGTGCCGAAAGGTAGGGAAGGAAGAAAACCAATTAGCCTAAGTATGGTGTACAGAAGGTGAAAAGTAAAGACATATAAAGAGATTGGATTGAGGGCAAGAAAATATACGGTTACTCTCATGAATCTGAACAGTGGAAGAGGCATTACGAGGAATACCCGGCCACCCCTTTGAAACAGTTTCATGTTTCAGTTTTACTGTGCGATGTTAATTGAAAACTGTTTTCCCAATTAGATTTTGACTCCAGGGTATGTATTTACCAGACTTGATTCTCAAATCTGTATGGCGTTACAGATACTGAGCGGGAGTAAGATATTGGGAATTGGGTGATTAGATTCTCAATATATCAGAATTCTTTGTAATTGGTGATATTTGAGGAAATCACCTGGGTTTTGCCTAACCGTAAATATTTGGTTTTGAATATCCGTTGTTATGCACCAATTTCAAACTGATATATCTGTACGTTTATTTTATAAAGTGAGATATAACTTTTTGAAATTATGTCTATGGCATTTACCTAAATCAGTTAATGGTTAAGTAAGGTGCATTCAACAGCGGTGTAATTCTTCTTAGCCATAGCACAGTTTTCAACCTACGACGCACAGGATTTGAGTTATTAAACTCAGAGTACTTATACAAAATATTGTATGTTGTCCGATGTCCGTTAGGACAAAGGGGTTGGTACTTGTACTATATTCCATTTACTTATGACATCTCTGGTCTTAGATAAATATTTCGTTGAAATACAGGGTCCAAATTTTGAGACGTTATAGGTATAAGAATAAAGTAAAGAACCATATGTTGCAAGTGTCAGGATCCTTCAGAGTGATCGAAGGTGTAGATATTTATGCTAGGTATTCCGTTGTAAGTAATATATTTGAGAACTTGTTTCTCTCTCAGGTTACTCATCCAAGAGTACGCTCCTTGATGAGTAATGCTGCTTAGCCTTCTTCCATTTAGTTGATATGCACTGAAAACAGTTGCTTGTTTTTTTAATCTGGTTCCAATTAAATTAGTGCCTTTGTTTCTATATTGGATATAGAATGGATTCATATCTTAACAATGTTAAGGTATATGGAGTTGTCCGGCTTATACTTAACCAGAATCCGGATAAACTCTAGGCATGTTGTAGTAATGGCAGTTTATGGGTTTTCCCGGGCTTTGATGAAGGTTAACATTCTACCATTTGGAAGATCAATAGTTATATTGTTCTTGACTTGCCACATTTTTAGTAAAATAATTTTTTTTCAGAAAACATTAGTGGGAGTATGGTAGAACTGGAAGTGATTCCAGAACCACAAACGATTACTGAAAATTTAGTATAACCTAAAAATTCAATTGGATTCGACAATCCATTAGCCACTTCGCAGATTTGGTGGGTAACCTCGGCCACATGAGAGGTACTTCGGTTTCCTAAAAAACGGTGACATGGAGGTTTTTGATTACCCAAACTTTCCACTACTGTTGTTCTAGACTATGAGATCTGGCAGGAGGATGAGTATAACATCGTTCTAAATTAGTTTTAGAAGTGCACGTGTATATGACTCTGCCAGAGGGTTGTTGTAGTCAGTGGGAGCAGCGGAAGCATGGCGGGCAAGTAGCTTATGTCTATTTATAGACTAAACAAGTATAGCGGAGATAGATCGTCTAGTTTTGATGTGACAGTCGTAGAATTTGACTTCATCAGAACAACAGATGGACCTGATAAAAAGGTAGTAGGAAGTGATGCCCTGGTATTTGGATGACATGCTCTTGATAGGAAGTGATCTTTCTATACTACGATCGGTTATACTGTGGTTGTCACAAGGTGTTTCTCTACATATGATCTGGATAAAATATCAGGAATTTTAGTCACTGGATGTATGGTTTTAGATCTAGATTTGGGAAGTGTCCCAATTTGGGTACTTGACACTATTCTAAAAGTGTTTTAGAATGGACGACTCCTGGCGTGGTGGTGTACCCGCAGGTGATGGAGTCACCCTCTCTAAAGAGATGTCTTCTAGACTGATGAGGAGAGGGATTTGCATAATTGGCATATCACTTGCTTAGGCAATTGAGTTAATCAAGAAATGTCAAGTTCCATATCAGATATTGCTTTTGCACTGGCTGCAATAAGCATATATATATATATATATATATTAATCCAATCCTGGAGAAACGTTGGGAAGCGGTTATGAACATAAGTGGATGTTCTTGGTAAATGGTAACGGCAGCCTCCTTCAGGAGGCGGTTATCATTTTAAGCTTCCAAGATGACCTGGATGACAGAGTGACTGTCAGAGTTATAGTTTTCCCTCTTTTGAGGGGCAGTATGTTGGACAGGTGGCCCAAGCGGATACTGAGGAAGGTATGGCGCAGAATACTGATTAAATTCAATGGATGATACGGTCTAAGAAGTTTGTTGGATTTGGAGTTCATTTGTGAATTGGGACCCATCAGATATCCAGACAAATTCTATGACCGGTATCACTTATTTCGGGAGATAGTCTTTCTCCATGAAGTTGAGATATAGAGAGATAAATATAGAAACATTAGAGCGGATCCACTCACTGAGGCTATTTCTCGAAAACAATAGTTTCACAAACGGGCTTTGCGAGACTGATTAGTAGAGAAGTTGGGTGTTCGGTATCACACGGGCTGTGAGTATGTGACACCGCAATAATTAGCCTTAAGTGCAAGTGGGAGATTGTTGGCTATAGTTCCCTCAAGTCAATTATTGTAATCACAGGCATGCGATTGTGATGATTGAGGAATGACCTATACGGGTAGAATGGTCTTACTTAAGATGATAGTATGCTATCTGGTTTGTCTCTATCATCATGTACATGCATTATGTGGTATTACAGATCACTATTACATATTGATAGAGCCCATATGATTCTTGCTTGACTATGAGCATTATGATGGCGATCATATACGTGGGAGCTCAGTGGTCTATAAGCACATCTTTAAATGTCCCTAATAGAGCGAGTATCGAGACTGGGCATCGATACTCCGGAGTAGACTAGTGTATACTTTTCGAGATCTCGACAAGAGGCGGTGGCCGGTCTCACAAGCCATTGGTGTCAGTTAGTCACCTAAGATAGTATACATGTGCTCATTGGGTTATGAGTACACTAGACAGACTCGCCGAGAACATGCTAGATGGTATTATACCAATTGTCAGATAGCAGTTCTTAGGTGACATGAGTACAGGTTAGTCTGTCGGCCTGAGATCGTCATTTGTCTCGTGTGAGTTCCCACTGTGCTTTGATTGCTACCCTACTATAGCTTAAAGGAGTCATGCAAACACGTTTTAGTTGGGTACAGTCCCGAGCCACATGAAAGCAATGAGCGGATCGTCGGGGATTCGTCTCTCCCGGTATTGGGGGTTGATGTCGCCCGGTGCACGGGTGACCATCACTAGAAATACTTGGCCAAGGTAGACGAGAATTACTGATCTGGATCAGTAGTTTCTCAGTTGGTGATGAGCTTCATACCGACACGAAATATCGCGTTATTAGGGGTTTGACTTTATCCACCCCCTAGACTCGATATGTGATACTCTTAGACGAATAGACCGGACTGTATAGAGATTATCACTGACAGGCTCAGTGTCATGCCCCGCTTCCCAAAATACGGAATATGAGGGGTGACTAGGCCAGCCATGCTCCTACGGTCAGAGAATAATCCCGTCGTAGTCATACTTCAGCTTCTAGCATTACATGGTAGTTAGTAAACAGTACTGGGGTAAAGGAAATCACAATTCAAAACTTTATTACATCACAATAAAAGAGTTTGAGATACATTTATTTTGCAGTATGAAATAACTAACCAACGAAATCAATGTGGTTAAAGCAAAAAGGAATGGCGCTGATGTTGCGGTCTAGACCTTCGCGATCTCGAATGGCAGGTCCTGCTCCTTGACTGGGTCCACTTCGTCCTCTGAGCATCAGGGCGACACATATAGCAATAAATATATATGATGGGTACAATACTATTAAACATGAAAGGTGCAACAGAATACAGAACATGAGAATAATGAACATCATTTGAATATGAACAGTGCGATATAAGTATCATGTCAGTAAACCAGGCAATGCGTATATCACTACTTAATAGTCACTAAGTCAATGAAATCAATTGGTGGAAAGGATGCTGGCGTTTAACAAGGGTCTCATGCATACCCGAGACTATGGTCCACTGTTGCCCGGGACATAACCCTGCAGCCGTGCCGCTAGGCCCATGACCTAATGTCTATATATATATATATATAAATATATATATATATATATATATATATATATATCACTAATATAGAATGATCATCCTCTAAATCACTGTACCTCGCTAAATATGAGTTCAATTCCACCTTGATTTCCCCATTCCCCAGGTTATAATATGTATTCAAGTATTAGATAGGTTGTGAACAAATACGTATCGCTTTCACTTTCAATTACGTTTCCACTTATCAATATCACTTTCGTACTTGTCACAACACAATCGCTGATACTTATATATCGACAATGCACAACAGTCTCTAGGTTTCAATGTAAACGATCACTGTGCAGAAGTTATAAAGCAAGCACAAAAATAGGCAAAAATGCACTGAACAGATATTCACTAAATTATGGCACCCAATAACATATGACTTTCAAAATTTACCATAAATCACATGTATAGAATTGACCAAAATAATATAAAAGGCGTACGAATTGAACTTGATTTTCTAAGCAGTATAATTAGTTTCATGTCAAACGGAATTCAGGTTAGGTACTTATCATCATTTTAAATCAGCAATCAGTTGCTGGAATTCCAGTTTCAGAACTGAAAGTCCAAATTTGGACATGGTTTACTACAGATTGTGTTCAGATTCAGGTGTTTCCCCAGTTGAATAAAACCTAGTTCTATCTGTTAGGTTTCCAACGCATCAATTGTATTAACAATATCTTTTCCGTACTAGAAGTTATGTCCTGTTTAATGTGAAGGGGTAAGAAATGTCGCTGCAGAAACTGCAGAACACGTCGACATTCTAAAATACAAACTAAATATCAAACGACTATGAAAATGAACGAGACTAGATCCATATGTTAGATAACTAAATTATCTACGCGGATATATATGACTCCATGCATTTTCAGTTATATGTAAGTATGTACAGGTGCTTAAATTCAGGTATTCTCGTAGAATGTTGCCCCGGACTGCAGTCCAGCGCCGCATTCCCAGCCAATTCTCGTTACAGTGGCCTATTAGTAGTGGAGGGTAAACTGTAGAGGGTTCTAGATTATCGAATCGGCTTCGATAAGAACCCTAGAACATCAGGTTTTGATTTGTATTTAATTTACAATGATTTTAATAAATCAACATGCGCGGTAAAGTTTCAGATTTGATGTAACTAGACGGAGGTATCATTCATAGTGATGAAGTCAATATTTTTCCCTCAAATTCTTACAAGTTTTTTATTATCATTAAAGGGATTCATGGGCCATAAATTCCGCCATAATAAGATATGTTTTGGTTTATAGTTCGCATCAAATACCTAGGGTAGTGTTTGGTAATCGGTCGAAAACACACGATTTCCTTAACCAACAAACGATAATTAATTCATATAAATTCTAAATGACATCAATTCGGGCTAACCAACCAAGTTGGGCTCGATTCATTACTATCAACATGATGGCTCAAGTATAAGTGTTCGATTTATTACTTAACGTCATTTAGATATATAAATGTATATACCCACACACACACACGTATATATACATATCTATTTATAATTACCTAACATTAGCATTAATCTATAAAATATAATAGCATGACTAGCAAGAGATGGGATTTCTCTTGCCTTAGACGGTAGACGACAACACGGCAGTGAACGACAACGGATGGCATAGTCTCGACGCACGCACGAGCAAGGCACGGTACAAAAACAGTGACGAGCTTGAGTGCTCGATGAAATGCCGAGCTCGGCGGTGGCTCGCGGCGACGGCAATGGCGTGGCGACGGCATGGGGCAGTGGGTTTGCAGTGGCGGCGGCAACGGGGTAGTGGGTTGCCGGCGGGTTTGCAGTGGCTCGGGTGAGAAGTTTGGGGGGCTCGGCATGATGCAGAGGTGAGCACGGAGGCTGTGGCACGGCGGTGAGTTGCAGCGGAGTTCCGGGGGTGGTGCAGGCAGCGATGTTGGTGACACGAGCAGCGACGAAGAGGTGGCATCGGGAGGACGACGAGGAGAAAGTGGGTGCAGTTGGTATGGGCTTGGTGTTGTGGAGAAGAGGAGGTGATGGGGATGGTCGGAGGAGAAGGCTCGTCGGTGAGGTGGAGGAGAGCTTGACGGAGGGGTAAGCTCCGGCGATGGTGGCTAAGGTCGGGTTTGAGAGGGAAAGGAAGTGGGGAAAATGAGAGAGATGAAGAAAGATAGAGAAAGAGATTAAGAGAGAGAGGGAGATCGAGTTGTTAGAGATGAGGCGAGGTCGCAGGGGATGAGTCGCGGGAACTAATTTAATAAATAAAATAATTAAAAATACATTTTAAAATGTGCAAAAATTCTAAGAAAATTCTGAAAAAAATACGAAAAATATATACACGGAATTGGGGATTTACACTCAGTAAAGGTTCGAATGAGTTTGCTCGTCGGCCTTCTTTTCGCTCAATACCTGGATAGCCGTTACTGATGAGTCGCTCCCGGTTCCATATTCTAGTGCAGCGATGCCGACGCCAACAAAATCCCAAAATTCTCCCAGCCCTACGGTTGGTCCCCGAACTGACTACCGTATACAATCCATGGGTTCAAATAATTCTCATCATACCTATACCCCACCGCAATCACCAGTCCAGCGGCTGGTCTCCGCCCTTTGAATTATGCTCCATTTGGGAAGACCCACTCATGTGTCCTCACGATACATGAGGAGAACGAAACTTACGAGATCCTCTCGACTCGTAAGAAAACACCTTCGTGGGATCCTTACGACTCATAAAGGAAAAACACACTTGGGGGTCCGTACGACTCCTAAGGAGAAAATACACCTACGGGATCCTTTTGACTCGTAGGGAGAAAATGCTTTTATGGGACCCTTACGGCTCATAAAATGGAAAAGCCTTAGGGGATAGGGACCTAAACCTGTCTCCCAAGCCATCGCTCCCCAACAGGTAAAGGCAAATGATGAATTGCTCCTGGCATTTGTGCTTCAGTGTTAGCAATGCTGATGCCGACCCCTACCCCAAAATTCTAAACTCCGATCCAATAGACCTCTAAATCGTTAAACTGGGAACAGATGACCCCTAAGTCATTAAACTGGGAATAGATGACCCCTAAGTTGTCACGCCCCGCTTCCCAGTAGATGGAAATGATAATGTGACAAGCCCGCGATGTATTTATTCCGAGAAGGCCATTTCTCGAAATAAATACGCTAAGCGTCTATAAGTAACATAAAGTAACAAGAACAAACAAAAAAATGAAATCCAACTCTGATTTATTACATTCATGATTCATAGTAGACAAAATATCTGAATACAAGATATATAACATGATAAGCCTTAACAAGGAGGTATACATAAATAAGGTGAAATGAAATGAAAAGCTGAATGAAACTATACGTCTGTTTTTTATACAAACAGGTTGTACTCTTTTTCGACCACTTCTATCTTCTCCGTCTCAATGTCACCTGACAAACATTTCAAGAAATAAAGAAAGATGGGTGGAATGCCCATCAGCGAACTTGCGCTCGGTAGGATCCCAAGAAATGTGAGATGTGAAAGTATATAAATGAATATACAAGGTGACATGTGATATAGTATGAATGGAAATAAAACATGAACAAGTATACCATGATAATGTTAATGACAACTATATAAGCATGGCAATATAACATAAGCATAGTAAACAAGTATAGCATAACCGTGAAGTGTAGGTATAATGAACTGAATGCAAGTGTCCTAAAAGGTCTCTAAAAGGGTAAATTTAACTAACGTGAGTTCAAGTGTGAATGCCAACCAATCTCAAGAGTATTCTCGAACTCAAGGCCATCGTCCATGGGCAAAGAATCACGGGCCCAAAATAGCGGGACTTCAATTGTTATTGAAGTATTCCAAACCCAACAGGCTATCATCCAGGGGCTTGGAAATACGGGCCCTCATTGGTGAATTCGTGATTTGTACCGTTTCAGCCCGGTACCACAGCAACATGATTTGTACCATTTCAGCCCGGTACCACAACAACATGATTTGTACCGTTTCAGCCCGGTACCACAGCAACATGATTTGTATTAATGGGACTCATGAGATTCCGTTAGATTCATACTCAAACTACCCTAACACCCCGTGTATATAAGTCTGTGATTAAAATTACAAGTCTTGCCCAAATCCATGAATACATAAGAGAGTGCAATTCAAGTATCGAGTCGACTTCAAATATTCAAGTCAATTGTTCATGTATTCATGTTAAGTGTTCATGTCAAGTCATTACGTATTGATAGTGTAACACCCGAGCCCAATAATACTATTTCTATTGCTAGTTGAGTGTTTTATATTGCTCATTCCAATTATCCTGATTGTTTGGTGTTTATTGCTAAATTTTAACCGGTTAAGTCATTTTGGCACATAACAAATTTTAACACCTAAAATGAAATTAAAAATATCCATATTGGCCTACTCGTCGCCACTAGTCGCGTGGTAGCGTCCGCGTGTCGAGATTTCTTCCCGTTCGGCTAAACGGGCAAGTTTGGATGGCTACGCGCGAGTGCAAGTGTCCGACTTGGGGGCATGCATTTTAATCATAAAACACCTCTTTTCAAAATTTGGAACTCGCTTAAAATCCTATAATTTGAATTTGAAACATTTGGGCGCAACCCGGGCGCGATTTGGAAATGTTTCATTTAGCGCCGAAAAGCCCATTTAATTAAATAATCTAAAACGGTTTATAATATATTTCTGTTCCTATTTACAACGAATAAATCACACTTAATCTTTAAATTTTTTAAACTGTCCCTTACCCTCCGCCAATCACGAGCCTCTTTCTCGTGGGCCCCCTATCCTCACCCTCTCTCTATCTTTCTATCTCTCTCTCTCTCTAAAATCTCTCTCTCTCTCTAACAATCTTCTCTCTCTCTATCCCTTTATTTTTTCCTACTTCCTCGTCCTCACAGAAAAACCCCACGAGAACCCCGAACCCTAACCCTAGCCACCACGAGCCGTCACCGCCGATCTCCCCGCGACAACACCACCACCACCGTCTTCATCGCCTCCTCGGCCTCGGCAGCATCCCCTCCTCCTCCTCCTCTTCTCCAGCCTTCCGCGCCTGCAACCCAACCCCCCGACGCCACCACCAGCCGCAGATCTCGCCGTCGCCGCCGCCTCTCATCGCCGATGACGCCAAGGCCTTCCTCCCTTCATCCTCGTCCCGACCTCGTCGTCTTCTTCCTCCTCCCCTCGCCGGACCACCACCAACCCGAGCCCAACCCCCATCACCTAACCCTCTAGTTCGCCGGAAAAGGGACACCGTCGACCCCCTCGTCGTCGCCAGCACACCGACGACCACCTCCTCTCCTCCCTGCAACCCGGGCCAGGCTAGAACCTCCCCCCTACTCGCTGCACCCCGATCCAGCCACCTCAAACCCTTGCCGCGCCACTGTTCCTCGCCGCCGGCGCCCCATCGCCGTCGAACCTGTCGTGGTTGCCCCTGGTTCTTCCCTGTAAGCATACCTCTATCTTTCTATTAATGTTATACCCCCTCTCGCTGGTCCTTGTTTACGTATATCGTGTTTTGCTAACTTCGTCGCCTTTTTGACTTTCGCCGGATTCCGGCCGTGCCGTCGTTTGGACCCGACGCTCCAGCGAAGTACTCTGGTCCGTGTGGTCCCGCTGTTCGCTGTTAGGACTCGATCCGTGGCCCGTGCACCCGTCTCGTGTTTTCTGCCGACATTGCATCCGTGCTTTCCGGTTTGCGAAACCGTCGAGGCAAGTATCCGAATACTTGCTCTAACATGCTAGCATACAAGATTTAGTCTTGCTATGCAGTTGAATATCATATTATATAGTACAACAGCACAATGACGGTGATATCGATAGTACAGTATGACTAGAATTGACGGTTGCATTTCTCCTTGACATTAAATCAGTATAGTAGCTTCGTGAATTTAAGTGGTCTGCTATTAATCCATGCTTTTAACTAACTAATCATTTAAATCGTCCTTGCTTTTAATTGTTAGATCATCCATGTGACGATTACTTATGCTTTAGTTTTAATTTCATATAGCTTCATTACTTCCTGTTATTGATATTGCGCTACCCTGTGATTAGTGCACCCCACGGGTGCTCGAACCTGTTAATGTAATAGAACTGCATCATATTCATGTACCATTGTGATTAAGTGAACCGTTATTGTTATTTACTTTATTCCTGCTGTTGTTCCTTATTCGATTGTATACCTGTCGTGAGCACATACTCGATTGCATTACATATTGGCCTGACCCTGCTACACATGACATATATATACATACCGACTCAACCTGTTGTACCACGACCTGACTGATTACCTGATCTCATGCCTAATGCCAACAAACCTGACTTGGGGTCCTCCTGGACCATTCCTGTTGTCTATCCAGACAAACCTGACCTGTTACCTGATCCTGTGTTGGCATTAGTCCTTGACTACTGAATACCTGACCTGACATGCATAACTTGGGGGTATGGGGAAATCAAAGGTGAAACCGACTTGTAACTCAACAGTTCGATACCTGTTCTGATCAGTCTTACGGGCTCGGCCAGCCCCGGAGTGATGATGCTGACATCACTCGCCCATCCTGCTACCTATTACTGCCTAGCGGCACGTCTCGGATTCAGCCCCGAGGGTCTTGACCGTGGTCCCGGGCACGCACGGGATACTATTGAGTTACATCGACGATTCATCAATTGATTTCAAAGACTATAGAGTAGAAACCTGATAGGACAGTTTAGTTACCACTGCACATTACCCTGCGCTGTTATTTCTTAGTACTGCTTTATTCATGTTCATACCTGCATTGGTTATTACCATGTTTATATTATATTATTGGTTGACATGACGCGCTGACGTCTGGGTTTTGCATGGCCCAGATTCTTTACCACTGTCGCTGACCGAGCAGGAGTACTTCAGCCAGCAGGCTGATTTATGAGTTCCGCAGTGGTTAGTTCATTTATTGCATTTTATTTCCAGGTGCGATACCGCATTATGGGACATACTGTTTATTTATTATATTGGATCATTTGCTTCCGCATTTATTTTTCATTGACTCTTATCATTATGGATTTGGACATGTGTTAGATAGTTTATTTATCTCGTTCTTGATATCTCTACAACCGTAATGTGACTGTGGATGGATACTTCCTACCCACAGGTAGCATGGTTGGCTATGTCACGTGCCCAATCTTGCGTACTCTGGGAAGCGGGGCGTGACATGGTTCTTTTGGTATCAGAGATATAGGTTAGTTGGGTTGATTCTTTTGTAGTTGGGTATTGTACCCGATACACGAATCAGAATACCCGTGCTTAGGAAACATGTCCTGCCACCTTGACCGTTTTACCATTCTTGAATCACATTCTTCCTGATTATATCTTTTACGGCGTGCAAACTTACTTTGCATTGCCGACTCGAAAACCTAATTTCTTGTTATCTCTAGGACTTAGGCGACTTGGGTGGAGTTAAGTAATTGCGGCTATGATACCGCGGCATAGCTACAATGCGGTACTCTATTTAAGTATCTTGGAGTTCTAGCCTTGATCCACATTCAGAATCTATCATCATGCTAATGTTGGGTGTTTTGAGTTCAGGGTTATGACAGGTAAGAGGTTGAAGACGTACCGGAGGCGTGTGAACGAAGCCGCCATGCTTGGAGTGATAAGGGGAATGCTGGAAATCAAAGAGACAGACTGAGCTGATCCAGCAACAGCAGATTCGTTTCAGGAAGGTTTGCAGATCGTTCAGCAGTCTGTAAACAACGATGGAACTGGACCAGTCGAACGAGTAAGGACCGTAGCAGATTTCAGACTTTGGGTCCGTCTACATTTACTGGTTTAAAGGAGCGGTTACCAGCCGAGCAGAGGCTAGTGACATGGAGAATTTGCTGATTGCGGCACAGATCCCAGAGGACAAGAGAGTTGTTGTGATGCGCTTTCAGCTAGTGGTTTACGCCGAGAGTGATGGCTTGTGGAGGAGACCCGCTTGCCCAAGCCAATCAGTTGGGCTGATTTCTCTAAAAGTCTCCTGGAGAAATTCTTCCCGCGGACTGCACGGGAGGAAATGAAGGAGAAATTTATCGGACTAAGGCAGAATGGGGCAACCGTGGACGTGCATGCAGCAGAATGGAGGAGACTCAGTAGTCTCGCTGGACCTTTCGCAGCTAACGATGCAGACAGCAGTTACGGTAAGGAAGCAATTCTGTCGGGCCAGTCGAGTTTAGGGCTAGGCCGACAAACAGTGTTCTTGCGACAATGGAAGTGGATAGGAATGAAGAGTCGGCAGTTGTTCGCGGCTTTATGGACGTGTTTGAAGATATATCGGGCTTACCTCCGAAGCGAGATGTGGAGTTCGCGATTGACCTTATTCCTGGTGCAGCGCCAGTATCGAAATCTTATTATCCAATGGCACCAGTGGAATTGGAAGGAGTTAAGAAGCAAGTTGGTGAATTACTTGAGAAGGGTTGGATTCGAAGCAGCAACTCGCCTTGGGGAGATCCAGTTCTTTTAGTAAAGAAGAAGGATGGCACGAGAAGGATGTGCATTGATTATCGAGAATTGAACCGGTGACTATTAAGAACAGGTACCCGATCTCTCGCATTGGAGGACTTTTGAGCAGCTTAGTGGCGCGAGAGTATTCTCGAAACTAGATTTGCGATCCGGATATCATTAGGTCCTGCAGATGTTGAGACAGGAGAAGCTTTATGCGAAGATGAGTAGTGCGAATTCTGGCTGGAAGAAGTGAAATTTCTGGGACATGTCGTGTCGGGCGATGGAATCGCCGTTGATCCCAAGAAGATTGCAGCAGTTCGAGATTGGCCTATTCCAAAGAATGTTGCGGAGATAAGAAGTTTTCTTGGACTCGCCGGATACTACAGGAGATTTGTGGAGAACTTCGCTCGTTTGGCAGAGCCGTTAACCAAGCTTACGCGCAAGGAGGTACCGTTTGTTTGGACAGATGGATGTGCACTGGCCTTCGAGACATTGAAGCAGAAGTTGATAACCGCCCCATCCTAACTGTACCGGATAATTCAGGAGGACCGGTGATTCACAGCGACGCATCCGGAAAAGGATTGGGATGTGTTTTGATGCAGAATGGGAAGGTCGTCGCTTACACATCGAGACAACTGAAGACTCATGAGAAGAATTATCCGACTCATGACTTGGAGCTTGCGGCCGTGATCTTCACCTTGAAGATTTGGAGACACTACCTCTTGGGCGAGAGAGTCGAAATCTTTACAGATCACAAGAGTTTGAAGTATGTGTTCACTCAGAAGGAGTTGAACATGAGGCAACGCAGATGGTTGGAGCTGATGGCCGACTACGACCTCGATCTTAAGTACCATCCGGGAAAAGTTAACGTCGTGCCGGATGCGCTAAGTCGGATACCAGCAATTCAGGTTTTGACCGCACAAAGGGAGATCATTGCGGATTTTCAGAGATTTGACTTGGAGGTTGTGCTACCACATGCTATGGGACAGTTGATGCAGTTGCAAGTACAGTCGTCCTTAGTTGAGAAGATTAAAGCGTCGCAATTGCAGGATCCTAGACTGCAAAAGTTTCGAGAGCAGGTTGAAGCCGGACTACGAACCGATTTACTGATCCACGAAGACGGTTCGTTGAGGTATGGTAGCCATGTGTGTGTGCCAAAAGGGGATGTACGTGAAGAGCTTATGAAGGAGACACACAGTTCAGCTTACTCTGTATATCCAGGAGGGACGAAGATGTACCGAGATATTCGACAGCACTTCTGGTGGGAAGGTATGAAACGGGAAATTGCTCGCTTCGTGGTTAAGTGCTTGGTGTGTCAGCAAGTCAAGGCTGAACACCAAAGGGTTGCTGGTTTGTTGCAACCACTTCCGATTCCTCAGTGGAAGTGGGAACATATAACCATGGATTTCGTGACGGCTTTACCGCGGAGTCCAAAGGGCAACAATGCAGTATGGGTGATTGTCGATCGGTTGACCAAGGCGGCTCACTTTATTCCTTTTCGGGTTGGTCAATCGACAGAGACTTTGGCAGAGCGGTACATGCATGAGATTGTAAGATTGCATGGAGTACCGGTAAGCATCGTGTCCGATCGGGACACTAGGTTCTTGTCGCACTTCCGGAGGAGTTTACAAGAAAGTTTGGGGACCCGATTAAAGTTTAGCATAGCTTATCATCCTCAAACTGATGGTCAGTCGGAGAGAACGATCCAAACTCTTGAAGATATGTCGAGGGCGTGCATGTTGGACTTCAAGGGTTCTTGGGAGGATCATTTACACCTGGTGGAGTTTCATACAACAACAGCTTCCAAGCGACTATTCAGATGGCTCCGTTTGAAGCGTTGTATGGTCGTAAGTGCCGTTCACCCGTTTGTTGGGATGACGTTGGTGAACAAAGATTACTAGGACCAGATTTGGTGGTACAGACAGTCGAGAAGATGAATATAATCAGAAAGCATATGAAGGCAGCTCAAGACAGACAGAAGAGTTGGGCTGACACGTCAAGAAGACCTCTAGAGTTCGCTGTGGGTGATTTGGTATTCCTGAAGATATCACCAACTAGAGGGGTGATTCGCTTTGGGAGTCGGGGAAAGCTTAGTCCCCGATTTGTTGGACCCTTCGAGATATTGGAGCGTGTTGGAGAGGTAGCGTACCGTTTGGCGTTACCCCAGTCATGGGCAGGAGTGCACGATGTGTTTCTTGTGTCTCAACTACGGAGGTATGTCCGAGATGAGACTCACGTCTTGGATCATTCGGAGTTGACTGTACGGGAGGACCTAACTTTTGAGGAGCGACCAGTTGAAATCAAGGATCGAAGAGAAAAGGTTCTTAAGAACAAAGTTATCCCTCTTGTGCTAGTTTCTTGAGGTAATCGATTGCATGGAGAATCCACTTGGGAGCGAGAAGACGAGATCCGGCAGAAATTTCCTCACCTTTTCCGGTAGTTAGCTATCTTGTATTCTTGGAATTTCGAGGACAAAATTCTTTTTGTAGTTGGGTATGATGTAACACCCGAGCCCAATAATACTATTTCTATTGCTAGTTGAGTGTTTTATATTGCTCATTCCAATTATTCTGATTGTTTGGTGTTTATTGCTAAATTTTAACCGGTTAAGTCATTTTGGCACATAACAAATTTTAACACCTAAAATGAAATTAAAAATATCCATGTTGGCCTACTCGTCGCCACTAGTCGCGTGGTAGCGTCCGCGTGTCGAGATTTCTTCCCGTTCGGCTAAACGGGCAAGTTTGGATGGCTACGCGCGCGTGCAAGTGTCCGACTTGGGGGCATGCATTTTAATCATAAAACACCTCTTTTCAAAATTTGGAACTCGCTTAAAATCCTATAATTTGAATTTGAAACATTTGGGCGCAACCCGGGCGCGATTTGGAAATGTTTCATTTAGCGCCGAAAAGCCCATTTAATTAAATAATCTAAAACGGTTTATAATATATTTCTGTTCCTATTTACAACGAATAAATCACACTTAATCTTTAAATTTTTTAAACTGTCCCTTACCCTCCGCCAATCACGAGCCTCTTTCTCGTGGGCCCCCTATCCTCACCCTCTCTCTATCTCTCTATCTCTCTCTCTCTCTCTAAAATCTCTCTTCCTCTCTCTAACAATCTTCTCTCTCTCTATCCCTTTATTTTTTCCTACTTCCTCGTCCTCACAGAAAAACCCCACGAGAACCCCGAACCCTAACCCTAGCCACCACGAGCCGTCGCCGCCGATCTCCCCGCGACAACACCACCACCACCGTCTTCATCGCCTCCTCGGCCTCGGCAGCATCCCTTCCTCCTCCTCCTCTTCTCCAGCCTTCCGCGCCTGCAACCTAACCCCCCGACGCCACCACCAGCCGCAGATCTCGCCGTCGCCGCCGCCTCTCATCGCCGATGACGCCAAGGCCTTCCTCCCTTCATCCTCGTCCCGACCTCGTCGTCTTCTTCCTCCTCCCCTCGCCGGACCACCACCAACCCGAGCCCAACCCCCATCACCTAACCCTCTAGTTCGCCGGAAAAGGGACACCGTCGACCCCCTCGTCGTCGCCAGCACACCGACGACCACCTCCTCTCCTCCCTGCAACCCGGGCCAGGCTAGAACCTCCCCCCTACTCGCTGCACCCCGATCCAGCCACCTCAAACCCTTGCCGCGCCACTGTTCCTCGCCGCCGGCGCCCCATCGCCGTCGAACCTGTCGTGGTTGCCCCTGGTTCTTCCCTGTAAGCATACCTCTATCTTTCCATTAATGTTATACCCCCTCTCGCTGGTCCTTGTTTACGTATATCGTGTTTTGCTAACTTCGTCGCCTTTTTGACTTTCGCCGGATTCCGGCCGTGCCGTCGTTTGGACCCGACGCTCCAGCGAAGTACTCTGGTCCGTGTGGTCCCGCTGTTCGCTGTTAGGACTCGATCCGTGGCCCGTGCACCCGTCTCGTGTTTTCTGCCGACATTGCATCCGTGCTTTCCGGTTTGCGAAACCGTCGAGGCAAGTATCCGAATACTTGCTCTAACATGCTAGCATACAAGATTTAGTCTTGCTATGCAGTTGAATATCATATTATATAGTACAACAGCACAATGACGGTGATATCGATAGTACAGTATGACTAGAATTGACGGTTGCATTTCTCCTTGACATTAAATCAGTATAGTAGCTTCGTGAATTTAAGTGGTCTGCTATTAATCCATGCTTTTAACTAACTAATCATTTAAATCGTCCTTGCTTTTAATTGTTAGATCATCCATGTGACGATTACTTATGCTTTAGTTTTAATTTCATATAGCTTCATTACTTCCTGTTATTGATATTGCGCTACCCTGTGATTAGTGCACCCCACGGGTGCTCGAACCTGTTAATGTAATAGAACTGCATCATATTCATGTACCATTGTGATTAAGTGAACCGTTATTGTTATTTACTTTATTCCTGCTGTTGTTCCTTATTCGATTGTATACCTGTCGTGAGCACATACTCGATTGCATTACATATTGGCCTGACCCTGCTACACATGACATATATATACATACCGACTCAACCTGTTGTACCACGACCTGACTGATTACCTGATCTCATGCCTAATGCCAACAAACCTGACTTGGGGTCCTCCTGGACCATTCCTGTTGTCTATCCAGACAAACCTGACCTGTTACCTGATCCTGTGTTGGCATTAGTCCTTGACTACTGAATACCTGACCTGACATGCATAACTTGGGGGTATGGGGAAATCAAAGGTGAAACCGACTTGTAACTCAACAGTTCGATACCTGTTCTGATCAGTCTTACGGGCTCGGCCAGCCCCGGAGTGATGATGCTGACATCACTCGCCCATCCTGCTACCTATTACTGCCTAGCGGCACGTCTCGGATTCAGCCCCGAGGGTCTTGACCGTGGTCCCGGGCACGCACGGGATACTATTGAGTTACATCGACGATTCATCAATTGATTTCAAAGACTATAGAGTAGAAACCTGATAGGACAGTTTAGTTACCACTGCACATTACCCTGCGCTGTTATTTCTTAGTACTGCTTTATTCATGTTCATACCTGCATTGGTTATTACCATGTTTATATTATATTATTGGTTGACATGACGCGCTGACGTCTGGGTTTTGCATGGCCCAGATTCTTTACCACTGTCGCTGACCGAGCAGGAGTACTTCAGCCAGCAGGCTGATTTGTGAGTTCTGCAGTGGTTAGTTCATTTATTGCATTTTATTTCCAGGTGCGATACCGCATTATGGGACATACTGTTTATTTATTGTATTGGATCATTTGCTTCCGCATTTATTTTTCATTGACTCTTATCATTATGGATTTGGACATGTGTTAGATAGTTTATTTATCTCGTTCTTGATATCTCTACAACCGTAATGTGACTGTGGATGGATACTTCCTACCCACAGGTAGCATGGTTGGCTATGTCACGTGCCCAATCTTGCGTAATCTGGGAAGCGGGGCGTGACAGATAGTTCGGGTCAAGTCGAGTCAAGTGCACCTATTGGGTTCAGGTATTCATGATTGAGTCATGTCAAGATCAAGTCAATTACAGTATATAATGGTTTAATCACAAGTCATATAGATAAAAATGGATAAGCAATCATAGAACATGATATGAGATAAGTATACAAGAAACGTCCAAAAACAATGTCGTAAATATGTGATATGTATGACTAGTTAATCAAGTTATTTGAATTCAAAATATAAATGAAAACATAGCCTTAAGTGTTATTCACATGCGAGTTTCATTTTCGCCTAAATATGACTACCGGTTTGGGAGATATACATGTTTTCGTATCGTCGCGCAAAACGGATCAGAATCTGTTCAGCACCGTCACATATTTTTAATACACATTTTGAGTTAATTTTTATCAAGTTTCAGGCTATGAAGATTAATAGAAAATTGTAGGTATTTCAATATACTTATCCAAAACACTAATATTCGCACGATTTAGATTTATGAAGCTCTAGTTATGATCGTTTTAATATCAGCGTTTAAAATATAAATTCAGATTTCTGGACAGCAACTATATGTTATATTGCAAAGCCTATATCGAGTTGTTTCATGTATTTCTAAGTAATATAATATGCAGAAAATTATAGTTCTATCAATTATCCATCTACACACCTAAAGTTTGTCACGAACGGATATCGGGAGTTCGAGTTATGTCCTATTTAAAACAGTGTGCGAATCGGAACAGATTCTGTCCAGATCCGTCACTTAATATTCTAACGCAGTTTTCTTTATCTTACGTCGGTTTTAAGTAAAAATATAAAACTGAGAAAATTTATATTATTCAATTTAGATATCCAAAACACCCGAGTTTACTCAATTTGGACATCGGTATACCAAGTTATGTGTCCTAGAAGTTGACCAATAACTGCAGTTTTCTGTTTTACGAACAGTGAATAAAAAGGATATAATTCCTAAACCGTTAAGCGATTCGATCTGAAATTTTTACAGCATGTACAAAATAATATATTCTGTCATAGATAAATTTCTTGAAATTTCCAGAAGTAAAAATTAATTTCTAAAAATTAATTTAAATATAAAAGTATTGATATGTCATGTGTGAGAATAAGAAAATCATGGTATTTATTCGTAACGTCATTTTTTTTACAAATTTAAATAAAGTAATTTAAAATAAAACAATAAACGATGCAATCCTAATTGGTTACTATAAAATCTTAACATATGGATCGAGAGTAATGAAAAATACTTTACAAACTATTTATGTGTGTATTTTTGTGTGTGTTCATTATTTATATATGTATCCATTTAATTAATTATTTAGGGACTATGATATGACGAGGGAAGCTTTTCATGGCAATATAAAAAAGAGAAAGATAAAGAGAAAGAGATGGAGGGAGGGAAAGAGAGAAGGGACTTACATACACAGGCTGGTATTGTCACAGGACTTATCTATCCGCCGATAGCCTCGCATTTCTACCGAGATTTTCTTGAAACTTCTTGGCGTTCTTTTTCTAGGACTCTAAGTGAAGAGGGAGAAGGGAAAGATAGAAAAATGTGAGGAAGAAAAAGAAAGAGGGGGACAAATAAAGATGGTGTAATGGTGAATTATCTATAATAATATATGCATTCAACATGGGAATTAAAAGAGAAATGAAAGGTCGCCATTCATTTTGGAAATGAAATGTCTCATTTGTAAGTTATGAGAAGAATAAAAATTGATAAAAAAATAATTACAAGAATGAGGATTTGAACATGTGATCTATAGAATAACAATGCAAAGACTTAACCAATGAGCTATAAGCTTGTTCATACACATATTTAATAAGAATTAAATATATGATGTTGCTTAAAAAGAAAGTGGGCTTTTGGGCTCATAGTTTTATAAAAGAAAATGAAAATGAGATTGGATTTGGTTTATGGGCTGGGTCAGGTCTTCCATTTAATTTTGAATAGGTTAAGATTTAGTTTAAAGAAATGGGTTAGGGAAAAATAGATAGAATAATAAAATAATATATTTAATAGAAAACAAAATATACGGAAAAATACTAAGAATAAATAAATACAATATTTTACTAAAGAAAGAAAACACGAAGGTATAGTAATATCGGGGTACATAAGTCGTTAAACTGGGAACAGATAACCCCTAAGTCGTTAAACTGGGAACGAGGGAAATCTTTCTATGGCAAATCATGATTCGCTCATGGTATCATATTCCAGTGTAGCGATGCTGATGCCAAACCAAAACCAAAATCTCCAAGTACTCTCATGGCAAATGATGATTCGCTCCAGGTACCATATTCCAGTGTAGCGATACTGATGTCAACCCAAATCAAATCAAGTCAGCAAGACAACCAACGACTTCCCTCGCGGAATCAAGCTCTACCTCGGAAATAAGTTTAATCCCTGACACCGCGAGAAGCGGAGCAAGTCAAATCATGCACCGACCGTCCAAGTCGCAAAAAGGGCAGCAATGACCTCCCCGTCGAAATTATGCTCCGTCTCGGAATCAAGTCAACCAATGACCTCCCCGTCGGAATTATGCTCCGACTAGGAATCAAGTCAACCAACAACCTTTGTAGCGGAATCATGCTTCGTCTCAGATTGTACCCCATATCGAAACCATGCTTTGCATCGGAGTACCTGCTTTCCCCATCGGAATGATGTTTCGCTTGGGAATTGACCTCTGCGTCGGAATCATACTCCGTCTCAGAGTGTACCGTGTGTCGAAATCATTCTTTGCCTTGGAGTACCTGCTTTCCCCGTCGGAATGATGCTTCGCCTAGGAATTTACCTCTGCGTTGGAATCATGGTTTGTTTCAGAGTGTACCCCGTGTTGAAATCATGCTTCTCCTCAGAGTATCTGCTTTCTCTTTCGGAATCATGCTCCGCCTCGGAATCAACCAACAACATCTGCGTCGGAATCATGCTTCGTCTCAGAATGTACCCCGTGTCGAAATTATGCTTCGCCTCGGAGTATCTACCTTCCCTGTCGGAATTATGCTTCGCCTGGGAATCAGCCTCTACATCAAAACCAATGACACTCCTGCCAGGGAAACGTCAAACAGACACTCTGTGCCGGGAACAAGTCAACCAGTGACACTCCGCGCAGGGGACAAGTCAGCCAGTGACACTCTGTGCCGGGGAAACATCAACCAGTGACACTTCGCCCCGGGGACAAGTCAGCCAGTGACACTCCGTCTCGGAGACACGTCAAGCATCGACCGTCCATGTCGTAAAAAGGGCAGTGCTAGCTTCCCAAAAAGCGGGAACCAAATCTAGTCACCTCCACGTGAAAGAAGATCCATCAATTTCATGCACACGGCCCATATGTGCGGTGTGCATTTATTGATGGGGGCACTTTGTTGGAGTCGAAAATTACACCCCGGTTGACCAAGTCAAAGTCAAAGTCAACCCCAAGTGAGCGGGCCAAAGCCCAGATCAAGTGGGCCCATGTCCAAGTCGGGCCCCGTGGCCACCCCCCTCCCCCCACCCGCCGCCGCCAAAATGAAATCATGTAATAAATAATTTTAATGTAATTTTTTATGCGTGAATGTAAGAAAAATGGGCATAAAGCCAAATTTTTGTAAAGCCCTAGCTCATGTGCAAAAGAAATGAGCACATGAGGCATGGGATGGGTAAAATACCATTTTGTAAAGCCCAAAGGGCTATATGTAAGTTTGTAAGCCTATATAAGGAAACATGATAATGAAATAAAGCATACAATTCATTCTTCCCAAAAATTAGGGTCTGTGCCTCCTTCTCCTTCCTAAAGGTTCTAAAACCTTCTTCTCCTTTTAAATTAAATCAAGAGTTTAACTCTTCCTTTTCTAAAAAAATAAATAACTTTTCACCATAAAACCCTTGAATGGGAGCTCGGATCTGCCATCAAATCCCTAAAAGGGGATATTTTAAGTCTCACCTCCCCTTTTTCCCCTAAGATCCAGCCAACAGAGAGGAAGAAGAAAGATACCCATCTATAAAAATCCCATTCCGGGAGGATCCGAGGCTCAAAAGAAAATCCAAAGATTTCTAAGAGTTCAACTCCATTCAAGATCTGTTGGAGTTTAACTCCATAAATCAAACCCGTTTTTAGGAGTTTAACCCCAAACCTATACATAATCTCTGTTAGGAGTTCAACTCCAAAGCCCCTTGGGAGTTCAATTCCTAACCCAGGGGCTAAGCCCCTTTTCCTCTGGTGTTTCCAGCGGTCGCGTGCCGCGCACGTGACCCACGGGCGCCTAGAGATCGTGTGCCGCACACGTGACTCGCGGGCACCCAACGGTCACGTGCAGGGCACGCGACCCGCGGGCGCTAAGTGCCACACGCGACCTGCAGGCGCCCAGCGGTCGCGTGCTGTGCACGTGACACACTTAGCGCCCAGCGGTTGCGTGCAGCTCACGTGATCCGCTGACACCCAACGGTCGCGTGCTGCGCACATGACCCGCGGGCGCCAAGCACCCACACACCGGACACGTGACACGTGGGCGCTGGGCGCCCACGTGCCATGCACGCGTCTTTAAGACGCCCCTCACCCCTCATTTTTCATGCACTCCATACCAAAACACGTCCCTCATTGGGAAAATTTTTCTAACGAGGCGCTGCCCCGCACCCGCAAGGGAGCTGCTAGCCGCCTTGACCCCCGTAAAACTCTGCGGGGCCCCCGACATATCCAAAACCCCTCAAAACACAACACTGCACATTGAGTTCGCATGACCAGTTCAACCCGTCAATCGGAGGTTCTCTCGCTCCAAAGGTGAGGGGTAATTAACAGCAGCTTAGTCCACGGATGCCGGTGATTCGGATCCCCACAATCAATAAACCTCGCCTACCCTAGGCAGGGGGAATTTGTAGTACGCCTGACAAGCGCGCGCGTATTCCTATCTCAATGGGGTGACGAAAAACACCCTACAGATTCTTGCACGCCCGGTGGGACAGATCTCTCCTCCCATATTTCGGGTTAAACGTTCATGCGAACTCAATCAATATACATATCGATTGCCTGTACTGAAATCATGCTTCTTTATGCAGGTTAATGGTTTCCAATTGCAATCTTCGGACGCCGCAAAAATGTCTCCAAGGATAAGCTCAGCTCTCAACACAGCTCCCATCTCCTACACGATGAAGATGGACGCCAGGACGGTCCTCCCGGCCAGTCTCGGGCGATAGTAGGAGGAGCCACTGCTACCATTCGATTATATTCTGTTCGTGCCAGCTAACACCATCTCTGCTCCTCAAGCCCCGGTGATGGATAAACCGGCCTCGAAAGGTAAGAGGCCAAATTTGGTGGTCTCGAAGGCGCCCCAACCCAAACGCAAGTCGGTGTTTGAACGACTTTCCTTGGCCCCAGCCGAGGGCAAAGGCCATTAACACCAATAGAGCAATAAGGCGTCTCGAGCAAGCTCCAGCGGTGCCCTTGACATCTGCTCGATCGAGTATCTTCTCTAAGCTCCCCGTTAATCGGCTCACGATGGCTTCCTAGATGACGGATGCCTGCCAAGCCCTCAAAATCGAGAAGCTAAGACAGAAAAGGCTCAAATATAGAGCCAACAAAAGGACTAGGGCACATGCTAGGCTGAACTTTATGAGGTTCTAAGAACAGGGTTACCCCACCAAAGATAAAGAGATGGCTGGATGTGTGGTCCACACTGTCAACATGGTGGGCACACGCAGCAAGAGCAAGGATGGGGCCACTACATCTCAAATCCAATCTGGCATTAATGTGGCTGCCACTTTCCAAGACCAGTCTCCTCTGGAAGGTAATGAAAACTCTTCCAGTGAGGCTGATAAGAAGAGAGATCCTTCTGTTCATGAGGAGTCGGGCTCGGAAAGCGAAGATGAGCCAATCTTCCGTACTAATAACGCAGAGCAGAAACTTCTCTAAGAGTTCCAAAAACAGCTCAGAAGCAAAGACAAAGAGATGGCCAAGCTCTACTAAAAAATTGACGACTTGACGAATGTCGTAATGTAGCTCACGGCCCAAGTTGCCTCTCAGCCGCCCAATCAAGCGCAGGGTTCTGCTCATGAACCGGGAAACAGTGTCCCGAGACAGCCGACGCCTATTCCCTCAAATCCAAAGGTGGGCGGACTACATTGAGATGGGAATAAGCGCGTGCTTATCAGGCGTACTACAGATTCCCCCTGCCTAGGGTAGGCGGGGTTTATTGACTGTGGGGATCCGAATCTCCGGCAGCCGTGGACTAAGCTGCCGTTAATTACTCCTTGCCTTTGGAGCGAGAGAACCTCCAATTGACGGGTCGAACTGGTCATGCGAACTCAATATGCAGTGTTGTGTTTTGAGGGGTTTTGGTGTGGAGTGCATGAAAAATGAGGGGTAAGGGGCATCTTAAAGATGCGTGCATGGCACATGGGCGCTGGGCGCCCACGTGTCACGTGTCCGGCGTGTGGGTGCTTGGCGCATACAGGTCATGTGCCTGGCACGTGGGTGCCGGGCGCCCGCTGGTCACATGCGCAGCACGCGGCCGCCGGGCGCCAGCGGATCATGTGCGCTGCACGCGGCCGCCGGGTGCAAGCGGGTCACGTGCACAGCACGCGACCGCTGGGCGCCAGCGGGGCACGTGAGCTGCACGCGACCGCTGGGCGCTGTGCGCCTGCAGGTCGCATGAGGCGCATGTGGGCACCAGTGAGTCACGTGCGCGACACGCGATCGCTATGCGCCCATAGGCTACGTGCGCGACACGCGATCGCTAGGCGCCCATGGGTCACGTGTGCGGCACACGACCGCTGGAAACACCAGCGGAAAAGGGGCTTAGCCCCTGGGTTATGAGTTGAACTCCTAAGGGGCTTTGGAGTTGAACTCCTAACAGGGATTATGTATAAATTTGGAGTTAAACTCCTAAAAACGGGTTTGATTTATGGGGTTAAACTCCAACAGATCTTGAATGAAATTAAACTCCTAGAAATCTTTGGATCTTCTTTTGAGCCTCGGATCCTCACGGAATGGGAATTTTATAGATGAGTATTCTTCTTCTTCTTCTTTGTTGGCTGGATCTTTGGGGGAAAAGGGGAGGTGGGACTTAAAATATCCCCTTTTAGGGATTTGATGGCAGATCGAATGATTGTACGAATACAGTAGCCGTATTGGATACGTGCAGGGTTCCGATCGAATGATTGTACTAGTTACCCGAACTTTCGATCGGACGGTTGATAATACTAGCCGGCTCGGGTTTGAGCCGGATTATTCAATCAGGTATTGATTTAATAATTTATGTATATATATTTCGATATGTATATTCTAGTATTATATTCTTTGTGTTATTCTATCTCTTTGGGTATTCGTATTTTGGTACGAATACATGTATGTATATATAGTTGAGTGTAATCCATATTTATACGGAAAATATTCCAGAAAGTGGACACCTCATTTTGGATTATCCAGTTATTTATTTAAATGAAAATGAGGTGTAAAGGTGATGAAGAGAGAATGGTGAGAACCATGCTTGAATAGTGATGACAAATGAATTGTTAATTCATTTGTGCTAACTTTTCAAGCATGGATGATATATTATATTTGGAAATTGGTTTTACAAAACTTTGCTTGAGATTTTCTCTCACTTAGATGGTTCTTTTTTTTTTAAATGAGAACTCACCCTCACCATTTTTGCTTGCTCTCTTCACTACCTTTCTTGACCTCCTCCTTCTTCTTCATCTTCTACTCTACCATCTCATATGTTGAGAAATAAGGGTAGAAGAAAGATAGATAAACACTTAGAGCCACTCACTACATCTCTAGGCATTCTAGATTAGCAACCTAGAGTCCCTAGTTGTTTCACTAGATTTTTAGTGTGAAGTTTGAGCCATGAGCTACATCTTTCGGGTGGATCATCTTCGACGGAGGAAGACCGGTGGCCAAGCTCGTTCAAGGAGACCTCTAGGAGCTAAGGAAGATGGTAGAAAGCCGAAGGACACGATTCATTCGGTATAACAACTCTATCACAGTAGCTAGAGCTCTCTTTAGTTGCTAGTTTCATGTTTGGTTTCGATTCTAGGTAGTTGTTTCTAGCGCCATGTTTTTTAAACGCCAAAATTTTTCATTCCGCAACGGCCGCGGTCGACGGCCAGGAAGGTAGGAACCCCAATAAGCTCGGCGTTAATATAACAACCAACACCCCATTGAGTTCCACACCCAACCTTCACCACTAAACTCAACCGTTTAGCCCCGCTGGCCGCGAGATCGATGGAGGACAACATCTGAGGGAGATTCCGACCTCCATTAGTTGGCACTGTCCGTGGGAAATTCTTTTCCATCCAAAAAAGTTGATCTTCCGCCATTGATTCGATGGCCAGCTATCATCGCAACGAAGATCTCAGCACGAGCCATCATGTCCTCCGCAGCGGAGGCTGTAAAGACTGAAATTACTGTACGAAAATTTTCAATTTAATATACAGAAAGGAGTTTACAAGCCTGAGTACAATTTATAAGTTAATTTTTGTTGAAGAACAAGAAGAAACAACTTGTAGCTCACTAGTAAAGCCCTTGCACTGTTTTGACGTAGCCCCTGTGTTCGAACCCCATCAGACACATTATATTTTTTCTGATTTTTCTTTTAAACTTTTTGGAAGCCCAAAAGTTTACACGTGCAACGCACATAAAAACAAAATGACAGAGAAAATCAAACATGTGCACAATAATTTAAATACAGAGATGTACACGTGGCTTCAATCCGACGGCTCCCCCTCACCAAACGACCGGCAAGATCATCAATTGGGCCGGCGCCGACGGTCCCCTCGTAGCCAATGGTACCCGTGCTTTGCACACACAACCCTTCCCCCTCCCCTAACTCCCATGTACTGTTTGATTGCAATCAAACAGAGACTTTTAATTTCACCTTGAAACCAAATTTTAATGCATTTTAATTCATCTTTTTAATTCCAAAACCCTACACACTATAAATACTACCCCATGTCCTAGCCCTTCCTCGTTCTGAAAATTATAGCCAAAATTTTCAAAATTTTCTAAGTACAAAAGGATTAGAAGATGAGTTAGCAAGAGATCAATTTCCGGTGATGATCGAAGCAAGTTCCGACGACCCCGTGACGTCACGACGACAACCCCCTCTTCCTAAACTTTCCTTCTAACCATTTCACTCGTAAGTCCCTCCCAATCTCTCTTCTTCCTCTTTGAAAATCTCTTTTCAAAACATATGTCGGAAGTGGAGTTAACACCGACATCTTCTTTAAACCTCTAAAATTCCACTTTTTCTTACATTTTCTTAATTTCCTACACTATTCATGTCAACATAAAACCAATGCTTAGAACCAATTTTTTTATCAAGAACATCATGTAAAATAGGTTTAACTTAACTTTTACACTAAAATACCATGAACTTCACATATATCTCTTTTAGTATTTTTTGTTATTTATACCTTTAGAAAACTTCACGGGGTAATGAACTACCCCTCACAAATACACATGGTTCCACAGCACGATACTCTTCGAGCGTATTTTTAGTTACGAACACAATATTTCATTAAAATACCATCTACTATAAAAAAAAGGTTTTCTTTATAATTGTATTTTAAAATTCCTTTGCAAATGAGCCTCTACAACCCTTTTTAGGGGACCCGCTATTGGATGGTGCGGATTATCGCACATCCTTGGGCTAGTAGAGTGAGATGCAGATATCCTCATGGAGCATTCGATCTCTAAAGGTTCTTAAATACGGTTTTTAAGAAAAACACATTTTTCTATTTAAGTAAAATTAATTTTATAATTATATAAATATTACAGATCCATATATTTTCAAAATATAACAACCTTATATTTTTTCAAAGGAAAGAATTACAAGTTTTATCAAAATACCATCAAGATACCAATAAAAATCAAGGTTTACAGTAAAAAACCATGAACTATCCAAGCTAAATTATTATCACTAAAATACCTCAAATCCCTAAAATTCATATCCATGAAAACGTTAAATAACATAATTAATTTCTCGAGATTATTTTGAAACTATATATTAAAAATATTTTTCATAAAAACCCCTCGAGTTATATAAAATTATATTTAAGGACTTAGTAAATATATGTTTAAGCGGGATCAATTCTCTTGAGCCCCAGGAAGCCGGAGAAAATGAATGCTTGCCTATTTAAGGTAGAAAACTTAACGGTGTTATCAATGGTAATTGTCTTGGAAAAAAACATAAATCTTGTCGTCCATGTGCAGCAGTTACCGATAACTTCCGAATCTAATTCAGGATCCAAATCAGTTATAAGTGTCTGACTCAAGTCTGAGTCGAAATCAAACTTGAATTGAAACTCAAACCAGAATCCAATTCAAACATGAATTCAAACTCTAACATGTATACTTGAACCTAAACCTAAATATCAGCAAGACTTGACTTGACCGATCCAAGGTTATAACTTGATATGACTAGAAGCTTATATCCTGAACCTGACTACTTGAAAAACTTGTATCCATGGTCTCGGCAAGCCATATAATCTATACAATATATTACGGGGTTAACGGGGTAGATTGGTACGGAATGTATAGCATGGCACGAGATGATCACTAAAAGACACCTATATGAACTCTCGTGCCGTTGTCCCGTGGGTTTTGACGGGGCCTTATACTACATGTTACCATAGACTACGGGGTAAGATGGACTTCTCTCGTATACACAAATACCTTCTGTACCAAGTTACAAACAACTACGTTAGAATATTAATCTTATACATGTACATCTTAATAGTTCAATTCTCATACATGCTATATTCCTGTCTTTCATTTGGGACTTACCGAGCGCTAGTTCGCTAACGACATTCCTGTCTATTTCTTTCTTTGAAATGTTCGTCAGGAGGAATGGACTCTCTCGGGATCGAATCTAGCCAGGAGGATGTGGACCAGTTCACCGAGCAGCAGGACTTCTAGCTTTCCTTGTACTTACTTTTTATTTCATATGCCACTATTTAGGTATTGTTTTATATCATTGTACTTTTCTTTTTAAAGCAGTTGTATTGTAAAGATGAATGTTAATAAAAGTTGCTGTTTATATTATATCTCTTGTCATTCTTGTGCATTTTTACATATATTGCTTAATTACGCTTAACGTATTTATTTCTTAGTAAATACGTCGCGTGCCCGCCATGTCTCCGTCTCCTTACAATGGGAAGCGGGGCGTGACAGGTTTTGTTGGTGGCCTATGCAGGTCAGTTCTGCATGGAATCCTAAGAAATATATCACAAGAATAATAAGAATCGGCAACTATACATTCTTTACATTTCAAATTCCTTGAATTTATCCTAACCATTCTTTTTTCTATCAAGGTCATGGATTTACCGAACAACACGAGTACTAACGTCAATGGAAACACTCTACCGCCCACTCTATCACCACCACCTACCGTTGCAACTCACATCAACGAGCAAACTGCTTGAGGCAATCAAGAGCCTATTGGAGGGTCAACAGCAGCACACTGCTATCCTCATGCACCGTCCAGAGGTCGAGGCACCCGGAGTCAAACAATTCCGGGCACTGCACCCGAAACATTTCTCTGGGAAAAAGAGCCTACTGGAGGCAGAAGAATGGGCTCTGTCAATAGAAGATGATCTGGCAGCAGCACAAGTGGTGAGAGTTGCGAAGCTGCAACTAACGGATAACGCCAGAGTCTGGTGGAAGGCTGAAGAAAGCCGACTCGCCCAACCGATTGAATAGAAGACGTTTCGCGATATATTTGATGCGAAATACTTCCCTGAGACTGCCCGTTTCAACATGGAACAATAGTTCATCCACTTACAAAAAGGCTCAATGTAGAGCAAATCTGTGGATGAATACGATACTGAGTTTACCATTCTTAGCAGGTAAGATATGTCTCAATATTAAATTTCCTGATTTCTCATACTGCACTGCTAATACAAGGTCGTAACAGGTTCGCGGCACACCTGATCCCGACTGCTGAGATCCAGGCACGAAGATTTCAACAAGGGTTGGACCCGGAAATCCAAGCTGCACTAGCTACAGGGGATTTCCCAACCCATGATCTTGCTCTGAAGGCTGCCCGACGATATGAGGCGGTTGTGAAAAAGAAGGGCAGACCTCAGAATGCCGGTGTGAAACACCCTGCCACTCAGATGGCAGGAAGAGCCTCTTCCAAGCCAACTTTTGCACCGAGGAACCGGGAGTAACATTTGTTCCCCTCCGAAAGACGCGGCAGAGACGCGGCGAACATCTAGCCTGAATTTCGGGGCAGATGCTAATTGGGGCTATCCGTCCACCTCTCCGAAGATGCTAAGTTGATTTATGGCGCCATGTATCGAAAGTTTAAACGGATGCGACCGATGTAGCAGACTTCGTCAGATTCCGCCTCGTTTGAGGGGTTTTTGATTGTGGGGACGCTCTTCCCTGCAGGCGCAAGCCCCTGTAGTTAATTACGCTACCGTATCACGGTAACAACTTTCTCCTTCTCCAGATGTTCACTTCGTGTCGTGGGTGTTTGTTTTGTGTTTGGTTGCCCGTGGATTGTATACGGAGACTAATTTATGTCGTCGCCCGTAGGGCGTGGACTAGTCCAAATCCGTATCTTCTTAGATTTGGGTTTGAGGGGTTGGGTTTAAGGATACGTTAGCCTCATTTGGGACTAAGATCAACTTAAACGTATGTTAAGGATACGTTAGTCTAATTTTAGACTAAGATCAACTTAACAGGACCATTTAGATCCAACAAGAGAGCATTTGAACTATATTGTTTAGTTTATGGACATTGCGGTCGATTGCCAGTTTAAGGACATGGGGGCCCATTGTTAGTTTAAGGGCATCTCGGTCCAATGTTAGTTTAAAGACATCACGGTCAAGGTTAAGGACATCATAGTCCGTGAGTTTAAAGACCTCACAGTCAAGATTAAGGATATCATAGTCCGTGAGTTTAAAGACCTCACAGTCAAGGTTAAAGATATCATAATTCGTGAAATGTGTGGTTGTCGAGACCCGTCACCTCTCTGAAGACGTTGAAGGATTACAACGACAAATATCAGAGGAGTGAAGAGATGTACCCTCGAACCAAAGTGGATTAAGTGATATGTAGTCCAATTTGGAACTAAGATCAATTAATTATATTATGAGCACATTGGCTCAGTTAAGTCTGAATTGAGGACTTATGGCCAACTTGGGCTAAGTCCAATTAAGTTTGAAATATTGGCCCTTTGTTGGACCATTAGACATTTGTCTGGGTTTAACCCCTCATCATTCAGCAATGCTCAAACAAGAGTTTGAGGGCTTTGGTAACATTTTTATCTTTGACTGAGCATTAAATATTATAGCTCTGAATTTTACTCAATTTTGAGATTCAGTTGAAGGGGAGGCTTTTGCCTCTGGAAAATTAGCCAATTTGGCTAAAAATAGTGTTAAACACTGGAGAACAACAGTATTAAACACTGAAAATATAACTCTCAAATTAGTGTTAAACACTAGAAGACAACAGTGTTAAACACTGGAAATAAAATTCTCAAATTAGTGTTAAACACTAGATAGGAAGGCGTCACGTGGGGACACGTGAGGGCACCCAAAGGTGGGACTAGATCTCCTTTACTTTGTTCTGCAAACAAGTGTTAAGCACTTTTAATTTTCATAGCCATCACGTGTGGGCACGTGATGTGTACTCATGCCCTGATTTATTAGAACATTTATTAGGGGTCACGTGAGAGCGCCCAAGTTTGCTTTTGCTCCCTATATAATGAGGGTCACGTGGGAGCACATGAAGTATTGCCTCAAAGCTTTTTCTTCTCATTTTTTGGGGATCTGTTTAGGAGTCACGTAGGGCCACGTGACCTTAGTTCTTTGTATGCATGGAGATCTTTCAAGTCTCTTTATTTTTTTTAGAATTGAATTCTTTGTAGGGTTAAACCCTAATTATGTCTTGGAGGAATTAAATTCCTATAATTTTGGGAGAATTAAATTCTCATATAGGGTTAAACCCTAGTTCTGTCTTGAAGGAATTAAATTCCTATGATTTTGGGAGAATTGAATTCTCATGCAGGGTTGAACCCTAATTTTATTTGGAGGAATTAAATTCCTATAAATTTAGGAGAATTAAATTCTCATATAGGGTTGAACCCTAGTTTTATCTTGGAGGAATTAAATTCCTATAATTTTAGGAGAATTAAATTCTCATATAGGTTAAACCCTAGTTTTATCTTGGAGGAATTAAATTCCTGTGAATTTAGAAGAATTAAATTCTCTAAACTCAACTCTCCCTCTAAGTTTTGGATCTGCATGGCAGTATCTCAACTCAATGAGAATTAAATTCTCAACCTATGGGGAGATTTGCTTCTGCAGATCTTCAACCAGAGGAAGAACTAAGTTCTTTTGCAGAAGAGAAACTCTTAGATTGAGAATTAAATTCTCTTTTTGAAGTTTTGGTCTTTTTCCCTTTTCTCACATAGGGTTTCTTTTCTTTAGAATTAAATTCTCCTTTCTTTTCTCTCTGCTATTTGCCTTTAGAAAATTTCAAGATCCCAAAATTCTATATCTTTCTTCTCTTCTTGGCTCCTATTTATAGGAGAAGGAAAAGAATCAATTTGTTTAGTAAATCTCTCATTGAAAGACTTTGTTTGTTTTTCGTAACTATTGTGATCTTTTAGATCACTCAGTGAGTTTTATTCACCATTGGATTTTTAATCCAAAAGATATTCCGTTTGTTATTTTTGGTGAAATTTAGGGAAATCTTTCTTATCTAAAATCTTTCCATAAATTAGTGATTTTTAATCACCATTGGATTTTTAATCCAACGGTGCTCCGTTTTTCAGAGCACCATCCATTTTTGTTTGGAAAGATTTAGAGAAATATTTTTCCAGTTAGGGTTTTTGATTCTCTCTTAATTAGAATTTAATTATATTAATTCATAGATTTTTAGGAACCCATCACGTGTTGGCACGTGACTCCCTGATTAAGCATTTGACCAGTTAATTCTGTTGTTTTAAAGAACTCAGGAATTATCACGTATCAGCACGTGACCCTTGGTCACGTGTTGGCACGTGATGCCCCATTGGGGTTTTTCCTTATTATTTTATTAAACCTTTAATTCTTTTCAGTGGGTTTAAAGGCCCATCACGTGTTGGCACGTGACCCCACTGATTAATTATTTTCAATTATTTATTTTATTCAGTGTCTACAGGCTTTGCCTGTAAATGGTCACGTGTCTGCACGTGAGGCCCGGTCACGTGTGGGCACGTGATGCCTCATAACTTTTGATCCCGGATGAATTATGAAGCCCATAATATATCAAATCGAAGGATTTTTTGAGACGCTTTCGATATTATCAGAATTTAGCTATTTCTCATTCGGGAGTTTGTCAAAATGCAGTCCGGAAAATACTAGTTCGCATTTTCTTCGTTAGATTACACGTGCATAGCATATTTGCTCATAACTTTTGATCCCGGATGAATTATGAAGCCCATAATATATCAAATCGAAGGATTTTTCGAGAAGCTTTCGATACCATCAGAAATTAGTCATTTCACATTCGGGAGTTTGTCAAAATACAGCCCGGAAAATACTGGTTCACATTTTCTTAAACGTATCGCTGCCATTTGATACCTTGGGCTCTTTTGCGCAGAAATTTTTTGGCGGGAACAAATGCCCCCCACTACTTTGCCCACGTAAGTATATACGTGAGTGAAGCAGTGCAGAGTAATTCATAGCATATAACCAGTTTTGGGTTGGTATATAATTTTCAGAATTTTGATCTGAGAAAATAACGAGCGGACACAAGCGTCGTCATTTATCATTGACTCAAATCTCGACTCTTAAGGGATATATTTCCAAACCCTCATCTCAATAAGCCGCACCCTTCTATTTCTTTATGTTTTACTCTGGCGTGAACTAGTTTATATGCTCATGAGTAACCTCTCCATTTCAGTGGCATGTAGTTTTGGCAAGTGTGGCCCATAGATGGTAGATAACAGCTCATCTTGAACTTCTTATAAGGTAGCGACGGCTTAGGAAACAGGGTTAGGATATGTTATCTAAGACTTTCCAACTTTATGAGCCGTGAGGGTCTCACAAAGGCTTTTCTCCCTACGAGTCGTGAGTATCTCGTAGGTGTCTTTTCTCCTTAGGAGTCGTGAGGACTCCTAAGTGCGTTTTCTCTTGAGAATCGTAAGGATCCCGCAAGAGAATTTTCTTTATGCTTAGGGACACTAATTTCCCCGCAAGTTGAGACGAATCGAGAGATTCTCGCAAAAACACTTATTTCCTTGCGGGTCGAAACGAATCGAGAGGTTCTCGCCAAGGACGCTGATTTCTCTGAATCGAGATAAGAAGCAATGGCTTAGGAAACAGGTTCAGATCTGTCGTCTAAGACTTTTCAGCTTTATGAGCCGTGAGGATCTCATAAAGATTTTTTTTTACGAGTCGAGAGGATCTCATAGGTGTATTTTCTCCTTAGGAATCGTGAGGATTCCTAAGTGTGTTTTCTCTTGAGAGTCGTAACGATCTCACAAGAGAATTTTCTTCCTTACAAGTCGAGAGGACTCGTAAGTGATTGATGAGTTGACCTACTCCCGAGTAAAAGCATTGCTTTAACAGGGAGGTCGAGGGTTGACTTTGGTTGTCTGTGCACCGCCGAGTCATGGAACTAGGAACTTTGTCGCGGCTCCGCTTTGCTGACGTTGTATATTCCTGCAGAGACACTGATTTCTCTGCGGGTCGGCGCGAATCGAGATGTTCTCGTCAAGGACGCTGATTTTCCTGAATCGAGGTATTTGCCAAGGACACTGGTTTCCTCGGAGTTGAGATGAATCGAGGTATTCCTGCAAAGACACTGATTTTCTTATGGGTCGACGCGAATCGAGATGCTCTCGCCAAGAACGCTGATTTCCCTGAATCGAGGTTTTGCCAAGGACACTGATTTCCCTGGAGTTGAAACGAATCGAGCTATTCCTGCAAAGAAACTGATTTCTCTGCGGGTCGACGCGAATCGAGGAGCTCTCGTCAAGGACGCTGATTTTCCTTGAATCGAGGTTTTTACCAAGGACACTGATTTCCTCGGAGTTGAAACAAATTGAGGTATTCTTACAAAGACGCTGATTTCTCTGCGAGTCGATGCGAATCGAGATGCTCTCGTCAAGGACGCTGATTTCCCTGAATCGAGGTTTTGGCCAAGGACGCTAATTTCCTCGGAGTTGAAACGAATCGATATATTCTTGCAAAGACGCCGATTTCTCTACGGGTCGATGCGAATCGAGATGCTCTCGTCAAGGACGCTGATTTTCCTAAATCGAGGTTTTGGCCAAGGACGCTGATTTCCTCGGAGTTGAAACGAATCGAGGTATTCCTGCAATGACGCTGATTTCTCTGCGGGTCGATGCGAATCGACATGCTCTCGTCAAGGACGCTGATTTTCCTGAATCGAGGTTTTTGCTAAGGATGCTGATTTCCTCGGAGTTGAAACGAATTGAGGTATTCCAGCAAAGACGCTGATTTCTCCGCGGGTCGACGCGAATCGAGATGCTCTCATCAAGGATGCCGATTTCCCTGAATCGTGGAGGTTGCCAAGGACACTGATTTCCCTGGGGTTGAGACGAATCGAGGTATTCCTGTAAAGACGCTGATTTCTCTGTGGGTCGACGGGAATCGAGATGCTCTCGTCAAGGACGCTGATTTCCCTGAATCGCGGAGGTTGCCAAGAACACTGATTTTCTCGGAGTTGAAACGAATCGAGGTATTCCTGCAAAGACGCTGATTTCTCTACGGGTCGACGCGAATCGAGATGCTCTCGTCAAGGACGCTGATTTCCCTGAATCGAGGAGGTTGCCAAGGACACTGATTTCCTCGGAGTTGAAACGAATCGAGGTATTCCTGCAAAGACGCTAATTTCTCTGCGGGTCGACGCGAATCGAGATGCTCTCGTCAAGGACGCTGATTTCCCTGAATCGAGGAGGTTGCCAAGGACACTGATTTCCATGGGGTTGAGACGAATCGAGGTATTCTTGCAAAGACGCTGATTTCTCTGCGGGTCGACACGAATCGAGATGCTCTCGTCAAGAACGCTGATTTCCCTGAATCGAGGAGGTTGCGAAGGACACTGATTTCCCTGGGGTTGAGACGAATCGAGGTATTCCTGCAAAGACGCTGATTTCTCTGCGGGTCGACGCGAATCGAGATGCTCTCGTCAAGGACGCTGATTTCCCTAAATCGAGGAAGTTGCCAAGGACACTGATTTCCCTGAGGTTGAGACGAATCGAGGTATTCCTGCAAAGACGCTGATTTCTCTGCAGGTCGACGCCAATCGAGATGCTCTCATCAAGGATGCTGATTTCCCTGAGTCGAGGAGGTTGCCAAGGACACTGATTTCCTCGGAGTTGAAACGAATCAAGATATTCCTGCAAAGACACTGATTTCCTCGCGAATCGAGATGCTCTCGTCAAGAACGCTAATTTCTCTGAATCAAGGAGGTTGCCAAGGACACTGATTTCCTCGGAGTTGAAACGAATCGAGGTATTCTGGAAAAGACACTGATTTCCTCTGCGAGTCGACGCGAATTGAGATGATCTCGTCAAGGACACTGATTTCCCTGAATCGAGGAGGTTGCCAAGGACACTGATTTCCCTGGTGTTGAGACGAATCGAGGTATTCCTGCAAAGACGTTGATTTCTCTGCGGGTCGACACGAATCGAGATGCTCTCGTCAAGGACGCTGATTTCCCTGAATCGAGGAGGTTGCCAAGGACACTGATTTCCCTGGTGTTGATACGAATCGAGGTATTCCTGCAAAGACACTGATTTCTCTGCGGGTCGACGCGAATCGAGATGCTCTCGTCAAGGACGCTGATTTCCCTGAATCGAGGAGGTTGCCAAAGACACGGATTTCCCTGAGGTTGAGACGAATCGAGGTATTCCTGCAAAGACGCTGATTTCTCTGCGAGTCGACGCGAATCGAGATGTTCTCATCAAGGACGCTGATTTCCCTAAATCGAGAGGTTGCCAAGGACACTGATTTCCTGGGGTTGAGACGAATCGAGGTATTCCTGCAAAGACCCTGATTTCCTTACGGGTCGACGCGAATCAAGATATTCTCATCAAGGACGCTGATTTTCCTGAATCGAGGGGGTTGTCAAGGACACTGATTTCCCTGGGGTTGAGACGAATCGAGAGATTCCTGCAAAGACATTTATTTCCTTGCTAGTCGACGCGAATCGAGATGCTCTCGTTAAGGACGCTGATTTCCTTGAATCGAGGTTTTGCCAAGGACACTGATTTCCCTGGAGGTCAAAATGAATCGAGAGATTCCTGCAAAAACACTGATTTCCTTGCGGGTCGACACGAATCGAGATGCTCTCGTCAAGGACACTGATTTCCCTGAATCGAGTTATTGCCAAGGACACTGATTTCCACAGAGTTGGTTGACTTGTTTCCGAGACGGAGCGTTGATCCGGTAGGGAAGTCATTGGTTGACTATAGGTTGTCTGTGAACCGTAGAGTCTTGGAACTGGAGACTTTGTCGTGGCTCCGATTGATGGTGTAGCATCTATGTCCTGCTGGAATGAGGAGGCACACCGTTGTTGGTCTTCGGGCCGTAGATGTGGCCATTGAGATTTGGAACTAGGGACTTTGCCATGGCTCCGCTTTGTTGCGACTCTGAGGTCAGTTGTTGACGTCACTTCTGCATCTGGTTGAAGTGAGGAGAAACGCCGTTGGTGATCTCTAAGCTGTCTGTGAACCGTCGAGATTTGGAACTAGGGGACTTTGCCATGGTTCCGTTGTTTTGGCCCTGGGGTCGTTTGTTGATGTCGCATTTGCATCCTGCTGGAGTAAGGAGAAACGCCGTTGGTGATCTCTAGGCTGTATATGAACCATCGAGATTTGGAACTAGGGGACTTTGCTATAGTTCCGGGGCAGTCTCTAGGCTGTCGGTGAACCGTCGAGATTTGGAACTAGGGGACTTTGCCATGGTTCCGTTTGTTGATGTTGCGTCTGCATCCAATTGGAGGGAGGAAGAATGCCAGTGTTGATCTCTAAGTTGTCGATGTTGACGTTGTGACCCTGAAGCTAGGGATCTTCTTTCGCTTCGTTTGTTGACATTATGTCTGTAATATTGCGATGAATGACGGGATTGTCTTTAGGTTGTGTATGAACCGTCGAGATTTGGCTTCGCTTCGACGAAGCCTGGTGGGAATATATGGTTCCCTCTTTGTTTGTGCCCATGGATTGTATACAGGGGTCAATGTGACCTCACCTGCAGGGCAAAAAGTTTTATTCTTTCATTTTTTTAGTTCTTTCCGCAATGCTCTATCATTTAAGCTTTTTATATCGCGAAAATCACGATTGCCCAATCATTTCGGCTATTTTTCACGGTGCCCAATCATTTCGGCTATTTTTCTTTTTACTCGCTGCTTTTTATTGCGAGTTGTCCAATCATTTCGGTTGTTTTGTATGCATATATTTTTACTTGCTGATTTCGTTGCAAGTTGCCCCATCATTTCGGCTATTTCATATGCATTTGTGGCTTGCTGGCTTTTCACTGCGAGTTTGGGATTTGGAATCTGGTTCCAATCTGAGCATCAGCATCGCTGCGACTGGAATATTGTCAGTAGCGAATTATCATTTGCCATGAAAGGACTTGGAATTTGATACCGATTTAGGCATCAGCATCGCTACCACTGGGACATTGCCAGGATCGAATCATCATTTGCCTTTGTCGATGTCGAACAAAGATGGCTTAGCAACAGGGTTAGGATCCTGTTGTCTAAGGCTTTTTGACTTTACGAGCCGTAAGGGTCTCATAAAGGTATTTCTCCCTACGAGTCGTGAGGATCTCGTAGGTGTATTTTCTCCTTAAAAATCATGAGGATTCTTAAGTGTATGTTCTCTTATAAGTCGTAAGGATCTTACAAGAGTGTTTTCTCCTTATAAGTCGAGAGGACTTACAAGGGTCGCTCACCGTGTGAGCATATCCCTAGTCGCTGGTGGGACTTTGTTAGGGAAATGTTTATTCGTGCCCGTGAATTGTATACAAGGGTCACCATTGAACCGCTTGTAGAGCAGCATTGGAGATTGTGATGGCTTAAGAACAGGTTTAGATCCCTGTAGCTTAAGGCTTTTGAACCCTGTGAGCCGTGAGGGTCTCAAAGGGGAATTCTCCTTACGAGTCGTGAGGATCTCGTAAGTGTGTTTTCTCCTTAAGAATCATGGGGATCCCTAAGTGTGTTGCTCCCTTGTGAGTCGTAAGGATCTCACGCAGGTGGTTTCTCCTTACAAGGTTGAGAAGACCTTGCAAGTGTCTTTTAACGAGATTGCGCCCTTTCGGGTTTTCACAAAACTCGCCGGTAGCCCTACTGTTTTTACTCACGGAGCCCTTTCGGGTTTTCATCTGTACCCATTTTGCTTATGGACAGATCTTTTTTTTTTATACAAGTCTGCGCCCTTTCGGGTTTTCACATACATCGCCGGTAGTCCTGCTGTTTTTACTCACGGTGCCCTTTCGGGTTTTCATCCGTGCCCATTTTGCTTATGGACATACCTTTTTTTGTACACCACGTCAGCCTGGGGATGCCGTGGTCCGTAGTAGTTTATAGACGTCTCGGTCAGTTGCAAGTTTTAGGACATTGCGGTTCATCGTTAGTTTAGGGACATTTCGGTCCGCTGTAGCTTTGAGACGAAGTTTCGCTGGATGCTTTATGAACAAGTAGGTTTCTCCTTGATAGACCTTGTCATATAATCCAAGGGTTTTG